>JAPYXD010000171.1:0-2453108 GCA_030998225.1 Diplolepis rosae
AAAGAAGAAAACTGAAAAATGAGTATACGCAGCTGTATCAGAGTCACCAAAGCGTGACAAAAGCAAACCATTCATTGTCGGAAACATCAAATTATCTCTAGAAATGAATAACTGCTGAAGTTGATTGTAATCACTGAGTCACATTTCAATGAAAATACAAGTCAGAATACTGAAGTTCTGCAGCATGATCACAACTACCGAAAATTGACTAAAGGGAGCTTTTCCATAACGAACATGATAATTTATCTCGAAGGTAAAGAAAGAAACGTATATAAAGGCAGCAGTATTTTATTGCATTCACGTACTTCTAGAGTAAAAAAGATGCAAACTGAAAACTGAGTACACGCAGATGTATCACAGTCACCAAAGCGTGACAAAAGCAAACCATTCATTGTCGGAAACATCAAATTATCTCCACAAATAAATAACAGCTGTTGTTGATTGTAATCACTCAGTCACATTTCAATGAAAATACAACTCAGGATACTGAAGTTCTGCAGCGTGATCACAACTACCGAAAATTAAGTAAAGCGAGCTTTTCCATAACGAAGACGAAAATTCATCTTGAAGATGAAAAAACAAACTATATAAATTAAGCAGTATTTTATTGCATTCACGCACTTCTAGAGTAAAAAAGATGCAAACTGAAAAATAAGTATACGCAGATTTATCACAGTTACCAAAGTGAGAAAAAAGCAAACCATTTATTGTGGGAAACATCAAATTATCTCTAGAAATAAATAACTGCTGTTGCTGATTGTAATTACTGAGTCACATTCAACGAAAATACTAGTCAGAATACTGAATTTCTGCAGCGTGATCACAACTATCGAAAATTGATGTAAAGCGAGCTTTTGCATTATGAACATGATAATTTATATCGAAGATAAAGAAAGAAACGTATATAAAGGCAGCAGTATTTTATTGCATTCACGTACTTCTAGAGTAAAAAAGAAGCAAACTGAAAACAGACTTTCGCAGCTGTATCAGAGTCACCAAAGTGTAACAAAATCAAACCATTCATTGTCGGAAACATCAAAATATCTCCACAAATAAATAACTGCTGTTGTTGATTGTAATCACTCAGTCACATTTCAATGAAAATACAAGTCAGGATACTGAAGTTCTGCAGCGTGATCACAACTACCGAAAATTAATTAAAGCGAGCTTTTCCATAACGAAGACGATAAGTTCATCTTGAAGATGAAAAAACAAACTATATAAAGGCAGCAGTGTTTGATTGCATTCACGCACTTCTAGAGTAAAAAGAAGCAAACTGAATAATGAGTATACGCAGATTTATCACAGTTACCAAAGTGTGACTAAAGCAAACCATTCGTTGTCGGAAACATCAAATTACCTCTAGTTATAAATACCTGCTGTTGCTGATTGTAATTACTGAGTCACATTCAACGAAAATACTAGTCAGAATACTGAATTTCTGCAGCGTGATCACAACTATCGTAAATTGACTAAAGGGAGCTTTCCCATAACGAACATGATAATTTATATCGAAGATGAAGAAAGAAACGTGTTTAAAGGCAGCAGTATTTTATTGCATTCACGTACTTCTAGAGTAAAAAGAAGCAAACTGAAAACTGAGTATACGAAGCTGTATCACAGAGACCAAAGTGTGACTAAAGCAAACCATTCATTGTCGGAAACATCAAATTATCTCCACAAATAAATAACTGCTGTTGTTGATTGTAATCACTCAGTCACAATTCAATGAAAATACAAGTCAGCATACTGAATTTCTGCAGTGTGATCACAACTACCGAAAATTAAGGAAAGCGAGCTTTTCCATTACGAACGCGATAATTCATCTTTAAGATAAAAAAAGACATGTACATAAAGGCAGCAGTATTTTATTGCATTCACGTACTTCTAGAGTAAAAAAGAAGCAAACTGAAAACTGAGTATACGCAGATGTATCACAGTCACCAAAGCGTGAGAGAAAGCAAACCATTTATTGTCGGAAACATCAAATTATCTCTACAAATAAATAACTGCTGTTGTTGATTTTAATCACTGAGTCTCAATTCAATGAAAATACTAGTCAGCATACTGAATTTCTGCAGTGTGATAACAAATACAGTAAATTAATTAAAGCGAGCTTTTCCATAACGAAGACGAAAATTCATCTTGAAGATGAAGAAAGAAACGTATATAAAGGCAGCAGTATTTGAATGCATTCACGTACTTCAACGGTAAAAAAGATGCAAACTGAAAACAGAGTATACGCTGCTGTATCACAGTCACCTAAGCGTGACAAAAGCAAAACATTCATTGTCGGAAACATCAAATTACCTCTAGTTATAAATAACTGCTGTTGTTGATTGTATTTACTGAGTCACATTCAATGAAAATACTAGTCAGAATACTGAATTTCTGCAGCGATCACAACTACCGAAAATTGACTAAAGGGAGCTTTTCCATAACGAACATGATAATTTATCTCGAAGATAAAGAAGGAATCGTATATAAAGGCAGCAGTATTTTATTGCATTCACGTACTTCTAGAGTAAAAAGAAGCAAACTTAAAACTGAGTATACGAAGCTGTATCACAGTCACCAAAGTGTGACAAAAGCAAACCATTCATTGTCGGAAACATCAAATTATCTCTACAAATAAATAACTGCTGTTGTAGATTGTAATCACTCAGTCACATTTCAATGAAAATACTAGTCAGAATACTGAATTTCTGCAGCGTGATCACAACTATCGAAAATTGACTAAAGAGAGCTTTTCCATAACGCACATGATAATTTCTATCGAAGATAAAGAAAAAACGTACATAAAGGCAGCAGTATTTTATTTCATTCACGTACTTCTAGAGTAAAAAGAAGCAAACTGAAATCTGAGTATACGAAGCTGTATCACAGTCACCAAAGTGTGACAAAAGCAAACCATTCATTGTCGGAAACATCAAATTATCTCTACAAATAAATAACTGCTGAAGTTGATTGTAATCTCTCAGTCACATTTCAATGAAAATACAAGTCAGAATACTGAATTTCTGCAGCGTGATCACAACTATCGAAAATTGACTGAAGAGAGCTTTTCCATAACGTACATGATAATTTATCTCGAAGATGAAGAAAGAATCGTACATAAAGGCAGCAGTATTTTATTGCATTCACGTACTTCTAGAGTAAAAAGAAGCAAACTGAAAACTGAGTATACGAAGCTGTATCACAGAGACCAAAGTGTGACAAAAGCAAACCATTCATTGTCGGAAACATCAAAATATCTCCACAAATAAGTAACTGCTGTTGTTGATTGTAATTACTGAGTCACATTCAATGAAAATACTAGTCACCATACTGAATTTCTGCAGCGTGATCACAACTACAGAAAATTAATTAAAGCGAGATTTTCCATAACGAAGACGATAATTCATCTTGAAGATGAAGAAAGAAACGTAAATAAAGGCAGCGGTATTTTGTTGCATTCACGTACTTCAACGGTAAAAAAGATGCAAACTGAAAACAGAGTATACGCAGCTGTATGACAGTCACCAAAGCGTGACAAAAGCAAACCATTCTTTGTCGAAAACATCAAATTACCTCTAGTTATAAATAACTGCTGTTGTTGATTGTAATTACTGAGTCACATTCAATGGAAATACTAGTCAGAATACTGGATTTCTGCAGCGTGATCACAACTACCGAAAATTGACTAAAGGGAGCTTTTCCATAACGAACATGATAATTTATCTCGAAGATGAAGAAAGAAACGTGTATAAAGGCAGCAGTATTTTATTGCATTCACGTACATCTAGAGTAAAAAAGTAGCAAACTGAAAACTGAGTATACGAAGCTGTATCACAGACACCAAAGTGTGACAAAAGAAAACAATTCATTGTCGGAAACATCAAATTACCTCTAGTTATAAATAACTGCTGTTGTTGATTGTAATTACTGAGTCACATTCAATGAAAATAC
Source organism: Diplolepis rosae (assembly GCA_030998225.1). NCBI lineage: Eukaryota > Metazoa > Arthropoda > Insecta > Hymenoptera > Diplolepididae > Diplolepis > Diplolepis rosae. The sequence continues at coordinate 3,949 of JAPYXD010000171.1, forward strand.
TAGTCAGAATACTGAATTACTGCAGCGTGATCACAACTACAGAAAATTGATTAAAGCGAGCTTTTCCATAACGAAGAAGATAATTTATCTTGAAGATAAAGAAAGAAACGTATATAAAGGCAGCAGTATTTTATTGCATTCACGTACTTCTAGAGTAAAAAAGATGCAAACTGAAAACTGAGTATACGCATCTGTATCACAGTCACCAAAGCGTGACAAAAGCAAACCATTCATTGTCGGAAACATCAAATTACCTCTAGTTATAAATAACTGCTGTTGTTGATTGTAATTACTGAGTCACATTCAATGAAAATACTAGTCAGAATACTGAATTTCTGCAGCGTGATCACAACTACCGAATAGTGACTAAAGGGAGCTTTTCCATAACGAACATGATAATTTATCTTGAAGATAAAGAAAGAAACGTATATAAAGGCAGCAGTATTTTATTGCATTCACGTACTTCTAGAGTAAAAAGAAGCACACTGAAAACTGTGTATACGCATCTGTATCACAGTCACCAAAGCGTGACAAAAGCAAACCATTCATTGTCGGAAACATCAAATTACGTCTAGTTATAAATAACTGCTGTTGTTGATTGTAATTACTGATTCGGATCTCAATGAAAATACTATTCAGAATACGGAATTTCTGCAGCGTGATAACAACTACAGAAAATTAATTAAAGCGAGATTTTCCATAACGAAGACGAAAATTCATCTTGAAGATAAAGAAAGAAACGTATATAAAGGCAGCAGTATTTGACTGCCTTCACGTACTTCAACGGTAAAAAAGATCCAAAATGAAAAAAGAGTAAACGCTCCTGTAACAAAGACACAAAATCGTGACAAAAGCAAACCATTCATTGTCGAAAACATCAAATTACGTCAAGAAATAAATAACTGCTGTTGTTGATTGTAGTTACTGAGTCACATTCACTGAAAATACTAGTCAGAATGCTGAATTTCTGCAGCGTGATCACAACTACCGAAAATTGAATAAAGGGAGCTTTTCCATTACGAACATGATAATTTATATCGAAGATGAAGAAAGAAACGTGTATAAAGGCAGCAGTATTTTATTGCATTCACGTACTTCTAGAGTAAAAAAGATGCAAACTGAAAACTGAGTATACGCAGCTGTATCACAGTCACCAAAGTGTGACAAAAGCAAACCATTCATTGTCGGAAACATCAAATTATCTCCACAAATAAATAACTGCTGTTGTTGATTGTAATCACTCAGTCACATTTCAATGAAAATACAAGTCAGGATACTCAATTTCTGCAGTGTGATCACAACTACCGAAAATTAAGGAAAGCGAGCTTTTCCATTACGAACGCGATAATTCATCTTTAAGATAAAAAAAGACATGTACATAACGGCAGCAGTATTTTATTGCATTCACGTACTTCTAGAGTAAAAAAGAAGAAAACTGAAAAATGAGTATACGCAGCTGTATCAGAGTCACCAAAGCGTGACAAAAGCAAACCATTCATTGTCGGAAACATCAAATTATCTCTAGAAATGAATAACTGCTGAAGTTGATTGTAATCACTGAGTCACATTTCAATGAAAATACAAGTCAGAATACTGAAGTTCTGCAGCATGATCACAACTACCGAAAATTGACTAAAGGGAGCTTTTCCATAACGAACATGATAATTTATCTCGAAGGTAAAGAAAGAAACGTATATAAAGGCAGCAGTATTTTATTGCATTCACGTACTTCTAGAGTAAAAAGAAGCAAACTGAAAACTGAGTATACGAAGCTGTATCACAGTCACCAAAGTGTAACAAAAGCAAACCATTCATTGTCGGAAACATCGAAATATCTCCACAAATAAATAACAGCTGTTGTTGATTGTAATCACTCAGTCACATTTCAATGAAAATACAACTCAGGATACTGAAGTTCTGCAGCGTGATCACAACTACCGAAAATTAAGTAAAGCGAGCTTTTCCATAACGAAGACGAAAATTCATCTTGAAGATGAAAAAACAAACTATATAAAGGCAGCAGTATTTGATTGCATTCACGCACTTCTAGAGTAAAAAAGATGCAAACTGAAAAATGAGTATACGCAGATTTATCACAGTTACCAAAGTGAGAGAAAAGCAAACCATTTATTGTGGGAAACATCAAATTATCTCTAGAAATAAATAACTGCTGTTGTTGATTGTAATCACTCAGTCACATTTCAATGAAAATACAAGTCAGGATACTGAAGTTCTGCAGCGTGATCACATCTACCGAAAATTATGTAAAGCGAGCTTTTGCATTATGAACATGATAATTTATCTGGAAGATAAAGAAAGAAACTTATATAAAGGCAGCAGTATTTTATTGCATTCACGTACTTCTAGAGTAAAAAAGAAGCAAACTGAAAACAGAGTATACGCAGCTGTATCAGAGTCACCAAAGTGTAACAAAATCAAACCATTCATTGTCGGAAACATCAAAATATCTCCACAAATAAATAACTGCTGTTGTTGATTGTAATCACTCAGTCACATTTCAATGAAAATACAAGTCAGGATACTGAAGTTCTGCAGCGTGATCACAACTACCGAAAATTAAGTAAAGCGAGCTTTTCCATAACGAAGACGAAAGTTCATCTTGAAGATGAAAAAACAAACTATATAATGGCAGCAGTATTTGATTGCATTCACGCACTTCTAGAGTAAAAAAGATGCAAACTGAAAAATGAGTATACGCAGATTTATCACAGTTACCAAAGTGTGACTAAAGCAAACCATTCGTTGTCGGAAACATCAAATTACCTCTAGTTATAAATACCTGCTGTTGCTGATTGTAATTACTGAGTCACATTCAACGAAAATACTAGTCAGAATACTGAATTTCTGCAGCATGATCACAACTATCGTAAATTGACTAAAGGGAGCTTTCCCATAACGAACACGATAATGTATATCGAAGATGAAGAAAGAAACGTGTTTAAAGGCAGCAGTATTTTATTGCATTCACGTACTTCTAGAGTAAAAAGAAGCAAACTGAAAACTGAGTATACGAAGCTGTATCACAGAGACCAAAGTGTGACTAAAGCAAAACATTCATTGTCGGAAACATCAAATTATCTCCACAAATAAATAACTGCTGTTGTTGATTGTAATCACTCAGTCACAATTCAATGAAAATACAAGTCAGGATACTGAATTTCTGCAGTGTGATCACAACTACCGAAAATTAAGGAAAGCGAGCTTTTCCATTACGAACCCGATAATTCATCTTTAAGATAAAAAAAGACATGTACATAACGGCAGCAGTATTTTATTGCATTCACGTACTTCTAGAGTAAAAAAGAAGCAAACTGAAAAATGAGTATACGCAGATTTATCACAGTTACCAAAGTGAGAGAAAATCAAACCATTTATTGTGGGAAACATCAAAATATCTCCACAAATAAATAACTGCTGTTGTTGATTGTAATCACTCAGTCACATTTCAATGAAAATACAAGTCAGTATACTGAATTTCTGCAGCGTGATCACATCTACCGAAAATTATGTAAAGCGAGCTTTTGCATTATGAACATGATAATTTATCTCGAAGATGAAGAAAGAAACGTATATAAAGGCAGAAGTATTTTATTGCATTCACGTTCTTCTAGAGTGAAAAGAAGCAGACTGAAAACTGAGTATACGAAGCTGTATCACAGTCACCACAGTGTGACAAAAGCAAACCATTCATTGTCGGAAACATCAAATTATCTCCACAAATAAATAACTGCTGTTGTTGATTTTAATCACTCAGTCACAATTAAATGAAAATACAAGTCAGCATACTGAATTTCTGCAGTGTGATCACAACTTCCGCAAATTGACTAAAGCGAGCTTTTCCATTACGAACGCGATAATTCATCTTTAAGATAATAAAAGAAATGTACATAAAGGCAGCAGTATTTTATTGCATTCACGTACTTCTAGAGTAAAAAAGAAGCAAACTGAAAACTGAGTATACGCAGCTGTATCAGAGTCAACAAAGCGTGACAAAAGCAAACCATTCGTTGTCGGAAACATGAAATTACCTCTAGTTATAAATAACTGCTGTTGCTGATTGCAATTACTGAGTCACATTCAATGAAAATACTAGTCAGAATTCTGAATTTCTGCAGCGTGATCACAACTTTCGTAAATTGGCTAAAGGGAGCTTTTCCATAACGAACATGATAATTTATCTCGAACATGAAGAAAGAAACGTATATAAAGGCAGAAGTATTTTATTGCATTCACGTTCTTCTAGAGGAAAAAGAAGCAGACTGAAAACTGAGTATACGAAGCTGTATCACAGTCACCAAAGCGTGACAAAAGCAAACCATTCACTGTCGGAAACATCAAATTACCTCTAGTTATAAATAACTGCTGTTGTTGATTGTAATTACTGAGTCACATTCAATGGAAATACTAGTCAGAATACTGGATTTCTGCAGCGTGATCACAACTACCGAAAATTGACTAAAGGGAGCTTTTCCATAACGAACATGATAATTTATCTCGAAGATGAAGAAAGAAACGTATATAAAGGCAGCAGTATTTTATTGCATTCACGTACTTCTAGAGTAAAAAAGTAGCAAACTGAAAACTGAGTATACGCAGCTGTATCACAGTCACCAAAGCGTGACAAAAGCAAACCATTCATTGTCGGAAACATCAAATTACCTCTAGTTATAAATAACTGCTGTTGTTGATTGTAATTACTGATTCGGATCTCAATGAAAATACTAGTCAGAATACGGAATTTCTGCATCGTGATAACAACTACAGAAAATTAATTAAAGCGAGCTTTTCATAACGAAGACGAAAATTCATCTTGAAGATGAAGAAAGGAACGTACATAAAGGCAGCAGTATTTTATTGCATTCACGTACTTCAACGGTAAAAATGATGCAAACTGAAAACAGAGTATACGCTGCTGTATCACAGTCACCAAAGCGTGACAAAAGCAAACCATTCATTGTCGAAAACATCAAATTACGTCTAGTTATAAACAACTGCTGTTGTTGATTGTGATTACTGAGTCACATTCAATGAAAATACTAGTCAGAATGCTGAATTTCTGCAGCGTGATCACAACTACCGAAAATTGAATAAAGGGAGCTTTTCCATTACGAACATGATAATTTATATCGAAGATGAAGAAAGAAACGTGTATAAAGGCAGCAGTATTTTATTGCATTCACGTACTTCTAGAGTAAAAAGAAGCAAACTGAAAACTGAGTATACGAAGCTGTATCACAGACACCAAAGTGTGACAAAAGCAAACCATTCATTGTCGGAAACATCAAATTATCTCCACAAATAAATAACTGCTGTTGTTGATTGTAATCACTCAGTCACATTTCAATGAAAATACAAGTCAGGATACTGAATTTCTGCAGTGTGATCACAATTACCGAAAATTAAGGAAAGCGAGCTTTTCCATTACGAACGCGATAATTCATCTTTAAGATAATAAAAGACATGTACATAAAGGCAGCAGTATTTTATTGCATTCACGTTCTTCTAGAGTAAAAAGAAGCAAACTGAAAACAGAGTATACGCAGCTGTATCACAGTCACCAAAGCGTGACAAAAGCAAACCATTCATTGTCGGAAACATCAAATTACCTCTAGTTATAAATAACTGCTGTTGTTGATTGTAATTACTGAGTCACATTCAATGAAAATACTAGTCAGAATACTGAATTTCTGCAGCGTGATCACAACTACCGAAAATTGACTAAAGGGAGCTTTTCCATAACGAACATGATAATTTATATCGAAGATGAAGAAAGAAACGTGTATAAAGGCAGCAGTATTTTATTGCATTCACGTACTTCTAGAGTAAAAAGAAGCAAACTGAAAACTGAGTATACGAAGCTGTATCACAGACACCAAAGTGTGACAAAAGCAAACCATTCATTGTCGGAAACATCAAATTATCTCCACAAATAAATAACTGCTGTTGTTGATTGTAATCACTCAGTCACATTTCAATGAAAATACAAGTCAGGATACTGAATTTCTGCAGTGTGATCACAATTACCGAAAATTAAGGAAAGCGAGCTTTTCCATTACGAACGCGATAATTCATCTTTAAGATAAAAAAAGACATGTACATAAAGGCAGCAGTATTTTATTGCATTCACGTACTTCTAGAGTAAAAAAGAAGCAAACTGAAAACTGAGTATACGCAGCTGTATCAGAGTCACCAAAGCGTGAAAAAAGCAAACCATTCGTTGTCGGAAACATCAAATTACCTCTAGTTATAAATAACTGCTGTTGTTGATTGTAATTACTGACTCACATTCAATGAAAATACTAGTCAGAATACTGAATTTCTGCAGCGTGATCACAACTACCGAATAGTGACTAAAGGGAGCTTTTCCATAACGAACATGATAATTTATCTTGAAGATAAAGAAAGAAACGTATATAAAGGCAGCAGTATTTTATTGCATTCACGTACTTCTAGAGTAAAAAGAAGCACACTGAAAACTGTGTATACGCATCTGTATCACAGTCACCAAATCGTGACAAAAGCAAACCATTCATTGTCGGAAACATCAAATTACGTCTAGTTATAAATAACTGCTGTTGTTGATTGTAATTACTGACTCACATTCAATGAAAATACTAGTCAGAATACTGAATATCTGCAGCGTGATCACAACTACCGAATAGTGACTAAAGGGAGCTTTTCCATAACGAACATGATAATTTATCTTGAAGATAAAGAAAGAAACGTATATAAAGGCAGCAGTATTTTATTGCATTCACGTACTTCTAGAGTAAAAAGAAGCACACTGAAAACTGTGTATACGCAGCTGTATCACAGTCACCAAATCGTGACAAAGGCAAACCATTCATTGTCGGAAACATCAAATTACCTCTAGTTATAAATAACTGCTGTTGTTGATTGTAATTACTGATTCGGATCTCAATGAAAATACTATTCAGAATACGGAATTTCTGCAGCGTGATAACAACTACAGAAAATTAATTAAAGCGAGCTTTTCATAACGAAGACGAAAATTCATCTTGAAGATAAAGAAAGAAACGTATATAAAGGCAGCAGTATTTGACTGCCTTCACGTACTTCAACGGTAAAAAAGATGCAAACTGAAAACAGAGTATACGCTGCTGTATCACAGTCACCAAAGCGTGACAAAAGCAAACCATTCATTGTCGAAAACATCAAATTACGTCTAGTTATAAACAACTGCTGTTGTTGATTGTGATTACTGAGTCACATTCACTGAAAATACTAGTCAGAATGCTGAATTTCTGCAGCGTGATCACAACTACCGAAAATTGTATAAAGGGAGCTTTTCCATTACGAACATGATAATTTATATCGAAGATGAAGAAAGAAACGTGTATAAAGGCAGCAGTATTTTATTGCATTCACGTACTTCTAGAGTAAAAAGAAGCAAACTGAAAACTGAGTATACGAAGCTGTATCACAGACACCAAAGTGTGACAAAAGCAAACCATTCATTGTCGGAAACATCAAATTATCTCCACAAATAAATAACTGCTGTTGTTGATTGTAATCACTCAGTCACATTTCAATGAAAATACAAGTCAGGATACTGAATTTCTGCAGTGTGATCACAACTACCGAAAATTAAGGAAAGCGAGCTTTTCCATTACGAACGCGATAATTCATCTTTAAGATAAAAAAAGACATGTACATAAAGGCAGCAGTATTTTATTGCATTCACGTACTTCTAGAGTAAAAAAGAAGCAAACTGAAAACTGAGTATACGCAGCTGTATCAGAGTCACCAAAGCGTGACAAAAGCAAACCATTCATTGTCGGAAACATCAAATTACCTCTAGTTATAAATAACTGCTGTTGCTGATTGCAATTACTGAGTCACATTCAATAAAAATACTAGTCAGAATTCTGAATTTCTGCAGCGTGATCACAACTATCGTAAATTGACTAAAGGGAGCTTTTCCATAACGAAAATGATAATTTATCTCGAAGATGAAGAAAGAAACGTATATAAAGGCAGTAGTATTTTATTGCATTCACGTTCTTCTAGAGTAAAAAGAAGCAGACTGAAAACTGAGTATACGAAGCTGTATCACAGTCACCAAAGCGTGACAAAAGCAAACAATTCATTGTCGGAAACATCAAATTACCTCTAGTTATAAATAACTGCTGTTGCTGATTGTAATTACTGAGTCACATTCCATGAAAATACTAGTCAGAATACTGAATTTCTGCAGCGTGATCACAACTATCGTAAATTGACTAAAGGGAGCTTTCCCATAACGAACATGATAATTTATATCGAAGATGAAGAAAGAAACGTGTTTAAAGGCAGCAGTATTTTATTGCATTCACGTACTTCTAGAGTAAAAAGAAGCAAACTGAAAACTGAGTATACGAAGCTGTATCACAGAGACCAAAGTGTGACTAAAGCAAACCATTCATTGTCGGAAACATCAAATTATCTCCACAAATAAATAACTGCTGTTGTTGATTGTAATCACTCAGTCACATTTCAATGAAAATACAAGTCAGGATACTGAAGTTCTGCAGCGTGATCACAACTACCGAAAATTAAGTAAAGCGAGCTTTTCCATAACGAAGACGAAAGTTCATCTTGAAGATGAAAAAACAAACTATATAATGGCAGCAGTATTTGATTGCATTCACGCACTTCTAGAGTAAAAAAGATGCAAACTGAAAAATGAGTATACGCAGATTTATCACAGTTACCAAAGTGTGACTAAAGCAAACCATTCGTTGTCGGAAACATCAAATTACCTCTAGTTATAAATAACTGCTGTTGCTGATTGTAATTACTGAGTCACATTCAATGAAAATACTAGTCAGAATACTGAATTTCTGCAGCGTGATCACAACTATCGTAAATTGACTAAAGGGAGCTTTCCCATAACGAACACGATAATGTATATCGAAGATGAAGAAAGAAAAGTGTTTAAAGGCAGCAGTATTTTATTGCATTCACGTACTTCTAGAGTAAAAAGAAGCAAACTGAAAACTGAGTATACGAAGCTGTATCACAGAGACCAAACTGTGATTAAGCAAACCATTCATTGTCGGAAACATCAAATTATCTCCACAAATAAATAACTGCTGTTGTTGATTGTAATCACTCAGTCACAATTCAATGAAAATACAAGTCAGCATACTGAATTTCTGCAGTGTGATCACAACTACCGAAAATTAAGGAAAGCGAGCTTTTCCATTACGAACCCGATAATTCATCTTTAAGATAAAAAAAGACATGTACATAACGGCAGCAGTATTTTATTGCATTCACGTACTTCTAGAGTAAAAAAGAAGCAAACTGAAAAATGAGTATACGCACATTTATCACAGTTACCAAAGTGAGAGAAAAGCAAACCATTTATTGTGGGAAACATCAAAATATCTCCACAAATAAATAACTGCTGTTGTTGATTGTAATCACTCAGTCACATTTCAATGAAAATACAAGGGAGAATACTGAATTTCTGCAGCGTGATCACATCTACCGAAAATTAAGTAAAGCGAGCTTTTGCATTATGAACATGATAATTTATCTGGAAGATAAAGAAAGAAACTTATATAAAGGCAGCAGTATTTTATTGCATTCACGTTCTTCTAGAGTAAAAAGAAGCAAACTGAAAACTGAGTATACGAAGCTGTATCACAGTCACCAAAGTGTGACTAAAGCAAACCATTCGTTGTCGGAAACATCAAATTATCTCCACAAATAAATAACTGCTGTTGTTGATTGTAATCACTCAGTCACATTTCAATGAAAATACAAGTCAGGATACTGAAGTTCTGCAGCGTGATCACAACTACCGAAAATTAAGTAAAGCGAGCTTTTCCATAACGAAGACGAAAGTTCATCTTGAAGATGAAAAAACAAACTATATAATGGCAGCAGTATTTGATTGCATTCACGCACTTCTAGAGTAAAAAAGATGCAAACTGAAAAATGAGTATACGCAGATTTATCACAGTCACCAAAGTGTGACAAAAGCAAACCATTCATTGTCGAAAACATCAAATTACCTCTAGCTATAAATAACTGCTGTTGTTGATTGTAACCACTCAGTCACATTTCAATGAAAATACAAGTCAGAATACTGAAGTTCTGCAGCGTGATCACAACTACCTAAAATTTAATAAAGGGAGCTTTTCCATAACGAACATGATAATTTATATCGAAGATGAAGAAAGAAACGTGTATAAAGGCAGCAGTATTTTATTGCATTCACGTACTTCTAGAGTAAAAAGAAGCAAACTGAAAACTGAGTATACGAAGCTGTATCACAGAGACCAAAGTGTGACTAAAGCAAACCATTCATTGTCGGAAACATCAAATTATCTCCACAAATAAATAACTGCTGTTGTTGATTTTAATCACTCAGTCACAATTCAATGAAAATACTAGTCAGAATACTGAATTTCTGCAGTGTGATCACAACTACCGAAAATTTAGGAAAGCGAGCTTTTCCATTACGAACGCGATAATTCATCTTTAAGATAAAAAAAGACATGTACATAAAGGCAGCAGTATTTTATTGCATTCACGTACTTCTAGAGTAAAAAAGAAGCAAACTGAAAACTGAGTATACGCAGCTGTATCACAGTCACCAAAGCGTGACAAAAGCAAACCATTCATTGTCGGAAACATCAAATTACCTCTAGTTATAAATAACTGCTGTTGCTGATTGCAATTACTGAGTCACATTCAATGAAAATACTAGTCAGAATACTGAATTTCTGCAGCGTGATCACAACTATCGTAAATTGACTAAAGGGAGCTTTTCCATAACGAACATGATAATTTATCTCGAAGATGAAGAAAGAAACGTATATAAAGGCAGTAGTATTTTATTGCATTCACGTTCTTCTAGAGTGAAAAGAAGCAGACTGAAAACTGAGTATACGAAGCTGTATCACAGTCACCAAAGCGTGACAAAAGCAAACAATTCATTGTCGGAAACATCAAATTACCTCTAGTTATAAATAACTGCTGTTGTTGATTGTAATTACTGAGTCACATTCAATGAAAATACTAGTCAGAATACTGAATTTCTGCAGCGTGATCACAACTACCGAAAATTGACTAAAGGGAGCTTTTCCATAACGAACATGATAATTTATCTCGAAGATAAAGAAAGAAACGTATATAAAGGCAGCAGTATTTTATTGCATTCACGTACTTCTAGAGTAAAAAGAAGCAAACTGAAAACTGTGTATACGCAGCTGTATCACAGTCACCAAATCGTGACAAAGGCAAACCATTCATTGTCGGAAACATCAAATTAACTCTAGTTATAAATAACTGCTGTTGTTGATTGTAATTACTGATTCGGATCTCAATGAAAATACTAGTCAGAATACGGAATTTCTTCAGCGTGATAACAACTACCGAAAATTAAGTAAAGCGAGCTTTTCCATAAAGAAGACGAAAATTAATCTTGAAGATGAAGAAAGGCATGTACATAACGGCAGCAGTATTTTATTGCCTTCACGTACTTCAACGGTAAAAAAGATGCAAACTGAAAACAGAGTATACGCTGCTGTATCACAGTCACCAAAGCGTGACAAAAGCAAACCATTCATTGTCGAAAACATCAAATTACGTCTAGTTATAAACAACTGCTGTTGTTGATTGTGATTACTGAGTCACATTCACTGAAAATACTAGTCAGAATGCTGAATTTCTGCAGCGTGATCACAACTACCGAAAATTGAATAAAGGGAGCTTTTCCATTACGAACATGATAATTTATATCGAAGATGAAGAAAGAAACGTGTATAAAGGCAGCAGTATTTTATTGCATTCACGTACTTCTAGAGTAAAAAGAAGCAAACTGAAAACTGAGTATACGAAGCTGTATCACAGTCACCACAGTGTGACAAAAGCAAACCATTCATTGTCGGAAACATCAAATCATCTCTAGAAATAAATAACTGCTGTTGTTGATTGTAATCTCTCAGTCATATTTCAATGAAAATACTAGTCAGAATACTGAATTTCTGCAGCGTGTTCACATCTACCGAAAATTAAGTAAAGCGAGCTTTTCCATTATGAACGCGATAATTCATCTTTAAGATAAAAAAAGACATGTACATAACGGCAGCAGTATTTTATTGCATTCACGTACTTCTAGAGTAAAAAAGAAGAAAACTGAAAAATGAGTATACGCAGCTGTATCACAGTCACCAAAGCGTGACAAAAGCAAACCATTCATTGTCGGAAACATCAAATTATCTCTACAAATAAATAACTGCTGAAGTTGATTGTAATCACTGAGTCACATTTCAATGAAAATACAAGTCAGAATACTGAAGTTCTGCAGCGTGATCACAACTACCGAAAATTAAGTAATGCGAGCTTTTCCATAACGAAGACGAAAATTCATCTTGAAGATGAAAAAACAAACTATATAAAGGCAGCAGTATTTGATCGCATTCACGCACTTCTAGAGTAAAAAAGATGCAAACTGAAAAATGAGTATACGCAGATTTATCACAGTTACCAAAGTGTGACTAAAGCAAACCATTCGTTGTCGGAAACATCAAATTACCTCTAGTTATAAATACCTGCTGTTGCTGATTGTAATTACTGAGTCACATTCAACGAAAATACTAGTCAGAATACTGAATTTCTGCAGCGTGATCACAACTATCGTAAATTGACTAAAGGGAGCTTTCCCATAACGAACACGATAATGTATATCGAAGATGAAGAAAGAAAAGTGTTTAAAGGCAGCAGTATTTTATTGCATTCACGTACTTCTAGAGTAAAAAGAAGCAAACTGAAAACTGAGTATACGAAGCTGTATCACAGAGACCAAAGTGTGACTAAAGCAAACCATTCATTGTCGGAAACATCAAATTACCTCCACAAATAAATAACTGCTGTTGTTGATTGTAATCACTCAGTCACAATTCAATGAAAATACAAGTCAGCATACTGAATTTCTGCAGTGTGATCACAACTACCGAAAATTAAGGAAAGCGAGCTTTTCCATTACGAACGCGATAATTCATCTTTATGATAAAAAAAGACATGTACATAAAGGCAGCATTATTTTATTGCATTCACGTACTTCTAGAGTAAAAAAGATGCAAACTGAAAAATGAGTATACGCAGATTTATCACAGTTACCAAAGTGAGAGAAAAGCAAACCATTTATTGTGGGAAACATCAAATTATCTCTAGAAATAAATAACTGCTGTTGTTGATTGTAATCACTCAGTCACATTTCAATGAAAATACAACTCAGGATACTGAAGTTCTGCAGCGTGATCACAACTACCGAAAATTAAGGAAAGCGAGCTTTTCCATTACGAACGCGATAATTCATCTTTAAGATAAAAAAAGACATGTACATAAAGGCAGCAGTATTTTATTGCATTCACGTACTTCTAGAGTAAAAAAGAAGCAAACTGAAAACTGAGTATACGCAGCTGTATCAGAGTCACCAAAGCGTGAAAAAAGCAAACCATTCGTTGTCGGAAACATCAAATTACCTCTAGTTATAAATAACTGCTGTTGCTGATTGCAATTACTGAGTCACATTCAATAAAAATACTAGTCAGAATTCTGAATTTCTGCAGCGTGATCACAACTACCGAAAATTGAATAAAGGGAGCTTTTCCATTACGAACATGATAATTTATATCGAAGATGAAGAAAGAAACGTGTATAAAGGCAGCAGTATTTTATTGCATTCACGTACTTCTAGAGTAAAAAGAAGCAAACTGAAAACTGAGTATACGAAGCTGTATCACAGACACCAAAGTGTGACAAAAGCAAACCATTCATTGTCGGAAACATCAAATTATCTCCACAAATAAATAACTGCTGTTGTTGATTGTAATCACTCAGTCACATTTCAATGAAAATACAAGTCAGGATACTCAATTTCTGCAGTGTGATCACAACTACCGAAAATTAAGGAAAGCGAGCTTTTCCATTACGAACGCGATAATTCATCTTTAAGATAAAAAAAGACATGTACATAACGGCAGCAGTATTTTATTGCATTCACGTACTTCTAGAGTAAAAAAGAAGAAAACTGAAAAATGAGTATACGCAGCTGTATCAGAGTCACCAAAGCGTGACAAAAGCAAACCATTCATTGTCGGAAACATCAAATTATCTATACAAATGAATAACTGCTGAAGTTGATTGTAATCACTGAGTCACATTTCAATGAAAATACAAGTCAGAATACTGAAGTTCTGCAGCGTGTTCACAACTACCGAAAATTGACTAAAGGGAGCTTTTCCATAACGAACATGATAATTTATCTCGAAGGTAAAGAAAGAAACGTATATAAAGGCAGCAGTATTTTATTGCATTCACGTACTTCTAGAGTAAAAAGATGCAAACTGAAAACTGAGTACACGCAGATGTATCACAGTCACCAAAGTGTAACAAAAGCAAACCATTCATTGTCGGAAACATCAAAATATCTGCACAAATAAATAACATCTGTTGTTGATTGTAATCACTCAGTCACATTTCAATGAAAATACAAGTCAGGATACTGAAGTTCTGCAGCGTGATCACAACTACCGAAAATTAAGTAAAGCGAGCTTTTCCATAACGAAGACGAAAATTCATCTTGAAGATGAAAAAACAAACTATATAAAGGCAGCAGTATTTGATTGCATTCACGCACTTCTAGAGTAAAAAAGATGCAAACTGAAAAATGAGTATACGCAGATTTATCACAGTTACCAAAGTGTGACTAAAGCAAACCATTCGTTGTCGGAAACATCAAATTACCTCTAGTTATAAATACCTGCTGTTGCTGATTGTAATTACTGAGTCACATTCAATGGAAATACTAGTCAGAATACTGAAGTTCTGCAGCGTGTTCACAACTACCGAAAATTGACTAAAGGGAGCTTTTCCATAACGAACATGATAATTTATCTCGAAGGTAAAGAAAGAAACGTATATAAAGGCAGCAGTATTTTATTGCATTCACGTACTTCTAGAGTAAAAAGAAGCAAACTGAAAACTGAGTATACGAAGCTGTATCACAGAGACCAAAGTGTGACTAAAGCAAACCATTCATTGTCGGAAACATCAAATTATCTCCACAAATAAATAACTGCTGTTGTTGATTGTAATCACTCAGTCACATTTCAATGAAAATACAAGTCAGGATACTGAAGTTCTGCAGCGTGATCACAACTACCGAAAATTAAGTAAAGCGAGCTTTTCCATAACGAAGACGAAAGTTCATCTTGAAGATGAAAAAACAAACTATATAATGGCAGCAGTATTTGATTGCATTCACGCACTTCTAGAGTAAAAAAGATGCAAACTGAAAAATGAGTATACGCAGATTTATCACAGTTACCAAAGTGTGACTAAAGAAAACCATTCGTTGTCGGAAACATCAAATTACCTCTAGTTATAAATAACTGCTGTTGCTGATTGTAATTACTGAGTCACATTCAACGAAAATACTAGTCAGAATACTGAATTTCTGCAGCGTGATCACAACTATCGTAAATTGACTAAAGGGAGCTTTCCCATAACGAACACGATAATTTATATCGAAGATGAAGAAAGAAACGTGTTTAAAGGCAGCAGTATTTTATTGCATTCACGTTCTTCTAGAGTAAAAAGAAGCAGACTGAAAACTGAGTATACGAAGCTGTATCACAGAGACCAAAGTGTGACTAAAGCAAACCATTCATTGTCGGAAACATCAAATTATCTCCACAAATAAATAACTGCTGTTGTTGATTTTAATCACTCAGTCACAATTCAATGAAAATACAAGTCAGCATACTGAATTTCTGCAGTGTGATCACAACTACCGTAAATTAAGGAAAGCGAGCTTTTCCATTACGAACCCGATAATTCATCTTTAAGATAAAAAAAGACATGTACATAACGGCAGCAGTATTTTATTGCATTCACGTACTTCTAGAGTAAAAAAGAAGCAAACTGAAAAATGAGTATACGCAGATTTATCACATTTACCAAAGTGAGAGAAAAGCAAACCATTTATTGTGGGAAACATCAAAATATCTCCACAAATAAATAACTGCTGTTGTTGATTGTAATCACTCAGTCATATTTCAATGAAAATACAAGGGAGAATACTGAATTTCTGCAGCGTGATCACATCTACCGAAAATTATGTAAAGCGAGCTTTTGCATTATGAACATGATAATTTATCTCGAAGATGAAGAAAGAAACTTATATAAAGGCAGTAGTATTTTATTGCATTCACGTTCTTCTAGAGTAAAAAGAAGCAGACTGAAAACTGAGTATACGAAGCTGTATCACAGACACCAAAGTGTGACAAAAGCAAACCATTCATTGTCGGAAACATCAAATTATCTCCACAAATAAATAACTGCTGTTGTTGATTGTAATCACTCAGTCACATTTCAATGAAAATACAAGTCAGGATACTGAAGTTCTGCAGCGTGATCACAACTACCGAAAATTAAGTAAAGCGAGCTTTTCCATAACGAAGACGAAAGTTCATCTTGAAGATGAAAAAACAAACTATATAATGGCAGCAGTATTTGATTGCATTCACGCACTTCTAGAGTAAAAAAGATGCAAACTGAAAAATGAGTATACGCAGATTTATCACAGTTACCAAAGTGTGACTAAAGCAAACCATTCGTTGTCGGAAACATCAAATTACCTCTAGTTATAAATACCTGCTGTTGCTGATTGTAATTACTGAGTCACATTCAACGAAAATACTAGTCAGAATACTGAATTTCTGCAGCATGATCACAACTATCGTAAATTGACTAAAGGGAGCTTTCCCATAACGAACACGATAATTTATATCGAAGATGAAGAAAGAAACGTGTTTAAAGGCAGCAGTATTTTATTGCATTCACGTACTTCTAGAGTAAAAAGAAGCAAACTGAAAACTGAGTATACGAAGCTGTATCACAGAGACCAAAGTGTGACTAAAGCAAACCATTCATTGTCGGAAACATCAAATTACCTCCACAAATAAATAACTGCTGTTGTTGATTGTAATCACTCAGTCACAATTCAATGAAAATACAAGTCAGCATACTGAATTTCTGCAGTGTGATCACAACTACCGTAAATTAAGGAAAGCGAGCTTTTCCATTACGAACGCGATAATTCATCTTTAAGATAAAAAGACATGTACATAACGGCAGCAGTATTTTATTGCATTCACGTACTTCTAGAGTAAAAAAGAAGCAAACTTAAAACTGAGTATACGCAGCTGTATCAGAATCACCAAAGCGTGAAAAAAGCAAACCATTCGTTGTCGGAAACATCAAATTACCTCTAGTTATAAATAACTGCCGCTGCTGATTGCAATTACTGAGTCACATTCAATGAAAATACTAGTCAGAATTCTGAATTTCTGCAGCGTGATCACAACTATCGTAAATTGACTAAAGGGAGCTTTTCCATAACGAACATGATAATTTATCTCGAAGATGAAGAAAGAAACGTGTATAAAGGCAGCGGTATTTTATTGCATTCACGTTCTTCTAGAGTAAAAAGAAGCAGACTGAAAACTGAGTATACGAAGCTGTATCACAGTCACCAAAGCGTGACAAAAGCAAACAATTCATTGTCGGAAACATCAAATTACCTCTAGTTATAAATAACTGCTGTTGTTGATTGTAATTACTGAGTCACATTGAATGAAAATACTAGTCAGAATACTGGATTTCTGCAGCCTGATCACAACTACC
Source organism: Diplolepis rosae (assembly GCA_030998225.1). Lineage (NCBI taxonomy): Eukaryota > Metazoa > Arthropoda > Insecta > Hymenoptera > Diplolepididae > Diplolepis > Diplolepis rosae. The sequence goes on from JAPYXD010000171.1 coordinate 21,679, forward strand.
GAAAATTGACTAAAGGGAGCTTTCCCATAACGAACATGATAATTTATATCGAAGATGAAGAAAGAAACGTGTATAAAGGCAGCAGTATTTTATTGCATTCACGTACTTCTAGAGTAAAAAGAAGCAAACTGAAAACTGAGTATACGAAGCTGTATCACAGAGACCAAAGTGTGATTAAGCAAACCATTCATTGTCGGAAACATCAAATTAACTCGACATATAAATAACTGCTGTTGGTGATTGTAATGACTCAGTCACATTCAACGAAAATACTAGTCAGACTACTGAAATTCTGCAGCGTGATCACAACTACCTAAAATTAAGTAAAGCGAGATTTTCCAGAACGAATACTAAAGTTCATCTTGAAGATGAAAAAACAAACTATATAAAGGCAGCAGTATTTGATTGCATTCACGCACTTCTAGAGTAAAAAAGATGCAAACTGAAAAATGAGTATACGCAGATTTATCACAGTTACCAAAGTGTGACTAAAGAAAACCATTCGTTGTCGGAAACATCAAATTACCTCTAGTTATAAATAACTGCTGTTGCTGATTGTAATTACTGAGTCACATTCAACGAAAATACTAGTCAGAATACTGAATTTCTGCAGCGTGATCACAACTATCGTAAATTGACTAAAGGGAGCTTTTCCATAACGAACATGATAATTTATCTCGAAGATGAAGAAAGAAACGTATATAAAGGCAGTAGTATTTTATTGCATTCACGTTCTTCTAGAGTAAAAAGAAGCAGACTGAAAACTGAGTATACGAAGCTGTATCACAGAGACCAAAGTGTGATTAAGCAAACCATTCATTGTCGGAAACATCAAATTATCTCCACAAATAAATAACTGCTGTTGTTGATTTTAATCACTCAGTCACAATTCAATGAAAATACAAGTCAGCATACTGAATTTCTGCAGTGTGATCACAACTACCGTAAATTAAGGAAAGCGAGCTTTTCCATTACGAACGCGATAATTCATCTTTAAGATAAAAAAAGACATGTACATAACGGCAGCAGTATTTTATTGCATTCACGTACTTCTAGAGTAAAAAAGAAGCAAACTGAAAAATGAGTATACGCACATTTATCACAGTTACCAAAGTGAGAGAAAAGCAAACCATTTATTGTGGGAAACATCAAAATATCTCCACAAATAAATAACTGCTGTTGTTGATTGTAATCACTCAGTCATATTTCAATGAAAATACAAGGGAGAATACTGAATTTCTGCAGCGTGATCACATCTACCGAAAATTGACTAAAGGGAGCTTTTGCATTATGAACATGATAATTTATCTGGAAGATAAAGAAAGAAACGTATATAAAGGCAGCAGTATTTGATTGCATTCACGTACTTCTAGAGTAAAAAGAAGCAAACTGAAAACTGAGTATACGAAGCTGTATCACAGTCACCAAAGTGTGACTAAAGCAAACCATTCGTTGTCGGAAACATCAAATTATCTCCACAAATAAATAACTGCTGTTGTTGATTGTAATCACTCAGTCACATTTCAATGAAAATACAAGTCAGGATACTGAAGTTCTGCAGCGTGATCACAACTACCGAAAATTAAGTAAAGCGAGCTTTTCCATAACGAAGACGAAAGTTCATCTTGAAGATGAAAAAACAAACTATATAATGGCAGCAGTATTTGATTGCATTCACGCACTTCTAGAGTAAAAAAGATGCAAACTGAAAAATGAGTATACGCAGATTTATCACAGTTACCAAAGTGTGACTAAAGCAAACCATTCGTTGTCGGAAACATCAAATTACCTCTAGTTATAAATACCTGCTGTTGCTGATTGTAATTACTGAGTCACATTCAACGAAAATACTAGTCAGAATACTGAATTTCTGCAGCATGATCACAACTATCGTAAATTGACTAAAGGGAGCTTTCCCATAACGAACACGATAATTTATATCGAAGATGAAGAAAGAAACGTGTTTAAAGGCAGCAGTATTTTATTGCATTCACGTACTTCTAGAGTAAAAAGAAGCAAACTGAAAACTGAGTATACGAAGCTGTATCACAGAGACCAAAGTGTGACTAAAGCAAACCATTCATTGTCGGAAACATCAAATTACCTCCACAAATAAATAACTGCTGTTGTTGATTGTAATCACTCAGTCACAATTCAATGAAAATACAAGTCAGCATACTGAATTTCTGCAGTGTGATCACAACTACCGTAAATTAAGGAAAGCGAGCTTTTCCATAACGAAGACGAAAGTTCATCTTGAAGATGAAAAAACAAACTATATAATGGCAGCAGTATTTGATTGCATTCACGCACTTCTAGAGTAAAAAAGATGCAAACTGAAAAATGAGTATACGCAGATTTATCACAGTTACCAAAGTGTGACTAAAGCAAACAATTCATTGTCGGAAACATCAAATTACCTCTAGTTATAAATAACTGCTGTTGCTGATTGTAATTACTGAGTCACATTCAACGAAAATACTAGTCAGAATACTGAATTTCTGCAGCGTGATCACAACTATCGTAAATTGACTAAAGGGAGCTTTCCCATAACGAACATGATAATTTATATCGAAGATGAAGAAAGAAACGTGTTTAAAGGCAGCAGTATTTTATTGCATTCACGTACTTCTAGAGTAAAAAGAAGCAAACTGAAAACTGAGTATACGAAGCTGTATCACAGAGACCAAACTGTGACTAAAGCAAACCATTCATTGTCGGAAACATCAAATTATCTCCACAAATAAATAACTGCTGTTGTTGATTGTAATCACTCAGTCACAATTCAATGAAAATACAAGTCAGCATACTGAATTTCTGCAGTGTGATCACAACTACCGAAAATTAAGGAAAGCGAGCTTTTCCATTACGAACCCGATAATTCATCTTTAAGATAAAAAAAGACATGTACATAACGGCAGCAGTATTTTATTGCATTCACGTACTTCTAGAGTAAAAAAGAAGCAAACTGAAAAATGAGTATACGCAGATTTATCACAGTTACCAAAGTGAGAGAAAATCAAACCATTTATTGTGGCAAACATCAAAATATCTCCACAAATAAATAACTGCTGTTGTTGATTGTAATCACTCAGTCATATTTCAATGAAAATACAAGGGAGAATACTGAATTTCTGCAGCGTGATCACATCTACCGAAAATTATGTAAAGCGAGCTTTTGCATTATGAACATGATAATTTATCTCGAAGATAAAGAAAGAAACGTATATAAAGGCAGAAGTATATTATTGCATTCACGTTCTTCTAGAGTGAAAAGAAGCAGACTGAAAACTGAGTATACGAAGCTGTATCACAGTCACCACAGTGTGACAAAAGCAAACCATTCATTGTCGGAAACATCAAATTATCTCTACAAATAAACAACTGCTGTTGTTGATTGTAATCACTCAGTCACATTTCAATAAAAATACTAGTCAGAATACTGAAGTTCTGCAGCGTGATCACAACTACCGAAAATTAAGTAAAGCGAGCTTTTCCATAACGAAGACGAAAATTCATCTGGAAGATAAAGAAAGAAACGTATATAAAGGCAGCAGTATTTGATTGCATTCACGCACTTCTAGAGTAAAAAAGATGCAAACTGAAAAATGAGTATACGCAGATTTATCACAGTCACCAAAGTGTGACAAAAGCAAACCATTCTTTGTCGGAAACAACAAATTACCTCTAGTTATAAATAACTGCTGTTGCTGATTGTAATTACTGAGTCACATTCAATGAAAATACTAGTCAGAATACTGAATTTCTGCAGCATGATCACAACTATCGAAAATTGACTAAAGGGATATTTTCCATAACGAACATGATAATTTATCTCGAAGATGAAGAAAGAAACGTGTTTAAAGGCAGCAGTATTTTATTGCATTCACGTACTTCTAGAGTAAAAAGAAGCAAACTGAAAACTGAGTATACGAAGCTGTATCACAGAGACCAAAGTGTGACTAAAGCAAACCATTCATTGTCGGAAACATCAAATTATCTCCACAAATAAATAACTGCTGTTGTTGATTGTAATCACTCAGTCACAATTCAATGAAAATACAAGTCAGCTTACTGAATTTCTGCAGTGTGATCACAACTACCGCAAATTAAGGAAAGCGAGCTTTTCCATTACGAACGCGATAATTCATCTTTAAGATAATAAAAGACATGTACATAAAGGCAGCAGTATTTTATTGCATTCACGTTCTTCTAGAGTAAAAAGAAGCAAACTGAAAACTGAGTATACGCAGCTGTATCAGAGTCACCAAAGCGTGAAAAAAGCAAACCATTCGTTGTCGGAAACATCAAATTACCTCTAGTTATAAATAACTGCTGTTGCTGATTGCAATTACTGAGTCACATTCAATGAAAATACTAGTCAGAATTCTGAATTTCTGCAGCGTGATCACAACTATCGTAAATTGACTAAAGGGAGCTTTTCCATAACGAACATGATAATTTATCTCGAAGATGAAGAAAGAAACGTATATAAAGGCAGTAGTATTTTATTGCATTCACGTTCTTCTAGAGTAAAAAGAAGCAGACTGAAAACTGAGTATACGAAGCTGTATCACAGTCACCAAAGCGTGACAAAAGCAAACAATTCATTGTCGGAAACATCAAATTACCTCTAGTTATAAATAACTGCTGTTGTTGATTGTAATTACTGAGTCACATTGAATGAAAATACTAGTCAGAATACTGGATTTCTGCAGCGTGATCACAACTAGCGAAAATTGACTAAAGGGAGCTTTTCCATAACGAACATGATAATTTCTATCGAAGATGAAGAAAGAAACGTGTATAAAGGCAGCGGTATTTTGTTGCATTCACGTACTTCAACGGTAAAAAAGATGCAAACTGAAAACAGAGTATACGCAGCTGTATGACAGTCACCAAAGCGTCACAAAAGCAAACCATTCTTTGTCGAAAACAACAAATTACCTCTAGCTATAAATAACTGCTGTTGCTGATTGTAATTACTGATTCGGATCTCAATGAAAATACTAGTCAGAATACTGAATTTCTGCAGCGTGATCACAACTATCGAAAATTAAGTAACGCGAGCTTTTCCATAACGAAGACGAAAATTCATCTTGAAGATGAAGAAAGGAACGTATATAAACTCAGCAGTATTTGACTGCATTCACGTACTTCAACGGTAAAAAAGATGCAAACTGAAAACAGAGTATACGCTGCTGTATCACAGTCACCAAAGCGTGACAAAAGCAAACCATTCATTGTCGAAAACATCAAATTACGTCTAGTTATAAATAACTGCTGTTGTTGATTGTAATTACTGAGTCACATTCAATGAAAATACTAGTCAGAATGCTGAATTTCTGCAGCGTGATCACAACTACCGAAAATTGACTAAAGGGAGCTTTTCCATTACGAACGTGATAATTTATATCGAAGATGAAGAAAGAAACGTGTATAAAGGCAGCAGTATTTTATTGCATTCACGTACTTCTAGAGTAAAAAGAAGCAAACTGAAAACTGAGTATTCGAAGCTGTATCACAGACACCAAAGTGTGACAAAAGCAAACCATTCATTGTCGGAAACATCAAATTACCTCTAGTTATAAATAACTGCTGTTGTTGATTGTAATTACTGATTCGGATTTCAATGAAAATACTAGTCAGAATACGGAATTTCTGCAGCATGATCACAACTACAGAAAATTAATTAAAGCGAGCTTTTCATAACGAAGACGAAAATTCATCTTGAAGATGAAGAAAGGCATGTACATAACGGCAGCAGTATTTTATTGCATTCACGTACTTCAACGGTAAAAAAGATGCAAACTGAAAACAGAGTATACGCTGCTGTATCATAGTCACCAAAGCGTGACAAAAGCAAACCATTCATTGTCGAAAACATCAAATTACGTCTAGTTATAAACAACTGCTGTTGTTGATTGTGATTACTGAGTCACATTCACTGAAAATACTAGTCAGAATGCTGAATTTCTGCAGCGTGATCACAACTACCGAAAATTGAATAAAGGGAGCTTTTCCATTACGAACATGATAATTTATATCGAAGATGAAGAAAGAAACGTGTATAAAGGCAGCAGTATTTTATTGCATTCACGTACTTCTAGAGTAAAAAGAAGCAAACTGAAAACTGAGTATACGAAGCTGTATCACAGACACCAAAGTGTGACAAAAGCAAACCATTCATTGTCGGAAACATCAAATTATCTCCACAAATAAATAACTGCTGTTGTTGATTGTAATCACTCAGTCACATTTCAATGAAAATACAAGTCAGGATACTGAATTTCTCCAGTGTGATCACAACTACCGAAAATTGACTAAAGCGAGCTTTTCCATTACGAACGCGATAATTCATCTTTAAGATAATAAAAGACATGTACATAAAGGCAGCAGTATTTTATTGCATTCACGTACTTCTAGAATAAAAAAGAAGCAAACTGAAAACTGAGTATACGCAGCTGTATCAGAGTCACCAAAGCGTGACAAAAGCAAACCATTCATTGTCGGAAACATCAAATTATCTCTACAAATAAATAACTGCTGAAGTTGATTGTAATCACTCAGTCACATTTCAATAAAAATACAAGTCAGAATACTGAAGTTCTGCAGCGTGATCACAACTATCGAAAATTGACTAAAGAGAGCTTTTCCATAACGCACATGATAATTTATCTCGAAGATGAAGAAAGAAACGTATATAAAGGCAGAAGTATATTATTGCATTCACGTTCTTCTAGAGTAAAAAGAAGCAGACTGAAAACTGAGTATACGAAGCTGTATCACAGTCACCAAAGCGTGACAAAAGCAAACCATTCATTGTCGGAAACATCAAATTACATCTAGTTATAAATAAGTGCTGTTGTTGATTGTAATTACTGAGTCACATTCAATGAAAATACTAGTCAGAATACTGAATTTCTGCAGCGTGATCACAACTATCGAAAATTGACTAAACGGAGCTTTTCCATAACGAACATGATAATTTCTATCGAAGATGAAGAAAGAAACGCGTATAAAGGCAGCAGTATTTTATTGCATTCACGTATTTCTAGAGTAAAAAAGTAGCAAACTGAAAACTGAGTATACGCTGCTGTATCACAGTCACCAAAGCGTGACAAAAGCAAACCATTCATTGTCGGAAACATCAAATTACATCTAGTTATAAATAACTGCTGTTGTTGATTGTAATTACTGAGTCACATTCAATGAAAATACTAGTCAGAATACTGAATTTCTGCAGCGTGATCACAACTACCGAATAGTGACTAAAGGGAGCTTTTCCATAACGAACATGATAATTTATCTTGAAGATAAAGAAAGAAACGTATATAAAGGCAGCAGTATTTTATTGCATTCACGTACTTCTAGAGTAAAAAGAAGCAAACTGAAAACTGAGTATACGAAGCTGTATCACAGTCACCAAAGTGTAACAAAAGCAAACCATTCATTGTCGGAAACATCAAAATATCTCCACAAATAAATAACTGCTGTTGTTGATTGTAATCACTCAGTCACATTTCAATGAAAATACAAGTCAGGATACTGAAGTTCTGCAGCGTGATCACAACTACCGAAAATTAAGTAAAGCGAGCTTTTCCATAACGAAGACGAAAATTCATCTTGAAGATGAAGAAAGGAACGTTAATAAAGTCAGCAGTATTTGAATGCATTCACGTACTTCAACGGTGAAAAAGATGCAAACTGAAAACAGAGTATACGCTGCTGTATCACAGTCACCAAAGCGTGACAAAAGCAAACCATTCATTGTCGAAAACATCAAATTACGTCAAGTTATAAATAACTGCTGTTGTTGATTGTGATTACTGAGTCACATTCACTGAAAATACTAGTCAGAACGCTGAATTTCTGCAGCGTGATCACAACTATCGAAAATTGACTAAACGGAGCTTTTCCATAACGAACATGATAATTTCTATCGAAGATGAAGAAAGAAACGCGTATAAAGGCAGCAGTATTTTATTGCATTCACGTATTTCTAGAGTAAAAAAGTAGCAAACTGAAAACTGAGTATACGCTGCTGTATCACAGTCACCAAAGCGTGACAAAAGCAAACCATTCATTGTCGGAAACATCAAATTACATCTAGTTATAAATAACTGCTGTTGTTGATTGTAATTACTGAGTCACATTCAATGAAAATACTAGTCAGAATACTGAATTTCTGCAGCGTGATCACAACTATCGAAAATTGACTAAAGGGAGCTTTTCCATAACGAACATGATAATTTATCTCGAAGATAAAGAAAGAAACGTATATAAAGGCAGCAGTATTTTATTGCATTCACGTACTTCTAGAGTAAAAAGAAGCAAACTGAAAACCGAGTATACGAAGCTGTATCACAGTCACCAAAGTGTGACAAAAGCAAACCATTCATTGTCGGAAACATCAAAATATCTCCACAAATAAATAACTGCTGTTGTTGATTGTAATCACTCAGTCACATTTCAATGAAAATACTAGTCAGAATACTGAATTTCTGCAGCGTGATCACAACTATCGAAAATTAAGTAAAGCGAGCTTTTCCATAACGAAGACGAAAATTCATCTTGAAGATGAAGAAAGGAACGTATATAAACTCAGCAGTATTTGACTGCATTCACGTACTTCAACGGTAAAAAAGATGCAAACTGAAAACAGAGTATACGCTGCTGTATCACAGTCACCAAAGCGTGACAAAAGCAAACCATTCATTGTCGAAAACATCAAATTACGTCTAGTTATAAACAACTGCTGTTGTTGATTTTAATTACTGAGTCACATTCAATGAAAATACTAGTCACCATACTGAATTTCTGCAGCGTGATCACAACTTCCGCAAATTGACTAAGGCGAGCTTTTCCATTACGAACGCGATAATTCATCTTTAAGATAATAAAAGACATGTACATAAAGGCAGCAGTATTTTATTGAATTCACGTACTTCTAGAGTAAAAAAGAAGCAAACTGAAAACTGAGTATACGCAGCTGTATCAGAGTCAACAAAGCGTGACAAAAGCAAACCATTCATTGTCGGAAACATCAAATTATCTCTACAAATGATTAGCTGCTGAAGTTGATTGTAATGACTGAGTCACATTTCAATGAAAATACAAGTCAGAATACTGAAGTTCTGCAGCGTGATCACAACTATCGAAAATTGACTAAAGGGATATTTTCCATAACGAACATGATAATTTATCTCGAAGATAAAGAAAGAAACGTATATAAAGGCAGCAGTATTTTATTGCATTCACGTACTTCTAGAGTAAAAAAGAAGCAAACTGAAAACAGAGTATACGCAGCTGTATCACAGTCAATAAAGTGTGACAAAAGCAAACCATTCTTTGTCGGAAACATCAAATTATCTCCACAAATAAATAACTGCTGTTGTTGATTGTAATCACTCAGTCACATTTCAATGAAAATACAAGTCAGGATACTGAAGTTCTGCAGCGTGATCACAACTACCGAAAATTAAGTAAAGCGAGCTTTTCCATAACGAAGACGAAAATTCATCTTGAAGATGAAAAAACAAACTATATAAAGGCAGCAGTATTTGATTGCATTCACGCACTTCTAGAGTAAAAAAGATGCAAACTGAAAAATGAGTATACGCAGATTTATCACAGTTACCAAAGTGAGAGAAAAGCAAACCATTTATTGTGGGAAACATCAAATTATCTCTAGAAATAAATAACTGCTGTTGTTGATTGTAATCACTCAGTCATATTTCAATGAAAATACAAGTGAGAATACTGAATTTCTGCAGCGTGATAACATCGACCGAAAATTATGTAAAGCGAGCTTTTGCATTATGAACATGATAATTTGTCTGGAAGATAAAGAAAGAAACTTATATAAAGGCAGCAGTATTTTATTGCATTCACGTACTTCTAGAGTAAAAAGAAGCACACTGAAAACTGTGTATACGCAGCTGTATCACAGTCACCAAATCGTGACAAAGGCAAACCATTCATTGTCGGAAACATCAAATTACCTCTAGTTATAAATAACTGCTGTTGTTGATTGTAATTACTGATTCGGATCTCAATGAAAATACTATTCAGAATACGGAATTTCTGCAGCGTGATAACAACTACAGAAAATTAATTAAAGCGAGATTTTCCATAACGAAGACGAAAATTCATCTTGAAGATGAAGAAAGGCATGTACATAACGGCAGCAGTATTTTATTGCATTCACGTACTTCAACGGTAAAAAAGATGCAAACTGAAAACAGAGTATACGCTGCTGTATCACAGTCACCAAAGCGTTGCAAAAGCAAACCATTCATTGTCGAAAACATCAAATTACGTCTAGTTATAAATAACTGCTGTTGTTGATTGTAATTACTGAGTCACATTCAATGAAAATACTAGTCACCATACTGAATTTCTGCAGCGTGATCACAACTTCCGCAAATTGACTAAGGCGAGCTTTTCCATTACGAACGCGATAATTCATCTTTAAGATAATAAAAGACATGTACATAAAGGCAGCAGTATTTTATTGCATTCACGTACTTCTAGAGTAAAAAAGAAGAAAACTGAAAAATGAGTATACGCAGCTGTATCAGAGTCACCAAAGCGTGACAAAAGCAAACCATTCATTGTCGGAAACATCAAATTATCTCTACAAATGAATAACTGCTGAAGTTGATTGTAATCACTGAGTCACATTTCAATGAAAATACAAGTCAGAATACTGAAGTTCTGCAGCGTGATCACAACTACCGAAAATTGACTAAAGGGAGCTTTTCCATAACGAACATGATAATTTATCTCGAAGGTAAAGAAAGAAACGTATATAAAGGCAGCAGTATTTTATTGCATTCACGTACTTCTAGAGTAAAAAGAAGCAAACTGAAAACTGAGTATACGAAGCTGTATCACAGTCACCAAAGTGTGACAAAAGCAAACCATTCATTGTCGGAAACATCAAATTATCTCCACAAATAAATAACTGCTGTTGTTGATTGTAATCACTCAGTCACATTTCAATGAAAATACAACTCAGGATACTGAAGTTCTGCAGCGTGATCACAACTACCGAAAATTAAGTAAAGCGAGCTTTTCCATAACGAAGACGAAAATTCATCTTGAAGATGAAAAAACAAACTATATAAAGGCAGCAGTATTTGATTGCATTCACGCACTTCTAGAGTAAAAAAGATGCAAACTGAAAAATGAGTATACGCAGATTTATCACAGTTACCAAAGTGAGAGAAAAGCAAACAATTTTTTGTGGGAAACATCAAATTATCTCTAGAAATAAATAACTGCTGTTGTTGATTGTAATCACTCAGTCATATTTCAATGAAAATACAAGGGAGAATACTGAATTTCTGCAGCGTGATCACATCTACCGAAAATTATGTAAAGCGAGCTTTTGCATTATGAACATGATAATTTATCTGGAAGATAAAGAAAGAAACTTATATAAAGGCAGCAGTATTTTATTGCATTCACGTACTTCTAGAGTAAAAAAGAAGCAAACTGAAAACAGAGTATACGCAGCTGTATCAGAGTCACCAAAGTGTAACAAAATCAAACCATTCATTGTCGGAAACATCAAAATATCTCCACAAATAAATAACTGCTGTTGTTGATTGTAATCACTCAGTCACATTTCAATGAAAATACAAGTCAGGATACTGAAGTTCTGCAGCGTGATCACAACTACCGAAAATTAAGTAAAGCGAGCTTTTCCATAACGAAGACGAAAGTTCATCTTGAAGATGAAAAAACAAACTATATAAAGGCAGCAGTATTTGATTGCATTCACGCACTTCTAGAGTAAAAAAGATGCAAACTGAAAAATGAGTATACGCAGATTTATCACAGTTACCAAAGTGTGACTAAAGCAAACCATTCGTTGTCGGAAACATCAAATTACCTCTAGTTATAAATAACTGCTGTTGCTGATTGTAATTACTGAGTCACATTCAACGAAAATACTAGTCAGAATACTGAATTTCTGCAGCGTGATCACAACTATCGTAAATTGACTAAAGGGAGCTTTTCCATAACGAACATGATAATTTATCTCGAAGATGAAGAAAGAAACGTATATAAAGGCAGCAGTATTTTATTGCATTCACGTACTTCTAGAGTAAAAAAGATGCAAACTGAAAAATGAGTATACGCAGATTTATCACAGAGACCAAAGTGTGACTAAAGCAAACCATTCATTGTCGGAAACATCAAATTATCTCCACAAATAAATAACTGCTGTTGTTGATTGTAATCACTCAGTCACATTTCAATGAAAATACAAGTCAGGATACTGAAGTTCTGCAGCGTGATCACAACTACCGAAAATTAAGTAAAGCGAGCTTTTCCATAACGAAGACGATAAGTTCATCTTGAAGATGAAGAAAGAAACGTGTATAAAGGCAGCAGTATTTTATTGCATTCACGTACTTCTAGAGTAAAAAGAAGCAAACTGAAAACTGAGTATACGAAGCTGTATCACAGACACCAAAGTGTGACTAAAGCAAACCATTCGTTGTCGGAAACATCAAATTACCTCTAGTTATAAATAACTGCTGTTGCTGATTGTAATTACTGAGTCACATTCAACGAAAATACTAGTCAGAATACTGAATTTCTGCAGCGTGATCACAACTATCGTAAATTGACTAAAGGGAGCTTTCCCATAACGAACACGATAATTTATATCGAAGATGAAGAAAGAAACGTGTTTAAAGGCAGCAGTATTTTATTGCATTCACGTACTTCTAGAGTAAAAAGAAGCAAACTGAAAACTGAGTATACGAAGCTGTATCACAGAGACCAAAGTGTGACTAAAGCAAACCATTCATTGTCGGAAACATCAAATTATCTCCACAAATAAATAACTGCTGTTGTTGATTGTAATCACTCAGTCACAATTCAATGAAAATACAAGTCAGCATACTGAATTTCTGCAGTGTGATCACAACTACCGTAAATTAAGGAAAGCGAGCTTTTCCATTACGAACGCGATAATTCATCTTTAAGATAAAAAAAGACATGTACATAACGGCAGCAGTATTTTATTGCATTCACGTACTTCTAGAGTAAAAAAGAAGCAAACTGAAAACTGAGTATACGCAGCTGTATCAGAGTCACCAAAGCGTGAAAAAAGCAAACCATTCGTTGTCGGAAACATCAAATTACCTCTAGTTATAAATAACTGCTGTTGCTGATTGCAATTACTGAGTCACATTCAATGAAAATACTAGTCAGAATTCTGAATTTCTGCAGCGTGATCACAACTATCGTAAATTGACTAAAGGGAGCTTTTCCATAACGAACATGATAATTTATCTCGAAGATGAAGAAAGAAACGTATATAAAGGCAGTAGTATTTTATTGCATTCACGTTCTTCTAGAGTAAAAAGAAGCAGACTGAAAACTGAGTATACGAAGCTGTATCACAGTCACCAAAGCGTGACAAAAGCAAACAATTCATTGTCGGAAACATCAAATTACCTCTAGTTATAAATAACTGCTGTTGTTGATTGTAATTACTGAGTCACATTGAATGAAAATACTAGTCAGAATACTGGATTTCTGCAGCCTGATCACAACTACCGAAAATTGACTAAAGGGAGCTTTTCCATAACGAACATGATAATTTCTATCGAAGATGAAGAAAGAAACGTGTATAAAGGCAGCGGTATTTTGTTGCATTCACGTACTTCAACGGTAAAAAAGATGCAAACTGAAAACAGAGTATACGCAGATTTATTACAGTTACCAGAGTGAGAGAAAAGCAAACCATTTATTGTGGGAAACATCAAATTATCTTTAGAAATAAATAACTGCTGTTGTTGATTGTGATGACTGAGTCACATTCAATGAAAATACTAGTCAGAATACTGGATTTCTGCAGCCTGATCACAACTGCCGAAAATTGACTAAAGGGAGCTTTCCCAAACGAACATGATAATTTATCTCGAAGATAAAGAAAGAAACGTATATAAAGGCAGCAGTAGTATATTGCATTCACGTATTTCTAGAGTAAAAAAGTAGCAAACTGAAAACTGAGTATACGCAGCTGTATCACAGTCACCAAAGCGTGACAAAAGCAAACCATTCATTGTCGGAAACATCAAATTACCTCTAGTTATAAATAACTGCTGTTGTTGATTGTAATTACTGAGTCACATTCAATGAAAATACTAGTCAGAATACTGGATTTCTGCAGCCTGATCACAACTACCGAAAATTGACTAAAGGGAGCTTTCCCAAACGAACATGATAATTTATCTCGAAGATAAAGAAAGAAACGTATATAAAGGCAGCAGTATTTTATTGCATTCACGTACTTCTAGAGTAAAAAAGTAGCAAACTGAAAACTGAGTATACGCAGCTGTATCATAGTCACCAAAGCGTCACAAAAGCAAACCATTCTTTGTCGGAAACAACAAATTACCTCTAGTTATAAATAACTGCTGTTGCTGATTGTAATTACTGAGTCACATTCAATGAAAATACTAGTCAGAATGCTGAATTTCTGCAGCCTGATCACAACTACCGAAAATTGACTAAAGGGAGCTTTTCCATAACGAACATGATAATTTATCTTGAAGATAAAGAAAGAAACGTATATAGTGGCAGCAGTATTTTATTGCATTCACGTACTTCTAGAGTAAAAAAGTAGCAAACTGAAAACTGAGTATACGCTGCTGTATCACAGTCACCAAAGCGTGACAAAAGCAAACCATTCATTGTCGAAAACATCAAATTACGTCTAGTTATAAATAACTGCTGTTGTTGATTGTAATTACTGAGTCACATTCAATGGAAATACTAGTCAGAATACTGAATTTCTGCAGCGTGATCACAACTACCGAATAGTGACTAAAGGGAGCTTTTCCATAACGAACATGATAATTTCTTTCGAAGATGAAGAAAGAAACGTGTATAAAGGCAGCGGTATTTTGTTGCATTCACGTACTTCAACGGTAAAAAAGATGCAAACTGAAAACTGAGTACACGCAGATTTATCACAGTCACCAAAGTGTGACAAAAGCAAACCATTCATTGTCGGAAACATCAAATTACCTCTAGTTATAAATAACTGCTGTTGTTGATTGTAATTACTGAGTCACATTCAATGAAAATACTAGTCAGAATACTGAATTTCTGCAGCCTGATCACAACTACCGAAAATTGACTAAAGGGATCTTTTCCATAACGAACATGATAATTTATCTTGAAGATAAAGAAAGAAACGTAAATAGTGGCAGACAGTATTTTATTGCATTCACGTACTTCTAGAGTAAAAAAGTAGCAAACTGAAAACTGAGTATACGCAGCTGTATCATAGTCACCAAAGCGTCACAAAAGCAAACCATTCTTTGTCGGAAACAACAAATTACCTCTAGCTATAAATAACTGCTGTTGCTGATTGTAATTACTGAGTCACATTCAATGAAAATACTAGTCAGAATACTGAATTTCTGCAGCATGATCACAACTATCGAAAATTGACTAAAGGGAGATTTTCCATAACGAACATGATAATTTATCTCGAAGATAAAGAAAGAAACGTATATAAAGGCAGCAGTATTTGATTGCATTCACGTACTTCAACAGTAAAAAAGATGCAAAATGAAAACTGAGTACACGCAGATTTATCACAGTCACCAAAGTGTGACAAAAGCAAACCATTCATTGTCGGAAACATCAAATTACCTCTAGTTATAAATAACTGCTGTTGTTGATTGTAATTACTGAGTCACATTCAATGAAAATACTAGTCAGAATGCTGAATTTCTGCAGCCTGATCACAACTACCGAAAATTGACTAAAGGGAGCTTTTCCATAACGAACATGATAATTTATCTTGAAGATAAAGAAAGAAACGTATATAGTGGCAGCAGTATTTTATTGCATTCACGTACTTCTAGAGTAAAAAAGTAGCAAACTGAAAACTGAGTATACGCTGCTGTATCACAGTCACCAAAGCGTGACAAAAGCAAACCATTCATTGTCGAAAACATCAAATTACGTCTAGTTATAAATAACTGCTGTTGTTGATTGTAATTACTGAGTCACATTCAATGAAAATACTAGTCAGAATACTGAATTTCTGCAGCGTGATCACAACTACCGAATAGTGACTAAAGGGAGCTTTTCCATAACGAACATGATAATTTATCTTGAAGATAAAGAAAGAAACGTATATAAAGGCAGCAGTATTTTATTGCATTCACGTACTTCTAGAGTAAAAAGAAGCAAACTGAAAACTGTGTATACGCAGCTATATCACAGTCACCAAATCGTGACAAAAGCAAACCATTCATTGTCGGAAACATCAAATTACCTCTAGTTATAAATAACTGCTGTTGTTGATTGTAATTACTGATTCGGATCTCAATGAAAATACTAGTCAGAATACGGAATTTCTGCAGCGTGATAACAACTACAGTAAATTAAGTAAAGCGAGCTTTTCCATAACGAAGACGAAAATTCATCTTGAAGATGAAGAAAGGAACGTAAATAAAGTCAGCAGTATTTGACTGCATTCACGTACTTCAACGGTAAAAAAGATGCAAACTGAAAACAGAGTATACGCAAATTTATTACAGTTACCAGAGTGAGAGAAAAGCAAACCATTTATTGTGGAGAACATCAAATTATCTATAGAAATAAATAACTGCTGTTGTTGATTGTGATTACTGAGTCACATTCAATGAAAATACTAGTCAGAATGCTGAATTTCTGCAGCGTGATCACAACTACCGAAAATTGAATAAAGGGAGCTTTTCCATTACGAACATGATAATTTATATCGAAGATGAAGAAAGAAACGTGTATAAAGGCAGCAGTATTTTATTGCATTCACGTACTTCTAGAGTAAAAAGAAGCAAACTGAAAACTGAGTATTCGAAGCTGTATCACAGACACCAAAGTGTGACAAAAGCAAACCATTCATTGTCGGAAACATCAAATTATCTCCACAAATAAATAACTGCTGTTGTTGATTGTAACCACTCAGTCACATTTCAATGAAAATACAAGTCAGGATACTGAATTTCTGCAGTGTGATCACAACTACCGAAAATTAAGGAAAGCGAGCTTTTCCATTACGAACCCGATAATTCATCTTTAAGATAAAAAAAGACATGTACATAACGGCAGCAGTATTTTATTGCATTCACGTACTTCTAGAGTAAAAAAGAAGCAAACTGAAAAATGAGTATACGCAGATTTATCACAGTTACCAAAGTGAGAAAAAAGCAAACCATTTATTGTGGGAAACATCAAATTATCTCCACAAATAAATAACTGCTGTTGTTGATTGTAACCACTGAGTCACATTTCAATGAAAATACAACTCAGGATACTGAAGTTCTGCAGCGTGATCACAACTACCGAAAATTGACTAAAGCGAGCTTTTCCATAACGAAGACGAAAATTCATCTTGAAGATGAAAAAACAAACTATATAAAGGCAGCAGTATTTGATTGCATTCACGCACTTCTAGAGTAAAAAAGATGCAAACTGAAAAATGAGTATACGCAGATTTATCACAGTTACCAAAGTGAGAGAAAAGCAAACCATTTATTGTGGGAAACATCAAATTATCTCTAGAAATAAATAACTGCTGTTGTTGATTGTAATCACTCAGTCACATTTCAATGAAAATACAAGTGAGAATACTGAATTTCTGCAGCGTGATCACATCTACCGAAAATTATGTAAAGCGAGCTTTTGCATTATGAACATGATAATTTATCTGGAAGATAAAGAAAGAAACGTATATAAAGGCAGCAGTATTTTATTGCATTCACGTACTTCTAGAGTAAAAAAGAAGCAAACTGAAAACAGAGTATACGCAGCTGTATCAGAGTCACCAAAGAGTGACAAAAGCAAACCATTCATTGTCGGAAACATCAAATTACCTCTAGTTATAAATAACTGCTCTTGTTGATTGTAATTACTGATTCGGATCTCAATGAAAATACTAGTCAGGATACGGAATTTCTGCAGCGTGATAACAACTACAGTAAATTAAGTAAAGCGAGCTTTTCCATAACGAACGCGATAATTCATCTTTAAGATAAAAAAAGACATGTACATAAAGGCAGCAGTATTTTATTGCATTCACGTACTTCTAGAGTAAAAAAGAAGCAAACTGAAAAATGAGTATACGCAGATTTATCACAGTTACCAAATTGAGAGAAAAGCAAACCGTTTATTGTGGGAAACATCGAATTATCTCTAGAAATAAATAACTGCTGTTGTTGATTGTAATCACTCAGTCACATTTCAATGAAAATACAAGTCATTATACTGAATTTCTGCAGTGTGATCACAACTACCGAAAATTAAGGAAAGCGAGCTTTTCCATTACGAACGCGATAATTCATCTTTATGATAAAAAAAGACATGTACATAAAGGCAGCTGTATTTTATTGCATTCACGTACTTCTAGAGTAAAAAAGAAGCAAAATGAAAACTGAGTACACGCAGATTTATCACAGTTACCAAATTGAGAGAAAAGCAAACCGTTTATTGTGGGAAACATCAAAATATCTCCACAAATAAATAACTGCTGTTGTTGATTGTAATCACTCAGTCACATTTCAATGAAAATACAAGTCAGGATACTGAATTTCTGCAGTGTGATCACAATTACCGAAAATTAAGGAAAGCGAGCTTTTCCATTACGAACGCGATAATTCATCTTTAAGATAAAAAAAGACATGTACATAACGGCAGCAGTATTTTATTGCATTCACGTACTTCTAGAGTAAAAAAGAAGCACACTGAAAAATGAGTATACGCAGATTTATCACAGTTACCATATTGAGAGAAAAGCAAACCGTTTATTGTCGGAAACATCAAATTATCTCCACAAATAAATAACTGCTGTTGTTGATTGTAATCACTCAGTCACATTTCAATGAAAATACAAGTCAGGATACTGAATTTCTGCAGTGTGATCACAATTACCGACAATTAAGGAAAGCGAGCTTTTCCATTACGAACGCGATAATTCATCTTTAAGATAAAAAAAGACATGTACATAACGGCAGCAGTATTTTATTGCATTCACGTACTTCTAGAGTAAAAAAGAAGCAAACTGAAAACTGAGTATACGCAGCTGTATCAGAGTCACCAAATCGTGACAAAGGCAAACCATTCATTGTCGGAAACATCAAATTACCTCTAGTTATAAATAACTGCTGTTGCTGATTGCAATTACTGAGTCACATTCAATTTAAATACTAGTCAGAATGCTAAATTTCTGCAGCCTGATCACAACTACCAAAAATTGACTAAACGGAGCTTTTCCATAACGAACATGATAATTTATCTTGAAGATAAGGAAAGAAACGTATATAGTGGCAGCAGTATTTTATTGCATTCACGTACTTCTAGAGTAAAAAAGTAACAAACTGAAAACTGAGTATACGCTGCTGTATCACAGTCACCAAAGCGTGACAAAAGCAAACCATTCATTGTCGAAAACATCAAATTACGTCTAGTTATAAATAACTGCTGTTGTTGATTGTAATTACTGAGTCACATTCAATGAAAATACTAGTCAGAATACTGAATTTCTGCAGCGTGATCACAACTACCGAATAGTGACTAAAGGGAGCTTTTCCATAACGAACATGATAATTTATCTTGAAGATAAAGAAAGAAACGTATATAAAGGCAGCAGTATTTTATTGCATTCACGTACTTCTAGAGTAAAAAGAAGCACACTGAAAACTGTGTATACGCAGCTGTATCACAGTCACCAAATCGTGACAAAGGCAAACCATTCATTGTCGGAAACATCAAATTACCTCTAGTTATAAATAACTGCTGTTGTTGATTGTAATTACTGATTCGGATCTCAATGAAAATACTATTCAGAATACGGAATTTCTGCAGCGTGATAACAACTACAGAAAATTAATTAAAGCGAGCTTTTCATAACGAAGACGAAAATTCATCTTGAAGATGAAGAAAGGCATGTACATAACGGCAGCAGTATTTTATTGCATTCACGTACTTCAACGGTAAAAATGATGCAAACTGAAAACAGAGTATACGCTGCTGTATCACAGTCACCAAAGCGTGACAAAAGCAAACCATTCATTGTCGAAAACATCAAATTACGTCTAGTTATAAACAACTGCTGTTGTTGATTGTGATTACTGAGTCACATTCACTGAAAATACTAGTCAGAATGCTGAATTTCTGCAGCGTGATCACAACTACCGAAAATTGAATAAAGGGAGCTTTTCCATTACGAACATGATAATTTATATCGAAGATGAAGAAAGAAACGTGTATAAAGGCAGCAGTATTTTATTGCATTCACGTACTTCTAGAGTAAAAAGAAGCAAACTGAAAACTGAGTATACGAAGCTGTATCACAGACACCAAAGTGTGACAAAAGCAAACCATTCATTGTCGGAAACATCAAATTATCTCCACAAATAAATAACTGCTGTTGTTGATTGTAATCACTCAGTCACATTTCAATGAAAATACAAGTCAGGATACTCAATTTCTGCAGTGTGATCACAACTACCGAAAATTAAGGAAAGCGAGCTTTTCCATTACGAACGCGATAATTCCTCTTTAAGATAAAAAAAGACATGTGCATGTTGGCAGCAGTATTTTATTGCATTCACGTACTTCTAGAGTAAAAAAGAAGAAAACTGAAAAATGAGTATACGCAGCTGTATCAGAGTCACCAAAGCGTGACAAAAGCAAACCATTCATTGTCGGAAACATCAAATTATCTCTAGAAATGAATAACTGCTGAAGTTGATTGTAATCACTGAGTCACATTTCAATGAAAATACAAGTCAGAATACTGAAGTTCTGCAGCGTGATCACAACTACCGAAAATTGACTAAAGGGAGCTTTTCCATAACGAACATGATAATTTATCTCGAAGGTAAAGAAAGAAACGTATATAAAGGCAGCAGTATTTTATTGCATTCACGTACTTCTAGAGTAAAAAGAAGCAAACTTAAAACTTAGTATACGAAGCTGTATCACAGTCACCAAAGTGTGACAAAAGCAAACCATTCATTGTCGGAAACATCAAAATATCTCCACAAATAAGTAACTGCTGTTGTTGATTGTAATTACTGAGTCACATTCAATGAAAATACTAGTCAGAATACTGAATTTCTGCAGCGTGATCACAACTACCGAAAATTAAGTAAAGCGAGCTTTTCCATAACGAAGACGAAAGTTCATCTTGAAGATGAAAAAACAAACTATATAAAGGCAGCAGTATTTGATTGCATTCACGCACTTCTAGAGTAAAAAAGATGCAAACTGAAAAATGAGTATACGCAGATTTATCACAGTTACCAAAGTGAGAGAAAAGCAAACCATTTATTGTGGGAAACATCAAATTATCTCTAGAAATAAATAACTGCTGTTGTTGATTGTAATCACTCAGTCACATTTCAATGAAAATACAAGTGAGAATACTGAATTTCTGCAGCGTGATCACATCTACCGAAAATTATGTAAAGCGAGCTTTTGCATTATGAACATGATAATTTATCTGGAAGATAAAGAAAGAAACGTATATAAAGGCAGCAGTATTTTATTGCATTCACGTACTTCTAGAGTAAAAAAGAAGCAAACTGAAAACAGAGTATACGCAGCTGTATCAGAGTCACCAAAGAGTGACAAAAGCAAACCATTCATTGTCGGAAACATCAAATTATCTCCACAAATAAATACCTGCTGAAGTTGATTGTAATCACTCAGTCACATTTCAATGAAAATACAAGTCAGGATACGGAATTTCTGCAGCGTGATAACAACTACAGAAAATTAATTAAAGCGAGATTTTCCATAACGAAGACGAAAATTCATCTTGAAGATGAAGAAAGGCATGTACATAACGGCAGCAGTATTTTATTGCATTCACGTACTTCTAGAGTAAAAAAGAAGAAAACTGAAAAATGAGTATACGCAGCTGTATCAGAGTCACCAAATTGAGAGAAAAGCAAACCGTTTATTGTGGGAAACATCAAAATATCTCTAGTTATAAATAACTGCTGTTGTTGATTGTAATCACTCAGTCATATTTCAATGGAAATAAAAGTCAGGATACTGAATTTCTGCAGTGTGATCACAACTACCGAAAATTAAGGAAAGCGAGCTTTTCCATTACGAACGCGATAATTCATCTTTAAGATAAAAAAAGACATGTACATAAAGGCAGCAGTATTTTATTGCATTCACGTACTTCTAGAGTAAAAAAGAAGCAAACTGAAAACTGAGTACACGCAGATTTATCACAGTTACCAAATTGAGAGAAAAGCAAACCGTTTATTGTGGGAAACATCAAATTATCTCTAGTTATAAATAACTGCTGTTGTTGATTGTAATCACTCAGTCATATTTCAATGGAAATAAAAGTCAGGATACTGAATTTCTGCAGTGTGATCACAACTACCGAAAATTAAGGAAAGCGAGCTTTTCCATTACGAACGCGATAATTCATCTTTAAGTTAAAAAAGACATGTACATAACGGCAGCAGTATTTTTATTGCATTCACGTACTTCTAGAGTAAAAAAGAAGCAAACTGAAAAATGAGTATACGCAGATTTATCACAGTTACCAAATTGAGAGAAAAGCAAACCGTTTATTGTGGGAAACATCAAAATATCTCCACAAATAAATAACTGCTGTTGTTGATTGTAATCACTCAGTCATATTTCAATGGAAATAAAAGTCAGGATACTGAATTTCTGCAGTGTGATCACAACTACCGAAAATTAAGGAAAGCGAGCTTTTCCATTACGAACGCGATAATTCATCTTTAAGATAAAAAAAGACATGTACATAAAGGCAGCAGTATTTTATTGCATTCACGTACTTCTAGAGTAAAAAAGAAGCAAACTGAAAAATGAGTATACGCAGATTTATCACAGTTACCAAATTGAGAGAAAAGCAAACCGTTTATTGTGGGAAACATCAAAATATCTCCACAAATAAATAACTGCTGTTGTTGATTGTAATCACTCAGTCACATTTCAATGAAAATACAAGTCAGGATACTGAATTTCTGCAGTGTGATCACAATTACCGAAAATTAAGGAAAGCGAGCTTTTCCATTACGAACGCGATAATTCATCTTTAAGATAAAAAAAGACATGTACATAACGGCAGCAGTATTTTATTGCATTCACGTACTTCTAGAGTAAAAAAGAAGCAAACTGAAAACTGAGTATACGCAGCTGTATCACCGTCACCAAATCGTGACAAAAGCAAACCATTCATTGTCGGAAACATCAAATTATCTCCACAAATAAATAACTGCTGTTGTTGATTGTAATCACTCAGTCACATTTCAATGAAAATACAAGTCAGGATACTGAATTTCTGCAGTGTGATCACAATTACCGAAAATTAAGGAAAGCGAGCTTTTCCATTACGAACGCGATAATTCATCTTTAAGATAAAAAAAGACATGTACATAACGGCAGCAGTATTTTATTGCATTCACGTACTTCTAGAGTAAAAAAGTAGCAAACTGAAAACTGAGTATACGCTGCTGTATCACAGTCACCAAAGCGTGACAAAAGCAAACCATTCATTGTCGAAAACATCAAATTACGTCTAGTTATAAATAACTGCTGTTGTTGATTGTAATTACTGAGTCACATTCAATGAAAATACTAGTCAGAATACTGAATTTCTGCAGCGTGATCACAACTACCGAATAGTGACTAAAGGGAGCTTTTCCATAACGAACATGATAATTTATCTTGAAGATAAAGAAAGAAACGTATATAAAGGCAGCAGTATTTTATTGCATTCACGTACTTCTAGAGTAAAAAGAAGCACACTGAAAACTGTGTATACGCAGCTGTATCACAGTCACCAAATCGTGACAAAGGCAAACCATTCATTGTCGGAAACATCAAATTACCTCTAGTTATAAATAACTGCTGTTGTTGATTGTAATTACTGATTCGGATCTCAATGAAAATACTATTCAGAATACGGAATTTCTGCAGCGTGATAACAACTACAGAAAATTAATTAAAGCGAGCTTTTCATAACGAAGACGAAAATTCATCTTGAAGATGAAGAAAGGCATGTACATAACGGCAGCAGTATTTTATTGCATTCACGTACTTCAACGGTAAAAATGATGCAAACTGAAAACAGAGTATACGCTGCTGTATCACAGTCACCAAAGCGTGACAAAAGCAAACCATTCATTGTCGAAAACATCAAATTACGTCTAGTTATAAACAACTGCTGTTGTTGATTGTGATTACTGAGTCACATTCACTGAAAATACTAGTCAGAATGCTGAATTTCTGCAGCGTGATCACAACTACCGAAAATTGAATAAAGGGAGCTTTTCCATTACGAACATGATAGTTTATATCGAAGATGAAGAAAGCAACGTGTATAAAGGCAGCAGTATTTTATTGCATTCACGTACTTCTACAGTAAAAAGAAACAAACTGAAAACTGAGTATACGAAGCTGTATCACAGACACCAAAGTGTGACAAAAGCAAACCATTCATTGTCGGAAACATCAAATTATCTCCACAAATAAATAACTGCTGTTGTTGATTGTAATCACTCAGTCACATTTCAATGAAAATACAAGTCAGGATACTGAATTTCTGCAGTGTGATCACAACTACCGAAAATTAAGGAAAGCGAGCTTTTCCATTACGAACGCGATAATTCATCTTTAAGATAAAAAAAGACATGTACATAAAGGCAGCAGTATTTTATTGCATTCACGTACTTCTAGAGTAAAAAAGAAGAAAACTGAAAAATGAGTATATGCAGCTGTATCAGAGTCTACAAAGCGTGACAAAAGCAAACCATTCATTGTCGGAAACATCAAATTATATCTACAAATGATTAGCTGCTGAAGTTGATTGTAATCACTCAGTCACATTTCAATGAAAATACAAGTCAGAATACTGAAGTTCTGCAGCGTGATCACAACTACCGAAAATTGACTAAAGGGAGCTTTTCCATAACGAACATGATAATTTATCTCGAAGATAAAGTAAAAACGTATATAAAGGCAGCAGTATTTTATTTCATTCACGTACTTCTAGAGTAAAAAGAAGCAAACTGAAAACCGAGTATACGAAGCTGTATCACAGTCAATAAAGTGTGACAAAAGCAAACCATTCATTGTCGGAAACATCAAAATATCTCCACAAATAAGTAACTGCTGTTGTTGATTTTAATTACTGAGTCACATTCAATGAAAATACAAGTCAGGATACTGAAGTTCTGCAGCGTGATCACAACTACCAAAATTTAAGTAAAGCGAGCTTTTCCATAACGAAGACGAAAATTCATCTTGAAGATGAAAAAACAAACTATATAAAGGCAGCAGTATTTGATTGCATTCACGCACTTCTAGAGTAAAAAAGATGCAAACTGAAAAATGAGTATACGCAGATTTATCACAGTTACCAAAGTGAGAGAAAAGCAAACCATTTATTGTGGGAAACATCAAATTATCTCTAGAAATAAATAACTGCTGTTGTTGATTGTAATCACTCAGTCATATTTCAATGAAAATACAAGGGAGAATACTGAATTTCTGCAGCGTGATCACATCTACCGAAAATTATGTAAAGCGAGCTTTTGCATTATGAACATGCTAATTTATCTGGAAGATAAAGAAAGAAACTTATATAAAGGCAGCAGTATTTTATTGCATTCACGTACTTCTAGAGTAAAAAAGAAGCAAACTGAAAACAGAGTATACGCAGCTGTATCAGAGTCACCAAAGAGTGACAAAAGCAAACCATTCATTGTCGGAAACATCAAATTACCTCTAGTTATAAATAACTGCTGTTGTTGATTGTAATTACTGATTCGGATCTCAATGAAAATACTAGTCAGGATACGGAATTTCTGCAGCGTGATAACAACTACAGTAAATTAAGTAAAGCGAGCTTTTCCATAACGAAGACGAAAATTCATCTTGAAGATGAAGAAAGGAACGTTAATAAAGTCAGCAGTATTTGAATGCATTCACGTACTTCAACGATAAAAAAGATGCAAACTGAAAACAGAGTATACGCAGATTTATTACAGTTACCAGAGAGAGAAAAGCAAACCATTTATTGTGGAGAACATCAAATTATCTATAGAAATAAATAACTGCTGTTGTTGATTGTGATAACTGAGTCACATTCAATGAAAATACTAGTAATAATGCTGAATTTCTGCAGCGTGATCACAACTACCTAAAATTGAATAAAGGGAGCTTTTCCATTACGAACATGATAATTTATATCGAAGATGAAGAAAGAAACGTGTATAAAGGCAGCAGTATTTTATTGCATTCACGTAATTCTAGAGTAAAAAGAAGCAAACTGAAAACTGAGTATACGAAGCTGTATCACAGACACCAAAGTGTGACAAAAGCAAACCATTCTTTGTCGGAAACATCAAATTATCTCCACAAATAAATAACTGCTGTTGTTGATTGTAATCACTCAGTCACATTTCAATGAAAATACAAGTCAGGATACTGAATTTCTGCAGTGTGATCACAATTACCGAAAATTAAGGAAAGCGAGCTTTTCCATTACGAACGCGATAATTCATCTTTAAGATAAAAAAAGACATGTACATAACGGCAGCAGTATTTTATTGCATTCACGTACTTCTAGAGTAAAAAAGAAGCAAACTGAAAACTGAGTATACGCAGCTGTATCAGAGTCACCAAAGCGTGAAAAAAGCAAACCATTCGTTGTCGGAAACATCAAATTACCTCTAGTTATAAATAACTGCTGTTGTTGATTGTAATTACTGATTCGGATCTCAATGAAAATACTAGTCAGGATACGGAATTTCTGCAGCGTGATCACAACTACCGAATAGTGACTAAAGGGAGCTTTTCCATAACGAACATGATAATTTATCTTGAAGATAAAGAAAGAAACGTATATAAAGGCAGCAGTATTTTATTGCATTCACGTACTTCTAGAGTAAAAAGAAGCACACTGAAAACTGTGTATACGCAGCTGTATCACAGTCACCAAATCGTGACAAAGGCAAACCATTCATTGTCGGAAACATCAAATTACCTCTAGTTATAAATAACTGCTGTTGTTGATTGTAATTACTGATTCGGATCTCAATGAAAATACTATTCAGAATACGGAATTTCTGCAGCGTGATAACAACTACAGAAAATTAATTAAAGCGAGCTTTTCATAACGAAGACGAAAATTCATCTTGAAGATGAAGAAAGGCATGTACATAACGGCAGCAGTATTTTATTGCATTCACGTACTTCAACGGTAAAAATGATGCAAACTGAAAACAGAGTATACGCTGCTGTATCACAGTCACCAAAGCGTGACAAAAGCAAACCATTCATTGTCGAAAACATCAAATTACGTCTAGTTATAAACAACTGCTGTTGTTGATTGTGATTACTGAGTCACATTCACTGAAAATACTAGTCAGAATGCTGAATTTCTGCAGCGTGATCACAACTACCGAAAATTGAATAAAGGGAGCTTTTCCATTACGAACATGATAATTTATATCGAAGATGAAGAAAGAAACGTGTATAAAGGCAGCAGTATTTTATTGCATTCACGTACTTCTAGAGTAAAAAGAAGCAAACTGAAAACTGAGTATACGAAGCTGTATCACAGACACCAAAGTGTGACAAAAGCAAACCATTCATTGTCGGAAACATCAAATTATCTCCACAAATAAATAACTGCTGTTGTTGATTGTAATCACTCAGTCACATTTCAATGAAAATACAAGTCAGGATACTGAATTTCTGCAGTGTGATCACAACTACCGAAAATTAAGGAAAGCGAGCTTTTCCATTACGAACGCGATAATTCATCTTTAAGATAAAAAAAGACATGTACATAAAGGCAGCAGTATTTTATTGCATTCACGTACTTCTAGAGTAAAAAAGAAGAAAACTGAAAAATGAGTATACGCAGCTGTATCAGAGTCACCAAAGCGTGACAAAAGCAAACCATTCATTGTCGGAAACATCAAATTATCTCTACAAATGAATAACTGCTGAAGTTGATTGTAATCACTGAGTCACATTTCAATGAAAATACAAGTCAGAATACTGAAGTTCTGCAGCGTGATCACATCTACCGAAAATTGACTAAAGGGAGCTTTTCCATAACGAACATGATAATTTATCTCGAAGGTAAAGAAAGAAACGTATATAAAGGCAGCAGTATTTTATTGCATTCACGTACTTCTAGAGTAAAAAGAAGCAAACTGAAAACTGAGTATACGAAGCTGTATCACAGTCACCAAAGTGTAACAAAAGCAAACCATTCATTGTCGGAAACATCAAAATATCTCCACAAATAAATAACTGCTGTTGTTGATTGTAATCACTCAGTCACATTTCAATGAAAATACAAGTCAGGATACTGAAGTTCTGCAGCGTGATCACAACTACCGAAAATTAAGTAAAGCGAGCTTTTCCATAACGAAGACGAAAATTCATCTTGAAGATGAAAAAACAAACTATATAAAGGCAGCAGTATTTGATTGCATTCACGCACTTCTAGAGTAAAAAAGATGCAAACTGAAAAATGAGTATACGCAGATTTATCACAGTTACCAAAGTGAGAGAAAAGCAAACAATTTTTTGTGGGAAACATCAAATTATCTCTAGAAATAAATAACTGCTGTTGTTGATTGTAATCACTCAGTCATATTTCAATGAAAATACAAGGGAGAATACTGAATTTCTGCAGCGTGATCACATCTACCGAAAATTATGTAAAGCGAGCTTTTGCATTATGAACATGATAATTTATCTGGAAGATAAAGAAAGAAACTTATATAAAGGCAGCAGTATTTTATTGCATTCACGTACTTCTAGAGTAAAAAAGAAGCAAACTGAAAACTGAGTATACGCAGCTGTATCATAGTCACCAAAGCGTCACAAAAGCAAACCATTCTTTGTCGGAAACATCAAAATATCTCCACAAATAAATAACTGCTGTTGTTGATTGTAATCACTCAGTCACATTTCAATGAAAATACAAGTCAGGATACTGAAGTTCTGCAGCGTGATCACAACTACCGAAAATTAAGTAAAGCGAGCTTTTCCATAACGAAGACGAAAATTCATCTTGAAGGTGAAAAAACAAACTATATAAAGGCAGCAGTATTTGATTGCATTCACGCACTTCTAGAGTAAAAAAGATGCAAAATGAAAAATGAGTATACGCAGATTTATCACAGTCACCAAAGTGTGACAAAAGCAAACCATTCATTGTCGAAAACATCAAATTACGTCTAGTTATAAATAACTGCTGTTGTTGATTGTAATTACTGAGTCACATTCAATGAAAATACTAGTCAGAATACTGAATTTCTGCAGCGTGATCACAACTACCGAATAGTGACTAAAGGGAGCTTTTCCATAACGAACATGATAATTTATCTTGAAGATAAAGAAAGAAACGTATATAGTGGCAGCAGTATTTTATTGCATTCACGTACTTCTAGAGTAAAAAAGTAACAAACTGAAAACTGAGTATACGCTGCTGTATCACAGTCACCAAAGCGTGACAAAAGCAAACCGTTCATTGTCGAAAACATCAAATTACGTCTAGTTATAAATAACTGCTGTTGTTGATTGTAATTACTGAGTCACATTTCAATGAAAATACAACTCAGGATACTGAAGTTCTGCAGCGTGATCACAACTACCGAAAATTAAGTAAAGCGAGCTTTTCCATAACGAAGACGAAAATTCATCTTGAAGATGAAAAAACAAACTATATAAAGGCAGCAGTATTTGATTGCATTCACGCACTTCTAGAGTAAAAAAGATGCAAAATGAAAAATGAGTATACGCAGATTTATCACAGTCACCAAAGTGTGACAAAAGCAAACCATTCATTGTCGGAAACATCAAATTACCTCTAGTTATAAATAACTGCTGTTGTTGATTGTAATTACTGAGTCACATTCAATGAAAATACTAGTCAGAATACTGAATTTCTGCAGCGTGATCACAACTACCGAATAGTGAATAAAGGGAGCTTTTCCATAACGAACATGATAATTTATCTTGAAGATAAAGAAAGAAACGTATATTGTGGCAGCAGTATTTTATTGCATTCACGTACTTCTAGAGTAAAAAAGTAGCAAACTGAAAACTGAGTATACGCTGCTGTATCACAGTCACCAAAGCGTGACAAAAGCAAACCATTCATTGTCGAAAACATCAAATTACGTCTAGTTATAAATAACTGCTGTTGTTGATTGTAATTACTGAGTCACATTCAATGAAAATACTAGTCAGAATACTGAATTTCTGCAGCGTGATCACAACTACCGAATAGTGACTAAAGGGAGCTTTTCCATAACGAACATGATAATTTATCTTGAAGATAAAGAAAGAAACGTATATAAAGGCAGCAGTATTTTATTGCATTCACGTACTTCTAGAGTAAAAAGAAGCAAACTGAAAACTGTGTAAACGCAGCTATATCACAGTCACCAAATCGTGACAAAAGCAAACCATTCATTGTCGGAAACACCAAATAACCTCTAGTTATAAATAACTGCTGTTGTTGATTGTAATTACTGATTCGGATCTCAATGAAAATACTAGTCAGAATACGGAATTTCTGCAGCGTGATAACAACTACAGTAAATTAAGTAAAGCGAGCTTTTCCATAACGAAGACGAAAATTCATCTTGAAGATGAAGAAAGGAACGTTAATAAAGTCAGTAGTATTTGAATGCATTCACGTAGTTCAACGATAAAAAAGATGCAAACTGAAAACTGAGTATACGAAGCTGTATCACAGTCACCAAAGTGTAACAAAAGCAAACCATTCATTGTCGGAAACATCAAAATATCTCCACAAATAAATAACTGCTGTTGTTGATTGTAACCACTCAGTCACATTTCAATGAAAATACAAGTCAGGATACTGAATTTCTGCAGTGTGATCACAACTACCGAAAATTAAGGAAAGCGAGCTTTTCCATTACGAACCCGATAATTCATCTTTAAGATAAAAAAAGACATGTACATAACGGCAGCAGTATTTTATTGCATTCACGTACTTCTAGAGTAAAAAAGAAGCAAACTGAAAAATGAGTATACGCAGATTTATCACAGTTACCAAAGTGAGAGAAAAGCAAACAATTTATTGTGGGAAACATCAAAATATCTCCACAAATAAATAACTGCTGTTGTTGATTGTAATCACTCAGTCACATTTCAATGAAAATACAAGTCAGGATACTGAAGTTCTGCAGCGTGATCACAACTACCGAAAATTAAGTAAAGCGAGCTTTTCCATAACGAAGACGAAAATTCATCTTGAAGATGAAAAAACAAACTATATAAAGGCAGCAGTATTTGATTGCATTCACGCACTTCTAGAGTAAAAAAGATGCAAACTGAAAAATGAGTATACGCAGATTTATCACAGTTACCAAAGTGAGAGAAAAGCAAACCATTTATTGTGGGAAACATCAAATTATCTCTAGAAATCAATAACTGCTGTTGTTGATTGTAATCACTCAGTCACATTTCAATGAAAATACAAGTGAGAATACTGAATTTCTGCAGCGTGATCACATCTACCGAAAATTATGTAAAGCGAGCTTTTGCATTATGAACATGATAATTTATCTGGAAGATAAAGAAAGAAACGTATATAAGGGCAGCAGTATGTTATTGCATTCACGTACTTCTAGAGTAAAAAAGAAGCAAACTGAAAACAGAGTATACGCAGCTGTATCAGAGTCACCAAAGAGTGACAAAAGCAAACCATTCATTGTCGGAAACATCAAATAACCTCTAGTTATAAATAACTGCTGTTGTTGATTGTAATTACTGATTCGGATCTCAATGAAAATACTAGTCAGGATACGGAATTTCTGCAGCGTGATAACAACTACAGTAAATTAAGTAAAGCGAGCTTTTCCATAACGAAGACGAAAATTCATCTTGAAGATGAAGAAAGGAACGTTAATAACGTCAGCAGTATTTGAATGCATTCACGTACTTCAACGGTAAAAAAGATGCAAACTGAAAACAGAGTATACGCAGATTTATTACAGTTACCAGAGAGAGAAAAGCAAACCATTTATTGTGGAGAACATCAAATTATCTATAGAAATAAATAACTGCTGTTGTTGATTGTGATAACTGAGTCACATTCAATGAAAATACTAGTCAGAATGCTGAATTTCTGCAGCGTGATCACAACTACCTAAAATTGAATAAAGGGAGCTTTTCCATTACGAACATGATAATTTATATCGAAGATGAAGAAAGAAACGTGTATAAAGGCAGCAGTATTTTATTGCATTCACGTAATTCTAGAGTAAAAAGAAGCAAACTGAAAACTGAGTATACGAAGCTGTATCACAGACACCAAAGTGTGACAAAAGCAAACCATTCATTGTCGGAAACATCAAATTACCTCTAGTTATAAATAACTGCTGTTGTTGATTGTAATTACTGAGTCACATTCAATGAAAATACTAGTCAGAATACTGAATTTCTGCAGCGTGATCACAACTACCGAATAGTGACTAAAGGGAGCTTTTCCATAACGAACATGATAATTTATCTTGAAGATAAAGAAAGAAACGTATATAAAGGCAGCAGTATTTTATTGCATTCACGTACTTCTAGAGTAAAAAAGAAGCACACTGAAAACTGTGTATACGCAGCTGTATCACAGTCACCAAATCGTGACAAAGGCAAACCATTCATTGTCGGAAACATCAAATTACCTCTAGTTATAAATAACTGCTGTTGTTGATTGTAATTACTGATTCGGATCTCCATGAAAATACTATTCAGAATACGGAATTTCTGCAGCGTGATAACAACTACAGAAATTTAATTAAAGCGAGCTTTTCCATAACGAAGACGAAAATTCATCTTGAAGATGAAGAAAGGAACGTTAATAAAGTCAGTAGTATTTGAATGCATTCACGTAGTTCAACGATAAAAAAGATGCAAACTGAAAACTGAGTATACGAAGCTGTATCACAGTCACCAAAGCGTGAAAA
The DNA here is from genome assembly GCA_030998225.1 of Diplolepis rosae. Lineage (NCBI taxonomy): Eukaryota > Metazoa > Arthropoda > Insecta > Hymenoptera > Diplolepididae > Diplolepis > Diplolepis rosae. The sequence goes on from JAPYXD010000171.1 coordinate 54,726, forward strand.
AAGCAAACCATTCATTGTCGAAAACATCAAATTACGTCTAGTTATAAATAACTGCTGTTGTTGATTGTGATTACTGAGTCACATTCACTGAAAATACTAGTCAGAATGCTGAATTTCTGCAACGTGATCACAACTACCGAAAATTGAATAAAGGGAGCTTTTCCATTACGAACATGATAATTTATATCGAAGATGAAGAAAGAAACGTATATAAAGGCAGCAGTATTTTATTGCATTCACGTACTTCTAGAGTAAAAAGAAGCAAACTGAAAACTGAGTATACGAAGCTGTATCACAGTCACCAAAGTGTAACAAAAGCAAACCATTCATTGTCGGAAACATCAAAATATCTCCACAAATAAATAACTGCTGTTGTTGATTGTAATCACTCAGTCACATTTCAATGAAAATACAAGTCAGGATACTGAAGTTCTGCAGCGTGATCACAACTACCGAAAATTAAGTAAAGCGAGCTTTTCCATAACGAAGACGAAAATTCATCTTGAAGATGAAAAAACAAACTATATAAAGGCAGCAGTATTTGATTGCATTCACGCACTTCTAGAGTAAAAAAGATGCAAACTGAAAAATGAGTATACGCAGATTTATCACAGTCACCAAAGTGTGACAAAAGCAAACCATTCATTGTCGAAAACATCAAATTACCTCTAGCTATAAATAACTGCTGTTGTTGATTGTAATTACTGAGTCACATTCAATGAAAATACTAGTCAGAATACTGAATTTCTGCAGCGTGATCACAACTACCGAATAGTGAATAAAGGGAGCTTTTCCATAACGAACATGATAATTTATCTTGAAGATAAAGAAAGAAACGTATATAGTGGCAGCAGTATTTTATTGCATTCACGTACTTCTAGAGTAAAAAAGTAGCAAACTGAAAACTGAGTATACGCTGCTGTATCACAGTCACCAAAGCGTGACAAAAGCAAACCATTCATTGTCGAAAACATCAAATTACGTCTAGTTATAAATAACTGCTGTTGTTGATTGTAATTACTGAGTCACATTCAATGAAAATACTAGTCGGAATACTGAATTTCTGCAGCCTGATCACAACTACCGAAAATTGACTAAAGGGAGCTTTTCCATAACGAACATGATAATTTATCTTGAAGGTAAAAGAAAGAAACGTATATAGTGGCAGCAGTATTTTATTGCATTCACGTACTTCTAGAGTAAAAAAGTAGCAAACTGAAAACTGAGTATACGCAGCTGTATCACCGTCACCAAATCGTGACAAAAGCAAACCATTCATTGTCGAAAACATCAAATTACGTCTAGTTATAAATAACTGCTGTTGTTGATTGTAATTACTGAGTCACATTCAATGAAAATACTAGTCAGAATACTGAATTTCTGCAGCGTGATCACAACTACCGAATAGTGAATAAAGGGAGCTTTTCCATAACGAACATGATAATTTATCTTGAAGGTAAAAGAAAGAAACGTATATAGTGGCAGCAGTATTTTATTGCATTCACGTACTTCTAGAGTAAAAAAGTAGCAAACTGAAAACTGAGTATACGCTGCTGTATCACAGTCACCAAAGCGTGACAAAAGCAAACCATTCATTGTCGAAAACATCAAATTACGTCTAGTTATAAATAACTGCTGTTGTTGATTGTAATTACTGAGTCACATTCAATGAAAATACTAGTCAGAATACTGAATTTCTGCAGCGTGATCACAACTACCGAATAGTGATTAAAGGTAGCTTTTCCATAACGAACATGATAATTTATCTTGAAGATAAAGAAAGAAACGTATATAAAGGCAGCAGTATTTTATTGCATTCACGTACTTCTAGAGTAAAAAGAAGCAAACTGAAAACTGTGTATACGCAGCTATATCACAGTCACCAAATCGTGAAAAAAGCAAACCATTCGTTGTCGGAAACATCAAATTACCTCTAGTTATAAATAACTGCTGTTGTTGATTGTAATTACTGATTCGGATCTCAATGAAAATACTAGTCAGGATACGGAATTTCTGCAGCGTGATAACAACTACAGTAAATTAAGTAAAGCGAGCTTTTCCATAACGAAGACGAAAATTCATCTTGAAGATGAAGAAAGGAACGTTAATAAAGTCAGCAGTATTTGAATGCATTCACGTACTTCAACGGTGAAAAAGATGCAAACTGAAAACAGAGTATACGCAGATTTATTACAGTTACCAGAGAGAGAAAAGCAAACCATTTATTGTGGAGAACATCAAATTATCTATAGAAATAAATAACTGCTGTTGTTGATTGTGATAACTGAGTCACATTCAATGAAAATACTAGTCAGAATGCTGAATTTCTGCAGCGTAATCACAACTACCTAAAATTGAATAAAGGGAGCTTTTCCATTACGAACGTGATAATTTATATCGAAGATGAAGAAAGAAACGTGTATAAAGGCAGCAGTATTTTATTGCATTCACGTACTTCTAGAGTAAAAAGAAGCAAACTGAAAACTGAGTATACGAAGCTGTATCACAGTCACCAAAGTGTAACAAAAGCAAACCATTCATTGTCGGAAACATCAAATTACGTCTAGTTATAAATAACTGCTGTTGCTGATTGCAATTACTGAGTCACATTCAATTTAAATACTAGTCAGAATGCTAAATTTCTGCAGCCTGATCACAACTACCAAAAATTGACTAAACGGAGCTTTTCCATAACGAACATGATAATTTATCTTGAAGATAAGGAAAGAAACGTATATAAAGGCAGCAGTATTTTATTGCATTCACGTATTTCTAGAGTAAAAAAGTAGCAAACTGAAAACTGAGTATACGCTGCTGTATCACAGTCACCAAAGCGTGACAAAAGCAAACCATTCATTGTCGGAAACATCAAATTACATCTAGTTATAAATAAGTGCTGTTGTTGATTTTTATTACTGAGTCACATTCAATGAAAATACTAGTCAGAATACTGAATTTCTGCAGCGTGATCACAACTACCGAATAGTGACTAAAGGGAGCTTTTCCATAACGAACATGATAATTTATCTTGAAGATAAAGAAAGAAACGTATATAAAGGCAGCAGTATTTGACTGCCTTCACGTACTTCTATTGTAAAAAGAAGCACACTGAAAACTGTGTATACGCAGCTGTATCACAGTCACCAAATCGTGACAAAGGCAAACCATTCATTGTCGGAAACATCAAATTACCTCTAGTTATAAATAACTGCTGTTGTTGATTGTAATTACTGATTCGGATCACAATGAAAATAGAAGTCAGGAGAAGGACTTTCTGCAGCGTGATAACAAATACAGAAAATTAATTAAAGCGAGCTTTTCCATAACGAAGACGAAAATTCTTCTTGAAGATGAAGAAAGGAACGTAAATAAAGTCAGCAGTATTTGACTGCATTCACGTACTTCAACGGTAAAAAAGATGCAAACTGAAAACTGAGTATACGCAGCTGTATCACCGTCACCAAATCGTGACAAATGCAAACCATTCATTGTCGGAAACATCAAATTACCTCTAGTTATAAATAACTGCTGTTGTTGATTGTGATTACTGAGTCACATTCACTGAAAATACAAGTCAGGATACTGAATTTCTGCAGTGTGATCACAACTACCGAAAATTAAGGAAAGCGAGCTTTTCCATAACGAAGACGAAAATTCTTCTTGAAGATGAAGAAAGGAACGTAAATAGAGTCAGCAGTATTTGACTGCATTCACGTACTTCAACCGTAAAAAAGATGCAAACTGAAAACAGAGTATACGCAGCTGTATCACAGTCACCAAATCGTGACAAAGGCAAACCATTCATTGTCGGAAACATCAAATTACCTCTAGTTATAAATAACTGCTGTTGTTGATTGTAATTACTGATTCGGATCTCAATGAAAATACTAGTCAGAATACGGAATCTCTGCAGCGTGATAACAACTACAGAAAATTAATTAAAGCGAGCTTTTCCATAACGAAGACGAAAATTCTTCTTGAAGATGAAGAAAGGAACGTAAATAAAGTCAGCAGTATTTGACTGCATTCACGTACTTCAACGGTAAAAAAGATGCAAACTGAAAACAGAGTATACGCTGCTGTATCACAGTCACCAAAGCGTGAAAAAAGCAAACCATTCATTGTCGAAAACATCAAATTACGTCTAGTTATAAATAACTGCTGTTGTTGATTGTGATTACTGAGTCACATTCACTGAAAATACAAGTCAGGATACTGAATTTCTGCAGTGTGATCACAACTACCGAAAATTAAGGAAAGCGAGCTTTTCCATTACGAACGCGATAATTCATCTTTAAGATAAAAAAAGACATGTACATAAAGGCAGCAGTATTTTATTGCATTCACGTACTTCTAGAGTAAAAAAGAGGAAAACTGAAAAATGAGTATACGCAGCTGTATCAGAGTCATCAAAGCGTGACAAAAGCCAGCCATTCATTGTCGGAAACATCAAATAATCTCTAGAAATGAATAACTGCTGAAGTTGATTGTAATCACTGAGTCACATTTCAATGAAAATACAAGTCAGAATACTGAAGTTCTGCAGCGTGTTCACAACTACCGAAAATTGACTAAAGGGAGCTTTTCCATAACGAACATGATAATTTATCTCGAAGGTAAAGAAAGAAACGTATATAAAGGCAGCTGTATTTTATTGCATTCACGTACTTCTAGAGTAAAAAGAAGCAAACTGAAAACCGAGTATACGAAGCTGTATCACAGTCACCAAAGTGTAACAAAAGCAAACCATTCATTGTCGGAAACATCAAAATATCTCCACAAATAAATAACTGCTGTTGTTGATTGTAATCACTCAGTCACATTTCAATGAAAATACAAGTCAGGATACTGAAGTTCTGCAGCGTGATCACAACTACCGAAAATTAAGTAAAGCGAGCTTTTCCATAACGAAGACGAAAATTCATCTTGAAGATGAAAAAACAAACTATATAAAGGCAGCAGTATTTGATTGCATTCACGCACTTCTAGAGTAAAAAAGATGCAAACTGAAAAATGAGTATACGCAGATTTATCACAGTTACCAAAGTGAGAGAAAAGCAAACCATTTATTGTGGGAAACATCAAATTATCTCTAGAAATAAATAACTGCTGTTGTTGATTGTAATCACTCAGTCACATTTCAATGAAAATACAAGGGAGAATACTGAATTTCTGCAGCGTGATCACATCTACCGAAAATTATGTAAAGCGAGCTTTTGCATTATGAACATGATAATTTATCTGGAAGATAAAGAAAGAAACTTATATAAAGGCAGCAGTATTTTATTGCATTCACGTACTTCTCGAGTAAAAAGAAGCTAAATGAAAACTGAGTATACGAAGCTGTATCACAGTCACCAAAGCGTGACAAAAGCAAACCATTCATTGTCGGAAACATCAAAATATCTCCACAAATAAATAACTGCTGTTGTTGATTGTAATCACTCAGTCACATTTCAATGAAAATACAAGTCAGGATACTGAAGTTCTGCAGCGTGATCACAACTACCGAAAATTAAGTAAAGCGAGCTTTTCCATAACGAAGACGAAAATTCATCTTGAAGATGAAAAAACAAACTATATAAAGGCAGCAGTATTTGATTGCATTCACGCACTTCTAGAGTAAAAAAGATGCAAACTGAAAAATGAGTATACGCAGATTTATCACAGTTACCAAAGTGAGAAAAAAGCAAACCATTTATTGTGGGAAACATCAAATTATCTCCACAAATAAATACCTGCTGAAGTTGATTGTAATCACTCAGTCACATTTCAATGAAAATACAAGTCAGGATACTGAAGTTCTGCAGCGTGATCACAACTACCGAAAATTAAGTAAAGCGAGCTTTTCCATAACGAAGACGAAAATTCATCTTGAAGATGAAAAAACAAACTATATAAAGGCAGCAGTATTTGATTGCATTCACGCACTTCTAGAGTAAAAAAGATGCAAAATGAAAAATGAGTATACGCAGATTTATCACACTTACCAAAGTGAGAGAAAAGCAAACCATTTATTGTGGGAAACATCAAATTATCTCTAGAAATAAATAACTGCTGTTGTTGATTGTAACCACTCAGTCACATTTCAATGAAAATACAAGTGAGAATACTGAATTTCTGCAGCGTGGTCACATCTACCGAAAATTATGTAAAGCGAGCTTTTGCATTATGAACATGATAATTTATCTGGAAGATGAAGAAAGAAACGTGTATAAAGGCAGCAGTATTTTATTGCATTCACGTACTTTAACGGTAAAAAGAAGCAAACTGAAAACTGAGTATAAGAAGCTGTATCAGAGTCACCAAAGAGTGAAAAAAGCAAACCATTCGTTGTCGGAAACATCAAATTACCTCTAGTTATAAATAACTGCTGTTGTTGATTGTAATTACTGATTCGGATCTCAATGAAAATACTAGTCAGGATACGGAATTTCTGCAGCGTGATAACAACTACAGTAAATTAAGTAAAGCGAGCTTCTCCATAACGAAGACGAAAATTCATCTTGAAGATGAAGAAAGGAACGTTAATAAAGTCAGCAGTATTTGAATGCATTCACGTACTTCAACGGTGAAAAAGATGCAAACTGAAAACAGAGTATACGCAGATTTATTACAGTTACCAGAGAGAGAAAAGCAAACCATTTATTGTGGAGAACATCAAATTATCTATAGAAATAAATAACTGCTGTTGTTGATTGTGATAACTGAGTCACATTCAATGAAAATACTAGTCAGAATGCTGAATTTCTGCAGCGTAATCACAACTACCTAAAATTGAATAAAGGGAGCTTTTCCATTACGAACGTGATAATTTATATCGAAGATGAAGAAAGAAACGTGTATAAAGGCAGCAGTATTTTATTGCATTCACGTACTTCTAGAGTAAAAAAAAAAAAAAGCGGAAGACAGAGTATACGCAGCTGTATCAGAGTCACCAAAGAGTGACAAAAGCAAACCATTCATTGTCGGAAACATCAAATTATCTCCACAAATAAATACCTGCTGAAGTTGATTGTAATCACTCAGTCACATTTCAATGAAAATACAAGTGAGAATACTGAATTTCTGCAGCGTGATCACATCTACCGAAAATTATGTAAAGCGAGCTTTTGCATTATGAACATGATAATTTATCTGGAAGATAAAGAAAGAAACGTATAAAAAGGCAGCAGTATTTTATTGCATTCACGTACTTCTAGAGTAAAAAAGAAGCAAACTGAAAACAGAGTATACGCAGCTGTATCAGAGTCACCAAAGAGTGACAAAAGCAAACCATTCATTGTCGGAAACATCAAATTATCTCCACAAATAAATACCTGCTGAAGTTGATTGTAATCACTCAGTCACATTTCAATGAAAATACAAGTCAGGATACTGAAGTTCCGCAGCGTGATCACAACTACCGAAAATTAAGTAAAGCGAGCTTTTCAATAACGAAGACGAAAATTCATCTTGAAGATGAAAAAACAAACTATATAAAGGCAGCAGTATTTTATTGCATTCACGTACTTCTAGAGTAAAAAAAAAAAAAAAAGCGGAAGACAGAGTATACGCAGCTGTATCAGAGTCACCAAAGAGTGACAAAAGCAAACCATTCATTGTCGGAAACATCAAATTATCTCCACAAATAAATACCTGCTGAAGTTGATTGTAATCACTCAGTCACATTTCAATGAAAATACAAGTCAGGATACTGAAGTTCTGCAGCGTGATCACAACTACCGAAAATTAAGTAAAGCGAGCTTTTCCATAACGAAGACGAAAATTCATCTTGAAGATGAAAAAACAAACTATATAAAGGCAGCAGTATTTGATTGCATTCACGCACTTCTAGAGTAAAAAAGATGCAAAATGAAAAATGAGTATACGCAGATTTATCACACTTACCAAAGTGAGAGAAAAGCAAACCATTTATTGTGGGAAACATCAAATTATCTCTAGAAATAAATAACTGCTGTTGTTGATTGTAACCACTCAGTCACATTTCAATGAAAATACAAGTGAGAATACTGAATTTCTGCAGCGTGGTCACATCTACCGAAAATTATGTAAAGCGAGCTTTTGCATTATGAACATGATAATTTATCTGGAAGATGAAGAAAGAAACGTGTATAAAGGCAGCAGTATTTTATTGCATTCACGTACTTTAACGGTAAAAAAGATGCAAACTGAAAACAGAGTATACGCAGATTTATTACAGTTACGCAGCTGTATCAGAGTCACCAAAGCGTGAAAAAAGCAAACCATTCGTTGTCGGAAACATCAAATTACCTCTAGTTATAAATAACTGCTGTTGTTGATTGTAATTACTGATTCGGATCTCAATGAAAATACTAGTCAGGATACGGAATTTCTGCAGCGTGATAACAACTACAGTAAATTAAGTAAAGCGAGCTTTTCCATAACGAAGACGAAAATTCATCTTGAAGATGAAGAAAGGAACGTTAATAAAGTCAGCAGTATTTGAATGCATTCACGTACTTCAACGGTGAAAAAGATGCAAACTGAAAACAGAGTATACGCAGATTTATTACAGTTACCAGAGAGAGAAAAGCAAACCATTTATTGTGGAGAACATCAAATTATCTATAGAAATAAATAACTGCTGTTGTTGATTGTGATAACTGAGTCACATTCAATGAAAATACTAGTCAGAATGCTGAATTTCTGCAGCGTGATCACAACTACCTAAAATTGAATAAAGGGAGCTTTTCCATTACGAACATGATAATTTATATCGAAGATGAAGAAAGAAACGTGTATAAAGGCAGCAGTATTTTATTGCATTCACGTAATTCTAGAGTAAAAAGAAGCAAACTGAAAACTGAGTATACGAAGCTGTATCACAGACACGAAAGTGTGACAAAAGCAAACCATTCATTGTCGGAAACATCAAATTATCTCCACAAATAAATAACTGCTGTTGTTGATTGTAATCACTCAGTCACATTTCAATGAAAATACAAGTCAGGATACTGAATTTCTGCAGTGTGATCACAATTACCGAAAATTAAGGAAAGCGAGCTTTTCCATTACGAACGCGATAATTCATCTTTAAGATAAAAAAAGACATGTACATAACGGCAGCAGTATTTTATTGCATTCACGTACTTCTAGAGTAAAAAAGAAGCAAACTGAAAACTGAGTATACGCAGCTGTATCAGAGTCACCAAAGCGTGAAAAAAGCAAACCATTCGTTGTCGGAAACATCAAATTACCTCTAGTTATAAATAACTGCTGTTGCTGATTGCAATTACTGAGTCACATTCAATGTAAATACTAGTCAGAATGCTGAATTTCTGCAGCCTGATCACAACTACCGAAAATTGACTAAAGGGAGCTTTTCCATAACGAACATGATAATTTATCTCGAAGATAAAGAAAGAAACGTATATAAAGGCAGCAGTATTTGATTGCATTCACGTACTTCTAGAGTAAAAAAGTAGCAAACTGAAAACTGAGTATACGCTGCTGTATCACAGTCACCAAAGCGTGACAAAAGCAAACCATGCGTTGTCGAAAACATCAAATTACGTCTAGTTATAAATAACTGCTGTTGTTGATTGTAATTACTGAGTCACATTCAATGGAAATACTAGTCAGAATACTGAATTTCTGCAGCGTGATCACAACTACCGAATAGTGACTAAAGGGAGCTTTTCCATAACGAACATGATAATTTATCTTGAAGATAAAGAAAGAAACGTATATAAAGGCAGCAGTATTTTATTGCATTCACGTACTTCTAGAGTAAAAAGAAGCACACTGAAAACTGTGTATACGCAGCTGTATCACAGTCACCAAATCGTGACAAAGGCAAACCATTCATTGTCGGAAACATCAAATTACCTCTAGTTATAAATAACTGCTGTTGTTGATTGTAATTACTGATTCGGATTTCAATGAAAATACTAGTCAGAATACGGAATTTCTGCAGCATGATCACAACTATCGAAAATTGACTAAAGGGAGATTTTCCATAACGAAGACGAAAATTCTTCTTGAAGATGAAGAAAGGAACGTAAATAAAGTCAGCAGTATTTGACTGCATTCACGTACTTCAACGGTAAGAAAGATGCAAACTGAAAACAGAGTATACGCTGCTGTATCACAGTCACCAAAGCGTGAAAAAAGCAAACCATTCATTGTCGAAAACATCAAATTACGTCTAGTTATAAATAACTGCTGTTGTTGATTGTGATTACTGAGTCACATTCACTGAAAATACTAGTCAGAATGCTGAATTTCTGCAACGTGATCACAACTACCGAAAATTGAATAAAGGGAGCTTTTCCATTACGAACATGATAATTTATATCGAAGATGAAGAAAGAAATGTGTATAAAGGCAGCAGTATTTTATTGCATTCACGTACTTCTAGAGTAAAAAGAAGCAAACTGAAAACTGAGTATACGAAGCTGTATCAGAGTCACCAAAGTGTAACAAAATCAAACCATTCATTGTCGGAAACATCAAAATATCTCCACAAATAAATAACTGCTGTTGTTGATTGTAATCACTCAGTCACATTTCAATGAAAATACAAGTCAGGATACTGAAGTTCTGCAGCGTGATCACAACTACCGAAAATTAAGTAAAGCGAGCTTTTCCATAACGAAGACGAAAATTCATCTTGAAGATGAAAAAACAAACTATATAAAGGCAGCAGTATTTGATTGCATTCACGCACTTCTAGAGTAAAAAAGATGCAAACTGAAAAATGAGTATACGCAGATTTATCACAGTAACCAAAGTGAGAGAAAATCAAACAATTTATTGTGGGAAACATCAAATTATCTCTAGAAATAAATAACTGCTGTTGTTGATTGTAATCACTCAGTCATATTTCAATGAAAATACAAGGGAGAATACTGAATTTCTGCAGCGTGATCACATCTACCGAAAATTATGTAAAGCGAGCTTTTGCATTATGAACATGATAATTTATCTGGAAGATAAAGAAAGAAACTTATATAAAGGCAGCAGTATTTTATTGCATTCACGTACTTCTAGAGTAAAAAAGAAGCAAACTGAAAACAGAGTATACGCAGCTGTATCAGAGTCACCAAAGTGTAACAAAATCAAACCATTCATTGTCGGAAACATCAAAATATCTCCACAAATAAATAACTGCTGTTGTTGATTGTAATCACTCAGTCACATTTCAATGAAAATACAAGTCAGCATACTGAAGTTCTGCAGCGTGATCACAACTACCGAAAATTAAGTAAAGCGAGCTTTTCCATAACGAAGACGAAAGTTCATCTTGAAGATGAAAAAACAAACTATATAAAGGCAGCAGTATTTGATTGCATTCACGCACTTCTAGAGTAAAAAAGATGCAAACTGAAAAATGAGTATACGCAGATTTATCACAGTTACCAAAGTGAGAGAAAAGCAAACCATTTATTGTGGGAAACATCAAATTATCTCTAGAAATAAATAACTGCTGTTGTTGATTGTAATCTCTCAGTCATATTTCAATGAAAATACTAGTCAGAATACTGAATTTCTGCAGCGTGATCACATCTACCGAAAATTATGTAAAGCGAGCTTTTGCATTATGAACATGATAATTTATCTGGAAGATAAAGAAAGAAACGTATATAAAGGCAGCAGTATTTTATTGCATTCACGTACTTCTAGAGTAAAAAAGAAGCAAACTGAAAACAGAGTATACGCAGCTGTATCAGAGTCACCAAAGAGTGACAAAAGCAAACCATTCATTGTCGGAAACATCAAATTATCTCCACAAATAAATACCTGCTGAAGTTGATTGTAATCACTCAGTCACATTTCAATGAAAATACAAGTCAGGATACTGAAGTTCTGCAGCGTGATCACAACTACCGAAAATTAAGTAAAGCGAGCTTTTCCATAACGAAGACGAAAATTCATCTTGAAGATGAAAAAACAAACTATATAAAGGCAGCAGTATTTGATTGCATTCACGCACTTCTAGAGTAAAAAAGATGCAAAATGAAAAATGAGTATACGCAGATTTATCACACTTACCAAAGTGAGAGAAAAGCAAACCATTTATTGTGGGAAACATCAAATTATCTCTAGAAATAAATAACTGCTGTTGTTGATTGTAACCACTCAGTCACATTTCAATGAAAATACAAGTGAGAATACTGAATTTCTGCAGCGTGGTCACATCTACCGAAAATTATGTAAAGCGAGCTTTTGCATTATGAACATGATAATTTATCTGGAAGATGAAGAAAGAAACGTGTATAAAGGCAGCAGTATTTTATTGCATTCACGTACTTTAACGGTAAAAAAGATGCAAACTGAAAACAGAGTATACGCAGATTTATTACAGTTACCAGAGTGAGAGAAAAGCAAACCATTTATTGTGGGAAACATCAAATTATCTCTAGAAATAAATAACTGCTGTTGTTGATTGTGATTACTGAGTCACATTCAATGAAAATACTTGTCAGAATTCTGGATTTCTGCAGCCTGATCACAACTACCGAAAATTGACTAAAGGGTGCTTTCCCAAACGAACATGATAATTTATATCGAAGATGAAGAAAGAAACGTGTATAAAGGCAGCAGTATTTTATTGCATTCACGTACTTCTAGAGTAAAAAGAAGCAAACTGAAAACTGAGTATTCGAAGCTGTATCACAGACACCAAAGTGTGACAAAAGCAAACCATTCATTGTCGGAAACATCAAATTATCTCCACAAATAAATAACTGCTGTTGTTGATTGTAACCACTCAGTCACATTTCAATGAAAATACAAGTCAGGATACTGAATTTCTGCAGTGTGATCACAACTACCGAAAATTAAGGAAAGCGAGCTTTTCCATTACGAACCCGATAATTCATCTTTAAGATAAAAAAAGACATGTACATAACGGCAGCAGTATTTTATTGCATTCACGTACTTCTAGAGTAAAAAAGAAGCAAACTGAAAAATGAGTATACGCAGATTTATCACAGTTACCAAAGTGAGAGAAAATCAAACCATTTATTGTGGGAAACATCAAAATATCTCCACAAATAAATAACTGCTGTTGTTGATTGTAATCACTCAGTCACATTTCAATGAAAATACAAGTCAGGATACTGAAGTTCTGCAGCGTGATCACAACTACCGAAAATTAAGTAAAGCGAGCTTTTCCATAACGAAGACGAAAATTCATCTTGAAGATGAAAAAACAAACTATATAAAGGCAGCAGTATTTGATTGCATTCACGCACTTCTAGAGTAAAAAAGATGCAAACTGAAAAATGAGTATACGCAGATTTATCACAGTTACCAAAGTGAGAGAAAAGCAAACAATTTTTTGTGGGAAACATCAAATTATCTCTAGAAATAAATAACTGCTGTTGTTGATTGTAATCACTCAGTCATATTTCAATGAAAATACAAGGGAGAATACTGAATTTCTGCAGCGTGATCACATCTACCGAAAATTATGTAAAGCGAGCTTTTGCATTATGAACATGATAATTTATCTGGAAGATAAAGAAAGAAACGTATATAAAGGCAGCAGTATTTTATTGCATTCACGTACTTCTAGAGTAAAAAAGAAGCAAACTGAAAACAGAGTATACGCAGCTGTATCAGAGTCACCAAAGAGTGACAAAAGCAAACCATTCATTGTCGGAAACATCAAATTACCTCTAGTTATAAATAACTGCTGTTGTTGATTGTAATTACTGATTCGGATCTCAATGAAAATACTAGTCAGGATACGGAATTTCTGCAGCGTGATAACAACTACAGTAAATTAAGTAAAGCGAGCTTTTCCATAACGAAGACGAAAATTCATCTTGAAGATGAAGAAAGGAACGTTAATAAAGTCAGCAGTATTTGAATGCATTCACGTACTTCAACGGTGAAAAAGATGCAAACTGAAAACAGAGTATACGCAGATTTATTACAGTTACCAGAGAGAGAAAAGCAAACCATTTATTGTGGAGAACATCAAATTATCTATAGAAATAAATAACTGCTGTTGTTGATTGTGATAACTGAGTCACATTCAATGAAAATACTAGTCAGAATGCTGAATTTCTGCAGCGTGATCACAACTACCTAAAATTGAATAAAGGGAGCTTTTCCATTACGAACATGATAATTTATATCGAAGATGAAGAAAGAAACGTGTATAAAGGCAGCAGTATTTTATTGCATTCACGTAATTCTAGAGTAAAAAGAAGCAAACTGAAAACTGAGTATACGAAGCTGTATCACAGACACCAAAGTGTGACAAAAGCAAACCATTCATTGTCGGAAACATCAAATTATCTCCACAAATAAATAACTGCTGTTGTTGATTGTAATCACTCAGTCACATTTCAATGAAAATACAAGTCAGGATACTGAATTTCTGCAGTGTGATCACAATTACCGAAAATTAAGGAAAGCGAGCTTTTCCATTACGAACGCGATAATTCATCTTTAAGATAAAAAAAGACATGTACATAACGGCAGCAGTATTTTATTGCATTCACGTACTTCTAGAGTAAAAAAGATGCTAAATGAAAACTGAGTATACGCAGCTGTATCAGAGTCTACAAAGCGTGACAAAAGCAAACCATTCGTTGTCGGAAACATCAAATTACCTCTAGTTATAAATAACTGCTGTTGCTGATTGTAATTACTCAGTCACATTTCAATGAAAATACAAGTCAGGATACGGAATTTCTGCAGCGTGATAACAACTACCGAAAATTAAGTAAAGCGAGCTTTTCCATAACGAAGACGAAAATTCATCTTGAAGATGAAAAAACAAACTATATAAAGGCAGCAGTATTTGATTGCATTCACGCACTTCTAGAGTAAAAAAGATGCAAACTGAAAAATAAGTATACGCAGATTTATCACAGTTACCAAAGTGAGAAAAAAGCAAACCATTTATTGTGGGAAACATCAAATTATCTCTAGAAATAAATAACTGCTGTTGTTGATTGTAATCACTCAGACACATATCAATGAAAATACAAGACAGAATACTGAATTTCTGCAGAGATATCACATCTACCGAAAATTATGTAAAGCGAGCTTTTGCATTATGAACATGATAATTTATCTCGAAGTTAAAGAAAGAAACGTATATAAAGGCAGCAGTATATTATTGCATTAACGTACTTCTAGAGTAAAAAAGAAGCAAACTGAAAACAGAGTATACGCAGCTGTATCAGAGTCAACAAAGCGTGACAAAAGCAAACCATTCATTGTCGGAAACATCAAATTATCTCCACAAATAAATAACTGCTGAAGTTGATTGTAATCACTCAGTCACATTTCAATGAAAATACAAGTCAGAATAATGAAGTTCTGCATCGGGTTCACAACTACCGAATAGTGACTAAAGGGAGCTTTTCCATAACGAACATGATAATTTATCTCGAAGATAAAGAAAGAAACGTATATAAAGGCAGCAGTATTTTATTGCATTCACGTACTTCTAGAGTAAAAAAGTAGCAAACTGAAAACTGAGTATACGCAGCTGTATCACAGTCACCAAATCGTGACAAAGGCAAACCATTCATTGTCGGAAACATCAAATTACCTCTAGTTATAAATAACTGCTGTTGTTGATTGTAATTACTGAGTCACATTCAATGAAAATACTAGTCAGAATACTGAATTTCTGCAGCGTGATCACAACTACCGAATAGTGACTAAAGGGAGCTTTTCCATAACGAACATGATAATTTATCTTGAAGATAAAGAAAGAAACGTATATAAAGGCAGCAGTATTTTATTGCATTCACGTACTTCTAGAGTAAAAAAGATGCAAACTGAAAACTGAGTATACGCATCTGTATCACAGTCACCAAAGCGTGACAAAAGCAAACCATTCATTGTCGGAAACATCAAATTACGTCTAGTTATAAATAACTGCTGTTGTTGATTGTAATTACTGACTCACATTCAATGAAAATACTAGTCAGAATACTGAATATCTGCAGCGTGATCACACCTCCCTAATAGTGACTAAAGGGAGCTTTTCCATAACGAACATGATAATTTATCTTGAAGATAAAGAAAGAAACGTATATAGTGGCAGCAGTATTTTATTGCATTCACGTAATTCTATAGTAAAAAGTAGCAAAATGAAAACTGAGTATACGCATCTGTATCACAGTCACCAAAGCGTGACAAAAGCAAACCATTCATTGTCGGAAACATCAAATTACGTCTAGTTATAAATAACTGCTGTTGTTGATTGTAATTACTGAGTCACATTCAATGAAAATACTAGTCAGAATACTGAATTTCTGCAGCGTGATCACAACTACCGAATAGTGACTAAAGGGAGCTTTTCCATAACGAACATGATAATTTATCTTGAAGATAAAGAAAGAAACGTATATAAAGGCAGCAGAATTTTATTGCATTCACTAACTTCTAGAGTAAAAAAGTAGCAAACTGAAATCTGAGTATACGCAGCTGTATCACAGTCACCTAAGCGTGACTAAAGCAAACCATTCATTGTCGGAAACATCAAATTACCTCTAGTTATAAATAACTGCTGTTTTTAATTGTAATTACTGAGTCACATTCAATGAAAATACTAGTCAGAATACTGAATTTCTGCAGCGTGATCACAACTATCGAAAATTAAGTAAAGCGAGCTTTTCCATAACGAAGACGAAAATTCATCTTGAAGATGAAGAAAGGAACGTATATAAACTCAGCAGTATTTGACTGCATTCACGTACTTCAACGGTAAAAAAGATGCAAACTGAAAACAGAGTATACGCAGATTTATGACAGTTACCAGAGTGAGAGAAAAGCAAACCATTTATTGTGGGAAACATCAAATCATCTCTAGAAATAAATAACTGCTGTTGTTGATTGTGATTACTGAGTCACATTCAATGAAAATACTTGTCAGAATTCTGGATTTCTGCAGCCTGATCACAACTACCGAAAATTGACTAAAGGGAGCTTTTCCATAACGAACATGATAATTTATATCGAAGATGAAGAAAGGAGCGTGTATAAAGGCAGCAGTATTTTATTCCATTCACGTACTTCTAGAGTAAAAAGAAGCAAACTGAAAACTGAGTATACGAAGCTGTATCATAGACACCGAAGTGTGACAAAAGCAAACCATTCATTGTCGGAGACATCAAATTATCTCCACAAAAAAATAACTGAATATGTTGATTGTAATCACTCACTCACATATCAATGAAAATACAATTCAGCATCCTGAATTTCTGCAGCGTGATCACAACTATCGAAAATTGACTAAACGGAGCTTTTCCATAACGAACATGATAATTTCTATCGAAGATGAAGAAAGAAACGCGTATAAATGCAGCAGTATATTATTGCATTCACGTTCTTCTAGAGTGAAAAGAAGCAGACTGAAAACTGAGTATACGAAGCTGTATCACAGACACCAAAGTGTGACAAAAGCAAACCATTCATTGTCGGAAACATCAAATTATCTCCACAAATAAATAACTGCTGTTGTTGATTGTAATCACTCAGTCACATTTCAATGAAAATACAAGTCAGGATACTGAATTTCTGCAGTGTGATCACAACTACCGAAAATTGACTAAAGGGAGCTTTTCCATAACGAACATGATAATTTATATCAAAGATGAAGAAAGAAACGCGTATAAAGGCAGCAGTATTTTCTTGCATTCACGTACTTCTAGAGTAAAAAGAAGCAAACTGAAAACAGAGTATACGCAGCTGTATCAGAGTCACCAAAGAGTGACAAAAGCAAAAAATTCGTTGTCGGAAACATCAAATTACCTCTAGTTATAAATAACTGCTGTTGTTGATTGTAATTACTGATTCGGATCTCAATGAAAATACTAGTCAGGATACGGAATTTCTGCAGCGTGATAACAACTACAGTAAATTAAGTAAAGCGAGCTTTTCCATAACGAAGACGAAAATTCATCTTGAAGATGAAGAAAGGAACGTTAATAAAGTCAGCAGTATTTGAATGCATTCACGTACTTCAACGGTGAAAAAGATGCAAACTGAAAACAGAGTATACGCAGATTTATTACAGTTACCAGAGAGAGAAAAGCAAACCATTTATTGTGGAGAACATCAAATTATCTATAGAAATAAATAACTGCTGTTGTTGATTGTGATAACTGAGTCACATTCAATGAAAATACTAGTCAGAATGCTGAATTTCTGCAGCGTGATCACAACTACCTAAAATTGAATAAAGGGAGCTTTTCCATTACGAACATGATAATTTATATCGAAGATGAAGAAAGAAACGTGTATAAAGGCAGCAGTATTTTATTGCATTCACGTAATTCTAGAGTAAAAAGAAGCAAACTGAAAACTGAGTATACGAAGCTGTATCACAGACACCAAAGTGTGACAAAAGCAAACCATTCATTGTCGGAAACATCAAATTATCTCCACAAATAAATAACTGCTGTTGTTGATTGTAATCACTCAGTCACATTTCAATGAAAATACAAGTCAGGATACTGAATTTCTGCAGTGTGATCACAATTACCGAAAATTAAGGAAAGCGAGCTTTTCCATTACGAACGCGATAATTCATCTTTAAGATAAAAAAAGACATGTACATAAAGGCAGCAGTATTTTATTGCATTCACGTACTTCTAGAGTAAAAAAGATGCTAAATGAAAACTGAGTATACGCAGCTGTATCAGAGTCTACAAAGCGTGACAAAAGCAAACCATTCGTTGTCGGAAACATCAAATTACCTCTAGTTATAAATAACTGCTGTTGTTGATTGTAATTACTGAGTCACATTTCAATGAAAATACAACTCAGGATACTGAAGTTCTGCAGCGTGATCACAACTACCGAAAATTAAGTAAAGCGAGCTTTTCCATAACGAAGACGAAAATTCATCTTGAAGATGAAAAAACAAACTATATAAAGGCAGCAGTATTTGATTGCATTCACGCACTTCTAGAGTAAAAAAGATGCAAACTGAAAAATGAGTATACGCAGATTTATCACAGTTACCAAAGTGAGAGAAAAGCAAACCATTTATTGTGGGAAACATCAAATTATCTCTAGAAATAAATAACTGCTGTTGTTGATTGTAATCACTCAGTCACATTTCAATGAAAATACAACTCAGGATACTGAAGTTCTGCAGCGTGATCACAACTACCGAAAATTAAGTAAAGCGAGCTTTTCCATAACGAAGACGAAAATTCATCTTGAAGATGAAAAAACAAACTATATAAAGGCAGCAGTATTTGATCGCATTCACGTGCTTCAACAGTAAAAAAGATGCAAACTGAAAAATGAGTATACGCAGCTGTATCAGAGTCACCAAAGAGTGACAAAAGCAAACCATTTATTGTGGGAAACATCAAATTATCTCTAGAAATAAATAACTGCTGTTGTTGATTGTGATTACTGAGTCACATTCAATGAAAATACTAGTCAGAATGCTGAATTTCTGCAGCGTGATCACAACTACCCAAAAATTGACTAAAGGGAGCTTTCCCATAACGAACATGATAATTTATATCGAAGATGAAGAAAGAAACGTGTATAAAGGCAGCGGTATTTTGTTGCATTCACTTAGTTCTAGAGTAAAAATAAGCAAACTGAAAAATGAGTATACGCAGCTGTATCACAGTCACCACAGTGTGACAAAAGCAAACCATTCATTGTCGGAAACATCAAAAGTATCTCCACAAATAAATAACTGCTGTTGTAGATTGTAATCACTCAGTCACATTTCAATGAAAATACAAGTCAGAATACTGAAGTTTTGCAGCGTGATCACAACTACCGAAAATTAAGTAAATCGAGCTTTTCCATAACGAAGACGAAAATTCATCTTGAAGATGAAAAAAGAAACTATATAAAGGCAGCAGTATTTGATTGCATTCACGCACTTCTAGAGTAAAAAAGATGCAAACTGAAAAATGAGTATACGCAGATTTATCACAGTTACCAAAGTGAGAAAAAAGCAAACCATTTATTGTGGGAAAAATCAAATTATCTCTAGAAATAAATAAGTGCTGTTGTTGATTGTAATCACTCAGTCACATTTCAATAAAAATACAAGTCAAAATACTGAATTTCTGCAGCGTGATCACAACTACCGAAAATTGACTAAAGGGAGCTTTTCCATAACGAACATGATAATTTCTATCGAAGATGAAGAAAGAAACGCGTATAAAGGCAGCAGTATTTTATTGCATTTACGTACTTCTAAAGTAAAAAAGTAGCAAACTGAAAAATGAGTATACGCAGCTGTATCACAGTCACCACAGTGTGACAAAAGCAAACCATTCATTGTCGGAAACATCAAATTATCTCCACAAATAAATAACTGCTGTTGTAGATTGTAATCACTCAGTCACATTTCAATGAAAGTGCAAGTCAGAATACTGAATTTCTGCAGCGTGATCACAACTACCGAAAATTGACTAAAGGGAGCTTTTCCATAACGAACATGATAATTTCTATCGAAGATGAAGAAAGAAACGCGTATAAAGGCAGCAGTATTTTATTGCATTTACGTACTTCTAAAGTAAAAAAGTAGCAAACTGAAAACTGAGTATACGAAGCTGTATCACAGTCACCACAGTGTGACAAAAGCAAACCATTCATTGTCGGAAACATCAAATTATCTCTACAAATAAATAACTGCTGAAGTTGATTGTAATCACTCAGTCACATTTCAATGAAAATACAAGTCAGAATACTGAATTTCTGCAGCGTGATCACAACTATCGAAAATTGACTAAAGAGAGCTTTTCCATAACGCACATGATAATTTCTATCGAAGATGAAGAAAGAAACGCGTATAAAGGCAGCAGTATTTTATTGCATTCACGTACTTCTAGAGTAAAAAGAAGCAAACTGAAAACCGAGTATACGAAGCTGTATCACAGTCAATAAAGTGTGACAAAAGCAAACCATTCATTGTCGGAAACATCAAAAGTATCTCCACAAATAAATAACTGCTGTTGCTGATTGTAATCACTCAGTCACATTTCAATGAAAATACAAGTCAGGATACTGAAGTTCTGCAGCGTGATCACAACTACCGAAAATTAAGTAAAGCGAGCTTTTCCATAACGAAGACGAAAATTCATCTTGAAGGTGAAAAAACAAACTATATAAAGGCAGCAGTATTTGATTGCATTCACGCACTTCCAGAGTAAAAAAGATGCAAAATGAAAAATGAGTATACGCAGCTGTATCAGAGTCACCAAAGAGTGACAAAAGCAAACCATTTATTGTGGGAAACATCAAATTATCTCTAGAAATAAATAACTGCTGTTGTTGATTGTGATTACTGAGTCACATTCAATGAAAATACTTGTCAGAATTCTGGATTTCTGCAGCCTGATCACAACTACCGAAAATTGCCTAAAGGGAGCTTTTCCATAACGAACATGATAATTTATCTCGAAGATGAAGAAAGAAACGTGTATAAAGGCAGCAGTATTTTATTGCATTCACTTACATCTAGAGGAAAAAGAAGCAGACTGAAAACTGAGTATACGAAGCTGTATCACAGTCACCAAAGCGTGACAAAAGCAAACCATTCATTGTCGGAAACATCAAAATATCTCCACAAATAAATAACTGCTGTTGTTGATTGTAATCACTCAGTCACATTTCAATGAAAATACAAGTCAGGATACTGAAGTTCTGCAGCGTGATCAGAACTACCGAAAATTAAGTAAATCGAGCTTTTCCATAACGAAGACGAAAATTCATCTTGAAGATGAAAAAAGAAACTATATAAAGGCAGCAGTATTTGATTGCATTCACGCACTTCTAGAGTAAAAAAGATGCAAACTGAAAAATGAGTATACGCAGATTTATCACAGTTACCAAAGTGAGAAAAAAGCAAACCATTTATTGTGGGAAAAATCAAATTATCTCTAGAAATAAATAAGTGCTGTTGTTGATTGTAATCACTCAGTCACATTTCAATGAAAATACAAGTGAGAATACTGAATTTCTGCAGCGTGATCACATCTACCGAAAATTATGTAAAGCGAGCTTTTGCATTATGAACATGATAATTTATCTCGAAGTTAAAGAAAGAAACGTATATAAAGGCAGCAGTATATTATTGCATTAACGTACTTCTAGAGTAAAAAAGAAGCAAACTGAAAACAGAGTATACGCAGCTGTATCAGAGTCAACAAAGCGTGACAAAAGCAAACCATTCTTTGTCGGAGACATCAAATTATCTCCACAAATAAATAACTGCTGATGTTGATTGTAATCACTCAGTCACATTTCAATGAAAGTGCAAGTCAGGATACTGAATTTCTGCAGTGTGATCACAACTACCGAAAATTGACTAAAGGGAGCTTTTCCATAACGAACATGATAATTTATATCAAAGATGAAGAAAGAAACGCGTATAAAGGCAGCAGTATTTTATTGCATTCACGTACTTCTAGAGTAAAAAGAAGCAAACTGAAAACTGTGTATACGCAGCTGTATCACAGTCACCAAATCATGACAAAGGCAAACCATTCATTGTCGGAAACATCAAATTATCTCCACAAATAAATAACTGCTGATGTTGATTGTAATCAATCAGTCACATTTCAATGAAAATACAAGTCAGGATACTGAATTTCTGCAGTGTGATCACAACTACCGAAAATTAAGGAAAGCGAGCTTTTCCATTAAGAACGCGATAATTCATCTTTAAGATAAAAAAAGACATGTACATAACGGCAGCAGTATTTTATTGCATTCACGTACTTCTAGAGTAAAAATAAGCAAACTGAAAACTGAGTATACGAAGCTGTATCACAGTCAACAAAGTGTGACAAAAGCAAACAATTCACTGTCGGAAACATTAAATTATCTCCACAAATAAATAACTGCTGTTGTTGATTGTAATCACTCAGTCACATTTCAATGAAAATACAAGTCAGGATACTGAAGTTCTGCAGCGTGATCACAACTACCGAAAATTAAGTAAAGCGAGCTTTTCCATAACGAAGACGAAAATTCATCTTGAAGATGAAAAAACAAACTATATAAAGGCAGCAGTATTTGATTGCATTCACGCACTTCTAGAGTAAAAAAGATGCAAACTGAAAAATAAGTATACGCAGATTTATCACAGTTACCAAAGTGAGAAAAAAGCAAACCATTTATTGTGGGAAACATCAAATTATCTCTAGAAATAAATAACTGCTGTTGTTGATTGTAATCACTCAGTCACATTTCAATGAAAATACAAGTGAGAATACTGAATTTCTGCAGCGTGATCACATCTACCGAAAATTATGTAAAGCGAGCTTTTGCATTATGAACATGATAATTTATCTGGAAGATAAAGAAAGAAACGTATATAAAGGCAGCAGTATATTATTGCATTAACGTACTTCTAGAGTAAAAAAGAAGCAAACTGAAAACAGAGTATACGCAGCTGTATCAGAGTCAACAAAGCGTGACAAAAGCAAACCATTCGTTGTCGGAAACATGAAATTATCTCCACAAATAAATACCTGCTGAAGTTGATTGTAATCACTCAGTCACATTTCAATGAAAATACAAGTCAGGATACTGAATTTCTGCAGTGTGATCACAACTACCGAAAATTAAGGAAAGCGAGCTTTTCCATTAAGAACGCGATAATTCATCTTTAAGATAAAAAAAGACATGTACATAACGGCAGCAGTATTTTATTGCATTCACGTACTTCTAGAGTAAAAATAAGCAAACTGAAAACTGAGTATACGCAGCTGTATCATAGTCACCAAAGCGTCACAAAAGCAAACCATTCTTTGTCGGAAACAACAAATTACCTCTAGTTATAAATAACTGCTGTTGCTGATTGTAATCACTCAGTCACATTTCAATGAAAATACAAGTCAGGATACTGAAGTTCTGCAGCGTAATAAAGCGAGCTTTTCCATAACGAAGACGAAAATTCATCTTGAAGATGAAAAAACAAACTATATAAAGGCAGCAGTATTTGATTCCATTCACGAACTTCTAGAGTAAAAAAGATGCAAACTGAAAAATGAGTATACGCAGATTTATTACAGTTACCAAAGTGAGAGAAAAGCAAACCTTTTATTGTGGGAAACATCAAATTATCTCAACAAATAAATAACTGCTGAAGTTGATTGTAATCACTCAGTCACATTTCAATGAAAATACAAGTCAGAATACTGAAGTTCTGCAGCGTGATCACAACTACCGAAAATTAAGTAAAGCGAGCTTTTCCATAACGAAGACGAAAATTCATCTTGAAGATGAAAAAACAAACTATATAAAGGCAGCAGTATTTGATTGCATTCACGCACTTCTAGAGTAAAAAAGATGCAAACTGAAAAATGAGTATACGCAGATTTATCACAGTTACCAAAGTGAGAGAAAAGCAAACCATTTATTGTGGGAAACATCAAATTATCTCTAGAAATAAATAACTGCTGTTGTTGATTGTAATCACTCAGTCACATTTCAATGAAAATACAACTCAGGATACTGAAGTTCTGCAGCGTGATCACAACTACCGAAAATTAAGTAAAGCGAGCTTTTCCATAACTAAGACGAAAATTCATCTTGAAGATGAAAAAAAAAACTATATAAAGGCAGCAGTATTTGATTGCATTCACGCTCTTCTAGAGTAAGAAAGATGCAAACTGAAAACAGAGTATACGCAGATTTATGACAGTTACCAGAGTGAGAGAAAAGCAAACCATTTATTGGGGGAAACATCAAATCATCTCTAGAAATAAATAACTGCTGTTGTTGATTGTAATCTGTCAGTCATATTTCAATGAAAATACTAGTCAGAATACTGAATTTCTGCATCGTGTTCACATCTACCGAAAATTAAGTAATGCGAGCTTTTGCATTATGAACATGATAATTTATCTGGAAGATAAAGAAAGAAACGTATATAAAGGCAGCAGTATTTTATTGCATTCACGTACTTCTAGAGTAAAAAGAAGCAAACTAAAAACAGAGTATACGAAGCTGTATCAGAGTCACCAAAGCGTGACAAAAGCAAACCATTCATTGTCGTAAACATCAAATTATCTCCACAAATAAATAACTGCTGAAGTTGATTGTAATCACTCAGTCACATTTGAATGAAAATACAAGTCAGAATACTGAAGTTCTGCAGCGTGATCACAACTACCGAAAATTAAGTAAAGCGAGCTTTTCCATAACTAAGACGAAAATTCATCTTGAAGATGAAAAAAAAAACTATATAAAGGCAGCAGTATTTGATTGCATTCACGCACTTCTAGAGTAAAAAAGATGCAAACTGAAAAATGAGTATACGCAGATTTATCACAGTTACCAAAGTGAGAGAAAAGCAAACCATTTATTGTGGGAAACATCAAATTATCTCTAGAAATAAATAACTGCTGTTGTTGATTGTAATCACACAGTCACATTTCAATGAAAATACAAGGGAGAATACTGAATTTCTGCAGCGTGATCACATCTACCGAAAATTATGTAAAGCGAGCTTTTGCATTATGAACATGATAATTTATCTGGAAGATAAAGAAAGAAACGTATATAAAGGCAGCAGTATTTTATTGCATTCACGTACTTCTAGAGTAAAAAAGAAGCAAACTGAAAACTGAGTACACGCAGCTGTATCAGAGTCACCAAAGCGTGACAAAAGCAAACCATTCATTGTCGGAAACATCAAATTATCTCCACAAATAAATAACTGCTGAAGTTGATTGTAATCACTCAGTCACATTTCAATGAAAATACAAGTCAGAATACTGAAGTTCTGCATCGGGTTCACAACTACCGAAAATTAAGTAAAGCGAGCTTTTCCATAACGAAGTCGAAAATTCATCTTGAAGATGAAAAGACAAACGTATATAAAGGCAGCAGTATCTGATTGCATTCACGTACTTCTAGAGTAAAAAAGATGCAAACTGAAAAATGAGTATACGCAGCTGTATCACAGTCACCACAGTGTGACAAAAGCAAACCATTCATTGTCGGAAACATCAAATTACATCTAGTTATAAATAACTGCTGTTGTTGATTGTAATTACTGAGTCACATTCAATAAAAATACTAGTCAGAATGCTGAATTTCCGCAGAATGATCACAACTACCGAAAATTGACTAAAGGTAGCTTTTCCATAACGAACATGATAATTTATATCGAAGATGAAGAAAGATACGCGTTTAAAGGCAGCAGTATTTTATTGCATTCACGTACTTCTAGAGTAAAAAAAAGCAAACTGAAAACTGAGTATACGAAGCTGTATCACAGTCACCTAAGCGTGACAAAAGCAGACCATTCATTGTCGGAAACATCACAGTATCTCCACAAATAAATAACTGCTGTTGTAGATTGTAATCACTCAGTCACATTTCAATGAAAATACAAGTCAGAATACTGAAGTTCTGCAGCGTGATCACAACTACCGAAAATTAAGTAAAGCGAGCTTTTCCATAACGAACATGATAATTTCTATCGAAGATGAAGAAAGAAACGCGTATAAAGGCAGCAGTATTTTATTGCATTCACGTGCTTCAACAGTAAAAAAGATGCAAACTGAAAACTGAGTACACGCAGATTTATCACAGTTTCCCAAGTGTGACAAATGCAAACCTTTTATTGTCGGAAACATCAAATTATCTCTAGAAATAAATAATTGCTGTTGTTAATTGGAATCACTGAGTCGAATTTCAATCAAAATATAAGTCAGAATTCTGAATTTCTGCAGCGTGATCACAACTACCGAAATTTAAGTAAAGCGAGGGTTTCCATAACGAAGACGATAATTCATCTTGAAGATGAAGAAAGAGCCTTATATAAAGGCAGCAGTATTTGATTGCATTCACGTACTTCAACAGTACACATATGCTAACTGAAAACTGAGTACACGCAGATTTATCACAGTTTCCCAAGTGTGACAAATGCAAACCTTTTATTGTCGGAAACATCAAATTATCTCTAGAAATAAATAATTGCTGTTGTTGATTGCAATCACTGAGTCGAATTTCAATGAAAATACAAGTCATAATACTGAATTTCTGCAGCGTGATCACAACCATCGAAAATTAAGTAAAGCGAGGTTTTCCATAACGAAGTCGATAATTCATCTTGAAGATGAAGAAAGAACCATATATAAAGGCAGCAGTATTTGATTGCATTCACGTACTTTAACAGTAAAAAAGATGCAAACTGAAAACTGAGTACACGCAGATTTATCACAGTTTCCCAAGTGTGACAAATGCAAACCTTTTATTGTCGGAAACATCAAATTATCTCAAGAAATAAATAATTGCTGTTGTTGATTGTAATCACTGAGTCGAATTTCAATTAAAATACTAGTCAGCATTCTGAATTTCTGCAGCGTGATCACAACTACCGAAAATTAAGTAATGCGAGGTTTTCCATAACGAAGACGAAAATTCATCTTGAAGATGAAAAAACAAACTATATAAAGGCAGCAGTATTTGATCGCATTCACGTGCTTCAACAGTAAAAAAGATGCAAACTGAAAACTGAGTATACGAAGCTGTATCACAGTCAACAAAGTGTGACAAAAGCAAACAATTCACTGTCGGAAACATTAAATTATCCCTAGAAATAAATAACTGCTGTTGTTAATTGTAATCACTGAGTCACATTTCAATGAAATTACTAGTCAGAATAATTAATTTCTGCAGCTGATAACAACTACCGAAAATTGACTAAAGCGAACTTTTCCATAAAGAAAACGGTAATTCATCTGGAAGATGAAAAACGAAATGTATATAAAGGCAGCGATATTTGATTGCATTCACGTACTTCAACAGTAAAAAAGATGCAAACTGAAAGCTGAGAATACGCAGCTTCATCACAGTTACCAATGTTTGACAAAAGCTACCACCTATTGTTGGAAACAATCGTTTATCCCTAGAAACAATAAACTGCTGTTGTTGATTGTTACCACTTTGTCACATTTTGATGAAAATACAACGCAGAATTCTGTGTTCATGCAGCATTACCACAACTACCGAAAATGGACTAAAGCGAGTTTTTCCATTACAAACACGATAATTCATCTCGAAGATGAAAGAAGAAACGTATATAAAGTTTTCAGTGTTTGATTGCATTTACGCAATTCTACCATACAAAAGGTTCAAATTGAAGACTGGGAATGCACAGACTCATGAAAATTACCAATGTGTGATAAAAGTAAGCTATTTATTGTTTGAAACATTGAATTATCTCTAAAAATAAATGACTGCTGTTGTTGATTGTAATCATGAAAATTACCAAAGTGTGATAAAAGTAAGCTATTTATTGTTTGAAACATTGAATTATCTCTAAAAATAAATGACTGCTGTTGTTGATTGTAATCACTCTGTCACATTTCAATGTAAATACTAGTCAGAATTCTGAATTATTGCAGCGTGATCACAACTACCGAATATTGACTCAAGCGAGATTTTACATAACTAACACGATAATTCATCTCGATGATGAATGAAGAAACGTATATAAAGGCCGCAGTATTTGATTGCATTTACGTAATTCTACCATAAAAAAGGTTCAAATTGAAACCTGGGAATGCGCATACTGATGAAAATTACCAAAGTGTGACAAAAGTCAACCACCTATTTTCGGAAACAATAATTTATCTCTAGAAACAATAAACTGCTGTTGTTGATTGTAATCACTTTGTCACATTTTTATAAAAATACAACTCAGAATACTGAGTTTATGCAGTGTGATGACAACTACCGAAAATTAAGTAAAGCGAGGTTTTCCATAACGAACGCGATGATTCATCTCGAAGATCAAAAAATAAACGTATATAAAGGCAGCAGTATTTATTGCATTCACGCACTTCTACATTAAAAAATATGCAAATTGAAAACTGAGAATACGCAGCTTGAACGCCGTTACAAAAGTGTGACAAAAGCAAGCCACTTTATTTTGAAAACATTGAAATATCTCTAGAAATCAACAACTGCAGTTGTTGATTGTAATCACTCAGTGACACCTTTGTTGTCTCCACCTGTTTGTTCCCTAGTAACTTCAAGTTTGAATAGTTACTTTTTTTGAAAAGTAACTGAATTTCAATATATTCCTTTTTCGAAAAGTAACGCAACTCACCCAGAAATGCGACCAATGTTTGCTTCATCATTTGTTCTTCTTGTAAAACACTGTTGTGACTCGATCTATTTGTTCTCTAATAACTTCAAGTTTGAAAAGTTACTTTTTTCAAAAAGTAACTTAATTTCAACATGTTACTTTCACGAAATGTAACGTTACTCACCCAGAAATGCTAAATATAGTATGATGTAAAATCATACTTTCTGCATGCAAAGAACGCTTGTTTTTCAAAATATTTATGACAAATTTGTGCAGTCATTCTAAATCATTGCTCATAAAAGATTAATTGGATCATACTCAGTATTCATAATGTTTACTCTATTACTTTCCCAAAACAGTATGTTTGATTCCAATTCAGTAATTCAGATTACTTTTTTATTGAAATTACAGCCACTTTAGGGGCATTCCACAATTCGCGTTCTCATATCTGAGAGGCAGAAATTCTAATTTCTTGCAAGTTAGTCGAATTTATGCAGCTGCAGAAATAGCGAAATCTCTGGTTCTGTGCATTTTTAGTTGACATTTTAATATGCAATATGAAGCTGAAACTTCGCTTTATTATCAATGCGAAATTGCGAATCAGAAATCATGGTTAGCTTGGAGCAATTGAGAGTAGAAATCGACTCTTTTTTCCAGAACATTTTTTATTTTTCTTTTGCATAAAAAACCGACTTCCCATTCAACGCGAGCTTTCTTATACCATTCATTCGTTCCGTGAAGGGTTTTTCTATCTATTAGAGCTTTAAAAGTTTGAAAATTGGAGGATGACATAGTTTTTTTCGACCGTCTACCAAGTCAATTTATTGCTTACGACTAGGAAATTTTGTGTATAATATCATCAATATAAATTATACCACCAATGTCTGCTTCATCATTTATTCTCTTTGCAAAACACTTTGCTGACTCGACCTGTTCGTTCTTTCGTAACTTTAAGTTTTAAAAGGTACTTTTTTCAAAAAGTAATTTAATTTCAAAAAGTTACTTTTACGAAAAGTTAGCTAACTCACACAGAAATGCATATACATAACGTGTGATGTAAAATCATACTTCCTGCATGCAAGGATTGCATGTTTTTTAAAACATTTATGACTAACTTGTGCAACTAAATGAACAGTTCAATGTATAATATTTATTGCAATTAACATGAATACGTTGAATTCTACGTACATTGTTTGATAATTAAACGAGGTTACATTGTTTTATCACAAGAATAATAATTAAAAGGATCTAGAGGGAAATTTTATATACCATAAATTTGTCGAATGACACAAATAACTTAAGGTAAGAAAGGGGAGAACTAACTTAAATAATTAGGACCTTTCCGTCCGATATTCAAGATTTGGACAATTAAATTTGATTCATAAACTTGGAAGATTGGTTCTATATGAAATTTATAATCTACAGGATTGTAAATTAATGAGGGACTAAAGGATCTATAATATAAAATTTTGATATTATTAAAATATTTATTTTTAGGATTTTATATGACCTATTAGTTATTAATTAACATTAATCAAAAGAGTCCAATTGAAAAATTTGTGAAGTATAAGTAGTACTAAACAATCAATCATAAAGACACTAAATCTTTATCATAATTAACACATTTTCAAGAAACTAAACCTTTACTACAAAAGAAACACAATTATTCACAATAAACGAGTTTAGCTTTATCAAATCAAAACTTTTCGAAAGGTAATTGAAAAGAAATCTAACCAACAGAAGTTGAATCCAATAATTTTCTAGATCTTCAATAAGTATATGGTATACTGGATTCACCATCTTTTAAATAGGGCGGGATCTTTATAATAATACTGATTTATTCAATGAAACCGGAAGAAAACTTTAAATAGGTCTTCACACTTCAGAAGCTGCTGACGAAAAGGTAAAGAATTTCCAACTTTATTTATTTCCTTGACGACTAATGTTACGTATCCACAGGTTACAGCTGTGCTTTGTTTTCAAATTCTATTGGCTGAAATTCGATGCATTCCTATAAATCCAGCGACTAATTCAGGGACGTAATCTTGACGACTATCAATCTTTACAAAAGAATTTCTTACTAATTACTCCTTGGGTACGACCAAAAGTAATTCACATCCACACTTCAGATAGGTTAGGACAGGATGGCGGGAATATTCAAATAGAAAAGGAACACAGGAAGCAGGAGAAAATCCATTTTAATATTTTCTACAGCCACTTCAAATATTTTCATATACTTCTTTTTCTTCTAAATTCAGCCTCCATGTCAGAATTTCATAAAATAAAGAAAATTCGAACGGAATTAGTACTTAAAATTAAAGGGTCTAAAGTATGTCCAAATCTTGAAATACCGTGCAGCTTCCAAAATTGCAAAATTTAATGTCTTTTCTATAATAATCAAAATTTTCTATGATATTTCAATCAGAAAGATTAAGAAAATAATTTATTACTTAAGATAAATAATTTTTCTGAGTTGCAACATTTTGCAACGTCACAACTCTTCTCTCCCAGGAGAAGACCGAACTCAATAAGATATTTAATATTGAATACTGACAAGAATTTTGAAAATTACAAATATTGAATGGATTAAAAAATTTGGATAAGATTTCATAAACATCCTTAGAGAAGCTTTCGAAACATCCGAAATTTCAAGATTGGATCTCTACTTCATTTAGAGTAAACTGTAAGAAGAATACAATTTAAAGAATAATTAAAAGTATTGCACCTTGTATTGGCCCTTAATATCAATAGAATGGTATGTTGTTCGAAAATTGGCTTTAGGGTCCATAAAATGATTAAGTCAAATTTAATCAAACGTTTCGGCTCTGATCGGAGCCCTCATCAGTGATATTTATTAAAATCTAGAAAATACAAAAAAGGTTGCTGGCAATAATTTCACATATTTTCTCTGAGTTACTGCAGTGCTTAAAATATGTCACAAAAGGAGTACTTGATATATTAAATACAAGAAGGAAAGTTTGGATATATACATTGGTGCGAAGCTGAATATGGATAGCCTGGTATAGACCATTAAGGCTATCTCTTGACTAGTTTTTTCCGAAACTATTTTAATACTATTTATATGATATGTATAAAAATATTAACATTTTTGCATTTCTTGTACATACCGGTGAGTACGATTAAAATACGCAAAACTGAATTGGTTGAGGCTATTAGGGATTTGATTGAACTATTTTCTTAAACCATTTTAAACTGTGTTGAAATGTGTATATATATTTGGAACTATTTGTCTGAAAACTATTTCGAAACCATTCTTAAACAATTCATAAGCAATATTCACATTTGTTTGAACTATTTTTCCTAAAACTATTATAAAACTATGTTGAAATATATATATACATATATACACACATATATACACATATATATATACATATACAGATACATATATACGTATATATATACATATATATACTTTTATACGTCTTTTCAGTACCTAAGTGACCTGCTTGGGGTTCATTATGAGCTGCGGAAAGGACAATCTTATGCTCATCATCAAATGGCACTAATTACCATTCATTGAGATCTTGGACTAATATTGAGAGTATAGGATCAGGTCTAAAATGATAAAGCTTATCATTAAGAATTTTCCAATTAGGAAACCTTGAAGGATAATCTTTAACTTCCAGAAAACGACGAAAATACCAGAATGAATTTGGCTTCTGTATCAAGTTTAAGTGTTCTCCAGGGGTTTCATACATTCTAGAAAGAGCGCCTGGTACATGATGAGAACTACCTTTACGATGAATAATTTTGAAATCATATTCTAACAACGATAAGGACCATCTGGCTGATCTTCCTGTAGGATTTTTGAGATTATGTAACCATTTCAAACTTGCATGATCAGTTACAACAGTAAAATGATAACCTTCTAAATATTCACGATATTTTTTAATTGCCCAAATGATTCCAAGACATTCTAATTCTGTGGTTATGTAATTTTTTTCAGCATCAGCAAGGGATCTACTAGCATAAGAAATTTCATATTCGATTCCATCAACTTGTTGTGTTAAAACCGCACCTAGAGTACTGGCGTCTGTCTGAAGTTCAAAAGGTATATTGAAATTGGGACAAGATAGGATTGGAGTATTAATTAAACAATTCCTAATTTGATAGAAAGCTGAACTTTGTTTATCAGACCAAATCCAAGGTTGTTTTTTACGTAGTAGAAGATTCAAGGGAGCTACAATTGTTGAGTAATTGGGAATAAATCGTCTATACCAGGAAGCCATTCCTAAAAATCTTCTAAGTTCTTTCATATTTCTGGGAATAGGATATTCAAGAATCGGGGAAATTTTTTTTCCGTATTTACAAGCAAACCATTTTCGTTAACCATATATCCAAGATATTTCACTTGAGAACATCAAAATTCACATTTTTTAGATTTAAATTTAATTTCGCATCTTTAATTTTTTTAAGTACTTTAGCTAACCATTCAAGATGTTCTTCAAAGATTTCGGTTACTATTATTATGTCATCTAAATATTCAAAAGCATGTGGTTCCATTTCTGGTTCAACGAGGGTATCTAATAAACGTTGAAAAGTCGCAGGAGCATTAGTAAGTCCAAAAGGCATTATTTTAAATTGAAATAATCCTCGTCCTAATACCGTAAAAGCAGTCTTTTCCCTACTATTCATTTCTAATGGTATATTAACACTAGAACTACCAAAGGGGGAAACAATGACTTGTTTGACATGGTAGAAGTAGGTATACCTCAATCGCCGGTAGTTCTAGTCTTAAGAAGACGTTTATGAATATGTAGTTTTCTGAAGTCAAGACAAAACCGATAAGTACCGTCAGGTTTCTTAATCATAACTACTGGAGTAGACCAACCGCTTTGTGATGTTTCTACAATATCATCAGCCAACATAGCATCTAATTCAGCCACAATTGTCTCATAAACTTTAGGCGAAACTGAATAACGTCGCTGTTTTATAGGAGAATGATTATTGATATTTATAACATGTTCTATAAGATGAGTTAAACCTGGTTTACTTTGATCAACAGGTACTTCACATTTTAAAAATTCCTTTAGTTTTTTGGTTAATTTAATTGATCCACAACACATCTCAGGTTTCCAGTTTTCAATATCAAAATTAAGAGTTTTTGAGGGATCGTCATTAAGAATCCATTTTCTTTATTCATAGTTTACAGAGATACTAAAACTTTTGAGAAAGTCTAAACCTATTACAAAATCTACTGGCAGAGAATTCAAAACACGAATTCTCATTAATCTAACTTTATTCATAAGCTCAATAGGAGCGATTACTTCAACTGAAACAGTCTGAATAGAACTATTAGCGATTTGAACTACTCCATGACATTTTTCAATTGTTAAACCTAAATTTTAAATTGAGTCTAAGATTTTACATCCAACAAATGATCTAGATGCTCCACAGTCAACTAGAGCTTTGATAGGTTGACCAAGAATACTGATGGTAGTATACATCAAGGGTTCAGGACCAGAAAACTTTTTGGTACATAAGTAATATCAGAAATATTGAAAATTGATGAATTCAAACAGGAATTAAAAGTATTTTCCAATTTATTTGTGTCTTGGTGGTCTAAAAAATTTCACTATCTAGTAAAGCAGGTGAATTAATTTCTGTATGTGAAAGAGTTAATGGGTCAGTAGTAAAATGAATTAAATAATTTCTCTTTAAAGAATATAAAGGATCTAATGAACTTTTTATATTTATAGGGATATTATAAATGTTTTTATTCTTTTCAAAGTAGATGTCATCACTAATCTTGACATACGGAATATTTGGATTTGCCAAAAGGGATTCTTTACTTTCTAAATTCAACCAGGGCTCATTGATATCTTTTTTTTTTTTTTTGGTGAGGAGGAAAAATGGCCGGCTAGCCACGCCAACCAGGGGAGGAATAAGAACTCGATAAGCATCCATATCTGTTCAGACTGGAGTATGAGAGAGACCATCGTGTCAGGAGTGAGTTGTGCGCACACTGCCCGACCGACAGCCTCCCTCTCCGCGCCCCACCTGGCACAGACAAAGAGTGTGTGCTCTGCATTTTCCACAAGGGAACCGCAGTAGCGACACGACTCATCGTCTCTTTCCTTGAAGCGCTTCAGGTACGCATTAAAGCAACCATGGCCCGAAAGCGCTTGCGCCAGGTAAAAGCCGACTTGACCGTGCTTTCTCCCGGTTTGGGCACCATGCCATCTCGTCTGCCATTTCTCGACGAGTCTGCCCCTTCCATCCTTGCGGATGGCCTCCTTCGCGCGAGCGATTTCCTGCAGGTTTGTTAAGCTCCTTACGGAGCTGAAAGGTCTCTTTCCTTTCCTCCACCAATAAATCTATTGGCGGGACGCTCGCCAGGAGAAGCACAGCGCTCGCCGACACAGTTCGGTATGCTGAGATAATTCTCATCATAACACCTCTCTGTCCCGAGAACAGCTTCTTCAGGATAGAATGGTTGTGAAGGGCACTTGCCCAGATCGGATCTGCATAAAGCAGCTTCGAATTTGCCACGCTCGCCATCAGCCTTCTCTTAGCTTCCCTGGGTCCACCAATGTTGGGCATGAGCCGAGTCAGGGCGGCCCCACATTCAATGGCTTTGGCAGTCGCGATCTGCAGGTGTTCGCCGAAGCTAAGCCTTCGATCCAACTGCACACCCAGGTACTTAATGCTCTTTTTCCACTTGATTTCATGTTCCCCGAGAACGATCCTCGGATATTTGAAGGATCTCCGGTCTGTGACCAGCAAAGCCTCGGTCTTTTCAGGGACCATTTTCAGGCATCGGCTATCGAACCAACGCTTTGCCCGCCACAGACTTTCATTGATCCTCAGCTTTAGGATTCCGACGTCGTCAGCGACGCACACAACAAGTGCGACATCTGCGAAGCCGACGATGCTCGTTCCAGCAGGTAGGTCCATGCGCAGGAAGTCGTCATATATGACGTTCCAAACGAGTGGACCCACCCGCGACCCTTGAGGAGCGCCACATGTTATCTCTTCTTTGAGAGACCATTTGTCGCCCTCGTAAATCACCCACCTGTCACTCAGATAGTCATCTATTATTCGCAACAGGTAGTCTGGAACCTTTTTGCGCACTATCGCCTCAATGCAGATGTTCCATCTCGCGGTATTGAACACATTGCGTATGTCAATGCTGATCAACGCACAGAATCCCTTACGCTTCCCAGTTCCTCTTCTTGCTTTAGTGGCGATGTCCACCACTGCCTGGATGGCGTCAACTGTGGACCTGCCTTTCCGAAAGCCGAACTGGTTTTCCGAGAGACCATTCTCGCGGACCATATGACCCTGTAGTCTTTGTAGGATCATTTCCTCCAGGAGTTTCCCCATTGTATCCAATAAACATATTGGTCTATACGATGAGGCATCCCCTAGAGGTTTGTTTCCCTTCCTCAGCAGGACCAACCTCTGCTTCTTCTAGTCTGCGAAGAACCTTCCCTCCCGAAGACAAGAGTTAAAGACTTCTAGGAGGATCTCCGGGTATACTCCGATCACCTCTTTGAGGGTCTCGTTCGGCAACCCGTCGATCCCCGGCGCTGTATTTGCCTTGAGCCTTCCACCCGCTCTCTTTAGTTCTTCGAGAGTGAAGAGTTCTTCTCTCCGGACTACGCAGGAGCTTCGGTCCTGTCTTTGGAACGTCCATACATGCGGGAACAAGCTTCGCACGATGTACTTGACTCAATCGGCATTATCCAGGCCCGGGGTTTTCTTCTAGTCACCAATCTCTTAGTGACTATTTTGAAGGCGAGAGCCCATGGGTCCTTCTCGACTTCCCCGATCAAGTCGTTCCAGCACTGAAGTCGGCTTTTCTTTATGCCTTGCCTCAGAGCTGATTTTGCTTTTTTCCATGCCTCACGCAGCAGAGGATCACCCTTTGAGCGGGCGAAACTCCGCCGCGCTGTAAGGCACATTCGACGCAGGACGGACAACTGGTCGTTACACCAGTATATCGAGTCCCCGGTACGCCTGTGCCGTGGCGAGGCATGGAGTGGTCACATGCTGCGACCACTTTCCGCCTCGCCGCCCGCACAGTGTCCTCCAACGACCCAGCAGACCTTGCCCAACCAAGCTCATCTATGAGCCTGGTTTCTTCAAGATATTCGCGAAGCTTGTCTTTGCTGAGTCGTTTTGTGTTCCAGGAGGGGCTCCTTACCTTGCCGCTCCTTCCCGTATTCGCTGGGTGACTCCGTTCCGAGATGAACGTAAAATCCCTACACCGATTCAATACAATCAGGTCATTCCTGGCGACCATCTCACCGACCAAGATTCCTTTCCTGTCCAGACGGGCTTCTCCCCACTCAGGCGGCTTACTATTAAAGTCGCCTGCAATAAGGCACCGCCCACTAGCCTCTTTGAGGCTTTCCTTAAGGAGGAGGATCTCGGTCTCAAAGATCTCGAAAGGATCGTTGGGGGAGAAGTAGCAGCTGTACACTCGTACCCACGCCACCTCCACCCAAACGAACCCCGCGTCGGTCCCCGGGAAATCCGCGATGCTCAAATCAGGGCTGCAGACAAGGATCCCAGCCCTCTTTGATGCATCCTGGTACCAAGCAGAGTTTTCGGACAATTTGTGTTGCTCACTAATGAGCAACACATCGGACCCCCTCTCCCTGGCAGTCTGCATCAGAAGTTTCTGGGCTTCCTTCCCTCTCCCGAGGTTGAGCTGTAGGAATTTCATTTTCCACCTCTCACCCTCTGAAGATCTTCCCTGAAGACCGGGCAGGAGCCGCTACCGGGAACATGGGCGACATCTTTTTCGCCCCTATCAGCGCAAGTCAGGCACCGAGGGGTAGCCTTGCACTCCTTGGCCACGTGTGACGCACCCCCACACCTCCAGCAGGCATCCTTCCAGCCTGGAAGCGTGCAGCCGCGCGACACATGGCCATAACCCTGGCACCTGAAGCCTATCAAGCCCGAGCAAGCTCCGTGCGTCCGCCTCCGTTAAGCGGACCACCGTACTCTGCACACCGCCAAAGCGTTTGTACAGCCTGCACTGGTCCCCGAGGTCAGGCTTGCCTAGCGCGATGCACAGCGCGGCAACAACCTCTTCTCTTGTGGCTGTCTCGTCGAGGTCCCTAACTTCAAGGGACCTCTTCTAGACCAAAGATATAACTTCGGCCTTCTCCTCGACCGCCTGGTCGAGCGCCTTTTCGAAGGTCGAGACGTCACCCCCCTTTTTGAGGACCAGAAGGATCTCCTCCCCCCTGGTTCTCCGAATGGAGAGGACCTCCGCTCCTGCATTTTAGGGGTTTACCTTCGCCTTCATAGCTCTCAGGATATTGGCGCAGGACTCTCCATCCTTTGCCGACACCCTGATAGCGTCACCCGACCTGGCGGCCAGAGAGCGCCTCGGCAAATTCCCCTTTGTTTTGGGTTCCTGCGCAGAGGGCGCAGGAACCTCTTTCTTCTTCTTCTCTTTTTTTTCTTCTTTCTCTTCTCCACCAGCTGGCATTCCCCATCGGCTCATTTATATCTAAAGGAGACGTAATGGCCCTACTTAACGACTCCGTAATTAGTTTTCCGAACATTTGGGACAAGTAGGAGGAATGACATCTTTCTTGACACATTTAAAACAAAAATAGTTTAGGGTTCTAAACAAATATCAAATCTAGGACCTTCCTCATTATAATTCCAACATGAAATCTTCTTGGGAACGTTAGTAGGAATATTTGAGTCAGATTCTACCAGGGGTGTTAGTTGAAGTTTGACGGTTTTTTCAATAAAGAAAACACTTAATTCTCAAGGGAATCTCACCAATTTTTTATTCAAAGTATTGACCATTGAATTCTACACATTTTGCCCATCTTTCAGGCAAATCATGGATACCATTCCAAAAAAACTTTTTTTCTTTCAAGGCAAACCATTCGACGAGCCATTTTTCGACTTCTTCAAAATTGGCGAAGTCCTGCTCTGCTATCGTAAAGCTATCGTAAAGCTATCGTAAAGCTATCGTAAAGTAGCATTATAACTCATGAATGAGGAAAAATAAACATTCAAAATGTTTTTAGCCTTATTCTACGTTAAAAATAACGTTAATTGCTAATTAAAATATGCAATAATTTTATTTATTCACGCTAAAAATTAAAGAAACATAATACCTGTCATAGAAGGCACTGCAGTGGTTCATCACTTTTCATGTCTTCACCGTCAGGATTGGCTATTTGTAGAGTGAGATGAAAGTATAGTTGTGTCTCACTCCAACCAATGGTCAAATTTAACGGAGACGTTCCACAAAAGGTGTACCACTGCACTGCCTTCAATGACAGGTATTATGTTTTTTTAATTTTTAGCGTAAATAAATAAAATTATTGCATATTTAAATTACCAGTTAACGTTATTTTTAACGTAGAATAAGGATAAAAACATTTTGAATGTTTATTTTGCCTCATTCATGAGTTATAATGCTACAATAGCTTTACGCTACAGCGTAAAGCTACCGTTCAGCCAGTTCGCTAGGGTTGGGTTGGGTCTTCATCCAATAACGCCTGCAATTCCTCGTCTTCGAAGTTTTTCGCTGCAGAAGGATGTTCATTATCTGTTGAATCGAAATCTCCACTTTTAAATTGACGAAACCATGTCTCACATCTTCTAATCACTGGAGCATGTTCACCATAAGTTTCTACCAGCAATCGATGAGCTTCAACTGCTTTTATCTTTTGATGAAATAAGAAAAGCAACGAATGCCGCAAATGCGATTTACTTGGAACGAAACTCGACGTATTCACTGAGGTAAACAACTATGATGCTATTATTTTGGCAGAATGTAATTGTGTATTTTTGAAGGTTATTGTACATAGAAAAATATGACATAGATGCCAAATCATAGAAATGTATACATAGCTCTAGCGACATCTATGAGTAAAACCGGCAAATTTCAACTAACACTCCTGGTATAAAATTGGCTATAAAAGGATTAGTTGAGGAACTTCTAGGTTCAGCATGTTTGTTATTATAAATTTTTGAATTTATCTTAGGTTTTACATTTTCAGCGTTAATCTGGGAATTCTGAGGAATTGACTTGGATTCTGTTAAAGCAAGTAAGGTTTCAATTAATTCGCCGGGTTCTTTAGAAACTTCTTGCTCGTTTAGAAACGATATTAATTCCTTGTTACTTCTAGTTTTAAAACGAAAGGGTTCTCTATAGGCCAAATCTGGCAACAAGGATCTTTCAGGAGAGGAAGTGGGTCTATAAGTTTTACTTAATAAAAGACTTTTTTCTACAGAAACTGCAATTTTCTCAAATTGAGTTGAACTGAAAATATTTTGTCTTGGAATAATTAATTAAAATCTAGGTAATAGATTTCTGTGAACAAAACTGATTTCTTTTTCTTCAGATAAACGAGGTACTACACGATCGAAAAAGGAAATCATACATGTAATAAAGTCAGCGACACGTTCACGCTCACCCTGAGTTCGATGATGAATCTCTTGTCTTAGTTCTAATTGAAATTCTAGATCATCAAATCGTGATCTAAAATATTGCACAAAATCATTAAATCTAACAATAAAAGCCTCAGGATCTTCTGACCTTGATCCAGAAAACTTTAAGCCCCATTTTCGCATGATCTCAAAGGCTTGAGCTGAATTTGGTAAAGAATTTCTCCCATAATTGGGAGGTGAAAAATAATCATCATTATGATTAACAGAATGGTTTTGTCTTGAAGGGAACTGACAAAATCTTGGGTCTATATTTGCTGAGTTAGGATTAAATTCGCGAAAAGAACGTTGCTTTTCGAATTTAGGTCTTTGAGAAAATTCATGTTCTCGAGGTCTTAAGGGAATATATTCTTCGTTTGGTAATTGCGAAAAATCAAATCTTTGATTATAGTTTGGTAAGTGATCATCAAAATTGTCAGAATATAAAGAAGTGTATACTGTATTTTTATTACGGGAATTATATTCAAATTTAAGAAAAGGATTATAGGTAGCGGTGTCAACAGCTTGAGGTTGAGTAATATTCACAGATGGGACACTAGAAAATTTGTTATTGTTTAAATGTTGTTTTTCGAAAATAGGTTGGGAAACATCTGAACTTCGAGGAAAAATGAACTCAGACCTATAATTGAGAACACTTTATCGATAAATAAAATTCCTCGTTAACTTTTAATCGTAATTAATGGGGGAATTGTTTATTCTTGCTGAGTTTTGTTCACGCGAAGCTAAATCTTTATGTGTCTCAGTAACCAATCTACGACCCAAATAGCAATTGATTGACCCAACGATCGGTACGTTTTGATTGATTAAATTGAATTTAGGGAATAGCGAGGTGCTATTGTACAGTCATAAAGAAGACATTCACAAACGACGTTTTCGGTTCTCCATAAGTAGGCAATAGGTGCCCCATTATGTCGCAACTGAATGTATCATTTATTGCCCTCTCTTGGCGTCGCATCTTATGGCAATCAATGCCGAATTCTCTAATGAAATTCGATTGATTCGATAACGAGTTCCTATTGACTTTTTCTGAGATTATTTTTCGTCGAATGACGAACAATAGTTAAAACTCAATCATGGCACAATTCTCATCGATGGTGGCGATTACAATGAGTACATGCAGTTATTGGCAAATCTATTGTGATTATTTATACCATGCAGAAAATTCGTCATTTACGCGACAATTGATGACGGATAGAATAGCTTTCGTTAAATAGTATTATCTTTGCGTAAAGTGAAGTCCAACGCAATACGATGAATTATTACTCATCATATATTATTTATTCAAATGACTTGAGTTCGTTGTCATTCACAAAAAAATAAAATTTTTCTGAAGAGATTGTATAAAATCGTTTTTTAAATAAGCCAACTCTTTGCCAACGCATACATGACAAGAAAAATTGTCATTGTGAGAATCAACTCTTCATTGTTTATACATTTTGGTAAGTTGTACGAATTATAATTGTCACGATTTCTATTCTTAAAAATTGCGTCACTTTTTCTCGGTATCTATGCAAAAGTTATGGACGGAGATATTTCAATATAGCTTTTTTTTCCAGTGTCACACCATTTTTTAAGGGTGCAAACATCGATGACGATCGATGACACTTGCTTCGATACAATTTTTTCACATAAAATCTTGTTTGGTTAGGTTATGATGAAACTAGATGATCTAAATTAGTAAATTAATTCACGAATAGAATTGACCAATAATGGGTGATATATTGCATCAATGAATGATCGATAATACCCAATTTATTGCCCATTTGTGACTGATCTATTGAGCAGTTTGCTCGTCTCTTTAGTACGTCACATAATGATCCAATACAAGGGCATTCAAAATCGAGAAAATAATCTCCCAAAAACATCAACAACATCTCACAATTAAAGCCCCATAAGTCGTGTGCTTTAAAGGGCATCCATGATTCAGCCATAAATGTTCTGTTATTCAGTCGCATCTTACGTCATTTATTGCCCAATACAACTGAATTCAATTCACCGTCAATTCTACAATTTTTGCTCTAACTTTGCTTTTTGGGGAGGAATCGCATCATGTGAAGAGTTTAAATTCAAACTAGAAGTCTGATTGACTAGATTATCCAAATCAATTGTATGGTTATTAGTTGTAGTTGATAAATTATCGTTTTGAGCTAAGTTGTTATTTTGTATTGAATTTTCTGGTTCCATAATTTCATTTAAAGTGTGATTACTTCCAAAAGGGTCATCAATTTCGTTGATATCAGAATAATTTATTTCATTTTCCTCTTCCAAAATATCTGGAAGATCTTTATTTGCATCTAGAATAGGGTTTTGATTTTTACTTCTCAAAGCTTTTAATAGTCTATTACGCTTAGCACAAATACCGCCTACTACTGGTACTTCACGATTATATAGTTCTTGATATAATTGATCATTATACAAAGAGTAAATCCAAGCGTCAGGATCATTAGCTTCAGCCATTTTGATTGTAAAACAAAAAAATAAAAAATAAAAGAAATAAATAATCAACAGAATTTAAATCGGACCTGTATAAAAAAAATTAGAGTTTCCAAAATTCAAATCTCTATCTTGATATAAGATCAATTTGTTTATTTAACCGTTGAACTGATTTAAAAGGATTGATATATCAGTAGCAATTTCAATAGGGCTATAACGAATAAAGATTATTGAAGTCAACAGAGAAGATTCTTCAGGATAATCCAAGGATCTTTATTCTCTTCTTGATCCATATAACAGTGTCTTGATTTTCATGGTAAATAATAATATTTATTTTGCTCTTTAAGGGTATTTATGTTTCGGGATATAATTAAAGTTGAATATTCGAACTGTCAAGTAAATATTCGAAATTGAACTATGATATCTATACTCTCAAAATTCAATTATTAAACAAATTTTATATCAATAGTCTCAAATTACTAAATTATCAAA
Source organism: Diplolepis rosae (assembly GCA_030998225.1). Lineage (NCBI taxonomy): Eukaryota > Metazoa > Arthropoda > Insecta > Hymenoptera > Diplolepididae > Diplolepis > Diplolepis rosae. The sequence goes on from JAPYXD010000171.1 coordinate 98,146, forward strand.
ACCGTAACCTCAAAATACAAATTACACCATCACGTGTCAATAAAAATCTTTTTCTTTAGTGACTAAATTGATATTTTGGCATGCCCCACGTTGGGCACCAAATTGAAACCGTAATTTGTATAAAATAAATTATTGAAAATCACATAGGGCAACACTGCCAGATGAATATAGGTTACCTTCAGAAAGTTATTACCCGTATTTATATAATCAGCAAAGCAAAATTATAGGCGCCAGACTTACTTTGGTCAATTCACAAAATAAGATATACAACAAAGACCCAAAATTAAACAATTAATCAAATCTCTATTAATTTACGGATTATAACATTGTAGAAAATTGAATTGGCTAGTCAGTCCCTTTCTGGATAATAGTAGAGGGGGTGGTTCTTTACCAAGGGAAGAGATAATCAAAAGACTACTAATTACTAAAGATTAAATTAATGAACAGTTCAATGTATAATATTTATTTCAATTAACATGAATACGTTGAATTCTAAGTACATTGTTTGATAATTAAACGAGGTTACATTGTTTTATCACAAGAATAATAATTAAAAGGATCTAGAGGGAAATTTTATATAATATAAATTTGTCGAATGACACAAATAATTTAAGGTAAGAAATGGGAGAACTAACTTAAATAGTTAGGACCTTTCCGTCCGATATTCAAGACTTGGACAATTAAATTTGATTCATGAACTTGGAAGATTGGTTCTATATGAAATTTGTAATTTACAGGATTGTAAATTAATGAGGGACTAAAGGATTTATAATATAAAATTTTGATATTCTTTAAACATTTATTTTTAGGATTTTATATCACCTATTAGTTATTAATTAACATTAATCAAGAGAGTCCAATCGGGAAAGGGTCTAGGGAGATAAGTATGTAAAAGTTGCCCCCGCACGTATCAAGTCCAAATTTATGTCGTAAGTAGACACCAACTAGTTATTCAATTTCCTAAAATGGTAACCTTAAAACTACAGTTTTTTGGGAGTTATGGAGGGGGAAATTAAAATGAAAAAAATTAATTTCCTTGAAAACGACTTGACCGATTTTGATGACCAAAATATATGTTATAAATACCAGCGAGACTAATTTATAAGAAAATTTTAAAAAATTTCGGACAAAAAAAAGGGGTAAAAAAGTTTTTTTGGATTTTTCAAAATTTTTTTTTAGATTTTATTTGAGAGGGTCACCAAAGTAAATATTATAGAAATATTCCTTGGAATCTCTACTTTTAGTATATATTTTGAAAAAAAAATTTTGCGTGGTGCAACACAGCCAAAAAAAATAAAAATCGGGCATGTAAAGGAAAACCCGTAGAAGTTATGGAGAAGCGGCCATATTATTCGAAGAAATGCTGAGCTCTTTTGTTGGCTAAGATTTTAAAGTGTGATTTACAAAAAAAAAGGTCTGTGAAGTGTAAATAACAAGCGTAGAATAATGAGGAAAATGCAAAAACAATAACTTGTGTTGTAATCAATTTATCAGAAAAACTTATTCGCAATTGCATGTTAAATAGTGCGCGGCTTATTTTAGCCAATCAAAGTCAAGCTTCGAAACAGCCAATGAGAAAACTTTATCTAGATTGAACAATATATGGCTGTTATTTCTGAAACTGGACTCACATGTGTCGTCTTGTGTCTTGATTATATATGTAATATAAACGGGATTTTAACTGATAAAATCACATATCTATTGATATTTTCGATATATAATTAGATTTTCCCATCGTCGTACCTCCGCACATTCAAATTTTTTTTTCCTTTGCCCAATTTATTCCGCTATTGTAGTACTACCGAGTATTGCATCACATTACGTAAATATTTTATATCCTTTGTTTTTTTTGTACGAGTTTGAGCATACTTATTAATTGAAATTAATTAATCCTCATTGTTACTAATTTAGTAGAATTTCGTAATTTAAAGATGCATAAAACTAGAAAAATAGATGTAAAATGTGATGATATTGAGGTTTGAGACGTCTCAAACCCAAACTTGTGACGAATTGTGAGACGAACTATTAGGTGGAAAATTCTTCTATGAGACGGAAATTTATTCCTAGATCAGGTAACGAAGAAAGACAATATAAGCAATAAACATTACCTCTATAAACCGAGGCACTATTATACCGAAGTTTGGGATAAAATTTACCTAAAGGAAACCCTTGTCACTGATCAGCATTTTATGACTTTTAGGTTGACACAAAATTATCATAAAAAACTTTGCTCATATGTGAACGCTACTTATGTAATGTAAATGATGAATATAATACTAATATGGTATTCAAATCAAAAGTTATAAAAAACTGAATGTTACAAAAGAATTTTTCTCTAATGGATTTTTACAAAATATTTTTTTAAAAATTCAAGAAATGCAGTAGATGACGATAGAAAAACGTGATTCAAGATAAAAAAGTTTATATCTGATTTATTCACGTGGCCTGATAGAGAAATTGCCTTAACCACGCAACTAAAAATATGACATTGCAATGGTGAAAACACAGATTTACAACGTTTATATATGAACATTGGAGTAAATGGGTGGAGAAAAGATGATATATCCTGAATGGGTTTTCACAAACGAGTATTTCGTAGCAAGAGACGAATAGCGTTATGAAATACAAGTGAGTCGGAGCGAGTAGATAACTCTAGTATTGCGTGTGCATACGTGTATATCAATGTCTGCGCGCGAGAATGTGCATCAAGTATCGACAGATCAGAGCGAATTCTCCCGATAGCTTATAATTGGAGATGACGAGTACCAGCGAGTCTCGGCAAGTCGCAGAGAGTCGCGGTTAGTATTTATTGGACTGGAGTTTTAACGGTATTTGGCTTTATTTTTCATTATTAAGGGAAGAAATATTTTAGAGACTGTTTCATTCGGAATCGACTCATGAATGGAAACCCACTCGATGTAACCCTTATTCCCTAAATTGCAAAATATGTAGTGTCACAGACATGTTCAACGAAAACAATAGAATAGTGGAAAAAATTTTAGAAAGAATTCGATGTACGGAACAATCCGTTGATATGTCGATACTAATTATGTAATATATATAAAGGATTCCGATTCTTGGAATGTGAAAACATTTTGATAATCTGCATGAAAGATGAAGATTTAAAAAATAATATATTCTCTTTAATGTCATCAAAACATGACTTGGTAACACTAAGAACAAAAAATTACAACATGTATGTACGCATGTGACAATAGGCAGATAAAGAAAAGATAGAATGCAGCTTTTTTCGTAAATAAAGATACATGACATAATCCAGAAGTTCATTAGGATCAAACAAGAAGTTAAAAAACACTTTAGGATAAATAGGATGACTCCGTTGTGAGGTAAGCAAACATTCCCCATCCTTAGATATAAGCTAACTCACTAGACGATAAAAATGAATGTGATGCAACCCTTTTTTCAAACTTTTAAAACTAGATAGGTTAGAGAAAGAGATGAGAAATCGAATTAAAAAAAATCAACATAAAACACTGCTCATATGTGCATACTACATAGGTGATGCACTTAAAGGAATGAGATTTATAAAATTTGATAACATGATAATGATTTGAACGAACTTTAGGAATTTTGGAAAAACCATTTTCTCTTTAATGTTATGGTGACACGTTTTCCAGTAAATGTGCACAACAAATCTTGTTGTTCTCTTTTTATTTACTCAAACAAAGTTTAATTGATTTATATAGTACATAATTTTGAAACATGGAAAAAACTTGTCATTGTAACACTGAAAACAAAAAGTTACAACATGTTTTCATGCATATCAGACTAAGAAGATAAAGAAGTGATAGAATCAACTATTCTTGTAAATTGAAATACATGGCATAATGCAAAAGTGCATTACAATGAGATAAGATATCAAAAGACACGTCAGGATGAATAGGTACAGACCGTTGTGAAAAAAGAGAAAATTTCATATAATCAGATATACGCTGACTCACTAGACGGTTGAAATGACTGTGATGTAACCCTTTTTTTTAAACTCTTAAAACTGGATTGTTTAGAGAATGATATAAGGAATCGATTAAACCCTGTTAGATAGCTCGCGTTCAATAAGAAGTTACTTTTTTAAACGTAAACAATAGAGAAAATTTGTCTCTTTTTAAAAGTTCTACCACGCCTTCCTAAACATTCCAAATTAATTGAATCTTAGCCCAGGTAATAGAGGGAATTCTCAACTTTCTATTGCATATGTAAAACAGAACATGAAATGCATAGGGGTTGAGATTTCGCTGTTTTCCTGAGTGCATAAATTCGTCTTACTTTCAAGAAATTAAAATTTCCAAGCACAAACTTGAGACGATTTGGCCCCACAATTTTTGACAGCCAGCTCGAAGTCGAATCCAAAAGCAGGTAGTGGGTCATTACAATAGAGGCAATAAACCGTACGTGCGGCGTACTCTTAATTCTCAATTGATATTATACTTAAAGAACACATGAGATTTAACATCATAGAGGTTTTTCGCGAAACACATCATATGAGTGCAATGTCACATATGAGAACACGAATTGTGGAATGCCCATAAAGTGGCTGTAATTTTAATAAAAAAGTAATCTCAAGTGTTGAATTTGAAACAAACATACTGTTTTGGAAATGTAATAGAGTATAAAATTATCATACTTCATACATCATACTTTATTTATATGCGTCTCTCGGTGAGTTACGTTACTTTTTGTGAACGTATCAAGTCGTAATAAAGTTACTTTTCGAAAAAAGTAATTGATTAAAGTTAAAGTTAGTAGAGACGAAAAAGATGATAATGATTTGAACTAACTCCAGGAATTTTGAGAAAAACATTTTCTCTTTAATGTTGTGGTGACACGTTTTCCAGTAAATGTGCACAAAGAATCTTGTTGTTCTCTTTTTATTTACTCAAACAAAGTTTAATTGATTTATATTGTACATAATTTTGAAACATGGAAAAAACTTGTCTTTGTAACACTGAAAACAATAAAGTTGCAACATGTTTTCATGCATATCAGACTAAGAAGATAAAGAAGTGATAGAATCAACTTTTCTTGTAAATTGAAATACATGGCATAATGCAAAAGTGCATTACAATGAGATAAGCAGTCAAAAGACACGTCAGAATGTATAGGTACAGACCGTTGTGAAAAAAGAGAAAATTTCATATATTCAGATATGGGCTGACTCACTAGACGGTCGAAATGGCTGTGATGTAACCCTTTTTTTTAAACTTTCAAAATTGGATTGTTTAGAGAATGATATAAGGAATCGATTAAACCCTGTTAGATAGCTCGCGTTCAATAAGAAGTTACTTTTTTAAACGTAAACAATAGAGAAAATTTGTCTCTTTTTAAAAGTTCTACCACGCCTTCCTAAACATTCCAAATTAATTGAATCTTAGCCCAGGTAATAGAGGGAATTCTCAACTTTCTATTGCATATGTAAAACAGAACATGAAATGCATAGGGGTTGAGATTTCGCTGTTTTCCTGAGTGCATAAATTCGTCTTACTTTCAAGATATTGAAATTTCCAAGCACAAACTTGAGACGATTTGGCCCCACAATTTGTGACAGCCAGGTCGAAGTCGAACCCAAAAGCAGGTAGTGGGTCATTACAATAGAGGGAATAAACCGTACGTGCGGCGTACTCTTAATTCTCAATTGATATTATACTTAAAGAACACATGAGATTTAACATCATAGAGGTTTTTCGCGAAACACATCATATGAGTGCAATGTCACATATGAGAACACGAATTGTGGAATGCCCATAAAGTGGCTGTAATTTTAATAAAAAAGTAATCTCAAGTGTTGAATTTGAAACAAACATACTGTTTTGGAAATGTAATAGAGTATAAAATTATCGTACTTCATACATCATACTTTATTTATATGCGTTTCTCGGTGAGTTACGTTACATTTTGTGAACGTAACAAGTCGTAATAAAGTTACTTTTCTGAAAAAGTAATTGATTAAAGTTAAAGTTAGTAGAGACGAAAAAGATGATAATGATTTGAACTAACTTCAGGAATTTTGAGAAAAACATTTTCTCTTTAATGTTGTGGTGACACGTTTTCCAGTAAATGTGCACAAAGAATCTTGTTGTTCTCTTTTTATTTACTCAAACAAAGTTTAATTGATTTATATAGTACATAATTTTGAAACATGGAAAAAACTTGTCATTGTAACACTGAAAACAATAAAGTTGCAACATGCTTTCATGCATATCAGACTAAGAAGATAAAGAAGTGATAGAATCAACTTTTCTTGTAAATTGAAATACATGGCATAATGCAGAAGTGCATTACAATGAGATAAGATATCAAAAGACACGTCAGGATGAATAGGTACAGACCGTTGTGAAAAAAGAGAAAATTTCATATATTCAGATATGGGCTGACTCACTAGACGGTCGAAATGGCTGTGATGTAACCCTTTTTTTTAAACGTTTAAAACTGGATTGTTTAGAGAATGATATAAGGAATCGATTAAACCCTGTTAGATAGCTCGCGTTCAATAAGAAGTTACTTTTTTAAACGTAAACAATAGAGAAAATTTGTCTCTTTTTAAAAGTTCTACCACGCCTTCCTAAACATTCCAAATTAATTGAATCTTAGCCCAGGTAATAGAGGGAATTCTCAACTTTCTATTGCATATGTAAAACAGAACATGAAATGCATAGGGGTTGAGATTTCGCTGTTTTCCTGAGTGCATAAATTCGTCTTACTTTCAAGATATTGAAATTTCCAAGCACAAACTTGAGACGATTTGGCACCAAAATTTTTGACAGCCAACTCGAAGTCGAACGCAAAAGCAGGTAGTGGGTCATTACAATAGAGGCAATAAACCGTACGTGTGGCGTACTCTTAATTCTCAATTGATATTATACTTAAAGAACACATGAGATTTAACATCATAGAGGTTTTTCGCGAAACACATCATATGAGTGCAATGTCACATATGAGAACACGAATTGTGGAGTGCCCATAAAGTGGCTGTAATTTTAATAAAAAAGTAATCTCAAGTGTTGAATTTGAAACAAACATACTGTTTTGGAAATGTAATAGAGTATAAAATTATCATACTTCATACATCATACTTTATTTATATGCGTCTCTCGGTGAGTTACGTTACTTTTTGTGAACGTAACAAGTCGTAATAAAGTTACTTTTCGAAAAAAGTAATTGATTAAAGTTAAAGTTAGTAGAGACGAAAAAGATGATAATGATTTGAACTAACTTCAGGAATTTTGAGAAAAACATTTTCTCTTTAATGTTATGGTGACACGTTTTCCAGTAAATGTGCACAAAGAATCTTGTTGTTCTCTTTTTATTTACTCAAACAAAGTTTAATTGATTTATATAGTACATAATTTTGAAACATGGAAAAAACTTGTCATTGTAACACTGAAAACAATAAAGTTGCAACATGCTTTCATGCATATCAGACTAAGAAGATAAAGAAGTGATAGAATCAACTTTTCTTGTAAATTGAAATACATGGCATAATGCAAAAGTGCATTACGATGAGATAAGGAGTCAAAAGACACGTCAGAATGTATAGGTACAGACCGTTGTGAAAAAAGAGAAAATTTCATATATTCAGATATGGGCTGACTCACTAGACGGTCGAAATGACTGTGATGTAACCCTTTTTTTAAACTTTTAAAACTGGATTGTTTAGAGAATGATATAAGGAATCGATTAAACCCTGTTAGATAGCTCGCGTTCAATAAGAAGTTACTTTTTTAAACGTAAACAATAGAGAAAATTTGTCTCTTTTTAAAAGTTCTACCACGCCTTCCTAAACATTCCAAATTAATTGAATCTTAGCCCAGGTAATAGAGGGAATTCTCAACTTTCTATTGCATATGTAAAACAGAACATGAAATGCATAGGGGTTGAGATTTCGCTGTTTTCCTGAGTGCATAAATTCGTCTTACTTTCAAGATATTGAAATTTCCAAGCACAAACTTGAGACGATTTGGCCCCAAAATTTTTGACAGCCAACTCGAAGTCGAACGCAAAAGCAGGTAGTGGGTCATTAGAATAGAGGGAATAAACCGTACGTGCGGCGTACTCTTAATTCTCAATTGATATTATACTTAAAGAACACATGAGATTTAACATCATAGAGGTTTTTCGCGAAACACATCATATGAGTGCAATGTCACATATGAGAACACGAATTGTGGAATGCCCATAAAGTGGCTGTAATTTTAATAAAAAAGTAATCTCAAGTGTTGAATTTGAAACAAACATACTGTTTTGGAAATGTAATAGAGTATAAAATTATCGTACTTCATACATGATACTTCATTTATATGCGTTTCTCGGTGAGTTACGTTACTTTTTGTGAACGTAACAAGTCGTAATAAAGTTACTTTTCGAAAAAAGTAATTGATTAAAGTTAAAGTTAGTAGAGACGAAAAAGATGATAATGATTTGAACTAACTTCAGGAATTTTGAGAAAACATTTTCTCTTTAATGTTATGGTGACACGTTTTCCAGTAAATGTGCACAAAGAATCTTGTTGTTCTCTTTTTATTTACTCAAACAAAGTTTAATTGATTTATATTTATATTGTACATAATTTTGAAACATGGAAAAAACTTGTCTTTGTAACACTGAAAGCAATAAAGTTACAACATGTTTTCATGCATTTCAGACTAAGAAGATAAAGAAGTGATAGAATCAACTTTTCTTGCAAATTGAAATACATGGCATAATGCAGAAGTGCATTACAATGAGATAAGATATCAAAAGACACGTCAGGATGAATAGGTACAGACCGTTGTGAAAAAAGAGAAAATTTCATATATTCAGATATGGGCTGACTCACTAGACGGTCGAAATGACTGTGATGTAACCCTTTTTTTTAAACTTTTAAAACTGGATTGTTTAGAGAATGATATAAGGAATCGATTAAACCCTGTTAAATAGCTCGCGTTCAATAAGAAGTTACTTTTTTAAACGTAAACAATAGAGAAAATTTGTCTCTTTTTAAAAGTTCTACCACGCCTTTCTAAACATTCCAAATTAATTGAATCTTAGCCCAGGTAATAGAGGGAATTCTCAACTTTCTATTGCATATGTAAAACAGAACATGAAATGCATAGGGGTTGAGATTTCGCTGTTTTCCTGAGTGCATAAATTCGTCTTACTTTCAAGAAATTAAAATTTCCAAGCACAAACTTGAGACGATTTGGCCCCACAATTTTTGACAGCCAGCTCGAAGTCGAATCCAAAAGCAGGTAGTGGGTCATTACAATAGAGGCAATAGACCGTACGTGCGGTGTACTCTTAATTCTCAATTGATATTATACTTAAAGAACACATGAGATTTAACATCATAGAGGTTTTTCGCGAAACACATCATATGAATGCAATGTCACATATGAGAACACGAATCGTGGAATGCCCATAAAGTGGCTGTAATTTTCAAGATTTTTTTAAGTTGCTGAGGATTGCCAATTGACTAAGAAATCGTTATATGGCATTGAATGATAAATTTTTGTACAAGAAAAGATCCAAAAGTTGATTAAAAAATAAAAATGTATCTTTTAAAAAATCCGGACAAACACCCGGACGCAGTCAAAAATCCTATAGGACAACTCACACAATCTCTAAAATGAGGGCATGTCCAGGGAAATCCGGACGGATGGTCAACCTAACCTAAATTTCAATCAACTTAAACAACATTTGTCTAACTTAGGACGATTTATATTTTGAATACTCATTTGATATCAGGTTCAAAACTGTTCACAGTTTTCAATTCTTAATTTCGGAAACAATTATGCGACAAAAAATGTTGCGTCTCGGCATTCTACATGTGCGTATATTTTTGAAGCATTAATTTTAAGACTTTTAAAATTTCATGTACGCACATGTAGAATGCCGAGACGGAACATTTTTTGTCGCATAATTGTTTCCGAAATTAAGAATTGAAAACTGTGAACAGTTTTGAACCTGATATCAAATGAGTATTCAAAATATAAATCGTCCTAAGTTAGACAAATGTTGTTTAAGTTGATTGACATTTGGCATGCACACAATGTATGGTCAGTTAGGTTGACCATCCGTCCGGATTTCCCTGGACCAGTAGAGTGACAACTGTCAATGATACCCCTACTTCCGAGTTTCACCAGTACTGCCAAAAAATACCGCGCCAGTAGTAAGCCAGCATTATACCAATGTTTGGCATAGTATTGACAGGTAGTACTGGCATTACTCTTCGGTCACAACTAACATAGTACTGCCCCAGTTGTAAATACTGTCTGGCGTCCGACTTTTCCACCTGGGATGCCATATAACGATTTCTTAGTCAATTGGCAAGCCTCAGCAACTTAAAAAAATCTTTGAACTCAATAGATTATTAATTAAAACGCAACAGGGTTCAAAAATAAAAATATAAGATGTTAAGCGTTGATAATATTTAATAAAATAGTCACTTTTTTGTCCTATCTTGTCCTCATTTTCAAACTTTCACTCTCATGTGTTCTTTAAGTATAATATCAATTTAGAATTAAGAGTACGCAGCACGTACGGTTTATTGCCTCTATTGTAATGACCCACTACCTGCTTTTGGGTTCAACTTCGAGCTGGCTGTCAAAAATTGTGGGGCCAAATCGACTCAAGTTTGTGCTTGGAAATTTCAATTTCTTGAAAGTAAGACGAATTTATGCACTCAGGAAAACAGCGAAATCTCAACCCCTATGTATTTCATGTTCTGTTTTACATATGCAATAGAAAGTTGAGAATTCCCTCTATTACCTGGGCTAAGATTCAATTAATTTGGAATGTTTAGAAAGGCGTGGTAGAACTTTTAAAAAGAGACAAATTTTCTCTATTGTTTACGTTTAAAAAAGTAACTTCTTATTGAACGCGAGCTATTTAACAGGGTTTAATCGATTCCTTATATCATTCTCTAAACAATCCAGTTTTAAAAGTTTAAAAAAAAGGGTTACATCACAGTCATTTCGACCGTCTAGTGAGTCAGCCCATATCTGAATATATGAAATTTTCTCTTTTTTCACAACGGTCTGTACCTATTCATCCTGACGTGTCTTTTGATATCTTATCTCATTGTAATGCACTTCTGCATTATGCCATGTATTTCAATTTGCAAGAAAAGTTGATTCTATCACTTCTTTATCTTCTTAGTCTGAAATGCATGAAAACATGTTGTAACTTTATTGCTTTCAGTGTTACAAAGACAAGTTTTTTCCATGTTTCAAAATTATGTACAATATAAATATAAATCAATTAAACTTTGTTTGAGTAAATAAAAAGAGAACAACAAGATTCTTTGTGCACATTTACTGGAAAACGTGTCACCATAACATTAAAGAGAAAATGTTTTCTCAAAATTCCTGAAGTTAGTTCAAATCATTATCATCTTTTTCGTCTCTACTAACTTTAACTTTAATCAATTACTTTTTTCGAAAAGTAACTTTATTACGACTTGTTACGTTCACAAAAAGTAACGTAACTCACCGAGAAACGCATATAAATAAAGTATGATGTATGAAGTATGATAATTTTATACTCTATTACATTTCCAAAACAGTATGTTTGTTTCAAATTCAACACTTGAGATTACTTTTTTATTAAAATTACAGCCACTTTATGGGCATTCCACAATTCGTGTCCTCATATGTGACATTGCACTCATATGATGTGTTTCGCGAAAAACCTCTATGATGTTAAATCTCATGTGTTCTTTAAGTATAATATCAATTGAGAATTAAGAGTTCGCCGCACTTACGGTTTATTGCCTCTATTGTAATGATCCACTACCTGCTTTTGGATTCGTCTTCGAGCTGGCTGTCAAAAATTGTGGGGCCAAATCGTCTCAAGTTTGTGCTTGGAAATTTCAATTTCTTGAAAGTAAGACGAATTTATGCACTCAGGAAAACAGCGAAATCTCAACCCCTATGCATTTCATGTTCTGTTTTACATATGCAATGGAAAGTTGAGAATTCCCTCTATTACCTGGGCTGAAATTCAATTAATTTGGAATGTTTAGAAAGGCGTGGTAGAACTTTTAAAAAGAGACAAATTTTCTCTATTGTTTACGTTTAAAAAAGTAACTTCTTATTGAACGCGAGCTATCAAACAGGGTTTAATCGATTCCTTATATCATTCTCTAAACAATCCAGTTTTAAGAGTTTAAAAAAAAGGGTTACATCACAGTCATTTCAACCGTCTAGTGAGTCAGCGTATATCTGATTATATGAAATTTTCTCTTTTTTCACAACGGTCTGTACCTATTCATCCTGACGTGTCTTTTGATATCTTATCTCATTGTAATGCACTTTTGCATTATGCCATGTATTTCAATTTACAAGAATAGTTGATTCTATCACTTCTTTATCTTCTTAGTCTGATATGCATGAAAACATGTTGTAACTTTTTGTTTTCAGTGTTACAATGACAAGTTTTTTCCATGTTTCAAAATTATGTACTATATAAATCAATTAAACTTTGTTTGAGTAAATAAAAAGAGAACAACAAGATTTGTTGTGCACATTTACTGGAAAACGTGTCACCATAACATTAAAGAGAAAATGGTTTTTCCAAAATTCCTAAAGTTCGTTCAAATCATTATCATGTTATCAAATTTTATAAATCTCATTCCTTTAAGTGCATCACCTATGTAGTATGCACATATGAGCAGTGTTTTATGTTGATTTTTTTTAATTCGATTTCTCATCTCTTTCTCTAACCTATCTAGTTTTAAAAGTTTGAAAAAAGGGTTGCATCACATTCATTTTTATCGTCTAGTGAGTTATCTTATATCTAAGGATGGGGAATGTTTGCTTTCCTCACAACGGAGTCATCCTATTTATCCTAAAGTGTCTTTTAACGTCTTTTTTGATCCTAATGAACTTCTGGATTATGTCATGTATCTTTATTTACGAAAAAAGCTGCATTCTATCTTTTCTTTATCTGCCTATTGTCACATGCGTACATACATGTTGTAATTTTTTGTTCTTAGTGTTACCAAGTCATGTTTTGATGACATTAAAGAGAATATATTATTTTTTAAATCTTCATCTTTCATGCAGATTATCAAAATGTTTTCACATTCCAAGAATCGGAATCCTTTATATATATTACATAATTAGTATCGACATATCAACGGATTGTTCCGTACATCGAATTCTTTCTAAAATTTTTTCCACTTTTCTATTGTTTTCGTTGAACATGTCTGTGACACTACATATTTTGCAATTTAGGGAATAAGGGTTACATCGAGTGGGTTTCCATTCATGAGTTGATTCCGAATGAAACTGTCTCTAAAGTATTTCTTCCATTAATAATAAAAAATAAAGCCAAATACCGTTAAAACTCCAGTCCAATAATTACTAACCGCGACTCTCTGCGACTTGCCTTGACTCGCTGGTACTCGTCATCTCCAATTATAAGCTATCGGGAGAATTCGCGCTGATCTGTCGATACTTGATGCACATTCTCGCGCGCAGACATTGATATACACGTATGCACTCGCAATACTAGAGTTATCTACTCGCTCCGACTCACTTGTATTTCATAACGCTATTCGTCTCTTGCTACGAAATACTCGTTTGTGAAAACCCATTCAGGATATATCATCTTTACTCCACCCACTTACTCCAATGTTCATATATAAACGTTGTAAATCTGTGTTTTCACCATTGCAATGTCATATTTTTAGTTGCGTGGTTAAGGCAATTTCTCTATCAGGCCACGTGAATAAATCATATATAAACTTTTTTTTATTTTTTTAGAAAAATATTTTGTAAAAATCCATTAGAGAAAAATTCTTTTGTAACATTCAGTTTTTTATAACTTTTGATTTGAATACCATATTAGTATTATATTCATCATTTACATTACATAAGTAGCGTTCACATATGATCAAAGTTTTTTATGATAATTTTGTGTCAACCTAAAAGTCATAAAATGCTGATCAGTGACAAGGGTTTCCTTTAGGTAAATTTTATCCCAAACTTCGGTATAAGAGTCCCTCGGTTTATAGAGGTAATGTTTATTGCTTATATTGTCTTTCTTCGTTACCTGATCTAGGGATAAATTTCCGTCTCATAGAAGAATTTTCCACCTAATATTCCGTCTCACAATTCGTCACAAGTTTGGGTTTGAGACGTCTCAAACTTCAATATCATTAAAATGTGCTGGTTGTGATACATTTTTATGAAAAACCAGAGGCAAGAAAAAAATAGTTAAAGATGAAAATGATGCTAGACCTTTATCTCTTTTGTTGCAAAAAGGAATATAAACGACATTTTGTGCCAGAAATGTCGACTTTCTGCTTATAAAAGCTACAATAGCGGAATAAATTAGGCAAAGGAATGAAAATTTGAATGTGCGGAGGTACGACGATGGGAAAATTTAATTATGTATCGAAAATATCAATAGATATGTGATTTTAACAGTTCAAATCTCGTTTATATTACATATATAATCAAGACAAAAGAGGACACATGTAAGTCCAGGTTCAGAAAGAACAGCCATATATTGTTCAATCTAGATAAAGTTTTCTCATTGGCTGTTTCGACGCTTGACTTTGATTGGCTAAAATAAGCCGCGCGCTATTTAACATGCAATTTCGAATAAGTTTTTCTGATAAATTGATTACACCACAAGATATTGTTTTTGCACTTTCCTCATTATTCTATGCTTGTTATTTAGACTTCACAGCCCTCTATTTTCTTAAATCACGCTTTAAAATCTTAGCCAACAAAAAAGCCAAGCATTTCTTCGAAAACTAAACCTTTACTACAAAAGAAACACAATTATTCACAATAAATAAGTTTAGCTTTATCAAATCAAAACTTTTCGAAAGGTAATTGAAAAGAAATCTAACCAACAGAAGTTGAATCCAATAATTTTCTAGATCTTCAATAAGTATATGGTATACTGGATTCACTATCTTTTAAATAGGGCGGGATCTTTATAATAATACTGATTTATTTAATGAAACTGGAAGAAAACTTTAAATAGGTCTTCACACTTCAGAAGCTGCTGACGAAAAGGTAAAGAATTTCCAACTTTATTTATATCCTTGACGACTAATGTTACGTATCCACAGGTTACAGCTGTGCTTTGTTTTCAAATTCTATTGGCTGAAATTCGATGCATTCCTATAAATCCAACGACTAATTCATGGACGTAATCTTGACGACTATCAATCTTTACAAAAGAATTTCTTACCAATTACTCCTTGGGTACGACCAAAAGTAATTCACATCCACACTTCAGATAGGTTAGGACAGGATGGCGGGAATATTCAAATAGAAAAGGAACACAGGAAGCAGGAGAAAATCCATTTTAATATTTTCTACAGCCACTTCAAATATTTTCATATACTTCTTTTTCTTCTAAATTCAGCCTCCATGTCAGAATTTCATAAAATAATGAAAATTCAAACGGAATAAGTACTTAAAATTAAAGGGTCTAAAGTATGTCAAAATCTTAAAATACCGTGCAGCTTCCAAAATTGCAAAATTTAATGTCTTTTATACAATAATCAAAATTTTCTATGATATTTTAATTAGACAGATTCAGAAAATAATTTATTACTTAAGAAAAACAATTTTTGTGAGTTGCAAAATTTTACAACGTCACAATATTTTAAATCTTTGTGGACTTCGCACATGTAGGCTTAAAATATGATAAGAGTTTTTTGCACTTAAATTTCATCCCGATCTGAGGCATAAAAGTCTTCCGTTTTATTGGGATTTCACCAGCCCTGTTCAACTAAAAACAAAATGGCGGTTCCTTAGTGATTATAGTTTGTATGTGCAACGTTTCCTCACTAGAGCGGCGCTGCACGCGGCATGCTTTCGAAATGCATTATACTAATAGACAAATATTTTAAAATTTTCAAATTAAGTTTCTGAACAATATGAAATGAAAAAATGTTCCTAAAATGATTCTAGGACATAAAATACACATTTTCCATTAATCAATTAATATAAAATAAAAGAAAGAACACATTAAGTTTCGCAAAATGTATACCGTGGATACGCAGAAACAATTCTTGATATGCTGAACTCAATTTTTTTATGTTATCCCCATAAAATTGAAAATATATTGAAAAATATATAAAAAGCTTAAGCTTCTAAATAGAAATATTTTCCATTTTTATTTTCCAGTTTCAAAGGAATGAAATAAAAAATAAATATTTTGTTAAGCCCCGTGTTTAACATAAAAAACCATGTGAAGGGAAATATATACTCAATTAAAAATTTGTAAATGTAACAAAAGATATTCATTAATATAAAATTTTCTAGTACATATTTTTAACACAGTTTAAATTTTTAACATGTTTCAGCCATTTCCTGTTTTACGATTTGTCTAATCCTTATTTAAAATAAAATGAAATTACATACGCTAACTTCTCCACAACTTCATTGGCATGTTCTTTGCATTGAAAAATAAATATTGTTTCACATGAAATTAAATCGTCTAGAATTAGATCAAAAGACTGTAGATATTCGACAACTGTGATAAGCTTGTATAACCTAACATGCATATCTGCATGAATTTCAGACGTAGTCAAAAATGCATTTTAGCATGTTGAACACTGAGTGTGCTGTTTAATGTAATCAGTTATACGACCAGTTGTATAAAAAATCAAACAATCTCTAACAGCTGGTGAAGCATAATCGTGCGCCAGTGCATATACAAATTCACTAAAATCAGTGTCTTCACAATCGATTATTGCTATCAACTTTTCTCGAATTTCTTAATTGCGCTTTTGCTATTCGACTGATGTAATTCTTTCAATATTGAAATTGTTATTAAGGGCTGTGGAGGGTTGCCATCGAAAGTACTACACTCAGAAAAAATATTTGATTGGATCAAAAAAATTATTTGTTTAAAACACTTTCTTTGATGTAAGGAAATGTTTTGTTTTAATGAAACAAAATATCGTTGGATTAAATAAATATTGGTTTGAATCAAATAAATTTCTGCCTCAAATCAAACAAATTATATCTTTGACCATATATCAATGCATTAATTTCTTTGTTTTGAAGAAAAATTAATTTGATTCAACCAAATCTTTTTTCTGAGTGTACAATTTCCAAGCTTTGGAGGTTTCAAAATGCTAAAGGCAGCTAATATCTTGTATATTTGCAAAGAGGTTGGTGCACAAGGATGATCGTTTGTTCTTCCAGCTAATCTGATAGTGCCAAAAAATCTCTAAACCAAAGGAAAGGAACACAAAATTAGTGAAACTTTTATACAGTATTGATAATATTCCATTTGAAATCTCATACTGAATAAAATATTTTTATCTTGTTCAGTTAAATTTTCTGAAATTAAGGAAACTTGAGAAATACTAAATGGACTTTAAATGCAACATCAACGACACTATATTTCTTATACAAATCCATTTTGTAAAAAAATATAAAAGTACTTTTTTCGATACTTAATTTATATTTATATTTATATTATATATATATATATATATATATATATATTATATTATATTATTATATAAATTATCTATTTATTTTAAATAATATTTAATTAAACTTTTTTCAGAAAATCACCCGTTCAACACAATGCTTTTGTAGAGCGTGACGCGTGCAACACGCTCTGGTGAGAAAATTTTGCACATAGAAACTATGATCACTAAGGCAAGTAAGTTCTCCCCGTTGCTAGCAGGGAGTCGGATCAGTGATCCCAAAACGTGGGAGCTGGTGGCACCCACCACGCTCCCATGTGGGAGCACACACAATCAAGCGCGACGTGTCGTGGCGGGTCTAGGCATACCTGTTAAAACCAAAAAACCCCCTCTCACGAACCAATACACCGCCCGTGGAACCGCCTTTCGGCTTTAAACTTCGCGGGCAGTTGGTTCCAGCTTAAAGTCGCATGCAACTCTTCCGTCATCTGTGCGCCCGCAACTCCCATCCGCGGACACCGGACCGTTAGGTAGGCCGACTAGCCACGCCAACCGGGCGAGGAATAAAAAGATTCCTCCGCCGATCGACGTGGACAGCCAAGTCCGCCCAAGACGCAGGACCACGCGTGCAGGCCCCGATGCGATTTCTACTGGCCCCCGTTGTTGCCGCGCTCTGCACGCCCATCGAGCTCCCTCGTCTTCATCACCAGGGTGACGAATGACTCGATAAGCATCCATATCTGTCCAGACTGGAACATGAGAGAGACCATCGTGTCAGGAGTGAGTTGTGCGCACACTGCCCGACCGACAGTCTCCCTTTCCACGCCCCACCTGGCACAGACAAAGAGTGTGTGCTCTGCATTTTCCACAGGGGAACCGCAGTAGCGACACGACTCATCGTCTCTTTCCTTGAAGCGCTTCAGGTACGCATTAAAGCAACCATGGCCCGAAAGCGCTTGCGCCAGGTAAAAGCCGACTTGACCGTGCTTTCTATCCAGCCAGGAGGCGAGCTCCGGGATTAGATGGTTTGTCCATCACCCGGATTGGTCACCGTGCCATCTCGTCTGACATTTCTCGACGAGTCTGCGCCTTCCATCCTCGCGAATGGCCTCCTTCGCGCGAGCGATTTCCTGCAGGTTTGTTAAGCACGTGAGCTCCTTACGGAGCTGAAAGGTCTCTTTCATTGCCTCTGCCAATAAATCTATTGGTGGGGCGCTCGCCAGGACCAGCACAGCGCTCGTCGACACAGTTCGGTATGCTGAGACAATTCTCATCATCACACCTCTCTATGCCAAGAACAGCTTCTTCAGGATAGCATGGTTGTTAAGGGCACTTGTCCAGGACGGAGCTGCATAAAGCAGCTTCGAATTTACCACGCTCGCCACCATCCTTCTCTTAGCTTCCCTGGGTCCAGCAATGTTGGGCATGATCCGAGTCAGGGCGGCCCCACATTGGATGGCTTTGGCAGTTGCGATCTGCAGGTGTTCGCCGAAGTTAAGCCTTTGATCCAAGTCCACACCCAGGTACTTAATGCCCTTTTTCCACTTGATTTCATGTTCCCCGAGAACGATCCTCGGGTATTTGAAGGATCTCCTGTCTGTGACCAGCAAAGCCTCGCTCTTTTCAGGGGCCATTTTCATGCATCTGCTATCCAACCAACGCTTTGCCCGCCACACACTATTATTGATCCTCAGCTCCAGGATTCTGACGTCATCAGCGGCGCACTCGACAAGTGCGTCATCCGTGAAGCCGATAATGCTCGTTCCAGCAGGCAGGTCCATGCACAGGAAATCGTCGTACATGACGTTCCAAACGAGTGGACTCCATGGGTCCTTCTCGACTTCTCCGATCAAGTCTTTCCAGCACTGAAGTCGGCTTTTCTTTATGCCTTGCCTCAGAGCTGATTCTGCTATTTTCCATGCCTCGCGCAGCAGAGGATCACCTTTTGAGCTGGTAAAACTCCGCCGCGCTGTAAGGCATTTTCTGCGCAGGACAGACAACTGGTCGTTCCACCAGTACAGCGAGTCCCTGGTACGCCTGTGCCCGCGGCGAGGCATGGATTGGTCACATGCTGCGACCACTTTCCGCCTCACCGCCCGCACAGTGTCCTCCAACGACACAGCAGACCTTGCCCAACCAAGCTCATCTATGAGCCTGGTTTCTTCAAGATGTTCGCGAAGCTTGTCTTTGCTGAGTCGTTTTGTGTCCCAGGAGGGGCTCCTTACGTTGCCGCCCCTTCCGGTATTCACTGGGTGATTCCGTTCCTGGATGCTAAACTCAATGCACTGGTAGTCACTCAAGGTTATTACCTCGAGGGCGCACCAGTCGCCTACCCTTGAGGCAAGACGGGGCTCGGTAGTCGTGAGGCCGATAATCGACCCCTCGCCCCTCGTATAAACGTAAAATCCTTGCCCCGATTCAATACAATCAGGTCATTCCTGGCGACCATCTCACCAACCAAGATTCCCCTCCTGTCCAGACGTGCTTCTCCCCACTTGGGCGACTTACTATTAAAGTCGCCCGCAATAAGGGACCGACCACTAGCCTCTTTGAGGCTTTCCTCAAGGAGGAGGATTTGGGTCTCGAAAATCTCGAAAGGATCGTTAGGAGAGAAGTAGCAGCTGTACGCACGTACCCCCGCCACCTCCACCCAAACGAACCCCGCATCAGTCGCCAGGAAATCTGCGATGCTCAAATCAGGGCTGCAGAACTGATGCCCTCCTTGATGCATCCTGGTACCAAGCAGAGTTTTCGGACCACTTGTGTTGCTCACTAATGAGCAACACATCGGCCCCCCTCTCCCTGGCAGTCTGCATCAGAAGGTTCTGGGCTTCCTTCCCTCTCCCGAGGTTGAGCTGTAGAAACTTCACTTTCCACCCCTCACCCTCTGAAGATCTTCCCTGAAGACCGGGCAGGAGCCGCTACCGGGAACATGGGCGACATCTTTTTCGCCCCTATCAGCGCAAGTCAGGCACCGAGGGGTAGCCTTGCACTCCTTGGCCACGTGTGACGCACCCCCACACCTCCAGCAGGCATCCTTCCAGCCTGGAAGCGTGCAGCCGCGCGACACATGGCCATAACCCTGGCACCTGAAGCACCGGGCAAGCTCGACATGCTCCCGGATGTGGCAGTTCAACCCACCCCACCCTTAGCCTATCAAGCCCGAGCAAGCTCCCGGCATCCGCCTCGGTTAAACGGACTACCCCAGTCTGCACACCGCCAAAGCGTTTGTACAGCCTGCACTGGTCCCCGAGGTCTGGCTTGCCCATCGCGATGCATAGCGCGGCAACAACCTCTTCTCTCAAGACTGTCTCGTCGAGGTCCCTAACTTCACGGGACCTCTTCGAGACCAAAGATTTAACTTCGGCCTTCTCCCCGACCTATACCCTTTTTCTATCTCCATACGAATATTACGAATCGAAACTAAATTTACGTATTACGAGTACATACTTACTATCTTTCGCTAAAAGATTATTATGGCGCAAGCTAAACTTTCGGAACGAGAGAGGGTATCTGTATTAATGATGCGTGGTTGGGGAGATCGAGTTCGATCTCATGATCAAGTTCGTTTGCTTTTTAATCGCACTTTTCGTAATGGAGAAGGGTTAAATCCTGTCTCAAAATCAAAAATCGAAAGAACTGTAAGGCGCTTTGTGAATCATGGATCTATCAAGGACCTTCAGAGAACTGATCGGCCAAAATCTGCAGGATCTGAGGAGATGCAGATGGACATAGCCCAAACATTTGTTGAAAACCCACACCTTAGTTTACGTCGAGCTTTACATGAGTTTACATGAGCGTGAAGTTGCTCCTGAGACAGTGCGAAATATTTTAAAAAGCATTAATTTCCATCCTTACAAAGTTCATCTGGTACAAGAGCTCAGTGAAGATGATCCTGATCGTTGTGTTGAATTTTGTGAAATTATGATGGATAGAATTGATGAAGATCCTCTTTTCTTGTACAATACAGTATTTTCAGATAAAGCTACTTTCACTTTAAAAGGTGAAGTTAACAGGCAAAATTGTAGATATTGGTCCGACACAAATCCTGATTCGATATTGCAGAGTCACGCACAATATCCACAAAAGATTAATGTTTGGGCTGGTATCTTGAATAATACATTGATAGGCCCTTTCTTCATCGGTGGTAATCTCAATGCCAGTGGATATGAAGAGCTTCTCAGAAACCAAATTGTACCAAGAATAAGGGAGATTACAGGCGATAATTTTCAAAATATTTGGTTTCAGCAGGACGGAGCAGCGGCTCTTTAGCATATTTGGATATTCAGTTCCCTCATAGGTGGATTGGAAGAAGGGGTGAAATCGAGTAGCCTGCTAGACCTCCTGATCTGACGCCTCTCAACTATTTTCTTTGGGGTTATTTAAAGAGCAAAGTATACTCAACGCAATCCCAAAGCTTAGACGAAGTGCAGAATCGGATTCTGCAAGAGGCTACTTTGATTGATAGGAAGATGATTCGTAATGCTGTAACTCGTTTTTACAATCGCATAGCTTTTTGTCAAGAAGCTCAAGGTTTTCAGTTCGAACATCTTCACTGAAGCGTGAGAGGCAAGGGGACTCATGCTAATCAAGCACCCCAAAGGGAACAGAATTTACTACATCCACGTCGTTGTTCCTGGGTAATGCTAAACGTAAACGTAAACTGCTTGGGAAAATCCTTGAAAAAACCTTGAAAATCATCACCAAGATCAATACAGAGCTCATCAATGAATTTCTCGTTGAAATTTACTTCAGGAATTACACTGACCTCTTGGAAAACTTTGTTAATTTCAAATAACCTTTATCTGACCTGGAACGTTACAATTTACCTATAACTTGGGTACGTACTTGGACGTAGTATTTTTCGCACTATCGATTGCAGATGTGAAAAAAGGGGGTTTCCATTTTAAAAAAAACAAAAATTTGACCTTCAAAAAGCCATGAAGGTCAACTTCAAGGTCAAAATGAAGGTTACCATTGAATTCCCCGTTGAAAAATACTTCAGGAATTGCACTGACCTCTTGAAAAACTTTGTTTATTTCAAATAACCTCTAATTGACCTTGAACGTTACAATTGACCTATGACTTGGGTACGTATCTGGACGTAGATTTTTCCACTCTATCGATTGCAGATGTAAAAAAGGGGGGTTCCCATTTAAAAAAACAAAGTTGACCTTCAAAAAGCCATGAAGGTCAACTTCAAGGTCAAAACGAAGGTCACCATTGAATTCCTCGTTGAAATTTATTTCAGGAAAGACCTTCACTTTTTTAGAAAAACATTTTACCTGAGGAAATATCCAACCGTCCCGGGACTTTTTAGACACCCTGTATATTGAGGAATGATCAAAAATGATATTGGAGTTTAAAAAATAAAATATCAAAATACGTGAGTAATACATAAATTGTATCTAATTATACACTTGAAATTATACAGTAGAGTTTCTTCTCTTGCATAAAACAACACTGAAAAAAATTTAATTCAAATATAATACTCTGAAAACTTTTTGAAATACGTCATATTATTCACATATAAATTTCATTATAAAACTGTGAATAAAAGGTTTCAATATTCAAAACAATCAAAATTACATCTAAATTTGCATACAAAATTACACTTTACGATTTCTCTTATATAAAATACAAATATAAAATATTTATTTCGAATAAAATGGTTTAAAATAAATTTTATAGTACGTGAATCAACTATATCAATTAAAAAATTAAGTGAAAAATAGTTTATTTAAAAAAAAATAAGAAATTAAGGTTAAAAATATACATTCCTAATTACATGGTGATAGTAGATAAAAATTCTATATGATGCTGTTGTTAATAATTGGCTTTAGGGTCCAGAAATGATAACTCAGGAAGTCACATACTTTCAAACATTTCGACTCTAATCGGAGTCCTCATCAGTGATCTTTATTTCTAAAATTTTAAAACAGTAGATAAAATGTATTGCACATGTGAGCTCTATTTTGGAATAAACTTTGGTAATGTAAAAAATGGGAAAAAATGTAAAATATCGTGAGAAAATTTACATAAAATTGTATAGAAAACATCGGTAAATTATCTAAAAACTTCCTTACGAATAAAAATAAAATTCTAGCACATAACTCTAATGTAAATCAACTTAAAAGCTAGTATATATTTATGTCTAAATGCTACTGAAGATATAGATGAAAGTACATATGTAGTATACAATTACAAAGTATTATTTATGAATATTAGCTTAGAGTTGCTAATACGAATTCTACACTGTTAGAATTTTCTACCGCAATTTCACAGAACATCTGAGTAAAGTTTTATTCAGCTATAGCCTCCCAAAATTTAGACAGAATTTCAGGAAATTCTGTTACTTTTTAGTAAATTTATGAAAAAAAAATTTCTTATTAAACTTCAGTTCCAAAGTGTTGAATATTCTGTATATGTTTCCGTGGAAATACTGATACTTGTGATAGGAATAATTTTACATTTTGGTAACTAAAGTTCAATGCACTTACATACACCTGAAAATTCATCCACATGTAACTGGAACTCAGTTACAGTTACGCAATTTTATGATAATTTTATAAAAGTTCTGTTACCTAGAAATTTTCACCGCACGTTTTTTGGCCTATGCATAGATTTTTAATTAAAAAATTTTTCTGATTAAAATAGTTAACTAACAAAGCTACTGAATTTCCAATCAATACGTTGACTTGAAATTTTAAACATTTATTGACTATGGAATTTTATTGATATTTCTAAAAACATTGGCCTGATAAAAACCTTTTTGTAGATTGTGTGAAATTCTTGGAAAATTCTCAGTAAAATTTAAAGTCAATAAAAATTTGAAGATTTAAATCAAGATATTAAATAAAACATGTTTCGGATTTGAAAATGTGATCAACTGCATCAATTAGAAAATTTTGCCTTTGTGTAAAGCATTTCTTTTTTTCATTAAAAAGTCTATGCATATAAGAAACTAAAACGTAAAATGAGAACTTGAAATTGGAAAAAATGTACTGAATTTATATATATATAAAAAAAAAGTTTTCTTAATATTATCCAGCTCAACTGAATTTTCAAAAAATGTATCTTAAAAAATACCAAACTGTAAAAGAACTTTTATAAAATTATCGTAAAATTGCGTAACTGTAACTGAGTTTCAGTTGCATGGGGATGCATTTTCAGGTGCATGTCAGTGCATTGAATTTCAGTTACCAAAACGTAAAATTATTGCTATTGCTATAAAATTTATTTTAAACCATTTTATTCGAAATAAATATTTTATATTTGTATTTTATATAAGAGAAATCGTAAAGTGTAATTTCGTAAGCAAATTGAGATGTAATTTTGGTTTTTTTGAATATTGAAACCTCTTATTTTAATTGCGTAACTGTAACTGAGTTTCAGTTGCATGGGGATGAATTTTCAGGTACATGTCAGTGCATTGAATTTCAGTTACCAAAACGTAAAATTATTGATATTGCTATAAAATTTATTTTAAACCATTTTATTCGAAATAAATATTTTATATTTGTATTTTATATAAGAGAAATCGTAAAGTGTAATTTCGTAAGCAAATTGAGATGTAATTTTGGTTTTTTTGAATATTGAAACCTCTTATTTACAGTTTTATAATGAAATTTATATGTGAATAATATTACGTATTTCAAAAAGTTTTCAGAGTATTTTATTTGAATAACTTTTTTTTCAAAGTTTCCACAGTTCAGTATATAATGAAGTTGCTACATTGTAATTGACAATATTGACATATCACTGCGATGCGTTTATGAATGTGTGCGTTGTGCAAGTTAGGTTAAGTTGCGTTGAATTAGTATTTGAGCGTGCATTGGTATGTTTATTATTTATATTGATATATATATATATACGTGTATGTGTATGTAAATATGCAACTATGTTTATGAATACTCTCTCTATGTAGCTCACAAAATCTAATAAGAACTATGGTAAAATTTACGAATGACTGATTTTTTTATATCATGGAGGTGCAATTATTTCCTATTTTCGATAGGAAAAGTTATAAATATGGTTCCACTATCTCCAAAAGACTATGGTAATTCGGTTAGACAGAAGATGTGACTTTACTATTGTCTTTTGTAAACTTAACATTCTTTTTTAGCAATTAATGAAACATTTATTGGCAACATTTATTCGATGTGTCGATTACGATTTTACTATTTCAAGTAATAAAATTTGCTTTTGTTTTTAGGCATAAGTACAATTATATCACCATTTTCTTCAATATTATTGTTAACTCCATAGTTTAATATTCAAAATAGTAATTTCTAAAAAAGTGACGTTATATCATCGTTTCCTATTGACTTTTAGTAAAAATAAATATAATAATACTAAATTTTGCAATGAAGAGTTTCTCCGTGTAATTGAACTATTTGATTTCCATAGCTAAAAAATATTGAAATTGATATTTTGTTTTGAAACTTTGAAAATTTATTGAGTTTAAATTTCAATAGAAAATCATTTTTTGTCTTTAAATCATCCTAAAATTCAAAATAAAATGTTTAGATATTCATTTTAGGTGAATGTTTTTAAAAATATCAAAGAAAGAAAGGTAATATCTTAAATTATATATTTGGTGATTTTAAATTTGTCGTCTGCTTCGCGCCACTTTGACACGAAGTCGACAGAAACATAATTTTCGATCTTGGCTCAACAGGCGAAAGCGTGAAATCGAAGCGAGGAAGTGGGGACACACCGACACGGCGCGCTTGATTGTGTGTGGCAAAAACTGAAAGTAGAGAGAGCCCGGGCTTTACATTGTCTGCTATTGGGATTTGGATAAAATCATTTATTATTAATAAAAAAAGTTATTATAATGGAGATTGAGGAGATTCTACCACGGCAGAAGAATGCCAATACCGATGTGTGTGCAGTGAAAGGTTGTGAGAGCAGGGCACACCGAAATTTAAGCGTTATTTTCCATCGCTTCCCAACGTCTGACGCACGCTTCGTAAGCAAGCCAAACATTTTTGGCGACTCCGAAAAAATCGACATAACCGAAGCATGGAACAGTATTTTAAAAATTGATAATATTACCAAGAGAACAAAAGTTTGTTCGCAGCACTTTACAAAAACACAGATTGTTTTGTGCCAAGTATCATAAAGTGCATACCGTAGTACTTATGTTTTTTTTTTCATTATTATATTTTCACCATTTTCAATCAAACATTTCTTCATTTGACTATTAACAGTAGCACTTATATCAGCAATTTTTCCCACTATTGGACATTTTATCTCCAATAAAGCTATTGGTTTTGTTGAAATAAGGAGGAAATTATGTCTTGGTAAATGTGGTTTACTTAAGGCAATGAAAATCAAAGTATGTTCCGCATGCGAGCTGCTCACTCAGAAAACATAGCAACGACTGATACCTGTTCGTTTTAACGATTTAGGCACCTTACTGTAATTTAAATATTTTTATTTATTTTATTTTATATATCTAATTACTGTGTAATTTAAACACTCTATTTGTACCATCTTCATAACCTTTTCGCTGTTTCACATATACTTCCCCTAGCGGACCCGTGTGAGAGAACGGTCATAGAATACTCTGACCGTTCTCTGACTGTTCTATGACCATTCTATGACCTCGCATTATTACGGCTAAGATCGGTAAAAAAGACATTAAAAGCTTTGCAATTATGATTCTGTGGCGAAATTTGGATTAGAAGGTGAAGCAATAAATACAATTATCTTATTTTTCAGCGATAAAAACGAGAAAAACATAATACCTGTCATTGAAGGCAGTGCAGTGGTTCATAATTGGCGGAACCTCTCCACCGTGAAGGTTTACTATTGGTGGGCACGTTCCGCAAATGGTGAACCACTGCACTGCCTTCAATGACAGGTACATGATGTATTCCTAGTTTTTATCGCTGAAAAATAAGATGATTGTATTTATTGCTTCACCTTCTAATCCAAATTTCGCCACAGAATCATGATTGCAAAGCTTTTAATGTCTTTTTTACAGTTCTTACCCGTAATAATGCGAGGTCATAGAACGGTCATAGAACAGTCAGAGAACGGTCAGAGTATTCTATGACCGTTCTCTCACACGGGTCCGCTAGGGTCCGAGTTAATTTTTCCATTTAAAAAGGCAGTATCTACGTCCATTTGTTTGATTCTTAAACCGTTTTGACAACAATATGAAAATAAAAATCTTAAAGTTTTAAACCCCTTACGACTAATCTAGCGTTGTATGTATCATCAGACTTTCTCGAGTAAACCAATTTTACATCTAAGACCTTTTGACCTTGTTCCTTATCAACTAATTTCCAAGTTTTGTTTTTATTTGTACAAACTAATTCTTTATCCATTGCCTGTTTCCAATTTTCGCAATTATTACTATTTAACGCCTCCTCAAATGTAGATGGAGTATCTACTCTACAATAATGAACAGAAACATTACTAGCACTATGCTTCGGATATCTAATCGGACCTTTTCTTTCACGTGTGGATCTACGTGGAATTTTTGGCGTCAAACTATCTTTTTCGCTTTTCTTTACATTACTCTGTACTTCATCGGTTTCATCCGTACTTTCAAAAACACTATCGTTTAATTCATTTTCTGCACTAGCATTGCTTTCATTATCATAATCATTTTCATCAAGATTAATACACTTTACATTTCTCTCGAGAATATCTACGTGTCTCGCAACTCATGTAAATACGCTGGATAATTGTTCAAAATGATTCCCTTTTCTTGGGCAAATTTATAAAATCGATTATTTAAATATTCCTTACCATTGTCACATCTAATTATTTTTACTTTCTTTTCCGTTAAATTTTCAGATTCATTAATATATTGAACTAGGCAATGAAATACTTCATCCTTAGTCTTTATGGAATAAACTTTGGCTATTTTGCTATAATCATCATTAAAAGAAACAAAATATCTTTTACCCATTGAACCAGGTGTTTTAAAGCTACCACATACATCTGCATGTATAATATCCAAAATATCTTTGGCTTTTGTTATATTATTTTTAAACGTTAAATTATGCATCTTATTTTCAATACAAATATTACACTTCATAAATTCTGAATTAAGATCACTAGGTATACCTGTCAATAACTATTGTTTACTTAACGTATTCAAATAGCCAAAATTTACATGCCCTAGCATTCTCTACCATTTTTCTTTCGAATTCATAATATTATTACATTCGGCACTGTTTACTATCTTTTCTCGATACTTCAATTTACTTGTTATCTTATAAGTTCGACTTTCTTTATAGGCTACCGCTATTAACTTATTTTTCTTATCCATGATGTTTGCAATATCACCCTTTGAAATAATTGTGTTATTATCTGTTAATTTCCCAAAACTAATTAAATTCGTATTCATATCTTTTGCGTAAAACACATTACTCATATAAACTTCATTTTTTTACCAAACGCATCAAAAAACTTACAACATTTCCGATTTTCGTTGCTTTTATGTATCTATTGCCCCCCAAATAAATATTTACTGGTTTTTTGAGCACAATCGAATTTTCAAAATATTTTTCATCATTCACTATATGATCAGTGCATCCACTGTCTAATAACCAATTAATCTCGTTACCAAACCTCTTCTTACTGTCGTTACCCTGCGCAGCGTATGCCGTCGCTATCCATGCGCTTGCTCCTGAGCTGCCCTGCTCGCTTGTTGTACTGGTTCCTTGCTAACGGAAGTTCCCGCGCCCTTTGGTGTAGTTTCCTCTTCCGCCTCTGCGTCGGCTTTGAGCACGTGTTGTGTCTAGCCATGATCTACCGTCTTGGCACTCT
The DNA here is from genome assembly GCA_030998225.1 of Diplolepis rosae. Taxonomy (NCBI): domain Eukaryota; kingdom Metazoa; phylum Arthropoda; class Insecta; order Hymenoptera; family Diplolepididae; genus Diplolepis; species Diplolepis rosae. The sequence continues at coordinate 127,346 of JAPYXD010000171.1, forward strand.
CGTGCAAAATGCCCGGTTTGTCCGCATTTATAACAACTTCCTTTCTTTGCAGTAAAAACATTGGATCTTCTTTCTTCATCTTTATTATCGGTTTTCATTTCAGCTATCTGAATTTTACTCTTTACGTATGCTGCTTTTTGATCTTCTACCTTTAAAGTATCAATCAAATCGCCAATGTAACTGTATTGACTTGGTAACGTGTTCAGCATATAATTTAATTTTTCTTTCTCACTGATTTTTGCTCCAGCGCTTTTTAACTCATTTACCGATTTTTCAAAATCACTGAAATAGGCTGCTGAATCACTGTACTTTAATACTTTTCTAATCTCAATTTTTCCAATTTATTTCTGCACACGATCTGTAATGCTGTAGACTCTTTTAAATAAATTTCATCCAACTTATTTATTATGCCATACGCAGTTGTTTTTTCACACACAAACTCTAACTGCTTATTCGAAATTGAACTGTATATTATATTTATAGCTTTTAAATCTTGCTCATCCCATTCAGGTCTGTCTGCACTATTCCTTTCTCTAGTTATTACTTCGAGGCACTTTTTGAATTTCAAGAATATCGTTATTCTCTTTTTCCACATAGGGGTAACTGCGCCAGTATATGAATGCTTACCAGTGAGTGAATGGTCATGACAGTTTACATGATAAATAAGATAAAAATAATTATAATCGTAATTGATAAACATTCATATTTAATTGAACACGTGAACTTTAAAGTGCACTAATTTTTTTTTGCTAAAAATTCTGGTTTATTTCAGTAAACTCTCATAAAGATGTTACTGTTAGCCATACTCGCAAAAATAGTGGATTTCACGCATAACCGCACGAATGAAACAATTTTTGGAAAACCTAAAAATAAATAACATGACGCGTTCAGAACTTGTCAATAAATCTATAATAAAAATAATTGATTATTGTAGTGTTTAAGATTGATTTCTGGCCTTAATGCTCGTTATATATTTCAATTTATTAATTTTTGTATCATTAATTCATTGGCATCATAAATTAGACTTGTGACCAGCGAATGAATACATTCAACTACTGGTAAACAAAAGCTCGACACGGTTGGGTACCACTAAGTGAATGCGCATGTCTTGAAGCCAGTGACATTCGAGGTTAGGAAACCTCATGGTTATCATACGGCCGGGCCGGCTAGTCATGGCTCTTAAGATGTAGCTTTAAATCTTATACTAAAATTAATATTTAAGTTTGTTATGTAAATAAAGCTACAAAAGTTTAGAATTATTATCAAGATTAGCAGATTTATATGTGAGCAATGGCAAAATTGACGAGACGGAAACAAATAAGCAAGTACGAGGAAATGTAACAAAAGCAAACAGTATTACAGATAGAAAGAAAAGGAAAGCCCGCCCACAGAAACGGTAATTGCATTTGTGCGAGAAAAATAAACGTATTACGTTGAAAATCGTGATATTGATTTGTGTTTACTTTTCTGCAGATTCTTATACTCCCAAGAAGCGCTAGAGCAAGCTATAGCTCTCGTTACAAACAAAACTTGTAGCTTAAATAAAGCAGCCAAGCAGTATGGGATTCCTGTGGGAACCTTGTTTAATAAAGTACATGGAATAAGTCCTTTGAAAAGGCGAATGGGTCCAAGTACAGTTTTGACAGAAGAGGAAGAAAAAAGAATAAAACAATGGATATTGGATAAAGCTGAAATAGGTTATCCGATGCATCACATGATTGTGAGAGAGGCTGTCAAAAAAGTACTTGATAAAATAGACAGGCCAAATCCATTTAAAAATAATATGCCTGGACTCAAATGGCTCAAGCTGTTTTTAAAACGTCACCCAGAGATTAAGAATAAGAGAACAGAAATGTTGTCCCGTGTAAGGGCTGCTGTAACAGAAACAGTAACATAGTTAACTGCTTTTATTCTCAGTTACTGGCAAATGGTGTGAATTTTCCAGTAATTTTATTTTTTGATGGTCACTCATCACACATTAGTATTGAATTACATGACTTCTGTGCTGAAAAACAAATTCTATTATACTGCTTCATTGCTCATGCCTCGCACATAATGTAGCCTCTAGACGTTGGTTTTTTCAGGCCTCTCAAATTATGTTGGCGAAAAGCAGTGGCAGAGCATGCACAGAAATCAAATAAAGTAATTACAAAAGTAAATTTTGCTCCAATATTTCATGATGCATTTACTAAAGTCTTGAAAAAGCCAGAAATTATTGAGAAAAGTTTTGAAAGATCAGGTATTTATCCGTTCAACGCTGATAAAGTCGATTACTCCAAGTGCATTACTTACAGAAGAGAAAATATTAAAAAATCTTTGTTACATGAAAGTGATACAGATGCAGTTGTGTGTGCAACTCCAACCGCTGATATTGCGTGTCAAATCCCTACAGAAATTTCAAAAGAATTTGAAGAACACCTTTTTTTAGGAAGATTAGTGAAGATTTAAAAGGTGATATGTTAGAGTCTATTGAAACTGCTGTGATTTCTCATGAAAGTATTCTCAATTTAGAAGATCAGGATATTGAATATTTTGATTACTCGTCGTTAGCTAATAATGTTAGTATAGAATTTATTGACTGTAAGGACATACCAAATAGTTACTCAGCAGAAGTAGGTATAGACCATATAAAGGCCACAGAACATAGTTATTATACAAACAGCTCGTGATGAAAAAGAAAGAGCTGCAGATGTGAGTGATTTAGAATCTAATACTGTTGCTGTTGAGACAAAGTTGCCGTTAGATATTTCCAAAACAAAATTAACTTCTAAAACTACTGACACTCATTTTATACAGCATGAAGATGGAAATTCAAACGACAGTGGCATTTATACCGCGAATTTGAGTAGCTTCCAGACTAAAACTATTACAGAGCAAGACGATGGCGTACTAGATTTGTCTTGCAGATCAAAGGTTAATACCAATGCAAGCACTATATCAACGGCACCAACTGTTCTGAATGACAATGTACTGTTAAATCCTTTCTCAAGCAGTATAAAACAACTACCATTTGATAGTACTTCAGCTTTCGCCAGTAAGGGTAAGTACTGTACAAGAAAATTTTTTATATCTTTATGTACTTTCATTCAATTTTACTATTTTTTGTACAGATTTTTCAACGATTGTCAGTAATGACATTAATGTAAAAAGAGAAATTTTAGATAGTAATGTTACTATATCACAGTCACATATTAATCAAATTTGGAAAGAACATTTACACTTTCTTCGAATTGAAACTTCAAAAGTAAAGCAACGTAAAATCATCCAAGCTCCTATTTATGCTTTGACTTCAGAGCAATGGAAAATATAATATTTGAGAAAAAAAGAGGAAGAAGAAAAGCTTCAACAAGAAAAAGAAGCAAAGAAGAAAATTAAAGAAAAGACAAGAATTTTCTTGTCTTCGTTTGCCCAATTCAGCTTTTTCCTCTCTTTTGATCCTTGCTTTCGTTTCACTTTTTCAATCTGCTTCTCTTTCTTAATCCTCTCAAACTCAGCACCCTCCTCCGTCTTTTTCTTCGCTTATTCTATTGTTTTCTCCTTCTTAATTTTTTCCAACACTGGTTTTCCTTCTTATTGCTGTTTTCTCAGCTTTACCCTTTCTTCTTTTTCAAGCTGAATTGCGAGTTTCTTTTCCTCATGATCTCTATACCATTCCATCCAACCGTCTCCCGTTGCAGCGTACGGTTGAGAATGTTTGTCAACTTTTTTTTCTTATTTGCTGCTTGCGATAGTGAAGGGCAAACAATAGTATATTACGTGCCTAGGCGCACAATGAGGGTTATTGTCGCGAGTCTCGTAATTTCCCGAATTCTGTGCATTGGAACGTATTCTATTTTATGTGACTTCGGTGCGTATACGAGTTTTACGCTACAGTTGAGAGTAGCGTAATGTTGTGTATTACGATACAGACGAATGTAATGTAAAATTGAACTACGCATGCGCCTATTACGATAGAGCGGAGCTTAATCTTCTTCTTATTCTTCTTCTTCTTCGTACAGCATTGGCACCGTACTGACAAAGCCTTGTACATTTGAACTGCGCATGCGTCTATTACAATACGCTTCTACTACACAAAATCGAAAAATTCAAAATGGCCGGAAGTATTCGCGGAAAGTCAAGTGAGATGGGCGATAATCACGGCAATTTCGACATTTTCAGATCGGATTCGAGTGTACGCATAAAAACTCGTATATGCGCCGAAGTCACATAAAATAGAATATGTGCCAATGCACACAATTCGGGTAATTACGAGACTCGCTTAAAATGCTCGCAGGACTGATCGCGCCTCGGCTTTGATCTCCTGCGAAGATTATCGCTCGTCGTGTAATAACCCTCATTATGCACCTAGGCACATAATATACTATTACAGCATAAAAAGTCAATAAATTTTCGACTGACGGCGACTGGCACAACACTAAAAGGTTGCGGCGCTAGTCTTGGTGATTGTGTCTGAGGTCTGGCACATTGGCAGGTTACGTGATCCAGTGTCCGGATTGTTTATTTATTAACATAAGAATAATAAAATCTTAAAAAAAATAAATGCATTGTATGCGAAATTCATTTTTACAAAGTATACATGCATTACTTCTTTCATATATGTTTGCGAAAGGCCGATGCACCAAAATAATAGATTCTGTGACGTCCTAAGTTTTTAGTTTAATTAATTTTTCCTAGCTAAATTCTAGAGTCCTTCAACCTATCTATATTGCTCTGTTTATTGGCAAATATAATTACCGATTAATGGGGTAGACAAGCCAAATAAATTAAATAATAAATTATGTTTAACAAAAATAATTCTTAAAGAATTACAATGTTAATAAATTCATGATTCAAGCGACTTTTTGTCCTATTAAAAGAGAGAGAATTGGGGGCAGCCTGGTTTTTCTTCGGTTTTTAGTCTGGTTTGTCCAAACATTGAGAAAAACACACCGTGAGTCTAAGGGTGTGAGAGAGAAAAGAGAAGTTAAATGATCAAATTTTGTTGACTTACCGGTTTGTTTTTGAGTAAACGCCTATTGAATATGATGATGCATTTATTAAGCTAATCCTTTTCTTTAGGTAATCCTTAGTTGACCCAACCCCTGGTCAGGTAATTGAATCCTTGGCTGGTGGTAATCATGTAATCCGCAGATTATACAATTATTATCTCGAATGTGTCACGTTGTGACTTGATAATTGTTTCACTTCTTGATGATTCAAATAATATGAGTTTTCAGAACACTGTTTACATATTTCTGCGACGACTTGTAGACGCACTTTTCTGCTGCCACTTAGACTGATCTTTAGGCCTTGTAGTGTGGCTTATATCATTACCTATAGATTCAATCCATAGGACAAAAGTATCAAAATTCGATTTCCATGGTTTCAATAGCCTTTTCAAGGCTATTCGAATTTTAGATGTAAATGGGTTGGATTGAAAGTGTGGCCCATCTTTCTAGCGTGCTGCGTTGGTGAGCTTAGAGACTCACACCGATTTTCCAAGTCCGTGTTGGTCATGACTTCATGGCGTGGGTGTCACCCACATCTTCTCAAGTAGTCATGTAAACCCAGTGTCTCCAGAACGTGGGATTTTTCGGCCCCCACCACGTTCCCATCTGGGAGAAACGCATGCAAACGTGGCGTGTCAGTGTGTCGGCTCTGCTACACGCTGCGGTCACCAGCTTCGTGTAAAGCCGAAGGTGCACGAAGACGGACTTCGTTACAATGCTTGAGTTTTCAAGTTATTTTTAGATTTCACGCTTTCGTTTATCGAGTCGAAATTAAGAATTGTATTTTTCTCGAGTACGTGCAAACGAGGCGCGAAGCAGACGACGAATTTGAATTTACGAAGTATATAGTTCAAGAAATAACACTTTTCTTCAATTTCTTGAAGAAAGTCTGCATGAAATAAACATCAGTATGATCTTGGAAAATTTCATGAGGATTTCAACACTTCAAAAATAAACTTTCAGTGAAATTTAGTGACAATAAATGTATAAAATTTGAATCAATATATAATTTTCCATTCAAATTTATATACTTCTTACTAATTTTGTACATTTAACAATTTTTCAATTAGAACAATATTTTCTATCAAGATAAAATGAACATAAAATTCAAGTTCATAATTTATATTTTCAGTTATATGTTAGAAATATTTTCATCTCACATTTTTGTAGCCTAAGCACAAACTTTTCATTCCAAAACTTAAAATCTCTACGGAAATGGAAAATTGTCTAATAGCAGTAGATAAATTAAAAAGCTAAAATATGTGTTTATTGGTATTTCCATATTAACATATAAATATCAATCAACTTTAAATTTTACATAAAAATGTTCGTTCGAAGTGTTCAAATCTTGTTACAATTTGACAAGATTTTATGGAGGAGTGCAATCTTTTGGATGAAATATTTTGTAGTTCTTAATTTGTCTGTCCGTCTGAAATCGTAGTAAGATTTGAACAGTAAACAACAAATTTTCCAATAGAATTCAGGATCAATAATAATTGATTCAGGAAATACTTCAACTCTATAGAGCATTTTTGTATTTCGAATTCAAAATGTGTGCTTAAGCCACAAAAAAGTAAGCTGAAAATGTAGATATAAAACTAATTATGTCATGTTTATGTCTTCTTAATGGAAAATACTTTGCATATAATTCTCTAATTCGATATTTTTTTAATGTATGAACATTCAAGAAATTGATAAATATTCCATCTTTTTATAGGAACTAAAAATTTCCGGATAATGCTTTGATTGAGAAAGCTAAAAATTTGTCAAATATTGATATAAATTGCAATTTTACAATTGCATTATTTTTCAAATATTTTAACATCTCTTCAATCTTGATAATTCTTACAGAAGTTTATTTCATGTGAGTGACTTTTTCTTTTTCTAATGAAAGATTTCGTAATTCTAAATTCGGCCCAATTCGTAACATTGTAAAAAGATTTTAAAACTTCATAAAAATTTTTTTTCTGTTTTATTCAAAGTCAATAAATATTCAATGTTTGGAATCGAAATATTAAGTAAATGATTTTTAATTTCTGGGAATAAACTGCTTTAATAAGACAATCTTTCTTCTTTGTGAGAAATCTCAATTTTAATATTAAAATTCTACACATAGGATACAAAAACATAATATGAAAATACTTTTATTACAGAATTTTGAAATATACAAGTTGACCAATTTTTAATCGAGTAAATCGGCTACTTTAAGCAAAAAATTATGTTAAAAATATTTTATCAATAAAAAATAAGACACATTAAATTACGGTTTAAAATCCACATTCATAGATTGATGGTAAAAGCAGTTTAAAGTTTTTTAATCTTACGTTTTATTGACGTATGCACAGACTTTTAATCAGATAAATGAAATGCTTTATAGAAAGTCAAAATTTTCTTATTACTGCACTTAATCAAATTTATAAAGTAAAAATATTTTTTAATTGATGCTTTCACTCAATTCTTTAAACATTCATTAATTGAAAGTTGTACTCAAAATTTAATCTTGCAGCGTTTCAATATTCCCACAATGTTACAAAATCTTATTAATCATTATTTTAGTCGAATTATTTTCAAAATATTTAAAAAATAAATGTAAATATTTTGATTAAATACTCTGTCAAATTTTGCATTTGACTGATCTTGCAAAATTGTTGAAAGTTTTGAATACCGATAGAAGAAACTTTAAATGAAATTTTATGTCCATAAATGCTTAAAGTTCTATATAGAAATATCAACTACAACATTCTCAAATTTTATAAATAAACTACTAAATTCAAAAAGTTTCGGATTTTTTTAAAAACTGTACAAATTTCAAATATGAATGAGTCAAAATCTACTGATTATCAGTGAAATTTGACTGATTTAAATAACTAAAAACAGATTACTGTGAATCAGTCAAATTTCACTGATTACTTCAGTGAAAAGTAACTGATTTAACAGTGAAAAATATTGTTTCCACTGATGATTCAGTGAAAAGGCAAATCACTGATTCAATCAGTGAAAATTTGACTGATTCAGATTTAGAGTGTATACAAATTTCAAATATAAAGTGTACTCTGTACATTAATCAAACAAATTTAGAAGATGAATATTTTAATAAATATTCCTAAATATTATTGGAAAAACAATTGTAGACATACTTTCATTACTTAGTAAAATACTATGAAGACTTGCTTTTTAAATTAAAGCGAAAACTTTTAAAACCTTTAACAATCGGTTGCATAGATTCTGCTCTAATCTTGGACGCAATTAGAGAAATAGGTTTTTTTGCTTTTTTTAGATCTAGTTTTTGCCTTAAACATAAAAGAAAGAAAACACATTTGAAATATTAAAATAAAAAAGCTGGTTCATTCTTAGAGAATCCCAAATATTCTGAAATAAAACTCCTTTCCACACCACCACGGAGGTAGAGTTTACTAGTAATAGTTCAATAAATTTTATGTACTCTAAATAAATTTTTTCGTAATTGCAGAAAACTTATTCCAAATACAAAAATTGTATCTTTAAATGTACAGGATAATTAATTATAAAAATCGTTCGAATTTGAATTTCAAGGACTTGTACGCACTTTCAAGGCACATCGTTTTTCCTTTTGCAAAAATTTTTAAAACTTCTAATTTTTCAAGTAATTGGGAGAAGTACATTAAAAAAAAAATTGTTTTCTCTACTTCCACTCGCGCTAGCTTAACAAATTTTCAGAATTTTACGATTTTATTAATATTGTATTAAGTGTCTACATTTTCTGAAACTATCTACAGGAGAAAAATTTTAATACTTTAGTAAAGAAAGTTTTCTGAAAAGTTGTAGCTCAATCAGATTAATAGCCAAAAAGTTACCAATGTTTTAAATCGCAAACGAACGGTATAGAGGTCAAATTGGAGACGAAAACAAATAATAATAGCAACCTTCTTTTGTTTTCTTCTAAGATATACTTGATTCTCGCTTTATGCGTTATTTGAGAAGGCAAGAGTGTGGATTCTTCATATTTTTATCGTAATTCCTTATTGAAAACGGCAAAAGTAAGAATATTATATTATTATTTGGTGATACGTGAGTGCTCTTACGTACGTTATTGTTTGATGCTTGTGGGTAAGTTTATTTTGTGAAACTTAATTTGTGTGCAGATTACAAATTATTCACATTCGCTCAATTTTATCGATTTTTCATCTTATTAATTCTTTTCAGATAATTCTGTTTTCCTTCGTCGTATAATTTATTGTTCACAATGAGTAATCCGGTTGACCCAAATTCGAGTGTTTTGAAGGACAGCCAGGTTCAAACGAAGGTTGACCACCTTTTGAACTCTGGTTCAAACGAATATCAACCCGCTAGAAAAGTCATGAAAAATGCAAAAAACTTTCAGTTGGGATGGTTTGAGGAATTTCCGTCGTGGAGAGAGTGGGTGGTTACATTAGCAGATCAAACAAGATTTCATTGCAAAATTTGCAATAAAACGTTGCTATGTGGCAAATCGGAAATTGAAAAGCATGAAGCATCTTTATCACACAGAAAGAAGCAAGAGTTTTCAAATAAATTAGAATGTTATGGAGTAGTAAGTGAAAATTCTTCTAATGTAACTGCCAATTCTTACAGTGTTGAACCTTGTGTAGCAAGTTCTTCTGCTTCAGAATTCACAAATTCCACGATTCCGGAAAGTGTTACTTTCAAACAGAAAGTACAAGGAGCAGAGATTAGGATTAGTACATTTTTCGTAGAGCATAATTTACCATTCGCGATTTCATCAGAATTAATAGGACTTTTCCAAGATATGGAACCTTCGGTTTTAAAAGACGTTAGATTGAACCACACTAAAATGGTCCTAGTTGTAAATAACGTCGTATGTGCTGCTGAAACTGATCGCATGGCAAATATTTTGCGTAAGCAATCATTTTCAGTGTACGAAGACGAAACGACCGACAGGACTCTAGAAAAGTGGCTGTCATTAATGGTTCGATATGTGGAGCCAATGACATTTTCTGTCAGTGTGGAATTGCTCCAGCTTATTAATGTAAATGCTTCGGATTGTTCTGCCTCTAAAATTTTTGATGCGTTCGAAAAAGCATTGTCCGGGCAGAAAATCCCTTTATCTAATATCTGTGCTTTAGCTTGTGATAATGCACAGGTGATGGTCGGCAATAGGTCCTCATTTAAAACAAAATTAAAGGAAAAAAGTCCCCTTTTAATTGTTTTCCCGTGTGTCTCGCATTCGTCAGCAATTGTAGCAAAATATGCTTGTGCCAGAATCCCAGATGTAGAGGATTTAATCAAAGATTTGCCAGCTTTTCTTAATGCTAGCTCCAAATGAACGGCTATTTTTCGATCGATTGTTTTGGAATTAGGAAATCACTATCAAAAAATTCCTAGTCATTCTGAAACTCGCTGGCTTGTCCGCTATCGATGCATAGATATTATAATAAAGAATTGGGAAGTTATTCTTCAGTATCTTATGGTCCTCGTATCTGAGAAGGTAGAGAAGGCCAAAGACTTGTTAGGAAAAATGCAGAATCCTTTGACACTCGCATATTTCCTATTCTTGAAATTTACTTTGAATAGGTTCAAAGTATACAATGCGAAATTTCAAAGTCGCGAAACAATGGTTCAGGAACTCCAGCCAAACTCGGCTAAATTCTTCGTATGGATTCTTAGCAGTTATTTGAAAGAGGGTCTTCTTCAACCGAATTTATTCTTTCAAATCATTAGAAATGTTAACTTTGCAGATCCTAGTAATCAAAAGCCGCTTCAAGACATTGACGTTGGTAAGGAAACGCGAGAATATTTCCAGCAGCAACTTACAAACAAGAAATTGCAAATAGTAGAAGTTGATCTATTTCTTCGTCATTGCTTGAAATTTTATGTCACAGCAAGCGAAGAAATTCGCAATCGACTTCCTTTTGATGACATCTTTTTGTCTTGCGTTGCTGTTTTCCGGCCTCAAGTAGCTTTCTATGCTGATCGAAGCGAAACTTTTCCTAGGGTCTGGAAAGTTTGTCAAGATTTAGGGTCGTTTGGTAGAATAGGTGTACAAAAAGAGTGGGATTCTTTACTCAAAATCAGACAGGAACTCAAAGAAAAGTGGTCGAATTTATCTTTTGACGAAATGTGGTCTAGTATCGGTGTATCTTCGACGAGTACAGGAGAAAAACTTTTTCCAAATTTGACCTCAGTATTGAATCATGTTCGGAGTCTTCCTCATTCAAATTTTGAGGCGGAGCGAGGTTTCTCCATGCTCACGGACGCGAAAACTCCCAAAAGAAATCGCTTAGGAACCAGGACGGTCAACTCAATTTGTGTTACTCGATCAGCCCTAAAGGCGAGAGCTGAAACAGCCAGAACAACGAGCATCACTTCGAAGCATTTGCAATTAATGACCGAAAATCTATATGAGATGGCAGAAAGTAATAGGGAAAGTGGTTTGTCGCTCTTCGCTCACGAAGGAGAGGATTAATTCTAATGGCCAAGGTATGGCGTTAATCAATTTCAAACCCCTTTCTTACTCACAAAATAATGACATTTTATTTCTTATATCAGAGATACGTTCTTTATTCCTTTCTTCGCGTGCCTCGGGTATGGAAATTGTTTAGTTTTAATTATTATTTTGTGAGTAAGAAAACATACTGAAATTGAGTAATATCACGCTTTGGGCATAAGTGAGAGGCAAGGGGACTCAAAATAATCAAGCACCCCAAATCATCCCGAATTAATCAAACTTCTTCATTATTTGATTTAAAACCAAACATTTTTGTTCGATGTATACTGGCATTTGATAGAGGCAAGCCTGAAGTACGGGCTACATTTGTAGCGTTTTTTACCACTTTGCTTCATTTTTTTCCTTTTTTCTTTTTGCTTGAAAGCAAAAACCCTTTTCGTTTCGTAGGACGTGGACTAGGCCTACAGGGGATACCACGTAAAAGAAACGAGCCTTAAACTCTACCTCCGTGGTGGTGTGGAAAGGAGTTTTATTTCAGAATATTTGGGATTCTCTAAGAATGAACCAGCTTTTTTATTTTAATATTTCAAATGTGTTTTCTTTCTTTTATGTTTAAGGCAAAAACTAGATCTAAAAAAAGCAAAAAAACCTATTTCTCTAATTGCGTCCAAGATTAGAGCAGAATCTATGCAACCGATTGTTAAAGGTTTTAAAAGTTTTCGCTTTAATTTAAAAAGCAAGTCTTCATAGTATTTTACTAAGTAATGAAAGTATGTCTACAATTGATTTCTTGAATCCTACCCAAAGGTCAAACATGGTGCAAAAATGTGGTAAAATAAGGAAAATGTCTGAGTACTTTGAAGAAGTTTTTCTAAATCGATATGTATCATATTCCAATAATATTTAGGAATATTTATTAAAATATTTATCTTCTAAATTTGTTTGATTAATGTACAGAGTACACTTTATATTTGAAATTTGTATACACTCTAAATCTGAATCAGTCAAATTTTCACTGATTGAATCGGTGATTTGCCTTTTCACTGAATCATCAGTAGAAACAATATTTTTCACTGTTAAATCAGTTACTTTTCATTGAAGTAATCAGTGAAATTTGACTGATTCACAGTAACCTGTTTTTCGTTATTTAAATCAGTCAAATTTCACTGATAATCAGTAGATTTTGACTCATTCATATTTGAAATTTGTACAGTTTTTAAAAAAATCCGAAACTTTTTGAATTTAGTAGTTTATTTATAAATTTTGAGAATGTTGTAGTTGATATTTCTATATAGAACTTTAAGCATTTATGGACATAAAATTTCATTTAAAGTTTCTTCTATCGGTATTCAAAACTTTCAACAATTTTGCAAGATCAGTCAAATGCAAAATTTGACAGAGTATTTAATCAAAATATTTACATTTATTTTTTAAATATTTTGAAAATAATTCGACTAAAATAATGATTAATAAGATTTTGTAACATTGTGGGAATATTGAAACGCTGCAAGATTAAATTTTGAGTACAACTTTCAAATAATGAATGTTTAAAGAATTGAGTGAAAGCATCAATTAAAAAATATTTTTACTTTATAAATTTGATTAAGTGCAGTAATAAGAAAATTTTGACTTTCTATAAAGCATTTCATTTATCTGATTAAAAGTCTGTGCATACGTCACTAAAACGTAAGATTAAAAAACTTTAAACTGCTTTTACCATCAATCTATGAATGTGGATTTTAAACCGTAATTTAATGTGTCTTATTTTTTTTTGATAAAATATTTTTAACATAATTTTTTGCTTAAAGTAGCCGATTTACTCGATTAAAAATTGGTCAACTTGTATATTTCAAAATTCTGTAATAAAAGTATTTTCATATTATGTTTTTGTATCCTATGCGTAGAATTTTAATTTTAAAATTGAGATTTCTCACAAAGAAGAAAGATTGTCTTATTAAAGCAGTTTATTCCCAGAAATTAAAAATCATTTACTTAATATTTCGATTCCAAACATTGAATATTTATTGACTTTGAATAAAACAGAAAAAAAATTTTTATGAAGTTTTAAAATCTTTTTACAATGTTACGAATTGGGCCGAATTTAGAATTACGAAATCTTTCATTAGAAAAAGAAAAAGTCACTCACATGAAATAAACTTCTGTAAGAATTATCAAGATTGAAGAGATGTTAAAATATTTGAAAAATAATGCAATTGTAAAATTGCAATTTATATCAATATTTGACAAATTTTTAGCTTTCTCAATCAAAGCATTATCCGGAAATTTTTAGTTCCTATAAAAAGATGGAATATTTATCAATTTCTTGAATGTTCATACATTAAAAAAATATCGAATTAGAGAATTATATGCAAAGTATTTTCCATTAAGAAGACATAAACATGACATAATTAGTTTTATATCTACATTTTCAGCTTACTTTTTTGTGGCTTAAGCACACATTTTGAATTCGAAATACAAAAATGCTCTACAGAGTTGAAGTATTTCCTGAATCAATTATTATTGATCCTTAATTCTATTGGAAAATTTGTTGTTTACTGTTCAAATCTTACTACGATTTCAGACGAACAGACAAATTAAGAACTACAAAATATTTCATCCAAAAGATTGCACTCCTCCATAAAATCTTGTCAAATTGTAACAAGATTTGAACACTTCGAACGAACATTTTTATGTAAAATTTAAAGTTGATTGATATTTATATGTTAATATGGAAATACCAATAAACACATATTTTAGCTTTTTAATTTATCTACTGCTATTAGACAATTTTCCATTTCCGTAGAGATTTTAAGTTTTGGAATGAAAAGTTTGTGCTTAGGCTACAAAAATGTGAGATGAAAATATTTCTAACATATAACTGAAAATATAAATTATGAACTTGAATTTTATGTTCATTTTATCTTGATAGAAAATATTGTTCTAATTGAAAAATTGTTAAATTTACAAAATTAGTAAGAAGTATATAAATTTGAATGGAAAATTATATATTGATTCAAATTTTATACATTTATTGTCACTAAATTTCACTGAAAGTTTATTTTTGAAGTGTTGAAATCCTCATGAAATTTTCCAAGATCATACTGATGTTTATTTCATGCAGACTTTTTTCAAGAAATTGAAGAAAAGTGTTATTTCTTGAACTATATACTTCGTAAATTCAAATTCGTCGTCTGCTTCGCGCCTCTTTTGCACGTACTCGAGAAAAATACAATTCTTAATTTCGACTCGATAAACGAAAGCGTGAAATCTAAAAATAACTTGAAAACTCAAGCATTGTAACGAAGTCCGTCTTCGTGCACCTTCGGCTTTACACGAAGCTGCTGACCGCAGCGTGTAGCAGAGCCGACACACTGACACGCCACGTTTGCATGCGTTTCTCCCAGATGGGAACGTGGTGGGGGCCGAAAAATCCCACGTTCTGGAGACACTGTGTAAACCCGCCGTACCAGGTTTAGTGTGAGTTAGTCGCAAGAGTCAGTGTTCGCAGAACTGTTTTTAAAAAAACAGTTCGAATAAAATACTTTGTAAAGTTTTTTTAAAATACAAATATAAACATTGAGATTTCTCTGACACGTAGTAGAATTGAGAAATTTTTCTTTGAAATAAAATACATTGCAAATTTGTTTTTAAATACTTAACATCTTTTACATGACTATTTGAATATACAAGTGTGTAGAAAAGGTTTCTATTATTGAATAAATAACTAAATCATATCTTATTTTGCACACAAAATTACACATTGAGATTTCTTTGTTATGAAGTAAAATTTATACGATTTTCTGATATTTCTAAATCATTTCAGTCGATTATGTCGATCATTAGAAGAGTGTATCACTGTACGTGATAACGGAACTCTACATAATCAACATAATCGACTAAAATGATTTAGAAATATCAGAAAATAGTTCCCGGTTTATCCGTAGCCAAAATTTGCGTTAACAAGTTTCTGTGAGAAAAGTTGTGGAACCTCCGTAACTCAGATGACAGAGCATTCGACCGGCAATCGAAAGGACCTGGGCTCGATACCCAGCGGAGTGGAAGCGTTCCTTTTTTCATAGAAAAATTTCTTCAATAATTAAAATTTATACATATGTATATGTATAAATATAAAAGTTTCTAAGTATTCAAAAAAGTTTTTTGTTGGTATTTTATTATTATAATATTCGTCAATTTTACTTCATAGCAAAGAAATCTCAATGTGTAATTTTGTGTGCAAAATAAGATATAATTTAGTTATTTTTTCAATAATAGAAACCTTTTCTACACACTTGTATATTCAAATATACCTTTTTTCGATATAAATATATATATGTGACCATCTGTTGCTTCAGCTTTTTTCCAAGTGACTTAAATTTTATAAAAACAAATTAAATTTGTTTCCTCATCTGTTGTTCCATCTATGTTGAAAGTGATTTGATTTTGATAATACAAGTAATAACTAAAAAAAAATTCCTGATAATGTCAAGAAAGTTAATAAAATTTTGCATATGATGAGCTCAGATTGGAAGCAAAATGTTAATTTCATAAAAAGATACCCTAAGATAGAATACAGAAAAAAAGTCTAATAATATTTTGATTAGTTAACAAAATACTATGATGACATATTTTTGAAGTAAGACCAAAAACTTTTAAAATTGTTAATTTTTTTACAGTTATTAACATTTTTCAAAAAGATCATAATTTGACATTTTTTGTTGTTTCTTTTTATGAAATTAAGATTTTGCTTTCAACTTGATCTCATTAGATGCAGAATTTTATTAACTTTTATGATATTATCAGGAATTTTTGGTGAGTTGTTATTATCAAAATCAAATCACTTTCAATATAGATGAAACAGCAGATGAGGGAAAAAATTCCATTTTTTTTTGTTGTAAAAATTAAGTCACTTAAACAAAAGTAAAACCTAAAGAACGAAAACAAATACAATATGAAACGCAAAAACTTATCTTTGTTTTGAATAAACAATAAAATCCGAAATGGACAATTTTTTGAAAAATATTTATTAAAAGATAATTAGTCTATATGTAGCTTACGTAAATATACCTTTTGGACTTAATTGCATAAGTAAAGAATATGGTAACAATGTAACTGTGTTTTCGAACATGCAAAGTCTCTGAGCATGTGGCATTTGTAGATAAATGTGTTTTACTTTTATTCTACTTCACTTCACTTCACTTCATCACACCCTTAAATTGGAATTAGACGCCACAATAACATCGAAGCGACTAATTTTAAAAGTAACCTTCTCTGTCCAGGTGGAGATTTACAACTTGGCTAGGAGTTGGTTGCCAGTACTGGTCTGGTACTTGAAAGCAGTTCTGGTCCAGTACTATCAGTCGGTACTGGAATAGTACTGGCTGGACCCCTAATTATAACTCGGATGGGGGTTGGTAGTCAGTACTGGGCTGGTACTTAAAAGCAGTACTGGTTCTGTACTATCATCTGCACAAAGAAAAATAGTTGGAATAATTTCACTCGACTCTGTCGGTTCAGCTTGAGACATAAGAACATTCCGACATTTCTCTTAGATAAAAAAAATTCTTACCTCGAGCCTGCTATTATTAATCATCCGATACATACTTAAACAGGACATAAATACATTCACACCATTTAGTCGCAGCCAATCATATTTTTCATCACAAATACACTTATATACAACCTCACATATATAAACCTAAAAACTACACGTATATATAGGACGATACGCTTTTGTCGAATCTCGCACATGCTCGCTTACAACGCATGTTTCATCCGTCATGTTTTTTCAGGTTAAGGGGGTCGTCTAGTATGAAGGCTGTATTTTTATGCATTTTTTGAGTCATTATTTAAAAAACCGTTCAAGTAAAATAATTTTTGAATTTTATCTCTTCTTTGAGTACATTTGGACAAACTTTTTTAATTTTTTGAAGCCAATATATTGAATAATATCGGAGATGCACCGCTCAACAGGAAGACGTAAAAAAAAAGTTGCTCCACTGCTGCCATGATTCCGGGCGTTCTAATTATCTGAAATCAAAAAACCGAACGCCATTTTATTCCTGAGACTTAAAACTGCAAATTGAACTAAAAGAAAGTTCGAATTCCAAAAAAAAGTATTCTTTTGCTTCACCAAAAAAAAATCTTAGTTTTTCGACTATTTTTCGCGTCTATATAATTGAAAAGAAAAACTAACGAAGCAATCTTAATTCTTTTAGCTTAATTTGTAGTTGGACATGTACTGAAGATGCTGTAAAATGTTGAGCATTAACAGTGAAATAATTTTTGAGATATCGGGCAGCAGTTTTGAAAAAACTTGTTTTGAGAAAAACGCGTTTTAAAGTTGGTGTACATTATTCATAATAAAAAAATTGTCTCACCATCAATCTTGCAACTTTATAACGGCTTAGAATTTTCAACAATCCATTTATCCACGTCTTCTAAACATGTTTTAGACGTGATTTATGAAAAAAGAAAATCGATTTTTTTAACCCGTCACACTAGAAGACCCCCTTAAAATAAAACCTTGATATAATGGAGAAAATCTGCCCTCGGATAGAGTACTGTAGTTTGACGCGCATGACACTTTGTTTTGTAGAGCTGGGTGATCATAAAATTGCTCATCGCATTATATGGACTATAGGTCTGAAATATTATGAGTTAGTTTTTAATAATATTATGATTTTATGGCAATAATGTACTAATCCCACGCGCAAGCTCAGAAGACGTTCCAATTGTTTTTGCCTGCAATATGCCATAATCCTTCACAAAAGAAATAAGTTATAGTGAGAATTTTTGTTATTAAAAATATTAAACTGCAGAAAAACAATGGAAAATTCTGAAGCACATGCAGTCAACTTTGCTGTAAATTCTGAAAAAGTTGCCAATGTGATTCAAAAATCTAATATATTATTTAACAAAAATTCTGATTATGAACTATGTTTTCGCAAATTGAAACGTAGTTAATAAAAGTTGGAAACGCGAGTATACCGTGAAAAAAAAATCTTCAAATACATGGAGAATAATATTTGTCTAAAACTACCAAACTACATATTTGGAAACGCATGATCAACTTCTAAAGCGACGATTCTATTAATTCACATTTATATTAGGATTTCTATTATCGATAATTCAGCTTATTATATAGTAGCAACGCTAATAAATGTGAATTATTAGAAAAAAGTATGTCGCTTTACAATTTAATCCTGTGTTTCTGAATAGTTTGTAAGTATCATAAGTCTTTAAGGGTATGTGATACTTAAGAAAAGTAGGAACTTTACACTGAAAAAAAGATTCTTAGATCCAAAAAAATGTATTCAATTCATTCCATTTCTTTGTATCAAACAATTCGTTACCCAATTCAATTAAATATTTCTCACAAGCATGAAACGCGTGCTCTGATTCAAAGAAATAATTTATTTGAGAGGCATTTCTTCATTACAAAGAAATATTTCTTTGCTTCTAAATGTGAGCGAATTAACTCAACCGAATCATGTCTTTGAAACCAAGTACCTAGTTTATTTGAATCTTGTTTTCGCACTCACAGAAATATTTATTTGATTCAATGTCCCATTTCTTGAACTCAACGAAACGCATTTGAATCAAATAATTTATCTATGGATGAATGAAGCTTTAGGTTTAGTTAAATCAAGGAAATATTAATTTAATTGAGGCATTCATTAATTAATTTAGGAAGATATTTATTTGATTTAAAGAGTTGATACATGTATACCAATATAATGTTTCTTTATATGAATAAAATATTGTGTTTACATAAATATTTATTTCTTTAGTTAAAAGAAATGTTTTTTTTTGTGAACAGTAGAATGAAAGAATTCATTCAAAAAAGAACATTTATTTCAAAGAAAACGATATTTTGTTGAAATAACGGCAAGTACGTTCAGTTAAAATAAATAATTTCTTTTATATGATTGTTTGGCAAAATTGTTACAATTGTAAATGTTTTTGAACTTGCAACATATTTTTTACGATTAAATGTTTATTGGATTTCTCCTACACTGAGAAAACAGTTTTGTCAAATCAACAAAAATATTTTGTTAGTATTTAGCTAACAAAATTCTTTTGTTGTGCCAACAAAACATTTTGCTATATCAATCAAATTTTGTTACTTAAACAAAATGTTTTGTTGCGACAGCAAAATATTTTGTCAGGACAACAAAAAAAGTTTTGTTAGATAGATGTTTTTCTCAGTGTAGGAAATATCCGCCTACATCATCAGTATAAAATAATTTAAACCAAAAAAACCAATTTTTTAAAAGACTGAAATATTTTTTTGAAAAAACTGTAGGTATTTTTCGTTTAAAAAATTTATCATACATATAGTTATGATAAAAAATGTATACTGAATATTAATTAATAATCATATTATATATTTATCAATAATCATAATTATAATAATTAATTAATTATATTAATTTAAAAAAATATTTTATGAATTATTTATAAAGAGTTTAAGCTCTGAAATTATTATTAAAATAATCATGACTTTTTATTACATGTTCACAATTGTATTATTGAATTTCACAACTTTATAATTGATAGATAATGGAGAAATTATAAAAAGTATTTTCTTGTTACTTTTCTCGACGTAATTCTGTTTTAAATCTTGATTATTCCTTAATATAATAAATATATACTTTGTGATAATTGAAAAATACAATAGTTTTGCTGTAAATATTTACTATGGTTATTGTAAAAATCTCAACCAGATACGAGTGAGGACAGCACACTCATGCTATTTCCTTTATATATGGCGTGTTCCATGGGAAATCAGACGGGTTCAGGACTCCATGTTTCCGATTTACTTGAAATTTTTAGGATTGATAGACTAACACAAGTAATGAAGAAACCCAAAATTTGAAAATTTTTCATGCATTATTTAAAAAGTTATGGGATAAACAAAAAAAAAATATATTTTTGTTCTTTTTCAATTATTTAAAAACTGAAACTAGAAAAAATTCTAAAAAAATCACACAAACGTATCATTAGATGGGGGGTAGCAGTATTTTTTGGAAAAATTTTTACTCCAAATTTAATAATAAAAAAATTGTTTTTTTCAAACAAATTGATTTTTTGAAAAAACGCCATCTTTGAAAAATCTAAAAAAATGCATAGTGATAGCCCCAAGCATTACGCAAATTTTAGGTATATAATTAAGGTACGCACTTGAAAATTGTGCTAAATATGAATTTTTTTGTAAAGTGAGACGCGTGGAATCACGATCTTCGATCGATGGCGTCGAACGCAAGTTCCACTAATGTTCTATTACTATCTGCTTTTTCGAGAACGTTACTATCAAAAAGTGATGGGAAGTGATTATTAATTGTTTAATTATAGCTTTATATTCATAAAATATGAATAATGTAATGAGTTTTATGATTATACATAAATTATCAAAAAAATAATTTTTTTTATTGATGTGAATGTGATGAATCGCAAGGACTCTGATTTTTCGTCAATATTATTGTCTCCAAGGGATTTTTGGAATCGGAAGGTACCTGGAGGCCGTGAAAAGGAAGATTATGCGAGTCATTCGCCGATTTCTCTTAATTTCAACAATTAAGAATGAAAACATAAATGCTAGGAGGAACAAATCTTATTATTTTCTATCCTTCTTCTAAAACTTCATCTTTCATAAGTCTTCATAACGGAAAATGAATTTTAAGCTCAGGCTTGATAAATTATTTATAGATCAGCACGTGATGATTTCATTATATTTTAATCTGTATCGAGAGTGAAAAATCACGTAATATTCACTTACAGTTTTTGTTTTTGTATGGATTACAACAATGTTTCCTTTTTTGACGAATAATGTCAATTGCTCTTTGAAAATAAACTCTCGTGGATTTTTTACGAACAAATTTTGTTCTATGATAATAAAAAAAATTATTTTTTTGATACTTTATATATAATCATAAAACTCATTACATTATTCATATGTTATGAGTATGACGCGTTAATTAAACAATTAATAACCACTTCCCATCACTTTTTGATAGTAACGTTCTCGAAAAAGCAGATAGTAATACAATATTAGTGGAAGTCGCGCTCGACGCCGTCGATCGAAGATCGTGATTCCACGCGCATCACTTTACAAAAAAATTCATATTTCGCACAATTTTCGAGTGCACACCTTAATTATATATCTAAAATTTGCGTAATATTCGGGGCTATCACTATGAACTTTTTCAGATTTTTCAAAGATGGCGTTTTTTCAAAAAATCAATTTGTTCGAAAAAAACTTTTTTTTTATTATTAAATTTGGAGTAAAAATTTTCCCAAAAAATACTACTACTGCGGCCATCTAATGATACATTTAAGTAATTTTTTTCAGAATTTTTTGTGATTTTTAGTTTTTAAATAATTGAAAAAGAACAAAAATATTTTTTTTTTCGTTTATCCCATAACTTTTTAAATAATGCATGAAATAATCTCAAATTTTGGGTTTCTTCATTATTTATGTTAGTCTATCGATCCTTAAAATTTCATATAAATCGGAAACATGGAGTCCTGAACCCGTTCGATTTGCCATGTAACACACCATATATACAATTGAGTTTTGAAAATTTATTGCAGTTTTTAACTATAAAAGAAATTCGCATAAATTGTTTTTGATATTCGAATATTAAAAAAATCAGCTGGTTTGACCTACAAGAATTTTTATACTGCAAAAGCGTGGACAAAAACGATCAAGTTCAACCAGATTTCAATCAAATAGACAATACTCCTAAATTAGTTTTTAATCTTTTTTGTATCTAGGGGATATGTATAGAAAAATACTACTCATATTAAATATCCACGAGGGTCAAGATTTTGAGGTGAAACATTTGTTAATGCATTTCAATAAATATACCGTCCAACAATACGAATAACAACAATTAATATTAACTTTTCAGAGAAAATCAAGTTACAGAAAAAAGTAGAAAAAACAAATACTGAAATTTATTTGCAACGTTGTTTGTAATGAAAGAACACAGCATTCAAGAAGTGAGAATAATTCAAAAAATAAACATCCGCATACTTTACAGCGAATTTCTTCTATGTAATCTAAACTGATTCTATATAAATAATACTTTGTAAAGTCGTTAATGTGACAGTGAGTTATAAATTGAAAGAAAAATATGATTGTGAAAATGATTTTGAAGAAAAATATAATGCAGAGCTCATGATGTTCGAAATAAAATAAGCAGTTAAAAAGCGGCACGGAAAATAATTATAATTAGGGAAAGCGTAAATGGGGGTAAAAGAAAGAACTCGTGGAATAAACAGCAGATAGACGAAGTGTATCTGGCAATGGATGCGGAAAACGAGAGTGGGAGGATGAAGCTGAGAGGCAAGGGACAAAGTCGAAGATCGAAACGAGTGAAGAAGGAAAGAAAGGTGGAGAACGAAAGGGGATACACCAAGATTGAGAAGTAGTGAAAGAGAGAGAGGGTTGGAGAGGATGAGAGTGTGTTAGGGGCGAGGGGGAGGATGATCGCGCGTGCGGCTCTTCGGTTGTTAGGTCGTTGTTACACAGGTTCTTAAAGGCTGTCGTCCCGCAGGCCGCCGCGACGCGCGCGCGACGTTCCCTGCGCGCGCAAAGCCTCTGCCGGCGTCCGCGAGGAGCGCTGCTCCCGTGGCCGGCCTCAGCTGTACGAGCGGGCTGCTCAGTCTAATTTGAACCGCCGCGTGTGCCCGACTTGCTTGGTGCGACGACCTTCTCACCACCAACGTGAACGCGCGCACCACGAGGTCTCGGTACTTTCAGACTTCGGTAACACAAAGCTTCTTTTACATTTTGAGTGTCGTGTCAACCAAGTCTTTGTTACCTTCGTTTTCCTAATTCAGCGAATCATAATCATACATTGTCTATGCCAACTTCTATTAAACCACGTGCTTCGCGAGACTCAACTTGGAATTGATACATTGGAGTGATATAGTTTTTTGTGCAATCTTCCTTCTTTCTCTCTGGTCTAATTTGGATGTAAGAGTTCTATTGTAACGTTAAAGAGGCGCTTCACGCGTAGCGAGTGCGATGATATTTAAATAGCAACGGCAACAAACACCCAAAAACGACATGGACCACCCGTAGATTCTCCTCCGAAAAGTGCAACACGATACCATCAGAACGAGAGAGTGTCGACTGACGACGATCTTCGCAAAGGACATATATACAATTCAATTTTTATTTGTAAATACTGAAGTAAAGTGGAATTAGCTTGATTTCACAATTGATTAAGTTATTTATCAGAATTATGATGTACGTAATGTTAAGTCGGAGAGATGACGAAAACTGGTGAGTTTCTTCTGCTATTCGTGATCTTGTCGTTAATTGGTGAAGAGGGGTGTGGGGTGTCTCGCAAACTCTTTAAAAATGAAGAGCAAAACGGTACCACATAAGATGAAGACGAGACATCCTCGAAGCTGCTTGGGGATCCTTACCACGTATCAGTGGTACAACACTTCGTGAAGGAAGCCATCAGATGATTCTTGGATGAACGTAGACATAAGAAATCTATTGCAGAGAAAAGGGAGCAAGAAGAAGTGTTTGGAGTGAAAATAGTGATCGGGTGCAGCACAAGAAGCACCATCGCCAGTAGCAGCAACAACGCTAAGCTCGTGCGATTTAGAAAGCGAGGAGTGTTTAAAGATTCTGGGTGAGACGTGGGAACCCTTTCGGGGTAGTTGAGGTTTCTCCTCACCCCGAGCCAAGGTCATCAGGTTGGATGATGTGGGCGTCTTTGCTTTTAACCGGGATCTTGAGTGGCTGGTGGGTCGCCCTTGCTTTTGCCCCGGCACCCCCAGCCGAGCTTCCAAGCTTCTCCACACCAGTTTACAACTTGGTTTCTCTGAAAATCCCAATTGATCATTACCAATTTGAGAGTTCCAAAACAGGAGCTTTAAGCGCTCAATTCCTGAAGAATTTTGGGTACCGGATCACACCAGTGAGTGATCGTTACCACGATAACGAACGAGACGCTCTACCTTTGAACAACAACCCTACTACAATTAAGAACAAGGACTATACTAATCAGTACGTTCTTGCTAATCTCCACTTTTATTCCAATAGAAACCTGGATCTCGAAATGAAGCGGCATATAAAAGTAGACAAATTTTCCGGAATGGATCATTCTTTTCTGTCAAAACCTTCTCATCAGTTAACACAGTTAGACAGCAGTATTTCAAAATCACTATTAGACATGCCCAGAGTCTCGAGATCCGTGAAACAACGGAAGAACCGGACTAGGGCAAACTCACCCCGGGAGGAACGACGCCGATGTCGGATGAAAAATAACTGTCAGGGCAGAAACTGGTGTCCGGACATGGATATCGGTAACAGAGCATTCCTTGCTCCGACGGTGTTTGAGGGGAAGGCCAGAAGCATGTCCTTCCTTAGGAAACCTGGATCAAATTACGCCGTGACGTTCGAGGTAAGGCAGGTCTACAAGAGTCAGGCTGGATTCCTTCCCCTGCAGAAAAATGACAGCGTCAGACTGCATTTTCGTGATAAGACTGCACCGGGAAAGTCTACAATTTGTGGCTACGCAGATAATAACGCAGCAATACAGCAGCAACAGCAAGATATTCAGAGTGGAGTGGTGCGAGCCAATATTAAGCGGGGTAAAGTGTATCTAGTGTTTGTGAACCGCGTGGGACCCAGAAACTTCACTATCCTAGGCGAGCCAGTGATTCGCAGTAAGAAGAACGAACAGGCGGTGCAAGCGGTCATTCGCCCAGACTACGGTGAGCTGATCAAACAAACAATTTCATTAATTATAAACTCACAAGTGGTGAACAAATTTTTATAGATTAACATACTTTCTTGATAATATTTCAGCTATTTCAAAGTACTTTAATGAAAACATCAGGAGCGGAACGTTTTACTTAATTAATTAGTTGAGTTTGAAATTTTTGTCACTGCCTACATTATCGGAGGCTCACTAGTAGCGTATCAGATAGCATACGTTTTCGACAGGTGTCCTCGTAGACAATTTCAAACTCTTATATCGCAAATAAATTCAAATTTTAAAGAATTTGAAATCTTTCTGTGGGAAAAAAGACGCTTTCGACTGCGCTGGGACATGAGCCCAGGTCTTTCGATGAGCAGTCGACCGGCAATCGAAATACCTGGGCTCGTATCCCAGCGCAGTCGAAAGCGTCCTTTTTTTCCACAGAAAGATTTAAAATTTGTTATTCTTAATTTTGGTAGGAAGGAGATCTTACGAGAACAAAAAGCTTGAAATCTTTAATTTGTACAAATTGACAAATTGAAAACGAATATTTTTTAATATGTTGTCATTTTCAACCCCAGTGTACTATTTTAGTTCAAATTTGGATCAACGGGTTACAATTTTTAAGAAACATCAATTTTTTGGAACCTTTTTACATGAATTTCTATATGATAATTATGTATCCTCAATACCATTCATATATTTTTATGTAATTAACTGTTATGTCTTGCTCTATAGTACGTTTTTTAAAAATCTTAATCACAATTTTGTTAAAATATGTATTCCAAAAATGATTATTCGTCCCAATAAGTGATTTTAATTCTATAGAAATCAATTTTTTCCAACTCACAATTATAACAACACTTTAAAGTGTAATACGTTAATGATACAGCATTATTCCGAATTAAGAAATAAGATTTTTAAGTAAATTTTTCAAGCTTTGGACCAGAGATTTTATGAAAGAATAATAGGCCGTCCCTTAAAAAATGTAAGTACGAAATTTCATTAGTTCCTCAAATTTTCAAGCCGAAATCTATTTTCATTTCAAACTGTCCCACAATTTCCACTAAATTTGTAACATATGTATACAGGGTGAGATTTTTATCTTGAGACATCGGAATATCTCAAGAAATACGCATCCTATGGAAAAAATGTCTGAAATAAAAATTTTTATTTTTATTTAAAAATATGTAAGTTTTATTCAGAATTTTTTTAAATTTAACATTTTATTTTCAATTTAGAAAACTCTGTTTTTACTCCACGTCCACATCCCCAGGGTGTGGGGTTAATTTTTTCGTATTTCTTGAGATATTTCGATGTCTCAAGATAAAAATACTAACCCCCGTGTATACTTTGCTTATTACAAGTTGAATATTTATTGAATTCATTTAAAACTTTCTTAAGGGCATGTGATACTTAAGAAATTAGCCAGTTTCACTGATTTTAGGTTTCTGCATGTTTATTTCCACAATAAAGAAAACTATATTTTAAGAATTTCGGAAATTATAAAGAAGGTAAAAACGGATGTGGATAAACTATTTTTGATTTAGTTGATTTTAAAAAGTCTTATTGTAACAGAATCTATAACAGAACTCTTTTTTAAATTATAACTAAAAGCGGCATGGAAAGAAATGAAGTTCTTAAGACTATGAAAGATTACTGAAAAACAGAAATGATTATTAAAAGAAAAAAGAGAGTATTGAACAGTACATGACTTATTCCAAAACTTCGTGATTCTCTTCTTCCGTCTAGTATTTATTTCTATTTTTCAGTAACTACTCCTATTTTTCAGTAAAAATTCATATTCTTCTGATCTCCATTTTTCATCGTGGTGCTATATTTACGTCCGCTTGCATGATGTACTTACAGTTCTGAACGTTTATTGAACGATGGAAAATATTTCTTTTTGAAAACTGAATAATTAGTTATTGTCCCAGAAAATTAAAAACATAGTTTATTGTTGATGAACGATTGCACATTTAAAGCGCCCTGAATATAAACATAATAATTAATTTTCTTCTATAAAAAAAAGTTTGTTATCGTTCAATAAACGTTCAAATCTGTAAGTACATGCTTGCATGTACCTTATTAGTATTTCCCAAATTATTATTCGATAATTTTTGATAATTTAACATTTTGAGCATAGAGTAATAATATTTTTCAAAGTAACAAATTTAGCAGGATTAATGTGAAATATATGTTCATTAAGGCCATGAGCCATGCAGGTCATGTGAACAATTCATTCATATAGTCTGAAAATTTGCTAAAGTTACTTATTTTCATCAAAATTTGTCTACATCATTATGAATATTCAAGACACAACAGTCCTGCCTCAGTAATTTTTCATTCATTTCCCAAAATTTCAAGACGATTTTTTATTCTCCATGGTAATGTAGTTACAGAACTGCAATTGCCGATAACACTTCAGTTTTATATTTAGAATAAAAGAAATTTCAGAATTCTTACTAAAAAAAAGTTAACAGACGTTCCTTATTATTTTCTGATACATTTAACAAATTTCGATCAAAATATTTTATAAACAAAAAAAGTTATCTTACATGGTTGGATTAACATATAATTTTTGTCACGTCACCTGCTTGGCCCATGGCCTTCTTAAAAGTGTGCTCGGAGAAAAATGGATTGTAAAATTCAATTTCCAGGTCCAATGACTCTATGATAGCCATTTAAATTATTGTAAGAAGTACATATGTAGCTTATGTAAATGTACCTTTTGTACTTCATTGCGTAAATAAGATAGTAAAAATGTAACTATGTTTTCAAAATGCCTGTGAAGCTGTACCCACACTATTAAAAAACCAACTTTTCTGAGTTCTTTTCGGTTCTGAGCTCCCTTAGAATAGTTCTAGAGTTCCTGATAGTTTTTAAGAACAGTTCCGGGGTTTACATGCCTCAAAAATCAGATTTTCAAAATGGGGGGCTAAGTTCACGCTCCCCCCCCCCACTTTCGAAAAATTTAAATTTTTTTCAGAGTTCTGGGAAGATTTAACATAGTTCTAGAGTTCCTGACGCTTTTCGACAATAGTTCCGTGAATTTCCGGGCACAGTGAACTTTCAATAAAAAAATTCCAGCCCCCCACTTTTTATATATTCACTTTCTATCGATATATTTCTGTAGTACTCCAAGAGTTCTGTGTAACACAAATTTTGAAAATTTTTATTCCCAAAAAGTTGTGGGACTTCAAAGTTGACCCAAAATTTTGAAAATCAATTTTTGAAAAGTTCCAAGAGTTCTGGTCAAAGTTCTGTTCCCCCCCGGAATAGTTATACAAAAAAGCCCTATAACATTTTTCTCTCAAATCAAAATCCAAAAAGCTATGACACTTCAAAGTTACCAAAAAATTTTTAAAATCAATTTTTGAAAAGTTCCAAGAGTTCTGGTCAGAGTTCTGTTCCCCCCCGGAATAGTTCTTCAAAAAAGCCCCATATTATTTTTCTCTCAGTTCAAAATCCAAAAAGGTATGACACGTCAAAGTTGACCAAAAATTTTGAAAACCAAATTTTGAAAAGTTCCAAGAGTTCTGGTCAGAGTTCTGTTCCCCCCCCCCCCCGGAATAGTTCTACAAGAAACCCCTATAACATTTTTCTCTCAAATCAAAATCCAAAAAGCTATGACACTTCAAAGTTGACCCAAAATTTTGAAAATCAATTTTTGAAAAGTTCCAATAGTTCTGGTCAGAGTTCTGTTCCCCCCGGAATAGTTCTTCAAAAAAGCCCCATATTATTTTTCTCTCAGTTCAAAATCCAAAAAGGTATGACACGTCAAAGTTGAACAAAAATTTTGAAAACCAAATTTTGAAAAGTTCCAAGAGTTCTGGTCAGAGTTCTGTTCCCCCCCGGAATAGTTCTACAAGAAACCCCTATAACATTTTTCTCTCTAATCAAAATCCAAAAAGCTATGACACTTCAAAGTTACCAAAAAATTTTGAAAATCAATTTTTGAAAAGTTCCAAGAGTTCTGGTCAGAGTTCTGTTCCCCCCGGAATAGTTCTACAAAAAAGCCCTATAACATTTTTCTCTCAAATCAAAATCCAAAAAGCTGTGACACTTCAAAGTTACCCAAAAATTTTGAAAATCAAGTGTTCTGTTATGATTTAGTTTTTTCAAAGTAAACTTTATTCCTAAAAATCATCCTGTTTTATTTATCGATATCTTTTTCTTAAAAAAATTGTGATTATCACAGATATATTTTACCAGTTATACGAAATAGTAATTCAAAGTTGATCAATTGCAGAGTATTTGCTTCACTTCAGTCCCCTCAGTTTCAATGAACCCCTCATGGACTGAAAGAAGCTTCTTTCAAAAAATTCAAAAAATCTCAGGTATTTTTGTTTCTTGAACAAAACCAAATTTACACATTTTTTATAAAAAAAATATGTTTGCGCCAGCTTAACGTTAAGCTGCCACTACACACCATAAAACATGTTAATAAAATGATTGAACCAATTTATTTATGTACCATAATTTAAGGCTTATTTATGGCTCTCGAAATTTCATGGACTGAAAGTCGTAACATTATTTTTTTCAACATATGTGTTGTGCTAGCTTAACCTTATGAAATAACATTTTTTTATTTTTTTAAGATATGTGCTGTGCTATCTTAAGTTATGAAATATTGGAAAATCAATAGAACAAACTGATTAAGGCAATTCATTCTCATATCATAATTTAAGGAGGTCCGATCAGCTGGCACCTCCACAACGGAATAGAAATATTTATTTCATGTGCCTCCGGCGCGTAAACTCGTTTTGACGCTACGGCTGAGAGTAACGTAATGTTGTGTAAATATTACGATACAGAGGAATGTAATGTAAAAATTGAACTACGCATGTGCCTATTACGATACAGCGGAGCGTAATATTCTTATTCTTCTTCTACTTCTTCGTACAGCGTTGGTACCGTACTGACAAAGCCTTGTACATTTGAACTGCGCATGGGTTTATTACAATACGCTACTACTACACCAGATCGAGGAAATCAAAATGACCGGAAGTATTCGCGAAATGTCAAGTGAGATGGGCGATAATCACGGCAATTTCGACCTTTTCAGATTGGATTCGAGTGTACGCATAAAAACTGGTATATGCGCCGAAGTCACATAAAATAGAATATGTGCCAATGCACACAATTCGGGTAATTACGAGACTCGCTTAAAATGCTCGCAGGACTGATCGCGCCTCGGCTTCGATCTCCTGCGAGCATTGTCGCTCGTCGCGTCATATGCCTCATTATGCGCCTAGGCACATAATATACTATTATACCACATTTTTGGGCTAATTTTGGGCGGTAATGCTGATTTTTGGGCTCTTGTATTTTTCTCAAAAAATCAAATTTTAGGTGGAGGTGTTGACTGCCGTATCAGCTAGCACCTCCATTAAATAAAAACCTTAAAGTTTTCGAACAAACAACCCCTATCACTGACAAGCAACCCTTAATTTTGAAAAATACGTTTTGAGCAAAATAAACTACTCCAGAACTTCGGGCTCTTGAAATGCCCAAAAATAATTTTTGAAAAAACAATCCCCATCACTGAAAAGCAACCTTTAATTTTAAATAAATTAAATAATTCTCATCGCGCGCAGCTCGCTTTGCTCGCAACTTTGAGCGCGCCTAGGGCGCGCGATTTGATCGTCGCACTTCGCGCTCGGTCTTGTGCTCTTCGCATACATTTAAGTTTATTTCTTATAATTTGATACTGAAGCTCAAACCAATTTTATAATAATATTACAGATGATGTGAATTACACATTTTCTCAGTCACTGAATTTCTTTTTGAATTTAAGTGAAACAGGAAATTCAATTTACTTAAGGCTCTATCAGCCTTAAGGAACACATTCTCATCATGACGCTCGCGCTTCGCGCTCGATTATCTGTATACATTTCAGTAACTTTTTAATAAATTACATGATTAAAATAATTTATTTATTTTCTTCCAAATATCTCAAAAAGGAAAAAAAATCGTAGATTTTATTTAAGGAAACAATTTTGCAGAACAACGCTTATTTCGTATCTCACATATTTTGGTGAAAAAATTTCGTTTTTTCAATATTAAAAATCAAAACATAAAATATACATCCTGTCGAGAAATTTCTTGATAACGAAACGAAAAATATATGTTTTATCAGAAACTGCGTCAGACAAAATTTATAGATCTTTTTGAAGCGAACAACTTTGTATTCTTACGTTTTTTTAGTATTTTACATATTATTGTTAAAAAATTGAATTTTGGATTTTCAATAGTTTTTTTTTAATTAAAAAGAAAAATATGCATCTTATGAAAAAATGTTACAATTCAAATTTGTAGGTCTTTATGTAGAAAATAATATTGTATCATAACGTTTTTACGTATCTCGTATAATTTAACTGGAAAATGGAATTTTGATATTGACTTTTTTCGAATTTGAATATGCTGTAACATTTCTAATTTTGATTTAATCAAAAAATGTTATCAGGATAATATTTAGAGATTTATGAGCACTATCTAAAACCAGTATTAAAATTTTTGATTTTTTCAACAAATTATTTTCAAAAACACAAAATCAGTGCTCAATCCCTCAATTTTGATTGGATGTGGCTGGTTAACGAACTTGTTCTTACTTTTTCGGCTCCGATAAAGTGTAGCAAAGCTCAATTCAATCTGATAATTCTATCGAGAGTTATGCCGCACACGACCTACTACAGACAGACAGACACTTTCGTAAAAACCATTTTTTCTGACTCAGGGGGTCTCAAAACGTAAAGATTTGATGAAAATTTCGAAAGTCATTTTTCACATAAAACCAATACCTTCTCATCCATGATGAGAATGTAAAAATGCGCCCCTGCATGGCCATATGTAGAGACGACTTTGGATAAAAATCTTCTTCTTGGGAACTTCATGGTCTACGAATACACTCTGATTTTCCGGCTCATCAAAAATGTCTATCGGTTTTTGGGCTGCAACCGTTAACATTAAAATTCACCCCTGCATGGTCATGTAGAGACGTCTTTGAACAAAAATCATCTTTTTGCAAACTTTATGGTCTAGGAATACTCTTTGATTTTTGGGCTCTTCGAAAAAGTCTATATCGATTTTCGGGCTCCAACGTTCAACATCAAATCGCACCTCTGCATGGCGATGCAGAGATAACTTTGAATACAAATTATCTTTTTGAAAACTTTATCGTAGTTTTCGGAAATTGGTTTTAGGTTATTGCCAGAGCCCAAAAAATCCCAAAATTCTGATGCAGTTTACTTTTAATTTATTTAAATTTTTGTTTATCTGAGGTGATGGCTAGATTCAAGCTTGCAAATCCACACGAAATTTGATTTTTCTGAAGAGAGTATTGGAGCCCAAAAAAAGCCTAAAATTTTAATGTCCGAAAAGTTGGCACCACCATTTTTAATTTAAAAAAAATAAAAGTTTTGCTAAATTGTGCTGAATTTGGGCTACATTGTGCCACATTGTGGCAGAAAAGATTTTTCGGAAAAATAAAAACTAGAGCTAAAATATCCAAAAAGCGATTTTTTTACTAACGCCACCATTTTGGTTTTTCGAGATAAAAAAGAGGTCCGTTAAGGTGGCACCTCCACAAAGGAAATCCACTATCTATTATAGCTCCGAATTTTCGGCTTTTTTTGGGCTTTTTTTGGGCACCGATAAAAATTTTTGGGCTCCTTTACTTTTTACAGAAAATCAAATTTCTTGTGGAGGTGCTAGCTTACATAAAGCTAGCACCTCCAATATACAAAAATTTGAAAAAATTAAAAATAAACTGCACCAGAATTTTGGGCTTTTTTTGGGCTCTAGAAATCACCTAAAACTAATTATCAAAAACCACCCCCATGTCCAAAAAAACAACCCTCTTTTTAAAAAATAGGCCCTTCAGGAATTAAAGCGTACCAGAATCTTGGGCTTTTTTTGGGCTCCTCAAATATGTCCATATCGATTTTTGGGCTCCAACCCTTAACACCGAAATGCACCCCTACATGGCCATGTAGAGACGACTTTCACTAAAATTGATCTTTTTGCAAACTTCATGGTCTAGGAAGGCTCTATGATTTTTGGGCTCTTCAAATATGTCCATATCAATTTTTGGGCTCTAACCCTTAACACCGAAATGCACCCCTACATGGCCATGTAGAGACGACTTTCACTAAAATTGATCTTTTTACAAACTTTATGGTTCTAGGAAGGCTCTATGATTTTTGGGCTCTTCAAATATGTCTATACCGATTTTTGGGCTCCAACCCTTAACACCGAAATGCACCCCTACATGGCCATGTAACCTGCTGAAGTAAGTGTAGTATTAACTACTCCATCGCAATCGAATATGCGACAACGAGCTGGTGTAAATTGTACTTCCTACTCAAAGATTTGAGGAAAGTCAGTTCTTTTTAAAACGTCTATATAAATAGAGAGAACATGTAGCTTTCTATCTTGACTATGAGCACATTTCACATTTTTCACATATGTAGTGCTGTCTTAAACTATATGTTTCTCTCATTAACTGTGCACACAATTTATCTACACAGAGAGGAATTCCTGGTTAAAGTAACCTAATGAATACTGTTAAATTTGTCTTTGGCCACATTTTCAGGTCAGAACTGAGTTTGGAAGAGTTGTAAGGTAAATGTACCAGTCCTCGGACAGTTAAGACATCAGAGCGGAAAAAATAATAAACCTTCCCATGAAATTGCAATCTATTGTTCATTTATCATAGTAGAAATATTATGGATATCATTTTCTTCACAAAAATATACTTGATAATGGTTTTGAGTCATCAATTTTTATAATATAAAAGAATTATGATGATTAATACTCGTGTGCCAGTCTCCAGACAAGTCAAATGTGATTGCGTGAGTGGCCGAAAATGCATGCTCGAGTCTCCGGACCAGATAATTATTAAAAGTACATTAATTGAAACAATATATAGGGTAAGTGTGCCAATTACTGCGGATCGAAAATCAAGACGGCTTTTAAAGTTAAAAAAAAAGATTTTGAGATAAAAAAGTCGTCACGAATTAATTTTTAAAGCAGTATTTGGTATTAAGTAAGTAGCATGCAGTCCTCAAACCCTGAAAAGAAACCAGATTTACTTAGAAAATGCGAATCTAAAAAAAATGTTCCATGTAGGTATTACTGCGGGTTTGCATGAATTACTGCGCACCAATTACTGCGG
This sequence comes from Diplolepis rosae, assembly GCA_030998225.1. Taxonomy (NCBI): domain Eukaryota; kingdom Metazoa; phylum Arthropoda; class Insecta; order Hymenoptera; family Diplolepididae; genus Diplolepis; species Diplolepis rosae. The sequence goes on from JAPYXD010000171.1 coordinate 161,666, forward strand.
AAACCCCAATTTCTGTGCACGTAATACTGCGATATTATTTTGAGTGAACTTACAATTAATTTAGGAGTGTTGAAAATTTTATTTAATCTCAATTATAAAAAGTAAACACGACGAAGCATTCGTAACAAATTAAGATTAATTATTTTATTAATTTTATTTAATTTAACTTAAAATCATATCACTTGAGTTCCTCTTGCATCTTTAGCAACGATTAAGGAGTGTTGAACATTTTATTTAAGCTAAATTATAAAAAGTGAAGTATTTTTAACAAATTAAGATTAAATAATATTATAACTCTTATTTAATTTACCTTAAAATTATATTACTTGACTTTCTCTTGCCTCATTAGCAACAATTTTGGAATTTTCAACATTACGTTTAATCTCAATTATAAAAAGTAAGCATAACGAAGCATTTGTAATAGATTGAAAGGTTATGCAGTGCCGCCTGACAGATCGCAGTAATTCATACACCTATGAAAATCATGTACCAAATACTGTTTTGGTAAAAAAATGATTAAAAAACGTATTTTTAGTCATTTTGCATAAATATTTAGAAAAATAAGATATTTACTTTGCAAAAAATAATATCACAATAAATATTTTATTTTCAGAAACGGAATTATAACAAGTTTTTCAGAACGTGTTCATGGCCTGTGAACAAATCTAAGCATTAAAACTATGGGAATCGGGAACATGAGAGTTTTAAATTGCAATCAATTAGCTACAAATATCGTAACTATTGATAATTCGTTGATACTTATTATGCTTGGATTAGAAATTAATTGTTTTTAATTGTTCTGTAGCGTTATATATCTTTAAAACATTGTATATCATTAGTTTTATTTGAAAGCGCAGTAACTGGGGCATCCACAGTAATACCTACACTTACCCTAACACGTTTATTTTTGTTTTTAACGAACTTTTTAATACAATCAATCAATATTTGTGTTAAACAAAAATTATTTTATTATTGAATTACAACGCATACGAGCGCTAGTCATCGTTAATTTCTTCGTCGATTGCTTTGGCCTTTTCTGTCTTCTTCCTCTTGGTCAGTGTTTGATTCTCAACTGCTTCTGCTTTCCGATTTTCATGTCTTCGTTTGTCCTTTTCAGCTTTTTCCTCTCTTTTGATCCTTGCTTTCGTTTCGCTTTTTCAATCTGCTTCTCTTTCTTAATCCTCTCAAACTCAGCACGCTCCTCCGTCTTTTTCTTAGCTTATTCTATTGCTTTCTCCGTCTTAATTTTTGCCAACACTGGTTTTCCTTCTTGTTGCTGTTTTCTCAGCTTTACCCTTTCTTCTTTTTCTAGCTGAATTGTGAGTTTCTTTTCCTCATGATCTCTATACCATTCCATCCAACCGTCTCCCGGTGCAGCGTACGGTTGAGAATGTTTGTCAACTTTTTTCTTCTTATTTGTTGCTTGCGATAGTGAAGGGCAAACAATAGTATATTGCGTGCGTAGGCGCACAATGGGGGTTATTGCGCGACGAGCGACAATGCTCGCAGGAGATCGAAGCCAAGGCGTAGCCGAGACGAAGCCGAGACGACTCCGAGACAAATTCGAGGCGCGATCCGTCCTGCGAGCATTGTTGCGAGTCTCGTAATTTCCGGAATTGTGTGCATTGGCACGTATTCTATTTTGTGTGACTTCGGTGCGTATACGAGTTTTACGCTACATTTGAGAGTAGCGTAATGTTGTGTATTGCGATACAGAGGAATGTAATGTAAAATTGAACTACGCATGCGCCTATTACGATACAGCTGAGCGTAATCTTCTTCTCCTTATTCTTCTTCTTCTTCGTACAGCGTTGGCACCGTACTGACAAAGCTTTGTACATTGGAACTGCGCATGCGTCTATTACAATACGCTACTACTAGTCAAAATCGAGAAATTCAAAATGGCCGGAAGTATTCGCGGAATGTCAAGTGAGATGGGCGATAATCACGGCAATTTCGACCTTTTCAGATTGGATTCGAGTGTACGAATAAAAACTCGTATATGCGCCGAAGTCACATAAAATAGAATATGTGCCAATGCACACAATTCGGGTAATTACGAGACTCGCGACAATGCTCGCAGGACTGATCGCGCCTCAGCTTCGATCTCCTGCGAGCATTGTCGCTCGTCACGCAATAACCCTCATTATGCACCTAGGCACATAATATACTATTGCAGCATAAAAAGTCAATAACTTTTCAATTGACGGCGACTGGCACAACACTAAAAGGTTGCGGCGCTAGTCTTGGTGATTGTGTCTGAAGACTGGCACATTGGCATGTTACGTGATCCAGTGTCCGGATTGTTTATTTATTATTATTATTATTTTCAAAAACACAAAAGTAGTGCTCCATCCCTCAATTTTGACTGGATGTGGCTGGTTAACGAACTTGTCCTTACTTTTTCGGCTCCGATAAAGTGTACCAAAGCTCAATTCAATCTGATAATTCTATCGAGAGTTATGCCGCACACGACCTACAGACAGACAGACAGACACTTTCGTAAAAACCATTTTTTCTGACTCAGAGGGTCTCAAAACGTAAAAATTTGATGAAATTTTCGAAAGTCATTTTTCACATAAAACCAATACCTTCTCATCCATGATGAGAATGTAAAAAATAAATGCATTGTCATGCTAACTCAACGTTAAGCCAGCGGTACCACTGTCACGTCATGTGACCATCGTTATTTATTTATTTATAATATTAAAATGTGTAGAAATTAAAAAAGATTTTAATATAAGGCATGCATAAGCAACAGCTATTAAAAAGTATTAATTAGACGAAATTTGAATGTACGGAAATAAAATTGTATTAGAAAGAGAGATAGTAGTGAACTTATAAATAGAAAACATCGTAAACTCTTAACTACCTGTTAACGAGGGAACCCCATCCGGATGTTCTAAGTACACAAGAATATCGACAGGCGCAGCAAAGGATAGAAATTAAAAAATAAATCATCTTAAGAAGAAGGAACGTCGGGGAAACCAGAATAATAAAAACGAAGTCTCCCCTTTTTTTCTTCAATACACAAAAAATGGCAACCCAAAGTAAAAGAGGCCAGCTTAACCACGTGCCAAGGTCAGGCCAACATCAGAAGAATATTAGCAGGGAAAATCAAACATAGCCAAAATCGACAAAAATATTCTTCAACGCCGGAACTCTGCTAAAAAATTTGGTAACAGAGTTCCCCTCGGACCATCTTAAATTTATAACTCTCCTTCAAAGTTACCCCGGTTAACTCATTCCATCTTCTGTCAGTGTTTTCCTCATTAACTTAAAATTACATCGGAATTGAATTTACTGCAAGATTGTTGTGAGTTTAAAAGTGGAACCTGTGAACGGTTCTTATATTGAAGAGTGTCTACGATTCGATTCCACAGAACCTACATCGTATATATTGAAAGGTGCATCTAAAACTCACCTTTTGTAGCCCAGGTGATTTAGTGAAAAGCGCGATGTATTCTTGGAGCAGGCTGAAAAATTGAGTTTAGGCGTCAAAAAGTAAGTGGAACAACATATCTCTTCCCGTGGTGTCAAATCGATGGACGTCATTGTTTAAATTACGGTTATTTATAATTTTTTAACGAAATTTCACGTTTTTGACTTATATCATTGATTCTTTTCATTTTATCGGAAAATACTTTCATAAATTTTTTTCCTTCATAAAACACCCTACAAAACTAGATGCCGACCGTAAGAAAATATTAATTAGGTCAAAAGTTATGAATAAAAATAGATAATGTTTATGACTTTCAAATAAACAATCATTCAAAGGCTTTGTTTACTCATATCACGCCGTTCAACAACGTCCGAATACTTCTTATTATTGAAAATTATGTGTGTAGAACCTGGAGTTGGGAAGTTTGTTGGTTTACGACTTATGGCCTTATAAACAAATTAATAAACAATTAACCTGTACGAACCTGAGAAGTAGATATGGTGATGCTGATTTTTTTATCAATGGATTTCACTATTTTACATTGAAAATCATCATTGTTTAATAAAAAAATTCAATTTTGCAACTAAGGGAAATTTGTTTATAAATTTCTTAGTTGCAAAATGCATTTTTCCAAGTGTTCCACTTACTTTTTGTAACTTTTTATTGCGTACATTGAAAGTGTATGAAAAGAGCTTTCATTAAAAAAAAAAGAAGGTCAAGATTCATTAAGAAACAATGGAGATACAGTGCGATGAAGTTTTTGCTCAATTGTTCAACAAATTCTGACAATGAAAGGCCCGCCGCCTAAAAGATCTAAATTAACTTAAAAAAAGTCATTGTACAGTCACTAACGAAAGGATTTGTAGGCATGATAAAATGTCTATTTGCTTAAAATTATGTTAAATATATTATTAATTAGTAAAAAATATACGTTTGTAAAATATATTTTTTTAAATGAAAGCTCTTTTCATACACTTTCAATGTACGCAATAAAAAGTGACAAAAATTAAGTGGAACACTTGGAAAAATGCATTTTGCAACGAAGAAATTTATAAACAAATTTCCCTTAGTTGCAAAATTGAATTTTTTTATTAAACAATGATGATTTTCAATGTAAAATAGTGAAATCTATCGACAAAAAAATTAGCATCTCCATATCTACTTCTCAGGTTCGTACAGGTTAATTGTTTATTAATTTGTTTATAATGCCATAAGTCATAAACTAACAAACTTCCCAACTCCAGATTTTGCACACATAATTGTCAATAATAAGAAGTATTCGGAAGCCTAGACTATTTGGGATGATCAGTAGTCCAGCCCGAAATCGATTTGTGGATTTGGCGCCTACCTGTTAGAGTTTCAACATATTGTAAAGTGAATTGGAAGGTGTGTACCCCTTCTGGATTATCAGTGGTTCCAGCATGGATTTGAGTAAGTCCAATTTAATATATGACCCCGAGAAGGAAATTTTAATGATTTACTATCTCTCTCCTATTTTGTACCCATCAAAAATGAAGGTTGATAATTGTAAATTCAGTAAATTTCGAGTTTTATTTTAGTTAGCTACCCTCATCCCAGTTTCGGTTTAGAAATCCTCTGGCTTTCTTTACCGATCTAAAACGAGGAAAAATATAATATTAATGGAAGGTAGGTAACAGGCCGTCGCACCACTGAATATTTTTAAAAATCAAAAAGTTATAAATTTCACAGTAAGATGATTTAAGAGCACTAATTGAGCACTAAATTCGCCAATACGTTACTAAATTAGCACTAAATTAGCTCTAAATTATGACATATCAAAAACTTGAATACGACAATGTGGTTCTGCCAGCTTAACATACCTGTAGTTTAAATCCCCGTTGATACAGATACAATTTTCTATGCAAATATTTTGTAGTTTTATTGAGAAATTCATTATTTTATTGATAAAAATATAAGTACGCAGATACTATGATATTTTATTTAACCTGTCGATATACTTGTTTCTAGCACCCGCGTTTCTTACAGTAATGCCAATTCATGTCAAAAGCCCATAATTTTGAAACAGTGGCAAATTTTGAATTCCTATAATTATTTTTACTCGTGATATCATAAATTGAATGTTTATGAAGAAAATGTACACTTATCTTACACAACTACAGTACAAGAAGGAGAAGAAATAGTTTCTTTTTGTTGATTTGATGAACAATTCGAAAAAGCAATCCGAATTAATTTGTATTAATGAATAGGTAACATAATTGTATTCACACTAAGAGACGAGTTTGTGTGATAAACCGTAAAAAAAAAAAATTTCTTAGATTCAAAAATAGTTTTGTTAACACGAAGAAATAAATTTTTTCATATAAAAAAAAATTGTTTAAAAGTAACAAACTCTTTTGATAGACATTTTTTATTTTTACAATAAACGTAATTTTTTGAAAATATAAACAATTTATTTAAACAAGTAAAAATAATTATATCTTCTCTATCGAATTTTTTCTTTTTAAACATCAAGTATAAAACTTTATTCAATAAAAAGTCATATGAAAAAAGAGACATATTTATTTAGAAAAATCGAATTAGATTTTTCCACAACAGAAGAACGCTCTGTATAGATGACGAGACCTTAAAAGATCGATACACTATGGTAAAGACGGTAAAGAATACTCGGCAATACCTTTTTTATACTCCAGTTGATGATAGTTTTCATATTTTTCTTTTTACATTTTCATCATGGATGAGAAGGTATTGGTTTTATGTGAAAAATGACTTTCGAAAATTTAATCAAATCTTTACGTTTTGAGACCCCCTGAGTCCGAAAAAAGGGTTTTTACGAAAGTGTCTGTCTGTCTGTCTGTCTGTAGGTCGTGTGCGGCATAACTTTCGATAGAATTATCAGATTGAATTGCGCTTTGGTACACTTTATCGGAGCCGAAAAAGTAAGGAAAAATTCGTTAACCAACCAAATCCAATCAAAATTGAGGGATTGAGCACTACTTTTGTATTTTTGAAAATAATTTGTTGAAAAAATCAAAAATTTTAATACTGGTTTTAGATAGTGCTCATAAATCTCTAAAAATTATCCTGATAACATTTTTGATTAAATCAAAATTAGAAATGTTACAGCATATTCAAATTCGAAAAAAGTCAATATCAAAATTCCATTTTCCAGTTAAATTATACGAGATACGAAAAAACGTTATGATACAATATTATTTTCTACATAAAGACCTACAAATTTGAATTGTAACATTTTTTCATAAGATGCATATTTTTTTTTTTAATTCAAAAATAATCTATTGAAAATCCTAAATTCAATTTTTTAACAATAATATGTGAAATACGAAAAAAACGTAAGAATACAAAGTTGTTCGTTTCAAAAAGATCTACAAGTTTTGTGTTACACAGTTTATGAAAAAACATATATTTTTCGTTTCAATTCCAAAAAATACGATTAAAATTCAATAATTCCATTTGTTAGACAAAATATATGAGATACATAAAAAAAGTTTAGATGAAAAATTATTTGCCTAAATGAGGTCTACACATTCTTATTAAGAAATTTCTCGACAGGATGTATATTTTATGTTTTGATTTTTAATATTAAAAAAATTCGATTTTTTTCACCAAAATATGTGAGATACGAAATAAGCGTTGTTCTGCAAAATCGTTTCCCTTAAGGTAGATACGATCACGAAAATTAGACCTCAAGCTAAAATAGATAATTTAGCTTTCAAGAATAGCAACATTATTATTGAAGGGCCAATTTGAATGAGAAAAGATTATTTTTCATGAAAAAAAATTGAAACACAAAAAAATAATGTTATTAATAAATTTTATTTTTGCCCACACTTATTTTCTTATCGCTTCGAGTCAAATTTTTGAAAATGATGCGATTCTAATAAATTATGGTTCATTTTTATAGAAAAAAGATTCTCTACAACTTGACCGTTTCCTATTTTTTAAATTGAATTAATTATTATCAAATACAGCAATTTGTTTATAAAAATTTTGTTTTGAAAAATTGTTTTTTTATAATTTCAGCCATAAAAGAATTCATTTTCAAAAATCGGAAACGGTGAAGTTGTAGAAAATCTTTTTCCTAAAAAAATGAACCGTGATTTATTATAATCGCATCATTTTTAAAAATCTGGCTCGAAGCAATAAGAAAATAAGTTTGGGCAAAATTGAAATTTATTAATAACATTATTTTTTTGTGTTTCAAATTTTATTCATGAAAAATAATCTTTTCTCTTTCAAATTAGCTATTCAATAATAATATTGGTATTCTTGAAAGGAAAGTTATCTATTTTAGCCTGAGGTCTAATTTTCGTGATCGTACTACCTTAAATAAAGTCTACGATTATTTTTTCTTTTTAAGAGATTTGGAAGAAAATAAATTATTTTAATCATGTAATTTATTAAAAAGTTACTGAAATGTATACAGAAAATCGAGCGCGAAGCGCGAGTGTCATGATGAGAATGTAAAAATGTATTAGAAACTCTTTAATTAGTAACCTTTTTTCAAACAAAGAAGCTATTAATTATTATTGTAGATAATCTTTTCAGAACTTTTTTTCAAATTTCGTGGGTACACATTTAATGTGTGATGTAACGCAGAAGGCAGACCCACCTCCCAACATGTTACACCACGTCACAATTTGCCGACCCCCCCCCCCCCCCCACCATAAACTGTGTGACGTATTATGTGAACGGCCCCTTAGGGTGCGCATTCGTATGACCATTTCGGAGAAAAATTTGGCATATTTTAACCGTAATCTGAAAGAGTTTTCGCGTCGGTTTATGACGATGAATGGAACGTGGATCCACCATTATTACTTTGGAATTACGTGAAGAGTTGAAACAGTGGATTAAACCTGGTGAAAGTGTACGAAAGCGTCGGAAAACGCAACAATCGGCTGGGAAAGTTATAGCTAGTGTTTTTTGGGATGCACATGGATCGACTACTTTGAGAAAGGAAGGACGATTACTGAAGCATTATGCTGCATCATTTGATCGATTGGTTGACAAAATTAGAAAGAGTACATTGTGAAATAAAACCGATTTTTGACAAAAAAATTAATTCTTGTTCATTTTATCACATCAATATCAAACACCCTAGTATATCTTTTCATTTATTCATCAAAAACGTTTTCATGAAAATCAAAAATTATATTTTCCTGCCAAAATATACAAGATACGTCAAAAATGTTTAGAAAAAAAATTCTTTATTCCAGAGAGACCTAGAAATTTCCTAGTGAGTATTTTTTCATAGCAGTTATATTATTTGTTTAATGATGGGAAATGTATTTAAACTAAAAACCTTTGTTTTACAAAAAAACTATACAAGATACGAAAAAAATGTGGGAAACAAAATAATTTATCTCAAGAAGTTATACAAATTTACTGATGCAGACTATTTTTTGATCGGACACGTAGTTTTTGTTTTAATTGCATAAAATGTTATCAAAAATGAAAAATTCTATTTCGCTTCAAATATGTGCGAGATACGAAGAAAATGTTGGAATAAAAAATTGTTTGCTTTAAAAATATCTGCAAATTAGCTCTCGACTATTTTATCATAAGAATTATATCTTTTCATTTATTCATTGAAAACGTGTTCATGAAAATCAAAAATTATATTATATTTTTCCGTGAAAATGTAAGAGATACGGAAAAAATGTTAGAAAACGAAATTGCTTATTTTAAAAAGATCTACAACTTTGGGCTGAAACATTTTATTATAAGAGTTATATATTTTTGTTTATTTATGAAAAATAATATTAAAAAGAGAAAAAACCTCTTTCTAAGCAAAACTATACGGAATAAGAAAAAAATGTGGGGGACAAATTTAGTAAGTTGTATGTAAATGACATAGAACATATAGCGCAAAGCGCAACATCCACATATTTTGGAGCGCGAATGGATATAAAGTAAAAAGTCGAGCACGAAGCGTGAATGTCATGATGAGAATATGCTCCTTGAGGTCGATAGAGTCTTAAGTTAATTGAATTTCCCTTTTCATTTAAAATCAAATACAAGTTTAGTAACTTTGAGAAAATGTAATTCACATTGACAATATTATAAATTTGTCTTTACTTTTCAGCCTCTGATAAAGTGTACCAAAACACATTCTAATCTGAGGATTCTGTTGCAAGTTATCGTGTCCACAGACAACGATGATGACGACGACGACGACGACGACGACGACGACGGGAACAGACAGGATTGAAAAGACCCTTTTTCGGATTCAGAAGATCATGAAACGTGCAAATTCATTGCAAAAGTAGGGGTCAAGTCTTACACAATTATAATACCTTCTCATGTCTCATGAGAATGTAAACATCAGAATTGAAAATTTTTATCTTGCCTTAAAGAAGAAAGACATTTAAGCGAAATGCGCCAGCGTCCACGCAAAGTGATTCCCCAAATGATGTCTTCTTTTTAATAAGCTTAGGTAAGGTAGTAAACACTCAATGGCTGCTGTTGGCGGGCGAATTCAAATCACACATTGAGTAACAAAAAAATTCTTCAATAAATTTTATAATTGGTGTAAAGTATGTATCACTGAAAGAAAAAATTGTCGAGTACAGACAGAATTGTGGTTCCATGACCTATATTATATTAGAGACTTACCGAAAATCCGTATTTGCTCGTACCAGTATAGCACATGTATCGGTATTCCAACCATATGAATTACTATAGCAACGACATGATTGTTTATATATTTATTTTTTTGAATTACTTAAAAACATCAGTCATATTCATATGGCTGATTTTGGTAAAGTCTAGCTGAAACTTAGCATTTATAATGTAATAATTTTTAATGCTTTATAATGTTTACAGAGTTTTTAAATTGATGCACAATTCCTTATTTCGATAAATTTCTGAAAACAATTCAAAGCATTTTAGACAATTTTTAATCTAAATGCAATTTTCAGGGTTCTAATTGAGTCAATTTAATTGCCTGGCAGAAAAACAGGTAGCCTGAAATAGTATATTATGTGCCTAGGCGCATAATGAGGGTTATTACGCAACGCACGACACTGCTCGCAGGAGATCGTAGCCAAGGCGTAGTCGAGGCATAGGTGAGACGAAGCCGAGGCGCGATCTGTCCTGCGAGCATTTTAAGCGAGTCTCGTAATTACCCGAATTGTGTGCATTGGCACATATTCTATTTTATGTGACTTCGGCGCATATACGAGATTTTATGCGTACACTCGAATCCAATCTGAAAAGGTCCAAATTGCCGTGATTATCGCCCATCTCACTTCACATTTCGCAAATACTTCCAGCCATTTTGATTTTCTCGATCTTGTGTAGTATTAGCGTATTGTAATAGACGCATGCGCAGTTCAATTTGTACATTACATTCCTCTGTATCGCAATACACAACATTACGCTACTCTTAACTGTAGCGTAAAAATGAGTTTAAACGCCGGTGGCACATAATAGTACATTGTAAAAATCGATAGAGACATTTGTGAGGAGTCTGAAAATAGCCCAATATTCTGGAGTAGTTTTTTTCGTCCAAAATGTATTTTTAAAAATTAAGGCTTGCTTTTCAGTGATAGGGGTTGTTTTTTCGAATTTGATTCTTGGATATTTCAAGATCCCGAAAATAGCCGAATTCCGGGTACAGTCAGTTTTTTGAATTTTAAGGTTTTTATGTACTGGAGGTGCTAGCTGATCGGGCAGTCAGAATCTCCACCTAAAATTTTTTTTTTTTGAGAAAAATATAAGAGCCTGAAAATCGGCATTACCGCCCAAAATAAGTCCATAATAAGTCCGAAAATGTGCCATAAAATAAATATAGTGATATTCCGTTGTGGAGGTGCAAGCTGATCGGACTTTGTAGAATGGGCCATTATTTACGAGTGTGGAAGAAAATATATTTATTCACGCTAACTGATGCCGCTTCCATCTCTTAGTATGTTAAAAAAACAATGAAGAATCGATCATGGGGAATTTATAATTTTGCTCATCATCTATTGATGTTTTCAAAAAGATATTTTATTTTAGGCACCATGCCGAGTTATGTATGGATATATACATTTAAATGTATCTAGTGTGACGTTTTATCATAACTTTACAGCTTAAAAATAGCAAGCGTGTCAAATTTTGATTCTATTTTACATATGACATTATACCGGTAGGTACACGCCTCGTGTGGATAAAGTGAGTGGAGCCAGACTGGGCTCCAGACAAATAACCCAACCTTTAGATAGGACCCAGTTGGGAAGCCAAAGGACATAAATTATCACTCAATAAGTTTCCGGTCTGACATATAGATGGCACCACTGTTGTCAAAACCATATGATTTCTGAATAGTATCAATCGTTAAACGTTAAATGTAAAAATTTCATGACAACCTGACGTTTAGTTTAAAAGTTACAGAGGTTTTGGCGAAGCAACTTTTGTCATTTTTAAAACAATCGATAAAAAAGAGTTTCGAGTGTCAATTAAACAATGCTCTTTAATGGGAAAAAATACTGTTGAAGCAAAGCAGTGGCTTGATGAGCGTTATGGGGACTATGCACCAGGGAAATCAACAATCATTGACTGGTATGCCGAATTTAAACGCGGTAGTACAAACACCGATGACGCTAAACGCTCTGATCGTCCAAAATCAGCAGTTGTTCCGGAAAACATAACACAAGTCCACAAAATAGGTTTGTGCGATCGTAAATTGACGTTGCGTGAGATAGCTGACACCTCAAAGATATCAGAAGGTAGTGTGTTTACAATATTGCACGAATCTTTGGGGATGCGTAATTTTTTTTAGAAGTGGGTGCCGCGTTTGCTCACACCCGACCAAAAACAAGAACGCGTCAAGGATTCAGAGCGCTGTTTGGAGCTGTTCAAGCAAGGTAAAAAGGATTCTCTGCGTCGGTATGTGACAATAAATGAAACATGGATCCACCACTACACACCTGAACCAAAAAGATCGTCGTCTGAGTGGACAGCAGCTACTGAAAGCCGTCCAAAGCGAACAGAAACTCAACAGTGGGCTGTCAGCGTTATGGCATCCGTATTTTGGGACGCGCATGGTATTTTGTTTATCGACTATTTTAAGAAAGATAAAACCATTAACAGCGATTATTACATGGCATTACTGGATCGATTGAGCGCAGAAATCAAGAAAAAATGGCCTCATATGCAAAAGAAAAAAGTACTGTTCCACCAAGCAATGTACCGTGCCACACGTCCATGAAAACGATGGTCAATTTGAATGAATTAAGCTTCGAATTGCTTTATCACCCACCATATTCTCCAGATCTGGCCCCCAGCGACTACTGGCTCTTTGCTGACCTGAAAAAAATGGTCCAGGTAAAGAGATTTGGCTCCAATGAAGAAGTCATTGCTGAAACTGAGGCCTATTTTGAGAGCAAAGACGAATCATTTTATAAAAAAGGCATCGAAAAGTTAGAGAAGCGTTTGAATGAATTCATTACACTTGAAGGAAACTATGTTGATGAATAAAGTCACATTTCTCGAAAAAACGATGTTTTTCTTAGTTAGATCGGAAACTTATTGAGTGATGTGTTACATACCACTATCACTAGAATTTTCTTTAAATCTTTGTATAACTTCTTCCACGTCGTGATGTTTTTTTACTCGCTCACATAATTTTTAAGTTGCCTTGCGATTTTAGTGGATTCAATTATATTAATTATAACTAGTGGCGTGAATTATTAAGTAAATAGTGCACTACATAAAGGGCAGCGCTCACTGTAGACGTACTGTGTAGGTTAACAGGTGCAAGCCGAGAAGTATGTTAATTATTATCAATTTTATTGACTAATTTTTTGATAACTGGACTAAAATGGGCAGATTTGTACACGAGATTTTGCAACTTGCGATACTTTTGCATACCTAGTTTTCTATAATATTCGCATGACTACACTGAGAAAAAAATGCTATTGAATCAAAAGCATTTCTTTCCAAAAGCATGCATACTATTAATTCATAAAAATATACTACAAGAACCAATAAATATGTTACTAATTCTATAGTATATTGATTTGAATCCATGATATACATGCTTTTGGAAAGAAATGCTTTTGATTCAATAGCATTTTTTTTCAGTGTAGGAGCTTACAAGCGCGAGTATATATATTCATATAATATTAATGCATAATATCTGATCTTATATATATATATATTAAGACGGTTCAGCTGTATTCCGATTTATATCATGCATGTTATATTATTTATAAATTAGAACTAAAATCTTTGAAAATAATAAAAAGATAGACCTTATTAAGCCGTCATAATAAGGCGAAAGATGCAATATGCAAAGCAAAATAGATTGTTTCGGAAACTTTTATTTAATTTTGGCACGTTTCCTTGATCAAGTGCCGTTAGGAAAATTGCGTAACCTGTGAGGGGATTTAAACCCACGAAAATATTGACACTGGTGTCTAGCCATTAGACTACGGGTCAAGGCCGGTTACGAGACGACGACAGGTGAATTGTTTTTCCCATTCAAACACTAGTGTGTTCTCTTTCCCTCTTATTTCTCATTGCAAGAAAATGCAAAAAGGCATTTTTCTGGCAAACCAAAAATGATAAAAATGTGGGAAAAGGTTCGTTGTAACGCGTGAGGATGCGCGCACCATTTCGACCGGGTAAAATGGTAAGAGGAGCATTAATGTGTAAAAAGATAATTATTTTTACGAATTTTTTTCTGCCAATCCCATTGGTTCCCCATTTTTGGTGATCTCATGTCAGGACAGCCATGTGAGCCCCCTTCTAGCTAATTTATGAAAAGTGGGGAATCAATAACCGCGAATCAAAGAAAAACCGAGGTGACGAGCGCGGTGAAAAATTACCAAAATTCACTTCGGTCTCAGCACCTGCTTAAGGTAGGTTCGAGGGACCATCCAGACCCTGGGAAGCAGTTGCAACTCTGAGTTGCTCCGAGTTTCCTCAGGATCGCTTTTCAAAGAGAAAAGGACTTGGTAACTGTTTCGCTGCATTGTAGCATCAGCGAATCAGTTGCTTAAGAGCTTTTTCGCCTATGATAACCCGTCCTCCGGCAATAGCTAGGGGTTTGTTGGTTCAAACGGTCACTTATAAATTTTAAAAAGCGAATTTCTTGAGTAAAGCCTGGAATAAGGAGGCGTTTTTTTTTTATCACATATCTTCCGAAATCTCGAGTAGTGATTCCCTTTCTACCTGAAAAGGGCAAGGGATAGCTACTCGTCACTTTGTATACCCACACCAAAATCAACGAAAAAAATCGACTTCTTACCCGTCGTGGAATTAGTCATTTTTTTCTCGTTATCCAAGGAAAGTCACGACCATCTACCTTATGAAGCTGGTAAGGTGATTTTCACTCAATTCCAACTACTTTTGATTATCCACCGAGATTTTGGAAAACATGTGATGTAGGATCTTAAAGTAGTACAGAATTCTTTTTTAAACGCGGTCTTATGGTATGTATCAAAGTAATACTAACAAGCCCACAAACATTATTTACAGGAATTAGGGAACTCCCAAAAATTAAACCGTGTATTCTAAGGCGCGACTGCGCGAAATTTTAGCATTTATTAATTGGAGTTTTTTTTTAGATATGTTACTTAAAAATTACGCGCTGTGAAAACGAGGATTCAGACAATCAGCACTCGCTTTCTCCTAGATTAAAAATAGTGAGTTTATCCGGCATTCTAGCCCTTTTATTTAAGAATTACATTTCGCGAAATTTTCACCCTTCGTGTTACCCATACGCAGATTTTAATGCGACAATTCTCGACCCAAAATAGGGCAAAATTGTCACTCAAAAAAATTATAAAATTGGCGTAATTAAAAATTACGTATTTAAATTTAATCTCAAAATTTAAGAGCGAAACTTTTGGCTCAATTAGGCAAAAATTCGGTCTAAAAAAATATTTAGTTAAATGAGAAATAGTCAAAATGTTTCAATATGATCATAATATCTGTCTTCATAATCTCGCTCGGAAAATTTTTTACGCCTTATTTCATTATAACTTTGCGACACGTGCTTATTCAAAGTATAATGTTGGTACATTAATATAATAGACGCGACCATCTCTTTAATTCTTTAGAAATTTTGACTAATTTTTGTTCATAAATTTTACAGCATTATTTTATTTTTCTATTTCACAACATGTACAAAAATTATTTGATCCAACCAAACCATTTTGTTGAATGAACTAAAGTTTTAGTCAAATTGAATAAAATTTAGTTAAATAGAAAAAAACTTCAGTTGAATTGAATGAACGGTAAGAGATGAAAAGAAATATAAAAGACTTTCCGAAACTTTTCTGTGGCGCAGGCATATTCTCAAAGTAGATTTCGCTCTCTTGATTACGTATACTTAAAGTTCTGAACATTCGTTGAAGAATGATGAAAAGAAAATGTTTTAAATAAATATTTCATTATTTTTATGTTCAAGGCTTTCTAAATATACAACCTGGCACAAACTATACCCTACTTTTCAATTTACTGAGGCCAAAACCGATCATTTCATTTTGAAAAAAATATTTTGCATCGCTCAATGAACGTTCAGAACTATAAATATAGTACATCCCTTGAGTTAAGACTATGATTAGAGTAAATTTTATTATGTTACTGTAAATATAAATTTTCATTTCCTTAAAGTAACTTTTACATGGAGGAATTATTTTTTATCACGATACTCGCTTTCGGCCCTCAATATGGACCACGTGATCTTTACTGTTAAACATATTCATGTAAAATAACTTTTTTGTGCATGAAATAGATTTTTGAAAATTTGGAAAATATGATTGAGTGCAATAAATTATATTCACAAAAAATCAAAACTGAAAAATGTTTGCTTTTAAAACGGACGATACAGATGTTCCTTACTATATTCTCTTATGTTCTCCCAATTTTTAAGAAGACATTTTGTGTACAAAATGTGTTATCTTGAAAAGGTATAAACTATCTCATGTGAATATTGAAATAGCTATAGAATAAAAATTTTGCTATCTTCAGTGGTCAGATTTCTCCGACACCTGCGTGAATTTGTTATTTTTGTACTTTCATTCAGAGACATTTGTTATTGTGGATAAATCTTAAAGAAACTAAAATACTTCTGATTACGTAACTAAGCATTTAAGTAAAATACGTAAATTAAATTTCTTAATGTAAAATGAGAAGTTATCGACCCCTAATGAAGAATAATATTGTATCGTTATGGTCACTAAAATCCAATCAACTTTTACAATTATTAGTTTTTATAGAAAAGTGCAAAAAAATATGAATACGAATATATGTTGTCCGTTTACACATATTACACATATCAATTATACAATTAATACACAACTATTATAGTTACAATACTTATATTACAAATTAAATTTCTAGCGCCATAGGGGTTCGAATCTAATCCTATATATCTAATCATATGCACCGTAGTTGTTTACGTTAATCGTTCGTCTAGTACGCAATTTTTTTTCTTTTTAAAAAGATTATATTATAGTATGTACATCGATTATTTTGTATGACAATATAACCAACTCTTACTGTACTACTATTCTTCATGTTTTAGGCAATACAGGACTCTCGAACGGTCTTATTAAAAATTCTATAAATACAACTTTGTTGTTATATATTGTTAAATATATGTGGAATATTTATTGATTTAAGAAATTATAAGACATTTTTAGGATCCATAGTTAATCGAAATTCTATTTATATCATCTACAAATCTAGCCGTGAAAGAAGATCGAGATATTTATTAATTTGCTGGAATGACGATGCTATCGTCTTTGTGAGTAGAGGCTCATCGATGGAAGTGATCGAAGAGGGTGAAAGGGCAACAAAGGTGATGAAACCACTGGAAAAACGTTGATATCTGGTGAGAAAACGTGAGCAAGCATCGCATCACGATCCGGTGGTTCGTTGATCCACAGTGCAAAAGCGGTCCGCCGGCTATTCTTCCAGTTGTCAGTGACTAAGCCAGACGGGGGGGCTCGAGACGTCAATTATAAAGCCTTAATCGGAAACCCGTCCTTACTTCTGTTGGCTTATACTCCTTATACCTCCTTATGTACACCCGAAGAAGAGAACACCGTGCTACGCAGCGCATTTTCTATATATCTGCCTTGGTCCCTTTAACCAGGTACGGATTCGCAAACACAACATTTCAATCTCTATAAACGGAAACAATTAATATGCATATCCTTACTTTTTGTATTTTATTAAAAGTTATGCAGCTATACCATGTAACTGCCGTTTGCAACGTTTATACCCAAAAAGATCAAATTTGTTTCTAATTACATATGATTTGTTGGTTTTGTAAATGATTGACTGATTAATACTTCTATTGTAATTTTGAACATTTATACACGAAAATATAAACTGTTCGTGAATTATTTTAAATTTTATTTTCTGATTATGGAATTTTGGTTTTGTATTTTCGTTTATAAACGTTGCAAACAGCAGTTACATGCTACACTTCAGTAAACTTTTAATTACTTAATAAAACCCACAAGTTCTGGATAACGAATATACAAGATTGGCCTTCACCGCAGAAGAAAATAATTGTCAATTATCTTGTAGAATATATTTTTTTTGTAGTTAGAAACTAACTTAACACATCACAGAAGAATTCTTTACTTTTTAGAAATGGAATGGAGTTTTTGACACTTTATGATCAGGAGAGAGAAATTTCTTTCATATTCATGTTACTTCAGACAAGATGAATTTCATAAAGAAGTTTCCAGACATTTTAGTCTTTTAAGATGAAGTGACGTCGGTAATTGCAATTAAAGATCTGCAGAGTTGATTATAAACTAAATTCAATTTTATTAAACGATAATTACACATATTTAACAACTAAAATATTATAAATCAATTTTATTTTTTAGTTTCGGACTGGCATTTTAGATTTTCATTTGCAATTATCAACGTTGCGCGACTCATTTAAACACAACAAATACATCTTGATATTAACTTTTAAAAGATGTTTGCTACTTAGCTGATTTGGAATCAAATTTTGGAATTGTATGTTCTTAAGGCCATGGGCCAAGCAGGTGATGTGACAAAGATTTTTTGTTTTTAAAATATTTTGCTCAAAATATGATAAATGTATCTGAAAATAATAAGGGACATCTGTTAACTTTGTTTTAGTAACAATTCTGAAATTTCTTTTATTCTAAATATAAAACTGAAGTGTTATCGTCAATTATAGCTCTGTAACTACATTTCCACGGAGAATGAAATATCGTCTTGAAATTTTGGAAAATGAATCAAAACTTACTGAGAACAATCTTCTGCAACTAATCATAATAGAATAATTATGCAATTTTAATTCTTGCACTGAAAAATTTCTAACAGGTTAATTTGAAAAGATTGAAAAAGTCAGCCTGACTACTAGCAATAGTTATTAAGAAACTGTTGTATTGTAGTTGCCTAGGCATGTGGGATTCAGGTATGTAGAATGCTCTGGGTTCGCCCCTGATTCTGCTTCTTCTCTTTCCATCGTGGCTTCCCTTTCCTTTCCTTCTCTTCTCTTTTCTTCTCTTTTCTTCTCTTTTCTTCTCTTTTCTTCTCTTTTCTTCTCTTTTCTTCTCTTTTCTTCTCTTTTCTTCTCTTCTCTTCTCTTCCCTTCTTCGTGGATTTCGCTACCTACCGCAACCTATCTTCATGTAATGTATAATACATTGCTTTCTTCTTCACAACGTGTCCTACCTATTTCTCCCCAACGCAACGTTTCACATTTGGCATTTGCTTATAGTGTGCAGGTCGTTCATTTTAACTAAATAGGTTGTCCTCTCCTCAAGGCGCGATTCCTACGTAAAATCACATGCTTCACGAAGCTGTCGTAAATTCATAAATAACATACGAACAAAATACAAAAAATAATCAGGCAAAGACAATTAAATTATATTGGAATGCAACCTAATAAACGAATAAAAGAAATAGACTATAACCGAAGTCCTGAGGATAATGTTGAAGCAAAATTTATTGTAATTCTTTATAGTATTAAAGGAAAAAGTGCTGGTACATTTAATAAAAAAGCTTTGAAGGAATTCCGAGAAAGTATTCCAGGACTTTCAGAAAACGCCAATGGCTTTCTTTGGTTTTAGGAAGTTTTGGTTGAAAAGTTATATAAGCATTTAAAATCGTTAATAATAGATTATCTTAAAATAGTTATGGCTATATAAACAAGTATTAGGAAAACTGTAATCTACTGATTTGCTCACATCACTGTTTCATCACATCTTTTTAACTTCTAAAGTAAATTAGTCGTTTCAAAGTTGATTGCCGCCAATTATTTTTATTAAAATAGTCTTCAAGGTGTCTATTTATTGCTTCTTGTAGCATATTTTTTAAAATCAATAATATACGTGCTTTTGGCAGGCGCAAATACTATTTTGCATTGCATATAAATGAATTTTTTTCTTAGCGTATTTTATTTCATAATGATAGTTTTAAAAAATAACAAGAGTATTGGAAAAATCGAGTTTCAATGGTAATTTTATTATTCCCAGCGGACTGACAATTTTTCGCAATCCAAATACTAAAAATTGGAAATATCACGAAAAAAATTATTTCGCTGCGAAAAATGCTTATTACGACATATTTTTCCCTAAGTTGAAACCTAGTTTAGCAAAAATTCTTATCTTCGGTTTCACCGTGTACGTTTATGTAAGTTCTAGGTTATTATAATCTTCACAAATACAACTTGAACCATGTTAAATCAGACTTTTGCACTTTTTTCTAAATTTAGTTGAGTTTAGGAACAAGATGTTTTTAAATTCTTATTCAAATAATTAAGTAATTACTACTGGTAACTACTCTACTCAATTACCATATTCCGATGCATAATAAATATAGTAAGGCTTTCATCAAGGCTATATTTCTTAGCTCCAACACTTGCTTGAGAATCACTGTATTTATGACTAAACTTTTTTACACTAGTGTGATTAACCCTTTTTATGATGGTAAATATGGTTAAGTTTAACCACTTTGTATGATCTTCAAGCTATATGGAACTGTCTTTGCTGATTCCTTAAACAAAAAATTTTTAAAATCCAATTGTAAAGAAAATTAATGCCCAAAGCTTCTTTGATGTACGCAAAAATACTTGATTTGTCTAGCGCAACAGCGAACGCTGCGGTTGTAGTAACCAAAGGAGCTTGGCAGTACATATAAAGAAAATGTATATGTACTAACCGTTGGGGTACGTATAAAGCTCATTCTAATCACCACCTTTGGTCACAACAACCGAATACACAAAAAAGTCCAAATTACTGTCATGATAACTATAAAAGTAGTAGCTTCTCTCAACTTTTTTGGTCAAGGCAACTACTGTACAAAAAATTTATGTGCTATGTGCACAGGAACCAAAGCCGATTTCTCTCTGTGTACTTCCACAGAGTTGATTCAATTTTAGGCCTGAACTATATTTTGCTATCCTAATTCTTTCTGAAAAAAAATTCTCATAAATTTCAAGAGAATAATTGGAAACAGTTCAAGAGATTGATCGATTTGATAAAACAGATTAATCGATCGTGAAAATCCCAGTTGTAAATTTCCGTTTAAAAGATATATTGTACAAACCGTGATGCATTGCGGTACATTGATTTCTCATCGTTCATTGTAAAAAAATCTGCTACTGGCGATTGTACTTTACATTAGTTTGTTTATCTTAATCTCTCATCGTTACTCTTCTGCCATTCTCCTTGCGACCCCATCACCTCTTTAAACACCCACAAACCCTATTATTCCATCAAATTTGGTAGTGTCAAACTTAACAACCACGTTGAACAACTTATTAAATTGGTCAGCTTTATTAATGGAATAATCTTTCCTATAATTAATATTTTGGCTGAAGTTTCAAAACATGATATTATTAATGTATTTTAAATAAGAAAACAAAATTAATTTCTGTTTTACCAACAACAAAAGTTCAGTGAATCACTTTGGGGCATAATATAAATGGGATTTTAATCCAGGTAACCATGTGGCTAAATTATACATCAATACGTTTAAGTAAGATAACTATTTTTTAGTATAAATTTGGAAAAAAACACTTTCTTTTTGAATTTAAGTGAAACAGGAAATTGAATTTACTTAAGGCTCTATCAGCCTTAAGGAACACATTCTCATCATGGCGCTCGCGCTTCGCGCTCGATATTCTGTATACATTTCAGTAACTTTTTAATAAGTTACATGATTAAAATAATTTATTTTCTTCCAAATCTCTCAAAAAGAAAAAACATTCGTAGAATTTATTTAAGGAAACAATTTTGCAGAACAATGCTTATTTCGTATCTCACATATTTTGGTGAAAAAAATCGAATTTTTTTAATATTAAAAATCAAAACATAAAATATACCTTCTGTCCCGAAATGTCTTAATGGGAATTTGTAGACCTCATTTAGGCAAACAATTTCCCATCTAAACGTTTTTTTTGTATCTCACATATTTTGTCTAAAAAATGGAATTTTTGAATTTTAATCGTATTTTTTGGAATTGAAACGAAAAATATATGTTTTATCAAAAACTGTGTGAGACAAAATTTGTAGATCTTTTTGAAGCGACAAACTTTGTATTCTTACGTTTTTTTCGTATTTCGAATATTATTGTTAAAAAATTGAATTTTGGATTTTCAATAGTTTTTTTTTAATTAAAAAGAAAAATATGCATCTTATGAAAAAATGTTACAATTCAAATTTGTAGGTCTTTATGTAGAAAATAATATTGTATCATAACGTTTTTTCGTATCTCGTATAATTTAACTGGAAAATGGAATTTTGATATTGACTTTTTTCGAATTTGAATATGCTTTAACATTTCTAATTTTGATTTGATCAAAAAATATGATCAGGATAATTTTTAGAGATTTATGAGCACTATCTAAAACCAGTATTGAAATTTTTGATTTTTTCAAAAAATTATTTTCAAAAACACAAAAGTAGTGCTCAACCCCTCAATTTTGATTGGATGTGGCTGGTTAACGAACTTGTCCTTACTTTTTCGGCTCCGATAAAGTGTACCAAAGCTCAATTGAATCTGATAATTCTATCGAGAGTTATGCCGCACACGACCTACTACAGACAGACAGACAGACAGACAGACACTTTCGTAAAAACCCTTTTTTCTGACTCAGGGGGTCTCAAAACGTAAAGATTTGATGAAAATTTCGAAAGTCATTTTTCACATAAAACCAATACCTTCTCATCCATGATGAGAATGTAAAAATAGAGTTTTTTAAACTTGTGCAAAACGAATTATCATAATTATAATATATATGTACACTGCCCTGCAAAAGTTTAGACTCATCTCTTGTTTAATGTATTGTCGAAGTGTATTAATTTTTATAAAAACAAGTTGAACATTTTTTTTCGATAATGGCATGAATGTTAAAAAATTTTTTTATCTGATTATCCCAAGTTGAAGGCAAAATATTAATTTTATAGGAATATATTACAAAAAACGTTAAATTTAAATTTTTTCGTAAAACGTTAATAACTCTAAAAATAACTAACATTTTCAAAAGATTTTGGTCTCGTTTTGAAGGTAAGTTTTCATAGTAATTTACAAACTGTTCAAGATATTTTCAGAATTTTTTCCTCGATTTTACCCTGGGGTCAAACATGATACAAAATATTCGTAAAATTTAAAAGATGTATAGCTTCTCGTAAAAATTTGTTATAATTCAATATATATCATATTTTAATAGAATTTAGAAATATTTATGAAAATATTGATATTTTGTATTAATTCATATAATGTATAGACTACAGATTTTATTTGATATGTTACAACGTTTTTGTACCATGTTTTAGCCCAGGGTAAAATCGAGGAAAAAGTTCTGAAAATATCTTGAACAGTTTGTAAATTACTATGAAAACTTACCATTAAAACGTGACCAAAATCTTTTGAAAATGTTAGTTATTTTTAGAGTTATTAAACTTTTACAAAAAAATATAAATTTTTTAACATTCAGGCCATTATCGAAAAAAAATGTTCAACTTGTTTTTATAAAAATTAAAACACTTCGACAATACATTAAACAACAGATGAGTCTTAACTTTTGCAGGGCAGTGTATATATATATATATATAATATAATTATAAATTTATAAAACTTGGTACGTTTGCATTGGCTTTAGGGTCCATAAATGAAGAATTCTATTTAATCAGACGTTTCGGCTCTGATCAGTGCCCTTATCAGTGATATTTATTAAAATCTAAAAATACAAAAAAGGATGCTGTCCCTAATTTCACATATTTTAACGGAATAACTAGAGTACTTAGCATATGATATAAAAAATAGTACTTGATATGTTAATCTGTAATTTAAAATGGAAAGCTTGGATATACGACTATTCTTTGGACTATTTTTCCCTGAAACTATTTTGAACCTATTTATAAACTATTTATAAAAATATTCACACTTAGACACCAGTAATAGTCCAAAGAATAGTCGTTTATCCAAGCTTTCCATTTTAAATTACAGATTAACATATCAAGTACTATTTTTTATATCATATGCTAAGTACTCTAGTTATTCCATTAAAATATGTGAAATTAGCGACGGCATCTTTTTTTGTATTTTTAGATTTTAATAAATATCACTGATGAGGGCTACGATCAGAGCCGAAACGTCTGATTAAATAGACTTCTTCATTTATGGACCCTAAAGCCAATGCAAACGTACCAAGTTTTATAAATTAAATCAAGGGTCAATACAAACTACCATTTTAATAATTATAAATATTATGAGGAAAATTTTTGGGGCAAACCAAACTAAAACCGTTAGTATGTCCTCTATCATATCTGAATCTTTGCCGAAAATATTGATCATCGTGAAAAAATCATGGGGGAAACTAAAATACTAGCCTTTATCACATGACTTACTTGATACATGCCAATATTCAACGTATGTTACATATTAATCGTCATATTTCTGACCTCTTGAAAATTTTTTGAGAAATGAGTACCTATATAAGTATTATCAACTTTGCTGAGTAATGTGACCTCATAGAGGAGGTACGGGGTAAGAATGCAGGACACCGATAGATCGCTGAAAGTCGCGCTTAGATCGGGTTGGCGTGGTGTGGCTTGGAGCGGAGATACGGCTCTGCGGCGGCAGCCGCCCAGCAGTCTACCTGGTTGTACGTGCGTACCGAGCACACGTGGTTGACCCCCACTTGGAATATCCACACTAATAACCTGCCTACCATCACTCCCCCTGCTATAGCTGACTATATACGTCCGATTCGAGAGTATATAGAGCGTACCTTTGGGGTTCTCTTAGTATGGGCACGGAACCGTACGTGTTTGGAGTACGGGCTCGGAGATCCTCCTTCCTCAAACCCTACCCCACACTTACCCGCCTCTATGTTTACCTTCGATACTGATCGTCCACGATATCTTCTCATCTTTTACAAAAAATCCATTACGGTACCTGTTCATATAATTAAAATTGAATCACTTAACCTTCTGCACTGATAACAATACATAAAAATCGTTTTGTTAACTGCATTTGGTTGATTTCAAAATATATTTTGTTTGGATGAGCTCAATTTTTGTTCATCTGACCAAACTTGTTTGCTCGAGTTCACCAAAGCTTTTGATTAAACAGTTTTGTTAACTTAACCAAATTTTTTTTGACAGTTTTAAATACATGTTTAGTAGGATCAAGGAAAATATTTGGTAGGATCAACCAAAAAATGTTATCTCCGTATAAAAAAAATTCTTTGTCAAAAACTCCTAGAATAATATTAAATTTCAAATCAAGTGGCGAAAAAATTTAAAAATTGCTCATTATGCATTAGGAACCTTAATTTGTCATTATTATGACAGGTGCCAAAATAGCGGGCTATTCAAAATGAAATCTCTAATTGGATAATCCTGTATATTTATCTTGTGGCAATGTTGCCTCCAATTTGCTATAAAGCATAGGAATAGTTACTGATGTACTTTGATACTTAGCTTTACATCAACCAATTTATTTATCTCCCTGCCTACGGAATATTTTTGCTATTCGATTCAATTCAATGTTATTCAATATTATTAACAATTGAAAATTTTGTACTCATTTTTTTCATGATTTTATAATTCAAAATCTGTTGAGCGTACAAAAAAAATGTTCTAATACAAAAGTATGCAGAAAACATTGAATTTTTATAAAATCAAAAAAAATTATAATATTTTTAATCTTCGATTGTTTATTTAAAAAAAAATTAATTCTTGTTTATTAACGTGAAGGACATCATCGATTTTCAATTTTTTTTTTGAATAATTTTTTTAAATTCGGCCTAACTTACTCTGCAAATATAAAAAACGTGTTTTTTGTTATATTGGAGGAAAAAAAAATTGATGTTTAAAACTCTCGACGCGTCAGTAGCTGTATAGGGCCGAGGAAGAGAAGTGAAAAAAATTAACTGTCATAAGACAAAGGGAAAAAAGGGGGGATTGTGGATATAAAAAAGGAACAATACACGGTGTCTCCACAGTCATTTTAAAACATTACTTGAATGGACAAATGTAAAAATCGCAAACGTGAAATATAAGTTCGACTAAATAATCTTTTAAAAAGTATCAGAGATAAAGCATTTAATTGAAGTTAGATCAGATATGTTTAAAATGTCTAGGCGGCCAATACAACGAATTTGAATTGCATTCATCAGTGTCCGTAAAGAATTAAGATAAAAAATGTCTTACGTTCCGAAAAACCAACTATTACTTTCTACTACGTACAACTTGAATTCATCATTCACAAAGCAAGCAGTCATTGATGCAGAGTTATGTTTAAATGGAAATTTAAGTGCAAGAGTAAAATTGATCAGTCGTCATCCACAATCAAATTTTTCTCTACACCCTGAAGAATGGAAGCTATTAAATATTTTTTTTTGAAGAAATAAAACTTTCTTTCCACAATGAAGTGAACGCCCAGATAATCAACTGTCAGACATTTCTTCTCCGATTTATCGTTTTGAACAACCAGCGTTTGATGTCGTTGGAACATGTACCTAGTGTTACGTCCAGTACGTATTAGAAATAGTTAAGGATTAACAAATAATTTCTGTGTGTAAAAACAACGCATCAGATATAAGAATTTTGTACTATCCAGTATATAAAGGGAAGACCTTTTAAAAACACGAAATATCAGACTTTCGACTCATTAAACTGCATAGTTAAGATAAGCGCAACGTACACTGTAAGTGCTAATCCGTAAGATTTCTATTTTCGATGAGTCCAGAATCTATTTACTTTCGAAATTATTTAAAGGTAAATATCATGTGTACAAAAATCAAACTTTAAAATTCCTGACTTATGTTAAAATGCGAAATATGCGATCACCAAATAAATCTAAGCATATAATATACATATCTATGCACATGTATATTAATATACATGTGCATTCACATGCACAGTAACGAACAATTAAGGTAATTAAATCATGCACGAATAAAAGTAGTTTAATAGAACTGAAAAGACTAAGAGAATAACAGGACATCCAGTATAAGTATCATCTATCCTCTTGCTCTCTTCGTCTTACACAAAGCCCTTATAGGGACTAAAGTATATATATACCGCGTAAAAATACACGAGAGTCAGTCAAGATCTGGGAGTTCAGTTCTTACCAGAACTAGCTCCAAACTGCTTGTACTAAAGTTTAAATTTTCGGAACAAGACTAGTTCCAATAATGTAAGTTTTTAAGTATAAACAAGTGTTATAAATTCTCTGCAACGCTAATAAATTTTTACAAGTGAGTACAATTTTTTCTCTTACAATTTTTCACCTATCACATCCCAACTTCAATTTTAAGTATTCAAAATTCAATGTTTATTTATACATTGTGAATTTAAACGAATTTTACAATTTTTCATTTTAAAACGATTTAAGTTGTTCAGTTGCGATCCAGCCTTTTCTAAACATTTTTTTCCAACCAAACGCTCAACATCTATCAGTTTAGTGTAGGTTAGAATCGTTTAATCAAATTGTTTATCCACGTATATTATTGAGATTGTCAAATATAACTGTTTATTAAAGATTTTGATATAATTTTTCTCAAAGTTCTTTCGAACCAAACGCTCAACATCCAACAGGTTGATGTAGGTTCGAATCTTTTCAAATTGTTTATTCATATAGATTATTGAGATTGTTAATGTCATTTGTTAATATAAAAATTTGTTCCAATCTGTCTTAAACGTTTATCCGAACCAAACGTTCAACATCCATCACTTTGGCGTAGGTTCGAATCTCATAAATTGTTTATTCACGCTGGTTAGTTTAACGATTAATTTTTATTTAACAACCGACTCTAACGTTGGGAGTCAATCAACTCAGCTTTCAATACGTTCACATACCACCTTTCAATGTGATGCCTTGGGTTGTCTTGGATTGGCGAATGTACGCATTCTTGTAAGCAATTTTAGGAAGGTAATCCTAACGTAAGTTTTATAAAAAATTGTTTGAGGTTTTCTCTATTTTACATCAACGGCTTCATTTTCGGTCTGTGGGTTTCGCGCATCGCATCATCAAGGTCTGGATTCCTAGGTTATAGCGCGTGGGCGTTGACCTAAAATAAGGGATCAACACTCGTTGATCACTATTGAAATTATATTTTTATGTGTCACCGGCGCGCAAACTCGTTTATTCGCTACACTAAAAGAAAGTTATCGTGAATACAGACAATTTTCTGGTTATATTAGCAAAAGAGTTTGGCTGTCTCAGATACAGCTAAACTGTATGGGTGTTTCATAAAAACAGTTATAGTTGAAGGGATACTACTGCACCAGTAATATATTTTCAATACACACATCCAAACTGATATGGCTGCAACAGATGAAACATGGTTATGGTTCCTTTAGCCAAACTCTGTTTTGGAAAATCAGCTCAACTTCAAACAGACGCTTGTCTGCTAGTGATGCGTAGTAGTTTCAGAGGTTAGGGGTAAGTAAACTATTATATCAGTGGTTGATTATAAATCTAAAAAAAGAAATTAAATCGATACCAGCAATACGTGTTTTGTTTGCATGATCACATACGATCACTCTGCAAACGTTTGAACGCACACCAATATACATCCTTGAAACAAACCATTTTGTTTTGCTAAATCAGCATAACAGTCAATGGATAATACAATCAGAAGGACATTTATGAAAGTTTTCTGAGCCGATAGCTAATTTAAAGACATGTTATTAGCTCAACTAGTATTTGTTAATTTCTTATTCATACTTATTAACACACACAAAAATATAACTGAAGTAAGAAGATTTTCTTTCTAATTTGCATCGAAATTCTCTAACAAACTCGGTTAGGTAGAAACACAATACAATTTCTTTCAGTGTACAGTCAACAGTAGCGCACAATGTCGTATATTGCGCTACAGAGGAATGAAATGTAAAAATTGAACTGCGCATGCGCATATTGTCTTACAGCGGAACACAATCTTTTTCTTATTCTTCTTCTTCTTACGTCTTCTTCGTACAGTGTTAGCACCTTACTGGCAAAGCCTTGTACATTTGAACTGCGTATGCGTCTTTTAAAATCCATTACTACTACACAAGATCGATAAAATCAAAATGGCTGGGACTAGTCGTGACATATCAAGTGTAATGACTAGCGCCGCAAACAACTACAATACTAGATTAGATTCGAGTGTGCGCATAAAAACTCGTATACACACCGAAGTCACATAAAATAGAATACGTGCCAATGCACGCAATTCGGGAAATTACGAGACTCGCGACAATGCTCGCAGGACTGATCGCGCCTCGGCTTCGTCTCGGCTTTGCCTCAGCTACGCCTCGACTACGCCTTGGCTTCGATCTCCTACGAACATTGTCGCTCGTCACGCAATAACCCTCATTGTGCGCCTAGGCACGTAATATACTATTATACAACACAAGCATGTTTTTCTCGCTTTTTGTCGCTTGTTTTGCAGGCATAAAGTTTGTCATTTAAGCCCTAGGGCGTAAATAGGGATGGAGTGCTTAAAAGTAGTCATTTAAGCACCCCCCACTCCCTATTTACGCCCGCGGGACTTAAATAACAAACTTTACGCCCGTAAAACACACGTCAAAAAGCGAAAAAAACATGCTTTTGTTGCATAAAGTACCGTGTACAACACGGGGGTAAGAAATGTAAACATCGCACTCGCCTTAAATGATCAACTTTACCCCCTTGTTGTACCATGTACTATTGCATGCTGCGTTTTCGGACGTAACACTAGCAACTCATTATCACCGCATCCCTTTACAATGAATGAATCAACGTTTCTGATCTTCAGTGAATTGAGTCCTTGCATCAAACAGCATCTTGAAGAATTATAATCATCAAATCTACAAAATGTTAAAAATGTGATTGTTAAAATTATTGGTGAAATATTATAGTGTAATACTGACTACAAGTGTGTGAAAAACTTGAAAACTTCCGTGAAAGAAAATTATTCTTAAGTTTTGAAAAAATTGTTAAAAAAGTGTGTTAATTTTCCACATACAAAAGCTTTATTTTTAGAAATAATTACTTTTCAGTCAAAAAAATTATGTGAGGAAGTTGTAAAGAGTTTGACTAGTATTCAAAATAATGGATTAAGTTTTATTAATCAAATATAATTTAGTATGCGTGTGAGAGGTAGAAGCAGGACAATAAAAAAGTAAATGCCTTTTAATTTGTGTTTTATTTATAGAAAATTTATTCTTAGGAAGTAGATACAAAAATTGCTTACTTACTATATTTCATTTATCTATCCAACTATTATGGGAATGATCAAAACCTAACCAGTTTACATATATCTTATTTCCACGTTTATTAAGCACTTTTCCTACCAAATAAATATTGGGATTCTTAACTTTGCTTAATTCCTGTGTTACATCCTACATAAATTTAAGATATTTTATTTTTATTTTTAAGTAGCGAATAGAAAATAGTAATTCATGAGAAAATTCTAAAACTTCAGTATTCACAGGAAATGAGCAATCGTATGCAACTGACCTAGAGTGCAGGAGAGCAATAAAATGTCAAATATACAAGAAGGGTCGCTCGCCGTATCCCAAGGCACTGCACTTAGAATGACTTTACAGGTTTTAGAATTTTCTTCCGAATACTTGAGTTGAAATTAAAACAGAATCTAACAAACAGGAAATTGAAAGAATGTAAAATCAAATACTAGATTTAAATTTTGTAAAGAGCAAGTGATTATGAGGTCATCTGGATTGAACCTTACATCCTCATACTCTCTTCGTCTTGCTTATGGTGTAAAAACCATACAAATAGGCGACAATTTTCTTTAGAGTTCAGCTCGACTTGGGCTTTAGCCCTCACTCAAGGCTTATCATTTAATAGTCTTTTAGTTGAGTTTGCGGTTAAGTTAATCCTCGAAACGAGGATTTTTTTTCATTTGTGTAACTTCGATTTTTAATAAAAGTTCAAGTAAGTGCAAATCGTTTTATCATTTTCTATTTTTAATTCTAACAATTCCAATTCCAACATTTTCAATTTTTGATTTACTATTTATTTAAATTCTCAAATTTTCTTTTTACTTTGCTATTTTCAAACCTTTTGTAAACGAAACACTGAGCGTCAATTACTTCACTGCTAGGTTGTTGTTTATTTTCGAACCTTTCTGTAAACGAAACACTGAGCGTTAATTCGTTCTCTGTTAGTTTGTTGATTATTTTCAAACTTTTTTGTCAACGAAACACTGAGCGTAAATTCGTCTCTGTTAGTATGGCAAATCTGAATCCTAGGTTATAGCGCGCGGGCGTTAACCTAAAAATTATTGTTTAAAATAGGACACTTGAGCGTTCCTGGATGTAACACCTGTTCATAAAATCTACCAGATATGGGTTTATTTCGATTATCTTTGAGGAAGTACGTCGTTGGTTCAGAATCTCTTACTTGACTAATTGTAAATATTTCTATTGTCCAATTAGGTGTATAAACTATTTCAAATGCATGTTTAAATTCACTTATTCTTACTTCATCACCAATTTTAAACTTTTGTTTTATTTTTATAGTTTTCATCTGAAACTTTTTATAAATACTAAATAAAATTTTCTTTTCATTTTCTTCAGTAACATCTGTTGGTTTTATTTTGATTGTTTGATGCCTTGTATTATTGTGAGAGGAAATAAGATCTGTTAAAATATCAAACCATTTATAATTTCCCTGCAGACTAAATTGTATCCACATTTTATCGTTTAAAGTACGGTTGAATCGCTCACATATTGATGCTTTCAAATTACTGAACGTAGAGTATAAATTAATATTACAATTTTTCATAAGATCACTGAAAATTCTATTATAAAATTCTTTTCCTCTATCTACATGTAAATTTTTCGGTACACGTCCTTGGATTATCACTGATTTTATTGCTGTTGTGACGTCATCTGCAGTCTTACTTTTCACAGGAATAGCCCAAGCAAATTTTGAAAATATATAAATGATAGTTAAGATGTATTTGTAACCTTTATTTTTCTTCTCGTAAGGTATCATTTCAACGAGATCTACTTGACAAGTTTCATCGATACGACGGATATCAACATGTCGTCGTTGGTAATTTCTTCTAGCGGGTTTATGCAGTTCTTCAACTAACTGCAGTTTCTCTGTGTTCATTTTTAAGTGTATGCAGTCTGACATCCAATTGTGAAATGAGCTCTGAATTGCGAAGCACTAATAGTTAAGTCGATTTATGATCAATTTGTATATTTTTTAATTTTTGATTGACAGTTAATTCAAGGACATCATTCATCATTTTTGTTAAAAATTTCAGTTCGCAATGAAGCAATAACATTATGGATGGTATCAGTTTCTTTTTTTATCAAATCTTGAACCAATTGTAAATGTTCTGAATCATTCGATTCTTCAGCTCCAGCCACTTTGCATAGCCTCTTTCCATCTAGATAGAAATTTACTGAATTTCATAGATATCAATATCCATATCATAGATATGTTTAATATTCATTTCATCCTGATTAAAAAGTACTAAGAAATTAACCTTATCACGAATTAAGTGTTTTGGGATTTGTGCGTACGTTTGACACAAGTAAAAACAGTCAATGAGTCTATGTCTACCGATGGAAAAAATGCTCGAATGCAATTTCATAGATTGTGTTTTAAACTCCATCTTGATAGCAACTGACTTGAGTACTATAAATGGCATGCTTTTAAAGGTTTTCATTTCAGTCTGAAAAGTTTTCTTGAACAGATATAATTATGGTTACAAAGGAAGGTATAGCCAGTTGTACAAAAGCTGTCAAATGAAATTAACACGTGGTGATCCTGTTATTGAAGAAAGTCGTCGCAGCAGCTAAAGAATTTATGGTCTCTAGCAAAAATGCTTACACTGTTATCAAATTATCACTTCAGGGTGCACGTGCAGCTGTGAAAAAGGCTGGTGGAAAATCCAATGTAAAAAAGCCTCGAATTCTTCCTGTAGCGAGTAAAGTTGGAGACTTTCTGCCTTTTTTGGTACCTGTTTTTGCAGGACTCAGTGCTGTTGGGGCGTTAGCAGATGGGGCTGTTGGTGTAGCTAAGGCTGTCAATGATGCACATGCAGCTAAAAAACAACTTGAAGAAAGTAAACGCCACAATCAGATGTTCACATTGATTCTCAAGTAAAAAATTCAGAAAAGCAAAAAAAGAGTCAAAATAAAATTACCACATCGAACTCTAACGTTTATAAAAATACCACACTTTCGAGGTGTTTTTATGCGAAATAAATTACCAATGATAGGACTTTATATATTCGAATCAGCTATTGTTAATTTAGATGATAAAGATGGTCCAGGTACACATTGGGTTGCATATAAGAAAATTGGCAATGATGTTGAATATTTTGATAGTTTTGGTAACCTTCGACAACATCCAGATCTTAATAAATATCTTGGTGTTGATAATATAAAATATAATCATGACAGGTATCAGAATTACAATGCATTTGTGTGTGGTCATTTGTGTCTCAAATTTTTATGCAATCAGTTGATGTTGAAAAGTTTGTACTATCTATATAAATGAGTAAATAAATTTTTTTTATTTCAGTCAAGAATCAACCATCATCATAGATGATACATTTACCTTGACCTTATCAGGAAATTTATCCGTATTAGAAACGCAGTATGTTCTGCCAATTAAATTTTCATTTAATAAAAATTACGTTCTCGGTCTCGTTGAATTTCTAACTTTCAATTCGATTTCAAACATAGACATAAGTCAAAATAAAATTTTATGTAGAAAAAGAAGAAATTTTTATACCTACAGGTAGTTAATAAATATCAGATATTCAGAAATATTTACAAAATGTCATAGTTAAAAAAGGAATAGAGATCGATATTAGGCCTGATAACAATACTTTGCGTAGTGAGATTCTTTGTAATCGCGAAATACATTTTATGAAAGAAGATTCAATGACGTTTTTATTGGGATTTGAACCTCAGATACTTGAAGCTAATAAAGTACATAAATCTAATTTACTAGTGTCCATAATAAAAGTAAATTGTCTGAGAATCGAGTGCAATATTGCTACAGGTGCATACATCAATGATCAGGAGGTGCACACTATGAATTTTTTCCAGTAGTACCATCAGGATATGAAATAGTTCAAGTGCCATCACACGTCATTTACTTACCAGTTGCTGTCAAGACAATAGATCAAGTTCAGTTACGAATAGTCGATCAAAATGGAAATTTGGTCAATTTTCGAGGTGAAACTATAACAATCAGACTGTGCATTAAATCTCTAAAATAATAATGGGAATTATATTTGATAGAAAAATCACTTACGGTTATAATAGTAGGGTAGAATGCCTCAAAAAAGTCAGTCACAAACCTGCATTCAAGGTGCTAAGACCTTGCAACATTCAGCTTCTGAGAAATCTAGGTCTCAAGGTGATAGCTCAAGGAAGAAAGAAATAAAAAAAAAATCAGATTCTTCTGCAACTGCTTCATTATTTGCAATGGAAGAGGAAATACTAAATATCTTAAGACCAATTGTTTACGACGAATCTATTGCACATTATGAGTTGTAGTGAATGATAGACATGAATTAATTCTAACACGATCAAGAAATGATGTGAATGTAGTGTCACGTATCCATGACAGTTATATTATATATTATAATCATATAAAACTATTATGCTATTATATCATATAACACGTTTTATTCTTGCCATAAATATTGTTGCTAGATACATGTAATTGTTTTTATAAATAATTTCACTATTACTATTAACTAAAATATCAATAAACAATTGATTTTATTGATAAAATACTAATTACAACAAATATTACCTTTTATTATTATTAACTATTATTATTACTATTGTTAATAATAACAATTAACGAAATGCAACAAATGTTATATAACAACAATATTACTTCAACCTTTATATTTAAAATTATTATTAATCACTATTATTATTAATATTTAATATTGTTATTAACAATAATTGTCAAAATGCAACAAATATTAAATAATAACAATGCTACTTCAATTTCTTGATTTGCAATAATTATCAATCACTTTCATTATAATTATTTCATATTGTTATTCAAATTTGCAACAAATATTATAATAATGTTACTTCAAATTTTATAATAATAATGTTTATAATAATTATCATTATTTTTAATATTCTTATTTGATGTTAATCAACAATCAGCAATTAATTATAAAATACGTTCTTTTAATAACTATTACCATTATGTTATTTTATAAACAAAAGCAATGTTTAAATATAAAGATTAATAGAATTATAAACAAATCATAATCACCATTTATGTACAACAATTGTATTATAGTTACTCTATTACTTACCTATGTATACAAATAATGTCATTGACCTTTGTAACTAAATCTACCTAAAAACATGATGGTACGGGTTTACACAGCCCTTGAAAAGATGTGAGTACACCCACACCACGAAAGCATGACCCACACGGACTTGGAAAATCGGTGTGAGTCCCTAAGCTCACCAACGTAGCACACCAGCAAACTGGCCCATAGTCTCAACTCACCACACTGACACCTAAGATTCTAATGGACTTCGAAAAAGCTATTGAAACCATGGAACTCAAATTCCCATACTTTCTACCTACGAGTTGAGACTACAGCCGAGAATATAAGCCAGGCTGCAAGGCCTAAACACCAGTCTAAGCGCGTCTAAGTCTGAGTCTAAGCGAGTCTAAGGGAGTCTAAGGGAGCGTACGATCAAGCAGCATCGTTAGAACCGGTTTTTTTCGCCGTACCGCAATAAATCTAAGTCGCCGTAATTTCCACGTGTTCGGGAAAACCAATATAATAACAACGGAGTGAATTTCAATAAAACTAGATTTAGTGTCATTGTAATCGAGGTATCAAAATAAGGATACCGGTTAAACAAAGGATTGACCTGCCACTGTTGGTCAACAAGGATAATTAGGGGAGGTACCCGATTAGCAGAGGATACACAGAGCTTAAAGGATTATCGTTTTCAAGAGGCCACCTCATCAATAACAACCGATAAGTCAAATAACTTGTTTTTATTAAAGTTCTCTTTTCTTTTGAGCCCTTTAGACTCACGGTGTGTTTTGCTTTAGGGTTGGACCAATCAGACTCGACCAACCAAAGGAAAACAGCCTGCAACCAACAACTAAAAAGTCGCTTGGGTTAAAATAAAATTTGTATTTTTATAATAAATTATTATTAACAATAATTGTAATTTGATTCATTTGGCTTGTCCTCTACCCGGTTAATTGTTAATTTTAACAATAAACAGAGGAACATAGTTAGGGTAATTGGCTCTAGACTTTAGGTAGGAAATATTTGTATTAATTTAAAACTTAGGACGTCACAGCAGTTATACAAACGGCTGATGAGCAGTTCAAAATTATAATCGATAAAATTGAATGGTTACTTCCCAGTGTTAAACTGTCAGATTCGCGAAAATTTAAATTATTAAAATATATTGAAAAGGATCCACTTATTCGAATTTGTTTTCGTACAAGGGAATTATATGAAAATCCAATGCTACCAATTTCATCGAATCATGTTTGGACTGTTAAAACGTCGACACAATGAGAGAAACCCAGATTTGTTATTTTAGGGTTTCAAAAAAATAGAAAGAATGTTTCTAGGAGAAATGCTTGCCATTTTGATCATTGCAAAGTAACTAATATAAAGCTATTTTTGAAGAATCAAAGTAATCCGTATGGTAATCTCAATCTTGATTTTGATAAAAAAACAATATGCTCTACTCTACGAAATGTATACTAATTTTCAAGAAAATTATTATGGAAGAGAACCTAAACCATATTTATCAATGAATGATTTTTTAGAATTTGCTCCTTTAATTGTTATTGATTGTTCAAAGCAAAATGAATCCGTGAAGTCTGTATATTTTGTAATATTGTTTAATTTTGCATGATAGAGTAATTGAATATGAACCAATAAATGGTAGGATTGAAAAACTTATATAAATTTTCATGATATGTCTTGAATAAGTTAGTATCAGCTAAGATGGAGTATATAGTTGACATTCAGGGATTCAGGTTGCCTATTAATGAATTTATAATTAAAGAATTAGCAGTTCTTCCAGTTAATAATAATAATAATGAATCAGCAAGACCTTTTAATTTTCTTTTTTAACCACCTTGTGAGTGGACCTCTATATCTTCAAAATACAGAAATATAAATCGTTGGTTGGAGAATACTTTGCATGGTATAACATGGATTTCGGGTGATATGTCTTATACGTTGTTGAAAATAATACTTACAAAGATTTTTAGAAACACAACGAAAATCTATGTAAAAGGACTAGAAGAAAAGAATTGTTTTGTTAAACCTTCAATCAAAATTATTGATTTGTATGAGTTAAAATGTTCTCCACTTCAATACTTCATTAATGAATCAAAAGGTTCAATTAAATGTTTCCATCATAATGATAATATACAAAATTTTGATTGTGCGTTGCGAAATGTATTACTTTCAAAATTGCGGTTACATGAAAATTATAAAATAGAAAATAAGAATAATAATATTTGTCAATTTATTTCAAATTATAATACAAAATTTTATATTGCTATTGTATATATTGATAACAAATATGTACTTTTTGAAAATTATAATTCAATAAAAAAATGTATTTAATACAAAGAAAACTGTTCTTTATTTTTCGACCCACCCGTAGTATAAAATTATCAGTAAAAACAATATTCCAAATTCAATTCAAAGGGAACAGTAAGGTGGTACACGCTAATAGATTGAAAGTGTCACACATTAATCAAGAGACCAAGGTTAAACAAGAAAAACACATTCAGAAGATGAATAATCTTATTCATGTTCTGATTACAGATGTTCGTGTCATTAGTAATTGCCTTGCTGGTCCATGCCACCACAGCGTTAATAGGGTATGGTTGCGGATCACGCTCACTAAATATTACAACAATATCTCTGCTAGACGTAGGGCAGTGTCAACTACCATCAAGCTCACTCAACGTTACCAGAAAATATGTTCAATTATTACAAGTCAACGAATTTACAGAAACTCAAGCTATACAATGTAGACTTGAGATACATAGAACTGTTTATTATGCGGGATGTATTCACACATTTCGGTTGTAAAACACGCCGAGCGTTGCAATATATATATATATATATGATGTAAATAACGAAAATAGTAAAAAACTTTATAACACCGGAATACTACAGTTTAACAACCACATTATTAGCGGCATTAAGGTAAATAGCACGACGTCACGCCCTATACTTTATGCAGGTTACTTAGATAATGAAGGGAGGTGTAACGGAGCAGCATATTCAAATCCTCATAGGGATTGGGAATCTGTTGTTATACAGGGTACTTTAAAAATAACTCTACAAGAGCAAAAGGCAAGAGTATATTTGAATAACAATTTGATATACTATTATAAAAGATGCTGGTTTGCGATCAATGAGGGTCAAATATAAAGAACAAAACTCTTCATAATGTCAAAATTGTTGCGACGTTTCGTTGGCTATGGGTTTGCCAACCTCATCAGGCTTTATTAAAGTAAAAAAAGCACCAAATAGTAAAATTGTCACACACAAGAAAAATAAAAATTAAATCAACTTAATATCAAAAACATACACAGAATTATTAAATTTTACCTTTATAAAAGAAGGTTAACTCATGGTAAGTATTGTCGAGAATATAAAATTATAATAAAAGTCATGATTTTACTAATAAAATGACGTGATGTCATGGAGTCGACGACACTTTGTCTACTAAATTATTAGATTCAAACAGTTAACTTTAAATATTGACAACAGTTATTATAAACATAGAATTTGAAATTTAAACAGACATCAGCTGGAAAGCTATCATGAATTTAATCTATTAAGTAATGAAAAATAAATTCTATTCAAAGTAAATATGTCTTCTTTTTTATTTATACTAAATTTATTAAATTTTATATGGATCATCTCTGATGTTAATCCTTTCCGATAGTCAGAAACATAATCAACAATCTTGGTATTTTCCCAATCAAATTCATGGTTGAATTCCAATTGATGTTCACAGACTACAGATTCACTGTTTTTTTTATTTTTGTGTTCATTAATACGAACTCTTTATGCTCTCTTAGATTCACCAATATAAGTCGCAGGGCAATTTTTACAATTAAATGTGTACACAATATTAGTTTGTTCCCATTTGTTTGTGGAGTCTTTACCTAATTTTATTATTGATTTCAAAATTTTGTTAACGACTGGGATAGTTGACATATTGTATTTTTTTTAAATATTAGACAATTTATTGAAGTTTATTACGGATTTTTGTATTTTTATCGATGAAGTTATTTGGATAATCGTTGTTTAATAATATTTGTTTAACAATCTTCAAATTGGCGTTATGAAACGTTTTGTTATATATTTTGTTATTAGTAAAATCATGACTTTTATTATAATTTTATATTCTCGACAATACTCATCATGAGTTAACCTTCTTTTATAAAGGTAAAATTTAATAATTTTGTGTATGTTTTTGATATTAAGTTAATTTAATTTTTATTTTTCTTGTGTGTGACAATTTTACTATTTGGTGTTTTTTTTTAATTTAATAAAGCCTGATGAGGTTGGCAAACCCATAGCCAACGAAACGTCGCAACAATTTTGACATTATGAAGAGTTTTCTTCTTTACATTTGACCCTCATTGATCGCAAACCAGCATCTTTTATAATATTAATATGGAGGGTGACACTACCATTTCTTCAATTTGATATACTTGCACTCCGGTACACATTGTATTTTGTCTCATGCAGCATGCATAGATGTAGAAGGTGGACATATGTTTTGGAATTCTATTACTACATGTAGTTGTAAGTTTCACCATTATAGTGTTTTGTATGAAGGATATGCAAATAAGATTGATGATTTAGTTAATAATCGCATTCAGACAGTATACTCATTAGTAACAGAGAATACAACATTTGCTTTAATGGTTAAGTCTTCAGTAAACGTTTGCGGGTACACTGTATTACGAAACGAACACCCTAAGTTCGTTATTTTTAAAACAGTTAAGGGTGAGTCCTTTGCAGAAAATTATTAACTTAATATAGAAAATCTCGACATATTCGCGTACGTTAATTCTAAGTTTGTATATGTAGAAAAACATATTACGACTCAGATAAGAAACTTATATAGAGGCGTCCTACTGCAACGGTGTAATCTGGAAAGGGAAATGCATACCAGTGGAAGTCATGTTTCAACAAGGAGAAGAATGTTATGCTGAACTCAAGGTAATGCTCAGGAACACTACCTATTCTCTTACACCCAGGACACACATAATCAAGGCGACAGAGATAAGATATAGATAACAATTTCTCTTAACATAATCTAGTAAGTTTATTAAAAACCATAATATAAAAATCAGACAATATGTCTTTAGATCAGAAAATAACAAATGTAAGTTGAATAACAAATTCATGTGAAAGGCAAAGAGAATACGAGGACACCCGATATAAGCCTTATCTACACTCTCGTTCTCCTTGTCTTACACATGGCCCTTATGGGGGTTGAAGCATATAAATACGAGCCTAAATGTTAACGGGTGTCAGTCTTCGAACAGAACTAGCTCTGAGGTTGTTCCTCATCTATTATCTATAAATAAGTACTGTGTCAGATGTGTGGCGTTTGACTTCCAAATTTTTGTACCAACATCAATTTCAATAAATATTACAAGTAAGTAAATAACATTTTTCTCCAATTTTTCTAAATGTGAAATCCATTTGTTCTCCCAACATTCAATTTTCTAAGTTTAATTGTTTATTTTTTAAATTTTTTCAAATTTTCAAATTTTATAGTGTATTAGTGCCAGGCATTTAATAGAGCTTAGCATGTAGTCCTTCGTCTTCAATATTCCCATTGTGAAAGTGGTGCCAGGCCTTTAAAAGAGCTTAACACGATTCAGGTTTTCCATGATTTTACCAACTTCTCGTATTTTATATCAGTGCAGTGTCAGGCCTTCAATAGAGCTTAGCGCGAATAATGTATTATATGATTTTACCAAATTCTCGTATTTTATATTAGTACAGTGTCAGGCCTTTAAAAGAGCTTAACGCAATTCATGTTTTCAATGATTTTACCAAATTCTTGTATTTCATAATAATGCGGTGTCAGTCCTTTAAGGGAGCCTTACAGAATTCATGTTTTACATGATTTTACCAAATTCTCGTATTTTATATTAACATAGTGTCAGGCCTTCAATA
Source organism: Diplolepis rosae (assembly GCA_030998225.1). Classification (NCBI taxonomy): domain Eukaryota; kingdom Metazoa; phylum Arthropoda; class Insecta; order Hymenoptera; family Diplolepididae; genus Diplolepis; species Diplolepis rosae. The sequence goes on from JAPYXD010000171.1 coordinate 202,768, forward strand.
GAGCTTAACACATATTCAGATTTTCCATATTTTGCCAATAATCGTGTATTACATTGAATGTGGTACTAGGTCCTAATTGAGCTAACTACGCATTCATTGTTTAACCTCCACCTGACGTCTATTATACCAAAACTGATGTTTGGCACATGTGAATTGTCCATCAATTTACCAAATTATTAATATTTCGAATCATAACACTTATATTTGTTAGAAATTCGATCGTAATTAAGGATTCTGGGATTTAGACCTTAATATTCTCTCGAAGCAAGGAATTAATGATTAGTACCGGTCCGTTATCATCTCGTGACTGAAGTTTGCTAAAAACCTATTTTACAGAAGAATTTGTTTCCTGAAATACTTCAGCATTTACTAAAAGTTGATCTTTTACTTTTTCATCATACCAGGCATCTATATCTGTTGATTTAGAAATAATATCGTTCTTTGTGTTAAAGTACTTTATAGCTTCATCCATTTTCTCCTTCTACTAAAGTTTTAAATTTGCCATAGCAATTACATTAATTTTCAAATTTGGATTTTGCTTCAAAACACTATTTATTTTTTTAATTGTTAATAACTTAGCATCCTCCAACAAATTTTTTAAATCTATATGCGCTAAATTAACAATAGAACCCGTTATTATTCTATTCTGAAAAGCAGTCTCTAAATCTCCCCACCTTATTCTTCTTCTTCTTTCCTCTTGACTCGATAGTGCGCTGTACCTCTTCCTTTCTTCCGTAGTTGCTTTATTTCAGTGTTGAATGCCTTCAGTATTCCAAGTGTAGATGTTATCTTCTTCTTCTCATACACAGACAACTTATTTTTGTTCACTTTAAAAAATTTATTTATTAAACGAATATTTTGTTTACCGAATTCCAACCATTTTTCACTCAATTCAAAACTTGAATTATCATTCAATAATTGATAGGCTTGATCCATAATCCGAATAAGCCTCTTGTGATATTCAGAATCCATGACTGTTCTTTATACAAAATACGAGTGAAGGATTCAGACTTCAGTAACAAATGATTGCTGTTAACAGTGAGATGCATTCTTTTATAATGGTAAATGTTCTATCTTTGTTTTAAACAAAGAGAGGGAGATTATTATTCACATATCCTAAATTTGATTTAATGTCATAAACGTAAGGTATCAGATTACTGCAGTCTAACGGGGAGATACCATATTAATTTTATTGCCATAAACAATCCAAGCTCTAAAAACGAAATCATTTCACATACTCCATCCATCCATCCACAGGAAACGATAACATTCTTTTCTTATCTCAATTAATTACTTACCCTTCAAGGCACCTTCGACTCCAGAAGCGGTCTCTCAGAAATATTTGTTTTAAAACAATTTTTATTATGATTCACATGGCGACAGTAGTTTGTCTAGAAGGTAAATCTAGCCCCCATCAAAGGAAACAACCGACACACACGTCTAAATTAATCGAAAAAATTTCATCAAATTTATTATATTACACATCCAGCAAGCGTTCAACCAAGCAAGTCACAATCATATGCCTTTCTTTTTCTAAGAATTATTTTTTTACCATTTATCTTTATATATTTTTAACATAAAAGTGTTAAAAAACAACCAACACATGATTTTGAGGTCATCTTTTCAAGATCCACCTAAAATCTTTGAAGTAAGCGTTTCCCGAAAGAGATGACTCCATCCCCCATCCCTACCCCCCCTCTTTTAAGCATTAATAAACAATTTATCAAGGGTATAGTGTGACGTCATATGCTTCGAACTCTTCCTTGAAACTTTCAGACTTAGCTTGGAACGGAACCAATCGAAGCTTCTGGAGGTCGGTAAATGTCGGTTACAGGAATCTGTATCTAGAACCGGCCCTACATAACTACTCGCGTCATATCGAGCCTCAGACTCTAGCGGCTTAGAGACATTTGTACGTATGAAGGGTTCTATTTTTGTTGCCTGTCATTATAAATTTTGCACAGGTGTATTCTCAAGGAGATTATACCCTTTGAAGTATGTAGTTGGGATGGATGGTTTTCGCTGACTTGAAGTACTTTTAGGTAAGCTTTTTTTACAATTCGAAATTTAGAATTTTCACTTTCTTGTGATTGGTTGAATAAGAACGAGTCATGAAAGATTACGTTTTCGTTTTCGAACTGTAGGACCAATCTTTCCATCATTCACAGTTTTACTGTTGAAGAGAGTGGAGGGTTCAGTTGTAATTGATACATTATTGCAAGTGATAAAAGTACTTTCTTATACCTTCAGTTTCTTAAAGTGAACGAAATGCCGAATCGGAAGATTTTCTGCAATCCTTTCAAGTTGAGGAACCATACGTCGATTAGAATAGGTATTGCAAAAGCTCCTTCGGCATTCAAAGAAAAGTTTTCTGAGCTCAGAAAGTATGTTGCATTAGCCGCAGATTTCACATTTCTAATAATACCATACCATCAAATAAGGTAAGTGTTTTTGTAAATGATAATAATAATACACCTTTTGAAGAAGATCCTGCTGAAGAACCTTCCGATCCTTCAGAAGATCTTTCTTCGCCTGATTTGCCGGATAGCGGCAAGGAATATGTTGAAGGAGATACGGAATTAGAAATGATAAATTCAGTGAAAGAAAAGTTTCTGAAAGCACATAATTTTTCAAATAAATTTTCAGTTAACTGTGATTCCACAGAGTTTGACTCATATGAAACTATGATTTACTCAATTTTCTTTACTGCGTCCCAAAGAGTGCATTTTGGCTGATGGCAATGGACATACAACTTATATGTTTGTAAAAAGTATCAAAATGTCAAATTATTGATAAATAGTTAAAAATGTGTTTCGGACAAACTTTCATTTACAAGTAGAACTTTCATTTAGATGTATTGAACGATATGGTGTGTGAAAATTTCACTTCTAATAGTCAGCTTCGAAAATACCATCTTTGTCCAGGCTTTGAAAACATTGGTACAGAATTAGAAGAAGTATTTAAACAAAATAATATTGCTAACATAACTCACTTGCAATGGACTCTTACTGATCGTTCTGCCTCAGAAACGCTCACGAAAGACGGAAACGTTCATCAACACGTTAAGAAATGAAGCATTCATTCTTCAAACGCACAGCTTCATCGCCAGAAGTAATAGATAGGTAAGTAATAATAGGTGATTTTTTAGAAAATTATAGTTTCCTAATTTGAAACGCGATACAGTCAGCATTGTAACAACAATCAATGTACAATAGGTAGGTATACATTGTACCATAGTTTTAGTTGCCCAAAGTTTCAATTGCCCATAAAATCACCAGACGTCACTATATTTGAAAATCAGTGTTAGACGAAGATTATGAAAGGAATGTGTTGGCAAAAACTGCGAGGATTGCAAGATGTAGGATTCCTGTACATTTCTCTGAAGCGCTCTCTACCGTCTATACATGATATATACTTGCAATTTTGGCCAACGCATTCGTTTCATAATCTTCGTCAAACACTGCTTTTCAAATATAATGACTTCTGGTGATTTTATGGGCAATTGAAACTTTGGGCAACTAAAACTATGGTACAATGTATACCTACCTGTACAATACATCCATTTGTTATCTATTGTTTACAACACGATGAAAATTCTCAATCAAACTTCGATAGTTTTGTTCTTATTTCAAAGTGTACCAATCATGACAATGTTTCTGTTCACCTCTTTCAAAAGAAATTAATTAATTGGCTTATTGAAAAAAGAGGTAAAGAGAATGTAAAAAAAGTGTATTACTTTTCTGATTGTGCAGCTTCTCAGTATAAAAATAAGGAAAATTTAATTAATTTAACTCATCATTTTGAAGACTTTAGTATAGAAGTCGAATGGAACTTCTTTGCTACATCGCATGAAAAAAATGCCTGTGATAGAATTGGTGGAACTGTTAAAAGATTTGTAAGGCGCGAAAGTTTAAGACGGCCAGATATAGAACCGATTGCAACACCCAAAGCTTGATTTGATTTAGTGTTCAAAAACATAAATTAAATTTTTTTTAATATAAACAATCAAAAACACAGGTCAACATTTTATTTACTCTGGAACACTAGAAACGGATAGGATATACAAAGGTTTTTATGGTCGCTGATTACGATGAACAGACGTGCTTTATTGTCTTTTGTAACGTTTCCTAAATTTTCAGAAAGATGTTTTGCAAACTGAAAAGTTATCTTAGATGAACGAATTAAAATATAATTTATTTACGTGGTCCGAAAATACGTTTAGACGATACTTTTGGTCGTTTCGGGCGTTCGTCGAGTTATTCGTTCTGAACGCTCAGTTGAAGATGTAATATATAATAGGAATATAATAGAAATGCGTATTACCCATTCTTACGCGTCCAAATCCAAAATATCCACATTCAGAGGTTTCTGCAACCCACCAAGCTCCGCTGGATATTGGCAATGCTCTAATACGTTTTTGGAATGACCGAATTAATTTCAATCTCATTAACTTTCTATTTCTTCACATTTTATTAGGTTGGCTGGCAAAGAATTGACGGCCTTCAAGCTGATGGTGGAATCGAACCACGTTCGTCAGTGCCTTTTGCGGGATTCATTTGAGCAAACCATTTATTTCACATAACCGTACTTGCTGTGAATTTCCTTCAATCCTCGTATGAAAGCTGGTTTGTGTTATCATATGAAGATTGGTGATCGATTAGTAATAAAAACACAAAGGAGCTTTCATGTTATTTAATTTCACTACACGGAAAAAATGTTCAAACAGGATTGAAGATACAGAATCTGCAAACTTTTTTTGCTGTCCCAGCAAAATTTCACTTGTCTGAACGAAACGTTTTCTTGAACGAACAAAGGAGTTTGTTTGGAGAACTCCAACAAACAAGAAAAACACCCTACTCTTTGGGAGTTCAACAAAAAGTTTTGTTCAGACAAGTAAAGTTTTTCTGGGACAGCAAGAAAGTTTGTAGGTCCTATATCAACAATCCTATTTACTAATACTGCAAATCTTTTTTCTCTGTGTAGGTATAAAATACACTTCCTAATAAGAAAATGTAACCTTTATTAATATAATAATAAAATTAACGCATGCGCATACATTAAAATAAAATACTCTAACAGATTTTACTGAGCTGCTCTAACTGCAATGCTTTAACTGTTATTGGCTAGATTAGCCGAGCAAATCCAGCTAGAGTGGATTCTACACTGAGAGACTTTTCGTTAGAGTAAATGATAAAAATAAGTGAAAATTTAGTGCAATATTGTTTCAAAATGGGGAAAGCCAAGGTTTTATTACACTTATTCATATTATAGCATCGAAATTCAATATAGTCAAAACAGTCTTTAAAACGTGTAGAAGAAAAATTAGTATTCTAAATACCAAGTATTATGAATCTCCATTCGAAAAATTAAAAGTATGGAAAAATGATATTATGATTACTAATTTTTCTAAAAATAATTCTAATAAGTCGAACAATGAATATTATAACCTGGAAAACATGTTTGAGAAATTCATATTTAGAATATGAAGTTTCCATAAACCTGGCGACACGGAGCAAAAATCAAAACATTCATTCTCGGTTTTTTGTATAATTCGTTTAAGAATGTCGTCCGAGTGCTTCCGACGTTTTTGGATTGGCTTCGTAGACTCGATCCAAGTCTGTCCAAATCAGTAGTGCCTAATAAGCAAGATTTCTTCCGGAATATGGCAAGCGAGAATAGCCCAGAGGCTGTAAGCGTTAGAAATGCGTTTAGTTATTTTTACCTCAAACAATAAAAGTGAGCATTTTTAAACCCGGCGGGCGATAACGTAGAGCACTTAAGTTGCCAGCTTCACACAAATATCGATAAATATCGATATCTGTATCGTGGCTGCCTGTCATGCCGAAACCACAACACAGGTCTGCAAGGTTTTGTTGTTGAAAAGCTATGGGTCGTTTCCGCAGTAACTTTTGACGTATAATCCGAATCCGGAATCAGAATCAGCCTATCGCGTCAGGATTTTGAGAAATTTGGGGTTATGTGCTCGAAAAATGGGGTTTTTCGTTACTTTTTAAACGATTTTGCTTTCTAATGTCAATTTTCTGACTGTAAATTCTTATTCACAGACCATCAAAACCCGCAAGCACAAATTTTAGAGATAAATTTTCGAATGCAAAATGGAATGCACCAAAGAGTCAATGTGAGTGCTCATAAGGTTGTTCGGATAAATGTCAAAACTTGATATGGCCGTATTTTTGTGACGAAAAATCGTTCGTGACTGTTCAATAGCTCATTTTGAAGGAAAAAATAGTGCTAAATGATGACATTTGAGAAAAGAACCAAAACATTTCTTGCGCCCTGTACATAACCTCAAAAGTAGCGAAAAACCCCATTTTTCGAGCACATAACCTCAAATATCTCAAAATCCTGACGTGATAGGCTGATTCTGATTTCGGATTCGGATTCTACGTTAAAAATTACCCTGGAAACGATCTTTCGTTTTCCAACAACAAATACAAACCCATTATTTGCAGACCTGTGCAATTTCTCTGGAGATGGATTCTGAACTCGAAGAAAGTGAAATTCTACAATGCACTCCACCGTCAATTGTAATTAAATTTTACGTACTTCTACTCCTTATGGTCCCTCTCAACAGGCCTAATAAGTGCTCATGTTTGATGTTTTTGAGGCAAAAAGTATCGTGTGTGGCACGGAGCACACAGCCAATATGAATTCGTATGATTGTCGCCCTCGCTTCGCTCGGTTGGCAAATTACACATTCATTCAAATCGGCTGTTTGTGCACCTAACCACACAATGTACTATTAGATACGCAGAGAAACCCAAGTTTACAATTTTTGCTAAACTACGTTTCAATTTAGGGAAAAACGTGTTATAGTGAGAATTCTCCGCAGCGAAGTAAAAAACTTCAGATAAATTATATTATAATCTACTATAGATTGTATCAAACTTTACTATAACCTATACTAAAATTTCATATCATTTTTCGAATCTTTAGTATTTTGACTGCGAGAAATTTCCAATCTGCTAGGAATAATTAACATTGCACTTCGATTTTCCCTAAATTCCTAAAATTTTGTAGAATTATCATTATAAAATAAAACATATATTGCTATACAAAGTTTCTCCGTGTATAAGTAGGATTAAAGGGTTCGAAGCCAAAAAGCGATTCTGAAATTTAATTCAAGCGTTATGCGATAATAAATAGTGTATCATCATTGCTTACTTGAATATGTGAACATAAATATAAGGTATGATAATAATATTTGTGCATGTGTGTTTCCACTGAAACTTCCTCTCTTCTCAATGCCAAAGCTCCCCTCTATCTTTTTTTTGTTTTGTGTGCGTTAGAAAAAGACAAGAATTCTTAATTTGGAGCCGTCATTTCTGAAGATCAAACTTTTTGGTAGAGTGAATGATTTTTCATACAGTGGTTTTCAGATTCACAATTCTTTGTTTTGCTTCGCAACTTTGAAACAGTGGATTTCAAATTTTCGTAGGTTTTATAACAGTTAGTGAAGCATATATTCCATTTATTCAAACGAAAATATCAACTTTGCCTCTTGCAAACCACTATAATAATATCTGATACGTAAATCCTGTTTGCTTCGTTTTGAAACGATATCATACTGAAATATTATTCATTCTCATGATTTACTCTAACGAAAAGTCTCTCAGTGTAAAAAATTCTTTGAGAGTAGAATTTGTTAAAGTACTATAGTAGAATCTGCTTGAGTGTTTGCGGTATTCTCTCAGACTTTGTTTTCCGTGTATCAGCTAAAACATCGTAAACTTTTAAGCCCTCCTAATTAATGGGTATGTCTTAAGTGAGTCACGTAATTAAGTGAAGTAGTTAAGTTTTGTATAGGCAGTGACAAAAATTTCAAACTCATCTAATTAATTTTTCTACAATATTGAATATTTTTGGTCAAAGTTTTAAGACAGTAAAGGTGATATTAACGAAGGTCTATATAAATTTAATTGGTTTTTTGCCAGTAAAATGGAAGTTGATTTTCTTTAATATTTAGAATTAAATGGAGTCTACGGATCTCCATCAGCATGTCCTTTATAGTTTCCCGAAACTACGGTTAAAATATGTATTATTATAGAAAAATCTTAGAGGAAACTGAGATATTAATAATTAAATATTCTTGATCACGAGGCTCACTTTCTAGATGTTTTCAAAATTGAAAAATATGTCATATCTCAGGTTTTTTGTAGCAATTTTCTGCAGTTCTACTCAAAATCACCTTTACAATAAACTTACAAATTTCAAATTAAGTGGTTGAGTTCGAAATTTTCGCCACTGCCTAAGGTATGTTAAGTTGACGTAACCACATCGTCCAATCGAGTCCCCACCTATATCAGAATTTAAGGCTCATTTAAGGCTAATTTAATGCCATAATGCTAAATTTAATGCTCTGTTATTTTTTAAAAAAACAATGGGTTTCGCTGGATTAACGTTAAGTTGACGTAACCACACGTTAAAATAACATTTAAACAAGTTATCGCCTATACCAGAATTTAAGGGTCATTTAGGGCTCTCGAAATACCCCATTGCTAAATTTATTGCTCCATTATTTTTTTTAAAAACAATGGGTTCCGCTGGCTTAACGTTAAGTTGACGTAACCACACGTTAAAATAACATTTAAACAAGTTATCACCTATACCAGAATTTAAGGCTCATTCAGGGCTCTCGAAATACCCCATTGCTAAATTTAATGCTCCATTATTTTTTAAAAAAACAATGGGTTCCGCTGGCTTAACGTTAAGTTGACGTAACCACAGGTTATAATAACAATTAAACAAGTTATCACCTATATCAGAATTTGAGGCTCATTTAGGGCTCTCGAAATACCCTGTCCAATATTTCAATTTTATTTTTTTAAACAAAATTTGTTTAAACAACTAATCTTACAAACAGCTCCTTGAAAAATTAAATGTTTCTTAGATCGATATTGAGAAGACAATCATTCATGTTCCGTATATTATATGTCTTTTTTTTATCTTCTTTGTTATAATAAAACAATTAACAATATTCTTTCAAATAAACATAAACACTTCAATATCTATGGTTATACAAAGTATGCTTTTACGAAAAATAGCAAAGTATCAAGTTATCACCTATGGCAGAATTCAGGGCTCATTTAGGGCTCTCGAAATACCCCATAGCTGAATTTAATTCTCCGTTATTTTTCAAAAAAACAAGGGGTTAGGCTAGCTTAACGTTAAGTTGACGTAACCACACGTTAAAATAACAGTTAAACAAGTAATCACCTATAACAGAATTTAAGGCTCATTTAGGGCTCTCGAAATACCCCATAGCTGAATTTAATTCTCCATTATTTTTTAAAAAAACAATGGGTTAGGCTAGCTTAACGTTAAGTTGACGTAACCACACGTTAAAATAACAGTTAAACAAGTAATCACCTATAACAGAATTTAAGGCTCATTTAGGGCTCTCGAAATACCCCATAGCTGAATTTAATTCTCCGTTATTTTTTTAAAAAACAAGTGGTTACGCTAGCTTAACGTTAAGTTGACGTAACTACAGGTTATAATAACAATTAAACACGTTATCACCTATACCAGAACATAAGGCTCATTTAGGGCTCTCGAAATACCCCATTGCTGAATTTAATGCTCCATTATTTTTTAAAAAAACAATGGGTTCCTCTAGCTTAACGTTAAGTTGACGTAACCACACGTTAAAATAACAGTTAAACAAGTAATCACCTATAACAGAATCTACGGCTCATTTAGGGCACTTTGAATATCCCATCCAAATTTTCAATTTTATTTGTTTAAACAACTTATGTTAAAAACGGTTCCTTGAAAATTTGACTGTTTAGATCGATTTTGTGAAGACAGTCATATATGTTCCGTATATCTCATGTTTTATTTTCTAATATTGTTTGTAATAAAAGTATCAACAATATGCTCTCAAAAAACTAGAAGCATATTTATATATATGTTATATATGGTTATACAAATAATGCTTTTCCGGAGGGCCGATCAGCTGGCACCTCCACTAAGTAATATCACTATTTACTTTATGCCACATTTTTGGGCTAATTACGGGCTAATTTTGGGCGGTAATGCCGCTTTTTGGGCTCTTGTATTTTTATCAAAAAACCTAATTTTATGTGGCAAGATGCTGACTGCCCGATCAGCTAGCACCTCCAGTACCTTAAACCTTAAAGATTAAAAAACTGACTATACCCGAATTTCGGTCTATTTTCGGGCTCTTGAAATACCTGAAAATCAATTTCCAAAAAACAACCCCTATCACTTACAAGCAACCCTTAATTTAAAAAAATACTTTTTCGGTGGTATAAACTAGCCTAAAATTACGGGCTATTTTCGGGATTTTCAGATACACAAGAATCACATGAAAAAGCAACCCCTATCATCGAAAAGCAACCCTTAATTTTTGAAAATACATTTTGAACAAAAAAACTATTTGGGAATATTGGGCTATTTTCGGGCTCATTTAAAAAGGTCCATATCAAATTTTGGTTTCCAACCCTTAACATCAAAATGCACCCCTGCATGATCATGTAGAGACGACTTTGACTGAAAATCATCTTTTTGGAAATTTTATGGTCTAGGAATACTCTCTGATTTTCGGGCTCTGCAAAGATAGGAATAGGAATAGGGAATTGAATTAGCCTTAAATGAGCCCTGAATTGTGGCATAGTTTAAATATTTTTTAAGTTAAGTTAAGGGTTGGAGCCCAAAAATCGATATGGACATTTTTGAGTAGCCCGAAAATCAGAAAGTATTCCTAGACCATAAAATTCCCAAAAAGATGATTTTCAGTAAAAGTCGTGTCACCATGGCCATGCAGGAGTGCATTTTGATGTTAAGGGTTGGAGCTCAAAAATCGATATAGACCTTTCTAAAGAGCCCGAAAATAGCCCACTATTCTCGAATAGTTTTTTTTATTCAAAATGTTTTTTCGAAATTGATTTTGGGGTATTTCAAGAGCCCGAAAATAGCCCGAAATTCGGGTATAGTCAGTTTTTCAAATTTTAAGGTTTTTATGGGTAGGTATACATTGTACCATAGTTTTAGTTGCCCAAAGTTTCAATTGCCCATGAAATCACCAGAAGTCCCTATATTTGAAAAGCAGTGTTTGACGAAGATTATGAAGGGAATGCGTTGGCAAAAATTGCAAGTATATATCAAATATAGGCGGTAGAGAGCGCTTCAGGGAAATGTACAGGAATCCTGCATCTTGCAATCCTCGCAGTTTTTGCCAACACATTCCTTTCATAATCTTCGTCTAACACTGCTTTTCAAATATAGTGACGTCTGGTGATTTTATGGGCAATTGAAACTTTGGGCAACTAAAACTATAGCACAATGTATACCTACCGTTTTTATGTACTGGAGGTGCCAGCTGATCGAACCTCCGTAAAAGCATTATTTGTATAACCATATATAACATATATATAAATATGCTTCTAGTTGTTTGAGAGCATATTGTTGAAACTTTTATTACAAACAATATGAGAAAATAACACATGAGATATACGGAACATATATGACTGTATTTACAAAATCGATCTAAACAGTCAATTTCTCAAGGAGCCGTTTTTATCTTAAGTTGTTTAAACAAATAAAATTGAAAATTTGGATGGGATATTCAAAGAGCCCTGAATGAGCCTTAAATTCTGTTATAGGTGATTACTTGTTTAACTGTTATTTTAACGAATGGTTACGTCAACTTAACGTTAAGCTAGCCTAACCCCTTGTTTTTTTGAAAAATAACGGAGCATTAAATTCAGCAATGGGGTATCTAGAGAGCCCTAAATGAGCCCTGAATTCTGCCATAGGTGATAACTTGATACTTTGCTATTTTTCGTGAAAGCATACTTTATATAACCATAGATATTGAAGTGTTTATGTTTATTTGAATGAATATTGTTAATTGTTTTATTACATCAAAGATGATTAAAAAAAAAACATATAATATACGGAACATGCATGATTGTCTTCTCAATATCGACCTAATAAACATTTAATTTTTCAAGGAGCTGTTTGTATCATTAGTTGTTTAAACAAATGTGGTTTAAACAAGCAAAATTAAAAATTTGGATGGGGTATTTCGAGAGCCCTAAATGAGCCTCAAATTCTGGTATAGGTGATAACTTGTTTAATTGTTATTAAAACCTGTGGTTACGTCAACTTAACGTTAAGGCAGCGGAACCCATTGTTTTTTTAAAAAATAATGGAGCATTAAATTCAGCAATGGGGTATTTCGAGAGCCCTGAATGAGCCTTAAATTCTGTTAAAGGTGATTACTTGTTTAACTGTTATTTTAACGAATGGTTACGTCAACTTAACGTTAAGCTAGCCTAACCCCTTGTTTTTTTGAAAAGTAACGGAGCATTAAATTCAGCAATGGGGTATCTAGAGAGCCCTAAATGAGCCCTGAATTCTGCCATAGGTGATAACTTGTTTAACTGTTATTTTAACGAATGGTTACGTCAACTTAACGTTAAGCCAGCGGAACCCATTGTTTTTTTAAAAAATAATGGAGCATTAAATTTAGCAATGGGGTATTTAGAGACCCCTTAATGAGCCCTGAATTCTGCCATAGGTGATAACTTGATACTTTACTATTTTTCGTAAAAGCATACTTTATATAACCATAGATATTGAAGTGTTTATGTTTATTTGAATGAATATTGTTAATTGTTTTATTACATCAAAGGTGATTAAAAAAAAACATATAATATACGGAACATGCATGATTGTCTTCTCAATATCGATCTAATAAACATTTAATTTTTCAAGGAGCTGTTTGTATCATTAGTTGTTTAAACAAATGTGGTTTAAACAAGCAAAATTAAAAATTTGGATGGGGTATTTCGAGAGCCCTAAATGAGCCTCAAATTCTGGTATAGGTGATAACTTGTTTAATTGTTATTAAAACCTGTGGTTACGTCAACTTAACGTTAAGGCAGCGGAACCCATTGTTTTTTCAAAAAATAATGGAGTATTAAATTCAGCAATGGGGTATTTCGAGAGCCCTAAATGAGCCCTGAATTCTGCCATAGGTGATAACTTGTTTAACTGTTATTTTAACGAATGGTTACGTCAACTTAACGTTAAGCCAGCGGAACCCATTGTTTTTTTAAAAAATAATGGAGCATTAAATTTAGCAATGGGGTATTTAGAGACCCCTTAATGAGCCCTGAATTCTGCCATAGGTGATAACTTGATACTTTACTATTTTTCGTAAAAGCATACTTTATATAACCATAGATATTGAAGTGTTTATGTTTATTTGAATGAATATTGTTAATTGTTTTATTACATCAAAGGTGATTAAAAAAAAACATATAATATACGGAACATGCATGATTGTCTTCTCAATATCGATCTAATAAACATTTAATTTTTCAAGGAGCTGTTTGTATCATTAGTTGTTTAAACAAATGTGGTTTAAACAAGCAAAATTAAAAATTTGGATGGGGTATTTCGAGAGCCCTAAATGAGCCTCAAATTCTGGTATAGGTGATAACTTGTTTAATTGTTATTAAAACCTGTGGTTACGTCAACTTAACGTTAAGGCAGCGGAACCCATTGTTTTTTCAAAAAATAATGGAGTATTAAATTCAGCAATGGGGTATTTCGAGAGCCCTAAAGGAGCCGTAATTTCTGGTATAGATGATAACTTTTTTAAATGTTATTTTAACGTGTGGTTACGTCAACTTAACGTTAAGGCAGCGGAACGCATTGTTTCTTTAAAAAATAATGGAGCATTAAATTTAACAATGGGGTATTTAGAGACCCCTAAATGAGCCCTGAATTCTGCCATAGGTGATAACTTGATACTTTACTATTTTTCGTAAAAGCGTACTTTATATAACCATAGATATTGAAGTGTTTATTTGAATGAATATTGTTAATTGTTTTATTACATCAAAGGTGATTAAAAAAAAACATATAATATACGGAACATGCATGATTGTCTTCTCAATATCGATCTAATAAACATTTAATTTTTCAAGGAGCTGTTTGTATCATTAGTTGTTTAAACAAATGTGGTTTAAACAAGCAAAATTAAAAATTTGGATGGGGTATTTCGAGAGCCCTAAATGAGCCTCAAATTCTGGTATAGGTGATAACTTGTTTAATTGTTATTAAAACCTGTGGTTACGTCAACTTAACGTTAAGGCAGCGGAACCCATTGTTTTTTTAAAAAATAATGGAGCATTAAATTCAGCAATGGGGTATTTCGAGAGCCCTGAATGAGCCTTAAATTCTGTTAAAGGTGATTACTTGTTTAACTGTTATTTTAACGAATGGTTACGTCAACTTAACGTTAAGCTAGCCTAACCCCTTGTTTTTTTGAAAAGTAACGGAGCATTAAATTCAGCAATGGGGTATCTAGAGAGCCCTAAATGAGCCCTGAATTCTGCCATAGGTGATAACTTGTTTAACTGTTATTTTAACGAATGGTTACGTCAACTTAACGTTAAGCCAGCGGAACCCATTGTTTTTTTAAAAAATAATGGAGCATTAAATTTAGCAATGGGGTATTTAGAGACCCCTTAATGAGCCCTGAATTCTGCCATAGGTGATAACTTGATACTTTACTATTTTTCGTAAAAGCATACTTTATATAACCATAGATATTGAAGTGTTTATGTTTATTTGAATGAATATTGTTAATTGTTTTATTACATCAAAGGTGATTAAAAAAAAACATATAATATACGGAACATGCATGATTGTCTTCTCAATATCGATCTAATAAACATTTAATTTTTCAAGGAGCTGTTTGTATCATTAGTTGTTTAAACAAATGTGGTTTAAACAAGCAAAATTAAAAATTTGGATGGGGTATTTCGAGAGCCCTAAATGAGCCTCAAATTCTGGTATAGGTGATAACTTGTTTAATTGTTATTAAAACCTGTGGTTACGTCAACTTAACGTTAAGGCAGCGGAACCCATTGTTTTTTCAAAAAATAATGGAGTATTAAATTCAGCAATGGGGTATTTCGAGAGCCCTAAAGGAGCCGTAATTTCTGGTATAGATGATAACTTTTTTAAATGTTATTTTAACGTGTGGTTACGTCAACTTAACGTTAAGGCAGCGGAACGCATTGTTTCTTTAAAAAATAATGGAGCATTAAATTTAACAATGGGGTATTTCGAGAGCCCTGAATGAGCCTTAAATTCTGTTAAAGGTGATTACTTGTTTAACTGTTATTTTAACGAATGGTTACGTCAACTTAACGTTAAGCCAGCGGAACCCATTGTTTCTTTAAAAAATAATGGAGCATTAAATTTAGCAATGGGGTATTTAGAGACCCCTAAATGAGCCCTGAATTCTGCCATAGGTGATAACTTGATACTTTACTATTTTTCGTAAAAGCATACTTTATATAACCATAGATATTGAAGTGTTTATGTTTATTTGAATGAATATTGTTAATTGTTTTATTACATCAAAGATGATTAAAAAGAAACATATAATATACGGAACATGCATGATTGTCTTCTCAATATCGATCTAATAAACATTTAATTTTTCAAGGAGCTGTTTGTATCATTAGTTGTTTAAACAAATGTGGTTTAAACAAGCAAAATTAAAAATTTGGATGGGGTATTTCGAGAGCCCTAAATGAGCCTCAAATTCTGGTATAGGTGATAACTTGTTTAATTGTTATTATAACCTGTGGTTACGTCAACTTAACGTTAAGCCAGCGGAACCCATTGTTTCTTTAAAAAATAATGGAGCATTAAATTCAGCAATGGGGTATTTCGAGAGCCCTAAAGGAGCCGTAATTTCTGGTATAGGTGATAACTTGTTTAAATGTTATTTTAACGTGTGGTTACGTCAACTTAACGTTAAGCCAGCGGAACGCATTGTTTCTTTAAAAAATAATGGAGCATTAAATTCAGCAATGGGGTATTTCGAGAGCCCTAAATGAGCCTTATGTTCTGGTATAGGTGATAACGTGTTTAATTGTTATTATAACCTGTAGTTACGTCAACTTAACGTTAAGCTAGCGGAAACCATTGTTTTTTTTTTAAAATAACGGAGCATTAAATTTAGCAATGGGGTATTTCGAGAGCCCTAAATGAGCCTTAAATTCTGGTATAGGTGATAACTTGTTTAAATGTAATTTTAACGTGTGGTTACGTCAACTTAACGTTAAGCCAGCGGAACCCATTGTTTATTTAAAAATAATGGAGCATTAAATTCAGCAATGGGGTATTTCGAGAGCCCTAAAGGAGCCGTAAATTCTGGTATAGGTGATAACTTGTTTAAATGTTATTTTAACGTGTGGTTACGTCAACTTAACGTTATGCCAGCGGAACCCATTGTTTTTTTAAAAAATAACGGATCATTAAATTTAGCATTATGGCATTAAATTAGCCTTAAATGAGCCTTAAATTCTGATATAGGTGGGGACTCGATTGGACGATGTGGTTCCGTCAACTTAACATACCTCACTGCCTACATTATCGGAGGATCACCAGTCACATACCAGGGGTGTTAGTTGAAATTTGCCGGTTTTACTCATAGATGTCGCTAGAGATATGTATACATTTCTATGATTTGGCATCTATGTCATATTTTTCTATGGACAATAACCTTCAAAAATACACAATTACATTCTGCCAAAATAATAACATCATAGTTGTTTACTTCAGTGAATCATCGATTGCTGGTAGAAACTTATGGTGAACATGCTCCAGTGATTAGAACATGTGAGACATGGTTTCGTCAATTTAAACGTGGAGATTTCGATTTAGCAGAGAATGAACATCCTGGTGCAGCGAAAAAGTTCGAAGACGAGGAATTGCAAGCGTTATTGGATGAAGACCCAACCCAATCGCAACAACAATTGGCACAAACACTAAATGTGACCTGAGGAGTAATTTGCCAATGTTTAAAAGCCGTGGCAAAAATTCAAAAGTATGGAAAATGGGTACCACAACAACTGAACGATAGACAAATGGAAAATCGAAAAACCATTTGTGAAATGCTGCTTCAACGATTCGAAAGGAAATCTTTTCTGCATCGAATTGTCACGGGGAACGAAAAATGGATTTATTTCGAGAACCCGAAGCGGAAAAAATCATGGCTTTCACCTGGTGAGGTCGGCCCCTCGACTCCAAAGCCAAATCGCTTTGGCCGTAAGACAATGCTCTGTTTTTGGTGGGACTAATGTCGTGTGGTGTACTTCGAGTTATTAAAACCTGGTGAGACGGTGAATACGGATGGCTACCGACAACAAATTATCAATTTGAATCATGCGTTGATCGAAAAACGGCCGAAATGGGCCCGAAGACATGGCAAAGTTATCCTACAACATGACAACGCACCGTCTCATACCGCTAAAGTGGTGAAGAACACATTAAAAGCATTGAATTGGGGAATATTATCGCACCCACCTTATTCTCTAGACCTCGCCCCGTTCGACTATCACTATCAAATGGCTCGTCGAATGGTTTGCCTTGAAACAGAAAAAGTTTTTTTGGAATGGTATTCATGATTTGCCTGAAAGATGGGCAAAATGTGTAGAATCCAATGGTCAATACTTTGAATAAAAAAATTTTGAGATTCCCTTGAGAATTAAGTGTTTTCTTTATTGAAAAAACCGGCAAACTTCAACTAACACCCCTGGTATCTGATAGGATACGTCCCGAACGAGTGTCCTCGTAGAAAAGCAAAAATTTCGAACTCAACCACTTAATTTGAAATTATTACAGCTGTATGTTATGGCCATGCCATAAGGCGATATAAAGAGGTCTACCTGTGGAGAAGAAGAAGTCGGACGCCTGTGTAGCTCAGTTGGTTAGAGCAGTCGATTTTTGGGAGAAGTTGACATGCCTGCGAAGCTGTACCCGCACTATTCGAAAAACAAATTCTTTTTAAGAGTTCTGAGCTCTTTACGAATGGTTCTAGAGTTCCTAATAATTTTTAAAAATAGTTCCGGGGTTTAAGTGCCTCAAAAACAAATTTTTTAAAGTGGAGGGCTAAGTTCATGCTCCCCCCACTTTCCGAAAAATTGAATTTTTTTTCAGAGTCCTGGAAAGATTTAGCATAGTTCTACAGTTTTTGACACTTTTCTATAATAGTTCCGTGAATTTCCGAGCACAGTTAAGTTTCCAAAAAAAAATTTCAAAAATAAATTTTAAAAAGTTCTAAGAGATCTGATCAGAGTTCTGTTCCCTCTCGGAATAGTTCTGCAAAAAAGCCTAATAACATTTTTGGCTGCGATAAAAATCCAAAAAGGTATAGCTTTTTAAAGTTGCGCAAAAATGTTTAAAACCAAGTATTCTGATATAGAACCTAATTCAGTTGTTCCAAAGTAACCCTTATTCCAACAAATCATTCCGTTTTATTAATGAATTCCTTTTCCTTAAAGAAATTGTGATCATCACAGATATAATTTACTAGTTATACGAAATACTAATTCAAAGTTGATCAATTGCAGAGTATTTGCTTCACTTCAGTCCCCTCAGTTTCAATCAATCCCTTATGAAGTAAAAAAAGCTACTTTCAAAATATTCAAGAAATCTCAAGTATTTTTGATTTATGAACAAAATTAAATTTACCCCTTATTTCTCTTTTCTGGTTTTCATATTTGAAAATTTCCATAGTGTTCAAAATTAGTTGTCATTAGATTTTACCGGTTGCAATTTATTATTTATTTTCCAAAAACATGCCTGTGAAGCTGTACCCACACTTTTAAAAAAACAACTTTTTTTTCAGAGTTCTGAGTTCCTTTCGAATAGTTCTAATGTACCTGATAGTTTTTAAAAATTTTCGAAAATTTAAATTTTTTTCAGAGTTCTGGGAAGATTTAACATAGTTCTAGAGTTCCTGACACTTTTCCACAATAGTTCCGTGAATTTCCAGGCACAGTGAACTTTAAAAAAAAAATGTCAACCCCCCACTTTTTACATATTCACTTTTTCTCGATATATTTCTGTAGTACTCCAAGAGTTCTAGAGTTCTGTGTAAGCCAAATTTAGAAAATTTGTATTCACGAAAAAATTCGAAACGTAAAAGTTACCTGAAAATTTCAAAAATCAATTTTTGAAAAGTTCCAAGAGTTCTGGTCAGATTTCTGCCGCCCCCCCCCCCCCGAATAGTTCTACAAAAAGCCCTATAACATTTTTAGCTGCGTTCAAAATCCAAAAAGCTGTGGCACTTCAAAGTTACCCAAAAATTTCAAAAACCAATTTTCGAGAATTCCAAGAGTTCTGATCAGAGTCCTGTTCCCCCTGGAATAATCCTGCATAAAAGTGAAATAAACTTAGTAGTTTCTTGGCCGATCTTATAAAGGGTTTTCCAATAGGGACATAACAATTTCGTATATTTATATGAACGCACCCTTAAACTATTTTAATGAACTGTCAATGTCAAAACGTTAGTTAAAGTCAACATCTTCATCATGGTAAAGTTCAAGAACCAGCAACGTTTGGAAATTATTAAAAATTACTACCGAAATTGGCTCTGGCAAAGCTTGAGGAAAATGAAGAATTTCATCGAAAAATCATCTTCAGCGATGAAACTCATTTCTGGCTCAATGGCTTTGTTAATAAGCAAAATATGCGTTATTGGTCAGAAACAAACCCAAATGTGCTTCTTGAGACACCGTTGCATCCGCAAAAAGTGACTGTTTAGTGTGGTTTTTATGCCGGAGGTGTGATTGGGCCGTATTTTTTCATGGATGAAAACGACCGTCATGTTACCGTCAATGGAGAGTGCTATCGTGCTATGTTGGAAGATTATTTGTGGCCAGAATTGAATGAACTTGACATCAATGATATGTGGTTTCAACAAGACGGCGCCACTAGCCACACAGCATGCGTCACAATCGATTTATTGAAAGGCAAATTCGGTGAACGTGTTATCTCGAGAAATGGTCCGGTCGAATGGCCGCCTCGTTCATGCGATTTAAGGCCATTGGATTTCTTTTTATGGGGCCATATCAAGTCACTGGTCTATGCCAACAAGCCAGCAACTTTAGATGACCTCAAAGACAATATCCAACGTGAAATTGCCAACGTTCCCGTCGAAATGTGTGCCAGAGTGGTGGAAAATTGGGTCCAAAGAATCGACCGCTGTAAACGGGCTCATGGTGGTCATATGACCGATATCGAATTTCATTCATAAAATGTAATGCTTGCAATACACTCACAATAAATTTGAACTCAATGCCTCAAATATTTCTGTGTTTTATTCATAGATAAAATTTTTATGTCCCTATTGGAAAACCCTTTACATGCTCTTAAGGGCGTGTCATTGACGTGACTTTATCCAATACTTTTCGCTCTTACCATTCTCAAATTATAACTCAAATGTATTTTCCATAACATATAAATGTTCCTTGATCTATCTTTTACGTTTATTTCGTATATTCATCTATGAAAGAAGTAGCAAAAATAATTAACGTGCTGGCCCTTTGCCCTTAACTACCCTTTTTTAATTTTGAATGTAGGACAATGTTTCAAAGGATTATTTCGAGCCGGAAGTGAGCCTAAAATTATGTAAATGGGGTAATTTAAAGTAAAAATTTTTGGTTCGTTTCCTCGAGTGACACTGCTGGCTTGAAGTAACAAACACCATGCATATTTCTAAATAAGTGATGAGCCGAAAATTCGGCAATAGGACATTAAATGAGCCTTTTATTATATAAAAAAAGAGACATCATGATTTGATGTGTTAGTGCTGTCAATTTTACTTAGGCTCTTGCAGCAATGCGTCCTTGGGCGCAAATGCATAATGTCTTTTTTCCCTGGCGAAAGTATCGGATAGAAATTCATTCCGAGCCAATCAGATCTATTCCGATTCATTCGGATATTTATATCCAAGCTCGGATTGATTCGGATTGAAAACTTGGTTTTGGATTCATTCGGTTAGTTGCCTCGGATTAAATCGGATTAGGTCGGATCGATTTTTTTACAGGTGTATTAAGCTGGCACAACACACTTGTCATATGAAGTTTTAAATTATGCCACAATTTAGGGCTCATTTGAGGGGTTATATACCTTTTTCTGGCTCAAAAAATCAAAAAAATTTGTATTGCTTATTTTTAAAGTAAAGGGTTTCCCAATAGGGGTGATATGATTTTGAATGTCCCTATCGGGCTCATTTGAACTGAAATTTTTGACGTCTGCTGTCAGTTGTCATCAGTAAGGTTTGCCATTTAATCATGAGTAGTTTCACGCTTCCACAACGTTTGGAAATTGTCCAATTATTTTATCAAAATTCGAGAAGTTTTGTCGGTGTTCAAAAAGCATATCGTGCAAAATATGGTCGTCATTCTGCTCCATCCGCGCTCTCAATTCGTCGAATAATCGATAAGTTGGAGAGTGAATTTACTCTATTGGATACTAAGCCTAAAAATCGTATGCGTACCGCACGTTCTACACAGAATATAGCCGCCGTACAGGCCAGTATCGAGGAAAACCGTGAATTGTCCGTGCCACGCCGATCTCAGGAATTGGGCCTGTCCAGGATGACTACCTGGCGTATTTTGCGATTGGATCTTGGCCTGCATCCCTATAAGATGATTCTGGCCCAAGAACTGAAGCCTAATGACCATCGTTTGCGTCGGGAGTTCGCGGATTGGGCTCTGGAATCAATTGAAAATGATCCCAATTTTCATCAAAAAATCATCTTTTCTGATGAGGCGCATTTTTGGCTCAAGTCTCGGGGGACATTTGGCCGATATATTGTTTAAATCATAAATGGCATAGAATATCCAATATAATAAAAAAGATTTCGATCAATTCCGAATGAATATTCAGTGTTTTTTTTCAATTTCAAAACATATCACCCTTATTGGGAAACCCTTTACATACTTTTAACAATGTTTCTGCAAAATTTCATCGAGATCGGGGCACTAGAACCTAAGATACGGCCGTTCATAGCGCGCAGTTTCTGGAACTACTTAATTTCCACCTAGAACTTTAAACGCGATTATGTCGGAATCGTATTTTAGAAAAAATGCCATCACGGTGAGCACGATATCTCGCTAACCACTACATCGATCAATTTGAAATTTGGAGGGGTTGTTTGTACTTATAATAGCTAGTTCGTGAACGAAAGAATTTTTTTTCGGAGGAATCCTTCTGTTTTTTTTGCGGAAAACTCAATTCTTCGACCTTAAAAAATCGACTTTTTTGGAAAAAATATCACTGTAACTGTAAAAAATTTTTTTTTATAAAATCCTTCGTTAACGAACAAGGTCACACTATATACTAACGTAGTTTTTTTTTTTTTTCAGCTGAGCCGTTACCGTTATTTCATGCTCACAGTAAGCCATTACAAACAAAAGGAGTTCTGCGGCAAGGAGTGTACCTTCCCTAATTTTGCGGATTTTCACTCGAAATTTCATACAAAAACACAATAAGAGATGTACTTTTTGAAACTTTTTATCGCATTTGAATAAAACTATGGTAACATGATTAAAAAAATAAATAAAAACCCTGTATTTCCCTAGAGAAAAAGGTATATAACCCCTTAAGTCTAATTTAATGCCCTATTTCGCAATTTAATGCTTACACATTTTTTATAAAAAACACGTTAAAAAAATGATTTAGCCAATTCATTTATATACCATAATTTAAGGCTCTTAAAATACCATAAACAATTATTTATTATTTTATCAATATTTGTGCTATTTTTGTATGCTGTGATCAAAACTATTGTTTTTAATTTTGTGAATGAAGGGTATATACTGATACCAAATGAAAACTGATGTTTGAATATATGAAAAATAACGTCAAAGTTCAGTTTCAATCTAAATTTTGGGAAGAAAGCTCAAAAATAATTTATAACAAAAATTGAACAATGGAGAACCCCGTAAACTTAGTTGGGAAATAAATATCACCAAATATTTCTAAAAATTTTCAAAAATTTAGTATTCAAACTAATTTCCAAGTTCATGAAAGTGGACTTATTTTGAAAAAGATTTGTTATAATAAGGTAAAAGCACCAATAGCCGGACGTCTAAGGAAATTTCATTCAATTTTTTGTATTAATCGTTCTAAATGTGATGCGGTATCATGAATTGCCGCGATTATTTTGATGTATGTGTCCTCCCTACTATAACAAAAAGTCCAGAGTTGTGTTAAATCTGAAAAATCCATTTTAATAATTTTCTTCATTAAATAATGCTCTGGAGCCAATTGCCGGGCGGGAAAAGTGAATTGATCCAATAGCCGGACAGCGCTGCACCAATACTCGGACAAGAGAATATTATAATTTGATTGATATGGATTTGATATTTTTTAAGCATAATAAACACTGGGAAATATTTACGAAAACATTTTTTAGGTCTACGCTTATAAAAAAAAATATTGAAAAGATTTTGCAAATAGAATATATTAAATTTAGAGCTTGCAGCAATAATTGTCAATCGTTTTTGCCTTATATCCTCAATCGCATAAATAATATCCGTTTTGGTATAAAGCTTTTTAATCTTTTTTTCTGATATTGTCATTGTTCTCAATGTAAAATCAACAAGAAAATAAACGTCAAATGTCAATTGAGGTTGGAATTTCATATTTGACTAATTAAAATATGTTTAAAGTAATTTGCCTAATATTTAAATAAAACAATCAAATACTTACCACATTTCTTCAAAATATTAACAGCACTTTTTGAAATTCGCATTTGGTTTTGCAAAAAACTTTTCGTCCGGCGACTAGAGCGAAAATAAAAACAGTGCAATGTAACGCCGGACACGCGTTCGGTTATTAGGCAAAACAAATATTCATTGACCTAATAACCGGATTAAAAATATTTAATTAAAGGAAAATTTTTTTTAATTTTGAAAAATATTATGGTTTATATAAAGCATTTGACTTTAGTGTAACACGTATTAAAATGACGAATGAAGGTAAATGTAAATGTTATTTGATTAACAAAGACAACGCGTCAGTTAGTTTATAGAGCAGATTTGGGTACATTTCGACCAGCCTTGTGCTTCAGTAGAGAAATTTTTTTCTTGGCGAAGTTTTAATTTCTAATTCAACAAGTTTTTCACTTTTTTAAAGTGTACGTTTCGAGGTTTGTATACGGTACACCAACATAGCGATAAGTGATTCATAAATCTCTAATTTTGAGAAAAATTCATGGCTCTGTCCGGCTATTGGGTACTGTCCGGCTATTGGTGCTTTTACCTTATAATAAATATTGCTCAGCACAACTCAGTACAACTTTGACTTTTCCGAGATTCACATATTTGAAAATTATATGTCCATACAAATTTCCATGTTTATAAAAATGAACCTAATTTGAAAAATAAACATCCGAGACAAAATCTTTCAGGGAGACAATTATTGTGTTCGCCTAGCACAACTCAGCACAACATTTATTTTATTATATTATTTTATATATTTACATTTTTCAAAATTTTATTTTTCTCAGAAACGGTTTGTGACACCGAAATTCAGTTTACGGCAGGTTCTTTCATATGTTAAGGGCTACCTGGCACAACTTTTTTATCTCGAAATAACAAAATGGGGGCGTTAGTAAAACAATCGCTTTTTGGATATTTTAGCTCTAGTTTTTATTTTTTTGAAAAATATTTTCTGGCACAATGTGGCACAATTTAGCAAAACTTTGATTTTTTTTAAATTTAAAATGGCGGTACCAACTTTTCGGACATCAAAATTTTAGGCTTTTCTGGGCTCCAATACTCTCTCCAGAAAACTCAAATTTCGTGTGGAGGTGCTAGCTTGAATCTAGCCAGCACCTCCGCTAAACAAAAATTTGAATAAATTAAAAATAAACTGCACCAGAATTTTGGGCTTTTTTGGACTCTGGCAATAACTTAAAACCAATTTCCAAAAACAACGATAAAGTTTTCAAAAAGATAATTTTTATTCAAAGACGTCTCTACATGACCATGCAGGAGTGTATTTTGATTTTAAGGGTTGCAGATCAAAAATCGATAAAGACATTTTTGAGGAGCCCGAAAATACAAGAGCGCAAAAATTGGCATTGCCGCCCAAAATTAGCCCAAAAATGTGGCATATAATAAATAGTGATATTCTGTTGTGGAGGTGCCAGCTGATCGGATCTAATTTAATGCTCACACATATTTTATAAAAAAATATGTTTGCGCCAGCTTAACGTTAAGCTGGCACCACACACCATAAAACATGTTAGAAAAATGATTTAGCCAATTTATTTATATAACATAATTTAAGGCTCATTTAAGGCTCTCAAAATACCATGGACGGGAAGTAGTAACATATTTTTTTCAACATGTTGTCCTAGGTTACCGTTATGAAATATTCGAAAATCAATGGAACAAAATGATTAATCTAATCCATTCTCATAGCATAATTTAAGGCTCATTTAAGGCTTATTTAAGGCTCTCGAAATACCATGAAACGGAATTTTATTTTTTGATCCGTTATACTTTATATAATAACAATAAATCTTGACACCTCAATGCGCATTTGATCGAAGTTGGCCGGAACATGTAATAATCGGACGGTGCAATATTTGGGGAATACGGCGGGTGGGGTAGGACTTCCCATTTGAGCATTTCCAGGTAGGTTTTAACGGGTTTGGCAACGTGAGGCCGAGCGTTGTCATGCTGTATAATCACGTTTTCGTGCCTCTGCTCGTATTGTTGCCGTTTTTCGCACAGTGTTCGGCTGAAACACATCAATTGCGTTCAATACCGTTTCCCAGTGATGGTTTCGTTCGGGTTCAACAGCGCACACCGAAAAATTTTTTTTTCCGAGAGTCAACTATCACCCATACTCAAGTCTAACCTAGTTGAAATAACACGGATTCCTGTTTAAGAGAATCATGTACATACAGTTAAACATACCAATATGAACCTTTTTACAGAGAAATAAGTAGTTCTAGTTCTATTAACAATTAAATTCAATTAATATTGCTATGCTGTTATTACAAAACTCCACTGTAAAAAGAATATCTTCTGTATTTATTACTTTTTCACTGTGTAAACAAAAATTTATTTTTGTCAATAATTCTTTAAGACCCACTTTTATCAATATAAATTTTGCTCTAGTAGATCATAAACGTAAAGTTGTTTTTTGGTTATGTTTAATACATGCGCCTGAAAGGATCTGTCCGTCAAATCAACTTGCTTTCTTTGTTTTTCTTACTAAACTTGAACTCTGTCATTTCAACTAGGATTGCAAAGTTGGCGCCTGTCCTAACTAGGCAAAATAGTTGATTCCTTGTACGCGGGTACAAGGAATTTTTTTAAGTGCATAATGAATAACATCAGCGTCTTCGAAGGTTTTTGGCCTTCCTTCACGCGGATGGTCTTCAACATCGAAATCACCGTCTTTAAAGCGAAGGAACCAATCATGGCACGTTGTTTCACTTAGAGGAGCATCTCCATAAACTTTCTGGAGCTCTCGATGCGCTTCAGCCGCCGTTTTCTTCGAATGAAAGAAGAAATTCAACACTTCCCGCAAATTACGATTATTTGGCATAAAATAAGACATTTTCGCACAACCAAAAGTATATGACGCCAAAACAAAATCACTAATGTGTCAAAACGGTTTCTTTACCATATGTCTAAGCTTGGTTCATGACGTTTTGGTCATGTCAAAATCGACCAGCACTTACTGCTGAAGCCATCTATTCACAAACATCGCGAACTTAGTTGCGCACCTAATAGGGGAGAAGCGGCGAAATTGGCGCACCCTATTTTTCAGAAAATGATAACATAACAAAAAATAAAAATAGTTCTATCGTGTGCATTCTTGTATGATATGTATTTGATAGAAAACATTATAAAAATCTAATTGCTTAATACAGTTTTATTGCGATTAATCGCTTTTGGCATAATGGTTATGTTCGAAGCCATTGAGTTAAATCGTTAAATAATAGTAATTCAAGGTGAATTAGATTAATGCAACGATTTTATAATCTTTGATATTTAATCTTACGATTAGGATAAAATATTTGTATGAAAAAATAAGCATTTTACGTAAAAAGTATTTAATTAATGAACGATACACTTGCGGCAAAATTGGCGCATACGAGATTCAAATCAGAGGCGAAGTTGGCACACGTGTTGTGTTTCTGGAAACCGGTGACTGAAGTCAAGTGCTCGGATGTTTATGATTGAAAATATAAAGAAGATAGTAAGTACACAATTATTAATATATAGATATATACATTTGAATGTTGCTGGACTTTTCTGCTAATCTTTTTCTTAAGATTTTTTGTGACATGGGAGGTAATGTGGTTCGCAAAACTGATGTAACGACTTTGTAAGGTTATATTCATTTGAACAATCAGTGGTTAAATTTTTTTTTTAAGTTTGAGGTATTAAGGCATTTTAAAAGCGATTTTTAATAATTAATTTGCAGTCTGACAGTGTTTTGAAAGTTTTCTCGATTTTAAGATGTGAAAGCAATGTAAGTAAAAAATTTGTATTTTTGATTGATTGTTTCAATTATTTATAAGTCCTCTAAAGTTAATAATTGTATATACTTCTGATTACAAATTCAAATAATTCTCTATAAAAATGATTTCAATTTGAATATTCACTTAAATATCCACAATTGCCAGTATTTTATTGTACAAATATAAAATATATTTTAACTTTGGCTGGTTTATGTGAATAAAGGTATAAAAAACTTCACATATCTTGATATACTATCACAAATTTAGTTTCAAACTATAACTACCTCTTTTCATCAACCTTTGCTACTGAAATGTAATTCTAAATCTATGAAAATATAACTAATACGTGGCAAGAAAAGATTATAATATTAGTGCGTCAATTTACCCGACATGGTAATTTAATAATTTTCAATGCAATCTTTATCCATTGGAAAGTATAAAAAAGATATCCAGCTATTAAATAAATATTTTTTCATAATTTTTAGTCATATACTTTCTTTTTAAACTCGCACTTTCTATTAGGTGCGCCAATTTCGCCGCTTCTCCCCTACAATTACAGTTTATTTTAGTACTCTCTAAATCCAAAATAGTGGATTCCGCTTATAAACTAGTGATCTTAAAAATTCATCGTACTGCAGTCGTGTTTCATCGTGTTTTGTCTGTTCGTCACGAAGCTTTCCTACATGCTCCGCAGTGTTAACCACTATTTGTTTTTATGGTTATCCACTAGTTTATATAATTTATTTAAAAGTTTCACATAATCTAGTTATATAGATTCTGTAAGTTTAATAAATTCTTGATTCATAATTTTTCCTCAATTAATTTATAATTACTTCTTTCTTTTTCACTTAAGTTTTTTAAATTAAATTAATTTCATGAAAATTTGAACAACAAACGTATTGATAAGTGTATTACATAAAATTTGAAAAATCTACACAGGATTTAGATTTCACATAAATTTGTTACGTATAATATTAATTTGGAATTCGCAATTGTAAAATCCATATTTTGAAAACATACAAAACAGAAAATAAAAGAACCTTCTTTTAAATTATTGCAAGACATGTTTCTGTACATGTAAGGTATCGAGACCGACTTATCAAATAAACCGTAACAATTAATCATTACTAATTAAACTGAAATGCGTGCAATTTATGAGTTATTTGATAACTTAAGAGTAATCCTTATTTTTGTTTTTATTATTTCATTTTATTATTTTAAATAAGTTACTAAACCATGCATAAATGGGTCAACCAAAGGAGAGGTACAGTTTTTGTCAGTAAACAATTTTACAGATTGAGCTTGTAAGAGTGTGAGGTTGTGAAACACAAGCAACACATAGAAACCCCAAAAACACAAGAAACACGAAAAAACACGAAAAAACACGAAAAAGCATGAAAAAACACAAAAAACGCGAAAGAACACAAAAACAACACAAAAATTCAAAAAACATAAATAGGAACAAAGGAATAAAAAATCAACCGTTTCAAAAGGGTCAAAGCCAATTAGAAGGAAGAGATTGTTTTTTTTTTCTTTAAACATTAATCACTTTTTTACTTCTAATCAATTCACTGATCTGGAGCAAGACATTGACTTTGAAATGTATTCTTTAGAAAAAAAAGAACACAAAAATCTCAAAAAACACGAAAAAAACACCTTTCACCAACAGTGGTAGATTTGACACAAACACAAACAATTGAATTAAATTTGTTGCGCTGCGGACCACTATCAGGACAAGCTTAAACGTTGGCTTGTGTTGATGATCACTCCTTGGTCCCTTAAGGAACAAGGATCTCAATAAATGAAACGTAAAGCTCATTGTCAGTTGAACAATTTATTAATATAAGAATATGTCTTGCAGTACATAGTGTGTAATTCGCGAGCGAGTGAGGGAGCCGAAATTTAAGAGATGCTTCGGTTCTCGACTCTTGTTTTTGACTGACTCTTACAGATAAAATTCGGTTCAAGTACCTGAAGCAAGTTACTTTGAAAGCGGAAAGGGGCTGGAGATGTAATAAAGTAAGTATTTCTGACGATTTGGAAAAGATCCACAGTAAATTTAGAATTGGCTACGATTGAATGGTGTGAATGAATTTTTATGCTGTTTATGTATGTATGTATCGGATGACTAATGCTCATTTTACTCAAATATCGTATGAAGCGCCTCAAGCGTCGGTGATATACCTACTTATACATTTCATGTTAACCCACTGACGCATATTGATGCCCTGTCGTCGATAACGTTTTACTCAACTCCTTACTATTCCCTATGTAACGCTTATTGTTATTCACTTCGGGTGAATTAGGTATTTATTAAATTCAGTTTACCCGACTAGGATTTAATAGATGTTCTTATGTCCCAAGTTTAATCGACAGAGTTGAGTAAAATTATTTCAACTATTTTTCTCTGTGTGCATGGTCCTGCCAGCTTTAGCGTGAAGCTAGCAGTACCACTCTGGAAATCATTCAAAACCTGCTTATATTTATTTCTCCTCTTAACAAAATAATTCGGGCTCAATTAGAGCTGAAAGTATTCCCAACTTTCAACCCCGTAACTTTTTAAATATCTTTTAGTCCTATAATTAAGGGCTCAATTAAATGTCCGGGAAGTTAGCACCGCCATTTTGTTTTTTCAAAAAAACAAAAGTTGTGCTGAATTGTGCTATGTTTGTGCTGAATTGTGCTGCAAACGATTTTTGAAAAAAATGAAAATTCGGGGTAAAATTTTGAAAAAACGATTTTTTTACCAGCACCGCCATTTTGTTTTTTTGAAAAAACAAAAGTTGTGCTGAATTGTGCTAGGTTTGTACTGAATTGTGCTGCAAACGATTTTGGAAAAAAATCAAAATTAGGGCTAAAATTTTGAAAAAACGATTTTTTTACCAGCACCGCCATTTTGTTTTTTTTGAAAAAACAAAAGTTGTGCTGAGTTGTGCTAGGTTTGTGCTGGATTGTGCCGTAAACGATTTTTGAAAGAAATGAAAATTGGGGCCATAATTTCTAAAAAAAAAATTTTTTTACAAGCACCGCCATTTTGTTTTTTCGAAAAAATAAAAGTTGTGCCGAATTGTGCTAGGCGAGCACAATAAATATCTTCCTCATCAATTATCTCTCAGACGCATCATTTTCAAAATAAATACATATTTGTCAATTTCAAAATTTGTTTAGACATACAATTTTCAAAAATGCGAATTTCGAAAAAACAAAAGTTGTGCTGAGTTGTGCTAGGCGAGAACAATAAATCTCTTCCTCAACAATTTTCTCTGAAACGCATCTTTTTCAAAATAAATACATATTTGTCAATTTCAAAATTTGTTTAGACACACAATTTTCAAAAATGCGAATTTCGGAAAAACAAAAGTTGTGCTGAGTTGTGCTAGGCGAGCACAATAAATCTCTTCCTCAACAATTATCTCTCAGACGCATCATTTTCAAAATAAATACATATTTGTCAATTTCAAAATTTGTTTAGACATACAATTTTCAAAAATGCGAATTTCGAAAAAACAAAAGTTGTGCTGAGTTGTGCTAGGCGAGAACAATAAATCTCTTCCTCAACAATTTTCTCTGAAACGCATCTTTTTCAAAATAAATACATATTTGTCAATTTCAAAATTTGTTTAGACATACAATTTTCAATAATGCGAATTTCGAAAAAACAAAAGTTGTACCGAATTGTGCTAGGCGAGACCAATAAATCTCTTCCTCAACAATTTTCTCTGAAACGCATCTTTTTCAAAATAAATACATATTTGTCAATTTCAAAATTTGTTTAGACATACAATTTTCAAAAATGCGAATTTCGAAAAAACACAAGTTGTGCTGAGTTGTGCTAGGCGAGAGCAATAAATCTCTTCCTCAACAATTTTCTCTCAGATGTATCGTTCTCAAAAAATATTCTTCTCAAATAGTACTAAAAATAAGTCCAAATACATTTTATTCTGAAATTTAAATTCATAAAACTATGGTACTTCAAAGTATTCGAATAATTTTTGTAAATCTCATTTTCAGCAGTCCCAAGAGTCCTGTTGAGAGTTCTGTATTCAACTTAAATAGTTCTACAAATAAGTCTAAACACATTTTGTTCTAAAATCGATGTTCAAGAAACTATGACACTTCAAAGTTTTCAAAAATCTCGGTTTTAAGATTTTCAAGAGTTCTGTTTAGAGTTCTCTATTCGAGAAATCTTTAATAAACTTCTGATTGGAAGTTTTTTCAACTCTAAAGTTTCCTCGATACTTTTTCTCGACGAACTAAAGAAACATGTTTACCGACCGGGCTCAATTTGCCATTCAATATTCTATTATTAGACAAAAGGGGATTTTCAGGTTTTTGATGACATTGACGACATCACTAGACCTGGTGTGACCATAATTGATTTTTGAAAAGTAGGACAAAAAGGTTTGAAAAATGAGGACAAAGTAGGACATAAAAGTTTGAAAAGGAGGACAAAGTAAGACAGAAAAGTTTGAATAAGAGGACAAGATAGGACAGAAAAGTGACTTTTTTATCAAATGTTATCAACGCTTAACATCTTATATTTTTATTTTTGAACCTTGTTGCATTTTAATTAATGATCTATTGAGTTGAAAGATTATTTTTGAGTTGTTGAGACTTGCCAATTGACGAAGAAATCGTTAGATGCCATTGAATGATAAAATTTGATACAAGAAAAAATCCAAAAGTTGATTAAAAAATAAAAATTTATCTTTTGAAAATCCACACAAAAATGCGGACAATGTCGAAAATCCTGTAGGACAACTCACACAAGCACTAAAATGAGGGCATGTCCGGGAAAATCCGGACGGATGGTCACCCTAACTAGACCATACATTGTGTGCATGCCAAATTTCAATCAACTCAAACAACATTTGTCCAACTTAGGACGATTCATATTTTATGTGCCACCAGCGTGCAAACTCGTTTTTTCGCTACAGTTAACAGTAGCGCAATGTAGTATATTGCGCTACAGAGGAATGAAATGTAAAAATTGAACTGCGCATGCGCCTATAGCGTGGCAACGGAGCAAAATTTTCTTCTTCTTCGTACAGCGTTAGCACCTTACTGGCAAAGCCTTGAACATTTGAACTGCGCAGGACTAATCGCGCCTCACCCAAGTGCGAATTGCCGAAGGTGATAATACGGCACAATATTGGCCCAATATCGGCAGCCAAGAGTCGGCCATTGTTATTGGGCCAGTGTCACTGTTTGCATCGGTCAAGTGCTGGGCCGATGACGGCGACCTTTGTCGAGTGTTTAAATTTACCGACCTTCAGCCGAAACTTGGCCCAGTGTCGGCCCGATACCAAGCCGCTTGTCACTTTCAGTATGGCATCCAGTTCTGAAAGTAGAAGAGCCAGAGTCAGCTCATGAACGGCACATTACTGGGCTATGTGTCACGTTTACGACGGCAAACCATTCTGGAAGTGAAAAAATCAGAGTTCGGCACAGCATTGGCCCGCTGCTGTGCTGAAAACAAGTGCTGGTGGCCAGAGTTTGGGCCAGCATTGGCCGCCAAGTGCATACCGGAGTTATCATTCCAGCAATGGCACGATATTGGCAGCCGATCTTCGGCAAATTTTTGGAGATGCTGGGCCAGTGTTGGGCCGTTCTGTTTTTAATTCTTAATTTTGAAAACAATTATGCGACAAAAAACGTTCCGTCTCGGCGTTCTCCACGTGCGTATATTTTTGAAACATTAATTTTAAGACTTGAAATTAAAAGTTAATATTTTCTCGAAAATGAGATTTTGAGATTATTTTGAATACTTTGAAGTACCAAAGTTTTGTGAATTTTAATTTCAGAATAAAATGTATTTGGACTTATTTTTAGAACTAATTGAGAAGAATCCAGAACTGCAAACAGAACTCTTGGAATTCTGAGAAATGAGTTTTTATTTGGAAAATATTAATCTGTATTGGAAAATGTTATGAGAGATTATTGTTGTACTCGCCGAACAAATTTTGAAATTGACAAATATGTATTTATTTTGAAAATGATGCGTCTGAGAGATAATTGATGAGGAAGATATTTATTGTGCTCGCCTAGCACAACTCAGCACAACTTGTGTTTTTTCGAAATTCGCATTTTTGAAAATTGTATGTCTAAACAAATTTTGAAATTGACAAATATGTATTTATTTTGAAAAAGATGCGTTTCAGAGAAAATTGTTGAGGAAGAGATTTATTGTTCTCGCCTAGCACAACTCAGCACAACTTGTGTTTTTTCGAAATTCGCATTTTTGAAAATTGTATGTCTAAACAAATTTTGAAATTGACAAATATGTATTTATTTTGAAAATGATGCGTCTGAGAGATAATTGATGAGGAAGATATTTATTGTGCTCGCCTAGCACAATTCGGCACAACTTTTATTTTTACAAAAAAAAAAAAAAAATGGCGGTGCTGGTAAACAAATCGTTTTTTCAATATTTTAGCCCTAATTTTGATTTTTTTCCAAAATTGTTTGCAGCACAATTCAGTACAAACCTAGCACAACTCAGCACAACTTTTGTTTTTTCAAAAAAACAAAATGGCGGTGCTGGTAAAAAAATTGTTTTTTCAAAATTTTAGCCCTAATTTTGATTTTTTTCAAAAATCGTTTGCAGCACAATTCAGTACAAACCTAGCACAATTCAGCACAACTTTTTTTTCAAAAAAACAAAATGGCGGTGCTGGTAAAAAAATCGTTTTTTCAAAATTTTAGCCCTAATTTTCATTTTTTTCAAAAATCGTTTGCAGCACAATTCAGCACAAACCTAGCACAATTCAGCACAACTTTTGTTTTTTTGAAAAAAAAAAATGGCGGTGCTAACTTCCTGGACATCTCAATTAAGGCTCAATGAATGCCACAATGCACAATCTGCAACTTATCATTTTTTTTTATTTTCTTGGTTCTGCCAGGTTCACTGGAAAAGCTAGCAGCGCCACTCTGGCAATAATTCAAAAACTGCTTATATTTATAAATATATTTTGAGCAAATTTTCCTCCTTCAATTAGATGAACATAGACATTTTATCGTCACCCTCGTTACAGTCACTTTTTTTCCAACTACATTATTCCTAGTCATTATGACCAAATGCTATTTTTCTCTGTTGAAGGTGAGGGAATCTCATGACCTATACCTCTTTCTGCCGTATGCTTACGAATGTGTTCTGAGGTATACTCGCGACCATTATCCGATCGCAGCTCTTTAATTTTATTTCCCGTTTGAACTTGCACGAACATTCCATATTCTCTAAATTTTTCAAACACTCCAGACTTGTGTCTCAAGAAGTTAACATTCCTAAAACTTGTGCACTCATCCTTAAATAATGAAAAATAACTTAAGCCTCGTGGAGATTCAATGTTTATTGGTCCACACACATCTGTGTGTATCTTCTCTCCAGGCTTGAAGTTACTCGCACTTTTCACTGCTGAATGAGGTTTGCGAGTTTGCTTGCCAATTACACAAGTTTTGCAAAAAAAGTCACACACTTCATAATACAGTTTACATGAATGAAATAAAATCTCTTTATCATTAATCTTACCGATCGAAAATAAGTTTCTTTTGAGTTCTGATACTGGCAGTACGTTTCGCAGTTCTCTTATAAATGTTTTTCCTTGCACTTGTTCACAGATCACAATTGCTTCTTTTCCCGCGGCTCGCAAAACTTTATTATCGGCAACTTTCACGTAGTCTATATCACTCAATGCATCGAGAGTAGTGAACCATTCTTGCCGGTAAGTCATATGCATACTAGCGCCAGAATCGGCCAGCCAAATGTCTTCATCGCTATCACTTGTCTTCGAATAAAAAACACTTACATCCTTGATGTATGCTTCAGCAATAAACGATGATGCATGCTGTTTATTATCACTCTTGCTCTCTTTATTCGAACACTCTCGCCCAATGACCCTTTTCTTTACAAATCGCACACTTTGTGCGTTTCTTCAAGTTTTCAATTCGTTTATTGTTATCAAGCTTTGTTAGCTTGCCTGACTGCTTATCACTTCTCTGCAATTTCAATCTTTGGATCTGAAGAGCGAGAGACAACATATTTTCTTTTGTTTTACAAAGACGCTTGTCTTCTCGAATAAGCTGGATCATCAGCAAATCCTTTTTTCTCTCTGCTTGAGGTGTGCGTTCCCACGCCATGTGAAACGGTGAAAACTTTAACAGTAAACTACACAATGATTTTGATTGTATTGCAGAATCAGATGACTTATCACATCTCTATTAAGCCAACTATAATACTTATTGCTTTCAACTACTCCACTTTTTCCATTCTTCTAGCTCCGTGGCCTTGTCTGGCTCTGCCTCCGTGCCGTTCACATGATCCGAAAGACCAGCTGATCCCTGGACAATGTTCACACCAAATTTCCAAATTGTGTAATTGGTTTCGTTGAGCTTAACGAAATTGGATTCTTTATCAGCCATGATGAAGGAATAAAAAACACTTTGCACTCTCAATGTATGCGGCACGGCACTTTCCAAACAGAACACTCGCTAATTTTTTAATTTCAAAGTTTATACACTGGCGCAGTGGAAGTGTGCTGAGCCCATAACCTGTTGAATATTTATTCTCTTATAAAATAAATAAAACAGCAGAGTTATGAAGCTTCAATATAAACAAATATTTATTGAAATAAAAAACAATGGAAAATAAAGCTAAGTTGTGAATCACAAGTTTTGCTCAACAACTGCTGTGGTGTAAGAGTATAATAATACTAATTATACTAAACTAAAGTTATGGCTTAATAGGGTACAAAACATTATATGCGCGTGCTTACTACTGTGGGCAAAAACTAAGGTGAATTTTGTTATAAAATGAGAAATCTTTATTTATATATCCAAATCAATTTCATCCCCTTCAAAGAAATCGATATATATATATATATATATATATATAATGCACTTATGCCAACGTTTTTTCAAATCGTCGAAACACTTGTTAAATTCGATTTCCGGAATTGCCTTCAAAGCCTTCTTCGATTCGGCTTGTATCTCTTCAATAGTGTCAAAACGGTGTCTTCGGAGTGGTCTTTTGAGTTTGGGGAATAGCCAGAAGTCACATGAAGCCAAATCAGGCGAATATGGTGGTTGTGGAACTATATGCGTTGCGTTTTTGGCGAAATGGTCACGAAAAACGAGTGCAGTGTGAGACGACGCATTATTGTGTTGCAAAAACCACGAGTTTTCTGCCCAAAATATTTTTTGAAACGGTGTTGAGTGATCCTATTGAAATGCCAATAGTGACAGCAAGGTCTCTAATTGTCAATCGACGATTTTTGTGCACTAATTCTTTGATTTGATTGACGTGTTGCTCGTCAGTTAATGTTGATGGTCTTCCGGGGCGTTCCAAGTCATCAACACGTTCTCTGTCTTCTTTACAGTCTTTGTACCACTTATAGACATTTTTCTGCGATATGGTCAAATCACCAAAGACCTTCTGCAACATTCTGAACGTTTCCGTAACTGAAATTTCATTCCGCAAACAAAATTTAATGGCACTTCTTTGCTCAACAAATTCAGACATTGTAAAAATCGAAAAAATCACTTTTAGTCGTTTAGAAAACACAAGCGTAACTATGTAACAAATGATGACATTGATATAAAATTCGGCACAGATGTCAATAACAGTAGGACCAACATAAAAATAAAAGAGTTTGCCCGAATCGGTTAGCCCGCGAAGTTTAAATTAAAAATTCACCTTTGTTTTTGCCCACATTAGTATATCTGAATTAATACTTTGAGAAAAAACTTGGCTGAAATGTCTAGTGATTTGACGTTTTGCGTTTCGCGCCCAGTTTAACGGACGCACACATGGGAGTCGACCCTGACAGTGATTATAGCCAAGGATTCATCTAATCAGATAAGTTTTTAAGATGAACTGACCAATAAACTTCAACTTGAAAACCTCTATGGATAAATGATTAGTTGTGTTGTTTTCCTCGGCTAATTTTGGTTGGAAAAAAATTTTTTGAACAGAAACATTAAAAAACATCTTCAGATTTCGATCAAATTTCTGTAAATTCTTCAGAAATCGCATATTTGTCAAAATTTCTTCAGATATGAAGAAAAATCCGTAGACCTGGCAACACTGATTCGGCATTGTATCCACGAAAGAGGGAAGCAGCGAGACGATTTTCTAAGTTTTTTCTATTTAAATTAAAGATTAGAATTCACTGATAACGTGGTACAATTTTCAGATGTTTGCTACAACTTTCCTAGGTCATATCATTTTTGAAGTAGAAATACAAAATTTGTGAAATTATTGATTTTCTTCATACTTCTCGGGTGATATGTCCTCTTGAAAAATTTTTTAAAAATTTTGCTAAAGTACATTAGACGTGGAATTTCATAGGGAACAAGCGATTGTCAATTCGTGTGATTGCAGCACTCGTCTTCGGTTCGTGTTGCAAACTTATACTGAATTTTATATTTATTGTAAAATAAGTTATCATTTGCAAATGGTATCAAAGAGAAAAGTTTAGTTTTAGTTTGGTAAAATCTCAAATTGTATTAAAATATTCCATTGTAACTTTATTTGTTTTGGCTACAGTTTTCAAGCTTCGGAAGCAAGAGAAGTTTCTACAATGCGCATTCCGTGAATGACTTCAAAATTATTCACATCTTGAGTTGGTAGTTTGAGAAACAGCCGATACCCTATACACTGCAAAAAGAAGTGTCTTAATTTAAGATACTTGCGTAGTCATATCTAAGATGTTTCGGTAGTCACTTTCAAGTTGCTTAAAACATCTTATTTGAATACACGTAAAATATCTTCAGTTGAGCCATCGGTAACACAGATTACTTAAGTTACCGACAGTTTATTGTTCTTATAACCTCTACACTGTGAGAAAAAGCTTACGGCATACCGGTGTCTGCTACACATGTGGTGGCTTACATGGCTGTACGTACTTCTTAAAAAAATTAATTCAAGTAAATGATCTATATTGGAAAAGGAGACAAGCGATTTAGCAAACGTATCCAATACGTTAAAACAGAAGGTATACCTGATATCGAGTCACGTGTTGCTGATACGATTTACACTTTTTACATGTAGCTCCACATCCGTCATATGTAAAGTTTGAATAAAGAATCGTGTCGATGAAATTGAACAATATATTCCTCTAAATGAGTTGATATTACGCCACAGAAGAAAAAGATGGAACAGTCAAAACGCTCCATTTCTTGAGGTTATGAACTGTAACTATAACCCTTTGAGAGATTCTATCTTTCGACCACTACTTCTTTGACACTTTACGCGTCTTAGTTTTTGCTAACTTATTGACCTGCTATATCTTACAATTCAGAAACATCTTATGCCAGAACCATCTTATGACACCCTAAACATCTTAAACTAAAACACATTATCTAACTCAATCAAGTATCTTATTTTGTAAGACGGAAATTACATCTTTATTCGTACCAAGATACGTAAGTCGTCTTAATTTTGAATAAGACACTTCGTGAGACATCTTATTTTAAGACAGAAGATAGCAAATTCCCATCTCATATCTTACAGTAAGATACCAGGTAAGACACTTCTTTTTGCAGTGATGTCGTAACACACAGTTGCCATAGAAATCTTATTAGTTACTTTTATGCAATAAAGTGCATATAATTGATTTATTTCAGGAATGTAACTACTCAGAAATTGAATTTAAGATAAATTACCATTTAAAAATGTGAAATACACGGAGAAAAATGGATTATAAAATTTAATATCCAGGTCCATTGACTATGGGACAGTTATTTAAATATATATTAATTCGCTCGCTTTATTTTTTAAAATTGTAAACGCTGCCAGAATTTGTCAGAATTTTGATATAATTTTAATAGTTTCACTAATAATTTGTAATATAATCCCACTTTTTCTCTAAAGTGATAGTCTGATATATAAATATATATGTAATAATATAACAGCTAAGTAAATTCTGCTTATGTAGAAATGTGCCATTAATTGGGCTCTTTTGAGAGCACTAGTGCTTTAAAATCTCAAATTTAGAATGTGGGTTTGAGAGCGATTTTTAAAAATTTTTAGTCAAAATCATGAAGAATAGTGTATATTATTCTGATTTGCACTATTGAGTTCCATGAAGTAGCTACTCTATGCATGCAAACGAAAAGCCATTTTCTTCGCACAATATTGTCGTCGACTCGACGAAACGGGATCTTGGAGTGGAAGTAATGCTCGAAAGAGTCGTCTGCTTGGAGACGCTCCAAATAGGATCGGATTCATCGAGTACCAAGGCATTGCTGGAAAAGAGAGCCTTCTTCTTTGTATCGAAAGTGACTTTTCACAAGTAGTTTCTTAAATATTCTTGATAAATATTGAAATGCATCTTACGCTTGAAGTTCAAGCGAATCACGCTGATAAAGTTTAAAACTAACTGTACCCTGTTAGAAATGTTCGGAAATTCACAAAATTTTAATGTTACAAAGGTAATGTAAAATTTGACGATATTTATGATCTTTTTGAGTAAAGGTATCTTAAAATTGCGAAAAATATACAGAATGTTCTGAAATTCCTTTCAATTTTATGAAACTCAACTAGAATTTCATAAAATGTATCTCAAAACTACCAAACTGCAACAGAATTTTTATAAAATTTACCATAAAGTTACGAAACTGTAACAGAATTTTCAGTTACATGTAAGAGCATAAAACTTCATTTACCTAAAACGTTAAATTATTCCTGTTACAAGTTTAAGAATTTCCAGATGCAAGTATCAGAAAACTCAACACTTTGTAAGTGAAAATTAAGAAATTGTTTCTTAAATTTACTAACAATTAATAGTGGAACAGGACTTGTATCGACCCTTAGTATTAATATTCAAATATTGCTGATGTTCTTAGTTGGCTTTAGGGTCCAGGAAAAAATGTAACTCCCAACTAAGAACATCAACAATATTTGAATATTACTAACAATTAATTTAATTTTCTGAAATTCTATCCTAATTTTACTAAACTGCAACTGAATAAAACTCCAGTCATGTGTTTTGGGAAGTTATGGTAGAAATTTCTAACACTGTGCTTTTTTATTATTTTAGAATCTTTAAGATAATTTTTATGATAACATGCATAATTAAATTTATAAACATCTGTATGGAACGTATACTATACGTCGGAAGTTTCTTATAACTAAAAGTATGTTAAAAGCTTGCAGTTTGAGTACATTTAGAATATGTAGAGTCTTTTAGTTTTATGAATTATTATCCAGATTGTCTGTTATAATGCTATGCACATATGTACGTGATTCGCTTGCTTTAAAAAAAATTAAAGGTAATATAAGGCAGTACCAAATGCAAAGTTCTCACTTTGTATCGTGAAATAATAACCAAAATATTGAATAATTGATATGCTTTGTAAAAAATATTCATCTCTCTTTACAAGGACTTTTGCTAAAAAGGAGTGGTAATTGAATTCAAGAAAAGAGACCAATAAAATTCCAATTAATGAAAATATTAATAAAATATTGTTTAAGAAATTATATTCTATTATAATTTTATAGGTAAGAA
This sequence comes from Diplolepis rosae, assembly GCA_030998225.1. Classification (NCBI taxonomy): domain Eukaryota; kingdom Metazoa; phylum Arthropoda; class Insecta; order Hymenoptera; family Diplolepididae; genus Diplolepis; species Diplolepis rosae. Next base: position 243,634 of record JAPYXD010000171.1, read on the forward strand.
AGAATTTAACTGATATTTATGTACTAAAAAGAGAAGAAATACATAATACCAATTTAATATTTATTGCCCGAATTTTGAAACTTTTGAGTCGAGGCATCCGTACCAGACGTATGACGTATCTCATATCGTCTCGCCGTTTTCTAGGGGGCAAGATGATGGACCAATGTTCGCATAAACATAAACGCGATCGTTGGATGATGGTTAGAATAGTAGTAACTGCCAGTGCGTAACGCATTCGTAGTTGGAGGAGTGGCGCGCGCTCAGTTCTCGGCCGACGCACCGAAATAGAATTTCGAAATAGACCCAATATTTTCGTCGTCTCGCATTTGTGCCACCTCGCCACCGCCGCCATCGTTGTAGTCATCGTGATCGTTGTACGAAGAGGAAAAGACTTTCAAAATTCACTTTCAACGTTACCTTCTCCTCTCTCTTAAAATTTCACGTTTTCGTTTTCAACTTTTTCGTTTCGATCCGTACAGAAAGGATGATGTACTTTATACTTTAACGTGTGACAGAAGATTGTTTTGTTCTGCTTCTCAAACACCAACATTTTTTATAGCATAAAATAAAACGATTTTAAATTTATCGTACAGATAAAATTACAAATTTTAATAATCACTTATATTCCTAGTCATAGAATCAAATTTAAAAAGGAATAATGCATAATGAAAACTATAAAAATTTAATAAATAAGATTTGCAATGTAAACAATATTGTATTTTATGTTAAAAATAACAGTTTCTAACGTATTTTGAAATTGTAGACACAGCTACATTACAATATAATTATATGTTTTGAAACATGGATTTCATTAAAATCCTAATTTTCTGTTTCTGTGACAGAAAAATAACCTTAATGAAGGCTTGAAAATCTTATCACTCGCGAATTAATTACTGCCTCAAGTTTCAATGCATCAATATAATTTAGTAAACGTCTGAGCCTTGTAACTTGATGTTCTTTTTAAACATCTGAATCAAAATTTTTGTCCTATATAGTGAACATGCTAATTTTAAAAAAGAACTTTTTACATTCTCATCACATGAGAAAGTATTGGTTATATGTGAAAAATCACTTTCGGAATTTTCATCAAATCATTACGTTTTGAAACCACCTGAGTCAGAAAAAACGGTTTTTACAAGACTATCCGTCTGTCTGTCCGGTGTCTGCACGGAACAAAATAGTTCAATAAAGTTTATAGAATTGTTCAAGAGTTGGAGATACAGACATTTACGGAATAGAGTTATATAAAATTTAAAGAACTTTTCAGATTAGAATGCGATACTTTCACTAATTTTTCCTGAATGTTCCGCATTTTATTCTAAAATGTTCTTTATATTTTCCAGAACTCTGTTCCGTAAATTCCTGCATCCCCAACTCTTGAACAATTCTATAAACTTTCTTGAATTATTTTATTCCTTGTGTGGACACGATAACTATACCGATAGAATTATCGGATTGGAATGAAATTTTTTCATCGGAGTTATATCTTTGTTTATTAATGACAAATTTTATTGAAAATAGAAACTTTTTGTTTCCGAAAAAACTACGAGATACGAAAAAAATGTAGAGAAGAATTATTCATCTCAAGAAGATCTACAAATTAGCCTCTGACTATTTTTTCATAAGAGTTATATTTTTTTGTTTATTCACCAAAAACGTTTTCATGAAAATCAAAAATTTAAATTTCCCAAGAAAATATACGAGATACCGAAAAGATGTTAAGAAAAAAAAATTGTTCATTTATAAAATATCTACAACTTTGGGTCCAAAAAAAATTGTTTAATGCAAAACTGGCTCTAATAGATATAAAGTAAAAAATCTGCCCGCTTCGCGGGCACATTCTCATTGCGCGATTCGCGCGCAGCTCGCTTCGCTCGCAAGTTTGAGCGCGCCTAGGGCGCGCGATTCGATCGTCGCGCTTCGCGCTCCGTTCTTTCTGGACCTCGCGCTTCGCGCTCGGTCTTGATGTAAATTAGTCATTTTCTCAAATTCACTAAGTTTCTTTTTCAGATTAAGTGAAACAGGAAATTCAATTTACTTAAGGCTCTATCGGCCTTAAGGAATACATTCTCATCATGACACTCGCGCTTCGCGCTCGATTTTCTGTATGCATTTTTGTAACTTTTTAATAAATTACATGATTATTGATAAATTTATTTTCTTCCAAATCTTTTAAAAAGGAAAAACAATCGTAGACTTTATTTAAGGAAACGATTTTGCAGAACAACGCTTATTTCGTATCTCACATATTTTGGTGAAAAAAATCGAATTTTTTCAATATTAAAAATCAAAGAATTAAAATATACATCCTGTCGAGAAATTTCTCGATAAGAATGTGTAGACCTTATTTAGCCAAACAATTTTCATCTCAAAGTTTTTTTTGAATCTCACATATTTTGTCTAACAAATGGAATTTTTGAATTTTAATCGTATTTTTTGGAATTGAAACGAAAAATATATGTTTTATCAGAAACTGTGTGAGACAAAACTTGTAGATCTTTTTGAAACTAACAACTTTGTATTCTTACGTTTTTTTTTTATTTTACATATTATTGTTAAAAAATTGAATTTTGGATTTTCAATAGTTTTTTTTTAATTAAAAAGAAAAATATGCATCTTATGAAAAAATGTTACAATTCAAATTTGTAGGACTTTATTTATTCAATAATATTGTATCATAACGTTTTTTCGTATCTCGTATAATTTAACTGGAAAATGGAATTTTGATATTGACTTTTTTCGAATTTGAATATGCTGTAATATTTCTAATTTTGATTTAATCAAAAAATGTTATCAGGATAATTTTTAGAGATTTATGAGCACTATCTAAAACCAGTATTGAAATTTTTGATTTTTTCAAAAAATTATTTTCAAAAACACAAAAGTGGTGCTCAACCCCTCAATTTTGATTGGATGTGGCTGGTTAACGAACTTGTCCTTACTTTTTCGGCTCCGATAAAGTGTACCAAAGCTCAATTCAATCTGATAATTCTATCGAGAGTTATGCCGCACACGACCTACAGACAGACAGACAGACAGACACTTTCGTAAAAACCATTTTTTCTGACTCAGGGGGTCTCAAAACGTAAAGATTTGATGAAAATTTCAAAAGTCATTTTTCACATAAAACCAATACCTTCTCATCCATGATGAGAATGTAAAAATCTGCCCGCTTCGTGGGCACATTCTGGTCGCGCGCTTCCCGCGCAAGTTTGAGCGCGCATAAGGCGCGCGATTTGATCGTCGCGCTTCGCGCTCCATTCTTTTTGGACCTTGCGCTTAGCGCTCGGTCTTATGCTCTCCTAAGCAGAAATTAACAATCGGACCAACGTCGATCCAACGTTGGATACCAACTTCCGACTGTCGGCGGACAGTCGAAATGATAACGATGTACTGCGTTGGTACAACACCGGTTTCTAACGTTTTACCAATACTGGAAACCAACATATTTTCAACACTGGCTGTCAACTTTTCTAAAATACTGGTTATATAATTTTATTATTAAATCCATGTTTTATGGTTAACGACATTTTTAAAAAAAGACTAGACTCTAAAAACAGACTATTGACTCTCGAACGATTCCCTTCACCTTTAAAGGATTTTCTATTCAAAATTGGCATGAGAGGAAATCCTTTAGCAGTTGAACGATTATCGTTTCAAATGCTAACCTTTTTTACTGTTAAAGTATTTCCTTTGGTCTTAAAATGAAATCATTTCTCGTATAAAAAAAAATAATTTCGAGTATAAAAAAAAATAAATTGTTTGATATAACCTATCTATGTAATATAAATATTAGAAATGTATACAAGCCCAACTTTGGCAAATGCCAATATTAAAACGGTTATCATCAATACTCCAATAACAGTAAAACGATTCTGTTGATAGACAAACGAATTCTGCTAAATTTCAATGGATGCATTCTGAAAGGAACCTAACTTCACTATCAAAAAACTTTTTTTAGAGTGTACTAGTGATGAATCAACTGTGTACAAACATTGATATTTTACAGTGTTAATTATCAGAGTCGATTAGACACTGGATAGACCTTGTACATCCACTGTCAGTAAATTTTTTTTCCACAGTCGGAATAAGGTTGGGCCAATTGTTTCCCAACATTGTACCAACGTTGGTAATCAACAGTCGTTCTCCTATATCGGACCAACATTAAACCGATCGTCACAGTCGACAGAGTGTCATGATTTCTGCTTGGGAAGGAACACATTCTCATCATGATACACGCGCTTCGCGCTCGATTTTCTGTATACATTTCAGTAACTTTTTAATAAATTACATGATTGAAATAATTTATTTTCTTCCAAATATCTCAAAAAAGAAAAAAAATCGTAGACTTTATTTAAGGAAACGATTTCACAGAACACCGCTTATTTCATATCTCACATATTTTGGTGAAAAAAATCGAATTTTTTCAATATTTAAAATCAAAACATAAAATATACATCCTGTCGAGAAATGTCTTAATGAGAATTTTTAGAACTCATTTAGGCAAATAATTTCCCATATAAACGTTTTTTGTATCTCACATATTTTGTCTGAAAAATGGAAATTTTAAATTTTAGTCGTATTTTTCGGAATTGAAACGAAAATATATGTTTTATCAGAAACTGTGCGGGACAAAAATTGTAGATGTTTTTAAAACGAACAACTTTGCATTCTTACGTTTTTTTCGTATTTCACATATTATTGTTAAAAAAAATTGAATTTTGGATTTCCAATAGTATTTTTTTAAATTAAAAAGAAAAATATACATCTCATGAAACAAAGTTGTGATCCGAACTTGTAGATCTTCATGTAGAAAATAATTTTGTATAATAACTTTTTTTAATAACTCATATAATTTAACTGGAAAATGGAATTTTGATATTGACTTTTTTCAAGTATTAACATGCTGTAACTTTCCTAATTTTGGTTTGATCGAAAAATGTTATGAAGATAATTGGTAGAGATTTATGAGCACTATGAAAAACCAGTATTGGAATTTTGGATTTTTTCAAAAACACAAAAAATGGTGTAGTTTTCTTAATTTTGGTATGATGTGGCTGGTGAAAAAGCTCAAAACGTAAAGATTTGATGAAAATTTCGAAAGTCATTTTTCACATAAAACTAATACCTTCACATCCATAATGAGAATATTAAAATCGAGCGCGAAACGCGAGTGTCATGATTGAATGTGTTCCTTAAAGGCCAATAGAACCTTAAGTAAATTGAATTTCCCTTTTAATTTAAAATCATAAACAAATTCAGTAACATTAAGAAAAGGGTAATCCATATTTACAATATAATGAAATTAGAAAAGATCGGTTCTGGATAATACCCTGGTTTTTTCTATGTCTAGTAGTTCGGAATTAAAAATATTTTCTCTTGCAAGTATCAGAACTCAGATACAAGTATCGGAATACCGGATTGCTTCATTTTGATTTGCATGCTATGAGATAAGTTTTTGATTTTTATGCTTTTCTTTATTTTAAGCATCCCCTACATTTTATCTTTAAATGAAATTTTGAATTAATTTTTTAATTTATAGCACTGAAGAGGACCTCCATATGTGACCGAAATGTTTGCCATACTTTTTACGTTTTTTATATCTGCCATTGATAATTTTTAATGTGAAAATAAAAAGAATCTGACCCAATGCCAAAATAAAAAGATGAATAAAAATTCTCTGAATTTTGGGTCAATATAATAGCAGACATGTTTTCAAACATGTCACATTACATTATAATTAAAGTTCGCTGATAAGAAGCTTAACCCTTTTTTTTAATTGTAAATGATGTTGCAATTAAGTCTAGCCAAGCCAAACTTGTACGTATATATTCCACATGATACTGCGATTTAACAAGTGGCGAAATTTTAGTGCTTAGAAAGAGAAATTTTGGAGTAATATGACTTTTAAGCATTTTAAAGATTAAAGATGTTACCACACTGAGAGAAATCCTATTAGTTGTGCTGACTAAAAGGTCATAATTATATATTTTTAGTAAGCAGTACCAAAAATTTTTAAAAATTTACCAATGCTCAAAACTCTATAGAACTGAGTATGCTACTAATTTTTTTTTTGTAAAATTCATCAAATTCATTTAGTTTGAGAAATTGCATTCCTTTTGCAATATTTCGTGTGTAAACATATGACTAGCAATTGAGCGACCGGATGCAATAATCGGTCGAGCGCTCGAAAACTCGTAAAAACCATTGGACACGTTGTGACGTAACGAGTAAAGACTGAAAGTCCGAAATTGCATAAATAAAATATATAGTATTATAGAAATCTTAAAATCAAACCGAGGTTGTATTGACATTTTTCTTGTAAAGTTCATACTTTTGACAATAAAAAATAAAATCAACAGATTTTCCACACTAGAAAAACCATGCTTTTTAATGCACAATTCGACGAAAATTGGTTAAATTATTAGTGAAATTAATAGTTATTGGTGTCAATCTACTCGCGATGCTCCAGCGATTTCTACACGACAATTAAAGTGATAAAAAATTTATAATTTATTAATAATATTTTAATTGAAAGTTAAAACCATGTTTTTGCCTCTCCCAAGAGGAAAAACTTTCGGACTATTAGTGCTATGGAAAACTTTTAGCGAAAAAGTTGTTCCTTAATAATTGAGGCAACTTTTTCACAGGTTTGGGAATTAATCAACAAAAAATAAAGTAGTTAAAAGGCGATGTAAAACTATGAATTCTCGGCACGCGCATGACCGAATCGCACTCAGATTAAACAGTCTTATGTGCCATCGTGACTAAAATATTCTTTTTATTGGTGAACAATGACAAATAATCTTCAAAAAATAATATTTATATTTCAGACTTAATTTACATCAGGTTAGATACATATTTTGTATACGTTATTAATATTTACAGTAAAACGATTAAAAAATTTTATATACCTATATATGTAAATTTTTATATCATTTTCGTTGCCCGTTTTTTTAACACAATGGGGTTTAAATTTCAGACGTATATTCTGACGAAATTTTTTTTTTCTTTAACAACTTAATATGTCAAAACTTTAATAACAATAGGCGTAAAATCCGTCCTACATTTCTAAATGCAATATCTTGCTGAAAAACACATAAACTGACCCGAAATTCATTGATTTTGAGTTAGACGGTAAATTCTCGCTCAAAAATAAAAACTTCTTACATTTTTCATATTTCATACTCTTATATCGTAAATAATGCAAATGAGTTCAAATATTTAAAGAATTTGAAAATCTTTCTGTGTAAAAAAAGACGTTTTCGACTGCGCTGGGGTCGAGCCCAGGTCTTTCGATTGTCGGTCGACTGCTCTGACCACTGAACTACACAGGCGTCCGACATCTCCTTTTCCACAGGAAGACGTCCTTATTAAAATGGATCATAAGGGTTGAAAATTATCGTTTGAAAATATCACGATTATTATTATTTTGACGCGCTCTACCGATTTAAAAAGCCCGCTCACGGCGAGGGCTGACTTTCACCGGCTATCCCGAGGGCACAAAGGGCGGCTCGATATTGAGCTGGTCCTGTATTGTTAGTTTAAACGTCGCTCTTAAATTTCGTGCCAGTCCAAGTTCTTAATATCAAGTATAACCGAAGTTATGAATTAAATAAAAAAAAAAGTTATTTTCGTTACTATTTGTAATAAACAAATTTGAGCTGCGCTAAAATTTTGTAAAATATTCCAGCTTTCCATTGCAACAAGTAGAAAATTCGTTTGATGTTTAAACTAACCTCGTCGAGGTCCCTAATTTCGAGGGACCTCGTCGAGACCAGGGCCGAAATTTCTGTCCTCTCCCTGACCGCCCGGTCGAGCTCTTTGCGGAAGGCCGAAACGTCTCCCCCCTTTTTGAGGACCAGAAGGACTTCTTCCTTCCTGGTCCTCCGGATAGACAGGACCTCCAAGTCCTGCCTTCCGGGGGTCGACTTTCGCCTTCATTTCCTTCAAGATGTCGGCGTAGGACTGGCCGTCCTTCGCCGACACCTTGATGGCGTCGCTCGACCTGGCGGGCGTGGAGCGCTTCGATTTAGGAGTGGCGGTAGTCCCCTGCGCTTTTTGCGCAGGGTCCTCCGCCCTTTTCTCCTTTTTTTCTCCTATTATTTTCTTTTTTTCTTTCTTCTTCTTTTTTTCTTTTTTTCGTGACCACATGCCAGTCCCCTTCTTTATTTGGGGGCTGGCTCGTGGCCACCTCAGCATAAGAGGGCGAAGAGCCACCCTTTCCCCTCTTGGGAGTTTTTTCCAGAGGGGGAGAGGGCGCAGATCTTTTATCGCCCTTCGCCTGATTTTTTGGGGTATCTCCCAGAGACGCCGAACGTGGTCTCTGGAAGGTCCCCAATTTCTTCATGGTGGAGTGAGATTCCATTTTCTTCTGGATTTTCACCCCGCTGTCCAGGAGGCACTTGTGGGTGTTGAGCATACCGCTCAACACCTCAGTTGCCTCATTTACTGAATCTTTAACAAAGCCAGGGTTATTCCTCAGCATACCCTGTTGGATAACGCTGAGGGCCCTGGCTAACTTCTCCATCTTATCATTTTGCTCCTTCAGGAGCTGGAGGACGTCCTTCCATCCCTCAGCTCCAGAAGAAGCACCCAAATCCACTTCCCTCACATTTTTAAATTTTTTCTCCATAAATCTTTTTACCAGCGCATCGTGCGTAGAGGAGCGGGTCGGAATAGTTGGGAACGGGTGTACCCTCGGACCGAAGTCCTACCCCAGTTCCCTAAGGCCCAACCTCCGCTTAGCTGGTCCCGGAATACACGGACACACCGGACTCGCTCGAAGCAACGCAGGCTCCGACACCTGTGTGCAATACGCATTACCTGATCAAGGTCCCGAAGGGGCTGGCTTCTGATACCGCATGGCACACCACCTCGGCAGAGCTAGGCTCACATCAGCCTCGCCTCCTCGTGGGCCGGGGAAGACTCCACTCGGCGACGAAGCACTCCCAGTGAGATGCCACACGGAAACGATCGTTCGAAAAATAATCCGGTATAATGATATTTATGATAACTTTCGTCAATTAAGTTAAAAAATTGTCACTTTTTTCATCACCATAAACTTTTTTTGACTGATTATAGTTTTCACAAAATATATCTTTTTGGAAGTAACTACTTATCTCCAGTGCAGTGCAAGTTAAATTGTGTGACTATTACAAGATTTAATAACTGTCACGACTGGCTTACCTCGTTGTAAAAAATGAAAGTTATACTTGATTTGTCTAGCGCAACAGAGAACGCTGCGGTTGTAGTAACCAAAGGAGCTTGGCAGTACATATAAAGAAAATGTATGTGTACTAATCGTTGGGTTACGTATAAAGCTGATTCTAATCATCAACTTTGGTCACAACAACCGAATACACAAAGAAGTTCAAATTACTGTCATGATAACTATAAAAGTAGTAGCTTCTCTGAACTTTTTTGGTCAAGGCAACTACTGTACAAAAAATATATATATAATTATATATATTATATAATTTTTTTAAGTTTGGCACTCGGGAAAATTTTTTATTTTCTAACAGCTCACTGTAAAAGCAGTTTTGAATATAAAATGTAACCCTTGCACTTGAAATGCGCGAAAGAGTACAAGCTTTCAAAAAAGTTATAGCACAAATTTCTTTGTTTTTTTTGTAATAACAATATAGTACATTTTTATAAACAATTGAATTTTTTTTTAATTTGGAACTAATTTTTTTCCGATTTTTTTGTTTCTAAATTTTTGTTGAAGTTTTTTCAATATGCAGGCAAAATTTTGGAATGGGAAAATAAAAACTGTAGGTGTAATTAATTTATAAAATCTGTCCCACCCATTGCAGCGGTTCACTGCCACACGTGCTTCGAGTCCGAGCATGCCTAAACAAGTTTAAGCGTAGTTGCAGCGTGTGAGCTCGCTCGTTGCAACGAGCGGGACAGATTTTATAAATTAATTTCACCTGCAGTTTTCATTTTTCCATTCCAAAATTTTGCCTGCATATTGAAAAAACTTCAACAAAAATTTAGAAACAAAAAAATCAAAAAAAAATTAGTTCCAAATTTAAAAAAAATTCAATTGTTTATAAAAATGTACTATATTGTTATTACAAAAAAAAACAACGAAATGTGTACTATAACTTTTTTGGAAGCTTCCCAGGTGGAAATTTAAAACTGGCTTGGTACCGCGCCAGTACCGCCGGGCGGATGTCGGTACTGGTATTCATCCGAAATGTCACTCGGCTGGGAGTTGTTTGTCGGTACTGGCGCGGTACTAAAAATGGTACAGTGCCTGTACCAAATATCTAAACTGGCGCTGTACTGTAAATAGTAGTATGCCTGTACCAAAGGATTGTACTGGCGCGGTACTGGCATTAGTAAAAAATGTCACTCGGTTGGGAGTTGTCTTTTAGTACTGGGGCGGTACTGAGAAATGTACCGAAAATCTGTATTGTACTAAGATAAAAAGTACAGGGAAAGTTCGAGTTAAGACTCTAATATTGACCGTTTTTAACGGCAACGGAGGGATATTCGCTTGGTAGGTTAAGTTTACTGTTTTCACAGTAAAATATCGGTTTTCAAGCTATAAAACTTTTTCTGAGTAAATTGACAATACCTATAAACACACATTCCCCTCTACACTACACAAACGCTCGTTTAGGTAGTATTAAAAATTATTCTTAACGCTGCGCGTTCGAACCCTCTCTACTTATAATTAACGCATTACTAACCTAACAACTAAGCCTCTCGGCTGCGCACGCTTGGAATACAAGAAAGAAAATAGCGCTTATAACCTTCAACTACTGCAGGGCCGTGTAATAAGTGTATAGGCCCCGTTTAATCAGGAATTTTTAGATTTTATCCCAATTTATGATTCTGATTAAAATTTTTAAGATTTTCAATTATTAAATCGATTTTCTTTGAAATAAAATATTTTTGAAGGAAAGCGATCAAATTTTTTACCGCTCGGCGCGGTATTAATGATCAGTACTGGCATTACTCCTTATTTACAACTGGCGCGGTACCATGCCGTTCGTAAGATCCGACATAAGTTCGACTTTTCCGCCTGGATTCACTCGTTTACTTAAATCAGAATAATAATATCAAGTCGAAACTTTCAGCGGTTAAATAGCAGGCACTAAGGAACGTCTTAAAGACGTTGGTTTTAAAACGCAGAAGCAGCTCAAAATGAACTTTGTATATTTCCAATAGTTTGATAATAAATCAATTTAATTCTTAAATTACACTCTTTAAATCCGAATTAGTTAAAACTAACTAATTGTAAGTTAAATTTGAGTAATTGTTAGTAGAAAACGTTACAGAATCATTAGTAAAAATAAAATTACTATAATTAATTAGACAAATATATTAAACTATTAATTATTGTGAGATACATTAATTTATCTATATCTGTACTGGGGCAGTACTGAACCAGTACCGCGCCAACGCTCGGCATAAATCCCTGAGTCGGCTTCTAGCCAGCATTTGGACTACATACTGGGGCAGTACTGAACCAGTACCGCGCCAACGCTCGGCGCGGTACTAATGATCAGTACTGGCATTGTTCCTTATTTACAACTGGCGTGGTACAAGCCGTTCGTAAGATCCGGCATAAGTCCGACTTTTCCGCCTGGGTTGTACTCTTTTGCGCATTTCAAGTGCAAGGGTTACATTTTATATTCAAAACTGCTTTTACAGTGAGCTGTTAGAAAAAAAAAATTTTTCTCAGGTGCCAAACTTAAAAAAATTATATCTCGAAATTTTCAAGTATCACATTGAAAAAAAAACGTGTCGATTATTTTCGAAGTAAGAAGGCAAAAAAAAATATTTTGTCGAAAAAAAAATTTTGACTGTAAATCTCCCATGAAATGACCCATATATTTTTGTAATAACTAAACTGGCCAAATAGTAATAGTAATTAACGCAATTAGTAAGTTTTACAAAAACGTTTGGTAACTTCTATTATAAGATCGATACAATTTGGGAATGCATGAAAATAGTCCCGGCTACAAAATGGACCAACAAATCGTATTTTGTAAGTTTTACTAAAAATTGTAATCATTGCTACTCAGTTAATCTAGCTGTAAGGACTAAGGTGTTTGGATGATGCAGAGTAAAAAAACATACTTGTGACCCTTTTTTACAAAAAAAATGGGTATCCACGACAAATACTTTCTCTCAGTGCAAGCATTGAATTTTAAGATGATATTAATACACCTGTATAGGTAATTTGACATTTCTCCATTTTTCTGGCTTCCAAATCAGGTCATTATTATGGGCAGCTTTACGTGAACTTCGTGTTTTCTTCTTCTTTTAAAACATTAAGAAAGCACTAGTTATAGTTAACCTTCGGTTTCATGTACGAATGTGTATCCTTAAATTTAAGATTCAACGATGCAATTATGGTATTCACAAAAAAACATGAATATCTCCTTAGTTGAGAAAATTGATCAAAAATATTGATTAACTTTTTGGTTTATGAGAGTGTAAAAATTTTTAATTTTACAAGATTTTACGTCGGATCGCTTAAAATTGTATGAGTAACTTTCTTTTTATTTGTTTTTATCACTAAGTTATATGGACAAAAGTAAGATAACAACAAATCAATAAAAAGTCTTTTTAGTTCCGAAGAGGCAAAACTTTAACTTTAGTGTGGAAAATGTAAAAGAATATATTTTCTCCTTGGCTGATTTATAAGTATGGATGTATGCCCCAAAATACATAGTGGTAGCTGTTTTATATTAGTGATATGTCTTATTTTCATGAACCAATGTATACTGAGTTCAATCAACGGTTAAATGTATACATATACCATATATAACCGGGACGGTTAAAAGGGACCTATTATCCCAAAACAAGTTTTCGAGAAAATGGCTGTTAAAATTAACAATTCGATATTGATGCTCTTGCGAGTTGCTACGGCTTAAAACTTGTTACTCGGGGGTTTTTAGGGGCGCTGATCACGAATCTAAAGTCAATAAGGAAAAGAAAGAGAATCGAAAAAAAATGTGCAAATCGATTTTTTCAAACGATATGTCCCTTTTAACTGCCTCGGTCACATATGTACTTATATTATTTCTAATATCTCTTCTCATAAATTTATTATTTTTCTTAATTTCTGTCCTGACTTTGATAATTATTTTGGTAATTTTCCCAAGAGCAACAAATTGTTTGTGCTCACTCAGAATTAACCACATATTACATCATTGAAAATTATGGTCTTATGTTATTTCAATAAAGTAACATATTTACAAACATTAATGTGACATATTTTATCTATCAAGGGGAATGCGTCAATCTTCCCTGAGCTTTCTGCACGAAATTTGCAGTACCGAAAGTTCGATATGAATAAGTAATAATGCCGGAGTGACAGGACCCACTACCTCAGTTATTTCAAGAAATTGAGTTTTGAAAATTGAGGTTTTCACAAGCGCCGAGTTAGTAAAGGCCGGTGAGTCCTTCATCACAGGGAAGTGGTGGCGTAGTGGTAATGGCTATCGGCTTGCATGCTTGCGGGCGCGAGTTCAATTCTTTTTGCCGGTGATTTTTTTTTTTAATTTTTATACATTCTTAATTATTTACAATGTAATTAGTATGAGTTTTGATCATTTGTAATAAATTTAATTTAAATAACAAATGCTAAAAATTATAAATAATAATTAATGCTGTCAATATATTTTGCATAATTTATATTAATATTAATCATTTGAAAGGTATATTTATTTTACACTTTATTTAAAATGTTCTCACCGACTCATTCTAAACTGGAGGAATTAGGAATTGGAAAGTGTTTGTGGATACTATATATATTTGGTTATTTTATGTTTTCCTGGTGCAAGTGCTTTTTCAATTTTTGCAAAAATGAACCAAGGTGCAAGTGTAAGTGGAAGTTCGAGTAAAAAATCTGATTGTGAAGGATCTACGAGCGAAGATTTCGGAAGATCTTTGGACGATGAAAGTTTCAAAGGAGAGTTTACGAATGCTCTCCAGCATTCCCTTTTCATTTATAAAAACAATAACCTTATAACGGAAAACACCCGCAAAACATTTCCTCTGTTTCGAAAACGATGGCAGAAAAAATTTCTAAAGCTGTGATCGATGTTGTAAATGAGTGTCAGGTGTCAGTGGATGAACAATTAATATTTATAATTTTTAGTATTTGTTATTTAAATTAAATTCATTACAAATGATCAAAACTTATAGTAATTACATTGTAAATAATTAAGAATGTATAAAAATTAAAAAGGAAAAAATCACCGGCAAAAAGAATTGAACTCAAATAAATGTATTTTCAAAGACATTTAGTCCAAGTAGTTATTAACTTTTGTATATATATATATGTATATATAATTTTATAAGGAGTATTTTATATCATTTGTACTTAATAGGGTTGCAACAAAACACTTCTATTGAATTTGATAGATGTTTTTCAATATAACATTTGCACTAACAGTCACTTACATATATGATCGAACGCCTGAAGACTACTCAAAATAACCACCCATTCAGGACCGACTTGAACAAATTTGTGACCTGTGTCTGATTTAATTTTTGGTTTTAGACATTTTTAAGAATTAGTGAATTTGACATTAACGTTTTGATTTCCAATTTTTCTCGATTGGTCTTCTATTAAGTAAAATACAAAATGTATTTTGTACATTTTTATTTTCAATTAAATCCATAACGATTTCAATTTAATTAGTTGAGTTTGAAATTTTTGTCACTGCTTACGTTATCGGAGGATCACTATTCGCGTATCAGATCGAATACGTTGTCGACAGGTGTCCGTGGAGAAGGAAATGTCGGACGCCTGTGTAGCTCAGTGGTTAGAGCAGTCGACCGGCAATCAAAAGACCTGGGCTCGAATAATAGCGCAGTCAAAAGCGTCTTTTTTTCCACAGAAAGATTCTCAAATTCTTTAATATTTGAACTCATTTGCATTATTTACGATATAAGAGTATGAAATATGAAAAATTTAAGAAGTTTTTATTTTTGAGCGAGAATTTACCGTCTAACTCAAAATCAATGAATTTCGGGTCAGTTTTTGTGTTTTTCAGCAAGAAATTGCATTTAGAAATGTAGGATGGATTTTACGCCTATTGTCATATGTTTACACACGAAATATTGCATATGGAATGCAATTTCTCAAACTAAATGAATTTGATGAATTTTACAAAAAAAATATTTCTATAGCGACTTTACAATAAATGTATTGAAAGCAATATGCATATACGTGTATTAAATTTGCTGTACATATTATCGCAGCATTTACCTATATTGAGGCATTGTAAAATTAATATACGTGTATATTAATTTATGTGCCTCTGGCGCGTAAACTCGGTTTTACGCTATAGTTGAGAGTAGCGTAATGTTGTGTATTACGATACAGAGGGATATAATGTAAAAATTGAACTGCGCATGTGCCTATAACCATACAGCGGAGCGTAATCTCCTTCCTATTCTTCTTCTTCTTCGTACAGCGTTGGCACCGTACTGACAAAGCCTTGTACATTTGAAATGCGCATGCTCTATTACAATATGCTACTACTACACAAGATCGAGAAAATCAAAATAGCCGGAAGTATTCGCGAAATGTCAAGTGAGATTGGTGATAATCACGGCAATTTCGAACTTTTCAGATTGGATGCGAGTGTACGCATAAAAACTCGTATATGCGCCGAAGTCATATAAAATGGAATATGTACCAATGCACACAATTCGGGTAATTACGAGACTCGCTTAAAATGCTCGCACGACTGATCGCACCTCGGCTTCGTCTCGGCTTCGATCCCCTGCGAGCATTGTCGCTCGTCGCATAATAACCCTCATTATGTGCCTAGGCACATAATATACTATCAATAATAATCCAAAATTCTTTAATTATTTCATAAGAACTTGTATCGATACGATGACACTTGTTGTAAATTCAACCGAATTTGCTTATCTGAAGAATCATACATGAATGATAGTACATACCTCGACTGGGTCAATATTTTTTCTTTTATTGATTATTAATGTAATCTAATAATCTCGATTTACTTAGGTACGTCAAGCTGACAGTACCACCACTTAGAATTAAGATATCTCCAATGCCATAATTAAGGGCTCATTAAGGGCTAATTTAATGCGCAAAAGCCAAATTTATGGCTCCACAATTTTTTTGTAAAATGCCTGGCACTGCCAACGTGACCGTCAAGCTAGCAGTGCCACATCTGGAAACCCAATAACTATTCACCACAACGAGTTCTTCATCATTCTATAATTAAGGGCTCATTAAGGGCTCACAATTAAGGGTACGTTAAGTTGACGTAACCACATTGTCCAATCGAGTCCCCACCTATACCAGAATTTAAGGCTCATTTAAGACTAATTTAATGCCATATTGCTAATTTTAATGCTCCAGTATTTAAAAAAAAACAATGTGTTCGTTGGCTTAACGTTAAGTTGACGTAACCACACGTTCAAATAACATTTAAACAAGTAGCAGTATTTTTGTGGAAAATTTCTACTCCAAATTCCAAATTTTCTCAAAAAATACTGTTACATCGGCCATCTAATGATACGTTTGTGTAATTTTTCTCAGAATTTTTCCTAGTTTCAGTTCTTAAATAATTGAGATAGAACAAAAATATTTGTTTTGTTCGTTTATCCCATAACTTTTTAAATAATGCATGAAATAATCTCAAATTTTGGGTTTCTTCATTATTTATGTTAGTTTATCAATCCTTAAAATTTCAAGGAAATCGGAAACATGGAGTCTTGAACCCGTCCGATTTGCCATGGAACACGCCATACGTTATATGGTATATGGTTATACAAATAATGCTTTTACGAAGGTCCGATCAGCTGGCACCTCCACAACGGTATATCACTATTTACTTTATGCCACATTTTTGGGATAGTTACGGGCTAATTTTGGGCGGTAATTCCGATTTTTAGGATCTTGTATTTTTCTCAAAAAACTAAATTTTAGGTGGAGGTGCTGACTGCCCGATCAGCTAGCACCTCCAGTACATAAAAACCTTAAAGTTTAAAAAACTGATTGTACCCGAATTTTGGGCTATTTTCGGGCTCATGAAATACACCCAAAATCATTTTCGAAAAAACAACCCCTATCACTTACAAGCAAGCCTTAATTTAAAAAAATACTTTTTCGGTGGTATAAACTACCCCAGAATTACGGGCTATTTTCGGGCTTTTCAAATACGCAAGAATCATTTATGAAAAAACAATCCCTATCACTTACAAGCAACCCTTAATTTTTGAAAATACATTTTGAACAAAAAAAATCATTTTCACAGATTCGGCTTACTTGATGCGTGACAGGGCGCTAAAAGTGTCCGTGTACGCATTATACCCTAACTTTTTAAACTTAAAAGGCATTTTTCTCGAAACTACTTTTTTGCAATTTGTGGGCAGGATTGAAAAAAATTTACTGAACAGATCAAGAGGAAATTTTAGGTATGTTAAGTTTACGTAACCACTTCGTCCAATAGAGTATTCACCTATATCAGAATTTAGGGCTCATTTAAGGCTAATTTAATGCCATATTGTTGAATTTAATGCTCCTTTACTTTTCAAAGAAACAAGGGGTTACGCTAGCTTAACGTTAAGTTGACGTAACCATAGGTTATAATAACAATTAAATAAGTTATCACCTACATATAGTAGAATTTAAGGGTCTTTAAAGGCTCTCTAAATACACAAAAATCAATTTCGGAAACACAACCCTTATCACTAACAAGCAACCCTTGATTTTGAAAAATACTTTTTTGGGTAAAATAAACTACTCTAGAATTTCGGGCTATTTTCGGGCTCTTGAAATACCCAAAAATCATTTTCGAAAAAACAACCCCTATTACTGGAAATCAACCTTTAATTTAAACAAATACATTTTGAACAAAAAAAAACTACTCCAGAATATCGGGCTATTTTCGGGCTCCTCAAAAATGTCTCTGTCGATTTTTGGGCTCCAACCTTTAATATCAAAATGCACCCCTGCATGACCATGTAAACACGACTGTAGATAAAAAACATTGTTTTTGGAACTTTATGGTCTAGGAATACTCTCTGATTTTCGGGCTCTTCAAAAATGGGAATAGGAATAGGGCATTAAATTAGCCTTAAATGAGCCCTAAATTGTGGCATAGTTTAAATATTTTTTAAGTTAAGTTAGGGGTTGGAGCCCAAAAATCGATATGGACATTTTTGAGGTGCCCGAAAATCAGAGAGGATTCCTAGACCATAAAGTTCCCAAAAAGACGATTTTTAGTCAAAGTCGTGTCTCCGTGGCCATGCAGGGGTGCATTTTGATGTTAAGGGTTGGAGCCCAAAAATCGATATAAACCTTTTTAAAGAGCCCGAAAATAGCCCAGTATTCTCAAATAGTTTTTTTGGTTCAAAATTTTTTTTCAAAAAATAAGGGTTGCTTGTAAGTGATAGGGATTGTTTTTACGAAATTGATTTTGGCGTATTTCAAGAGCCCGAAAATAGCACGAAATTCGGGTATAGTCAGTTTTTCAAATTTTAAGGTTTTTATGTACTGGAGGTGCCAGCTGATCGGACTTCCGTAAAAGCATTATTTGCATAACCATATATATATAAATGTGCTTCTAATTTTTTGAGAGCATATTATATTGTTGATACTTTTATCACAAAAGTATGAGAAAATAAAACATGAAATATACGGAACATATATGACTGTCTTTACAAAATCGATCTAAACAGTCAATTTTTCAAGGAGCTGTTTTTAACATAAGTTGGTTGAACAAATAAAATTGAAATTTTGAATTGGATATTCAAAGAGCCCTAAATGATCCTTACATTCTGGTATAGGTGAAATCTCGTTTAATTGTTATTTTAACGTGTGGTTACGTCAACTTAACGTTAAGCCAGCGGAACCCATTGTTTTTTTTTAAAATAACGGAGCATTAAATTCAGCAATGGGGTATTTTTAGAGCCCTAAATGAGCCTTAAATTCTGGTATAAGTGATAACTTGTTTAACTGTTATTTTAACGTGTGGTTACGTCAACTTAACGTTAAGCCAGCGAACACATTGTTTTTTTTTTTAAATACTGGAGCATTAAAATTAGCAATATGGCATTAAATTAGTCTTAAATGAGCCCTAAATTCTGGTATAGGTGGGGACTCGATTGGACAATGTGGTTACGTCAACTTAACGTACCTTCAATTGTGAGCCCTTAATGAGCCCTTAATTATAGAATGAGGAAGAACTCGTTGTGGTAAATAGTTATTGGATTTCCAGATGTGGCACTGCTAGCTTGACGGTCACGTTGGCAGTGCCAGGCACTAGAAAAAAAAATAATTGGGTTACAGGCTTGGATGATGCTTTAATTGTGAGCCCTTAATGAGCCCTTAATTATAGAATGAGGAAGAACTCGTTGTGGTAAATAGTTATTGGATTTCCAGATGTGGCACTGCTAGCTTGACGGTCACGTTGGCAGTGCCAGGCATTTTACAAAAAAATTGTGGAGCCATAAATTTGGCTTTTGGGCATTAAATTAGCCCTTAATGAGCCCTTAATTATGGTATTGGAGATATCTTAATTCTAAGTGGTGGCACTGTCAGCTTGACGTACCTGATTTACTTATGCCTGTGAAGCTGTACCCACACTATTAAAAAACCAACTTTTTTTTTAGAGTTCTGAGCTCCTTTAGAATAGTTCTAGAGTTCCTGATAGTTTTTAAGAATAGTTCCGGGGTTTACATGCCTCAAAAATCAGATTTTCAAAATGGGGGGCTAAGTTCACGCTCCCCCCCACTTTCGAAAAATTTCAATTTTTTTCAGAGTTCTGGGAAGATTTAACATAGTTCTAGAGTTCCTGAATCTTTTCGACAATAGTTCCGTTAATTTCCGGGCACAGTGAACTTTCAAAAAAAAAAATTCCAGCCCCCCACTTTTTACATATTCACTTTTTATCGATATATTTCTGTAGTACTCCAAGAGTTCTAGAGTTCTGTATAACTCAAATTTTGAAAATTTTTATTCCCAAAAAGATGTGGGACTTCAAACTTGACCCAAAATTTTAAAAATCAATTTTTGAAAAGTTCCAAGAGTTCTGGTCAGAGTTCTGTTCCCCCCCGGAATAGTTCTACAAAAAAGCCCTATAACATTTTTCTCTCAGATCAAAATCCAAAAAGATGTGGGACTTCAAAGTTACCAAAAAATTTTGAAAATCAATTTTTGAAAAGTTTCAAGAGTTCTGGTCAGAGTTCTGTTCCCCCCCGGAATAGTTCTACAAGAAAGCCCCATAACATTTTTCTCTCAGATCAAAATCCAAAAAGTTGTGGGACTTCAAAATTGACCCAAAATTTTGAAAATCAATTTTTGAAAAGTTCCAAGAGTTCTGGTCAGAGTTCTGTTCCCCCCCGGAATAGTTCTACAAAAAAGCCCTATAACATTTTTCTCTCAGATCAAAATCCAAAAAGATGTGGGACTTCAAAGTTACCAAAAAATTTTGAAAATCAATTTTTGAAAAGTTTCAAGAGTTCTGGTCAGAGTTCTGTTCCCCCCCGGAATAGTTCTACAAAAAAGCCCTATAACATTTTTCTCTCAAATCAAAATCCAAAAAGCTGTGGGACTTCAAAGTTACCAAAAAATTTTGAAAATCAATTTTTGAAAAGTTCCAAGAGTTCTGGTCAGAGTTCTGTTCCCCCCCGGAATAGTTCTACAAAAAAGCCCTATAACATTTTTCTCTCAGATCAAAATCCAAAAAGATGTGGGACTTCAAAGTTACCAAAAAATTTTGAAAATCAATTTTTGAAAAGTTTCAAGAGTTCTGGTCAGAGTTCTGTTCCCCCCCGGAATAGTTCTACAAGAAAGCCCCATAACATTTTTCTCTCAAATCAAAATCCAAAAAGCTGTGGGACTTCAAAGTTACCAAAAAATTTTGAAAACCAAATTTTGAAAAGTTTCAAGAGTTCTGGTCAGAGTTCTGTTCCCCCCCGGAATAGTTCTACAAAAAAGCCCTATAACATTTTTCTCTCAAATCAAAATCCAAAAAGCTATGACACTTCAAAGTTACCAAAAAATTTTGAAAACCAATTTTTGAAAAGTTCCAAGAGTTCTGGTCAGAGTTCTGTTCCCCCCCGGAATAGTTCTACAAAAAAGCCCCATAACATTTTTCTCTCAAGTCAAAATCCAAAAAGCTATGACACTTCAAAGTTACCAAAAAATTTTGAAAATAATTTTTTGAAAAGTTCCAAGAGTTCTGGTCAGAGTTCTGTTCCCCCCCGGAATAGTTCTACAAAAAAGCCCTATAACATTTTTCTCTCAGATCAAAATCCAAAAAGTTGTGGGACTTCAAAGTTACCAAAAAATTTTGAAAATCAATTTTTGAAAAGTTCCAAGAGTTCTGGTCAGAGTTCTGTTCCCCCCCGGAATAGTTCTACAAAAAAGCCCTATAACATTTTTCTCTCAAATCAAAATCCAAAAAGCTATGACACTTCAAAGTTACCAAAAAATTTTGAAAATAATTTTTTGAAAAGTTCCAAGAGTTCTGGTCAGAGTTCTGTTCCCCCCCGGAATAGTTCTACAAAAAAGCCCCATAACATTTTTCTCTCAAGTCAAAATCCAAAAAGCTATGACACTTCAAAGTTACCAAAAAATTTTGAAAATAATTTTTTGAAAAGTTCCAAGAGTTCTGGTCAGAGTTCTGTTCCCCCCCGGAATAGTTCTACAAGAAAGCCCCATAACATTTTTCTCTCAAGTCAAAATCCAAAATGCTGTGGGACTTCAAAGTTACCAAAAAATTTTGAAAACCAAATTTTAAAAAGTTCCAAGAGTTCTGGTCAGAGTTCTGTTCCCCCCCGGAATAGTTATACAAAAAAGCCCTTAACATTTTTCTCTCAAATCAAAATCCAAAAAGCTGTGGGACTTCGAAGATGTCCAAAAATTTCCAAAATCGAATTTAATGTCGAGCACAGACCGCTATTGCCATAACTCAAATGTATTGCTCATTTTCAGATTGAATTTTAGAAAAACGGTCTGTAGTCGGGATGTTAGAATGAGATAATTGATTATCGTTTTCCGAAAATAGTGTAATAGAGGACGGTTTTTCTAAAAATAGAGGATTTTTGGAAGGTTCCAGTTTTTATATGAGAAGAGGATAAGTATATATGTGTCAAAGTAAATGTAAATATCTATTTCCAATTAATCGCTGAGCCGGTGCATAAATCACGGTAGTAACGAGATAATTTTCAGAAAAGGAAATTGAAATTTCGGCTCAGATAAAAATTTTACGCTTTTTTACGGTAAGGTTTGAGCGAATATAAAAAATTTGTGACTTTATTAATTTTTCCAAAAAAATCTATTTTTCTTTGTTGCTTGCTGGCTAGGCGTCTAGCTGGCCCCTCCATCATATTAAAAATAAGATAAATTAGAATATAACTAAATCATATTTTACGATTAACCCTTATTCTAGAAAATTATCCTGTTTTATTAATAAATACTCTTTTCCTGAAGAAATTGTGATCATCACAGTTATAATTTACCAGAGATACGAATTAATAATTCAAACTTAATCATTTGCAGAGCATTTGGTTCACTTCAAACTCCTCACTCTCTCAACCAACCCCTTCTCTAGAGAAAAAAGTCACTTATAAAGAATTAAAAAAATCTGAGGTATTTTTGTTTTAAGAAGTAAACTACATGCATACCTTATCTCTTTTTTTTAGTATTTATATTTCAAAGTTTCCATAGTTTTCACAATTAGTTTCCAAAAATTCAAAAAATCTGAGGTATTGTTATTTTGATAACAAAACTAAATTTACGCCTTATCAGTCTTTTCTGAAAAAAACATTATTTTTGTGTAGAATAGGAAATAAATAGAGTAATTTGTAAGAAATTTTGTCACCCAATATATACAGGAAACAAGCACATGTATGCAGCTGACCCAGAGTGCAGGAGAGCAATAAGAATGTCAAGGTACTTAGATAAGAACGCTCCCCCAATTTCAACAAGTATAGAATACCAATGTTAAAGTTTTGCATACAGGAAATGTTCACACATAAGGAAAACAATAAAATCAGCAAATAGTATATTTATATAATAAGCTACAATTGCAAATACAAAGAACCAACAAGAATAGGTAAATAGGTGAAATTCACAAATGCAAAATTTTTAATTAACAATTTGAGTTAAACTTCGGTGAAATTTAGCAGATAAGACGTTTAATAGAATTAAATCTAAGAAACTAGATTTATTTAAGATTAATTTTGAAAAGACTAAGTGGATATGAGGACACCCGGTATAAACTAAAACTTCCCTCATGCTCTCTTTGTCTTACTCATAGAACTTTTATGGGATCCAAACCAGATAAATAGGCGACAAATTATCATGGAAATTAGTTCGATTCGGGCTCTTGTTTTGCCCCAATTTAGTTCGACTTGGACTCTCGTGCTGTATCAAGTTCAGCTCTGGCTCAAGTCCCTGTTTGTTCAAATTTCAATGCAGTCTAGTTCCGGATCGTTTCGTCAAAGCAAAATTTGTGTTTTGGAAGCAACGCACTATTCTTCGTTTTCAATCCAGTCTAATAAAATTTCTACAAGTAAGTCCAATTTCTTTAATTTTCGACCCATCTTCAAACGTTCATTTCTTCCAAGTTTTTGGCTCACAGTTTCGTTTTGATTTTCAAGTAACTTTGAAGAGATCTGATATATTTTTCTAAATCTCATCTTTCAATTTTATTGAATCTTGTGCTAGGCATTCCAATATTGCTAGGCGCGGATCTAACACTCAATCAAACAAAATTTGTTTCATTATGAATTTCGTATTAGGCGTTCTAACATTGCTACGTACTCATTTGATTTTCAATGCGGTCCAGCTTAACCGAATATTTTAAAATTCGTTTTAATTTATTCTCGTGCTTGTGGTTCAAACATTCTTAAGCACGGATTTAATTTTGGAACAATCGAGGTTCCAAGTCACCACAACCTATCAATATACTTCTGCGAGGCATTTGGGATAAGGTGTCAGCCCAATTAGTGAATTGGCTTAGGAATAAGAAATAACTGAAAAATAGCTAAATTTATTGATAATTATTGCTATAATTTCAAGGAACATATTTTACGAGTATTTACATCAAAATGAACAAATTCTGTATGAAAATATAAAAATATAAAAATTTTCACTTGAACGTTTTTTTTATAAAATGTAAAGTAATACGTGCGGACACACTTTTTCCTCTGCCTTTGGTACAGTTCTATGAGTTCTTAAATCATCATAAACATACCAGTGGTTTTGCCACGTATAAGCTTTGTAGTGTTTTTTTTCTCGTTCATAAGAAATTACCCCCGCAATCCTATATTTGTTATTATTAATAACAATAGTTTGAGGAATGGATTTTAATGAAAACTCAGTCGTTATTCTTACGTCTGTCAGTAGGTGTTCCGCTTTGCCACTTATTTTTGCACTGTTGATTATATTTTCAATTTCGCATGATCTATTTCCTTCGAATTTCATCTCGTTCAAATTTTTCTTCAAAGTTTCAATGTATGAGTCGTGGGTGAGTAATGATGTATCGAGAACCACATGAGGACCATATTGCGTTGTTCTTAATTGCTGTGACTGTTTGCACTTTGGACATTGGATTGCATTTTTTTCTACTTGCTGAAGATCGTCAACAGCGTTTTGCAAATGCTCCAGTCCATTCAGCAATATAATGTCTAAGTTTAAAGACAGTGTCAGGTACGATTTTTCGTAAGACGATTGACAGTTTTGACTGAAACATTTGAAAAATGTCCTGCAGCTGGGAACATTTTCAAATACAATTTCAGATAAATGAGCGGCATTACAATTGGTATTGAGGGTGTAAACCTTGCGGGTCTGTGAAAATTGAAAAATCGAAGGTTCGCGAGATGATATGTCCATCAAAATCGTTGCTCTTTCTTTGTACGCACTTGCATCTATTTTGTCTTTCTGTAAAAGTTTATGTCCAAGCTTTAAAACCGGGTTATCCAGATCTGCTGTTGTATTTTTGTAAGATTCGTAAATGGCTATTGCATTTGTAATGATTTGCATTAAAGAATCGAATGCACATGTTTCTCTAAGTATAACGTTTCTTTTCGGAAGATAAACTGGTTCGCATATACTTCCATTTTGAAAAAGCGGAATTCCTATTTGCGTGACACGGCTCATTGAATCCCAGTCAGGAGTTGGCGAGAGGTATTTCGTTTTTCTTTTTCTTTCTATTTTTCGAGAAGATTTGTTCTCTTCACGCCCTCTGCCTCCCCAATTTTCTTTTTCATTTAAAGAATCGCGTTCATTTTTTTGGCTTAGGAAGCTACTATCATTTTGAGTTATTGAATCTTCAAGAGGAGTCGAAGTCCTTACTATGCAATTTGAATTTTGGATGTCGAACTCTTGCTCTGCAAATTTCTGGACATAAATATCTCCATCACTCCGTTCGTTAGGTGCAGAAAATAGATCCACGACGTTATATAAGTCGTCAATCAAGTCTTCCTCTATTTCATTGGTTAAGACCGATTTAGTATGATTGGGTGATCCTTGGTGCTCTGTTTTTGTCGAAGTTTGATCTGTTGAGTTAAAAGGTAGAATTTGAACTTTATTTTTTGCTGCTCTTGACGAAACTTTCTGCACTTTTTCCCTTTTGATGGGTTTTTCTTCCAGTTTTTGTGCATCAGCAGCCACAAGCCTGACTTTTCCATACAGGTACTCTATATGAGAAAGAATAAATTTATCAACGCGTAAAAGCTGCGGGAAAGCTGTATTTTTTAATGATGAGAATTCCGATTCAACCGGAGCAGAAGTTGCAATTTCTCCACCACGCTTAAAAATAGATCTCATGATGCCAGTCCAAATAGGCAAGTGTGACATCAAATCTTTTATCTTTTTTGCTGCTGCTTCATTAAAATATGCATTAGCAATGGATCCTTCAGTTGAACAAGATGCTTTGTTTTCGGCTTTTTCGTAAATTTTTCCCGCCCAAGTTTTCCATGTTTCAGATGCTGGGTCGCCATCTTCTTCAACATCTTTTTCTGAAATTTTATCATTTTTTGACATTTGTTTATATTCTATTTCTGAGCCTTCTTCATCAAAAACTTCTGAATTTTCCTCATCTTGAACTTTAGAGTCGTCGTCTTGTTCTTCTGAATCATCTTCATTTTTATATTCCGAGTCGTCTTCAGATCTTCCGTTTTTTTGCTTAGGCTCCTCAAAGGTTTCTCCGCGTATTCGTTTATCTAATTTCTCCAATGATTTTTGAGAATTTAATTTTTTATTTGTTTCTTCAGAGTGACCAATATTTTTGCTCAGCAGTACAATAAGGAGCGCTTTTAATGTCTTTTTTACTTCAAGGAAGTTGTCGCATTTGTAAATATAACAGAGAGTTTTCACTATGAACTCTCTAGCTTTTTCCAGTGAATTTTTCACACATGGCCATTTGCAAATCATATGGACAAAATGACTAATGTCAAGACGTACGAAACAAGTTGGCATGTCAGGACACCCGATCAACATAATTATTTGGAAACATTTTTTCAAATAATCTTGGAGATCAACACATTCAGCGAATACATGGGCCACTGCAATGAGAATGGCCTTGCTGAAGTCGCAGACAACAGTCCGTGGTGATTTCACACGTTTCTTTATTTGACCTAAAAAATCTATAATTCGCTGAGCATCCTGTTTGGCTGTAACCATGTGAAAAGCAGGAAAAGAATACTTTTCTGTTTTGCACACACACGAATATAAAAATAAATGGGGCGACTTTTTACCATTTGGAAAATTTATACGATAAATCAAACTTGACGTTGCATCTATAATGAGCTGGCACTCTAAGTCTTCTTTTCTTGCTGTTTTGTAAAGAAGTTCTTCCTCGTCAGTCCAGTAATGGCAGTAGAAGGGATCTAATCCAATGTTTTTAATAGTCCTAGGATGGGTAAAATATTTAGCATGAAGCAAATTTAAAATCGGATCATTGCTCTGTAGATTCAAACGTCTGTCCAGCTCTTGTTGTTTCGCCTTCCGCAAAACGTTCAATTCTGGGATATAAGGTGGTACTCCTTTTCCAATTGGAATCGCTAAAGCTTGTTGTCGCCGCCATTCACTCGCGGTTTTTTTGCAGTCTAGTAACTCTGAAGCAACTTGTGATCGCAAATCACCTCGCAACGGCCTTCTTTTTTTATGATGAAAATTTGATGGTGCGCCCTTTAGTTTACAATCAAATATTACATCACTTGACTTTGTAGGTTTCAAGTATAAATGTCCGCGCAAATAAGAACCACATTCCATACAGTTTGCTTCGAATTTTGCATAACATTTAGCATCATTACTTTTGAATATTTTGATGCGTTGAAAGCTAAAAGGACATTCAATTCTTGTTTGGTCATATATTTTTTGTGCAAAAATATTAGTCCATTTTTTTTGTTTCAGAACTATGTACCTTCTACCATCATAACTCTTATTTGATTGTAATTCTCGCCAAACGTTATTAGGAATTACCAGATTGAATTTCCTTTCCTGTTTTTGATTTGGCAAAACAGACTTTCCTTCTGAAATAGAGAAATCTAACGATTCCCTCAATTCCGGAACTTCTGATGCAGTAATATTGAAGGCTCGTAATACATTGTCATGCATTCCTCCACGGTTAGTCTTCAAAATTTGGTAGACATGTTTAGCTGAGCATGTAGTCCCATGCTTTGACATTTCTTCTGAAATTTTCTTATATATTTCGTGACTTGGTTTAAATGGTTGTCCATTATCATTAACAGTTCGATATTCAATATTGGTGAGAAGCTCAAGCAGATGATGTTTGTCGTACATTTTCGTATGGCATAAAATATAACTGAAAACCAAAATAATAATATTAAGGCCATGGACCAATCTGTTCACGTGACTAGATTCATACTTTACCGGCATTTCATTTTTGTGTAACCCTATTTCTATGAAAATTATGACAGGTAACTGAAAATTTGTAGAATTGAATACAATACATTAATATAGGCCTGTGTGATCATAAATGTTTATAATTATAAAAAAAAATTTCAAAGAAATTTTATTTCATAATTATGATAATTTATGACATATTTAGCTGAGCATGTAGTTCCATGCTTTGACATTTCTTCTGAAATCATCTTATATATTTCGTGACATCATAAATGTTCATAATTATAAAAAAAAACAATTTCGAGAGAATTTTTTTTCATAATTATGATAATTTATGACAACGCAGACCTATATTAATGCATTGTATTCAATTCTACAAATTTTCAGTTACCTGTCATAATTTTCATAGAAATGGGGTTACACAAAAATGAAATGCCGGTCAAGTATGAATCTAGTCACGTGAACAGGTTGGTCCATGGCCTTAAGGGTTAGTTAATGCACTGAGAAAAATATATCTTAGTTTCTTCTTTTTTTTAGACGAAATTCTCGTATAATTTATGGCATTTTAACCCCAAAAAATCCTTATAGAACATTTTCCTATTTTTTATCGGACTTTTTCGACGCAAAAAAAAGCAAAAATTTCTTTTCCCTTCTATCGATCCTTTTCTCCTTCTTTCCTCTTCTCTTTACAACACGTTTCTACACGGAGAAACTTTTTATATCAATTTTGACTATAGTATTTTTCAATTTAGGGAAAAACGTATCACTTTAAGAATTTTTGTTAGTAAAAATACTAAACTTTATAATAATGATATGAAACTTTAGTGTAAGCTATAGTAAAATTTGCTATGAACTATGCTGAAGTTTCATATTATTATTATAAAGTTTAGTATTTTTATTAACAAAAATTCTTAGTGATACGTTTTTCCCTAAATTGAAAAATACTATGGTAAAAATTGATATAAAAAGTTTCTCCGTGTACGTTCATTTTTCTACTTATCATTGACAACCTGTGTTGAAGGAGAAATTATTTAGACTTTTATTATTATGCACAATTATGAAAAAATGTTAGTAATTATATTAGGAAATTTGAACATTTATGTAGTAAAGCTGAAGAAATCTGGGTTCGAACTCGCGCACTTGTGATCCGTAGGCTAGAACGTAGACCGCTGACCTGTGAAACCATTCCAACGACACTTCGATTGTTAGTTACATGACCCACAGCCTGCGATGCCCCATTTTCTTACGAGCTTTACGTTAAAAAACCCTACTGTTGTTAGTTAAATCGTTTACCAACCGTAAAAAAACAAATTTGTTTTTCTAAATTTAGATTCTACATAGCGATATACAGATGGTCCTTAGTAATTAAAAACTTTATAAAGCCACTTTTTTAAAATGAAAATTTTATAAAATTAATGACTTTTTATGAAGTCAACTTTATGAACATTTTTATAAAAATTTTCTTTATGAAATGCGTTTTTTTTTATAAAAATACAAAACTTTATAAAATCACTGACTTTTATAAGGTTTTGTCTTTTTATAGGGGTACAACTTTTTATAAAAACTCTCAACTTTGTAAAATTTGTATATAGTTGACTTTATCGAAAATTGGTATTTTTATAAAGTTTTTATAAAATGACTTTATATGAACTGTTTAGAATATTTGTAAAGTTTGTGTCTAGTTTTTTGTAAGATTGACTTAATAAAAGCACGTGTTTTTTTTATAAAGTCAACATTATAAAAAAATGTATACATTATGAGTATTAATAATGTAATTTTATGAAAACTGAATAAATGTACCAATTTTGTATATAGTAAACCTTATGAAAGTTTTATAAAGTTTTCTATTTTTATACAGAACTTTTTTTTATTAAAAGACTAAACTTTATAACATTTTTGTATAGTTGACTTTATGAAAAGTCAGTATTTTTATGAGGATTCGTCTTTTTTATAAAAAATAGCATATCATAAAAAGACCGCACTCCATAAAAAAAATCTAAAGTTGACTTCATAAAAAGTCATTAATTTTATGTAGTTTTGTGTTTTCATATAAAGTAGCGTTTTATAAAAAAAAAGCAAAAATCTATAAATATTTTTTCAAGTTCACTTCCTCAAATAGGTACGCTTACACATGTACGCTAAGTCACTGTGTGCACCAAAAATACATTACTACATTCGAACATGACGCACGTCTGTATACACACGATCGCAAGTACACTGCTCACGTGAGAACGCCGCACACTAATGTACGGAGTTGTGTATAGTTGATGCCATCAGTCCGAAAAAAACCAGTAAAATCTGACTTTAACTTGAGGTTTTTATTCCGATAATTTATCGGAAATCTGACGGACCATAGAAAGTCCCATAATTTATCTGACATTTTTAGATTCAGTTAATGTACATATTTTCTTTAAGTAAGGTACTATTTCCGTCAAAATTTGAATAACAACTTTCCTATAAAAAACAGTAAATACTTTCATTTTTTATCCTCTTATTTCACTTTTGCAATAGTATATACTTCTGTTCAACTAGAAAATTTTCCTCTTTTCTACCCCTTGAGGTAGAATTCCTATACAAAACAGGAAAAATTCAGATATATTTTTCTCAGTGTAAAAATGGTATAACCAAGGAAATTAATTCATGGTATATGCTTACCTTCCTTTAGCAAAAACACAAACACTTCTTAAAAATACGAAACTAAAAATTTCAATTGAAAATAAATAAATAATTAATTGAAAGCAAACACGCTACTTTGTCAACAATAATAAAATATGAATTTGCGCACAAGTGTTCTGACGACGAAAAATACACATAGAATAATGAAATCAAAAGAACAAGGATATGCATTAATAATCTAAAACCATAAATTCTGTATAGATGTCGCTATGCCCAGTATTTTGGTGTGACGTCGTACAACAAACTCAGTGCCGGTCACCGAGAACCCCCATGGCATTCAGCGTGTTAGGGAGCTTCGTAAAGTTGAGAGTACTATAGCATGGAATCATGATGTCTTCTCTTTCATAATTAAGGGCTCATTTAATGCCCTATTAAAGAATTTTCGGCTCTTCCTATTTTTACATTCTCATCATGGATGAGAAGGTATTTGTTTTAAATGAAAAATGACTTTCGAAATTTTCATCAAATCTTTACGTTTTGAGACCCCCTGAGTCAGGAAAAACGTCTTTTACGAAAGTGTCTGTCTGCCCGTCTGTCTGTCTGCCTATCTGTCTTTTGTGTTTTTGGAAAAAAACTTTATGAAACGATCCAAAATTCCAATGCTGGTTTTTGATAGTGCTCATAAATCTCTACAGAAAAGAACTCTGACCAGAACTCTTGAAACTTTTCAAAATTTGGTTTTCAAAATTTTTTGGTAACTTTGAAGTGTCATAGCTTTTTGGATTTTCATTGGAGAGAAAAATGTTATAGGGCTTTCTTGTAGAACTATTCCGGGGGGGAACAGAACTCTGACCAGAACTCTTGAAACTTTTCAAAAATTGATTTTCAAAATTTTTTGGTAACTTTGAAGTGTCATAGCTTTTTGGATTTTGACTTGAGAGAAAAATGTTATGGGGCTTTCTTGTAGAACTATTCCGGGGGGGAACAGAACTCTGACCAGAACTCTTGAAACTTTTCAAAAATTGATTTTCAAAATTTTTTGGTAACTTTGAAGTCCCACATCTTTTTGGATTTTGATCTGAGAGAAAAATGTTATAGGGCTTTTTTGTAGAACTATTCCGGGGGGGAACAGAACTCTGACCAGAACTCTTGGAACTTTTCAAAAATTGATTTTCAAAATTTTTTGGTAACTTTGAAGTGTCATAGCTTTTTGGATTTTGACTTGAGAGAAAAATGTTATAGGGCTTTTTTGTAGAACTATTCCGGGGGGGAACAGAACTCTGACCAGAACTCTTGGAACTTTTCAAAAATTGATTTTCAAAATTTTTTGGTAACTTTGAAGTCCCACATCTTTTTGGATTTTGATCTGAGAGAAAAATGTTATGGGGCTTTCTTGTAGAACTATTCCGGGGGGGAACAGAACTCTGACCAGAACTCTTGGAACTTTTCAAAAAATTATTTTCAAAATTTTTTGGTAACTTTGAAGTGTCATAGCTTTTTGGATTTTCATTTGAGAGAAAAATGTTATAGGGCTTTCTTGTAGAACTATTCCGGGGGGGAACAGAACTCTGACCAGAACTCTTGGAACTTTTCAAAAATTGATTTTCAAAATTTTTTGGTAACTTTGAAGTCCCACAGCTTTTTGGATTTTGATTTGAGAGAAAAATGTTATAGGGCTTTTTTGTAGAACTATTCCGGGGGGGAACAGAACTCTGACCAGAACTCTTGAAACTTTTCAAAATTTGGTTTTCAAAATTTTTTGGTAACTTTGAAGTCCCACAGCTTTTTGGATTTTGATTTGAGAGAAAAATGTTATGGGGCTTTCTTGTAGAACTATTCCGGGGGGGAACAGAACTCTGACCAGAACTCTTGGAACTTTTCAAAAAATTATTTTCAAAATTTTTTGGTAACTTTGAAGTGTCATAGCTTTTTGGATTTTGACTTGAGAGAAAAATGTTATGGGGCTTTTTTGTAGAACTATTCCGGGGGGGAACAGAACTCTGACCAGAACTCTTGGAACTTTTCAAAAATTGATTTTCAAAATTTTTTGGTAACTTTGAAGTCCCACAGCTTTTTGGATTTTGATTTGAGAGAAAAATGTTATAGGGCTTTTTTGTAGAACTATTCCGGGGGGGAACAGAACTCTGACCAGAACTCTTGGAACTTTTTA
The DNA here is from genome assembly GCA_030998225.1 of Diplolepis rosae. Classification (NCBI taxonomy): domain Eukaryota; kingdom Metazoa; phylum Arthropoda; class Insecta; order Hymenoptera; family Diplolepididae; genus Diplolepis; species Diplolepis rosae. Next base: position 276,258 of record JAPYXD010000171.1, read on the forward strand.
AAATTTGGTTTTCAAAATTTTTTGGTAACTTTGAAGTCCCACAGCATTTTGGATTTTGACTTGAGAGAAAAATGTTATGGGGCTTTCTTGTAGAACTATTCCGGGGGGGAACAGAACTCTGACCAGAACTCTTGAAACTTTTCAAAAATTGATTTTCAAAATTTTTTGGTAACTTTGAAGTCCCACAGCATTTTGGATTTTGACTTGAGAGAAAAATGTTATGGGGCTTTCTTGTAGAACTATTCCAGGGGGGAACAGAACTCTGACCAGAACTCTTGGAACTTTTCAAAAAATTATTTTCAAAATTTTTTGGTAACTTTGAAGTGTCATAGCTTTTTGGATTTTGATTTGAGAGAAAAATGTTATAGGGCTTTTTTGTAGAACTATTCCGGGGGGGAACAGAACTCTGACCAGAACTCTTGGAACTTTTCAAAAATTGATTTTCAAAATTTTTTGGTAACTTTGAAGTCCCACAGCTTTTTGGATTTTGATTTGAGAGAAAAATGTTATAGGGCTTTTTTGTATAACTATTCCGGGGGGGAACAGAACTCTGACCAGAACTCTTGGAACTTTTTAAAATTTGGTTTTCAAAATTTTTTGGTAACTTTGAAGTCCCACAGCATTTTGGATTTTGACTTGAGAGAAAAATGTTATGGGGCTTTCTTGTAGAACTATTCCGGGGGGGAACAGAACTCTGACCAGAACTCTTGAAACTTTTCAAAAATTGATTTTCAAAATTTTTTGGTAACTTTGAAGTGTCATAGCTTTTTGGATTTTGACTTGAGAGAAAAATGTTATAGGGCTTTTTTGTAGAACTATTCCGGGGGGGAACAGAACTCTGACCAGAACTCTTGGAACTTTTCAAAAATTGATTTTCAAAATTTTTTGGTAACTTTGAAGTCCCACAGCTTTTTGGATTTTGATTTGAGAGAAAAATGTTATAGGGCTTTTTTGTATAACTATTCCGGGGGGGAACAGAACTCTGACCAGAACTCTTGGAACTTTTTAAAATTTGGTTTTCAAAATTTTTTGGTAACTTTGAAGTCCCACAGCATTTTGGATTTTGACTTGAGAGAAAAATGTTATGGGGCTTTCTTGTAGAACTATTCCGGGGGGGAACAGAACTCTGACCAGAACTCTTGAAACTTTTCAAAAATTGATTTTCAAAATTTTTTGGTAACTTTGAAGTCCCACAGCATTTTGGATTTTGACTTGAGAGAAAAATGTTATGGGGCTTTCTTGTAGAACTATTCCGGGGGGGAACAGAACTCTGACCAGAACTCTTGGAACTTTTCAAAAAATTATTTTCAAAATTTTTTGGTAACTTTGAAGTGTCATAGCTTTTTGGATTTTGATTTGAGAGAAAAATGTTATAGGGCTTTTTTGTAGAACTATTCCGGGGGGGAACAGAACTCTGACCAGAACTCTTGGAACTTTTCAAAAATTGATTTTCAAAATTTTTTGGTAACTTTGAAGTCCCACAGCTTTTTGGATTTTGATTTGAGAGAAAAATGTTATAGGGCTTTTTTGTAGAACTATTCCGGGGGGGAACAGAACTCTGACCAGAACTCTTGGAACTTTTCAAAATTTGGTTTTCAAAATTTTTTGGTAACTTTGAAGTCCCACAGCATTTTGGATTTTGACTTGAGAGAAAAATGTTATGGGGCTTTCTTGTAGAACTATTCCGGGGGGGAACAGAACTCTGACCAGAACTCTTGGAACTTTTCAAAAATTGATTTTCAAAATTTTTTGGTAACTTTGAAGTGTCATAGCTTTTTGGATTTTCATTTGAGAGAAAAATGTTATAGGGCTTTTTTGTAGAACTATTCCGGGGGGGAACAGAACTCTGACCAGAACTCTTGAAACTTTTCAAAATTTGGTTTTCAAAATTTTTTGGTAACTTTGAAGTCCCACAACTTTTTGGATTTTGATCTGAGAGAAAAATGTTATAGGGCTTTTTTGTAGAACTATTCCGGGGGGGAACAGAACTCTGACCAGAACTCTTGGAACTTTTCAAAAATTGATTTTCAAAATTTTGGGTCAAGTTTGAAGTCCCACAACTTTTTGGGAATAAAAATTTTCAAAATTTGAGTTATACAGAACTCTAGAACTCTTGGAGTACTACAGAAATATATCGATAAAAAGTGAATATGTAAAAAGTGGGGGGCTGGAATTTTTTTTTTTGAAAGTTCACTGTGCCCGGAAATTAACGGAACTATTGTCGAAAAGATTCAGGAACTCTAGAACTATGTTAAATCTTCCCAGAACTCTGAAAAAAATTGAAATTTTTCGAAAGTGGGGGGGAGCGTGAACTTAGCCCCCCATTTTGAAAATCTGATTTTTGAGGCATGTAAACCCCGGAACTATTCTTAAAAACTATCAGGAACTCTAGAACTATTCTAAAGGAGCTCAGAACTCTAAAAAAAAAGTTGGTTTTTTAATAGTGTGGGTACAGCTTCACAGGCATGATTTACTTGCTTCAAATAATCTTAAAATGGGAAAAGGTTATGATGCATGGAGTAAACGATAAGCATTTCATAAATGTAAGCCAAATATGGAATTGTTTTCACAGTTAAGGTGATCCAGTTGCGTGCTACTTAATATGTTTTAACGAATTATACGTTATTTTGAAGGTTTATCTTTTATTTTACTGAATAATTTTTTCAAAAGTCCAAAACGCAGAAGAAAAAATATCGTTATTTTCTGTTAAATGGTCGAGTTACTTACGTAGGATTTTGTCAAAATTTGAAAAATTGATAAAATAACGGTCTTTTTCCCGAAAATCGATTGTTATAATGCATTTTTTCGTGATGTTATGAGCTGTAAAAAATGCAAAAATAAAAATTTCAAAATACCGCGACGTGAGTACTTTAAGTAATCTTTGTAGATTAATGAATTAAAATTTCCAGGTATGTTATGTTGACGTAACCACATCGTCTAATCGAGTCCTCAACTATATCAGAATTTAGAGCTCATTTAAGGCTAATTTAATGCCATATTGCTAGTTTTAATGCTCCAGTATTTAAAAAAAAAACAATGAGTTCGCTGGCTTAACGTTAAGTTGACGTAACCACACGTTAAAATAACAGTTAAACAAGTTATCACTTATACCAGAATTTAAGGCTCATTTAGGGCTCTAGAAATACCCCACTGCTGAATTTAATGCTCCGTTATTTTTTATAAAAACAATGGGTTCCGCTGGCTTAACGTTAAGTTGACGTAACTACAGGTGGTAATAACAATTAGAAAAGTTATCACCTATAGCAGAATTTAAGGCTCATTTAGGGCTCTCAAAATACCCCATCCAAATTTTCAATTTTACTTGCTTACTTTTGTTTAAACAACTAATGTTAGAAACGGCTCCTTGAAAAATTAAATGTTTAGATCGAGTTTATAAAGACTATAAAACATATTCCTTATATTTTATATCCTATTTTTTCATCCTTTATGTTTTAATAGAACTAATAACAATATGTTCTCAAACAAACACAAACACTTTAATACGAGGTCTATCCGGAAAGTATCGGGCTTACCTTTATATCTCCGCGCCATAGTGTTCGAGCGACCTCTGCGGGGCATGAACGTCAACAATAAAGCCTCACGAACCTATCGATTGCTTGCTGACATATGCTGGACGTATTGTTCATGCGCAGCGTGTCTTTGTTTACAAAGATATTTTGAATTTGCATCAAATTTTGTTTTCAAGTCGGAAATACGAGTTCGGAAACTATTCAGATGATGCAGAAGGCCTTTGGGAATGAGTGTGCGAGCAAAACACGAATAAAAAAGTGGTATAATCGTTTCAAATGAGGCCGCACTTCTGTTGATAGTGATTCTCGTTCTGGCTGACCTTCGATGACAAGAACATTGGATAATATTGAGCGGGTGCGACTTGCGATTGAAGGTGATCGTCGATTAACTGTTCGTGAACTAGAAAATGATCTCGGAATACTGAAAACTACTGTTTGGGAAATTTTGAACAAGATTTTAGGAATGACTCGCTTGTGTGCGGTGACTGGCTTCTTCACCAAGATAACGCGCCAGCGCATTCATCGAATCTTGTGCAGCAGTTTCTGAGTAAACACAGTATCGCATTGCTTCGAAAACCTCCGTACAGTCCCGACATAGCCCCCTGTGACTTTTGGCTGTTTCCAAAACTCAAAAAATCACTCAAAGGACAGCGACTCGAGGACAAAAATAATGTTCAAAATAATGCAACGAACGTACTCAAGGCCATCCCTAAAAGTGAGTTCCAGGACTGTTTCGAGAAGTGGAAATATCGCTGGAACCATGTTATTCAATTAAATGTGGATTACTTTGAAGGATGCCACCCGCCCGATGATGAAGAATAACGCCAGCGCGAAGATATAAAGGTAGGCCCGACACTTTCCGGACAGACCTCGTATGTATGGTTATACAAACTACATGCTTTTACGAAAACTAGCATTGTATCAAGTTATCACCTACAGCAGAATTTAGGACTCATTTAGGGCTCTCTAATTACCCAAAAATAAGTTTCGAAAAAGCAGCCCTTATCACTGACAAGCAACCCTTAATTTTGAAATATACTTTTTTGGGCAAAATAAACTACTCCAGAATATCGGGCTATTTTCGGGCTCCTCAAAAATGTCTCTATCGATTTTTGGGCTTCAACCCTTAAAATCAAAATGCACCCCTGCATAGCCTTGTAGAGACAACTTTGGACAAAAATCATCACTTTGGAAACTTTATGGCCTGCAAACACTCTCTTATTTTCGGGCTCATCAAACATGTCTTTATCGATTTTGAAGAGCCCGAAAATCAGAGAATATTCCTAGACCATAAAGTTCCCAAAACAATGTTTTTTATCTACAGTCGTGTTTACATGGTCATGCAGGGGTGCATTTTGATATTAAAGGTTGGAGCCCAAAAATCGATAGAGACATTTTTGAGGATCCCAAAAATAGCCCGATATTCTGGAGTAGTTTTTTTTTGTTCAAAATGTATTTGTTTAAATTAAAGGTTGATTTCCAGTAATAGGGGTTGTTTTTTCGAAAATGATTTTTGGGTATTTCAAGAGCCCGAAAATAGCCCGAAATTCTAGAGTAGTTTATTTTACCCAAAAAAGTATTTTTCAAAATAAAGGGTTGCTTGTTAGTGATAAGGGTTGTGTTTCCGAAATTGATTTTTGTGTATTTAGAGAGCCTTTAAAGACCCTTAAATTCTACTATATGTAGGTGATAACTTATTTAATTGTTATTATAACCTATGGTTACGTCAACTTAACGTTAAGCTAGTGTAACCCCTTGTTTCTTTGAAAAGTAATGGAGCATTAAATTCAACAATATGGCATTAAATTAGCCTCAAATGAGCCATAAATTCTGATATAGGTGAATACTCGATTGGACTAAGTGGTTACGTAAACTTAACATACCTAAAATTTCATCTTGATCTGTTCAGTAAATTTTTTTCAATCCTGCCCACAAATTGCAAAAAAGTAGTTTCGAGAAAAATGCCTTCTAAGTTTAAAAGGTTAGGGTATAATGCGTACACGGGCACTTTTAGCGTCCTGTCACGAATCAAGTAAGCCGAATCTGTGAAAATGATTTTATGTGCCACCGGCGCGCAAACTCGTTTATTCGCTACGGTTAACAGTAGCGCAATGTAGTATGTTGCGCCACAGAGGAATGAAATGTAAAAATTGAACTGCGCATGCGCCTATAGCCATGCAACGGAGCACAATCTTCTTCTTCTTCGTACAGCGTTAGCACCTTACTGGCAAAGCCTTGTACATTTGAACTGCGCATGCGTCTATTAAAATCCATTACTATTACACAAGATCGATAAAATCAAAATGGCCGGGACTAGTCGTGACATATCAAGTGTAATGACTAGCACCGCCATCAACTACAATACTAGATTAGATTCGAGTGTACGCATAAAAACTTGTATACGCACCGAAGTCACATAAAATAGAATACGTGCCAATGCATATAATTCGGGAAATTACGAGACTCGCGACAATGCTCGCAGGACTGATCGTGCCTCGACTACGCCTTGGCTTCGATCTCCTGCGAGCATTGTCGCTCGTCACGTAATAACCCTCATTGTGCGCCTAGGCACGTAATATACTATTACGCCAACATTTTTCACATCCTAATGATGCGAGAAATTTAAAAAAAATCGATTTTTAAAAAATATCACAGAGGTGGACACCCTTAAGTTTACTGAAAAAGTCGTATACTCCTTGTCAGTATGCTTGTATACTAATAATGAGTTTTTAGTACGCTGTACACTGCGTTTCAGTACGAGATACTCAAATTTCGTTGTTTTTTTTAAGACGAAAACTCGCTACTCGTGTCTCTATTAATATAACAAATTGGCTGAAAAGGTCAGCTATACTATTAAGATAATCAAGTTACTTCTCTAAGATAGTCACTCTCTAGAGATGATCAAATTGACCATTAAAAAGGTGTTCCTATATTTTGTCTTTAAGTATATAGTATAAACCGGACACTCCAGATAATCAGTTTGATCTTCCATATTTTTTCATCTAAAGTAAATTTTATAACATTGTGCATTTACTTATTTTTCTAAAGTTTTTTCAATCTTACTTCGACTTTGAAGAATACATTTTTAATCTAACTTTTTTATCTCCCGCTCAATATGCACGGTAAGTGGCACACTTCTCAGATTTGTTACAAAAGAAATCGTGTGCAACAAGTGCGAAAAGCAAGCAATTCCGGACTTGTTGCACAATATATATATTTCTCGACCTGCAAAAGAAATTTGAAATTTTCAAAAGCCCAAGAATAACGGTTAGATAAAAATTCTTTGAGGAAAGACAGAATAATGGAGGGATAGAAATCTGACAGGGGGACGACGGAATTGGAGGGAAAAAGAAACCAGTTTGTTTTCAATGATTTTCCCACAACGAAAATGTCAATACTGCGATAGGAACAGTCCGTAATAGAAAAATACGATATCTGCACGGATTAAATAGCAGAAGACACCATATAAACACTGCGTATAGTTCCACAAGTCCTAAGCGGCCAAGGCAGAATCCCGGTTGTTCCCGGATCCGGCTCGTTCTGCCCATATGCGTTTATACGCCATAAGCGATCGTAGCCACTACATTTAATACAAAGCAAGTAAAGACTAAGATCGGTAGTTCAAGAGAAATACCCCCCCCCCCCCCCGGCCCATTCTCATCCCATCACGACTCTCTACCCCTACCGTCTCTTCTTACGCTCTTCACTATGTCCATCGTCACAGTATCTTTTCTTTGCTGTGGGGACATTTTGTCCATTTCGAATTTCGACTAGATATTAACGGAAATTTCTTGTCAAGCAAGTAGAGAGAATTATCTTAAAAACACTTATATATAACTGTTACGTACAAGAGAAAATAATACCGTACACTGAGAAAAATATATCTGAATTTTTCCTGATTTTTATGGGAATTCTACTAGTGCTAGTTGAAATGAAGCATATACTATTGCGAAAGTGAAATAAGAGGATAAAAAATGAAAGTATTTACTTTTTTTCGTAGGAAAGTTTTTGTTCAAATTTTGACGGAAATAGTACCTTACTTAAAGAAAAAATGGTCTATGGTCCGTCAGCTTTTCGATAAATTATTAGAATAAAAACCTCAAGTTTTAATTTTGGTTGTTTTTTTATAAAACGCTAGGGTAAGTGTGGGTATTACTGTGGATGCCCGAGTTACTGCGGTTTCAAATAAAACTAATGATATACAATGTTTTAAAGATATATAACGCTACAGAACAATTAAAAACAATTAATTTCTAATCCAAGCATAATAAGTATCAACGAATTATCAATAGTTACGATATTTGTAGCTAATTGATTGCAATTTGAAACTCTCATGTTCCCGATTCCCATAGTTTTAATGCTTAGATTTGTTCACAGGCCATGAACACGTTCTGAAAAACTTGTTATAATTCCGTTTCTGAAAATAAAATATTTATTGTGATATTATTTTTTGCAAAGTAAATATCTTATTTTTCTAAATATTTATGCAAAATAACAAAAAATACGTTTTTTAATCATTTTTTTACCAAAACAGTATTTGGTACATGATTTTCATAGGTGTATGAATTACTGCGATCTGTCAGGCGGCACTGCATAACCTTTCAATTTATTACAAATGCTTCTTTATGCTTACTTTTTATAATTGAGATTAAACAAAATGTTGAAAACTCCAAAATCGTTGCTAATGAGGCAAGAGGAAGTCAAGTAATATAATTTTAACGTAAATTAAATAAGAGTTATAATATTATTTAATCTTAATTTGTTAAAAATGCTTCATGTTCACTTTTTATAATTTAGTTTAAATAAAATGTTTAACACTCCTTAATCGTTGCTAAAGGTGCAAGAGGAACTCAAGTGATATAATTTTAAGTTAAATTTAATAAAATTAATAAAATTATTAATCTTAATTTGTTACGAATGGTTCGTCGTGTTTACTTTTTATAATTGAGATTAAATAAAATGTTCAACACTTCTAAATTAATTGTAAGTTCACTCAAAATAATATCGCAGTATTACGCGCGCAGAAATTTGGGTTTCCGCAGTAGTTGGAGCGCAGTAATTGGGGATTCCGCAGTAATTGGTGCGCAGTAATTCATGCAAACCCGCAGTAATACCTACATGGAACATTTTTTTTAGATTCGCATTTTTTAAGTAAATCTGGTTTCTTTTCAGGGTTTAAGGACTGCATGCTACTTACTTAATACCAAATACTGCTTTAAAAATTAATTCGCGACGACTTTTTCATCTCAAAATCTTTTTTTTAACTTTAAAAGCCGTCTTGATTTTCGATCCGCAGTAATTGGCACATTTACCCTACTTTATATGAAAACAAAAAACTTCATAAAATTAATGACTTTTTATGAAGGCAACTTTAAATATTTTTTATAGAGTCTGGTCTTTTTATGAAAAACGAATCCTCATAAAAATACTGACTTTTCATAGAGTCAACTATATAAATATTTTATAAAGTTTGGACTTTCAATAAATAAAAGTTCTTTATACAAACAGAAAACTTGATAAAATTTTCATAAGGTTTACTATATAAAAAATTGGTACATTTATTTAGTTTTCATAAAATTACATTATTAATACTCACAATGTATAAATTTTTTAATAATATTGACTTTATAAAAAAATACGTGCTTCTATTAAGTCAATCTTACAAAAAACTAGATACAAACTTTACAAATATTCTAAACAGTTCATATGAAGTCATTTTATAATAACTTTTTAAAAATACCAAGTTTCGATTAAGTCAACTGTATAAAACTTTTAGAAAGTTAAAAGTTTTTATAAAGAATCGTACCTTTATAGAAAGACAAAACTTTATAAAAGTCAGTGATTTTATAAATTTTCGCATTTTTATAAAAAAACGCATTTCATAATGACAATTTTTATAAAAAATTTTATAAAGTTGACTTCATAAAAAGTCACTAAAAAACCCCCTGAGTCAGAAAAAACGGTTTTTACGAAAGTGTCTGTCTGTCTGTCTGTCTGTCTGTCTGTCTGTCTGTCTGTCTGTCTGTCTGTCTGTCTGTCTGTCTGTCTGTCTGTCTGTCTGTCTGTAGGTCGTGTGCGGCATAACTCTCGATAGAATCATCAGATTGAATTGAGCTTGGGTACACTTTATCGGAGCCGAAAAAGTAAGGACAAGTTCGTTAACCAGCCACATCCAATCAAAATTGAGGGATTAAGCACTACTTTTGCGTTTTTTTAAATAACTTTTTGAAAAAATCAAGAATTTCAACACTGGTTTTTGATAGTGCTCATAAATATCTAAAAATTATCCTGGTAACATTTTTTGATTAAATCAAAATTAGAAATGTTACAGCATATTCAAATTCGAAAAAAGTCAATATCAAAATTCCATTTTCCAGTTAAATTATACGAGATACGAAAAAACGTTATGATACAATATTATTTTCTACATAAAGACCTACAAATTTGAATTGTAACATTTTTTCATAAGATGCATATTTTTTTTTTTTTTTTAATGAAACATCATGAAAAATTGAACGACGCGCTTCACATTATTATCCGAGAAGCGCATCGGTTACGATTGTCATTGATTTTAAGTTTGATTTTCGAGATGTCGAAGACAAAACACTTAAATACGTTTTGAAACGTACTGTGTTTTTCTCCGGTTTTTCGATTTGATAATACGATTTTGCTAATTGATCTTTCCATTTAGTTATTGAATAAAGTCATCTGGCAAAACTGATGGTTTCGCTATGTAGAATCTGCATCTAGGAAAAAAAATTTGTTTTTTTACGGTTGGGAAACGATTTTACCAATAACAGCAGGGTTTTTCAAAGTAAAACTCGTAAGAAAATGGGTCATCTCAGGCTGTGGGTCATGTAACTAATAATCGAAGTGTTCGAACCCAGCTTGGAGCAGAATTATTTTCAGATTTCTTCAGCTTTACTACATTAATGTTTGAATTGTCTAATATAATTACTAACATTGTTTCATAATTGTTTATGATAATAAAAGTCAAATTTATATAAACTTTTTAGTATTCCAATCACGGAAAAAAGTCCGATAAATTACAGTAAAAATTTCAGAATCAAAACAGTGATAGTTTACTGTTTTCAAAAAGTCTTAAATATACATTCGAGTAGGAAATTGCATGATGTTTTTTCGGAAAAAACCCCCTATTTTATAGCAGAATTTCCGATGGTACGTAAAGTCCGATAAAAAATAGGAAAATGTTCTATAAGGATTTTCTGGGGTTAAAATGCCATAAGTTATAGGAGAATTTCGCATAAAAAAAAAGAATACACTAAGATATATTTTTATCAGTGTATCATGATGGTCCATCTATTCTGAAAAATGTGCTTAAGAGCATGTGATACTTAGGAAATTAGCAAATTTGATTCATTTTAATTTTCTACATGTATGTGTACGAAATATATAAAATTTTGTTTTGAAAATGTTGGAAATTATAGAAAAGATAAAAATGGACGCAGATAGATAATTTGTTACTTTTCTTAAGTTTCACATGCCCTCAATTGAGCACATCAAAGCAAAAAAAGCCATAGGCAAAGAGTCTGCGCGTAACAGAGACACAAATTTTATCAGCATAAAAGACAGTTAAAAAATACTTGAGAACAAAATAAATATAGGAAAACTGCGAGCGCAAAAACAAAACATAAGCTTTCTCAGCGAAAAGATGGATATCCTTTACGGGGAGGGGAGGGGGGGGGGGGGGGCAGCTGGATGAGAACCGTTTGTCAGAAGTTAAAGATAGATCATATTTCTGTAATATTTATTTTGGCTTGGGGTCAGCTTAGTTTCTAATTATTTATGTCATCGAGGACATAAACATTAGGAAGGCAAACGTTTCGGCCACAGATGGGGGCCCTCTTCAGTGCCAATTAGCTTAATTGTAACCTTTAAATATTTATTAACTAATACATGCAATTAAGAAATATATGGTATTTTTTGTTTTTTTGTTTTTTTCTTTTTGCTTATTAATTAAAAATAGAGTAAACATGCAGAAAAACTTATGAGTAAGCGAGTTTCTAGGTGTGAAGAACCAGGCCGTTCCAAAAACTGCTCCAACAAGTAATCCTCTCCCACAGGAACCGTGAAAAATGCGGCCGCGGAACGCACTCCCTCAAGGGCACATATATAAACACAATTATTTCAAACCAGAAAGAAACAACACACGGGAGAATATAACGTGGGTCCTTGGTAAAGCACGCACAGCAAACCACACATATGCACGAGCACCAGAAGTAAAGGACACTGAAGTTAAAACAATCAGAACATTGCAATTGGTACAGAAAAATTTTATTTATTTTCTCAAAAACCACAGAGATGACAGACGGATGTAAGTCCACCACTCTGCCACATACATCCGTCTGTCATCTCTGTGGTTTTTGAGAAAATAAATAAAATTTTTCTGTACCAATTGCAATGTTCTGATTGTTTTAACTTCAGTGTCCTTTACTTCTGGTGCTCGTGCATATGTGTGGTTTGCTGTGCGTGCTTTACCAAGGACCCACGTTATATTCTCCCGTGTGTTGTTTCTTTCTGGTTTGAAATAATTGTGTTTATATATGTGCCCTTGAGGGAGTGCGTTCCGCGGCCGCATTTTTCACGGTTCCTGTGGGAGAGGATTACTTGTTGGAGCAGTCTTTGGAACGGCCTTGTTCTTCACACCTAGAAACTCGCTTACTCATAAGTTTTTCTGCATGTTTACTCTATTTTTAATTAATAAGCAAAAGAAAAAAAAACAAAAAAACAAAAAATACCATATATTTCTTAATTGCATGTATTAGTTAATAAATATTTAAAGGTTACAATTAAGCTAATTGGCACTGAAGAGGGCCCCCATCTGTGGCCGAAACGTTTGCCTTCCTAATGTTTATGTCCTCGATGACATAAATAATTAGAAACTAAGCTGACCCCAAGCCAAAATAAATATTACAGAATTATAACTGTGGGTCAATGTAACAAGGAACATGTACGGAAACATGTCACGATATAATAGATCATATTATTTGATTACAATCGAATGTATTTTTTCGAAATATGTTTCATTTTGAATGCCGTAAATAATTTCAAAGAGTGTAATAATAAATTAATTTAATATTTATTTACTTATTTCCGACAATTTGCGCTTTGATTTAATATGAATTATTTCAAAAATTGAAATAACGTTACTTATTTATTGCCGCTTTAAAAATTAATAATAGTAATTATTCGGTTTTAAATCTTAATTAATTAGTTGAGTTTGAAATTTTTGTCACTGCCTACATTATCGGAGGATCATTAGTCGCGTATCAGAGAGGATACGTTGTCGACTCTTATATCGCAAATAAATGCAAATGAATTCATTATTTAAAGAATTTGAAAATCTTTCTGTGGAAAAAAAGACGCTTTCGACTGCGCTGGGATTCGAGCCCAGGTTTCTCGATTGCCAGTCAACTGCTCTAACCAAATGAGCTACACAGGCGTCCGACATCCCTTTCTCCACAGAAAGACCTCGATATATTGCGTTTCGGCATTTAATAATTTTACAATTTTTATGGTAGAGTTGAAATATCATTGTCTACTTTATCAGGACACAAGTCTTGATAACAGATAGGATACTTTTCCGACAGGTGTCCTCGCAGACTATTTTAAACTCGTAAATCGTGGAAACCAATTAATATCACTGTCCGACATTTTCGAACTCTTTTTTTGGCACTTGACCAATGATAACTGATTTCTATAGTTTTTTTCCCGTAGAATCCGGAGACGGAAGTAGAGAATTGGCTCTAGTTTTCGAGAAAAGCGGGGTCAAAAGTCCCAAAAGACGTGTGTTTGGCCATTTTTGAGGACGTGAGAAAATGTAACGCGAGACAATGGAACCTTCTAAGAGGGATGAAATGGAAGCTTAGTTCTTGCCCTTTTGGAGTAAACAACAGAGAACCACGTGTCATGACTTCGAAATGGTCGGGAACAAACTTTGTACATGTGCGCGCACCGATTCCACTACACGCTTCCACCTTGGCGTTCGCTGATCTCCTCGTCCTCCAACTTTCCTCTCATAATTCTTTAGTCTCCCACAATTCGGGGTGCTTTTTTACTGTGAGTCCCCTCGCCTCACACAGTTCGGGATGCTTTTTTATTATGAGTCCCCTAGCTTCTCACGACTTCAGATGCTGTTTGGAATGCAAATTCTCTGTTCTTTTATGGATCGTGATGCTTTCCTTTTGTAGGTAGTACCAGGAGAATCCCGAATGATCATTCAGCAATAATCTGCCTGTATATTCACCGTAGATTTTCCTTGATATCTTTTCTCCATAGTGGCAATTTCTTGATAAAATCGCTCACCCTGTTCATCGCTGACAGTCCCTAGAATTGGTGGAAGAGAATCCAAATGAGAATGCAGAAAATGAATTTTCAGAGACATGTTACACCCCAATGCTTTATAAGCAATCAGCAATTCCTTGATAATCTTTTTATACTCAGGATCTTTTGCATTACTAAAATTCTTGTAGAAACTGCTTTGAAAGCATTCTGAGCCCTCTGTTCTTTTTGATTCAATGTACTTTTGAAGTTGCAATCTTTAAGAATAGCCCTTATTTGTGTTCCATTGAGTACACCTTCGTTCAGCTTCGCTTCACTTAGCCCTGGATGTATAACAAAATCCGGGCTTATCTTTCTTTATGGCTTGTATTAAGTTTTTTGCTAAGCCTAACTTGTATAATAATATACAATAATACCCATATGCTTTTTTCATTGCAGATGTCATGATTTTCTCTTGACTTTTAGCATAAATGAATCGCATACATTGCAGAGAGAGTTTGGAGGATTCACGCATTTTCGGGGCAGTATGATCACATACAAAACACAAATCAAATGAATTTAATTTAAACCAAATGAATGGATGTTCTTGACAACTTTATTTAATAAATCTACCACATTATAACTCGAGAGAGTGAATCAAACGACATGATGATAATTGCGTAAACGCTTCTATAAAGCAAATAAACCTGAGAACAATTGAACGTCAGAACCATTGAGAGTGGTAGCAAATGATTATCATCCAATAGAACTTGAGCGAAAAAGTTAAACAGTATTGGAATTTTCAAACCCAAAATACGTGAACGCTTTTTTAAGGGGGGAACCTGGTTTAGAGGGTAAAAAAAAATCAATTTTTTGAAAGTCATCTCATTCGATTAGAAATATATTCAGAAATATGTCTCCAAAATTTCAGATTCAAATTCCAAATTGTTTCGCGGATATGGCCTCTGAGAGACCGTGCGCTCAGGAGACAATTAACTTTTGGAAAAAACTTTGAACACGATTTTCTCGAAACAGCGTTTTCCTGCACTGCGTACACGATTAAAAATGTTGTAATTGCCGCATTTTTATAAGTGATAGCTCTTTTTAGAGCTGAAAGTGTAAGCTTCTATGAGAACCTAAAAAATCACATTAAAATTTTTTTTTTAATAACTATGTTTTGTTAATTATTTCAAAATTTCGTGAGTAAAACGCGAATTTTTTTTAAACACTCATAAAATTTGCAATTTTTAACATTTCAATAAATTTCTTAGGTTTAAATAGAAGATAAACTCCTAAAGTGCAAAAAAAATTTTGGTTTTAATATTTCAGATAACAAGTACGATCGCTATCATGTACGCAGTGGAGAATCTTCAAGCGAGTAATGCCCCTAACAAATACGCATTTTTATTGCTAAACATTATCAAATAAAATAAAAATAAATTTTTTCTGCAAGATTTGTGTATCTATGACCTACTTCAACAGTACTTGAAACATTTCATAAGTTAGGCAGCCTAAAAAACTGTGCCGAATATCATGCAATTTTCGGCGTTCTAAACCAGGTTCCCCCCTTAAAGCAAGTAAGCATCGGCAACTATTGTGCACTTCACAGAGAAAATCTAATCGTGCTAATATATGTGTATGTGGAGCAGAAGTATGCGAACGCATTGTTAGGAGCAAACCGTAAATAAAATATTAAAAATTATAATAAGTTGTAA
Source organism: Diplolepis rosae (assembly GCA_030998225.1). Taxonomy (NCBI): domain Eukaryota; kingdom Metazoa; phylum Arthropoda; class Insecta; order Hymenoptera; family Diplolepididae; genus Diplolepis; species Diplolepis rosae. Next base: position 291,784 of record JAPYXD010000171.1, read on the forward strand.
TTTCATAAAAATATTTATATATATATATATATATATTTGTGTGTATATATATATATATATATATATATTGTGTATATGGTATGTATATACGTATGTTGTATGCTTTTGTTATATTATTATACACAATATAACAAAGGTTATTCATAACAATGCTAATTTGAGCGTTTAGATTTGTGTCCATGTTTGAATGTGTGTGTATATATTTGCTAATAAAATGCCAAGTCGACAAAAATTCTCACTTGGCAATAGACATGAAGAATTTCAAAACTACCAAGTATTTAGGTCTTCAATATTTCCAAATTCTTTCTCAGCAAAAATTCCTCTTCACAGAAATCACGCCACATAGAAATAATTCCAAGTCATCACTATTCCCCACCTGTATGACATCGATACAATTCCATAAAAATCAATCAATTTGAAATCAAAAACGCAGTCTGACGAGCTTCTTACTCCGGGTAAGAATTCTAAAGAGCAAGACACGGTTCTTGCATTCGCCCGTCCGTGGTTCGGAATAAGTACACCGAAAAAAAAATTTCCGAGAGTCAACTATCACCCATAGTTAAGTCTAGCCTAGTTGAAATAACACGGATTCCTGTTTAAGAGAATCACGTACATACAGTTAAACATACCGATATAAACCTTGTTACAGAGAAATAAATAATTCTAGTTCTATTAAGAATTAAATTCAATTAATATTGCTATGCTGTTATTACAGAACTCCGCTGTAAAAAGAATATCTTCTGTATTTATTACTTTTTCACTGTGCAAACAAAATTTTCTTATTTTTGTCAATAATTCTTTAAGACCCACTTTTATCAATATAAATTTTGCTCTAGTAGATCATAAACGTAAAGTTGTTTTTTGATTATGTTTAATACATGCGCCTGAAAGGATCTGTCCGTCAAATCAACTTGCTTTCTTTGTTTTTCTTACTAAACTTGAACTTTGTCATTTCAACTAGGATTGAAAAGTTGGCGCCTGTCCTAACTAGGCAAAATAGTTGATTCCTTGTACACGGATACAAGGAATTTTTTTCGGTGTACGTCCTATCACCTGGATAGTTGACTTAGATTCGTAAAAAGACCTAGCCAGGGCCACAAATTGGAGATTGCACTTGGGCGGACGTAAATACTTCTAAAATCTTTCCTCCGACGAAAGCCGTTCACGGGGTTGTCGCGCTAAAAAATTATACAAGTAAAATTTTTATCACTACGCTTCGGAAATAATATTTTGAGTGCGTCGGTGATCGGTTAGCCGCGAGAGTTAACTGTGCGTGTGCAGCCTGGCGTTGAAAAACAAAATTCCGAAAAATAATCCTGTCGGCGAATTTCAAAACGACGAGAAGATATTTTTCGAGAAGCCACATTAAGGTTATAAGCGATTAAAAGTGGAGAAAGACCACAATTTAAAAGTACTGTTTTCTTTCTGGTTCGATAATTTTTAAAAGCCCAGTTGAGTCAGAAAATCAAGGGTGACATCGAAGACAGTCTTCTTCTCCAGCTCTTGTCCTACCAACTGGTAGAATTAACTACAAATATCGGTAAGCTGTATCGTTCTCAATTTATAATATTTTATTTGAATGTAGAAGCAAAATCTTTCGATTGAGCCCTTCCGAAATTTAGTAGATATTTTCTTTTCACCGAAATTCTAGCATTTTATATTCCGTTCTGGTAGCCAGTAGAGAAAACAAAGATTCCGAAAACGATCCTACTTAAAAATACAAAAAAGAGACACAAAAGTGTCCTACAGTTTGTAAGCCTCCGCGTACACTTCTTCATCTTTTAAATAAATATCAATTTATTGTTTATAATATTTAATTATTTATCTATCCCTACCACCCGTACGTAACACGCATGAAGCTACTAAACTTTAAAAAGATTAAAAATCGGTTACAAATGTTAGATAAAGTGAATAAATCAGGACCAGAATGATGGTTCAGGAATGTTTATGCAAAACAACTGGCTGTAAAAAAAATCATGAAAGAGACGAATACTTATAAAATAAGGGGCATGTAATTTTAATCTTTCATTCGCCAAAGAAACCCATATGGAATCCTAGTTTTACTTTTTACATAATTGCCATTCGTACTGTATGACGTTTGTATCCAAATCCAAGTCAAAGCTTTCTTCACCTAGTATCCATATACATTTATAAGTGTAGTATTAGGTTTATATATGTAAGGATCTATGTTTAAGTGTATTTGCGATTAAATAATATGATTGGCTGTGACTGAATGTTGTGTATAAAATTGGTCAAGTTATGTATTATATTTATGTCTCATAACAGTTCTGTCACTTGCACTTGTTACTACTACTCCTTGGAATATATAAATTGCTATATTGCCATGATGTAACGATGTGAGAATGTAGTAATGGATCAGGTAACGTCTGTAAGATCCCTACTTCCCCCCTGGTTGCCAGACGCTTCAGTCAGCAAGGGTTCGGTAAGTGTGGGGGTAGGTGATGGAAGAAATCGGAGACGGATATTTACATATATAATTTAGGTGGCCGAGGGTACTGGTGAGTCTGTCGGTTTGTCGGTAAAACGGTCCGGTGAGACGGTTGGGTCACGACGCCTCGCATAAGAACGGGCGAGGTGTGATCAGAAGCGCCTGACGTCACACACCGCTTTCTCGCCCCATGACCAATGGAAATCGCCCTTGGTCAAGGGGCGAGCTGGTTCGCCTGTATTTTAATAATTTCGTGTCGTCTGGTCATGCCTGGTGCTATTCGGAAACATGCAGAGTCATTTAGTAACGTCCGGTAACACTTAGAAACGTTCGGTTATGTTTATTTACGTTTCGATGTCTTTCCGTAACGTTCGAACAACATTTAGTTACATTTGGTAACAGTCGATAATGACCGGTATCGTTGGGTAATGTTCGGTTACGATCGGGTTCGTTTGGTACATTGGACAAAGTAGGACAAAAATTTATTTAAAAAGAGGACAAAGTAGGACAGAAAAGTTTACAAAAAGAGTACAAAGTTAGGCAAAATAGTTTGAAAACAGAACAAAATAGGGTACAGTAGAATACAAAAGATTAAATAAAAAAGAGAATTTTCAAACATTTTCTTCAAATGAACTATTTTATTAAATGTTATCAATGCTTTACATCTTATATTTTTATTTTTGAACCCTGGTGCATTCTAATCAATAATCTATTGAGTTAAAAGATTATTTTTGAGTTGTTGGGACTTGTGAATTAACGAAGAAATCGTTCGATGGCATTGAATTATAAAATATTGTACAAAAAAAAATATCCAAAAGTTGATTAAAAAAATAAAAATTTAGCATTTAAAAAATCCGGACAAAAACCCGAAAAAATTAAGAAATCGTGTAGGATAACTCACAAAAGCCCTAAAATGAAGACATTTCCGGAGAAATTCGGACGGATGGTCAGCCTATTTATAATTTGTGTTTAAAAATTGTATTTTAATTTAAATAATTTGAAATCTTCTCGTCCAAACAGAGAAGCTTTTAAATAATTTTTAATCAAAATGTTTTTAAAAGTTTTGATAAAAATTTGAATTTTTGGAAATTATTTTTTCAATATTCTTTCATATTTGGGATTTTTGTTTTCGACAAAAATATGTCCCATAAAAACATTGACTTTTATTGAAGGCTGTTTGTTTCTAGGGATTAACGGAAAAAAGTAAATTATAAGAATGTCCAGGAAGTTAGCACCGCCATTTTGTTTTTTTCAAAAAAACAAAAGTTGTGCTAGGTTTGTGCTAAAATGTGCCGCAAAACAATTTCTAAATAAAATGAAAATTAGGACAAAAATTTTTAAAAAACGATTTTGTTAGCAGCACCTACATTTTGTTTTTTTAAAGAAACAAAAGTTGTACTAAGTTGTGCTAGGCTAGCTCAATAAAAATCTCATCCTCAACAATTTTCTCTCATATGCATATTTCACAAAATGAGTGATATATATTTTCAAAATATTCAAATTTCGGAAAAAAAAAGTTGTGCTAAGTTGTGCTAGGCGAGCACAATAAATCTCTTCCTTGGTAATTTTCTCTTAGACGCATCCTTTTGGACATTTATTGAGTTCAACTAGCACAACTCAGCACAACTTTTGTTTTGTTTTAAATAAAATTTTAAAAAAATATATGTTTGAATAAATTCCCAAGTTCATAAAAATTATCTTATGAGAAAAAATTGTTAAGGGAGAGATTTATTGTCCTAGCCTAGCACAACTTAACACAACTTTTTGTTTCAAAAATCGTTTGCGGCGCAATTCAACACAACTTATGTTTTTTTTTGAAAAAACAAAATGGCGGTGCTAACTTCCTGGACATATTGTAGGATTTACTTTTTCAAGCTATGAAAATATCAATTCAACGATTTATTCAAGAAAGAAACTAATGGAGCCATAAATTTTCAATTGGCGCCTGATAGTAGCCGTAAAAAGCCGTAAACTCTGATATAAACTGAAATATGAATTTCCATTATGGAAGTACTAGCTGGGAGGACCTCATTTTAAATTAAAACGTTTACTTTCACGATTTCAATCATTATAGCAAAATACTTTGAAAACCGAGTGTTAATGAATCAAAAGGTGTTGGGTTTAAACTTTCGTAATGTACACAGTGTGTCCCAAAAATAACCGAACTTTATATTTAAATCATACAACATGCAGCGCCATCTATTGAAAAATTTGTAGGATTAAAAGGATACATTCATCCTCTTCTAAACGCACCTAAATTCATGTAAATCGGATGACAGATGTGAAAGTTACAGCCATTTCAATAAAAGACAAAGTGTGCTAATATTACAAAACAAGAATGGAACAAAGAGCAAATATAAAATTTTGTGTTAAACTTGAAAAAAAATTCGCTGAAACATACGAATTGATGAAAAAAGTTTATAGTGATGATTGTATGAGTCATACTCAAGTTTATACGTGGTTTACACGATTTAAAAATGGTCGTAAGGATTTAAATGACGGCCTAAGGCCAGGTCGTCCAGAAGTTAGTAATCGTGGTGAATTGGTGGAAAAAGTCCGTGAAATCATTGGCATCGATGCAAATTTTACTACGAGAATGTTAGCTGAGGAATTAAATGCGAGTAAAAACATTATTTGGAGAATTTCAACTGAAGATTTGGGTAAAAGAAAGGTCTGTAACCAAGGTGCTGAAGAACATTCCTATAAGGTAAAAGCACCAATAGCCGGACAGAGCCATGAATTTTTCTCAAAATTAGAGATTTATGAATCACTTATCGCTATTTTGGTGTACCGTATACAAACCTCGAAACGTACACTTTAAAAGAGTGAAAAATTTGTTGAATTAGAAATTAAAACTTCGCCAAGAAAAAAAAATTTCTCTACTGAAGCACAAGGCTGGTCGAAATGTAGCAAAATCTGCTCTATAAACTAACTGACGCGTTGTCTTTGTTAAGCAAATAACATTTATTTGATTTATTTATTTTATTTTTGAACTTTTTAAATGATAATTTTAAATAATAATGATAAATTATAATTAATAATGAATAATTTTTTAAAGAAATAATGTTTGAACTATGGATTTGCTGAAAATCTGATATTTTGAGAAAGTATTTTCATTTCAACAAATGTATTATCTGGGTTTTATGTATTTGGTGTCTTTATTATAGATCATGGAAAAAGTATCAGAAAAAAGGATTAAAAAGCTTTATACCAAGACGGATATTATTAATGCGATTAAGGATATAAGGTAAAAACGATTGATAATTAGTACTGCAAGCTTTAAATATAATATTCCTAAATCGACTCTGCATGATAAATGGAAAAATGAAGAACTCGTCGAAGCACGTAACGGGCCGCCTACGCACACTGAGCTTGAAGGACAGGATTATGACAAAAAAATCACGATAAAAAATGCTAATGGGAGGTGATTCTAGAGGCCTTTGCGATCATTTTCCCGTTGCCCAGAAAATCACAGCTGATCCCCAATTCGAGAAAACCCAATTTTTCGTTATATGATGAAATAAATAAAATAAAAATCAAATAACGCTTGAAAATACAATTTTTTCATTAATCCGGGGATTTATTTAATCTACAATCATATGATATTATGTTTAAATTTGATTATAATATAATTATAACTAAATGTGTCTTGATGAAAATTCAACAACAGCTTTTTGCAATCGCTCAATATATGATGGATCTTCAATCACATTCATTTTGTATTCATTCCAAAATTTCAGAAATTCTCGATGAATTGCTTCCCCTGCTTGTTCAGACATGATTCCCAGACCCAAGCCCGACAGAAATGTTAAGAACTGTTCAATATTATCAAAAATAACGTTAATTTTAAGGGTTTGTGAAACACCAGTACCCATATGCATTTTCTTTACGTTCTCGATAAGATCGGGGAGAATTTTCATATCCACATTATTCGTTCCAAAACAACTTTTCACGACAAGATTCATGGCCTTGAAGGCTGAAATAAATGGCACTAATCGCAACTGCCCGATGTCCTTGTAAATATCAACGTCGTCCAATTTATCCGCCTCTTGAAGAAGTTTCCGGCATGCATTGCCCTCGAAAATCTGTCCATGGTAGTTTTTGGCGATAATTTTAAGCTTTTCTGGCCAGATCAATGCCTTTTCCTGACCAAATGGTGGAACCAAACCTTGCCAGAATATATGGTTGAAATAGCCTTATAGTATATGTAGCTCCGGAATAATACACTTTTGAAGTACGTAAACATCGTCATCATCATTGAACAGGGGAAGGTTGATCGTACTGTGGCATAGTTTTGCAGATTTTTTATCATTTCCTGAAAATTAGAAAAGTGGTCAGCAAATTAAGAATTCTATTCGAGAAAAACAATTCCTTACCTAATATCCAAAAACTCCCATGGATAGATTTTTGAGGGCAATGCATGCCGGAAACTTCTTCAAGAGGCGGATAAATCGGACGACGTTGATATTTACAAGGACATCGGGCAGTTGCGATTAGTGACATTTATTTCAGCTTTCAAGACCATGAATCTTGACGTGAAAAGTTGTTTTGGAACGAATAATGTGGATATGAAAATTCTCCCCGATCTTATCGAGAACGTAAAGAAAATGCATATGGGTACTGGTGTTTCACAAACCCTTAAAATTAACGTTATTTTTGATAATATTAAACAGTTCTTAACATTTCTGTCGGGCTTGGGTCTGGGAATCATGTCTGAACAAGCAGGGGAAGCAATTCATCGAGAATTTCTGAAATTTTGGAATGAATACAAAATGAATATGATTGAAGATCCATCATATATTGAGCGATTGCAAAAAGCTGTTGTTGAATTTTCATCAAGACACATTTAGTTATAATTATATTTTAATCAAATTTAAACATAATATCATATGATTGTAGATTAAATAAATCCCCGGATTAATGAAACAATTGTATTTTCAAGCATTATTTGACTTTTATTTCATGTATTTCACCGTACAACGAAAAATTAGGTTTTCTCGAAGAGGGGATCAGCTGTGATTTTCTGGGCAACGGGAAAATGATTGCAAAGGCCTCTAGAATCACCCCCCATTCGCAGTTTTTGTCGGGATTTTTTTGTCATAATCCTGTCCTTCAAGCTCAGTGTGTACGGTATTGACTAAACAAGAAGAAGAAAATTTCATTAAATGGATTTTTACTGCGGCGAAAGGGGCTTTCCCGTAACGAAAGTTCAGTTACTAAACTCGGATCAAAACTATTTGAATACTGTGAACAGAGAAACAATCTTCTTGGATAATCGCCCTGGCAGATTATGGTATCGAAGTTTTTTCTCTCGTCTCCGCACTTGACAACTAGAATCGCTCAGAATCTCAGTCTTATACGTGTCTCAGTGACCGAAGAAAAATTGCGCCAGTGGTTCGAAGAAGTGGGTACTTACCTCAAAAGCAAAAACCTTTTCAACATTGACCCATCCAGAAGGTTCAACGCCGACAAAAGCGCATTCGCTCTGTGTCCGAAAGGAAATTTTGTTTTAATGAGAAAGGGATCGAGATCGACATTCAGTGGATCTGGAATAATGGCACCACCCATGGTTCTCCATTGGTACCAACGCTTACCTTCGAATGTGGTTGCAAAACTACCAAAAGACTGGAGCATCGGAACAACCGAAAAAGGTTGGATAACTGCTGAAGCATTTTACGAGTACGTCACTAACGTCTTTCATCCATGGCTAGTCAAAAACAAAATCGAATTTTCTGTCATATTGTATTGGATGGACATTCGTCTCACGCGACTTTGTCACTGGTAGAATTTTGTGCAGCCAACACGATCGAACTAATTGCTTTATACCCTAATGCGACGCACATCCTTCAACCCCTGGACGTTTCTTTTTTTCATCCTCTCAAAAACGCGTGGAAAATGGCAGTGGATCGATGGAGACTCGATAATAATTTTGGGAAATTGAGGAAGGAAGATTTACCAGCCCTACTGCAAACTGCAGTTGATACTCTTCATCCCAAAAGCATCCTTCCTAATGGTTTCAAGACATGTGGCCTTTATCCCTTTTCTCCCGAAGCAGTAAACTACAACGTTTAGAAAAAAAAAAAAAATTCTATTGACATTGATGACAAACTGACTCTTAATGAAAAACCAACGAGTTCAAATTGCTGGACTAATCACTTGGCATTTTTTGAACAGTTCATTGACAAAGACGTGCTCGAAGATTTTCGCAATGCTGAAAAGGGCGACATTTTACCCGGTGAAATTCGTAATGAAGGACTTTTTGACGTTTGGTTAAAAATTAAAGGACTGTCTGGTATTAAGATATTTCAAAACATTTTTATTTCAATAAAACTTGCATTAAATGAAGAAATTTTTCAAAATTGAGATACTTTTTAAGCATTATAAAAAATATTGGAGTTCATAAATTAATTAAACTAATGAATAAACTTTATCAATTTAGTTGATTACCAATTTTCAAATAATGAAATATTATTTTCATAAAAAAATCCAACAATCCATATGCAATAGGAAAGATTTGTCATTTATTTTTAATTTGCTGGTAAATGAAATAATCAGTAGCGATTTTCTGAAAATTAATTCATAAATTATTCATGATTTGTGCTTATCGAACTCAATCTTTAAAATTGAAACAAATGTTGAAATGTAATAACTATTTTTTTGGACTCAACTTTGTGTTTACAGGAGAAACAAGTAATAATAGTGAAACTTTAACAAGTGATGTCAGTCTTGCCAATGACCCAATGATCATGGATAACATTGATTGTATACAAGACACTCCTATCCTTGACTTATCCGACGCTGAACTCATAGTAATAGATGACAAAAGCAAAGATGGATAATACGTAGCTTGAGCATTGATGGAACCTCAAAATAGCATTTCCATCGACCAGCTTTCTGCTTCCTTCTTACCAGGTTTGACAATCAAGTTCTTCAATGATCTTTATACACAATTCTAGAATAGGAAAAATCAACAATATAACTATTTGTTCCAGAGTCAAACAGCAATCATCATTTTCCTGAATGGACTGTCCCACCAATAATCATCGAGACACATTATGTTTTGGAAAAAGAATATAACTGTGAATCCACAAGTTTGATTACCAATGATATTTTCACCTGAAAATATAAGTTGTACATCTATAAACTGACTTGAAAGTTTCGTCTGCATCAATGCATTTTTTTAAATGTGTATACCAAAAACTAGTTTTGAATTTCCAGACATTCACGACCTCCACAAATGCTCAGAGATAGACAGTGTTCGCGAGAATTCAGGGTCTAACTTGGTAGAAGCAAATACAGACTTGAAATTAACTGCAGAAAATTCGGATTCGAAGGCGATTCAGGAATCTTCAGGTACAAAAACGCTACAGGAATCTTCGATATTCGATGAAGCTATTGGCACTGATTCGAGTATATTAATTTTTTCTCTTAATAATTGAAATTCTTTATCATCCTCTAATTTTCTCCATTTCCAGATTGTACTCCGAAGGAGAGAGTAAACATTCCTTCTTCTTCAAAAAACACTCTATTTTGGCCCAAAATGTAGCAAAATCAAACAAAAATAAGGGAGAAAAAATTCCAAGTGTCGCTACATCTCAAGAATGGCACGAATTTTTTTTTAAAAAAGAACATACAAAAATGCTACAAGAGAAAGAAAAAAGTGAAAGAAAGAAATTACGAAAGGAAACGGCTTTGAGGAAGAAACAGGAAGAGACAGAGAAGAAAGAAGCTACACTAAAAAAAAAAAAACAAGAACAGAAAGAGAAAAAAGAAGCTGCATTAAAGAAAAAATAGGAACAGGAAGAAAAGAGAGAAGCCACGTTAAAGGAAAATCAAAAGCAGGATCAAAAGAAAAAATCTATGAAAAGAAAGAAAGAAAGAAGAATAAAACAAAAAAGCAGCAAAAAAACGAAGAAGCAAAAATCTTGAATAAATATTTTATTATGTAAACATAAAGCAAAGTTCATAGAAAAAAATTGGCAAAATAAATTAAACTTATTCAATTGACCTAAAAAGAATGAAGTTCATTACCAATTCTATTTGTAAAATCTTTTCAATATTTTTTTTTTTTTTACCGTAGATCGTTCCAAACGTTGTATTGAGTCTAATGGAACCTATTTTGAATAAATAATAACTTTCAAAGATAATATAATGTGTATCTTATTCTATATCCAAAAAGTTTGGTTATTTTTGGGACACACTTTGTAAGTTAAAAAATTACCATCTTCAAAGTAGATTTGTAAACCTTTACAATCGAAAATGCATCGAATTAGGATGGTTCCCAGTTAGCACAAAATTGAAGAACGTTTTTAGAACGTTCCACAAATTTTCTGTATCCGACCGAATACGTCCCTAAAACGTCTTATGCTACACAAAAGTTTTTAAGGGTTTTTTTAAATTTTGGACGTTTTTTGAGCGTACTTTGGTCAGATATAGGACGTTTTTGGAATGTTTTCAAAAGGTTATGCAATTGGAGCCTCATCCCTACACTGAAAAAAAATGCTATTGAATCTATAGTATCTTTTCCGGAAGCATGTATATTATTGATTCAAACAAATATGCCAATAAAACTGATATATATATATATATATATATACTACCAATTCTATAACATATTGATTTGAATCAATAATATACATGCTTTTAGCAGAAATGCTATGGATTCAATAGCATTTTTGCTCAGTGTATGCATACTGAACATAATTATGTTTTAATATGTATACGGAGAAAAATAGTTGAAGTAATTTTACTCAACTTCCGATCAAATTTGGGACATAAGGACAAGTTAGAAGTTATTTAGTATCACTGTATTTATTTGTGATATATTAAATGTTCGAAAATGAATCAAAGTTGAGTAAAATTCAGAAGTGTAGGGTGAAGTATGAAAGCGTGCATTAAAATTTTTTAAATATATATATTATTACTCGTAGTATAACTACAAAAAACCAATCTTTTATTAAATCAGAAAAATAGTAGAGCTTTCCGTTCATTCTACACTACGCTTCAATCGAGAGTTGAGTAAACCGTGAATTGCAAGATTTATTCCAACAGCTACATCTATTCACGCAGGAACGAATGAAAGTAATCTGCGCCTTGGGCACACATAACAAATTTTTAATTTCAAAAACTTAAATTCTCAAAATTAAATTGATATTATGAAAATTTAAACAAAAAAAAGTCGATAAGTGTATTACATAAAATATGAAATATCACATAAATTACTGAGGCAGAATAATAATTTGAAATTCGCAAATGCAAAACCCATATTTTGAAAATATAAAACACAGAAAATAAAAGAACCTTCTTTTAAATGTTTTTATACAAGATACTTCTTAATAATAATGCAATTTTTTAATGTACATTTGAAAATTTAGTTTCACTAAACTTCATACGTCGTTATAATAAAAATGTATACTAAATGTAATTTAATAATTATATTATATATATCAATAATCATAGTTATAATAATTGATTAATTATATTAATTTTTAAAAATATTTTATTAATCATTTATGAAAAAAGTTGATTTATTTTTACTTGAGTAAGGCTCAAAAATTTTATTGACGGCACTTACTCTCACAAGCTCTGAATAACTCATGCAGTCACTATATAAGAAAGCTCCAAATATTATATCTCAGCATTGTAAGCGAGCGTGTGCGTGATTCGACGAAAGCGTATCGTACTATATATAAGTGTTGTTATTAGGTTTATATATGTAGGGTTATATGATTAAGTGTATTTGTAATTTGAAATGTGATTGGCTACGTCTGAATGGTGTGAATGTATTTGTAAGTTGTGTTTATGTATGTACCGGATGACTATTGGCAGCATCGAAGTAAGAATTTTTTTTTATTTGAGACAACCATACCATTGCCAGTTCAAATAATACGCCCGATGCTCATTTTACCCGACTACGGTTTGAAGCACCTCAAGCGTCGGTGATATACTTATACATTTCATGTTAACCCACTGACGCATGTTGGTGCCCTGTCGTCGAAAACGTTTTACTCAACTCCTTACTATTCCCTATGTAACGCTTATTGTTATTCAATTTGGGTGAATTAGGTATATATCAAATTCATTTTACCCGACTAGGATTTAATAGATGTTCAAATGTCCTTATGTCCCAAGTTTAATCGACAGAGTTGAGTAAAATTACTTCAACTATTTTTCTCCGTGTACAGGTCGTTGTCGGTGCGGTAGTACCCTGCAATGTAAAATTGACAATTTTCATGCCACGAAGCACGCTATTTTCACATGTGCAGTAAAGAAAGGGGATGCGAAATGCGGTAAACGGAAAATCTTTTTCACTGGGGCCCTGAGAAAGATGCTGAAGATTCCAGCTTATCTGGTCAGAAAGTCAAAAAATCAAATAAATGGCTCAAATTGTTTGATGAGATAAATAATTCGATCTTAAAAATAACAGAGTCTGAACATGGGGAACATGACAGTGCTTATTGTTTGCCAATATTAGCAAAGAAGCTAAGAAAAGTTATGACTTGGTTTCCCTTATGGTCATGCATATATGGAGATCGATTTGGCTACGGAAAAATTATAAACGAAAATGAAAACATGGAAATATCTTCTGAGAATGGTAAGCAGTCAAAAGATAAATTAAAGAATCACAAAGACAGAACAACTATTTTTATTTTTGAAATGATTTCTTTCTTGTTTTTATCTTTGAATACATACTCGTATATACGGGTCATTCCATATTAGATTGACAGTCGATGTCGCAGATTTGAACGAGATCATCTTTTTTTTGGTTCTTTATCAACAATAAATAGACACGTATTTTTTTGATTGGCCAAAAAAATTTTTTTTACAAGTATACTATTTTTCGAATTTTCTAAGAAATGATATTTTCGACATAGAAGACGCATTTTCAAGCCTGTTTATCTTGAAAACAATTGTTCGCACGAAAATTTTTCCAAATTACGAAAATTAGGGTTTTGATTCTTCTTTACAGAGATTATTGCGAAAAAATTGTTTGAATATTTTTTTAACATACAAAAGTAAAGAAATAAACACAAAATCGTTTTTTCCAAATTTGGCCCGTTTTGAAATTTTTTTTTTTTCGTGGATTTAGATTCTTTGAAGTCTGTTATAAAATATGACGATTGAATCAAAATGGCTGGATCGTTGATTCGGAAGTTATGGAGTTTTGTAGAGCCTCGCGCGGCCTCGCGCGCAATCCGGGCGCAATTTGTTGGGTTCTTTTCGAACAGTCACTAATCCCTTCACAAAAGGAGCCATATTTATATAACAACCTGCACCTTCCTTCCGGAAATGTATAATCTTTTTATAAGAAAAACTATTCATTTAAAACTCTACAGCCGTAAAATATAATGCTCTTCAAAATTCCATAACTTCCGAATCAATGATCCATCCAGTTTGATTCAACCGTCATATTTTATAACAGACTTCAAAGAATCTAAATCAATGAAAAAAAAATTCAAAAGGGGCCAAATTTGGAAAAAAACCATTTTGCGTTTATTTCTTTACTTTTGTATGTTAAAAAATATTTAAACAATTGTATCGCAACAATCTCTGTAAAGAAGAGTAAAAACCCTAATTTTCGTAATTTAGAAAATTTTTCTTGCGAACAATTGTTTTCAAGATAAACAGGCTTGAAAGTACGCTTTGCTATGTCGAAAATATCATTTCTTAGAAAATTCGAAAAATCGTGTACTTGTAAAAAAAAATTTTTTGGCCAAACAGATAAATACGTGCCTATTTATTGTTGATAAAGAACCGAAAAAAACACATTTTATTTTTTAATTTTCTATCAATACGTCTAATAGCAGAGGTCAAATTTATAGTTTTTATTTAATTATCCAGAATTCAAATTCAAGTACAGAAAATTTTTATTCACCTCTTGACTCAAGTTATTTATTTATTTTTGATTAAAATACACTCTAAAAACAAGTGCGTAGTGAAATGTGTGATTTTCACACACTACACACGTTGTCGAGTGTGTAATTGAGCGAAGTGTGAACTTACTAAACATTGCCAACTCAATTTTTCGGGTACAAAACGTTAAAGTGTTGGAAAATTAAACGTTACGTTTGTAATGTGTATTGAAAATGAACACTTCAAATGCCTAAAAAGTTACAGTGTTTTACATATATTACGAATTTTAAAATAATTGGTTTACAATGCTTATAACTTCAAACCACACGATTTTATAAAGGAAAAAATAACGAGGCATACAATTATTTGAGGTTTTGACACTATCGATTCTATGTTGAGTGGAAGCAAGTAATTTAGTTTTCGTAAGTCTTTTATGAGTTTAGGTCTTTGAATATCATACAAGGGACACTGCCAAAGGACGTGGTTAATGTCTTCGTCCGCCATGCCACATTGACATGTAGGACTAGATACTATTTTGATTCTGGCTAACGAAGCCGCTAGATTGTAGTGATTCGCTCTTATTCTTGAAAAGGTAGTGATAAAATAGCAATTTAGAATTTTACTAGCAAACCAGGGAGATTTACTATTTTGAAAATATGTTTCGAAATAAATTTTACCTTTTAGATTGCTTTGACTAATGAGAATCTCGTTGGTTTGCAGTTTACAATCAGACTTGAATTTTTCGTAGAAGTCAGTAAATGGGCAGAGCTTTATATCAACTAGTTCAAAATTTGTGGCTTCTTTCGCAAGCTGGTCGGCCATTTCATTTCCATGTACTATATTCCCATGTGAGCAGGTATCCGATAGATTTGTAGGGCAGTATGATGAGGATTTTTTTTGTAAAATTTACGGAATTTTTCTTTAATTTGTAAAATGAAGGGATTAACTTTAATGTTAAACTTAATGTTTTGAAGTGAAGTTAAAGCACTAAGTGAGTCGGAAAAAATACATATGTTCCGGTTTTGTTTGTCAAGGGCTGACGTGAGCGCTTCATTCAGAGCAATGCATTCAGCTGTATACACGGAAGCGGAACAGTAAATTTTTTTATTAATAGTTACATTAATTTGTGGCGATATACATGCAAAACCTACCCCTGAAGATGTTTTGCTACCGTCGGTGTACACCGCTAATGCATTGTTTTTAACAATGAGTTCATTTAAAATTTCATTACGGTTGCTCGAGATTTCAATGTTTCTACCAAAAGAGGTGTCAGCGGGAACGGCAGTGAGTAATGTTTCAAAATCGTGGCAGTAGATGTGATGTTTGGGTTGTTTAATCACTTTTTCAGCTAGAGTATATATGTCGATCAAACTGCTGCCCAGTATTTTGTTAGCTTTCGCATCACGCTTTCTGCTGATGTTGTAGAAGCTTTTAATACTTTTTAATGTTTGAGATTCTAGGTTAGAAAACGTTTTAGTTAAAAAGTTTTTACAAAAATGGGAAGACCTAGCTTTCAAGAAGAAGAGCTTTGCTTCAGCTAACAAAATATTTTTCGGGGTTAAGTGCTCTAAAACATCTTATATGAATTTCAATTACATGTCGGTAGAAAGCTAGTTTATAGTCGAAGATAACTCCTAGGAAGCGTGTGTATTCGCTAGATTCAATAATATGATTGCCAATTCGGATTTCTACGTTTCCGGGAACGATTTTTTACATTCTCATCATGGATGAGAAGGTATTGGTTTTATGTGAAAAATGACTTTCGAAATTTTCATCAAATCTTTACGTTTTGAGACCCCCTGAGTCAGAAAAAATGGTTTTTACGAAAGTGTCTGTCTGTCTGTCTGTCTGTAGGTCGTGTGCGGCATAACTCTCGATAGAATTATCAGATTGAATTGAGCTTTGGTACACTTTATCGGAGCCGAAAAAGTAAGGACAAGTTCGTTAACCAGCCACATCCAATCAAAATTGAGGGATGGAGCACTACTTTTGTGTTTTTGAAAATAATTTTTTGAAAAAATCAAAAATTCCAATCCTGGTTTTTGATAGTGCTCATAAATCTCTACAAATTATCCTAATAACATTTTTTGATTAAATCAAAATTAGAAATGTTACAGCATATTCAAATTCGAAAAAAGTCAATATCAAAATTCCACTTTCCAGTTAAATTATACGAGATACGAAAAAACGTTATGATGCAATATTATTGAATACATAAAGACCTACAAATTTAAATTATAACATTTTTTCATAAGATGCATATTTTTCTTTTAAATTAAAAAAAAACTATTGAAAATCAAAAATTCAATTTTTTAACAATAATATTGGAAATACCAAAAAAAACGTAAGAATACAAAGTTGTTCGTTTCAAAATGATCTACAAATTTTGTCCGACACAGTTTCTGATAAAAGATATATTTTTCGTTTTAATTCCAAAAAATACGTTTAAAATTTAAAAAATCCATTTTTAGACAAAATATGTGAGATACAAAAAAAACGTTTATCTGGAAAATTGTTTGCCTCAATGAGGTCTACAAATTCTGATAATGAAATTTCGGGACAGGATGTATATTTTATGTTTTGATTTTTAATATTGAAAAAATTCGATTTTTTTCACCAACATATGTGAGATACGAAATAAGCGTTGTTCTGCAAAATCGTTTCCTTAAATAAAGTCTACGATTGTTTTTCCTTTTTAGATATGTGGAAGAAAGTAAAGTCTTTTAATCATGTAATTTATTAAAAAGTTATACTGAAATGTATACAGAAAATCGAGCGCGAAAAGCGAGTGTCATGATGAGAATGTGTTCCTTAAGGCCGATAGAGCCTTAAGTAAATTGAATTTCCTGTTTCACTTAAATTCAAAAAGAAATTCAGTGACTTTGAGAAAATGTGTAATTCACATCATCTGTAATATCATTATAAAATTGGTTTGAGCTTCAGTATCAAAATATAAGAAATAAACTTAAATGTATGCGAAGAGCACAAGACCGAGCGCGAAGCGCAAGGTCCAGAAAGAACGGAGCGCGAAGCGCGACGATCGAATCGCGCGCTCTAGGCGCGCTCAAACTGGCGAGCTGCGCGCGAAGCGCGCGATGAGAATGTGCCCGCGAAGCGGGCAGTTTTTTTGTTATTGAAATGAATGAGGACAGTTTTTCCGGTTCTAGTTCAAGACCTAGCTGGCAGAGATTGTTTTGAGTCCTAATTATAGCGTTTTGTAAAATGCTTTCAGCTCTTTTAACTGAGCCAAATTTAATGTAAAGTGCAATGTCGTCAGAAAACTGGGACACCTTTATACATTAATTGTGGTTCGTCACTTAGGGCTTCAGTAAATGCTTCTCTTTCGTACATTATGAAATTAATAAATAATAAGAGACGAGCGGGAAATCCCTTCGAGGCAAGAATATTAAGCAATTTCTGTATTTGAACATTTGGAAAAGCACCACGCACGTCAATAAAAGCAGCAAAGACTTGTTTTTTTTTCTATAAAAGCTTCTTGTACTTTGAGAGATAGATTAGTTAGATTGTCCGCGCATAAATGTCCTTTCCTGAAACCGTGTTGGCTAGAGGGAATCGAATCGTTTACCTCAACCCACCATTGCATTCTATTTTTGACCATTGTTTCAAAGATTTTGCATGTACACGAAGTTAAAGAGATTGGGCGAAATTTTTTTACCGTTACCTTTGGGGATGAAGTGAACGTAGGATTTTTTCTACTCAGTCGGAAAAGAATTATTTGCGTACATTTGATTGAAAATATCGATTAGAAGTAGCTTAAACTTGATTTGTAGCTCGCTAAGGATTTCGAAATCAATCCCGTCCATGCCAGGAGAAGAATTTACATTTTTTTCCGAGTTGAGCGCATTATTGAATTTGACAAAAGTGAAATTATTCTCTAAGAACTCATTGTTTTGACAACTTGGAATAATTAGAGGGTCAAACTTCTCTGAGGATAAATCTGTATTTATGCTGGGTTGTAAATTCTGAGAATTATGAGATGGATTTATTTTGACCCATTTATTTTTTTAAATTTTACATTCATTCCATACATATGAAGGACTGGAGTGAAAATTAATTGTTTCAGAGAATTTTTGGAAGCATTCTTTTTTCTTTGCTTTGAAAGTTCTATTAGCGAGTGCAGCATACCTTTTATACATGATTAGGTCCTCTAGATGATTTCCGTATCTCCATTTCTTCTATGCTGTGCGTCTCAGACGTTTTAATTTGTCGCATTGCGCGTCCCACCAAGGGACAGGATTGCTATGTTTATAACATTTGTTAGGGGCAATTTTCTTTGGAGATGAATCTTTAATAGCTTGTGTTACAATGCACATAAGAAAGTTATATTTTTCGGCTGGAATCAAAGATTCGTAGTCACCATACAAAAAACTTTCAATTTGGTCTTCTAACTTTTGTTTAAAGGATGACCAATCGGTTCCAACAGATTTTATTTTGAAATATTTCTTTGTGCACATATGCTTAATAACTTCAACGTTAACAAAAATTGGATAATGATCAGAACCCCAGGTTTCGTCTATAACATTGCAATTTATTTTATCAGAGAGGTTAATTGAAGAAATTACAAGGTCAATATTCGATTTTAAATTTCTGTACGTATCTATATAAGAGAAACTGTCGGTATTATGGATAAAGGCATTATTGTGAGTATTAAGTGAATTTTCTAATTTTAAGCCGTTTGAATCTGTGGTTCCACAATTCCAATTTTTGTTGTGAGCATTAAAATCTCTCACTAGTAGGCAACATCTATTATGTTTAATGTTATTTATGATAGTATTCTAATCAGATTGTTTCAAAACCAAGCCAGGAGTTTGGTAGCATGCAATTAAATCAAAACTTGGATTGACGTTATTAATATGGATACCGCATAATTCGATGGAATCGCAAGGAGATTCTAAGCTATCAATTTCTATGTAAGTTAGGGATTTACGTATCAAAAAGATGATTCCTCCTCCTCTAGAGGAGACGCGATCTTTTCTAAGTGTCAGGAAGCCGGGAAACTGAACACCGAAATCAGGTTTTAACCAAGTTTCAACACAGACGAGAATGTCTAAATCACCAAGTTTTTTCTCAATATCCAGTCGACGCTGTTGAAAACTTCTAACGTTCCAGTAGAAAATTCTGAGATTTTTCTTCTCTTGATCCATTATAAAGAGTAGTTAAATATCACTATCTTCGGTGTCATCAATGCTTCGCTCGCTCTGTGTATCTGAGAGAGAAGACTTTTCATTCGAACTTAGACGAATGCTTATCCTCTCGATTCGATGAATCAGATTTTCATCAAGTAAATGAGAGTTGGTTTCTTTGAGCATGTTGATAAGAAGGTGAGTATCGACAGTGAAATGCTTTGCTATGGCAGGTATGTCAGATTTGCCATATGTGGTAACGAGGAAGTCTACAAGATCTTTATAGCTGAGAGGATAGCTGGGCACCTTCGATATAATATGTGCTTTAGCGGGGTCCAATTGCGATTCAACTTCGGCGGATGTAACACTCCTGCTGTTGGCCACTTTTGGCTTCTTAGCAGTTAGAGATTGTTTGACTTTTGGTTGAGCGATTTTCAATGTATCCTTTGTAGAATGCGCAGTATGAGAGCTTGTAGTGGAGCCTGTGCTTGACGAAAGAAGACGTTTATTGCTCTGAGGAGGGGGCATCACAGTTGCTTTTTCCTCGATAGTTAGGGTCGTGGTATTATTGAGCGTCGGAAAAGTAGATTCCTGATAGTGGGCGATAGATACTGTGGTGTTATTTGGTGGCGAGTTGGATGTGTTGTGCTCGGAATTTTCGATGAAAGCTGAAGAAATTAGAGCTACATTTTTGCAGTATTTAGCCAGGTGCCCTTACTCCCGACATAAAAAGCATGAAAGTTTTTCGCCAGAGAGATAGATCTAGTACATAGTGCTATCGTAGTTGATTGCAATCGAAGGAGGTAATTTTGGAATGTCGTCAGGGTTTACATACATTTGACGACGGAAGCTCAAAACATGTGAGAAGCCAGGATCGTTTATGCCGGCACGAATATAGGTGATTTGAGAACAAGGAGTGATGTTTATCTTGGAGAGCTCTTCAATGATTATATCGTTTGGTATAATGGGACAAGCATTCGAGATTATTATTCGTGTGGCTTTCGAGATTAGAGGACGTATTTCTAACGTTAGCGTGCCGATTGTAATCTCTTTTCCACTTTCCGTTAGTCTGTCAGCGGTTTCTTTACTGTTCATATATAAGCATATTCTACCGTGAGAGATACGAGAAACAAAACGAATGTTCGCAGGGTCTATCAATTTACCTACAGCAATTACATACTCTTGAACTGTAATTCCTTCTATGGCGTCAATAGATATCGCTTGTTCTTTCGTCGGAACTTGAACTTGTTACGTAACGTGAGCGTATGATGACTTGTTTTGAGCAGACACTGGTTGGGAAGCACTTTGATTTAGTGAGAGCATCATGTTGTACGTGCTTTTGGATCAAAAGCACTGACTGATCTCTGTATGTGTGGCTTAAAAAGAGTAAATAATAAGAGAAAATGTTAATTCAATGCAGACTTTAGTACTTGATCGGCAAATATGAGCACACAGTCAACCTTCTCAAACGTAAATACTCGCGAGCACGAGCGACACGTAAACACGTAAACACGTCCGATCGCGACGGTGTCTCGGTCGAAAAACGACACTTGCTTTTAGAGTGTATATCTCATAATTTAAAAAAAACTTAATTTGCAGAGCAGAATGAGAATTATTTGAAACCTATAAATAAAGTTTGTCAATTCTGTTTGATGTCAACTGATAATACAGAAGAACCTTATAAAACTTGCTCCGAAATGGATACTATATCTGCAATATTGGCTTCTTGTGAAATTGAAAACTAAAGAGGCTTAGCTGCTCAAGATGAAAAGAAAAATACGAACGTCCTTAGGGAAATTGATCAAATTTTCGGAACAAAATCAGGAAAACTTTTAAAGTATTTTGACAAGAATGAGAAGACCTACGATACTCTTGGATTCGAGCATTTCAACAACATACTAATAATGTTTAATGGAAATAGCATGTGATTAAAAGTATAAGTTTCTATATATTCTTCGGAGTAAAACCTTCCACTTTTGAATAAAAAATAACAAAATGCATTTTAAATTTTCGTATTTACATTCGATTCCAATTTCTTCGATAGCTGTTGAGGCAAAAATGAAAATTAACTTCAATGTGAATATGTTGCATGTGAAAACTTTTTTTAGTGCTAAACTATTCAAATAGTTTTTCGGGAGCAATTGAAACAGTTTCATATTAAAATAATACAGAAAACTCCTGAAGTATTCACAGAAATAAATTTGGCAATCGATTGCACAAGATTCATGGAAGAAAAATCCTTCTAAAAAGAGTGAAATAAGATGGGGTTTTCACAAAACAGGGGGTACAAATTAGCGTAGATTAAAATATAGACATTTTTTCTTTTATTCTCTCTCGAACGCGTTATCCGCGTCACCGTTTTTTTGTGACATATAATGTCGTTTACTATTCCTAATAAGATTTTCATTCATCGTGATTCATTTCATAACCTAAATCTATTTTTATCTTGCATTCGAGCCAATCAATATACGGGGGAAAAAATATTCTTTCACTAATACTTTT
Source organism: Diplolepis rosae (assembly GCA_030998225.1). Taxonomy (NCBI): domain Eukaryota; kingdom Metazoa; phylum Arthropoda; class Insecta; order Hymenoptera; family Diplolepididae; genus Diplolepis; species Diplolepis rosae. The sequence goes on from JAPYXD010000171.1 coordinate 313,732, forward strand.
CCATTTGATTGGTTGTTACAAAAAATGCTAGTGTCAGCTGCCGATTCTCCACAAGTGGCGAAAGTCTTTAAGTCATTGCAAGGTAAAATGTCAATCATTAAATTAGTTATCAATATTCTCAGGAGAGGATTAAATGCAGCCGCATATACGAAACGAGAAGTACTTTTGATTGACATAGTATCACAATTATTTCCGAACAATATCAAATGGGTAAGGCTTTCCCAAGTGGGCCCCGATTTTGCAAAGGTTCGTATTATTCCTTGATATTTAGCTTAAACCGAGTTTCAAGCGTACAAAGTACATCCTGTTAATTTTGTTGTAAAATTCCTGATTGTTTTTTTTTATTGGATCTATAACTTAATTCGTGCGGTTTTTCTTTTTCCAAAATTTGAACGTTTATTCAAGAAAAACATGTACAATAGTATTATTCAAAGTATTGCCCATCTGAAGCTATGACTATCCCATCTTTCTGGCAATTTGTGGATTCCATCCCAAAAGAACTGCGCCGGCTTGGCGGCCAAGAAATTGAGATTGAGATTTTTGTAATGAAAAAAATACTGTTTTGTAGTGTCATCTCTTATTGACCTGCAATTGAAAAATTATTTAATTCAGGGTACTTACTTGCTGAGAAAGAAATAATTCCCAAAGCACTACAAAAAACATTGATTGTTTATATTGGATCTATAACTTAATTCGTGCGGTTTGCTAAGAGATGGCGTAACTTGATTATTATTCCATCGTTCCAATATTCCGAACATGCGTTAGAAAGCTTCTGTCATTGTGCGTCTTTTTCAGTATATGTCATTCATTTGAAGCGTAAACAACAATCATTTTTTTTCACTCAAATATGTCGACCTTTTTGCCTGAAAAAGTGTTTTTGGGGGAGTTCTTCTTCATTACTTTAATATGAAGGAAACTGCTGCTGAAAGTCATTGTGTTTTGGTGGAAGTTTATGATGAACATGCTCTAGTTGAGCGAACGCGCCAAAAGTGGTTTGCACGATTTAAAAGTGGTGATTTTCGCTTGGAAGACGAAGAACGTCCTGGGCAGCCAAAAAAGTTTGAAGATGAAAAAGTGGAAGCAATACTCGATGAAGATTGTTACCCAACACAAGAAAAGCTCGCAGAATCTTTGGGAGTCACTCAAGCAGCCATATCAAAGCGTTTAAAAGCAGCCGGATACATTCAAAAGCAAGGAAATTGGGTTCCACATGAACTCAAGCCGAGAGACGTTGAAAGGCGGTTTTGCATGTCCGAAATGCTGCTGGGACGCCACAAAAAGAAGTCATTTTTGCATCGAATTGTTACTAGTGATGAAAAATGGATCCATCACGACAACCCCAAGCGCAAAAAATCATATGTAAAAACCCGGTGAACCAGCCAAATCAACGGCAAAAGCCGAATATCCATGGCGCGAAGGTAATGCTCTGTATTTGGTGGGATCAGAAGGGTGTGCTGTATTATGAGCTGCTAAAACCTGTTCTTTAATGTGTAAAAAGATTGAACATTTTAAATTAATTTTTTCATGGAAAAAACAGAAATTTTTTTAAACTTGCAAAGATAGTAGAGTAACCCCTTAATGGTGAATTTTATTCCTTTTTTTAATTCTATGCATATATGTATGTATATTTATTTGAATACGCGATTCGTCAGCTGACGCGGCGTGGCTTGCGATGGTCGTTTCCCGCCTATTGCTGCGCGTAATATCAATATCAATATCAATAAATATCAATTGTAATGACCGAAGTCACTTTCTATTTGTTTATGATCTTTCATATACTTATGAAATGTGAGAGTTGAATAATAATAAATGTCTATATTGTTGTTAACGAATATTTTCATCAAGTGTTTGAATAATGTGAGACAAATTTACCAAGATAATTTATGTTATATGTTTGTGTCACGATAATTCACCAAATCTTATAAATAAATTAGTTGTTATCTCTTTGAAAATTCTTTCCGTTAGTTTTTTTTATATTTATGTATGTAAAAAAATTAAACGTGAGTGTCCTGATAAGAATGTGTTCCTTCAGGCCAATAGAGCCTTCAATACATTGAATTTTCGTTTTCATTTGAAGTTATAAACAAATTTAGTAACTTTGAGAAAATTAAATTTGCATTCGCGATATAATAGAGTTGAGTTTCAATATCAAATTACAAGAACTAAATTTGAATATATCCGAAGAATACACGACCGAGCGCTAAGCGCGAGGTCGTAACAGAACGGAGTGTGGAACGCGACTTTAAAATATTTTGAAGCGCAAAGCGCACGATGAGAATGTGCCCGCCAAGTGGACACATTTTTTTTCTTCTTTTTATCTTTTTACCTTTACGCTTCGATGTTTCAGGATACGGTAAGAAATCCTGGATTCTACTTTTTGCTCCATATTGTTCCGCAATTTTAGCTATGTTATTATCTAAATCTGAAAACCGCTCGCTTCGCAAGATACATCTATGGGCCCTTTACATAAAAGTTTCGCATCGGACAACTTTGCTTCTTTTTGATTCAATTAATCTGTTACTACGAATAAACTACAGGGAGAAAAATGAAGTTAAAAGATCTGGTGATCAGTGTTTGAAATCTAGGACTCATTCTAAGATAAATAGAGGAATTCATTCCCACGATGTCCCACCTTTGGACGATTAATAGACAAATTCTAACACTGAATACAACATGGCGTTTAGACTCGTCGGTACGCGGAGAAAATTAGTTGAAGTAATATTACTTAACGTCCGATCAAATTTTGGACATATGGACAAGCTAGAAGTTATTTAGTATCATTGTTATTATTTGTGATATATTAAATGTTCAAAAATGAATCAAAGTTGAGTAAAATTTAGAAGTGTAGGGTGAAGTATGAAAGCGTGCATTAAAAATGTCTAAATATATATATATATATATATATATATATATATATATATATATATATATATATATATATATATATATATATATATATTATTACTCGTAGTATAATTATAAAAAACCAATCTTTTATTGAATCACAAAAATAGTAGTGCTTTTCGTTCATTCTACTCTACGTTTCAATTGAAAGTTGAGTAAACCATGAATCGCAGAATTATTCCACCAGCTATATCTATTTACGCAGGAACGAATAAGAGTAATCTGCGCCTTAGGCACACATAAAAAAATTTTAATTTGAAAAACGTGTTGAATTTTCAGCATACTGATGTTCCAAGTTATTATATTTAATATGCAAAATCAATTAAAAACATACAAAATACAATTACAGTTTATTTTAGTACTCTCTAAATCCAAAATAGTGGATCCCACTTATAAACTAGTGATATTAAAAATTCATCGTACTGCAGTCGTGTTTGATTGTGTTTTGTCTGTTTGTCACGAAGCTTCTGTAGATGCTCCGCAGTATTAACCACTATTTGTTTTTATCATTATCCACTAGTTTATCTAATTTATTTAAAAGTTTCACATAATCTAGTTATATAGATTCTGTAAATTTAATAAATTCGTGATACAAAATTTGTTCTTAATTCATTTATGATTACTTCTTTCTTTTTCACTTAAGTTTCTTAAATTAAATTACTTTCATGAAAATTTAAACAACAAAAGACTTGATAAGTGTATTACATAAAATCTGAAAAATCTACACAGGATTTAGATTTCACATAAATTTCTTATGCACAATAATAATGTGACGTCCTGTCACTTACCTACCTTTAATAATATATTTTATTTTTCCCTCGTTTTAGATCGGTAAAGAAATCCAGAGGATTTCTAAACCGAAACTGGGATGAGGGTAGCTAACTAAAATGAAACTCGAAACTTACTGAATTTACAATTATTAACCTTTATTTTGATGGGTACGAACTGAGAGAGAGATAGAGAGAGAGATAGAGAGTTATTAAAATTTCCTCCTGGGGTCATATATTAAAATTGGACTTACTCGAATCCAGGCTGGAACCACTGATAATCCGGAAGGGGTATACACCTTCTAATTCACTTTATGATGCGTTGAAATTCTGACAGGTAGACCAAAATCCAAATAGGGAAACTGTGACAGGTGGGGCCTTAAATCCACAAATCTATTTCGGGGTGAACTAGTGACGATCCCGAAGGGTGAGTTGAAGATGCACCTGTCAATATATATACGATGTGGGTCCTCGGTGTAATCAAATCGTAGACACTTCAATATATGAACCATTCACAGGTTCCACTTTTAACGCACGAACAATGTTCCACAAAATTGAATTCTAATGTTATTTTAAATTGACGAGGAAGATACCGACAAAAGATGGACTGAGTTGACCGGGGTAACTTCGAGAGTTCTCAATTTTTAAATGGTCGAGGGGAACTCTGATACTAAATTTCTGAGCAGAGTTCCAGCGTTGATGATAGACCAGCGGCAACTGTACTTTTCGGGAGGAGTTCCGCTTCTGAAGATTTCCCGGCGGCAACTGAAGATTCGCAGATTCGCAGGTACTTTTATGTGCTAATTTTCGGTCGATACTGGCTACCTTTTGATCGATACTGACATGGAACTTCTAGGTGGTGATTAATGGGTATTATATTTTTTGTCGATACTGACTATGTTTAATTTTGCCCTGCTAATATTCTTCTGATGTTGGCCTGACCTTGGCACGTGTCTGAGCTGGCCTCTTTTCCTTTGGGTTGCCATTTTTTATGTACTGAAGAAAAAAGGGGAGACTTCGTTTCCTTATTCTAGTTTCCCCGACGTTCCTTCTTCTTGGGATGATTCATTTTTCAATTTCTATCCTTTGCTACACCTGTCGATATGCTTGTGTACTTAGGACATTCCGATGGGGTTCCCTCGTTAACAGGTAGTTAAGAGTTTACGATGTTTTCTATTTATAAGTTCACTACTATCTCTCTTTCTATTACAATTTTATTTTCGTACATTCAATTTCCGTCTAATCAATGCTTTTTAATAGCTGTTGCTTATGCATCTTTTATGTTAAAATCTTTTATTAATTTTACATATTTTGGTATTATGAAATAAATAAATAGCGACGGTCAGGGGACGTGACAATAATTTGGAATTCGCAATTGTAAAACCCATATTTTTGAAATATACAACACAGAAAATAAAAAAACCTTCTTTTGAATTTTTTTACACAAGATACTTTTTGATAGTAATGCAATATTATGCAATAATATACATTTGAAAATTTAGTTTCATTAAACTTCATACGTAGTTATAATATAAATGTATACTAAATATTAATTAATAATTATATTATATATATCAACAATCTAAATTATAATAATTATTTAATTAATTATATTAATTTAAACAAATATTTTATGAATAATTTATGAAAAAAGTTGATTTATTTTTACTTGAGTAAGCCTCAAAATCTTTATTGACGACACTTACTCTCACAAGCTCTGAATAATTTTTGCAGTCACTATATGAGAAAGTTCCACGTTTTATGTCTCAGGATTGTAAGAGAGCGTGTCCGTGATCCGACGAAAGCGTATCGTCCTGTTTATAAGTTTTAGTTAGTAGGTTTATATTTATGAAGTTGTATATTTAATTGTATTTATGATAGAAAATATGACTGGCTACGACTGAATGGTGTGAATATATTTGTATGCTGTTTATGTATGTATGTATGCATGTATCAGACGACTATTGGCAGGCTCGAGGTAAGAATTTTTTGTATTTAAGAGAACCATACCATTGCCAGTTGAAATAATATGCTTGATGCCCATTTTGAAGACCCTTAATAAAAGGAAAATTGTCTTATATACTTATACATTTCATGTTAACCCACTCCCAGGTGCGAATTGACCGTCGGTCCATGGTTGGGCCAACCTTGTTAAAGTTGGACCATCCTTGTTGGCTAGAAGTGGGGCCAGCTAGTGAAATGATAACGCTATCCGCCCATTGGCGTGAACAGTTGGCCCGACGCCGGGTGCCGGAGATGGGCCGTCCTAGGTCAAAATGTGCTTGTACCCGTGTAGAAAATGAAGTCAGGGCACTAGCAGGCCCGGATTAGGTACATTATTTTATTAGTACATTATTAGTACTTTATTGATACATTATTTGTAATCGCACGCTTTAATTAAAAATGTCATATTCGCTTTTGGATTCGAACCCTCTAACCTACCTATATCTACATAACTAAACGCATTCCTAACGCCTATAGCCTCTCGGCTATTCTCCATCAATTCTTCCATTATTTCCACTTCCAATGACTGAATTAAATTTCTATAAAACACAGTATTTTTGTATGAAACTTGGAAAAAACTTTTTTATCAAAAAAATTATCTAATCAAAAGTTGTGTACTTTAGAAGTATACATTCTTACAGTACGTTAGTGATAATTTACATAGTATACAACTTTTTACATTGTAATGTCAAGATTTTTTTTAAATAAGGCAATGTCCGCACAGTTATAATCTAGTTGATAATATGCCGACGATTGGTTCAATCGTGGCCCGATGGTCCAACTCTGGTAGCCGACCGAAATTCGCACCTGGGCTGACGCATGTTGGTGCCCTGTCGCTGATAACGTTTTACTTAACTCCTTACTATTCCCTATGTAACGCTTATTGTTATTCACTTTGGGTGAATTAGTTATTTATCAAATCCACTTTAGCCGACTAGGATTTAAGGGGTTACTCTACTATATTCTTTTGAAAAAAACGATTTTTTAAAACTTGCTAAGATAGTAGAGTAACCCCTTAATCCGTCTGAAGAGAGCAATAGCCGAAAAACGCCCGGAATATGCGACCAGACACGAGGCAATAATTTTCCATCATGACAACGCTTGGCCCCATGTTGCTATTCCGGTTAGGAATTATTTGGAAAACAGTGGATGGGAAGTTTTACTCCACCCGCCTTATAGCCCAGACCTTGCCCCCTCTGACTACAATTTTTTCCGGTCGATGCAGAACGCCCTCACTGGAATACGGTTCACATCAGAACAGGGTATCAAAAATTGGCTTGATCCATTCTTGGCCGCCAAGCCGGCGCAGTTCTTTTGGAATGGAATCCACAAATTGCCAGAAAGATGGGATAAAGTCATAGCTTCAGATGGGCAATACTTTGAATAATACTATTGTACATGTTTTTCTTGAATAAACGTTCAAATATTGGAAAAAGAAAAACCGCACGAATTAAGTGATAGATCCAATAAAAAAAAACAATCAGGAATTATACAACAAAATTAACAGGATGTACTTTGTACGCTTGAAACTCGGTTTAAGCTAAATATCAAAGAAAAATACGTTCCTTCGCAAAATCGGGGCCCACTTGGGAAAGCCTTACCCAATTATAAATGTTTAAGGTTTTTATGTACTGGAGGTGATAGCTGATCGAGCAGTCAGCACCTTGCCACCTAAAATTTGGTTTTTTGAGAAAAGTACATGAGCCCAAAAATCGGCATTACCGCCCAAAATTAGCCCATAATTAGCCCAAAAATGTGGCATAAAGTAAATAGTGATATTACGTTGTGGAGGTGCCAGCTGATCGGACCTCCGTAAGAGCATTATTTGCATAACCATATATAACATATAAATATGCTTCTAGTTGTTTGAGAGCATATTGTTGATACTTTTATTACAATCAATATGAGAAAATAAAACATGAGATATACGGAAAATACATGACTGTCTTTCCAAAATCGATCTAAACAGTCAATTTTTCAAGGAGCCGTTTTTTACATGAGTTGTTAAAACAAATAAAATTGAATGTTTAGATGGGATATTCAAAGAGACCTAAATGAGCCTTAAATTCTGTTAAAGGTGATTACTTGTTTAACTGTTATTTCAACGTGTGGTTACGTCAACTTAACGTTAAGGCAGCGTAACCCCTTGTTTTTAAAAAAAATAACGGAGCATTTGATTCAGCAATGGGGTATTTAGAGAGCCCTAAATGAGTCATAAATAATGGTATAGGTCATAACTTGTATAAATGTTATTTTAACATGTGGTTACGTCAACTTAACGTTAAGCCAGCGGAACCCATTGTTTTTAAAAAAAATAATGGAGCATTAAATTCAGCATTGGGGTATTTCGAGAGCCCTAAACGAGCCTTCAATTCTGGTATAGGCGATAACTTGTTTGAATGTTATTTTAACGTGTGGTTACGTCAACTTAACGTTAAGGCAGCGGTACCCATTGTTTTTTTAGAAAATAACGGAGCATTAAATTTAGCAATGGGGTATTTCTAGAGCCCTAAATGAGCCATAAATTCTGGTATACGTGATAACTTGTTTAAATGTTATTATAACCTGTGGTTACGTCAACTTAACGCTAAGCCAGCGTAACCCCTTGTTTTTTTAAAAATAATGGAGCATTAAATTCAGCAATGGGGTATTTCTAGAGCCCTAAATGAGCCTTAAATTCTGGTATACGTGATAACTTGTTTAAATGTTATTATAACCTGTGGTTACGTCAACTTAACGCTAAGCCAGCGTAACCCCTTGTTTTTTTAAAAAATAATGGAGCATTAAATTCAGCAATGGGGTATTTCGAGAGGCCTAAATGAGCCTTAAATTCTGATATAGGCGATAATTTGTTTAAATGTTATTTTAACATGTGGTTACATCAACTTAACGTTAAGCCAGCGGTACCCATTGTTTTTTTAGAAAATAACGGAGCATTAAATTCAGCAATGGGGTATTCCGAGAGCCCTAAGTGAGCCTTAAATTCTGGTATGGGTGATAACTTGTTTAAATGCTATTTTAACGTGTGGTTACGTCAACTTAACGTTAAGCCAGCGGTACCCATTGTTTTTTAAAAAAATAATGGAGCATTAAATTCAGCATTGGGGTATTTCGAGAGCCCTAAATGAGCCTTAAATTTGTAGAGATTCATGAGAACTATCAAAAACCAGTATAGAAATTTTTGATTTTTTCAAAAATTATTTTCAAAAACACAAAAGTAGTGCTCAATCCCTCAATTTTGATTGGATGTGGCTGGTTAACGAACTTGTCCTTACTTTTTCGGCTCTGATAAAGTGTACCAAAGCTCAATTCAATCTGATAATTCTGTCGAGAGTTATGCCGCACACGACCTACAGACAGACAGACAGACAGACAGACACTTTCGTAAAAACCATTTTTTCTGACTCAGGGGGTCTCAAAACGTAAAGATTTGATAAAAATTTCGAAAGTCATTTTTCACATAAAACCAATACCTTCTCATCCATGATGAGAATGTAAAAATCAATTTCGAATAAACAACCCCTATCACTGACAAGCAACCCATAATTTTGAAAAATACTTTTTGGGCAAAATAAACTACTCCAGAATTTCGGGCTATTTTCGGGCTCTTGAAATACGCAAAAATAATTTTTGAAAAAACAATCCTCATTACTGAAAAGCAACCTTTAATTTTTAAAAATACATTTTGGACAAAAAAACTACTTTAGAATATCGGGTTATTTTCGGGCTCCTCAAAAATGTCTTTTTCGATTTTTGGGCTGCAGCCCTTTACATCAAATCACACTCTTGTATGGCTATGTAGAATGAAGGCATGAACTTCTACCAATATTGGCATCAACTCAAGCATTTCTAGATCATAAAGTTTGCAAAATTATGAGTTTTAGTCAAAGTCGTCTCTACTTGGCCATGTAGGAATGCATTTTAATGTTAAGAGTTGGAGCCTAAAAATCGATATAAACATTTTCGAAAAGCCCAAAAAGGGTCCGAATAATAAGTAGAACAAATTCTTTAATCTTCACATATTATACCCTCATTTTGTCTACAGGTTGTTGAAATAAGTCAACTAATTGAGGGGTTACATCACTTTGCCCACGAAAATATTATTCTTTTTCTAGAATATTTATTGAAGTATTGTAATAAAACGTTTTTATTTAGATTTAAATACATTAATGTATTATACTACTATTAAACTAGAAAATGATTTATTATTTATTTCTTTTTTTTTGCAAAAATGACGGTTTGTCAGACGATGTACTGGAGCGCTGCAAAAATAGATCGTCGTACAGTGGGAACTCTAGCTTTGCAAATTTTCAATCAATCGACTTAAATCTTCTTTAATGTAATCATTAGATGTTTTTCCAGTGAAATACGTATCCGTTTTTAAAAATATACATTTTTAATAAATAGCATCGACTTAAAGTAAAATATACGTATTTAGCACTAAATTTCGTTACTTAAAGTTGCATAAAAAATGCAAATATGAACTTAAAAAAAAATCCTATGTATTTCACAAGAAAAACATCCCGTGATTCCATTAAAAAAAGATTTAAGTTGATTGATTAAAACATGTTAAAGTTAGAGTTCCCACTGGCTTTGAAAATGTAGTTTTGAGTAAAACGCGTTTAAAGTTTCGAGAATGTTAGCGCGCTAATGCGCGCCTCTACTTCTACAGTTCAAATATTGCCCTTTTACTTTCGATATCAATTTGTAAATAACGGCATATTATTTTCTTAGATATAGAGTACTTTAAGGTAATCCGGTAGTGGGAAGGGGGGCGGTTAAGTGCCCTTCTTTATTTCATATATAGATAGATTAGAATCCTCCCGATTGAAAAGTCCTCTGCCATTTTGTGCCTTACCGTTTTAAATTTTGAATTGTCACGTCTCGGAATTACTTAGTTCTACATGGTTCAGCGTTATGGCAAAGAGCACGTCAAATTTCTCAGGTAAGGCAATTTTTTATGTCAATTTCGCTAAGGGTAGGCTTAAAACCAACAATTCGGGACTCCCCTTCCTTTAGAATTTTTTGCAATCCAAAATTTTATTTTCAAATTATTTTATGACGATATATTTATTCAGTGCCTATTAGAAATTTAACTCCATTGAGTTTAATATATTCGATTCAGAAATAATTTGGCAGAAATTGAGCCCCTGAAAAGCCGAACGTCCTGAGCGCGCGGACTGGCATTTCCTAGTAGGCAAGAGAGGGGATGCGCGTTAGTATGCTCCGCGTTTAATCTGACACAAAATTTTTAAATCGCGATTACTCGGGTAATTATTGTCTTGTCGAGTTGATTCTTGCGTTAAAATTTTCTTTAGTCTTTGCCCATCCTAACGAATACAATCTCATTTTGGATTTCCCTAAAATTCAATAACCAAACAGTACACAAACATCACACAACTTTGAGCTCAAAAATATCGCTATGAATTTTCGAATTCCCCTAAACAAACAATTTCTATCAATTGTATGTACATTAAATTATAACATATCACAAATTCAGCATGAATATATAAGATTTGTAAGAATGGTGTGCATAAATATTTATAAGAAAGTTGTGCGTATTTGTACCTTATTTGTAATTAATTCACCAAATGTACAAAAAGACTAAGAAAATTTTTTTAATAAAAAGCCCTTAAAAATATTTTTTTCACTTAAAATTCAATCACAACGTTGCGCGCGTTCGTCAATAGTGCGCAATCTGCGCGATTACGATCGAACGTTAGAATATTTATGCTCATCATTGTTACAAATCTTATCCAATCATGCTACATTTGTGATATGTTATAATTTAATGTACACACAATTGATAGAAATTGTTTGCTTATGGGGATTCGAAAATTCATAGCGAAATTTTTGAGCTCAAAGTTGTGTAATGTTTGTGTACTGTTTGGTTATTGAATTCCAGGTAAATCAAAAACGAAATTATATTCGTTAGGATCGGCAAAGACTAATGCAAAATTTTAACGCAAGAATCAATTCGATGTGACAATAATTACCCGAGTAATCGCGATTTAAAAATTTTCTGTCGGATTAAACGAGGTGCATTCTAACGCGTATCCCCTCTCTTGCCTACAAGGAAATACCAGTCCGCGCGCTCAGGACATTCTGCTTTCCAGGGGCTCAATTACAGTTTTTCAATACTCCTTGGAAATCCCTCTTAATGTGCTAGCGTTGAGTCAGAGAAAGAAAATTTCCATATTAATCTTCCTAGGTTTTTGGAAGCTGAACAACTTTTCCATTTACATTATTAAAGTAAAAAACATTTTTGGGTAGATAAAGCAGAAAATAGTATATTACGTGCCTAGGCGCACAATGAGCGTTATTGCGCGACGAGCGGCAATGCTCGCAGGAGATCTAAGCCAAGGCGTAGCCGAGACCAAGCCGAGACCAAGCCGAGACAAATCCGAGGCGCGATCAGTCCTGCGAGCATTGTCGCGAGTCTCGTAATTTCCCGAATTCTGTGCATTGGCACGTATTCTATTTTATGTGACTTCCGTGCGTATACGAGTTTTTATGCGTACACTCGAATCTAATCTAGTATTGTAATTGTATGCGGTGCTAGTCATTACACTTGATATTTCGCATGCGCAGTTCAATTTTTACATTACATTCCTCTGTAGCGCAATACACAACATTTCTCTACTCTTAACTGTATCGAAAAAACGAGTTTACGCGCCGGAGGCACATAATAGAGTTTTTGGTAACTGTCAAATTCTATTTTTTTAATTTTCCGTTGTAGCGCAGTAAGCCAGTGACACTAATTGTAGAAAATATAGTCCTCTACAACTTTTTTTAAACAAATTTTGTTGTACTCCTAAACAGGGACGGATCTAGAAAAAAAATTTGGGGGGGGGGGTCCGATCGAAAAATTTAAAAATAAAAGATATTTCGGCTTTCACAAAACGTGACGTTAGAATTGTGTTAGACAAACTAGAATTTTTCCGCTAGTGATGGCTTATTGAATTGTGTGTTTATTTTTGTTATTTGAGTTACATTTTCGAAAAGTAGGCACAAGAATAAAAAGTTTAATGAAAATAATTCGTGTTTAAAATTACCTGTACAACACACAGTCCCGAAATTAGAATATCTGGGCAGTTTAGGGAGCTTCTCTGGTTCTTGACGGTCTACAAATAGTCTACGGACATCCGGAGCAATCCGGAGACCGTCTCTTACGGTTGAAGGACTATGTGCTGTACGGGTATTGAGATTTGAGGAAGTCTGATATTTCGGGGGGGGGGGGGGCCGGACCCCCAGGACCACCCCTCTGAATCCGTCCCTGCTCCTAAAAGGTCAGTCATAAACTAAAAATGTATTCAACGTAAAATGTGTATATTAAAAATATCTAGAACTCTAATTTGAAGCTTTTTTGTAAATTTTCTTTTATTTACCAAAATAAAATGGGTAGAAAATGAAATTTTTGTGGTTTCATCAAGTTTTGACTTTCTAAACGACATCTGCACTGAAAAAACAGTATAGCTGAGAGAACTATATTTTGGTCCTCAGAACCAGAAAATATTGCTATCAGACCAATGCTACGGTATGGTCCTTAGAACTATGCGAGTATAGGTGAGACAGATATGGGTGCTTCTATTCCAACAGTGATTGTTAATGTCTTATATTGTTTGCTCTCACTGGTCATACATTAACAATGTATTTATAAAATTTTTGTATCAATACGATCCTTATCAACATATTTCATCACTTTTTTGTATAATATAACTTGCAGTCCAGAGAAAATTTACAGTATGTCGCTTAAATGTCAGTACCGTGTCATGTCCATTCTTAGAATTTACCTATAAATCCATTATTTTCCTTGTCGCAATAAATGATTCAAACTAATTAACCCATAAATCCTAATGTATATAATCAAACTTAAACAAATTGGCAAATTTTTTTTCAATATATTTATTTAACATTGAATTCTAGCTTAATAACTTTTGTCCTTAGATTTAAGCGAATTTTTGATTTTGAAATCGTATGAGTCGTACGCCATCTACTTCAAGATCAATGAAACAACTAGTTAGCCATACTGAAAGTACGTTATCTGAGTCATGTTTACAAACATTACGTTTATAGAATAGTGCAACGAGTTTGTGTCATTTTAAAAGTCAATTTTTAGAAAGGTATGTCATAAATTTACTGGTCAGTACCGTGGTTTTGGTAAACTCAGTTAACTATTGATTTTTTTTTGTCTTGTTATAGTATTTTTGTACTTATTACTAACCTAAATTATACGGTAATTGAATATTATCAAATTCATAACCAAATAATTATAGTTGCTATTTAAATTTAAAATGTCAGAACCGTGGTTGTCAGTACCGTGTAAAAAAAAATATAAATATATTTAATTATTAATAAAATTATTTTAATAATTGATTATAACTTTTTTTTCATTGAATATGGCCCCAATACTACGTACAAAAAAATTACCTCAAAATATTGACAAAAAAAGTGCTAAAAATCAACACTTACCAAAGAAAAAAAATGTGAAGTCTAAAAACACAGGTAATTCTGAAGTGCAAAAACGTCGTTTAGAAAAAAAACGTATTGCTGAAAAATTAAGAAGACAAAAGGTACGTAATGAACCAGAAGCTTATGAAAATTACTGTCAAAAGGAATGAGCAAGAAATGAAAAAAAGAAGATAGAAGGGAAACGTAAATCGATTGAACAATTATCGGATCGGGAAAAGCGAGCTCGTCGTAAACAACAAAATGAATGGAAAAAAAACTCACGGGCACGACAAAAAAAAGTAATTGAGTTAGCAAAAAATCAAAAAGATTTAAATGATAACTTCGAATCAAAACAAGCTAGGTTAGGAAAGAAACGAATACAAAAAAATTTACGCAAATGTTTTAGAGACAACAAAAAATTATTAAACGAAAATAAAACTCTTCGAACAAAAATTAATAACTTACATAAAAAACTACAGCGTTTAAAAATCAAGAAGCCTAATTCCACATCGCCTGAATCTAAAGTTGATAACTGCCTAAAAGGTAAAAATGTAGACCCCCAAATTCGTAAAACGTTGTTGTTTCACGAAATTATGGTACGGCAATTACAAACATCCTATCAAGACTCAAAAAGTTCACAATTTAAACAGATATTGGGTAGAGTAATAAGCGGAAAAATTGTAAAAAAATATCGTCAACTATCTGCTGTCAAAAAAAATATTGCTCCTATTATTTCCTCAAGAGTACATAGAAGTAATAATCCACTGGAATATTTTAAAAATAAAAAAAGCAATCAAATTTTCATTCAAGATCAAGTAAAAAGTTTTTATGAAGAAAATAGTAAGATAATACCCGATAAAAAAGCCTCTATTAAAATAAATGGTAAACAAATAACAAAACGATACATGAATGCTACGATCAAAGACTTACATGCTAAATTTTCTTCCCAAAGTACTTACTGCGTTAACTACTCTACATTCGCATCATTACGTCCAAGATATTGTATTGAACCTAAAATTACTAATCAAAATACGTGTGCGTGCTTTACACATGAAAATTTCTTTTTGCTTATACAAGCTTTTCACAATCACAAATTATTGACAGAAAATACTCCATATAAAATTTTGAGCAGTTTCTTATGTGACAGTAATTCTGAGCTATGTCTGTCAAGAACATGCGAAAAATGTAAGTTAAGAAAATTAGAATTTAATCTGAAAAATACTAATTCTAGTGATAAAATGTTTTACATGAAATGGGAATTATCTTCAGAACAAAGAATAAATGAAAAAACAAAGAAACCCATTACTGTTAAAATTACTGCAAAAAAAAAAATTTCCATGTACGATAGGGCAAGCAATTAGTCATTTTAAGCATCAGTTGAATTTGTTTATAGCTCATGAATACAGAATTACTCATCAAAATAACTCCATGAAAAAACTAACTCAGTCCTTACAAAGCAATGAGTTAAGATTACTTATTGACTTCAGTGAAAATTATTCATGTAAATATGAAACGGAAGTTCAATCAGTACACTTTGAGGCTAGTAGAGTGCAATGTACAATGTACAATGTAATCTGAGGATTCATTGCAAGAAGCTGAAAAATGGCCAAATTTGTCTAAAAATCTAACGTGTCTTCAAAAAGATGTTGCTAGTAATTATCCAGCAAAAATTCAGACTATATCACTACGTAGAAGCTCAAGAATTCCAAAAATGCTGTGATAAAAACCAAAAACTACGATTAAATTAATTTGTTTTTTCGTAAAATGTGTTAAATTTCATGTTGATTAATATTTTATATACATTTTAATGTATTTTTATTTGTTATAAATGAGTTAATATTTATTACTGTAGTGTTAAATAATTAATACAAAAGAGTTTAAAAATATTATAATACAATTCATAAATAAATTTGATAATTTTTCTGAAGAATGTTTACCAAATTTATTTCATGTCAATACCGTGGATCAATGAGTCAGTACCGTGGCACGAAAACTTTGAAATTAGATTCTTCTTCCTGATATTTCAAAGTTGTAGCAAAATCCTTTCGGACTTTCATTTTTACAGTAAAATAGTATAATAATATGTATACAAAAACAAAAAACGTTTGATTATAGGATCAAAAAATTTTTAGAAAAAAAAAGTAACAGTTAGAACAGAATCACCCATATATTAGTACTCCTAAACGCCATATTGCTCCGCGAAGGATGCAAATTCGTTGATATGACAATACGATGTGCATGCGAAGCAATGTATAGGTCGCGCGGCAAACCAGTATAGTTGTCTCACCTATACCGCATGGGTCGAGACACTATATACCGGTATGGGTCAAAGAGCAGGTATTTTGCTGAACTAAAATTCTGTATAGTTTTCTCAGTTATGCTGGTTTTTCCGTGTGTGTATATTTTGCTCATTATTTTTGTAATCAGCGTGTAAAAATACATTGATTTGGATATCGTATATATGTATATATATATATATATATCTTTGGCAACAAAGAAGCACCTAGTTGGGGAACGGATAAAATAGTATATGTGGTAAGGAAAGCATCTGCCTGAATTGATGCTTGCTCCTCTAAAAAACTGTCCCTAAGTACTCCAAGGTCATGGCACCTGCTTTTTCTCTCCGTCACTTTGTAGGGCAAAGTCTGAGCTTTTGTAAATCTGTGTAACTTCACTCTGCAAGCCACTCGTGACCAGTCTGTATAGTTGAAAAGTTTTTTTCATGTTGCATATTTTAGCTTTATGACAGGTATGAAGAACTATGATATAAGACTTTGATATACAAAAATTATGAGGGCTGGGAGAAGGAAGACAAGTTAGTCTGATGACGAAGGATTAGTCGGTAAAGCAAGATGAATCTCGTTATGATTTGCTTCGGTAACTTGAAAGCGCCCGGGGTTTGGCAAACGTTAACGCGGCGTTGGCCGGGCCATATACAGGCTACTAACTTGGCGGGGCCAGTAAAGAAGCTCAATGGGAGTCTAAAGAGTCCGTGGTAAATAGTTGCAAGGCCTTCAAGGGATTCGAAACGTCTAGAGTACAAGGCGAACTCTCTTGAAATCCAGAGAGTAAGTAAAAGAAAGAAGAGGGTATTTCAGAGATTTGAAACGTCCCAAGTAGAAAGAAAACTTTCCAGAGATCTAAAGAGTAAGCGTAAGGTAAGCGAAGAGTGAGCAAAAAGGAAGCAGAAGATAGGCATTGGTTGTTTAAAAGATGCAAAAAGGTTTGGTTGTTGAGCGCTTAATAATTTTAGAACTAAGTACATGGGCGACTTAGCTGCTAAGGGTCAGGAACAACTGACCAAATTTTTTTAATACCTCCTTGCACGCGCCACTTTGTAGTTGAAAAAAAGTTTTTGTGTACGTAGATACAAGTATGTCCATATTTATCGAAACCGATCTAGTGTGCGAACAAAAAATTCATATAAAAGTCTTTCTTAAATGACTTTTTCTTAATTCAGTATATATCAAATTATGTTTTTATAGTATGAAAAACAATATTGTGTCATTCTTATTCTATACATGATAAAAAATAAGAAAAATCTGGATTTTATAATACTAAAAATTAAACAAATTTATACAAAAATAACAACGCATTGAGTGTACAATATATACATTTTGGGCAAACCGATTCGTTGAATTTTTTACATAGTTATCCTGTACGTTTTTGACAAGACGACTAATGGCATCTACTAGCATTCTCGACATTTTTTTGCCAAGTTTATGCATTATTTCACGAAAGCACGTTGTTCATAAATAAGGCTAAACATAAAGTGCACGGCAAACTTATATACTTGTCTCTTTTCGTGCAGGCTCAACAGCAATCATTTCGTCTATTCGAATTTTATAAGAATATTGTATCCCAGGGTTTTTTAGTTAATTTTTTTGTAATATTGCATTTTTTGTTATTCTAATGAAAATTTGAAATTCATTTTCTTTTTGAGAATGTGATCATTAAATTATGATATTTGTAGACTGATATTTGTAGTTTTTTCATCTAAGGAAGCAAATGCACCTGGTAGTTTTTTCTTATTTTAGCAGATGACGTAGCAATAATAATTTAAATGCGTGTCCACATATGTGGACATGTGAAAGAAGACGTTAATATGGGTTTGTGTGCCGAGCCTCCTTCCTGTGGTATGATACACAACTTTGTCTGCTTCTTACAAGATAAGTTGTATTGCCGTCTTTCTCCCTCGTAACGCATGAACCGCTCCATCTCTATCCGTCCGGCCCTTTTCTCAGATTATACATTTCCTGGACCTCGAGCTACCTAGATCTATAGTTTGGATAAGTACCCTTGCGAGAGAAAGATTAAAATTTTCTTGCGTATCCATTGTGGACATTTTTTTTTCAACGTTAATATTTTTATTACGATTTTTGAAGATTTTATTCAACGTCCAGTATTTATGATATTGAAATAAATAAAATGAACGGTCTTTCCAGACAAATAACTGAAGAACGAAAAAAATTCTGCCACGCCCTGGATTCGAACCAAACTCCCATCTTCACA
The DNA here is from genome assembly GCA_030998225.1 of Diplolepis rosae. Lineage (NCBI taxonomy): Eukaryota > Metazoa > Arthropoda > Insecta > Hymenoptera > Diplolepididae > Diplolepis > Diplolepis rosae. Next base: position 332,370 of record JAPYXD010000171.1, read on the forward strand.
TGACTGATACGCTATCGGTCAGCGTATCACTTAATGTAAAGTGGGGACCCCGGTTCGAATCCGGGCCGGGGCTGATTTTTTCTCCTTCTTCAGTCACTTATAATCTTTGATTATACTTTTTATAAACTAAATAGCTATACCACAGTAACTGGACCGGAATATTACATTTTGTAATCCATTTTTCTCCGTGATAAAGTTGCCATAGGTCATGAGTTGTTATAAATTTTTGTAGTAAATTTAATGTACAAGTATAGAAGGCATGGGTGCATATGTGTCATCTTATTCCCAGAGAATTAATTCGGAAAATTATATTTTTATCCAACAAAAATTATAATATTTACTGGCACGCATGTACCACGCATATAAAACTTTCGTGAAGTTTCTTTCGTTTTGCCGAAGATCACGCTGTGAACATAAACGTAACCTTGCTAAACTTACACACGCTAACCAAGCAATGAGGTATGCAGAAACGCGAGGGATTTAAAGCGCAGACGCTATATTTAAAATACAATTTTTTTAAATTCAGCTGAAAAAAGTTCTTGTAATTACTGAACCAAGTTTTATATGATTTACAAATGTTTTAAGATATGATTTCAAGAAAGATTAACGAAAAGTTGTCTAACTATCAAATTCAACTTATTAATTATTTCCAACGCATTGCAATTTAAGTATTATACACTGTACTGAATATCAGTGTTGGGCCCAAGATAGGCACCATGTTCGTGAGAAATTTAGTATACATGTATAAAACAATATGAAAAAAATAATATTTTTTTGTTAGTAAATTTCCCGTCATTTTTCTAAACTGTTTTTCAAAGTATTTAAGCAGTTAAAGAAAACTTCATATCGACTTTGCTTTTACCCTTCCTGTAATTCTTCCACGAATTTCATAATCTAGGCTTCAATAGATAATACATAGCCTCTATTTTAAAATAAAGCCGAAGACTTTTCAGTACATTTTAATAGAATATTTCGTGAGATTATACAACAAAAATATTTTCGATGTTTACTAAACTATCTTGTATATTTCCTATTATTGAAATAATTTCATAAATTTTCCAGAAATTTGTTTACAGTGTAGTATACAGATTTTGAATTGTAAAAGAAGAGTATATTTATTTTAATACTATTTCTCTCCAAAATGTACATATTTGGTACATAAAGTTCTACTTCTTATATAGCAAGTAATGCAATTTTTTTATAGTCTAGTACATTTAATTTACCAAAATTTCTAACAGTGGTAAAGTAAAAAAATTCTTAAGCAGATAGAATCGTAAAATATGTTTTAGATACTCGATATAAATTGGAGTTTTAGTTATATCACAACACTGACGGTACGTATATAGACTTGAAAGATGTATTTTTGTACTTCCTTGACTTCTGATCAACGACACCGTAACTTAATGCTCGCATTTTCCAGCTGAAGCGTTAAAGTTTTAAACTGTTGAGCACTTAATTGGTGGCTGATGTCACGTCCTTGAGTATGCTTGGCTATCGACTATTCAATTGGCTCCTGTTTTACGCCCCATTACAGAGTAGCTGATGTATGGTACACCATCAAATGAAATACTATGTAAATTCAAGACACATAAAGTGTTACAGAGCGATAGCACTCAGACTATTGATCATATCCAAAAATGATTCACACAAAAGTTTCAGTGTTCGAGAAGACCGTCATACTGAACCAAACTTCTTTTTTATCGGTGGAGGCGCTGAAGCTACGTTAGGGTCAGCTCTACTTTTTTAAACGGAACCATGTATTTCTTTCGATAACGTTATTACCGATTCGAAGACGAATTCAGCGACCTAAACATAAGGTCATTCTAGTTACGCAAAGTATGAAAATAGTCGAAAAATGGAAATATATCGGAATAATCACTTTCAAAGGATCCACTAAACTTGCTTTGTGTCTACCTACAAAAAATGCTCCAAGTGATGACCCTCGACTTGCAAGCACTTGTTAATTCGCTGATGAAAAGACCCTCTAACTTCAGCCAACATTTGTGGTGGAATTTCGGTACATGCTCGGCGTATTCTTTCTTTCATGTCGTCAGGCGTGGTAGGTGCTACCGCCATTACGCGTTCTTTGATAAAACCCCATAAAAAGTAATATGGTGATGTTAGATCTGTCGAACGAGGTGGCCAAGCTACAGGGCTGCCTCGTCCTGTCCACTTTTCGTCAAAAATCTCATTCATCATTTGTCTTCAACAAAGAGCATAATGGGGTGGTGCACCATTGCGTTGCATCCGCATGTTTTGCGAACATGCAAGGGCATGTCTTTCATTAATTGAGGCAGTAAGTTTTGTAGAAATTTTGTGTAAACTTGCCCAGTCAAGAGACCTTCAAAAAAATAAGGACCAATGACGTGATCGCCGACAATGCCGCACCAACAATTAACGGACCACGGATGTTGAAATGGTACAGTTCTCATCCATCGAGGATTCTCATTTGCCCGATAATGCATGTTATGCCTATTCACATTTCCCGTATTTGCGAAGTTAGCTTCATCAGAAAAAAACACATGACTCAAAAATGAGACATCTGGGTACATTTTTCTACAAATCCAATTACAGAAATTGACGTGTTTCAGGAAATCATTGCCGTACAAATCATGATGTAATGACATACGATACGGATGGAACTTCTGTTTGTTTCACTGTACCGAAGCGACAGAAATGGTCAACTAATCGCTCAAAAGCCATGTACGATTTTTTTTGCCTATCCAGATAACAAGCCGCATACAAATCTTGGGCGTTCCTGTAATGTTTACGGCATTCCCCCAGCACCATCAACATATCAAAATATTCTTGCAAATCGTTCATTTTCTCGTTCCGATGTACTCACATTAGAAGGTAATGCGTGACTAACTGATATGTCAACAGAAAATGCTTACTTTCTGCCGATGTCAACAATACCCTCTCGATGTGTATTATCATGGGTATCGTAAGAAATGAAAAGAAATGAAAATGATTCTTCAACTACTTTCATACTTTTCGTGACTAGAATGACCTTGTGTTGTAGGTCGCTAAATTCGTCTTAAAATCGGTAGTAATGTCATCGAAAAAAAATACATGGTTCCATTTAAAAAAGTAGAGTTGAACTTGACGTAGTTTCAGCGCCTCCACCAATAAAAAAATAGGGTGGTCCAGTATGACGGTCTTCTCGAACACTGAAACTTTTGTCTGGAACATTTTTGGGTGTGATCAATAGTTTGAGTGCTATTGCTGTGTAACACTTTATGTGCCTCACCCTGTATACTACGACACGCTTTCGTCGAATCACGCACACGCTCTCTTACAATCCTCAAACATAAAATTCGAAACTTTGTTATATAGTGACCGCAATAGTTATTCAGAGTTTGTGGAACAGTGTCGTGACTAGAGTTCTTGAGCCTCACTCAAGTAAAAATAAATCAACTTTTTTGATAAATTATTCATAAAATATTTTTAAAAATTAATATAATTAATCAATTATCATAACTATGATTATTGATATATATATATATATATATATATATATATATATATATATATATAATATAATATAATTATTAAATTATATTGAGTATAATACATTTATATTATAACTACGTATGAAGTTTAATGAAACTAAATTTTCAAATGTATATTAAAAAATTGCATTATTATCAAAAAGTATCTTGTGTAAAAAAATTCAAAAGAAGGTTCTTTTATTTTCTGTGTTGTATATTTTAAAAATATGGATTTTACAATTGCGAATTCCAAATTATTATTGTGCCTAAGAAATTTATGTGAAATCTAAATCCTGTGTAGATTTTTCAGATTTTATGTAATACACTTATCAAGTCTTTTGTTGTTTAAATTTTCATGAAAGTAATTTAATTTAAGAAACTTGAGTGAAAAAGAAAGAAGTAATCATAAATGAATTAAGAACAAATTTTGTATCACGAATTTATTAAATTTACAGAATCTATATAACTAGATTATGTGAAACTTTTAAATAAATTATATAAACTAGTGGATAATGATAAAAAAAATAGTGGATAACACTGCGCAGCATCTACGAAAGCTTCGTGACGAACAGACAAAACACAATCAATCACGACTGCAGTACGATGAATTTTTAAAATCACTAGTTTATAAGTTCAATACACTATTTTTGATTTAGAGAGTATTAAAATAAACTGTAATTGTATTTTGTATGTTTTTAATTGATTTTGATTATTAATTATAATAACTTGGAACATCAGTATTCTGAAAATTCAACATGTTTTTCAAATTAAAAATATTTTATGTGTGCCCAAGGCGTAAATTACTTTCATTCGTTCCTGCGTGAATAGATATAGCTGGTGGAATAAGTAGAATGAACGGAAAGCTCTACATTTTTTGTGATTTATTAAAAGATTGATTTTTTATAATTATACTACAAGTAATAATATATATATATTTAGAAATCTTTAATGCACGCTTCCATACTTTACCCTACACTTCTGAATTTTACGCAACTTTGATTCATTTTTAAGCATATAATATATCACAAATAATTACAATGATACTTAATAACTAACCACTGTGCAATGCTTTGAACCAATGTTCAAGCTCAAGTGGATGCTTGGAATTTTTATTTGTATTCAATTGCAAGGCATGTTCCTCTTCAAATCTTTCTCACACAGCCGAAATAGTATATTGAGCAACGAATGCGGGAAGTCACCGACTGCCCACGGGTGCGGGGTTGGGCGCACATCCACGCGATTGGGCAATCGGCTGCCCCGCACAAGTTGCTCATACTATTTTTTTTAGTAATGCGTAAGAAATGTTGCTTCGAGCGTCTGTTTAGCAAGTGATACTACTGTTATACAAGTTATGTAGTTATTAAAAATAATAGAGAACCGGGATTATTTTTTCACGCCTGTAGGGAACGACATTGGCAGGCCGCGTTTCGGCGAGTTTCCTATCTATCTGTATAAATATATTCTATGCCGTAACGGCAGCCATGATTGTAAGTCAGTTGGTAGCGGGTCGTTCCCGTGTTAACAAGCGCAGACTTGCGCACTTCAACCATTACAAATATAAATTGTTATTTGTTAATTAAGTGGTGTTACTTCATTTACTAGACCGTACCTGGGACAGTAGGTCTCCCACGTTTTTCCGCATACTAAGCACCTACACGCCTATCGATGCTGTCGCCATCTCTTGGTATGTTAAAAAAACAATAGAGAATCGATGGTGCATATTGTTACACTGAAAAAAAAGTTAATTGAACCTACTTTTTCGACTTGCTAAATATGTCACTGCTAATTTATTGGTTGGTACAACTACTTTTCTGATTAATTTTACTACTCAAGTAATAGGCAATAACATCAACAAAGAAAGTAGTTGTGCCAACCAATAAAGTAGCTGTGGCATGTTTTACAAACCACAGTAGTTCTGTCAACTAACTATTTTGTTCAGTGTCGTATTTCGATTTTCCTTTGTAATTTTGCATAACTTCGTGGCTTACATAGTGCATAAAAATTTTACTTTTTATAAAGTAATGTGAAAAGTATCAAAAGAATAAGCTGAAACATTTTAGAATAGACAATCTAAAATTTTTCAATAGCGTTCTCAAGAACTTCAGAAGTTTATTAGATGGTACAATACACGGATGAAAATAGTTCGAAAATGTTTACTCAACTCTTAGCTACTTTGCTAAAAGTTAAGTAAAGTTTCTCAAGCTATTTTTCTCCATGCAGTTACACGTATGACACCAAATTTCTAACGCTAGTCCTATCTATGTTTGAATGATATTTGATTTTTCAAAATACATGGGTAGCTGCAAAAGTTTTTAGCAGGGCTTAAATAAAGTAAAGTCAATTCATATACTATACGGCATTCGAAAGAGCGCTGTTCACTGAGTTACGTATATAAGGTGGTGGGGATGTGGAGTGAAGGAAAGACTGGTCTACATTATTGCTTTGTGCGACTAGCACCATAGATCTCACCAGGCGTGATTTTTGTGCGATGATTTTGTATATGATTATAGAAAAGGGCTTACTGCAGATGAATGCTTCACCAGTTTGACTCAAGATTTTGGAGGGTCTGTCCCTTCAAGAGCAACAGTACATAAATGGTTCAAGGAATCCAAAAAGGGACGCCAATCTCTAGAAGACAAGTCTCGTGCAGGTTGTCTACACACTGCGGTGATGGATAAGAACTTTACGGCTGTGCGTAAACTAATTACAGAAGACCCACATATCACTTATCGTGAAATAGAGGCAACTCTAGAGATTGAATCAACTCTCATAAATACAATTCTGCATAAGTATTTACAGATTAAAAAAATCTGTGCTCGATGGGTACCCAACAGTTTTACTAAGGAGCAAGAAACTGCCCGTGTAAATTGGTGTCACACAATGTTAAAACAATTCAAAGATGGAAAAGCTAAAGACATCTACAACATCTTCACGGGTAACGAAACGTGGCCCTATCATTATGAGCCAGAAACAAAATTACAGTCGACAGTCTGGTGCTTTTCAGACAAAGAACCACTAACTGACTGAAGGTGTGAAAGAAGAAAGATTATTGCACCTTTCTTCTTGATAACTGTTCACATAACCACTGTTAGAAAAAATGCATTTTCTTAATGGTTTTTGAGAATGCACAAGTGTATTGAAATAAGGGGAAAGTACTTTAAAATGGTATGAGAGGTGTTGTACTGATGTATCTATCATATAAAAAGATACCAAAACTTCTGCAGCAACCTATGTAACAAAGATTCAAAATTTATTATTTTAATAAATATTATGTTTGCTTTTCTTTGTTTCATTAAAAAAAAAATAGTATCATTTCAAAGATAATATCCCTTCAATTTTAAAAAACTTGTGTTGTATTTCACCTAAATATGAGTTAAATACGTAAATTTTTTGTAAAAATATGCAAAAAATACAATATCGATAAAATTTATCACATTTACACATATAAATGACATAAATGCCACAAAAATATTATAATTCTATATACCGAGTCACACGCACAGCAGTCGTTAACGCTAACCGTTCGTCGAATACCCCCTTTAAAAGCTATTATTTAAATTTTAGCAGAAATTCACCTATATTTTTGTGTTGGGTGGAAGAAAAACTTCAGAAAAACATTAAGTTAAAAAGAGTTTCTCACCAAAACCTGATAGGGACCTTGTCAGTATTTTCTTGTCTCCATTATCAGGTATGAACCCTATCAGAATCCAGCTTTAAATAAGGAAATTTCTACGCGGGATTTTCCTTCGCAGGTCAATTTAAATATCTTACTGGAATTTTGCAACAAAACAATTACTTATAGTGCATTTATTGACAATAAATATACAGTAATTAGTTGGATTTCTCCTTTCAAATTTGAAATTTTGTAATTCTTTGATTATTTATTTTTAATTCGGCCCAATAAAATTCGAACAAATTCAGCTTTTATGGAAAGTACTGTATCAGTCTTATTTTGAACATTTTTTCTTATTCGACATGGATAGGATACAAAAAGGGATAGAATTCCTTTAAAATAGGTAAAGCTAAACAACTCTTGAATTTGTTATGTTTCACAGTTAATTTTACTTTGAATGTATACGCCTAGTGTATAATCCAACAAAACTTTCCTAGCGAACTGGCTAAACGCTAACTTTACGCTGTAGCGTAAAGCTATCGTAAAGCTATCGTAAAGTAGCATTATAACTCATGAATGAGGCAAAATAAATATTCAAAATGATTTTATCCTTATTCTGCGTTAAAAATAACGTTAACTGGTAATTGAAATATGCAATAATTTTATTTATTAACGCTAAAAATTAAAAAAACAATACCTGTCATTGAAGGCAGTGCAGTGGTTCATCACTTTCCATGTCTTCACCGTCAGGATTGACTATTTGTTAGAGTGAGATGAAAGTATAGTTGTGTCTCATTCCAACCGCTGGTCAACTTTAACCGTGAAGACGTTCCACAAAAGGTGAACCACTGTACTGCTTTCAATGACAGGTATTATGTTTTTTTAATTTTTAGCGTTAATAAATAAAATTATTGCATACACTGCAAAAAGAAGTGTCTTACCTGGTATCTTACTGTAAGATATGAGATGGGAATTTGCTATCTTCTGTCTTAAAATAAGATGTCTCACGAAGTGTCTTATTCAAAATTAAGACGACTTACGTATCTTGGTACGAATAAAGATGTAATTTCCGTCTTACAAAATAAGATACTTGATTGAGTTAGATAATGTGTTTTAGTTTAAGATGTTTAGGGTGTCATAAGATGGTTCTGGCATAAGATGTTTCTGAATTGTAAGATATAGCAGGTCAATAAGTTAGCAAAAACTAAGACGCGTAAAGTGTCAAAGAAGTAGTGGTCGAAAGATAGAATCTCTCAAAGGGTTATAGTTACAGTTCATAACCTCAAGAAATGGAGCGTTTTGACTGTTCCATCTTTTTCTTCTGTGGCGTAATATCAACTCATTTAGAGGAATATATTGTTCAATTTCATCGACACGATTCTTTATTCAAACTTTACATATGACGGATGTGGAGCTACATGTAAAAAGTGTAAATCGTATCAGCAACACGTGACTCGATATCAGGTATACCTTCTGTTTTAACGTATTGGATACGTTTGCTAAATCGCTTGTCTCCTTTTCCAATATAGATCATTTACTTGAATTAATTTTTTTAAGAAGTACGTACAGCCATGTAAGCCACCACATGTGTAGCAGACACCGGTATGCCGTAAGCTTTTTCTCACAGTGTAGAGGTTATAAGAACAATAAACTGTCGGTAACTTAAGTAATCTGTGTTACCGATGGCTCAACTGAAGATATTTTACGTGTATTCAAATAAGATGTTTTAAGCAACTTGAAAGTGACTACCGAAACATCTTAGATATGACTACGCAAGTATCTTAAATTAAGACACTTCTTTTTGCAGTGTATGTCCATTACCTTTTAACGTTATTTTGAACGTAGAATAAGGATAAAAACATTTACGATAGCTTTACGGTAGCTTCACGCTACAGAGTAAAGCTAGCGTTCAGCTAGTTCACTAGGCTTCTTCTTTATGATGGTCTAGTATTTTTTAGGTTTTAATGTCAGTCGATTTGGAATGAATGTTGTTTTAAGATTTTTCCAAGATCATTTTTATCCAATGTGATTTACGTTCCGAATTATGAATTGAAATATTTTTTAAAAGGTACCTACTTTTGAGCAATTTGTTCTCTAGGTTCGCTGATACTGTAAAGTAATCACTTTGCTACATTTCTGTAGAATTCGATGAGCTCGTCCTGGAACATCATCGTTACGTGTTTGGATACAAAGGAATCTTACTGAAGGGTTGACCGTAAATTGCAAATTCGATTAGGCTCTTCATTGTACTCGATTCTACCATCGAAAATAGTACCCCGGGCCACTGTATATACTCGTCTTAGAATAAACTCAGCTTACTTAAGCATGACGGGCATGCATATGAGTATAACCAAAGGAGGAAGCCGCCAAGCGCCATCCACCCGATGGTCAGAAATAATTGTCATTCTACGCGGGGGCTGGACCAAGGTCTTCCTTCGTCTAACCGCTACGTATTGTCACATCGCATCGCATGCCGCGTAGTGTGTCCTACAGTCCTGTGCCGAAATACCATGACATCTTGCTAAATGTAACGATTATCGTTCGGGTGCACGATCGCCATTATGACCGCTCGTAAAATCTATAAGCGCTGACGAACTTTACTTTAGCCTGTTCTTCGCCAAACTGAGTATTTCTTTTTTCTCAGAAGCTTCACTTTTTGTTTTACAAGCAAGTTGGTATCATTTTTTATATGTTTTAGCCTATCTACAGCATTTTGAACTTTAAAAATACACACAAAGCAAAACAGTAACATTTACTTAGATTATTTTTATATAAATTAACACTAGTATGTAATCTGTTTAAAAAATATTTGTAGCCATGACATCATTTCTTACGTGAAATATTTTTGATTTATGAAAATAAATGACCCTGGGGTATTTTAAAAATATCAATTAATATAACTATTCAGCTTGAGAAATAGAATGTAATTCCGAGAAGGTAAACCCTTTAATTTCTTTAATACTGTGTATACTTGCGTATTTTCACGCATTGATTGCAAATATGATAATGAAAATTGTCAAAAATTTTATTTTTATCGTGCAAACCGTTAAAAACTTATGAAAATTATGGTTTTGAACATTCATCTCAATATATACACAACATTTCGGAAAATATTACAAAAGTTATAAATTTTATTTAAATAAACATATTCGATCGTATGCAGTTTTTATCTAAGACTGATAGTTTTTGAAAAAATCGTTAATGAAGTTGACAAAGTGCGACAGGCTTCAGTACAGTAAGTAAATTTATGTTTTATTTATCAATTTGTTATATATATATATATATATATATTTGAATTAACCACACAATCTCAGTTAAACTAATCAAATATGTACATATACAGCAATATATAATTTTAAAATTTCGCTAGTAACTGACATAAAAAATCTGCCCGCCTCGCGGGCACATTCTCATCGCGCGCTTCGCGCGCAGCTCGCAAGCTTGTGCGCGCCTAGGGCGCGCGATTTGATCGTCGCGCTTCGCGCTCCGATCTTTCTGGACCTCGCGCTTTGCGCTCGGTCTTGTGCTCTTCGCATACATTTAAGTTTATTTCTTATAATTTAATACTGAAGCTCAAACCAATTTTATAATATTAAAGATGATGTGAATTACTCATTTTCTCAAATTCACTAATCACGCTCGATTTTCTGTATACATTTCAGTAACTTTTTAATAAGTTACATGATTAAAATAATTTATTTTCTTCCAAATCTCTCAAAAAGAAAAAATAATCGTAGACATTATTTAAGGTAGTAGGATCACGAAAATTAGACCTCAGGCTAAAATAGATAATTTTGCTTTCAAGAATAGCAATATTATTATTGAAGGGCTAATTTGAAAGAGAAAAGATTATTTTTCATGAAAAAAATTTGAAACACAAAAAAATAATGTTATTAATAAATTTCATTTTTGCCCAAACTTATTTTCTTATCGCTTCAAGCCAAATTTTTAAAAATGATGCGATTATAATAAATCACGGTTCATTTTTTTAGGAAAAAGATTCTCTACAACTTGACGGTTTCCGATTTTTGAAAATGAATTCTTTAATGGCTGAAATGATAAAAAAACACTTTTTCAAAACAAAATTTTTATAAACAAATTGCTGTATTTGATAATAATTAATTCAATTCAAATATAGGAAACGGTCAAGTTGTAGAGAATCTTTTTTCTAAAAAAATGAACCATAATTTATTAGAATCGCATCATTTCCAAAAATTTGACATTTTTTACATTTTATCGTTTTAATTTTACATACTATCGTTAAAAAATTGAATTTTGGATTTTAAATAGTTTTTTTTTTTTAATTAAAAAGAAAAATATGCATCTTATGAAAAAATGTTACAATTTAAATTTGTAGGTCTTTATGTATTCAATAATATTGTATCATAACGTTTTTTCGTATCTCGTATAATTTAACTGGAAAATGGAATTTTGATATTGACTTTTTTCGAATTTGAATATGCTGTAACATTTCTAATTTTGATTTAATCAAAAAATGTTATCAGGATAATTTTTAGAGATTTATGAGCACTATCTAAAACTAGTATTAAAATTTTTGATTTTTTCAAAAAATTATTTTCAAAAAGACAAAAGTAGTGCTCAATCCCTCAATTTTGATTGGATGTGGCTGGTTAGCAAACTTGTCCTTACTTTTTCGGCTCCGATAAAGTGTGCCGAAGCACAATTCAATCTGATACGCCAAGGTCAGCTCTACTTTTTTAGATGGAACAATGTATTTCTTTTTTGATGACATTATTACCGATTTCAAGACGAATTCAGCGACCTACAACACAAGGTCATTCTAGTCACGCAAAGTATGAAAATAGTCGGAAAATCATTTTTATTTCTTTTCATTTCTTACGATACCCATGATAATACACATCGATAGGGTATTGTTGACATCGGCAGGAAGTAAGACTTCTCTGTTGACATATCAGTTTTCGCGCATCACCTTCTAATGTGAGTGCATCGGAACGCGAAAATCAGCGATTTTCAACAGTATTTTGATATGTTGATGGTGCTGGGGGAATACCGTAAACATTACAGAAACGCCCAAGATTTGTATGCGGTTCGTTATCCGCATAGGAAACTAAAATCGCACATAGCTTTTAAGCGATTAGCTGACCGTTTCTGTCAGTTCGGTACAGTGAAACAAACACGAGTCGAACGTCGACAAATTGTTAATGAAAATAATGCGGCTGCTATCTTAGCTTTTGCTGCACTAAATCCACATGCGAGCAGCAGGCAAATGGAAAAAAAGAGTGGAAATAGTCAGCGATCTGCATTAAGAATCTAACATCAACACAAGTTCCATCCGTATCGTATGTCATTACATCAGGATTGGTACGGTAATGATTTTTGAGTCATGCGCTTTTTTCTGATGAAGCTCTGTGTTCAAGACAAGTGATGAATGAGATTTTTGTCGAAAAGTGGATAGGATGAGGCGGCCCTGTAGCTTGACCACCTCGTTCGCCAGATCTAATATCACCAGATTACTTTTTATGGGGTTTTATCAAAGAAAGCGTAATGGCGGTAGCACCTACCACGCCTGACGACATGAAAGAAAGAATTCGCCGAGCATGTACCGAAATTCCACGACAAATGTTGGCTGAAGTTAGAGGGTCTTTTCATCAGCGAATTAACAAGTGCTTGCAAGTCAAGGGTCATCAGTTTGAGCATCTTCTGTAGGTAGACCCAAACCAAGGTTAGTGGATCCTTTGAAAGTGATTATTCCGATATGTTTCGATTTTTCGACTATTTTCATTCTTTGCGCGACTAGAATGACCTTGTGTTGTAGGTCGCTGAATTCGTCTTAAAATCGGTAATAATGTCATCGTAAAAAAAATACATGGTTCCATTTTAAAAAATGGAGTTGACCTTGACGTAGCTTCAACGCCTCCACCAATAAAAAAATAGAATTGTCCAGTATGACGGCCTTTTTGAACACTGCAACTTTTGTCTGAAACATTTTTGGATATGGTCAATAGTTTGAGTGCTATCGCTCTATAACACATTATGTGCCTCACCCTGTATAATTGTTGAAATTACCGGTGAAATAGTGTCGCACAATATTGACTATCAATGTGTGAAAATTTTTGTAAAACAACATGCTTATAAAGTGTTAAAGAGATTGTTAAAAAAAATGTGAGGAAGTATATAATGTATATGTAGAAAGAATATAAAAAAGGAAAGGTGTATTGAAGTTTGTGTTAAATAAAATTTCTTTTTCATTTTGTTTAGTGACATATTTTGGTTTCATTCAAATCTTTCAATGCTTTCAAATTACTAAATGTAGAATACAAGTTTATATTATAATGCTTCATAAGATTAGAAAAAGTTTGATAATAAAATTCTTTGCCTCTGTCGACTTGTAAATTTTTCGGTACACGCCCTTGAGCTAATACAGATTTCATTGCTGATGTGACGTCTTCCCCAGTCTTGCTTTTTACAGGAACAGCCCAAGAAAACTTGGGAAAAATAAACCAAAAAAGTCAGAGAGCTTATTTTATCAATAGTTTTCGTAGTCAATGTAACTACCACTACCAGCTAGATCTTAGAACGAATTAACATTTGAAGTAGGACTTTTCTTTAACAGTTCTCGGAGGTTTATGTAACTAACCAACTGCAGCGTTTCTGTGTTGACTTTTGAGTCCGTGTAGCTTAAAAGCCAATTGAGAAATGACCTTTGGATTTCGAAGCACTAATTCATAAGTTGATTTAGTATCAGCTTGTATGTTTTTTGATTTTTTATTGACAGTTAATTCCAGAGCATCAATTATCATGTTATTATGAAACATTTCAGTTCTCAATGACGCAATAACATTATAGATGGTATCAGTTTCTTTTTTTATCAAATCTTGAAATAATTCCAAATTCACTGCATCATTTTGCTGTTCAGCTTTAGCCACGTTACACAACCTTTTGCGATCTATATCAAAATTTCCTTCAGATGTAACCATGAATCCAATTCCTGAAGGACCACGACTTGAATTTCTAGCGTGTTTAGGGTGACGACCGAATATAACGATACTTATTTTAAAACTGATATAAATATTAAGAGCGATCATTAATACATAACTTTAGCTTAGTTCTTCAATGATTTAGATGATTTCATTTGTATGACTTGGATTTCCAGCTGCTTGAAATGCTAAAAAAAAGGAAAGGTTTCCTTTCAATTACATCTTATTTACTTTAAATTAGTAGTAATGTATACAGTTTTGAATGCTTTGAATTTTTGTTTACACACAGTAATGTGTAATTATTAACAGAAGTCTATTCCAAATTACAAATTTTATCTTCAATATGTCATTTTCAAGTACTCCAGAATAATCAAGAGGTAAGATTACCATTCCGTGTGAGTCCTGTGTTTAGGATGAAAATTCTGTAAATCAGGAATTATATTTCGAATGAGAGATTTTAGGCAATAAACAATATTTCTCGTTATTTATATATTTTCTTATTTCAAATATTCCTTTCTGCATTTCATCACTGCCGCGTAAATATAACGCATGCGCAATGTCATTTAACTTTCACCTAGGCCATTTTCTATTGACAGATGGATTTTACCCAAGAAGAACGTAAAATTACACTGCGTTGAAAGTGAAGTTAAGGGAATTTTCCCGCTTGCATACGATTTTACATTACCTAATTATTTTTATACAATTGCGATAAAATTAGCACGTTCATCACTAGCAACTTCATGTCCCCAGTTCGACGAATTATTTTTAACCGGATTTTTTACAGTGCACTGCCTAATTTGAGATTGTCTGATGCACGAAAATTAAACAATCAAAGTTATCCGTATGGTAATATGAATCTTGATATTGATAAAAAAAACAATACGCTTTACTTTACGAAGTGTACATCAATTTTCAAACAAATTCGAGTTTGAAGCTAAAGAAAATTTTCCTGCTCAAACTGCTGCATATTGTTTGATCTCACATGATCGAGTAGTTGAATATACGAGTAAACCAATAAATGGAGGGATAAAAAAAGTAATATAAATTTATTTGCTTACTTTAAAATAATTCAGTATCGAATCAGATGGAGTTCATAATTGATGTTCAAGGATTTAAGTAGGCTGTCAATGAATTTATCGTCAATGAATTAGCGATTCTTCCAATTCAGTATAATAAATTAGCAAGCCTATAAATTTTCACTTTCAACCACCTTGTCAGTGGACTTGTGTATCATTAAGGTGTAAAAATATAAATCGTTGGTTGTAAAATAATTTACATAGGATACATTGTAACGACAGTCCCACTAACGAGGGAAGACACCAGCGAAAGTGTCGCACAAATTCCCAACGTGATCTTATCTGCAGGGCGCCAGGTACTGATCTGTAGTACCGAATGAAATTAATTTTTCCAACTTTAGCTTTTTTTTTCAACAATTCTGACCTCTAGTCATTTCTTGATAAATTACTATGCTTAATAATATTCTAGTATTCCCGGTTGTATAAATCTACGACTTTTCTTCAGAAGGTGTAACAGGGGCTCTGCCCTAGTCGCGAAATCCTGTATGAATCGACGACACCAAGATACGATCCCTAGGAAGCGCCTGAGCTGCTTCAAGGTTTTTGGGGGTGGGTAGTTCATAAGCGGCTCTGTCTTTTGCGTATCTACGTAGCAGCCTCGTTGACCGACTAAATAAATTAGATATCTAACCTGATTTGTGCAAAATTCGCTCTTCAAAGGATTCTCCGACTACAATAATGTCGTCAAGATATGTAAAGGCATATGGCTCGAATTCAGGTGTTATCAACCTGTCCAAAAGTCTTTGGAAGGAAGCTAGTGACCCTGATAGTCCAAACGGCATCCGCTTATACTGAAATAAGCCCTTCCCTGGGACGGCAAAAGCAGTGTATTGTTTACTGTCTTCTGACAGTGGTATTTGGTGGAAAGCCTGACTCAAATCTATTTTAGAAATATAACGGACTGATCGGAGCCTATCCAAGATATCACTCATGTTTCGCATTGGATATGCATCCTTCTTTGCTACTTCGTTAAGCTTCCTGAAATCTATGCATAGGCGATAACCGCCATCTGCTTTCTTTACCATGACAGTAGGATTGCACCACTCACTCACAGATCGTTCAATCAATTCCTGTTCTTCTAGCTTTTCCACTGCTTTGCGTAGCGCATCCATTACCTTAGGTGAGCACCTATGGTAATTCGGTTTGATCGGTGGGTGGCCCTGCATGTTGATTACGCTTTGGGCTAGTAGAGTCGCTAGAAGTTTCTGTGGCATCGGTGGAATCTTTTAGTTAAGAAATCCTGCAGGTACTAAGCTTGATTCGGTTCTAGCTCCTTTAGACCAGCGCACGGAGAGTATCGCTGGGATAGACCCTTCTCCATTGATCGCTTGTCACTCGGATATATATATATCTCATTATGTTAGGGGTTGGAATGATTGAAGTCTGAGAAATCGGGCTTGTCAAAGCGCATGAACTGCTGGGGTTTTTAACTTCGCCTAGTCTTGATTTGGCATTGCGTGATTGGTTATTTCTCTTGTACGAATTTTTGGAAGCTCTATTTCGCTATTTCAAGCTAATTTTCTGGGTTTCTAACGGTACGGCACTGGCTAATGCGACTGCCCTAACTCTTTCTTTATGACCGGAATACGCTAATTCTGTCAAGACGCTATCCTCTGCGCATGGCGGTGGCAGATAGGTCTTTAGCCGTTGCAAGAGATGCTTCGTAAAGCTCTCCTGCCGTTTCTAACTCCTCAAACAAGCCAAATTCGCGATGCAGAATTGAGGCTCTGTATTGCGGATGGAGGTTGCAGTAGGCGAGCTGCAATTGCTCTCTCTCACTAATCGGAGGATCAAACCGTCTAAGAATCAACCGAAGGTTTTGTAAATACTCGGAAATCGGCTCGTCCTTTCCTCGGGTTCGCTGACGGGCTTCTTCTTTTATTTTAAATTGAAAATTAACGACGACAAATCTTTTCCTAAAAGCTCTTACGAATTCGGACCAGGTCTTTATCTGGTCCTCTAGTAGCCTAAACCAATAACGAGCACCACCCTTGAGAAAGTACGGCATTCCCTCCAGGAGTGCGTTGTCTGATAATGCACTACCCCTGCGGCATTCTTGTACCCTAGTTAAAAATTCTTCTGCGATACTATCTTTCTTACCCGAATAGCTAATGTTCCATTTTCGGACACGCTCAAGCACGTCAACACTCGAGATATCATGACTCGATAGGTTATGGTAGCTCTGTGGTACAATACCGCCCGTATGTCTGAATCTAAGGGGGTTAGTCGGATACAAAATCGATGATGGCATGTTGGGTTGTTGGCCCTCAAACAATGTCGAATTTTTTTTTGCCATGCTCGCTCAACTTCGCTAACCTACTCTGACTATCACACGGCAAAATTCTTATTACAATAGGCTTAAATCAAAATCCGTAATTCTCTATAATTGTAAACCGTATAGCCGAACCGTATTAACAATCTGAAATAAGTTTAATCTGTATGTGGTAACACTATAATAGGATTTCCGTCACCTATGTTCATGAAGATGCAGAAAGAATTATTGATCCAAAATGGCCTCCTCCATTACAATGATAGTTTCATTAGTTTAGCGAAATATCTATTGAACCCACTTAAATGATTTGTTATACTGAATGTTTGTCGTCATATGGGTTTCATGCAGTAGAAGTCGAAAAAACACATATATACAGACGAATGAGTGAAATAATGTAAAATGAAATTTCCCTCCGATTCCAAGTGTGGCCCCACGTTGGGCGCCAAATTTTGTAACGACAATCCCACTAATGAGGGAAGACAACAGCGAATGTGTCGCACAAATGCCCAACGTGATCTTATTTGCAGGGCACCAGGTACTGATCATTTCTTAATTAATTACTATGCTTAATAATATTCTTGTATTCCCGGTTAAGTCGGTAGAGGGGAACGTGGGGACGGACACTTGCATAGGTCGAACACGAAACAATAGAAATTTTGAAATACATGGTCTAGAAGTATGAAACCGGAATTTCCCTATAGATGGTGCTTGCCATCGGTTTAGAGACCGTACGACCGCTTCTGCAGCGCCATCTTTTTCCTCTAGCAACTGAGAAAGATTTTTAGTAGACAACAACCCAAGTTCGATATACCAGTGTATTTACTACAAGCATCAACATGTCGAGTTTTGTGCCTACGAACTACGATTTGCGGACAGCACTGGTTTTTTGTTATCACTTGAAGAAAACTGCTGTAGAATCGCATCGAATGCTTGTCGAAACTTACGGTCTCTTGGCAAAATACAGTGTTTCGAGTGGTTTACAAAATTCAAAAGTGGTAATTTTGATGTGAGAAACGAAGATCGTGGAAAATCACCGAAAAAGTTCGAAGACTGGGATCAGAAGGGTGTTATCTATTATGAGCTGCTAGAACCTGGTGAAACTGTCAACACGAATCGCTACCAACAGCAAATGGTCGATTTAAATCGCGCATTACAAGAAAAACGACCAGATTATCGAAGAAGGCAACACAAAGTTATTTTTCTTCACGATAATGCCCCATCACACACGACGAAACGGGTCAAGGAAACGATCGAGACGTTCAGTTGGGAAATACTGGCGCATGCCGCTAATTATCCAGACTTGGCTCCGTCGGATTACCATCTGTTCGTATCACTGGGCCATGCTCTCGCTGAGAAACGCTTCACTTCGTACGAAAATGTACGAGAATGGCAGGATGACTGGTTTGATTTAAAAGACGAAGAGTCTTATTGGCGTGGCATTCATCACCTTCCAGAAAGGTGGGAAAAATGTGTAAATAGCAATGGAGATTACTTTGAATAAAATATTGAATATTCTGGTAAATAACACACTTATAGAGCTGGTATTGATAAAATAACACAAGCCTAATTTATTAATAAAGTATTAACCAGAATAACATCAAATACTTCTTTACAGCAATTGCGAATCAAAATATTCAAACTTGTTCAAATTGAAAAGTGAAGTAACTACTATTCTGACTAAATCTAACCTTGATTGACATAACTATGCTATGATACTAATATGCGATGTAAGCTGACAAACTCAACTTGTCTTCCCTACACGGCAAGATCTCTACATGCTTAAAACTTATTCTCTCTAATTTATATATATTCAAATTCTCTCAAATACTGCTTACAAATACGGCATCAACAATTTAGAATTTCTAATTACACAGGTCTGCTAATAATGGGTTTGTATTTGTTGTTTGAAAACGAAAGATCATTTCCTTGGTAATTTTTGCCGTAGATTCCGAATCCGAAATCAGAATCAGCCTATAACGTCAGGATTTTGAGATATTTGAGGTTATGTGCTCGAAAACTGGGGGTTTTCGCTACTTTCGAGGTTATGTATAGGGCGCAAAAAAAATTTTTTGCTTTTTTTCTCAAATGTCATCATTTATTGAAACTATAACTTAATTCGTGCGGTTTGCTAAGAGATGGCGTAACTTGATTATTATTCCATCGTTCCAATATTCCGAACATGCGTTGGAAAGCTACTGTAATTGTGCGTCTTTTTCAATATATGTCATTCATATGAAGCGTAAACAACAATAATTTTTTTTCACTCAAATATGTCGAACTTTGTGCCTGAAAAAGTGTTTTTGTGGGGAGTTCTTCATCATTACTTTAATATGAAGAAAACTGCTGTCGAAAGTCATCGTATTTTGGTGGAAGTTTATAGTGAACATGCTCTAGCTGACCGAACGTGCCAAAAGTGGTTTGCACGATTTAAAAGTGGTGATTTTGGCTTGGAAGACGAAGAACGTCCTGGCAGCCAAAAAAGTATGAAGATGAAGAACTGTAAGCATTAGTCGATGAAGATTGTTGACAAACATAATTAGAACTCGCAGAATCTTTGGGAGTCACTCAAGCAGCCATTTCAGAACGTTTAAAAGCAGCCGGATACATTCAAAAGCGAGGAAATTGGGTTCCACATGAACTCAAGCCGAGAGACGTTGAAAGGCGGTTTTGCATGTCCGAAATCGTGCTGAAACGCCACAAAAAGAAGTCATTTTTGCATCGGATTGTTACTGGTGATGAAAAATGGATCCACTACGACAACCCCAAGCGTAAAAAATCATATGTGAAACCCGGCCAACCAGCCAAATCAACGGCAAAGCCGAATATCCATGGTTCGAAGGTAAAATTCTGTATTTCGTGGGATCAGAAGGGTGTGCTGTATTATGAGCTGCTAAAACCGGGTGAAACTATCAAAGGAGAACGCTACCGAACACAATCAATCCGTTTGAAGAGAGCAATAGCCGAAAAACGCCCGGAATATGCGACGAGGCACGAGGCAATAATTTTCCATCATGACAACACTCGGCCCCATGTTGCTATTCCCGTTAAGAACTATTTGGAAAACAGTGGATGATAAGTTTTACCCCACCCGCCTTATAGCCCAGACCTTGCCCTTTCTGCCTATCATTTGTTCCGGTCAATGCAGAACGCCCTCACTGGGATACGGTTCACATCAGAACAGGGTATCAAAAATTGGCTTGATTCATTCTTGACCGCCAAGCCAGTGCAGTTCTTTTGGGATGGAATCCACAAATTGCCATAAAGATGGGAAAAAGTCATAGCTTCAGATGGGCAATACTTTGAATAATACTATTGTACTTGTACACGTTTTTCTTAAATAAACGTTCAAATTTTGAAAAAAAAACCGCACGAATTAAGTTATAGATCCAATAGCACTACTCTTCCCCTTCAAAATGAGCTATTGAACATTCACGAGCGATTTTTTTTCACAAAGATACGGCCATATCAAGTTTTGACATTTATACGAACAACCTTATGCGCATTCACATTTACTATTTGGTGCATACCATTTTGCATTCGAAAATTTATCTTGAAAATTTGTGCTTGCGGGTTTTGATGATCTGTGAATAAGAATTTACAATCAGAAAATTGACATTTCGATTTCTAAGATGGCGGATTCAAAATGGCGGATCGAAATTTATGAAATTAAACGATTTCGCTCTCTAATGTTATGTTATTTATCTAAACTTATTTCTGACCTTGTCTTCACTTTCAGCTGAAGGCGCAAGGTCAACAGCAAACCTTGACTCTATAATTTCAACTTAATAAATCTAGAATTCACACTTTATATTTCTACTCTAACTCAAATCTCAATTATCTACATAAATCCAACTTTACTTTATATTTCAGTGATATAATTCACTGGCTAGAATTTCCTAATGCTAACCTATAACATGGCCGCCCTCAGCGTGCTTTTAATTTTGTCGAGAGAGAGGACGTGATTGGGCGCCTACCTGGGTTCCAGACACTCCGCTGCGAGTCTTTTCTCAAGCTCCCTTGGCTGCTATCCCAGCTTCAGCTGTACGGCACCAATTCCTCTCCTCAAGTTGTCTTACAAAGGCACTCAAAATTGCCTATAAACTTAACACCAGTTGTCAGCTTGCTGCCCGAACGAGTTCTGGCGTTCCGTTGTTCCTTCTTCTCCCACTACTTGTTCATTCCACCTACAGGTTTCGCTGCAGACAAGAACTTTGTCCGGGAGATGGGGTACCCATGCGGCCACTCTGGGAACTAGACTAGCAGCTGTCAGTGTTGACAATATGTCTGCCCCCAAGTCCCACTTCAATTGACTTGTTATTGTCAATCGATCGTTCGCTTACGTGTGATCGCATACTCCACTCTGTGTCGTAGTGTTAGGTAGATAGTGTTTACCTAACCTCCTGAGAAACCAGCTGTCATCAAAGGAATTCTTGTCGTCGTCTAGAGCCAGAGAAAGCACCCCACCGCCGTCCTCAACCCTTTTCATGCTGTGCATATCTCGTGACAACTATTACAAGGTCTGTACATTTTATTTCTTGTCTTAACTAACAAATTCTAATACTTTTACCTAATCTTCTATACTTATATTCTATAAATTACTCTATATACTATCTAGACTATATACCATTCTATTCTATACTAAGGTATCAATACACTTATGCCGACGAATAATCCGACCATCTAAACATGTTTTAAACGCATTTTCCGGAATCAACTTCAGTTCTCGACAAGGATTCTCTTTTATGTCCTCTATCGACTGAAAGTAAACAACAACAAAATTACAAAGTTGATTATTAACAATAAAAACCCATTATAAATATACACACACACACTCACGCGAGCGCAATTGAAGGTGAAAAATAGTTATCCGCTTTTTGAACTGACGAAGGATCGGCTCTCGTCGAGATCGTTCCACGTGACAAAGCAAACTGTTTTTAAGGAAGGAAATATGACATTTAAAGGCAAGTGTCAAGAATGCTTTTATGTATACGAAAAAATGTGCTAGGAGGACTCGAGTTTAAAGCCCCCAAGCCTGTAAATTTCAAGAGCTTGCCTCAAAAGTTGAAAAAGTCAACCGGTTCAATAAACATGAGAAGTGGAAAGCACATGTTAGTGTTAGTTTCCAGGGAAAAAAATGGAGTAGATTTTGTATATATATGTTATGATATGGACTGATAACGTATGATAGAACTGGTCAGATATTAGTCCATTCCAGATTCGTATTTTACCGTATTAATTAAGAGAAATGTGATATTAGTAATGTAACTGTTATATAACGGTTGGGACTTATACATAACAACATAGTTTTATAGCATAGAATGTTTATAACAACTAATTATTGCGTAAGTTGACGCTGTTAATCTTAGAACAGATGTAGAAAATATCTCTAAGATTTATAGCCATTACTTAAAAAAGGGCCATAAAAAACTTTTGCCTTACAATAGTACCTGCGCCTTCAGCACTTGGGCCCTTAACTCTTGAAGGAAACGCAAAAAAGGTTCGGGTTAAAATACTTAATCCAGATTCGTATTTTAACTATGGAAATTTGTAACAAATGGATTTACAATCTTCAATTATTGTTATGTTAATGTTACATAATTCTATCACAATAGTTTTTTGTCATATACCTCTCTGTAGCATTTTACTGTACAAGGATTTATATCTTCAACCTATTTTACGTAGATGGTACATGACTTTTGCGTGGCGGCTATTTCGCATTAACCTTCGTCTGTGCTATAAAACTATATGTGGTTGCACGCAGATTTTCAATATTCAATCACTGTTATGTTATGCACCTATGATTAACATGTCATTGTATTCAGTCCTAAGAGAGACTTCTTTGTGAGACCAATTTCGAATAGGTGGTGCAGTCAGCTGACATGATTTCCGCTTGAACGGAATTTGAAATACTTTTACAGACTAAAAGACAAAATTATCAGAAGTGATTTTCTTCCAATATATACATAAAGGGTTTTCCAATAGGGACATAACAATTTCGTATCTTTATATGAACGCACCCATAAACTTTTTTAATTAATTATCAATGTCAAAACGTTAGTTAAAGTCAACATTTTCATCATGGTAAAGTTCACGAACCAGCAACGTTTGGAAATTATTAAAAATTACTACCGAAATTCTGAGTCGGTGGTCGTAACTTTAAGAGCGCTTACTCCAATTTTCGGCCGTAATAATCGTCTTACCCGACAGGCTGTGCAGGCTAAAGTGGATAAATTCGAGACCAAATTTACCAGGGGTGTTAGTTGAAGTTTGCCAGTTTCTTCAATAAAGAAAACACTTAATTCTCAAGGGAATCTCAAAAATTTTTTATTCAAAGTATTGACCATTGGATTCTACACATTTTGCCCATCTTTCAGGCAAATCATGTATACCATTCCAAAAAAAAATTTTCTCTTTCAAGGCAAACCATTCAACGAACCATTTTTCGACTTCTTCAAAATTGGCGAAGCGCTGCTCTGTGAGTGAGTGCCCCGTCGATGCAAAAAGGTGATAGTCGAACGGGGCGAGGTCTAGAGAGTACGGCGGGTGCGATAATTTGCCATGTCTTCGGGCCCATTCCGGCCGTTTTTCGATCAACGCATGATTCAAATTGATAATTTGTTATCGGTAGCGATCTGTACACCACACCACACTGGTCCCACCAAACACAGAGCATTGTCTCACGGCCAAAGCGATTTGGCGTTGGAGTCGATGGCCCCACCTCACCAGGTGAAAGCCATGAATTTTTCCGCTTCGGGTTCTCGAAATAAATCCATTTCTCGTCCCCCGTGACAATTCGATGCAGAAAATATTTCCTTTCGAACCGTTGAAGCAGCATTTTACAAATGGTTTTTCGATTTTCCAGTTGTCTATCGTTCAGTTGGTGTGGTACCCATTTTCCATACTTTTGGATTTTTTCCATGGCTTTTAAACGTTGGCAAAATTCTCCTCGGTTCACATTTAGTTTTTGTGCCAATTGTTGTTGCGATTGGGTTGGGTCTTCATACAATAACGCCTGCAATTCCTCGTCTTCGAACTTTTTCGCTGCACCGGATGTTCATTGTCTGTTAAATCGAAATCTCCACTTTTAAATTGACGAAACCATGTCTCACATGTTCTAATCACTGGAGCATGTTCACCATAAGTTTCTACCAGCAATCGATGAGCTTCAACTGCTTTTTTCTTTTGATGAAATAAGAAAAGCAACGAATGCCGCAAATGCGATTTAGGGTAAGTGTGCCAATTACTGCGGATCGAAAATCAAGATGGCTTTTAAAGTTAAAAAAAAGGTTTTGAGATAAAAAAGTCGTCACGAATTAATTTTCAAAGCAGTATTTGGTATTAAGTAAAAATTAAGTAAGAAAAGAAACCAGATTTACTTAGAAAATGCGAATCTAAAAAGAATGTTGCATGTAGGTATTACTGCGGGTTTGCATGAATTACTGCGCACCAATTACTGCGGAAACCCCAATTTCTGCGCGCGTAATACTGCGATATTATTTTGAGTGAACTTACTATTAATTTAGGAGTGTTGAAAATTTTATTTAATCTCAATTATAAAAAGTAAACACGACGAAGCATTCGTAACAAATTAAGATTAATAATTTTATTAATTTTATTTAATTTAACTTAAAATTATATCACTTGAGTTCCTCTTGCATCTTTAGCAACGATTAAGGAGTGTTGAACATTTTATTTAAACTAAATTATAAAAAGTGAACATGAAGCATTTTTAACAAATTAAGATTAAATAATGTTATAACTCTTATTTAATTTACCTTAAAATTATATTACTTGACTTCCTCTTGCCTCATTAGCAACGATTTTGGAATTTTCAACATTTTGTTTAATCTCAATTATAAAAAGTAAGCATAACGAAGCATTTGTAATAGATTGAAAGGTTATGCAGTGCCGCCTGACAGATCGCAGTAATTCATACACCTATGAAAATCATGTACCAAATACTGTTTTGGTAAAAAAATGATTAAAAAACGTATTTTTTGTTATTTTGCATAAATATTTAGAAAAATAAAATATTTACTTTGCAGAAAGTAATATCACAATAAATATTTTATTTTCAGAAACGGAATTATAACAAGTTTTTCAGAACGTGTTCATGACCTTTCAACAAATCTAAGCATTAAAACTATGGGAATCGGGAACATGAGAGTTTTAAATTGCAATCAATTAGCTACAAATATCGTAACTATTGATAATTCGTTGATACTTATTATGCTTGGATTAGAAATTGATTGTTTTTAGTTGTTCTGTAGCGTTATATATCTTTAAAACATTGTATATCATTAGTTTTATTTGAAAGCGCAGTAACTGGGGCATCCACAGTAATACCCATACTTACCCTACTTGGAACGAAACTCGACATATTCACTGAGGTAAACAACTATGGCATATTATGCGAAAAGATCTTGGCCTACATGCTTTCAAGATTAAATTGACTCAAGAACTAAAGCCACTTGATCATTTGAAACGCCGAAACTTCTCCAATTGGGCTCTGGCAAAGCTTGAAGAAAATGAAGAATTTCATCGAAAAATCATCTTCAGCGATGAAGCTCATTTCTGGTTCAATGGCTTTCTTAATAAGCAAAATATGCGTTATTGGTCAGCAACAAACCCAAATGTGCTTCTTGAAACACCGTTGCATCCGCAAAAAGTGACTGTTTGGTGCGGTTTTCATGCCGGAGGTGTGATTGGGCCGCATTTTTTCGTGGATGAAAACGACCGTCATGTTACCGTCAATGGAGAGCGCTATCGTGCTATGTTAGAAGATTATTATATGTGGCCAGAATTGGATGAACTTGACATCAACGATATGTGGTTTCAACAAGACGGTGCCACTAGCCACACAGCACGCGTCACAATCGATTTATTGAAAGGCAAATTCGGTGAACGTGTTATCACGAGAAATGGTCCGGTAGATTGGCCGCCTCGTTCATGCGATCTAACGCCGTTGGATTTCTTTTTATGGCGCCATATGAAGTCACTGATCTAAATCAACAAGCCAGCAACTTTAGACGACCTCAAAGACAACATGCAACGCAAAATTGCCAGCGTTCCGGTCGAAATGTGTGCCAGAGTGGTGGAAAATTGGGTCCAAAGAATCGACCGCTGTAAACGGGCTCGTGGTGGTCATATGACCGATATCGAATTTCATTCATAAAATGTAAAGCTTGCACTACACCCACAATGAATTTGAACTCAAGATCTCAAATATTTTTATGCTTTATTCATAGATAAAATTGTTATGTCCCTATTGGAAAACCCTTTATATCTCTAATTCCGTCTTTGACAATTTAGCAGTCAAAATTTGTCCTTTAGCTGATTTGGTTGTTCTCTGCAAGACGCTGTTGGCTGAGCTTTCTTGGTAGATTTATGCGGCCGGGAAGCCTGTTTGCTGCTCGTACATGATTACCTCTGGTTGCTCATGAATGAGACCTTCGCGTTTAAGGATCCGGAATTTGGTTTCTGGGACTTTTTTGAAGAAATTGGCGGGTTAAGAGTCTTGTTGATTTTTCCCAATGAGCTTACCTCGTTAATTTTTCCCATCAAGTTTTCTTGGAAAAGGTGAGTATCTCTATTAGATTTATCCTAAATTGACTCATTGAAACCGGGAGCAATCAATGCTCTCCTAGCAATCGTCTCCGGGTTAAGAAAATTTGCCATTAATTTTCGAGCATGGGATAACTATTCTGGAAGTTTTATTACATGGAGAACTTTATCTGAATTCTCGAGCAGCATATTTATGCCTTAATCCAGGGTCGATGGAGCTGAACCTGCAAGGCGTTGAGAATTTAGGAAATGTTCGTGTTTCTTCACTGATCACAGGATCAGAAACATCACAGGACTTATTCCTGGCGTATCAAGAAAAATATTTTCTTTCCTATGATATTTATTCAACAATTTCTCCTTTTTTTCCTTAGGAAAGCCCAACCGGCGCCAGAAATCTCATTTTAAAACCAATTCTGATTTCAAATTGACTACTCCCGCGTTAGGAACTATGGGATCTTTCCCAAGCACACTTAACCTCATTTCGTCGACCGCTTGTACGGGCCTGCCAGCCATATTGTCCTCCTCAATACCCTTTGTCATATCGTTTTTCAAAATCTATCACCGATTAAAATGGCAACTTGCAGGAGGTCCTTGGAGGAGGGCGATATCTCTAGGTTAGTCGAGAAATTAGCTCTTATCGAGAATCAGCACGTGGATGCTTATCGTACACTAAAAATTTCGAAATTTTTTCGCAAAGATCCTATATCATTTTTCGTGATTGTCGAGGCTTCTTTTCGGCAAGCGCGAATTTATTTAAAATCAACTAAAGCTGATTACGTAGTGGCAAATTTAGATCATGATCTAATATCAAATATTAAACATATTTTGGAAATGGAGCCGAAACATCGACTCATTTCAACATTTCGAGACAAAGTTCTGCGATTTTGCCAACTCATAATTATTTTGCGTCATTGATCACCATCTTACATAAGCAAGTTGAGAGGCTCTCAAACGAGATTCGCGATTTAAAAATGGTTCCACAAGCACGTTGCCGCACCAATTCGAGTAATTTTCAACGTCGTGATCGCTCGCGTAGTAGGAGTCTTTAGTGAGCTGTGCACGTCCGTATTCATCGCGAAATAGGATTCTGAATGGTGCTTATCCCAGTCCTGCTGATTTTATCGAGTGAAAAACGCGATCATCGTCTCTAATATTCAGTTCGCTCGCTCGACGGGGTTAGCTTGGGCATGATATGGCGGAGTCGTGGTATTTCGTATCCCTAATTCGGACGCTGCCTTGCCATTTCTTTATTGACGAATTCGGTTCCGTTATCAGTGAAAAGAACTTCCGGGGTACCCCACCTATATACTACCGTGTTCTCCAGAGATCTAATTGTTTTCGCGTTAGCCTTTCCCTTGCCCGTCTAGCTCCGCGGAGAGGGATTTCGTGGGGGCGAACTCGTGGCGCAGTCACCGCTGGGTGGCTTTGCTAAATCATAGTAGAAAAAAAGGAGACACCAAAAACTGAAATAAAAACTCACCCCATTTTTGAAACTGCACAGTCAAGCTAAACTTTATTAAATTTTAATACCTCCCCCCCGCACTTTCTTTTACAACTTTGTTTTTATGCCACACAAACACTCATTGATCCACTCCATATCAAATTCACACACACACCATAATAAGTTTGTTCACCGCTTTTCAGAGTCAACGGCAATTTACACATTGGCACCAAAATATTATTACAGTGGTAGATAATCATTTAGAACATAGAAAATTATAACTTAAACGTAACTTTGTAAATTAGTAACTTAATAAATAATGATAATACCCACGTTACACTATTTACTCCAAAACGCAGTGACAAAGGAAAGAAGCACTACTACAAAGGTGAGAGTTGTTTTCGACGGTTCGGCGTCAAGCTGTTCTGTGTTATCGTTCAATGCAGCGCAATGGGTTGGCCCAGTCATTCGAAATGATTTGTTTTCAATCACATTGCGCTTTTGTCAGCATCCGATTGTTTTATCTTCTGATATCGCGCAAATGTATCGTCAGATAAAAATTTATAAAAATCAATATGATCTTCAAAGAATTCTATGGAGAAAGAACCCGTCGCAGCCTATTCAACACTATAGATTAAAAACCACCACATATGGCACTGCATCAGTTCCATATTTGACCATACGTGCCCTTCGACAAATCGGAGAAGAAAATAAGGACAACTATCCTGTAGCCAGTGAGGTCATTATACGAGATTTTTATGTTGACCATCTTCTCACTGTGGCAACTTCAATTTAAGAGGCACAACAACTAAAGAATCAGATCATGAAACTTTTATCTGCTTCAGGACTCTAATTGCGGAAATGAGCCTCCAATGAGCCACGAGCTCTTCAGGACACGATTCACTCGTCTTCAGAAAAGGTTATTCAGGCTGACAAGGAGTCCAAAACTCTAGGATTACTTTGGAAACCTGACACCGATGAACTCAACTATTCAGTAAAGGAACCTTCTCAACAAAGAATTACGAAGGAGACAATTTTATCTGCAATCGCGCAGATCTTCGACCCTTTGGGCCTGGTGGGTCCAGGTATTATCCGTGCCAAAATAATTATGCAACGCTCAAGGAATTTGCAACTCAACTAGGACGAAGCTCTGCCTCAAGACTTGCACACTCTCTGGATAGTATTTGGCAATCAGCTCAGAGCGTTGAATGAAGTATCGGTACCACGATTCGTTTTATGTCAAAATCGGATCAATATACAACTTCACGGATTCTGTGATACTTCTGAGGCTGCATATGGAGCATGTATATAAACTAGATCAGTTGATGAATCCGACCAAATTTCTGTTCGGCTATTGTGCGGCAAATCACGAGTAGCCCCATTAAAGAAGATTTCTCTACCAAGACTTGAATTGCAGGCTGCACTGCTCCTTGCACAATTGAAAGAAACAGTGACTGCCTTCTTGGAACTGAAGTTCGAAGAATACTTTTGGTCGGACTCAACGATCACTTTGTGTTGGATATAGTCATGCAATAACCGTTGGAAAACGTTTGTCGCAAATCGAACGAGTGAAATTCTAAATCTTACGAACGACAATTGGAACCACGTTTGCTCAGACGATAACCCAGCTGATCTTATTTCCCGAGGAATTAATCCTAAAGGACTTCGATACAGCGAACTTTGGTCGAAAGGGTCAACCTGGTTATCACAACCCATCCGAGATTGGCTGCGAGTTATAAATTTTGAATACAATAAAAGTGCACTAGAAGAAAAAGATGTGAGCGTACTCTGATTGTAACAACGAGCAACGAATTTAAATTATTAGAAAGATTTTCTCTTCTTAATAAACTGCTTAGGGTCACGCCATACTGTCAACGATTCCTCAGCAATGTTAAAAAGGGTAGAAAACTCCGAAACTTAGGCTATCTGACTGCTGCCGAACGAGAAGGGTCATTGACCTGTCTCTTGAAACTTGCCCAGACTCAAGACTTTTTCTATGAACTAAAGGACATTAGGAGCTCTAAGCAGGTTTCAAGCAAGAGTAAATTGTATTCTCTTGACCTATTCATTGACCCTCTCCGACTTCTCAGAGTGGGCTCTCGCTTAACCAATGCTCCGATACTATTCGAACAAAGGCATCCTGTAATATTAGCATCGAATAACCCACTTACTGAACTTTTAATTGTTAACTAACACGAAAAATTATTATATGCCGGATGCCAAACAGTAATGGCATCACTACAAACACGATTTTGGCCTATCTCTTGTAAAAATACAGTTAAAGGCATTCTTAGAAAATGTGTAGAATTTTTTAAAACGCAACCAATTAGTCCCGAGTACATTATGGTAAATTTGCCGTCTGCGCATGTTACTCCTAAGCGTCCATTTTTTACGCGTGAGGTTGAATATGCTAGACCATTTCACGTCATTGATAAATTGCGAAGACGATCCGTTTCTAAAGCATACATTTGTATTGGATCTATAACTTAATTCGTGCGGTTTGCTAAGAGGTGGCGTAACTTGATTATTATTCCATCGTTCCAATATTCCGAACATGCGTTGGAAAGCTACTGTCATTGTGCGTCTTTTTCAATATATGTCATTCATTTAAAGCATAAACAACAATCATTTTGTTTAACTCAAATATGTCGAACTTTGTGCCTGAAAAAGTGTTTTTGCGGGGAGTTCTTCTTCATTACTTTAATATGTTAAAAAAACTTTAACATGCTCTAGCTGAGCGAACGTGTCAAAAGTGGTTTGCACGATTTAAAAGTGGTGATTTTGGCTTGGAAGACGAAGAACGTCCTGGCAGACAAAAAAAGTTTGAAGATGAAGAACTGTAAGCATTAGTCGATGAAGATTGTTGACAAACACAATTAGAGCTCGCAGAATCTTTGGGAGTCACTCAAGCAGCCATTTCAAAACGTTTAAAAGCAGCCGGATACATTCAAAAGCAAGGAAATTGGGTTCCACATGAACTCAAGCCGAGAGACATTGAAAGGCGGTTTCGCATATTCAAAATGCTGCTGTAACGCCACAACAAGAAGTCATTTTTGCGTCAGATTGTCACTGGTGATGAAAAATGGATCCATTACGACAACCCCAAGCGCAAAAAATCATATGTGAAACCCGGCCAACCAGCCAAATCAACGGCAAAGCCGAATATCCATGGTTCGAAGGTAAAGCTCTGTATTTCGTGGGATCAGAAGGGTGCGCTGTATTATGAGCTGCTAAAACCTTGTAAAACCATCAAAGGAGA
This sequence comes from Diplolepis rosae, assembly GCA_030998225.1. NCBI lineage: Eukaryota > Metazoa > Arthropoda > Insecta > Hymenoptera > Diplolepididae > Diplolepis > Diplolepis rosae. The sequence goes on from JAPYXD010000171.1 coordinate 364,045, forward strand.
ACGCTACCGAACACAATCAATCCGTTTGAAGAGAGCAATAGCCGAAAAACGCCCGGAATATGCGACCAGGCGCAAGGCAATAATTTTCCATCGTGACAACGCTCGACCCCATGTTGCTATTCCGGTTAAGAATTACTTGCAAAACAGTGGATGGGAAGTTTTACCCCACCCACCTTATAGCCCAGACCTTGCCCCTTCTGACTACCATTTGTTCCGGTCGATGTAGAACGCCCTCATTGGAATACGGTTCACATCAGAACAGGGTATCAAAAATTGGCTTGATTCATTCTTGGCCGCCAAGCCAGTTCAGTTATTTTGGGATAGAATCAACAAATTGCCAGTAAGATGGGAAAAAGTCATAGCTCCAGATGGGCAATACTTTAAATAATACTATTGTACATGTTTTTCTTAAATAAACGTTCAAATTTTGAAAAAAAAACCGCATGAATTAAGTTATAGATCCAATATTTTCGTGTGTTTTATTCAGACAACGGAATGAATTTTGTTGGGGCCCGCAACGAATTAAACAAGTTAGTGCAGCTTCTAATGAATTGCGAGTTCCAAGAATCTCTTACTGATTTTTTAGCAAACGATAAAATATTCTGGCACTTGATACTACCCAATGCTCCAAATTTTGGAGGCCTTTGGGAGGCCCCAGTCAAATCGGCAAAAAGGCATCTGCGGAGAGTCATAGGAGATACGCGCCTCATGTATGAGGAATTATACACTGTATTAACGCAAGTCGAGGCCTGTTTGAACTCTAGTCGTAATGATTTAACTCCTTTAAGTTAACTCCTGAACATTTTTTAATTGGAGATTCATTAATCGCGGTTCTACAATCTGATGTATGAGATATTCGTCAAAACCGTCTCAATCGCTATGAGCACCTTAAGTATATGTTACAGCATTTTTGTCAGCGTTGGCAGAGCGAGTACCCGAGCTAGATGCAGCAAGGCCACAAATGGGCTCAACCAACGACATCTCAACTCACACCATGAGCTATGGTTATCATTCGTGATGATAATCTGCCATCACTTAAATGGCGTTTAGGTCGCATTACCGAGCTTCATCCAGGAAGGGACGATGTAATTCGAGTAGTCTTGGTTCGGGTCGCTGATTCAACTATCAAGTGTCCAATTTCAAAAATTTGCATCTTGCCAATCGAACAAGAAGTGAATATCACCACTGATAAGTAAGTACCTAAGTTATGTAATTACTTCATAGTCGAGCAGTATTATGTCCACTATCATATTCAGAGTTGTTATTTAACTCAAATTATTTTTACTTTCACGGCCATTTGACTCTCTATCGAGAGTTTTTGATTGCCCTCATAAACCCTCCAAGATACCTGCCTTCGCCTCAACTTGAGTTTAGCACCCTTACTAATCCGCCACATGTGACATCGTCTGTTGACCATTTGTAGAAAGTTGCCCATTCATCATCAGTTATGTATTTAAATTCATCATCTAGAAAATACTCTGGCAACGGCGAAGTACTAAAGGCTTGGATTGGAGACCCTTGGTCAGGATCCGGGGGACGCCAGTAGCTTGAGAGGTGCGAAGCGGCCAATAGCACTATTGTTATCGTCGATACCTGTACTTATTCGTCACTCTCTAATTCGAGCCACAATCTTTTAATGCAACAAGAATTTTAGATGTTTCCTATTATTAAATACAATTATTATTGAATACATCTGCAGTGGTCATTTTTTAGCTGAACCCGAACTTTTAACAAAGGCGCACATCAAATTATTTGTGTGTGCAAACATCATGAATGAAAAGGTACTGAATTCGAATAAAATCATTCAAAGTCAAATGAAATGCAACAAAAAGAAATTAGAAATTCATCTAGTATTTTCTGTGGATGAAAATGTATATTAAGTTCGTTGCATATGTATAATATAAAGTTAAATGTAAGGAAGTGATAAAAATAATCTATCTGCGTGTGCCCATAAAATAAATCGACTCCTGTTTTCTTTGATGAAACTTGAATCATTAAAGCTTAAAAATTATTGTCCAAACTAATGTAATGATGTAATGAGTTACTTGATAATTTTTCCAGAAAAGTGATATAAGTGATGAACTAGAATTAAAAATCGCTCTGTGTATAAGTATGAAAATCAATGACGTGCATGACTACTCCCAGATTAAGTCAACCACACTTTTAAAAATAGTTTTAATTCAAGTCTAAAAATCGGTTAACTTTAAGATGTGACAAGAACTAGACCATTAGAAAAGGACAAACTTATACGCTTATACACTAGACGGCTAAATTTAAGTCAAAATTGTCTGCTAGACGTAGCAAATTTAAGACTTTATTTCTATGTAATTTCTCAATACTTGAAAAATGGTCAACTTTTAAGATGAAAGTATAAATGAAGTCTCAAATAGTTTTGATGGAAGCTTAATTTCATACACTTTTAAATTAAAATTTTTGCACTTGTTAATCAATATTGATTAATAATAGGAATTTATTATCTTAAAGAATTTGAAAATCTTTTTGTGGAAAAAAAGACGCTTTCGACTGGGCCTGGATTCGAGCCCAGGTTTTTCGATTGCCGGTCGACTGCTCTGACCACTGAGCTAACCAGGCATCAAAAAATTTCAAGCTCAACTAATTAATTTAAAATTTATTATTTTAATTGTTCAAAACCAATTGAAGTAATCGAATCTCCATTGACATGTCCTTTATCATATCCTGAAGTTTCAGAAAAAAATAATCATTATGCGTTAGGAAAATTTTGCAGGAAAATGAATCATTACATGGTCGCGTGGGCAACTTTCTCAATGCCCTTAAAATAAGAATATTATATACTAGTTGTTATTGTACACGGAGAAAAATGGATAATCAAATATGAGACAGCCATATTATTTATTCAGTAGCTTTCTAGATGTTCAGCTGTAGTGCATTTTAATATTTTAGATATTACAACTGAATATCTAGATGGTAAAACTGAATATATAATATCAGGGCCAAATTGACCTTTTACGCGGCCCTAGGCTACCCAAAAGAAAGGCCGCCCTTTGTCAATGCTGATTTCCCCAAAATGAAATGCAGTAGGAAAAAAATAAAGAAGAAAATGGGTTACGTTACGTTATAATTTTCAAAGAATTCCTCGGCTGTTGTACATGTCCAGGAAGCTAGCACCGCCATTTTGTTTTGTCGGAAAAATAAAAGTTGTGCTGAATTGTGCTAGGCGAGCACAATAAATCTCTTTCTCATCAATTATCTCTCAGACGCATTCATTTCAAAATAAATACATATTTGTCAATTTCAAAATTTGTTAAAACATACAATTTTCCAAAATGCGAGTTTCGATAAAACAAACGGTGTGCTGAATTGTGCTAGTCGAGCACAATAAATCTCTTTCTCATCAATTTTCTCTCAGACGCATTCTTTTCAAAATAAATACATTTTTGTGTTTCGAAACTGACAAAAATGTATTTATTTTGAAAAGAATGCGTCTGAGAGAATATTGATGAAAAAGAGATTGATTGTGCTCGCCTTGCGCAACTCAGCACAACTTTTGTTTTTTCGAAATTTGCATTTTTTAAAATTTTATGCTCAAACAAATTTTGAAATTGACAAATGTGTATTTATTTTGAAAAGGATGCGTCTTACAGATAATTAATGAGGAAGATATTTATTGTCCTCGCCTAGCACAATTCAGCACAACTTTTATTTTTCCGAAAAAACAAAATGGTGGTGCTTGTTAAAAAAAATTTTTTTTCAAAATTATGGTCCCAATTTTCATTTTTTTTAAAAATCGTTTTGCGGCACAATCCAGCACAAACCTAGCACAACTGAGTACAACTTTCGTTTTTTCAAAAAAACAAAATGGCGGTGCGGTGATCTTCAAACATTTTTTTATCGATTTTGAAGAGCCGGAAAATCAGAGAGTATTCCTAGACCATAAAGTTCCCAAAAAAATGTTTTTTTTCTACAGTCGTGTCTACATAGTCATGCAGGGGTAGAGTTCTAAATTTCTCGGACATTTAAGGTGGCTTAATCGTTTGGTGTTGTATGAAGTGAGGGTCACCGTGGGGGCACGTGTTACATGAATGCTCATTGCTACTTATTTTTTTGATAATCATATGTATTATAGTAACATCTGAGTAGAAGGGTAAGAAATCGCGGAAATGTCTCCGGAAAAAGCGATAGTAAAAAATTATTAGTTTCACCTCGAGGCGATTTCTATATTCTGTACCTTTTTCGCAATTTTCTCTTGATTGAAGTCCTTAACCCTTTGTTTTTATAATACTAATAGATTCCTCGAAATCGAAAGTACTAGTATATATTTAATTTATGGGGACTTGTGATTTTTTCCGGAGTTTCGCCGATTTTGACGAGGAATCCCATTAGACTACGTGTTAAACTGACATTTTTTCGGTAGCGATTTTTTCGGCAATGACATCGTCAACCACGGTATTTCATAAAAATAAACTACGAAAAATGTCAAGTTTTATCGGAATTCAATATCAAAAAAAATTTTTTTATAGCCATTATATTAAATTCAAACATAAAGAACAAGTAATTCAAGTTTTCTTCGTACAAATTACGCTTTAATTTAAATAATTGTTTGACAGTTTCGGGACAGTTTATGCACTGTTTGAATTGCTCTATTTGTCGAGTGGCATGCTTTCTGTACATCTGATCACAGTATTTGCACTTGAAAGAAGCTTTATTTTGTTTATCAATAATCTTTTTTTTAAATTCCAAACTATATTCTTTCTTTTTTCCATTTTTATTGCGCACGTTACACGAACTTCCAGAACAAAGCATTGATCGAAAACAATTGAAAGCTTGAACCGTTACGGGAAAATAGTTTTAATTTCTCATAAATTCTCGAGGAGCATATTCATCAGAGAAATTCTCAGTCATATTCCCGTGCTACTACATTTATAGTTATTATGACAGTAATTTGGACTTTTTTGTGTATTCGGTTGTTGTGACCAAAGGTGGTGATTAGAATGAGCTTTATACGTACCCCAACGGTTAGTACACACACATTTTCTTTATATGTACTGCCAAGCTCCTTTGGTTACTACAACCGCAGCGTTCGCTGTTGCGCTAGACAAATCAAGTATAACTTTCATTTTTTACAACGAGGTAAGCCCGTCGTGGTAACTATTAAATCTTGTAATAGTCACACAATTTAACTTGCACTGCACTGGAGATAAGTAGTTACTTCCAAAAAGATATATTTTGTGAAAACTATAATCAGTCAAAAAAAGTTTATGGTGATGAAAAAAGTGACAATTTTTTAACTTAATCGACGAAATTCATCATAAATATCATTATACCGGATTATTTTTCTAGATCTTTTCGGTGAAACTTTATTTTTTGTAATCAAATTGAATTCGTATTTTTATAACTAGGAGAACCATACGTATAACTTCAAAAATAATTTTGGCTGGGTATTTACTGTCCATAGACAATTCATTACAAATTAATCTTAGAAAATGATCATAACCTAGTGATTCTGGTTTTTATGCAGAAAACTTAAAAAAATAAAGATGAATTTTCATAAAATAATGTAGATTCTATAAATAAAGCAATTTGATAAGAACTGTACTTGGTCATTTTAACTAAACTCTATGCGCGGCTTAACGATGGACTTTGGTTCCTATAACCGCAGCTCTTACGTTATTTCAAGTACATAAGAGCAGTTACCCCGAACACATTAATCAAGTTTCTGCCACTCGGCCTACCAGAATCGTGGTCTGAGTAACGTTCCTTGCAGTTGGAGTAAACACTTTTCCAAAGTATGACAGCCACTACCATGATTGTCATGACAACTTTAACATTTTTTGTAAAGCCGGTTTTAACAAAAAAACTTTGGTTTGTGAAACCCGAAATTTCTCTCAGTGTACCTCGCGAGCCGGCTCCGTGCGTCTATGAGAGTATGCAACCTACGCTTGACAGCCATTACTAAAAAAAGCAATTTTGGTGAGCAAAATTATTATGAAGAATTACGCTCACACAAAACTTGTTAACGAGAAATTCTTCTGTAAATTTTTTTTAAAAATATATAAATTATAACGTCGATTGGCATCAAATCACGTCAAGCATAAGTTGCATACTCTCATAGGGACATGACGAGCCGGCTGGCGCGCACATCTGGTTATAGAATTCGGTCCTTTAATTATTTCCTATTTTCGATAGGAAAAGTTATAAATATGGTTTCACTATATCTAAAAGACTATGGTAATTCGGTTAGACAGAAGATGTGACTTTACTATTGTCTTTTGCAACCTTAACATTCTTTTTTAGGAATTAATGAAACATTTATTGGGTTTACTTCAATATAATTCGTTGGATGTGTCGATCACGATTTTACTATTTCAGGAAATAAAACTTGCTTTTGTTTTTAGGTCTAAGTACAATTATTTCACCATTTTATCGAATATTATTATTAACTCCATACTTTAATATTAAAAATAGTTCGTTTTTGTATTTTGTATTGGCAATGGGTCAGATCATTACTATCAGGAATAATTTATTGAACAAACATGTTCTAGATATATAAAACCAGAATCATGTTTAAGAAGATAAAATAGATAAAAAAGATAATAAAGTAAAAAAAAGAGGGGGGTTAAAAAAGGCAAACGTTTCGGCCACAAATGGGGGCCCTTTTCAGTGCCAGCTAAATTTCGGAACTTAATGACTAAGCTGTACGCGTGCAAAAACCATTATTTATAGTAAAAACTAGATTTTTTATTTTTGTTTTTATGTTTTTTGTTTTCTTAATTATGCTATTTTATAAAAAACATGCAAAGTGACTTATGTGTTGGGGCAAGCTCCAAGGCGTCCAGGAAACAGGCCGCTCCAAATCCACAGTCCTCAAACAAGCAAGAAGAAAGGTTCCTGTTTAGCCGACTGGCGAAGAGTGTGACCGCAAATTTGCTTCTCCTCAAAGGCACACACCAGAACCACGTATAAATAATGATTTTTTAACAGTAATCTCGTACAGAAAAACACCAGTATCCATTAGGAGGTCCACAACACCTTTGAGAAGTATGCACTTCACAGAACACACACACGCGAATCCGGGCGGACGGAGATTTTTCTTTCCTTTTTTTTTTTTTTTTTTTTTTTTCTTAATAGAGTGAATTTAAAAAACCAATTGAACTTTGATTTTCCGATTATCTTGATTCCTCTTTTGACACAGAGGCAGCAGATAGAATTAGCTGCACGCTCTGTTCAGCGTCAAAAGGAAACTGCTTGGGAAAGAGAGCAGTACAGTTTAAAGCTAGCATAAAAAATTAATATATACAATGACCATTTGTTGTGAAGGGTCAAGTTTCAAAACGCATAAACATACCCCATACACGGTCTATGTCCTGGCTACTCGAGACCCGAATATGCTTGAGTGTTCAAAGAAAAGAGAGAGAAAGGTCTCAGACCACATGTTGGAAGAATCCCTCTTAAGAAGCAATTTTAATTCTGGGAAAATGTTATACTTTTATATCGTATTTTATTTTTTAAAATTGGGGGTCAATTTTCTTCATAGAAAATTAATTTTTATTTCATTTTTACATAATGAAGAAGGCTATGTTTTTTTTTTTTTTTTTTTTATTTATTTATTTTTTTTTTTAACACCGAAAATCTAATTAAATTTGTATGTAATTTAACAGTAAAATTCGCGCGTATAAATTTGCAATATTTTGTAACCAATGGTAGGCGCGAAATTCGAATTATCTTGGAAGGAATACTAAGCGGAGGTTCTCGCACATAAATTGAGCGCTTCGCGGCTTATTTTTGAGAAGTTATATTCATTGTTTATCGGTATGGCTGAATATAAGACATTTTCAGGCCGGAAAGGTAAAGGAATTTGGTATATTTTGGATTGATGCGACCGAATATAATACATTTTTTACCAGAAAAATAACTGGATTTTGTATATATTATTAACGTAAAATTTCGCGTGCGTAAACTTACATGTGTGCAAAAAGTGTGTAATGTGTGCAATATTTTGTAAACGATGGCACGCGCTAATTTTTAATTATCTTGGAGATTGTATTAGACGGCGGTTCTCGCGTATGAGTTGAACGCTCAGCGGCTTATTTTTTTTTCTTCGATCTCATATTCATAACTTATCGATAAAGCCGAATATGAGACATTTTCAGGACGAAAAGATAAATGAATTTGGTATGAGTTTTAAATTAATAAAATTAATTTCGCGTGCACAATAATAATGTATGCAGGGATAAGCGTGTAACGTAATTTAGGTTCTTATAACCTTAGCGACTTATTTTTGTGATATCATTATTCATAGCGTATCAATGCAGCTAACTAAAAGCTATTTGCAGGCAGAAAATATAATTGCAATATGTGTGCATTTTTTAAAGGTAAAATTAGCGTGTAAGTAAGGTCGGCCGCGTATTTTTGAAATCTCGGAGAGTTTCTTAAGCGCAAGTTTAGCAATTATGCGAAGAACGTTTAGCAGAAAAGTTATGTTATATTATTAAGGCGTCGATAAGCTATTTTGTAATTCAGAAGACACGTATAATGTATCCAATATTCCGCATGTTATTAAAACATGTTCTCACATGTGTGATAAGCGCTTAGCGGCTTGCTATTACGTAATAGTATCTATTTTGGATTGGTGCGACCGAATATAATACATTTTTTACCAGAAAAATAACTGGATTTTGTATATATTATTAATGTAAAATTTCGCGTGTGTAAGCTTGCAGTATTAGACGGCGGTTCTCGCGTAGTAGTTGAACGCTTAGCGGCTTATGTTTTCGATATCATATTCATAGCTTATCGATAGAGCTGAAAATAAGACATATTCCAGACCGAGAATGTAAATGAATTTGGTATGAGTTATAAAATAACAAAATAAATCTCACCTGCACAATAATAATGTATGCAGGGATAAGCGTGTAACGTAATTTAGGTTCTTATAACCAATTCCAAGGCGCGAATCTTGCAGAGACTATATTAAGCGACGGTTCTCGCGTGTGAGTTTAGCGCTTAGCGACTTATTTTTGTGATATCATTTTTCATAGCGTATCAATGCAGCTGAATAAAAGCTATTTGCAGGCCGAAAATATAATTGCAATATGTGTGCATTTTTTAAAAGTAAAATTAGCGTGCAAGTAAGGTCGGCCGCGAATTTTTAAAAATCTCGGAGAGTTTCTTAAGCGCAAGTTTAGCAAATTTGCGAAGAACGTTTAGCAGAAATGTTATGTTATATTATTAAGGCGTCGATAAGCTATTTTGTAATTCAGAAGACACGTATAATGTATCCATTGTTCAGCATGTTATTAAAACATGTTCTCACATATGAGATGAGCGCTTAGCGGCTTGTTTTTACGTAATAGTATCTATTGTTCAGCATGTTATTAAAACATGTTTTCACATATGAGGTGAGCGCTTAGCGGCTTGTTATTACGTAATAGTATCTATTTTGGATTGATGCAATCTCCGTCCGCCCGGATTCGCGTGTGTGTGTTCTGTGAAGTGCATACTTCTCAAAGGTGTTGTGGACCTCCTAATGGATACTGGTGTTTTTCTGTACGAGATTACTGTTAAAAAATCATTATTTATACGTGGTTCTGGTGTGTGCCTTTGAGGAGAAGCAAATTTGCGGTCACACTCTTCGCCAATCGGCTAAACAGGAGCCTTTCTTCTTGCTTTTTTGAGGACTGTGGTTTTGGAGCGGCCTGTTTCCTGGACGCCTTGGAGCTTGCCCCAACACATAAGTCACTTTGCACGTTTTTTATAAAATAGCATAATTAAGAAAACAAAAAACATAAAAATAAAAATAAAAAATCTAGTTTTTACTATAAATAATGGTTTTTGCACGCTTACAGCTTAGTCATTAAGTTCCGAAATTTAGCTGGCACTGAAAAGGGCCCCCATTTGTGGCCGAAACGTTTGCCTTTTTTAACCCCCCTCTTTTTTTTACTTTATTATCTTTTTTATCTATTTTATCTTCTTAAACATGATTCTGGTTTTATATATCTAGAACATGTTTGTTCAATAAATTATTCCTGATAGTAATGATCTGACCCAATGCCAATACAAAATACAAAAACGATTTAATTTTGGGTCAATATAATAATTAAGACATGAACACAAACATGTCACGAAATTATTTTGATAATGGCAACACACATCGCGGAAAAAGAGGTAACGGTTTTTATCACCGTATACAAAACACATATGGTTTTAGTGGCGTTACACTGCTCAAAGAATGGTCCCATTCGCAAATGAGTTATGCTAAACAATTTAATCAAAGAATCTTCCTTCTACGGTGTAGGAAACTTGAAGTTTTTCCAAAACACTTACAAACGCAAGGGCTACAGCCTATTGCATTTTTCTGTCCTAATATGGAGAACAGACTCTTTAACATACGTCATAACTTTCAGAAATCTATCCTAAACCTGGAAATTCGAGACCTTTGCACTTCTATCGGGAGATTGAGGAATTACATTTCACATCTAGAAAATAAAATTTACAATCTTTTCCCGGACCGCGTGTCACAAGATTTCTTCCAGTTTGAGTCAATCAAAATAAATCGTTTTTTTCATGACTGCAAATTTAAGTGCAAAAACAAAATTGACAGGCTGATTTACTCTCTAGAATGTAATGGGAAGACTATTTCCAATAGTAATCTTAACCAAAAATGGTTCAAAAATCTATCTGGAACTCAAATTCCGGATAATGTCGCGAAATTTGCTAGTTTAGGTATCAATTTTGGCTTGACTTTAGAAAACCGTGAAATCTCTACCTTGGACATCATCGCTGATATCGAATCTAACATCAATAAAATTCCGGCTAAATTACAATATAAGGCCCGCCTCAAAATAGTAAACTGCGTGAATAACTTCAAAAAGAGCGGTAGAAAACCAAAATAAAAATTTTACAACCCTTCAAGGAAATCAAAGAGACAAAAAACTTCATTAAAAATAACCCGGATATAATATTTACCAAAGCTGATAAAGGTAATGTTACTGTTGCCCTAACGCGAAGTGATTATAATGAAAAAGTCAAAAACCTCCTTGATGACGTGAGTACCTATGAAGTTAGAACAAATGATACGACCACCAAAATACAAAATAACGTCAACACCCTCGCCAAAAATGGGAAAATAAGAAACTAATAAACCATCTCTTGACAAAGGGTTTGAGAACTTCTGTCGCAGTTCCATCAAGATTGTATGGTCTGCCTAAAATTAACAAAGTGAGTCACCCTGTTAGACCCATTGTCTCATATGTGGACAGTCCTACGTATAACCTCGCGTCCTATTTAAGTAACGCTATCTCAAACAACGTTACACCTCCACAATCTAAAGTTATCAACAGCTTTGAATCACTGCAAAAACTTAGGAATATAACTATTCCTCACAATGTAGTTTTAGCTTTTTTGGACGTTGTATCCCTCTTCACAAACGTTTCTAAAGTGGCAGCTGTATCTGCAGTAATAAGTAGATGGCAAGAAATTCAGTCAAAAGTAGAAATGCCATGGAAAGACTTTGAAGAAGGTCTACTTCTGTTTTTAAATAGCACAGACTTTAATTTCGATGGAATAACTCACTTCCAAAAACGTGGTTTACCCATGGGTTCTCTTTTTTCCCCAATCCTGGCTGATATGGTCATAGATGATCTAGAAAAAAAAGGCTATCAAGCCTTGGTTTCGAACTACCTCTATACGTCCGCTGCGTTGACGATATTTTAATTGCGGTTCTAACACAGAGATTGACAATATTTTACAATTTTTTGACACGAATAAATTCAACATTAAATTCACCCTAGAAGAAGAGATCGAACGGACTATAAACTTCTCAGATATTTCTATTACAAGGAGACAGGAACAAAAATTCTCTCTCAATTGGTATAGAAAACCAACTTGGTCTGGTAGATACTTGAACTTTTTTTCCCACTACCCCTTGAGATACAAAAAAAGTGTTGTCAATAACTTAGTAGACAGAGCTATTCTGCTGTCAGATAAGGAATTCCACACAGACAACCTTAACTTAATAAAAAACGTCCTCCAAGAAAACTGTTATCCTCTAACTTTTGTACAGGAGATTGTTGATTTGAGACTTCAGACGTTAGAACGTAAATCGCTATTAGGTAATAATCAAGTAGTCGCTGATAGAGATATTCAACCCTTTATCAGCATCCCTTACATAGAAGGACTATCCGAAAAAATTTCAAGAATTTTGGGCAACTATAATATTAATATTGCTTTTAAAAACCATAAAAGTTTGAAAATGATATTTAAACCAACAAAAGACCGTTTAAAAAAAGAACAGCTTTCCAATATCGTCTATAGCATCCCATGTAAAGACAATAATTGCAAAGCCGTTTACATAGGGCAAACAAAACGGTTTCTGCAAACCCGGGTAAAGGAACACAAAAATAATATTAGAGAACCCCCCACTAAACAAAACGCGTTAACAAAACATACGATAGAAAAAGACCATTTCTTTGATTTCGATCGCACCAAGATCTTATCCAAGGAATACAATTACAAAAAGAGATTGCTGTTGGAAATGTGTCACATTGGAGGTACGAGAGAAGCCGTAAATCTCAGAACCGACATTGAGAATCTTTCGAAGTTTTACAACCCTATCATAAAAAAATAGGATCCCCTGGTCATGCCACACCATAACGTTGAACCACGTGGCGACTCAGAAAGATGAAGGATTCACATTATAACAATGAAGAAGGCTCAATAGGGTTATGGTTACTTAACTAATTTTTCAATTGTTACAAAGATTACCCGCTTCATAAATTTATTACCTCAGATGCATTGATACGCAATGGATATGACATCGTAAAAAATAAACCACTAAGCGCTCAACTCACACGTGATAACCACCGCCTAATATAATCTCGAAGATAGTTTAAAATTCGCGCCTAAAACTGGTTACAAAATATTGCACATATTACACACTTATTTTTGCACACATGTAAGTTCACACACGCGAAATTTTACATTAATAATATATACAAAATCAATTTTATTTTTTCTGGTCAAAAATAGAATGGTTATTATAGCGCAATGAGATGTCGCCAAACTCTCATCTTATAAGTGAGAACATGTTGTAATAACATGCCGAATAATCAATACATTATAAGTGTTTCTGAATTACTAAATAGTTAACCTTGCGCTTAAGAAGCTTTCCGAAATTTTGAAAATACGCGCCCGGCCTTAGTTACACGAAAATTTAACTCAAAGAATGAATGCATACGTTTTTCATTTATATTTTCAGCCTGAAAATAGCTTGTAGTCAGCTGCATTGATACGCAATGAAAATTATATCACATAACAAGCCACTAAACGATAAACTCATACGGGATTGCCGTCGCATAATATAGTCTCTGAAAGATTCGCGCCTTGGAATTGGTTATAAGAACCTAAAATACGTTACACGCTTATCCTTGCACACTTTATAAATATGCACGGGAAATTACTTTTATTAATTTTAAAAACTTATACCAAATTCATTTATCTTTTAGTCCTGAAAATTTCTCTTATTCGGCTTTATCGATTAAGTCTTAATATTATATCGAAAAAATAAGCCGCTAAGCGTTCAACTGATACGCGAGAACCGCCGTCGAATACAATAAGTTTACACACGCAAAATTTTAAAATTAATAATATATATAAAATACAGATATTTTATACGTAAAAAATGTATTATATTCGGTCGCACCAATCCAAAATAGATACTATTACGTAATAACAAGCCGCTAAGCGCTCAACACACAAGTGAGAACATGGTTTAATAACATGCGGAATATTGGATACATTATACGAGCCTTCTGAATTACAAAAAAGCTAATCTACGCCTTAATAATATAACATAACTTTTCTGCTAATCGTTCTTCGCATAATTGCTAAACTTGCGCTTAAGAATCTCTCCGAGATTTTAAAAATACGCGGCCGACCTGACTTACACACTAATTTTACTTTTAAAAAATACATAAATATTGCAATTATATTTTCGGCCTGCAAATAGCTTTTAGTACGCTGCATTGATACGCTATGAAAAATGATATCACAAAAATAAGCCGCTAAGCGCTAAACTCACACGCGAGAACCGTCGCTTAATATAGTCTCTGAAAGATTCGCGACTTGGAATTGGTTATAAGAACCTAAAATACGTTACACGCTTATCCCTGCATACATTATTATTATGCACGTGAAATTAATTTTGTTATTTCATAACTCATACCAAATTCATTTACATTCTCAGCCTGGAATATATCTTATTTTCAGCTCTATCAATAAGCTATGAATATGATATCGAAAAAATAAGCCGCTAAGCGTTCAACTAATACGCGAGAACCGCAGTCTAATACTGTAAGTTTACACACGCGAAATTTTACATTAATAATATATACAAAATCCAGTTATTTTTTCTGGTAAAAAATGTATTATATGCGGTCGCACCAGTCCAAAATAGATACTATTACGTAATAACAAGCCGCTAACACGCGATCGCCGTCGCTTAATATAATCTCCGAAATATTCGCGCCTTGAAATTGGTTATAAGAACATAAAATACGTTACACGCTTATCCTTGCACACATTATATTTATTAACGCGAAATTAATTTTATTAATTTAAAACTCATACCAAATTCATTTATCTTTTCGTCCTGAAAATGTCTCATATTCAGCTTTATCGATAAGCTATAAATATGAGATCGAAAAAAATAAGCCGCTAAGCGTTCAACTCATACGCGAGAACCGCCGTCTAATACAATCTCCAAGATAATTAAAAATTAGCGCTTGCCATCGTTTACAAAATATTGCACACATTACACACTTTTTGCACACATGTAAGTTTACACACGCGAAATTTTACATTAATAATATATACAAAATCCAGTTATTTTTCTGGTAAAAAATGTATTATATTCGGTCGCATCAATCCAAAATAGATACTATTACGTAATAACAAGCCGCTAAGCGCTCACCTCATATGTGAAAACATGTTTTAATAACATGCTGAACAATAGATACTATTACGTAAAAACAAGCCGCTAAGCGCTCATCTCATATGTGAGAACATGTTTTAATAACATGCTGAACAATGGATATATTATACGTGTCTTCTGAATTATAAAATAGCTTATCGACGCGTTAATAATATAACATTACTTTTATGCTAAACGTTCTTTGCATAATTGCTAAACTTGCGCTTAAGAAACTCTCCGAGATTTTTAAAAATACGCGGCCGACCTCACTTACACGCTAATTTTACTTTTAAAAGATACATACATATTGCAATTATATTTTCGGCCTGCAAATAGCTTTTAGTCAGCTGCATTGATACGCTATGAAAAATGATATCACAAAAATAAGCCGCTAAGCGCTAAACTCACACGCGAGAACCGTCGCTTAATATAGTCTCTGAAAGATTCGCGCCTTGGAATTGGTTATAAGAACATAAAATACGTTACACGCTTATCCTTGCACACATTATAATTATGCACTCGAAATTACTTTTATTAATTTTAAAAACTCATACCAAATTCATTTATCTTTTCGGCCTGAAAAAGTCTCATATTCGGCTTTATCGATAACCTATGAATATGCGATCGCAAAAATAAGCCGCTAAGCGTTCAACTGATACGCGAGAACCGCCGTCTAATACTGTAAGTTTACACACGCGAAATTTTACATTAATAATATATAAAAAATCCAGTTATTTTTTCTGGTAAAAAATGTATTATATTCGGTCGCACCAATCCAAAATAGATACTATTACGTAATAACAAGCCGCTAAGCGCTCATCACACATGTGAGAACATGTTTTAATAACATGCGGAATATTGGATACATTATACGTGTCTTCTGAATTACAAAATAGCTTATCGACGCCTTAATAATATAACATAACTTTTCTGCTAAACGTTCTTCGCATAATTGCTAAACTTGCGCTTAAGAAACTCTCCGAGTTTTTAAAAATACGCAGGCCGACCTTACTTACACACTAATTTTATTTTTAAAAAATACATAAATATTGCAATTATATTTTCGGCCTGCAAATAGCTTTTAGTACGCTGCATTGATACGCTATGAAAAATGATATCACAAAAATAAGCCGCTAAGCGCTAAACTCACACGCGAGAACCGTCGCTTAATATAGTCTCTGAAAGATTCGCGCCTTGGAATTGGTTATAAGAACATAAAATACGTTACACGCTTATCCTTGCATACATTATTATTATGCACGTGAAATTTTTTTTGTTATTTCATAACTCATACCAAATTCATTTACATTCTCAGCCTGGAATATATCTTATTTTCAGCTCTATCGATAAGCTATGAATATGATATCGAAAAAATAAGCCGCTAAGCGTTCAAATAATACGCGAGAACCGCCGTCTAATACTGAAAGTTAACACACGCGAAATTTTACATTAATAATATATACAAATCCAGTTATTTTTTCTGGTAAAAAATGTATTATATTCGGTCGCACCAATCCAAAATAGATACTATTACGTAATAGCAAGCCGCTAAGCGCTTATCACACATGTGAGAACATGTTTTAATAACATGCGGAATATTGGATACATTATACGTGTCTTCTGAATTACAAAATAGCTTATCGACGCCTTAATAATATAACATAACTTTTCTGCTAAACGTTCTTCGCATAATTGCTAAACTTGCGCTTAAGAAACTCTCCGAGATTTCAAAAATACGCGGCCGACCTTACTTACACGCTAATTTTACCTTTAAAAAATGCACACATATTGCAATTATATTTTCTGCCTGCAAATAGCTTTTAGTTAGCTGCATTGATACGCTATGAAAATTATATCACAAAAATAAGCCGCTAGGCGCTAAACTCACACGCGAGAACCGTCGCTTAATATAGTCTCCGAAATATTCGCGCCTTGAAATTGGTTATAAGAACATAAAATACGTTACACGCTTATCCTTGCACACTTTATAAATATGCACGGGAAATTACTTTTATTAATTTAAAACTCATACCAAATTCATTTATCTTTTCGTCCTGAAAATGTCTCATATTCGGCTTTATCGATAAGCTATGAATATGTGATCGAAGAAAAAAAAATTAAGCCGCTAAGCGTTCAACTCATACGCGAGAACCGCCGTCGAATACAGTAAGTTTACACACGCGAAATTTTACATTAATAATATATATAAAATCCAGTTATTTTTTTGGTAAAAAATGTATTATATTCGGTCGCACCAATCCAAAATAGATACTATTACGTAATAGCAAGCCGCTAAGCGCTTATCACACATGTGAGAACATGTTTTAATAACATGCGGAATATTGGATACATTATACGTGTCTTCTGAATTACAAAATAGCTTATCGACGCCTTAATAATATAACATAACTTTTCTGCTAAACGTTCTTCGCATAATTGCTAAACTTGCGCTTAAGAAACTCTCCGAGTGTTTAAAAATACGCGGCCGACCTTACTTACACACTAATTTTATTTTTAAAAAATACATAAATATTGCAATTATATTTTCGGCCTGCAAATAGCTTTTAGTTAGCTGCATTGATACGCTATGAAAATTATATCACAAAAATAAGCCGCTAGGCGCTAAACTCACACGCGAGAACCGTCGCTTAATATAGTCTCCGAAATATTCGCGCCTTGAAATTGGTTATAAGAACATAAAATACGTTACACGCTTATCCTTGCACACATTATATTTATGCACGCGAAATTAATTTTATTAATTTAAAACTCATACCAAATTCATTTATCTTTTCGTCCTGAAAATGTCTCATATTCGGCTTTATCGATAAAAAAAATCATTATTTATACGTGGTTCTGGTGTGTGCCTTTGAGGAGAAGCAAATTTGCGGTCACACTCTTCGCCAATCGGCTAAACAGGAGCCTTTCTTCTTGCTTTTTTGAGGACTGTGGTTTTGGAGCGGCCTGTTTCCTGGACGCCTTGGAGCTTGCCCCAACACATAAGTCACTTTGCACGTTTTTTATAAAATAGCATAATTAAGAAAACAAAAAACATAAAAATAAAAATAAAAAATCTAGTTTTTACTATAAATAATGGTTTTTGCACGCTTACAGCTTAGTCATTAAGTTCCGAAATTTAGCTGGCACTGAAAAGGGCCCCCATTTGTGGCCGAAACGTTTGCCTTTTTTAACCCCCCTCTTTTTTTTACTTTATTATCTTTTTTATCTATTTTATCTTCTTAAACATGATTCTGGTTTTATATATCTAGAACATGTTTGTTCAATAAATTATTCCTGATAGTAATGATCTGACCCAATGCCAATACAAAATACAAAAACGATTTAATTTTGGGTCAATATAATAATTAAGACATGAACACAAACATGTCACGAAATTATTAAAAATAGTAATTTCTAAAACAACTGACGTTATATCCTCTTTTCCTATTGACTTTTAGTAAAAATAAATATAATAATACTAAATTTTACAATAAAGAGTTTCTCCGTGTATTGCCGTGAAAATAGTGAGCACCGTCGAACGCCTTTAACAGGTGAAAAAATTCAATTATAAACTTGTATTACGATATAATCCGCGTTTGACGACAGCAGCTCAACAGGTCTGTAGGACTCGTGGGTGATATTATTTTTCTTTTTTATAATCCTGATGAATATTAATGAAATCCGTAAAAAATTTCACCGTTTCTGTATTCTTTTCGCGTGTCGGCCAGTCAACTAGCTAGCCGACGATGGAGACTCGGAATACACTTTACGTGGGTATTCAAATTTCAAGAGTGTGCCGGGAATGGAAATTCCATCATCGCAACACTACGCTGTGTCACCGAATATTCAGTGTCCTTTTTTGCATTTCGGGGGAGTAGAGACGGTCGATTTTCAACAGGTTCACCATTTCTAGTTCGCAAAATTGCCTGATATAATTTGATGCATGGCAAAAGTATAAAAAAAATCTATCCGCTTTGCAGGCACATTCCCATCGCTCGTGAATTTGATCACACCTAGGGTGCGCGATTCAATCGTTGCGCTTTGCGCTCCGATTTGCTTGAACCTTTCGCTCGGTCTTGTGTTTTTTGCATACATTCAGGTTTATTTCTTGTAATTTGATACTAAAACTCAAGTCAATTTTATAATTTTTGTAAATGTGAATTAAAGTGTCTGAAAGTTACTGAATTCGTTCTTGATTTCAAATGAAAAAGGAAATTCTATTTACTTGAGGCTCTATCGGCCTTGAGGAAGATATTCTCATCATAATACTCGCACTTCGCGCTCGATTTTTTTACTTTATATACATTAAAGCTATATTTGCATTTTAAAAAAAATACTTTTTGGGCAAAATAAACTACTCCAGAATTTCGGGCTATTATCGGGCTCTTGAAATACTCAAAAATCATTTTTGAAAAAACAACCCCTATCACTGAAAAGCAATTATAAATTTAAAAAAATACATTTTGGACAAAAAGAATTACTCCAGAATATCGGGCTATTTTCAGACTCCTCAAAAATGTCTCTATCGATTTTTGGGCTCCAATTCTTAACATCAAAATGTACCCCTGCATGACCATGTAGAGACGGCTTTGAATAAATAACATCTTTTTGTGAATTTCATGATCCAGAAATACTCTTTGATTTTCGGGTTCTTCAGAAATTTCCATATCGATTTTAGGGCTCCAACCCTTAACATCAAAATGCACCCCTGCATGGCCATGTAGAGACGACATTGGATAAAAAACATCTGTTTGTGAATTGTATGGTCTAGGAATACTCTCTGATTTTTGGGCTCTTTAGAAATGTCTATATCGATCTTGAAGAGCCCGAAAATCAAAAAGTATTCTTAGACGATAAAGTTGATGCATTTTGATTTTGCATTTTGATGTTAAGAATTGGAGCCCAAAAATCGATATTGACATTTCTGAAGAGCCCGAAAATAGCCCAAAATTCTGGAGTACTTTATTTTGTCCAAAGAGTATTTTTCAGAATGAAGGGTTGCTTGTCAGTGATAGGGGTTGTTTTTTCGAAATTGATTTTTGGGTATTTCAAAAGCCCGAAAATAACCCGAAATTCGGGTATAGTCAGTATTTTGAATTTTAAGGTTTTTATGCACTGGAGGTGCTGGCTGATCGGGTAGTCAGCACCTCCATCTAAAATTTGATTTTTTGAGAAAAATACAAGAGCCCAAAAATCGGCATCGCCGCTAAAAATTAGCCCAAAAATGTGGCATAAGATAAATAGTGATATTCTGTCATGGAGTTGCCAGCTGATCGGACCTTTATCCGAGGATCATTAGTCGCGTATCAGATAGGATACGTTCCCGACAGGTGTCCTCGTAGACAATTTCAAGCTCTTAAATCACAATAATGCAAATAAATTCAAATTTAAATATTATAATGTGAAATCTTTCTTTGGAAAAAGAGACGCCTTCGACTGCGCTGGGATTGAGCCTGGGTCTTTCGATTGCCGGTCGACTGCTCTGACCAACTAAACTACACAGTCTACACATGTCGGACACCTGTGTAGTTCATTTGGTTAGCCTAGTTGACCGACAATCGAAAGACGCGGACCCAAATTCCAGCACAGTCGAATGCGTCTCTTTTTCCACAGAAAGATTTCAAATTATTTAAATTTGAATTACTAATAATATTTCGAAAGCTATATCTCCAAATATAACATAAAATACGAGTTTTTTTAGTAGAACTTTGAATTTGAGTAGAACTCTCGCTTATCCCGGTCTAGTTTTCCCCATTAGTACTCTGCAAATACGTAATATAACTTTACTAGAATAATATAGGTAATAGTTTTCAAGAACAGTTATTACAACTAAGTTCTGAAACTATTAGGTAACTGTGTTCTGTAGCACTTTTACAATTAAATTGCAAAAAACTTATTCAAATTCTAATTTTTAGAGAGCTGCTGTTACGTATTTTATTATTATTATTATAAATATAGCTGGGACCCCGAAGGGCCCCTGATGCTTGGGTAATGCTTGATTGCCAGCAATGTCCTGGGCTGAAAGTAGCTATATGGCAGATATCAAGACGGCTTTATTGCAAAATGGCATTGTGAAAATCAGTTACAGACAATGGACAAACACTGACAGGTAATAAGCATTTTACGAATCAAAGTCACCATTCATTGAGTTCCCGAATTGATTTTTTATTCAGGTGCAATCTGAAATTTCTGATAGTTGACGTTGACAAATTCTTGACCGATTTAAAAGCTAGCTTGAAAGTCTACTATTTCATCGCAAAAAGTCAAGCTAGCTACTTTGCTACCGTAGAAAAGAATATAAAGGAAGGTGAATTTTTAGTAGCTCTGGATTTTTCGGAAAACTATTCGTTTATAATCCAAGATTCGGTGCAGTCATATCACTGGAACCATGATCACACTGTAAAAAAAATCGTAATTTTCCAATACATAGGTGATGAAATTTTTCAATAATAAATTGAAAAAATAATCTTCTATTGAATTATTTCAATAATTCACAAAAATATTCGAATCCCTATTGGATTTTTTTTCAGGATCGAAATTTTTCAAGTGTAGTCTTAGAATTTTTCAAAGTCAGACACGCAATATTTGGCACGTCATTGAATATTTCCTACATGATTTATAGAAAAATTTCAAAATTTATATAAACATTTCAAAACATATATTGGTTAATTACTTCCAATACTTTATTGGAAGTTTCAAAAAAAAAATGTTTAGAGTGTAATTATTGGCTCAAACATGATACAGTTGCACGGAGAAAAAAAATTGTACAATTGGTGAAAAATTGTCTCTGTTGAATCTTCTGAATTCGTGATTATACACAGTGTGTCCCAAAAATAACCGAACTTTTAGGATATAGAATAAGATACACATTATATTATCTTTGAAAGTTATTATTTATTCAAAATAGGTTCCATTCGACTCAATACAACGTTTGGAACGATCAACCAGCGCATGCATAGATTTTTTTATGTCATTTATAGGAATTTTCTTCAGCACCTCGGTTATGGCTGCTTGAATGGCTGGGATATCATCATAAAATGCTCCTTTCATCTTGGTTTTCAATTTTGGAAATAGAAAATAGTCACATGATGATAGATCAGGCGAATACGGAGGGTGGTTGCTGAGATAAATCCGTTTTTTCATCAAAAATTCGTTCACTTTTTTGGTCTTGTGAGGTGGTGCATTTAACTGATGTGAAACAAAACGTGCACAGACCTTTCTTTTGCCCAAATCTTCAGTCAAAATTCTCCAAATAGTGTTTTTACTCATATTTAATTCCTCAGCCAACATTCTCGTAGTAAAATTTGCATCTTTTTAATGCTGCAAATTTTCAATAGATGGCACTGCATGTTGTATGATTGAAATATAAAGTTCGGTTATTTTTGGGACACACTGTGTACATTAGAAAATTTCAAAGCAGCAGTCGATACCTGTTTCATTGTTCATCGCAGTGACTTAAGAAAGTGAGCATTACAAGCCCAGAAAGAAATAGGCTATGAAGATTTTCGATTTTCAGCTTCAAAAACATGGTTAGCATGATTTCAGAAAACACACAGAATAGTATCTAGAAAGATCAATGAATTTTTTACCCGGAAAAGTATAGAAAATCCCGATGAGTTTAAACAGAAAGCAAATGAATTTATTAATTATATCAAGCCAGAAGTAACAGCAATTTGGCCACAAAACGTTTATAATTCTGATCAAAGCACTGAGAAAAAAGATTTGATTGAATCAAAGAAAATAATTTGTTTGAACGACTTACTTTGATTTAAAGAAATGATTTGTTTAAATAAAACAAAATTTGTTTAAATGGAACAAAATTTGTTTGATTCAAACAAAATATCTTTGGACCAAATAAATATTTGATCGAATCAAATAAATTTCTGCCTTAAATTAAACAAATTATATCATTGACCATAAGGTAATGGAACCAATACTCGATCAGCATCCATGTAGGTTACGGAAAAAGACCTTTCAAAGTGTATAGCATTAGAATAATAAATTAAACTTTTGTGTATATATTGTAGAAAAAGGTTTTTTTTATCGAATTCCAGGCGCAGAAAATTTTTTTGTGTCGTTTTGTAAATGAATTAGGCGTTTTTAAAACATTACTTTTTTGGGTACCAATACTCGATCACCGAAAACCCCGCGAAACCAGTAGTCGATCAGCAAGGGACCAATAGTCGATCACGTCATTTGTGATCAGATGTTTTACGGAGAGTAAAGTTTTTCTTTTCTGATCTTCACCATCTGCAAATGATTATTTTATTAATGTAGTATGTACTGTAACTCATAGTTAAATTTAAAATATAGGTCACTGTGAAAGTATATATGCACATCAAAACAATCATATAACCTCAAAAACATACATACAAAAATTAAAGCATTTATGTGAAAATTTTTGAAAAATATCACTTCTTTTATAGTTTTCACTAATCGAGCACTATAAAATTTCGACCAGAAGTTAAAAAACTCATTTTTAAGAATTAAAAAAAAACGAACACAGCATCGCGGTAGGCTGATCGACTTTTTGCGGTTCCCCTTCGCTTTTTGTATACCAAAAGACGATCAGCGTTTTTTAGATATTTAATCAAATTTTTGATTATAATTACCTGTCTGTAATAATAGAAAAAGCCTTCATAGGCCTGGTAATGCCTTCTCTCACGCGATATTTCCAACTTTTCCCTGATTATCGTCCAACTTAGCACGGACACATGAGAGTTGGCGGCACCACTGATCGACGGCGCAGGCGACTGTAACGCACGAAATTCAACGAGCGCGTAGGGGAAATATTTTTCTCATACTCTATGTTATATTTTTTGAATAATAATTGGGCAGTATAATATTGTTAAGTATTTTTTTTAAATGTTACAATTTTTTTGCAGTATTTTGCTCTTTTGAATTCATAATAAACATGAATTCATACCGAAGTGATCGAGTATTGGTTACTGATCGAGTATTGGTTCCATTACCTTATATCAATACATTAATTTCTTTGTTTTGAAGAAAAATTAATTTGATTCAAACAAATATTTATTTGGTTCAAAGATATTTTGTTTGAATCAAATAAATTTTATTTCATTCAAACAAATCATTTCTTTAAAACAAAGAAAGTCGTTCAAACAAATTATTTTCTTTGATTCAATCAAATCTTTTTTCTCAGTAAGTGGTTCTCAACTTGAAATGCATTCAGGAAGAACTTTGGCTGTGGAAGGAGAGAAAGAAATTAAGTGTCTTGTCCAGTCGGTATCCTCTACAACCCACAGTTACACTATTCAACCAACCATATCTACTGATGGAAGACTCTTGTCACCACTATTTTTGGTTTTAAAAGAACCAACTGGAAAGTTCGGACCAGTTGTAGAAGCCAATTTATTCAGACATGAGAACGTGTATGTAGCAGCATCGAAATCTGAAAAACTCACTTCGGTTACTAATAGAATATTAATTATTTTTGTACGATTGTACTAATTTCTACGAAACAGTAATGTAACTCACTATAATTTTCTTTCGCAAAATTTAGATTACTTTAAAACTTGGTTGAAGGACATATATTTTCCAAATGTAGGGCCAACCAGTATGTTACTCATTGACTCATGGAATGATTATTGTCCTGCTGCTGTAGTAGAAGCAACACCACCTGATAAAAACATTAATCTTAAGATAATACCAACAGGGACGACCGGGAAAATTCAACCTTTAGGTGTATTCGGTTTTCGAATTTGGAAAAATTTTGTACGATATTTTTCAGATAGCGCTATTTTAATGAATCACGATGTCAATTTACATTTACGTAACAACATTATCAAACTGCAATCTTTGACCCATAATCAATTATCTTCTCCACGGTACGTCAATCTTTTTAAATACTCTTGGCATAAAAGCTGATACATTACTGCAAGATCAGAAAAGTTCGAAACTCGCGTGGAATTTGGTTTTGGCGAGTCTTGTACACCTCATTGCGAAATTTCAGGCTGTACCAATGTTGCCGTCATTCAATGCTCGTGTTGTAAAAAACCATTATGCTTCAAATACTTTTTTGACGATTACCACTATTGGTCTAAATTCGAAGAATAATGGATTTCTTATTCTAAAATTTCTGAAAACATAATTATAGGAAAAGCATGCATAAAAATTGTAATTATTGCTGGTACTGCACATTATTACCGTCATAATATAAAATATGTCAGAGGGTCGTTACTACTCCACTTATTTTTTTTTTTAAATATAAAATTTTTCGAACATAGAAAAACTTGACGTTAAAAACTATGTTCAGAACAAAGTAAAAAAGGACGTCAAAAACGATGTCAAAAACTATCTCAATTCTTGAAGTTGGTTTTGACGTCAATTTTTATCTTCTTTTTCACGTCGTTTTTTGACATGGTTTTTTGACGTCAAGATTTTTAATAGGAAGGTGTTAATGAACCTTCACACCTGTTTCCCTTCATTTTTTTATTAGAAGTTGCACATCACTATACAAACGATTTGAGATATCATACACTCAAGTTACCCCAGTAACAACGTAGACGTCCAGTTCTTCTTTGTACCCTAGTGAACATATATTTTTTCTTGTTTTTTTTTGTCTTGAATCACCCTTACTTGTTCTATTTTTGTTTTAATTTTTTTATATTTGAGGGTGGTTTACCCTCAGGCGGTTTTTTTGTTTTGAAAAGTTTTACATTTTGCATTTCACTTCTTTTGCTGTCTACAATATTTACAGTTAGTTTAGCCAATCAAAGTTGCATTTTATTACATAAATGATATAAAATACATTTAGGGGTAGTTGCCCCCTCAATTTTCACTTTTCTAAAAAATCCAAACATTGTAAATTGAGTTTTCTGACAGTGTGCAACATATATTTTTTTCCTCATTTTTAGCATTTTTTTTCACAATTTTATTTATATTTGGGGGTGCTTTACCCCCAAGAAACTTTTTCTGAAATTGAGGACATAGTGTTTTTCATCCCTCATTAGGAGGAAACTTTTTCAATCGGTTTCATGAAACGATCTTACGTTGTTCTATATGAAATAGCAAAATCAACTCCTAACTTCCCTATCTTTGAAGGGGAGTTTCACCCCAGAAGTCCATGTCAGCAGATAAAAAAATACATGTGGCTTAGTTGTTGGTCTACTTTACCATATTTTAGGATAGATTGAATTGCCGCCGGACACCTAAGTTACCTATAACTTGTTAGTTACTTACTTTTAATATTTTCTTACACATCAACGTTCATAAATGCCTTCTTTTCGGTTCAAACTTTGGCTTCGAAGCCAAACTCTTTATACAAATTGCACTCTCTACATCAGAATCAGTTTGAATAATTAATAATTTTAATCAGTCACTGGTTGTATGTATTAGAATTAGTCATTTATTACTGATAATAAATTATTTTCAGCTGAGAATCAATCACTTTTGACTGATTTCAAAGCAAGAAGTCAGTCACCAATTTAAAGTATTAAAAATTCATTTTTTTATTACATAAAACGGTTTGAAGAAAAAAAATCACCTTAGCACGGGTTTTAACCGCAAACTGTTCCAATTTTATGTCGAAGCACCTTATTGGTTCCGATACTGAGGACTCAGTAAACTTTTTCTCGAATGCTAGCATTATTTCAACTTTAATATCTACTTCTAGAATCGTGGAAAATGACGACAGTAGTGTCAGACATATTAATTACACTAAAATACAGTTTGTTTGAATTAAACAAACATATCTTTGATGTACGGCCAAATAGAAAATTTGATTGATTCAGAGAGATTTTTTTTTGGTTCAGATAAATTTTCTTTAATATATGTGTAGTATTATCACCCTCCATAGTATGTAATAATAGATAGTGTTAGTCGATCCAGTTAGGGCTTAAAAATAATTCACCCAATCATTTTTGATCAGTCATGATCAACGTTTCGTTAGGTTAGTTTGCTAACCCCATCAGGCTAAATTTGTTGAAAAATTATGTATTCATTAAGAATAATGATTTTTTATTGAAACAAAAATATTTCAAAGTGAATAAAATATTATTACCTAAATCCGACATTTTACTTTTAATAATTTACTTTACCATATTTAAGAATAAATAAGTCCTCCTAACTCCTAAGTTATCTTCCTTGTGAGTACAATTTAAGTAGAAACATCAGTTATATCAAGACAATTAACATAAAAAATGTAAATAGCGTGCTTATACTGAAAGGAAACTGCACCACGCATAGTTTCCGAATTAGAAAAAATGTGTAAAATAATTACTGGAATGAAAATTTAAAAGCAACAACGAGCAGTGATAACCGATTTGAGAAAGGAAATTCGTTCATGAAAGGTGTAGCGGACACATAGAAATTTGTCAGCAGGAAACTATTGATTTTATCTAATGGGGCGTGATGGTTTGAGCGACGCGACGCATTAGATAGGGCCTGCATGAATATATACCGCAGGATAGAGGATACCAATTGGTAACTACCGGAACGAGTACTGAGTACGCTTGTACCTAGGATGTACCATGTACGCGCATACGTTTGTAAATCTGCGGTCGATTCTATGCGATGCTCGAACGGACTCAGCAAACTAAACGTGCCGACATCTGTACCGCATCAAACGGAAGCGCAAGTCTAAGTAAATTACTGTGCAGGTTCATGTGTGTATATAAGTTTCCCTTCATCCACTAATCAACTGATTAATATCTGATACTTAAGGCATTTTATTGAATACTCTGGATTACTTCATGATTGAAGGGTTTAAGTTCTACACCTTTTATATACGAGAGTAGTCCCAAAAGTACCCGACCTAAAAAAAGAAAACCCTAAATCTTTAGAAAAAAATATTTTTACTTTTTAGCGTAGTCTCTTTTTAGCTTAAAACACTTCCCAGCGACGTTTAATAGCTTCGATACCCTGTTTTTAGTGAGAATCGTCGAGCTCCTCGAAATAGTCATCAACCACAGACTCCACCTCTTCATTGTTAGCAAATCTTTGACCACCGAGCCATGTTTTTAAGTTTTGAAAAAAGAAAATAGTCTGAGGGGGCTAAATCTGTCCGTTTTTCTTGATTTCATCACTCAAACGCTGTTATAAATTTGCATAGTATTCGCCGATGATTGTTTTTGCTTCTTGAAAATAATCAATGAAAATTATCCTACGTGCAACTCAAAAAACTGCTACCATGACTTTGCCAGCAGATGGAACTGTCTTCGCCATCTTTGGAGCCGATTCTCCTCTTTCAGCCCATTGTTTGCACTGTTCCTTCGTCTCAGATGTGAAGTGATAGATCAATGTTTCATCCATGGTTATGAATAAGCGCATAAAATCGGCTTTATTGCTGTGAAACATCGCCAAATACTCGATTGAAATATCTTCATGACGCCGTTTGAGTTTCATTGTGAATGCGATTTAAAGCACTTTTTAAAATGACTACCATGTCTGTTCGCTAGCGCGCTTTTAGTTGTTAGTCATCCAATACCATTTTGTAAATTTTCTTCACCATTTCTGTCGTGGTCATCTGATTTGGTCGACCAATGCGATGTTTGTCTTGGAAACTCGTACCACCTCGTTTAAACTCTGCCGCTTAATCATTTATTGTCATGAACGAAGGAGCAGACTTCCCCAGAGTAGAATCTAGCATGGCTTCTAGATTGGTTGGGCTAAGACCTTTTAAATGAAAGTATTGTATCACATAACGGTGACCAATTTTTCCCATGTTTACAAATTCACTGAGAGCGTTCACTATTAATAATTGTCAAACAAATACTAAACAACATAGCTTCTTCAAACTTCTAACTTCAGCTTTATAAGGTTGGTTCTTTCAACCATAATAATTTTTTCAAACAACAACCGTCATCTATACGTCAGTTCGCGGATACTTCTGGGACTACCCTCCTAGTATATTTTCCTATATAATGCAACCTGCGGATTGAAAAGTTCAAATCAATAACAAAATACATGACCCGACTGGAGCCAGATCTTACAGCCCGAACGTGTTGCATAATTGTAACTTATTTAGTTGGAATCATAGTCATTTCGCTTTTTTACGCTAGATGACTGTAGTGGTTCGAAGTCGTTCTTCTCCATTGCAAACTGTAGAACGTACAATATATGAGGCATTATTTCTCGACTGCCCCAACATTTTATGTCACGTGTTTCGATTGTCTTTATATTTTCAAAATTTGTTTGCCTACTTGGTGGAAGTTTAGCCCCCAAAGTACAGACATTTGTTACAACCCCTTTCCAAATTACAGGAGGTGGAATTTTCACCCATAACGTCCGTCACGGTATTTTCAAATGACAGTAAGTCCCTTTCTAGAAATGCGAATTGAATTTTCTATATGTGATTTCGAAAGGATTTTTTACGCCCTTTCATTCTATTATATCCTTTTTTTATTATTTTTCCATTTTCATAAGAAATTACTGAATTAAATGTTAATTTAACATTTTTTTATCATCCGGACACTTCTGTTTTTTTTAAACTAATATCAAAAGAAAGCTTAACTGTTTTACAACAAATTTCTGTAAAGACAAAATGGGATGGCTGATAGTATCGGAGAAATTGGGGCTCAATTGAAGAAAACCCCTTGTCTGCGCGCTAGCATGGGGCAGGAGTTGGTGCATTCGGCTGTATGTATGATTCTCAGAGTTCAAAGTAATTTAAGTTGTTCGTCTCTTTTTTGCGTTTTTTCGTGTTTTTTGAGCAACAGGCTTCACGGCTTTCTTAGGAAATGGATCGAATTTGGTTGCAAATGAAACTGTTTTTAGTTGTAGTTGACCATTTTCGTTTAGAGTGATAGCGTGGCACTTTAGGGTGCCTGGAATTGTGATTGATTCTCTGAATCTAGTTTTTAGTCCTTTCGTGATTTCTGTGTGAGCTTCTGTTGAACTGGAGAGAACGACTGATGTTTTTTATGAGAAAGAGTGTACGTCTGGCGACCTAGTGGTGAAACAATGAACTATTATTTATTTTATTGGTTACTTACTAGACGGCGGCAGTAACGCGGCCCGCAGCCGCGGTGATTGAGACTTTTACGAAGGCGCGAGTGAGGGGTTCGCTTCATTCGAGCCCCATATCTCCGATACTATCAGCCATCCTATTTTTACAGGAATTTGTTGTGTAAAAATTAAGCTTTCTTTTGATATTAGTTTTAAAAAATCAGAAGTGCCCGAATGATAAAAAAATGTCAAATTAACATTTAATTCAGTAAATTCTTATGAAAATGGAAAAAAAATAAAAAATGGATATAATAGAATGAAAGGCCGTAAAAAACCTTTCGAAATCACCCATAGAAAATTAAATTTGCATTTCCACATAGAAAGGGACATATTAACATTTGAAAATACCGTGACGGAACTTATTGGTGAAAATTCCACCCCCTGTAGTTTGGAAAGGGGTTGTAACAAATGTCTGTACTTTGGGGGCTAAACTTCCATCAAGTAGGCAAAAAAATTCTGAACATATGAAGACAATCGAAACAGCTGACGTTTTATAGATTATTTAGTAAAAAAAATGTTTCAAGTTTTGTTGTTTATTTATTGTTTTGCATTAATTTGAAGCTTGGAAAAAGTTGTATGATGTTTATGGTCAAAAATCTTTAACAGAACGCCAGTGCCAGAATTGGTTTGCTCGTTTTCGTTCCGGAGATTTTCACCCCAAAGATGCACCACGCTCTGGACACCCAACTGAAATTGACGACGACAAAATAAAAGCAATGATAGAAAATAACCGGTGTAGTACGACACGGGATATCGCAGAGAAGCTTAACATGTCACATACATGCGTTGAAAGACATTTAAAACTACTTGGTTACGTTAACAAACTCTATATTTGGGTTCCTCAGAAATTGAAAGAAATTTAACTCACTGAACGAGTTTTCATTTGAGATTCACTGCTGAAACGTTATTTTCCATCAAGATAATGCCAGACCACATACTCGTACATCTTTGGTCACTCGCAAAAAATTATTGGAGCCAGGGTGGGAAGTGATGCCTCATTTTGCGTATATAATCCTGACCTTGCACCATCTGATTATCATTTATTGCGTTCACTTTGGAATCAATTGAATGGAAAACCATTGGATTCAAATGAGGCTGTCAAAAATAAGTAGATTCAGTTTTTTACCTCTAAGGAGCAAACTTTCTAAACGGAGAAAAATAGTTGAAGTAATTTTACTCAACTCTGTCAATTAAACTTGGGGCATAAGGACATTTTTTTTTTGTGAGGAGGAAAAAGTAGCGAAATGTTTTAAAGACGTTAAACAGGACTCTCCTACGACGGATCTAGGCATACCTGTTAAAACCAAAACTCTCCTCTATCGAACCAATACACCGCCCATGGAACCGCCTTTCGGCTTCAAACTTCGCGGGCATTTCGTTCCAGCTTAAAGTCGCGTACGACTCTTCCGTTAGGCAAACCGACTAGCCGCTCCAACCAGGGGAGGAATAAAAAGATTCCTCCCCCGAACGACGTGGACAGCCAAGTTCGCCCCGCAAGGCAGGACCGCCGGTGCAAGCCCCGATGCGATTACTACTGGCCCTCGTTGTCGCTGCGCTTCGCACGCCCATCGAGCTCTGTTGTCTTCATCACCAGGGTGACGAATGACTCGATAAGCATCCATTTTTGTTCAGACTGGAGCATGAGAGAGACCATCGTGTCAGGAGTGTTTTGCGCCCACTGCCCGACCGACAGCCTCTTTTGTCACGCCCTACCTGGCACAGACAAAGAGTGTGTGCTCTGCATTGTCCACAAGGGATTCGCAGTAACGACACGACTCATCGTCTCTTTTCTTGAAGCGCTTCAGGTACGCATCAAAGCAACCATGACCCGAAAGCGCTTGCGCCAGGTA
Source organism: Diplolepis rosae (assembly GCA_030998225.1). NCBI lineage: Eukaryota > Metazoa > Arthropoda > Insecta > Hymenoptera > Diplolepididae > Diplolepis > Diplolepis rosae. The sequence goes on from JAPYXD010000171.1 coordinate 395,809, forward strand.
AAAGCCGACTTTACCATGCTTTCTATCTAGCCAGGTAGCGACCTCCGGGACTAGACGGTGTTTCCATCTCCCGGATTGGTCACTATGCCATCTCGTATGCCATTTCTCGACAAGTCTGCGCCTTCCAACCTTAGTCTTTGTAGAATCATTTCCTGCAGAAGCTTCCCCATTGTACGAGGTCTGTCCGGAAAGTATCGGGCCTACCTTTATATCTCCGCGCTGGCGTTATGCTTCATCATCGGGAAGGTGGCATACTTCAAAGTAATCCCCAATTGATTGAATAACACGGTTCCAGCGATGCTTTCACCTCTTGAAACAGTCCTGGAACTCACTTTTAGGGATGGCCTTGAGTACGCTCGTCGCATTATTTTCAACCGTCGTTTTGTCATCGAATCGCTGTCCTTTGAGTGGTTTTTTGAGTTTTGGAAACAGTGAAAAGTCACAGGGGGCTATTTCGGGACTGTGCGGAGGTTGTCGAAGCAATGCGATACTATGTTTACTCAGAAACTGCTTCACAAGATTCGATGAATGCGCTGGCGCGTTATCGTGGTGAAGAAGCCAGTCACCGCACACACGCAAGTCATTCCTAAAATCTTGTTCAAAATTTCCCAAACAGCAGTTTTCAGTATTCCGAGATCATTTTCTAGTTCACGAACAGTTAATCGATGATCGCCTTCAATCGCAAGTCGCACCCGCTCAATATTATCCGATGTTTTTGTCGTCGAAGGTCGGACAGAACGAGAATCACTATTCTCAGAAGTGCGGCCTCCTTTGATACGATTATACTACTCTTTTATTCGTGTTTTGCTCATACACTCATTCCCAAAAGCCTTCTGCATCATCTGGATAGTTTCCGAACTCGTTTTTCCGAATTGAAAACAAAATTTGATGCAAATTCGTTGATGTTGTTTTTTAGTCATTTTTAACAATCACAAAATCCGCCGAAAACAAAAATAGCTTTGCAAGCAAAGACACGCTGCGCATGAACTATACGTCTTTGTACAGCGTTAGCACCCTACTGACAAAGCCTTGTACATTTCAACTGCGCATGCTCTATTACAACAAGCTACTACTACACAAGATCGATAAAATCGAAATGGCTGGGACTAGTCGCGAAATATCAAGTGTAATGACTAGCGCCGCAAACAACTACAATACTAGATTAGATTCGAGTGTACGCATAAAAACTCGTATCCGCACCAGTCACATAAAATAGAATACGTGCCAATGCACACAATTAAGGAAATTACGAGACTCGCGACAATGCTCGCAGGACTGATCGCGCCTCGGCTTTGTCTCGGCTTCGATATCCTGCGAGCATTGTCGCTGGTCACGCAATAACCCTCACTGTGCGCCTAGGCACATAATATACTATTGTTATTAAATTTAATATAAAAGAATATAAGATTTAATAAACGCAATTATGAATTTAAATATGCATCAAAGTTCCTGCGTGAATAGATGTAGCTGGTGGAATAAGTCTTGCGATTCACGGTTTACTCAACTCTCGATTGAAGCGTAAAGTAGAATGAAGGGAAAGCTCTACTATTTTTGTGATTTAATAAAAGATTGGTTTTTTATAATTATACTACGAGTAATAATACATATATTTAGAAATTTTTAATTAACGCTTTCATACTTCACCCTAAACTTCTGAATTTTACTCAACTTTGATTCATTTTTGGATATTTAATATATCAAAAATAATAACAATGATACTAAATAACTTCTAACTTGTCCATATGTCCAAATTATATCGGAAGTTGAGTAAAATTACTTCAATTATTTTTCTCCGTGTACGAAAGCGGAATTATGAAGCTGACTGGAAGATGGCAAAGGGTCATCGAAGAAAATGGACAATACATAATTAATTAATGTTTGTTATTTGTATTAATAAACTTGCTTCGAAAATCATGAAAAAAACGATATGTCTTTGTTGCCAACCCAATATTAGGAAATGTTACCATATATTATGGAAATTCTCCCTTCAAGAACAGTCATTTTTCGAAAATAATGCAAAAATCCCCAGTCATACTATAAATTAAGTTTTTCTACCTGAAATAGGGAATTTCACCTAAAAAGGCTTGGGTGAATTCCGGATGATTTTCACATTACAGCCCGCAGCCAGTTCCAAGAATTTCTGCACATGTTCAAATAAGTTCAAGCGCTCTTAACTCACACTCAGTGATTAAAGTATTATTAAAAATATTAACATGGGTGAATTTGAACACAAAATTAGATAGAAAATGTATTAAAAAATTATCATTATTTAAGTGAATATCATTTAAAAAGTCTTCATTGGGCCTCATGAAATAAAAACTAAGTATATACGTATAAATAGTATAAATACGAAGAAGTTTATCTTTGAAATTGGTAATATAGCTTTCTCCCTGCTAATTGGTTTCTGCACCCTATACAATTTGAGTTATTTAAATCTTCAACTAATTATTTCTTATGAACATAAATTAATCTACACGAGTTGCTGTAGCCTGACTGTTTATATACATAAGATTGTGATCATTTTATACAAGGCAATATGCTGTTATATTTATATTATTTTTAATCAATTGATTAGTAATTTAGAATCGCCTAAAGCTGAGGTGGAAGTTTAAAGTATAAAGTATGCTACACTGATAACGGTGGGGAAATTGACACGTGGTAAAGCACTTATTTATGTATTCCAATCATGAGATTACATTTTATAATAATTTAAGGGAAAGTTATTATCTCCTTTTATTATGGCAATTGACATTTTTAATGTTCAAAATTAAATTAATTATTAAAGATTTACAGTTTGATACCAAATTGACGACCTGAAATACAATTTTCTTCACATATAATGTGTTATATGGTTTGAAGTGATTTGTAGATTTCCAATCAATTGTTTACATTCAAATAAAGTAAACTTTTGAAGAAAAAAATGTTTACCGCCATATTGAAATTTTTTCAGTGATTTCTAAGTATTTCCCATAATTTTCAAAGCTGTAAAATTCATTTCTTTAACAATTATTCTTGCAAATTCAATTAGCGTTTCAATAGGTGAGTTATTGCTTTTCGAAAATACCAATGTAGACGTTAATGTTGAAAATATCAACTCCTGTAATACAATAAGGGTTGGCAAAAAAATCCACTAATGGGTATACGAATGAGCTGCTACTATTGGACAGCTGAAATTACTTCTAAATTGGAGTTGATTAAATAATTTGACATAAAAATTTGTGAAAGTTTAGAATGTTTCTTCAATTTGTTTCATTTAATTATTCTTATTTTATTGGAAAATTTTGAAGTTTTTTATTTTTATTTTTCAATTTTTGAAAATGCGCAATTTAAGGGTCCCGATTCCAAAACATGATATAAATTTATTTCTCGGCGTAGTAATCGGATACCAGAAAACTAGATTTAAAATTTAAATTTTTGAAAAGTATGTTTCTATGAGAAATCGAACTCCGCATATTTTTTTCCTCTTTGAAAAAGTTGAATTTTTTGTTTCTTTTAAATTCCATATAAAGAAAGCGTTTATTTACTAAACGTTTTTATCTCTATTTATAGCATATCAAAAATTATTTTCTAAGCTGTTACATAATTCGTGTCACAAAATTTTAAGCGCTTCGTTTATCAAGGGAAGTTTGGGTGAATAAAAACTTGTAGTGGGTAAATTGTTCAGGAAAGTATAAAGAAATTTTTTTGTAAAGGCCATGTTTAAATAAACTAATAGGTAAAAAAAATGTGAACGTTAAACTTACAGCGCGCGAATAATCTTTCGTGCGTATATAGTATTATTGTGCCAGGACGTCTAACCGTTTAGACAGGCAAATTCGATAGGTAGACTCGGAGACAAATAGTATGGACAGTTAAAATGATATGAAAATATCCAATTTTATTTCCAACACTAAATTGAACAAATTTAATGTTTATATTGATTAATATATACATCTAAATATTCAATAAGATTTTCCAAATCACAGCGTTGATTACACAGGTCTGCAAATAATGGGTTTGTATTTGTTGTTGGAAAACGAAAAATCATTTCCGGGGTAATTTTTGACGGAAAATCTGAATCCGAAATGAGAATCAACCGATAACGTCAGGATTTTGAGATATTTGAGGTTATGTGCCCGAAAAATGGGGTTTTTCGATACTTTTGAGGTTATGTAGAGGGCGCAAGAATTTTTTTTGGTTTTTTCTCAAATTTCATCATTTAGCACCACTCTTTCCCTTCAAAATGAGCTATTGAACAGTCACGAGCGATTTTTTTTCACAAAGATACGGCCATATCAAGTTTTGACATTCATCCGAACAACCTTATGAGCATTCACATTGACTCTTTGGTGCATACCATTTTGCATTCGAAAATTGATCTTGAATATTTGTGCTTGCGGGTTTTGATGGTCTGTGAATAAGAATTTACAGTCAGAAAATTGACATTTCCATTTCTAAGATGGCGGATTTAAAATGGCGGATCGAAATTTACGAAATTAAACGATTTCGCTCTCTAAAAACTCTTACTTTACACAGAAAAAACTTCGCATATTGTACACATGCATTCGTACTCAGTGACTCAAAAGACTCTCAAGTACAGAATTTTAGAGACCAATATTGTTTTTCCCGTAAATTTCAGTTCGCCATTTTAAAACGGCCGGCCATCTTCTAAATGAAAATGTCAATGTTGCGACCCCATTTTCGTAATCAACAATTCCGAAACCCCCGAGTAAGAGTTTTTAGAGAGCGAAATCGTTTAATTTCGTAAATTTTGACCCGCCATTTTGAATCCGCCATCTTAGAAATGGAAATGTCAATTTTCTGATTGTACATTCTTATTCATAGACCATCAAAACCCGCAAGCACAAATTTTCGAATGCAAAATGGTATGCACCAAAGAGTCAATGTGAATGCTCATAAGGTTGTTCGGATAAATGTGAAAACTTGATATGGCCGTATTGTTGTGAAAAAAAATCGCTCATGACTGTTTAATAGCTCATTTTGAAGGGAAAGGATAGTGATAAATGATGACATTTGAGAAAAAAATAAAAAAAATTTCTTGCGCCCTGTACATAACCTCAAAAGTAGCGAAAATCCCCATTTTTGCAGACCTGTGTTATCGAATAATATTTATTTTTAATATTATCATGCTAATAATTGTATAATTCTAGAGACATCAAAAACAATTGGTATTCGTGGCGTACACAAAACATTAACACACTATTTCTTCAAATTAACTAGCTTTAAATCTGATCTAATAAGTGTTGGTTTGTTAGTTTGTTGGTTTGATGAATTCAAAAGATAATGCATCACACTCAGAAAAATTCTTAAAAGTCCGATCGAAGTAAAAGTTTCCTCATTTCTTCGATTACAAATTAGATTGTTCATTCTCTGTAGTTAGTTTTCTTCCCATATCCTTTATTATACGAGTGTATATTTCTATTTACCGATTTCTTACACTCCAGTCATTAAAGACAAAGAGCTGATCCTAGAAGAATGATTTTATCGAACCGCGCAAATGAATCAGCAGCTCTAGTCGCGGTTAATTCACACATAATAGACAATGGAATGTTATGCAAACAATTTGAGCGCCTGTGGATAAGTGTCGAGTAATATAACACCGGATGAATCGTGCAAGTCAAAACACTAAAACGCGAAAGCAAATGGGAAAAGGTAAGAAAAGAATATAGATAGAAAGAAGAAAGGGAAAAAAAGAAAAAATGAATGGCAGAAGAGTGAGAGAAGACATCCTCTGATTGGTTTTATCTTTTCACTATCTTATCGACACGCAGGAACAAGAAAGTAAGTTGCACTTGTCACGAATCGTAGAAGACCTTATCGATTGTGTATTTGCAACGTCTGACACACAGTGGTACAATTTACAAAATTTATTTTTGATGTCAAATGAAAAAAGGAATTTAATTTACTTAAGGTTCTATCGGCCCTGATGAACATATCATGATACTTGCGCTTCGTGCTCGATTTTTTTAACTTCATATCCATTAGAGCCACATTTGCATTAAAAGAAAACGAAAAATATACATTTTGTCAGGAAGAGTGTCAGACAAAATTTGTAGACCTTATTGAAGCGAACAATTTTGCATTTATGCGTTTTTTTCTTGTTCCGCATATTATGGTTAAAGAAATTAATTTTAGATTAATACATACTGTAATATTCCTAATTTTGATTCAATCGAAAAATCTTAACAGGATAATTAGTAGATATTTATGTGAACTACCAGAAACCAGTATTAAAATATTGGATTTTTTTTTAAAACTTGCTGGTTAACAGACTTGTCTTTAATTTTTCGGCTCCAATAAAGTATGCTTAAGCTCAATCCAATCCACTAATTCTGTTGGACGTTATCGAGTATACGATCTACTACTACAACAACTACTACTACTACTATTACTACATAAAAATTTAATGAAAATTCCAAATTTTATTTTTCACATAAAACTAATACATTCTCATATGATGAAAATGTAAAAAAGATTATCAAATTAAATATACCGATCGAATAACTATAGAACAGAATCTCGATTATAGATTATATACTTTATTTTAGGTTATGTTGTTTATAATCTGCACTGTTCTAAATATTATTAAGGCCATGAGCCATGCAGGTCACGTGACTAATTCAGTCACTCTATCGATTTTTTTTTCAATATATAAAATTTTAAATCAAAATAAATCGGTAAAAATTTAGGAAATGATAAATAATAGCATATGGAAAGAATAGGTGAAGGCATAGTGTATAAGAATGAAATTTAAAAAAAAATATTATCAGTAATTACCAACTGAGTGTCTTGAGTTTAGCTGCACTGGTCTAACACTTTCGGTAATATACTCTGCAAACTTGCTAAAATTACTTATTCGTATGAAAATTTTTTCATGTCATTATGAATATTTAAGACATAACAGGCCTGTCCCAGTAATTTTTGATTAATTTCCCAAAATTTCGATATTTTATTCTCCGTGGAAATCTATTTACAGAAATGTAATTTCTGTAAATTCTGTCAGTGAGGAAAAAAAAAGTTTATTCTGATGCATACATATGATTAAAACACTCTTAAATCTTACGTGAATGGTAAGAAACGGGTTGACTTTTTTCAGACGAAATTGGTGTAAAATTTAAAGAATTTTGTATTATTAAGTATATAGAACGGAACGTTGAGAAACAATAATAAATTCGAATATTTCTCATGTTGGAGCGAAAAAAAGTTTTTTGTTGCGAAAAATCCCCTGTTCCGTTATTAGTACCAAAAAAAGTAACATATAATGCCGAGTGAAAGAACACGTGTTCCTATGTATGTTCCATATATCGCTTTCAGTTGTCCTCGTAGCAAATGAACGATAGTCAGTATCGATCGAATTTGAAATGTTTAGTGATGAATAACGTAAGTATGATTAAATTAATGTTTTGAATCCATACCTTTTTGATAAATGATTCCAAAAAATATACTATATCTATATTTTCTGTTAAAAAAAGTACATTTTATTTGTATGAAATATCAATGTAACAATATTTGTAATATTAGATAATTGGCTTTAGGGTCCATAAATGAAAAAACAGTAGTTTTAATCAAACGTTTCGACTCTGATTGGAGTCCTCATCAGTGATCTTTATTTCTAGAATATGAAAAAATAACTAGTGAATTCATTGTAAACACGCATGATACGAATATTTATCGAAATATTTTGATACACGGACTATTTTCAATGTAGATATCGGTGTTTGTACTTGAAAATGATTACGGTAAGAAATTATTTTTTCGAATCATATGATATTTATGAATTAAAATATAACTGAGTTGTCTAACAGGTGTTCCGCTATTGGGATGTTTACCTTATATTTCAAAATAAAAAAAAGCCAGAAATTTAACTAAAACGAAGTTAACAGACGTTCCTTATTATTTTCTAATACATTTACTAAACTCTGAACAAGATATTTTATAAACAAAAAAAGTTATCTTACACGGTTGGGTTAACATATTTTTGTCGCGTGACCTGCTTGGCCCATCCCTATTGAAAAATCCCATGTAGGAAACTACTTAGGAAACTATGTAAGAAACTATATTGGAAACTACATGGGAAGCTATATGGGAAACTATGCGGGAAACTATATAGGAAACAACATGGGAAATTGTATAGTAATTTTAGCCCGAATCCTATATAGTTTCCCATGTAGTTTTCGACATGGTTTCCTGTACAGTTTTCCATATGGTTTCGTAAATAGTTTCGCCTGTTTTTTTTTTTAATTTAATGATTGTTTTGAAAGTTGTAAATATTCCAATATGAATGTTGAAGTTAGATGTTAAGCGATGGTGAAGGGCGTATTATAAATTATTATAAAAAGAAACTAAAATTCGATTATTTGCATTTTATTTTTTCTTAAGTAACATAAGGAACCTAAAATTACACAATGAAAATTAGAGATATATAATCTATAATTTATAATAAAATTTTAGATTTACTTGCACATTTCATCTGAGAAATGTTTCCCAGGACCTAGTAATAATACAAATTCGGAACCGCGCATAAGTACTCACTATCCTTACCCAATAGCATGTGCACACATACTTTATAAATTTCATTACATATATTTACAATTTTAAAAACAATCATTAAATTTAAAAAAAGACATGCGAAACTATATACGAAACCATATGGGAAACTGTACAGGTAACCATGTCGAAAACTACATGGGAAACTATATAGGATCCGGGCTAAAATTACTATAGAATTTCCCATGTTGTTTCCTATATAGTTTCCCGCATAGTTTCCCATATAGCTTCCCATGTAGTTCCCGATATAGTTTCTTAGATAGTTTCCTGGGTACTTTCCTACATGGGATTTTTCAATAGGTATGGTCTTGAATTTCATGTGCATTTGTTTATGAATTTGAATATCTCTGTATATTATTAGTGAAACAATACACTGACGTGTCAGATTTATTATAAGAAAATGAACAACTCACATAATTTGATTTTACGCAACTGTAAAGTTATTTTTACAGCGAATCTAGGGTGTAAATGATTAAGTTTATTATTTCCTTCCATATAGATACAAATTCATTGTTATATTATTCAAGATATCCAAGTATTTTAAAAATTAGTTTCCTTAACCTATAAGCATTTAATACTTCATGAAGTTTTATATTTAAACAATTAACAAAAAAATTCAATAATATTGATGATTAAATTGATTTGAAATAATATCAGTCAGTTTTAATGATTTACGAGTTATCAAAGAACCTATAAAATATTCTGTTTTGTGGACACTTTGATGCATATTTAAATTCATAATTACGTTTATCAAATCTTATATTCTTTTATATTAAATTTAATAACAATAGTATATTATGTGCCTAGGCGCATAATGAGGGTTATTACGCGACGAGCGACAATGCTCGCAGGAGATCAAAGCCAAGGCGTAGTCGAGGCACGATCAGTCCTGCGAGAATTTTAAGCGAGTCTCGTAATTACCCGAATTGTGTGCATTGAACTCTTTGCTGTATTTTGTGTGCGGCAGTTGGGAATCGAAAAAATTTGTAATTGCTATTCGAAGCTGTATTTTTACAGTTAATTATACAACATGAAAAATCCATTGTTATTGAATTTTGCTATAACAACACGTACATATATTTACTCCATAAGTTACACTTTTCGCCACTGCGAGCGAGGCGACCGATTCTTCTATCCCCTCCCGCCGAACGCTCGGTCCCTATAGAGCATGCGCAGTTCAAATGTACAAGGCTTTGTCAGTACGGTGCCAAGGCTGTACGAAGAAAAAGAAGAATAAGAAGATTACGCTCCGTTGTATGGTTATAGGCACATGCGCAGTTCAATTTTTACATTACATTCCTCTGTATCGTAATACACAACACTACGCTACTCTCAACTATAGCGTAAAACCGAGTTTACGCGCCAGAGGCACATAAATTATTTTAAAAGTATGGATTATAGATTATACTTCTAGTTATATGTTTAAAAAAAATTTATGAACGGTAAATTCGTCGTTTGCAGGACTATGCATGCAACGTAACACTGCATGCTATAGTTTCCTAAACTCACTGTCGCATTGGGGTTGTAGACTGAAAATGATTATGTGTATAATATATAGATTCACCTAAACAAGAACAATCATTGCGGTGCAAGAACGCGTGTGGTCTTCTAAATATCACTGACACATAATCGTTTCTTCAGCTATCTGGCAATAAATCGACTTGTGGATTGCTATGTGTTTCTCTTCCCAAGACTCAGACATACTTTATTGCACTCTTTGTTGCACTATAACCGTTCATACGTATCAAGATAATACATTTTTAATTAATCTGGCAGAGTTCAAAGTGGAATGGGAAAATTTTTATCATTTGTCCATTGCTGATTTCATTAAATATTGTTTAGTGGAATTCCCAAGAAATGAAATCTGCCGTAGGATTTATCTTTATCAGAATAGAGTTAAGTAGTGATTTAAAATGCAATTTATATAATTTTTCTTAAAAAATTTCTGTAAATTTTCATGTTCCCTGATTTACTGAGAAAATTGTTCATGTTTTTTGAAAATATTCTCTTCACAAACAATAATTATCCCCTAATAAGAACAAAATTTCCAGTTATATTGGAATTTAAGTTTTACTGCCCAAAATAGGGTATTCTGCCTATAAAATTATATTTAGAGTTTTGGATGGTTTTTAAAGTGTTGTTGAAAAAGATTGTTCCCAACACGTTCACAAAATTTGAGTCCGAACTTCTTATTTTGGTTTCAATATTATTTAGGTAAACTTCGCAAACAGGCTTGCATTACAATGCATTATATTTTGAATAAAATATAATAATAATCCTAAAAGATAAATAAATAATTATCCTAAAATCGATAATATTATAAGTAGTGTAATGTCTACACCGAGAAAGAAAAAGCTATTGAATCAAAATATTTCTTTCCAAAAGTATGTATACTATTAATTCGTAAAAATATACTACAAGAACAAATAAATATGTTCCTTATTCTATAGCATATTGATTTGAATCCATGATATACATGATTTTGGAAAGAAATGCTTTTGATTCAATAGCATTGTTTTCTCAGTGTACATTTTATATTTTATAAAAATATGCCTTTTTCATATATGATACAAATGTTTCTTCTCTTGTTTCAGGTGAGTTCTACTTAAACAGAGACTTCTGTGAGTATGTTATATCACCTTTAATGTCATTGATTATGTCGTATTGTTACGAATTACACTCTTCCGATTTTTTGTGTGATAATTACTAAAATTGATTCCTGAGGGCAGAAGAAAGATATCTGTAAAGAGTGATAAAAACCTTATTAATCATCGTAATTAAATATAAAATATAAAAAACCCATCACTATTAATGTCTAGAAAATATTTCAAATTTTGTGTTCAAAAGGACTTTTTTTTTTTTTTTTTTTTTTTGTGAGGAAATATGGCAAAATCTTTTATAGACGTTGTACAGGACTCTCCTAGGACGGGTCTAGGCATACCTGTTAAAACCAAAAAACCCCCTCTCTCGAACCAATACACCACCCGCGGAACCGCCTTTCGGCTTTAAACTTCACGGGTGGTTGGTTCCATTAAAGTCGCGTACGACTCTTCCGTCATCAGTTCGCTCGGAACTTCCATCCGCGGCCGCACGTCCACTAGGGTAACCGACTAGCCGCGCAACCCGGGGGAGAAACAAACAGATTCCTCCCCCGAACGACGCGGACAGTCAAGTCTACCCGAGACGCAGGACCGCGGGTGCAGGCCCCGATGCGATTTCTACTGGCACTCCCCGTTGTTTCGCTTCCGACGCCCATCAAGTTCTCTCGTCTTCATCACAAGTGTGACGAATGACTCGATGAGCGTCCAGAACCGTTCAGACTGGAGTATGAGGGGGACCATCGTGTCAGGAGTAAGTTCGGAACCCACCGCCTGACCGAGGACTCCCCTAGCCACACTCCATTTTGCGCAGACGAAGAGTGCGTGCTCCGCGTTATCCACCGGGGAATCGCAGTAGTAACACGTCTCCTCGTCTCTCTTCTTACGGCGCCTCAGGTACGCGTTAAAACAGCCATGGCCCGAGAGCGCTTGCGCCAAATAAAAGCCGACTTCCCCGTGCTTTCTGTTCAGCCAGGTGGCGAGCTCCGGGATCAGGCGGTAGGTCCATCTTCCTGTCTGCTCACCATGCCATCTCATCTGCCATTTCTCGACGAGTCTGCGCCTTCCATCCTTGCGGATGGCCTCCTTCGCGCGAGCAATTTCCTGCAGGTCGGCGCAGGTAAGCTCCTTGCGAAGCTGAAAGGTTTCCTACCTTTCCTCAGCCAATAAATTTATTGGCGGGACGCTCGCCAGGACCAGCACAGCGCTCGTCGAGACAGTTCTATATGCCGAAACTATTCTCAGCGCGACAAGTCTCTGCGGCGAGAACAGCTTCTTCTGGATAGCATGGTTTTGCAAGGCATTGGCCCAGACCGGAGCTGCATAAAGCAGCTTCGAATGGACCACGCTCGCCACCAATCTTCTTTTCGCTTCCCTGGGTCCACCAATGTTTGGCATAAGCCCGGCCAAGATCGCTCCACATTGGATGGCTTTGGCAGCTGCGATCTTTAGGTGTTCGCTAAAGCTAAGCCTACGATCCAGCTGCACCCCCAGGTACTTAATGCTTGTTTTCCACTCGACTTCATGCTCTCTGAGAACGATCCTCGGATATTGGAAGGATCTCCTGTCCGTAACGAGCAAAGCCTCGGTTTTCTCAGGGGCCATTTTAAGGCCTCTCCTATCCAACCAGCGCTTCGCTCGCCACAGACTTTCATTGATCCTCAGCTCTAGGATTCTGACGTCGTCAGCGGCGCACACGACAAGTGCGTCATCCGCGAAGCCGACGATGCTCGTTCCAGGAGGTAGGTCCATGCGCAGAAAGTCATCGTACATGATGTTCCAAACGAGTGGACCCACCAGCGACCCTTGAGGAGCGCCACATGTCATCTCTTCTTTGAGAGACCATTTGTCGCCCTCGTATATCACCCACCTGTCGCTCAGATAGTCATCCATCATTCGCAACAGGTAGTCTGGAACCTTTTTCCGCATCATCGCCTCGATGCAGATGTCCCATCTCGCGGTATTGAACGCATTGCGTATGTCAATGCTAATCAACGCACAGAATCCCTTACGCTTACCAGTTCCTTTTCTTGCGTTTGTGGCGATGTTAACCACAGCTTGGATGGCGTCCACAGTGGACCTGCCTTTCCTGAATCCGAACTGGTTTTCCGAGAGCGCGTTCTCCCCGACCAAGAGGGCCTGAAGCCGTTGTAGAATCAACTCCTCCAGAAGCTTTCCCATCGTATCCAATAAGCATATTGGTCTATACGACGAGGCAAACCCTAGAGGTTTGTTGCCCTTCCTCAGCAGGACCAACCTCTGCTTCTTCCAATCTGCGAAGAACCTCCCATCCCGAAGACAGGAGTTAAAGGCTTCTAGGAGGATCTCCGGGTATGCCCCGATCACCTCTTTGAGGATCTCGTTCGGCATCCCGTCGATACCCGGCGCTGTATTTGCCTTAAGCCTTACAACTCCTGGCCAAGTGTCCCGTGGCGCCGCATCTCCAACAGACGTTTTTTCTGTCGGGGTTGCTGCAGCCCCGGGATCCGTGGCCGTACCCAAGGCACCTGAAGCAGCGGGCGACTTCCACGTGCCCGAGAATGCGGCACGCGACCCACCCGATCCTCAGTTTACCTAGCTGAAGCAGACGCGCGGCGTCTGCCTCAGCCAAGCGGATCACTGCAGTCTTCACCCCACCAAAACGGGTGACGAGGTCCCTAATTTCGAGGGACCTCGTCGAGACCAGGGCTGAAATTTGCGCCCTTTCCCCGACCGCCAGGTTGAGCTCCTTTCGGAAGGCCGAAACGTCTCACCCCTTTTTGAGGACCAGAAAGACTTCTTCCTTCCTGGCCCTCCGGATAGACAGGACCTCAAGTCCTGCCTTCCGGGGGTCGACCTTCGCCTTCATTTCCTTCAAGATGTCGGCATAGGACTGGCCATCCTTCGCCGACACCTTGATGGCGTCGCCCGACCTGGCGGGCGTAGAGCGCTTCGACTTAGGAGTAGCGGTGGTCCCCTGCGCTTTTTGCGCTGGGTCCTCCGCCTTTTTCTCCTTTTTTTTCTTTTTTCTTCTTTTTTTTTCTTTTCTTTTCTTTGTGACCACATGTCAGTCCCCTTCTTTATTTGGGGGCTGGCTCGTGGCCACCTGGGCATAAGAGGGCGAAGAGGCACCCTTTCCCCTCTTAGGAGTTTTTTCCAGAGGGGGGGAGGGTGCGGATCTCTTCTGCCCCATCACCTGATTTTTTGGGGTATCTCCCAGAGACGCCGAACGTGGTCTCTGAAAGATCCCCAATTTCCTCATAGCGGGGTGAGATTCCATTTTCTTCTGGATTTTCACCCCGCTCTCCAGGAGGCACTTGTGGGTGTTGAGCATTCCGCTCAACACCTCAGTTGCCTCGTTCACCGAGTCTTTAACGGAGCCAGGGTTATTCCTCAGCATACCCTGTTGAATAACGCTGAGGGCCGTGGCTAGTTTTTCCATTTTGTCATTTTGCTCCTTCAGGAGCTGAAGTACGTCTTGCCATCCCTCAGCCCCTGGAGGAGTGTGTGAGTGCGCATCTAGCGCCTTCACCTCTTTATCTCCTTCATTTTTTTTAGAATACATATCTAATACCGTCGTGTCTTAAGACGGTTCGCCCATCATGGAAGCCCTACCGCAGTAGGGCTACTATCCCCGCCTGTATAGATCCCTAGTTATGTGCGCCGAAACCGAGAAGCGGCTTATCGGATGGTCGATCCTATCAGCACATTTAAATGAGGCTAGAAAAAGGTTACGGGATAGGCCCGCGCCATAATGATGCAAAAGATTTAACGTCACCGCTATCGAGCGAGCGGTGCCGGGTCCGCCCCGACACCTGACCCGGACTTCAGGCTAGACGGTGTGCGATTTATCCTACGCAGCGTCGGATATAAGGAAATACTGACCAGGTAATCCTTCATTCCTGCGCCCGAACGTCCATGATTTCAACCCCGAAATTGGCTCCAGACAGCAGAAACGTGAGCGGTTTTCCCAATTTAACATGTGGTTTCACGGGATCTTTGCCCTTCGCGGTTGAGCACCGGAGGGACTTACATTTACCCATATTACTTCCACAGAGGTGAGGTACTGACATCGCGTCCTGCCTTGGTCGAGAGGCTACTACTCCTCCCTTGGCTAGTCTATCGGGAATATCCACCAGGCGCCGGCCGCAGCCCCATTAACTCAGCATTCCATTCATTCTGGTGTGTGTGGGTGTCGGTGTCGTGCATGTGATTGTGGTGTGACCGCAAGATCGCACGCGGGAAGTTCAGCGTCATCGCCGAATATGCATTTGGGGCGATACCCCGATTAAGGGGCCCCCCGCATTCACTCCGTGCTCGTTCATTCGGCATCAAGAGAGAGAACATTTAAGAATTCTTAACCTTCCGTTGCCAAACTTAAAAATTGTTACACGGTTACCAAACCCTAGAGAATTTCCCTCTGCGTGTTAGAACATCTGCAGTGTTGCCAAATGTGGCGATTACTTGGCTTAACGTGCAACATCAAAATATGGCAACACCGCACTCTAGAACTCAAGCTATTTCAATTGCACGAAAGCCAAACTATGGAGGGATTCCCTCAGAATTCACGTCACCTTTGGTTTTGAAAAGTGATTATTGAATAAGTATTCTACTTGAACATTTTTTATTGCTACAAAAAGCTTCGGCAATAATTCGTAGACAGGTATTCAAACGGACCAGGCTGTGTGAAGCGTAAATTAGAAGTTATTTCGAAAAAACTGACCCCACTGAGGGAATCCCTCATATGTTTGGTAACGGAGGGTTTCGGAAAATTTCTCATTTTTAATAACTCACTTATAAATCGATGCACACAATATGGCACGGGTAATTGGTAAAAATAACAAACTAACAAGACAGAGAGGGGGGGGGGGAGTCGGTACCTTTATATATATCCTTCAAATTTCCTTTTCTGATGGTCCACACAAGTATAAATCAGTAGTTAAAAGAATTCCCACAGGTGTGACTGCGGGTACTTCACGCTGTGAATCCTTTTAAGTTTATAAAAATTTGCCGCACTTAATTCTGCTTACAAGACTAGCTTTACACTTGGCGGCGTGTCCTTTTTATATTATATTTTTAGGTGACGTCACGCATTGCACAGTATCCCGCTGTTTCTGACGTAGTTATACCTCTCTTTTCTATAGGTGGTTTTCTCTCTCTTTAGTAGCTTCCCCAGATTTTTCCCCAGACCTAGCCTGTGCCTATGTTGCATTTAAATACGTCTTGGGACGTGACACTACTTAGAAAATCAGCAAATTTCATTGAATGTAATTTCCTACATTTGCACCTCCAAAATAAAGAAAATTTTGGAAATGGTAGAAAAGTTAAAAACCAATATAGATAGACTATTTTTAGTTTGGATGATTGAAAAAAGTATAACTTCAGCAGATTTATAGTAAAAATTTTTTTTATTTTTAAAAATAATTTCATGTACCTTAGCTTTTCCCAAATTCCTATATAATAATTTTAATAATTTTGCACGTAAATATTAGGTAAAACATCAATTTGCTTGCACTTATGAAGTCGCTAGTTTTCTAACTGTAAGTATCGTATGACTTCGATAACTTATTTGAAGACATGCAGATTTTCATTAATCATAATTATTTATTACATAGTTGATTTTACTGACAAATATTACTTAATTTCAAAGAATTTGAAATCTTTCTGTGGAAAAAAAGACGCTTTCGAGTGCGCTGGGATTCGAGCCCAGGTCTTTCGATTGCCGGTCGACTGCTCTAACCACTGAGCTACTTAGGCGTCCGACATCTCCTTTTTTACAGAAAGATCTGCTTATATCGCCTAGTGGCTCAGCCTTGCGGCTATAAATTATTTCAAATTAATTAGTTGAGTTTGAAATTTCTGCCACTGCCTACATTATCGGAGAATCACTAGTCGCGTATCAGATAGGATACGTTGCCGACAGGTGTCCTCGCAGACAATTTCAAACTCTTACATTGTAAATAAATGCAAATTGAATTCAAATTTAAAGAATTTGAAATCTTTCTGTGAAAAAAAGACGCTTTCGAGTGCGCTGGGATTCGAGCCCAGGTCTTTCGATTGCCGGTCGACTGCTCTAACCACTGAGCTACTTAGGCGTCCGACATCTCCTTTTTTACAGAAAGATCTGCTTATATCGCCTAGTGGCTCAGCCTTGCGGCTATAAATTATTTCAAATTAATTAGTTGAGTTTGAAATTTCTGCCACTGCCTACATTATCGGAGAATCACTAGTCGCGTATCAGATAGGATACGTTGCCGACAGGTGTCCTCGCAGACAATTTCAAACTCTTACATTGTAAATAAATGCAAATTGAATTCAAATTTAAAGAATTTGAAATCTTTCTGTGAAAAAAAGACGCTTTCGAGTGCGCTGGGATTCGAGCCCAGGTCTTTCGATTAATTTGCATTTATTTGCGATATAAGAGTTTGAAATTGTCTACGAGGACACTTGTCGGCAACGCATCCTATCTGATACGCGACTAGCGATTCTCCGATAATGTAGGCAGTGGCAGAAATTTCAAACTCAACTAATTAATTTGAAATAATTTATAGCCACAAGGCTGAGACACTAGGCGATATAAGCAGATCTTCCTGTGGAAAAGGAGATGACGGGCGCCTGTGTAGCTCAGTGGTTAGAGCAGTCGACCGGCAATCGAAAGACCTGGGCTCGAATCCCAGCGCACTCGAAAGCGTCTTTTTTTCCACAGAAAGATTTCAAATTCTTTAAATTTGAATTTAATTTGCATTTATTTGCGATATAAGAGTTTGAAATTGTATACGAGGATACCTGTCAGCAACGTATCTTATCTGATACGCAACTAGTATTTAGTATTTAGAAAATTAGATACTGTATCAAAGGTAATTTGAAAAACCAACCTTTACTCTGTAAACAGGGGTCGTTGATTTCCAACATATTTTCCAATGTGATACAGTGATAAATCAAATCTTCACAAATTCATATAACATTAGTCAACCTTTAAATTTATGGATAAGTAAAAAACTATTTTTTTCCATGTACCAACGTTACTTGGTCTGGTTGATATACGCTGGTTATCATTGTATCTCAACATGAAATTTTTTGTGTCCTTTAGTTACCAAATATCTTTTTGCTCACTTAGACTTATCCAATTCTGAACGATTTTGCAGCGAAGATTAGAATTTTTTGTATGTTGTATTGCATTTGTTTAATTTGAGGAAAATATTTTGATTGGATAAATTACTTCTTTTCCATTTGACTAAGCTCGCTTGTTCGAGTAAACTAACGCTTTTGGTTGGATATTTTAGTTAACTTTACAAAATATTTCAAATGAATACATCAAATGAATTTGTTTTGGTTGCCTCAACAAAATTTTTTGACAATATCAAACACAATTTTGGTAGAATAAAAAAATATATTTGATAGAATTAACTAAACATTTTGAAAAATTGTGTTGGTTCAAATAAACATTTTGGTGTCTATATATTAAGAAAATTCCAGTTTTAAAGCAACCAAAACTTTAATGATACAGCTGAATATCCTTTTAAGTGGGCCTACGAATTACTTTTATTTTTTTTTATTTTTTTTTATTAATTTGCGTTTTTATATTTTTTTTTTTTTATTGACCACCAATATCAAGGACGAAACATGAAAACTGTAATAATTATAATAATGTCTACTTCAAAATCGAATTAACTTTTTAATAAAATAAATTCACGTTTTCAATATTGTGTAATTCACTTTAGTTATTGTATTTGACCACGAAGTGTACACAATGCACACAAAACTGAAGGTAAAATCCATATCTAGAAAATGTATCAATAAAAATATTAAAAATCAATAATGAAAATGACATTCGATAGTTGATTAATATCAGTTTAGTATTATTAAATTTTCTAGAATGGCCCAAATTTCAAGAAATCTATCAATAAAATTGACCATTCCCCAGAAAGTGTTATTTGTGATAAATTTTTCGCAAAAAATTTTAAAAAATTGAAAATTGCCTAAATTTGTTATTCAAAGAACCTTTTGAACTCTTGTGATATGCGAATGTCATAATTATTAAGCGCTTCCCATAAGACCCGATAATGCTTGATTCTCAAAGGAATTAGGGTCTGATGGAGCCCGTAACAAATTCGTGCCATTTCAATGAGCGCGCCATGTTCGATCACAATAATGTCATGACACGCTTCATCGAACTTCGGGTGGGGTCTGCTGCATTTTATTTTCAATCCGTTACAGATATCTGACTAAAATACGTCTGGTCCACATTCGAACTTTTTAATCACTTGAAAATCTTGAAACACATTCGAATACTATTTTGTTAAAATTTCGCAAACTTTTTCCATTTTTTGTAACAATTATTTTTTTCGTGTACATAGTATATAAATTTTCAATTAGTTTAGAAAATTTAATAAATAAGGTTATCATAATTATGCTTAAAATATTCTTAATTAATTCCATTTGAACAAGAAACTTTTTCTACTGCAAAAATGTACTTCTATTTTCCATAAACAAAATAAGTAACAAATTTTTTATAAAAATCAAAGTGTAGTGAAAGCGTGAAGTTAGCACTACAATTTCCAAAATTCTATATTCTTCTTATTTTTATCCACCAAACGTTATAAACTACCACCTAACGACCACCAAACGACTCCAAAAGAAATTTTTGAAAAATTCAACAAAGTGTAGTGCAAGCGTGAAATTAGCACTACAATTTTCAAAACTTTATATTTCTTTCATTTTCAACCACCAAACATTGAAAACCACCATATAACGATCACCAAACCATTCCAAAAATCGAATGTACCATATTTAATAGTTGCAGTGCTAACTTCACAGTCATGATCTGGAGACGGAGAAATGTCTCGTATAGAGAGAATCGATCAGATTGTGACACTCCTCAGCTTTCGGAGGATTGGGAATTTGCACATTTTTTTTGTGATGAAAAAATGAAATTTGGGAGTCACTTTTGCATACAAAATTTTTTTCTGAATTTTTTAGTTAATAATAATTTATTAATGAGCGTTTGAAAAGTGTAAATTTTAAATTTTCCGAAAACGTTCCGGAAACAGCCGAATGCTTCCGATGATACGGTGACGTCACATCGTTGTATACGATCGCTCTGTGTCATATCTTTGTATAGAAGACCAATTGAAAATTGTATAAAATGTCGAAAAAACGGCTTATAAATGGTGTTTTGTCGATGAGTATCATAATTCGACAATCAACGCACCCGATAAAACTTTTTTTCCGGTTCCGGTAAATCCGATTGTGCGAAATAAAGGGTTTGAAAGTGCACAACGGCAAGATATGCCAGGAAATAGTAACATGTTTTGCTGTCAAGATCATTTTGACGTAAGTATACTTTCTTCTTTTGTTCATAATATTATGTTATCTGTAAATAAACTGTAATTGAAAAAAGATATAGATTTATTTATATTTATAATTATAGCAGTAAAAAAATCTAACCTCAATTTGTCGATGTGTAAATAATAATACGATTTAAAAAGTTATTACTTTACGTCTAAAGAGCAGGTTTTATAGAGAAAATCATGATCATAAATTTATGTGATACAAATTAAGAATGTTAAACATAGAACTTGCTGTTATTACTGTTTTCAAATTTTTCAATAAAGAGTTTTCACGTTGTAGCTTCGAAAAAATTTTACAATAATAATGCGGTTAAATTAATTTATAAATTATGAAATAATAATTACGTGAGTGAATTATTTCAGTTAAAAGAGGATATGGAAAATTACGTAAAGTACTCTTTAACTGGGAAACCAATACAGATTAAAAAAGGTGTTTTTCCGCATTTTTTCGATTGCCAAAAACATCGTAGTAATAAGGAAACTCCAACTCCTCGACCTGCTTTTGTTAGACTCAACTGGAAAAGAGCAATTTTGGAAATTTTATCATTATAATGGTAAACTTAACGACTATCACTCTCTCAATGAAACTTTATTGGATATTATACTATTTAAATATTAAAAATTCAAGCAGTTAACAAATAATTCATGTCATTAGAACTAATTAAATTAAGAAACAAATGAACTAACATTTATAATGACGAATAATTAATTATTTATAAATCATTGAAACGAATTAATTTATATTTATATCATACATTTTACCAATAATATTCTCATCTTCTTTAATAACGTAATAATAATTCAACTATGTACTAAATACATTAACTTATACATGAGTGATTTTTCATTATCATCAATTAGTAGTTTTTTCTTTTATTTGAATTGACAGAGTAGAATAATTATAATTTGTAACTTTTACTTACAAAGTGGCTTTGACACCACGGATTTCTGGTGCGGCATATTTAGGGTTAGATGTAAAATATTCCAACACAATAAACATAGAAATTTTTGGAAGACTTCCCGAGTCTGCTTTTACGAAGCCACTATCCATCTTAGGAGGCATTTTTAATTAAATAAACCAGTTTATTTATTGTTGAGAACTTCACGTGCACTTGGTTTGCATGTTGCCGATACGAAAATACAACGGTTTGACGTCAGAGACGCTTGACCGCCAAAGCGGTCCGTTTCAAACGCTCATTATCATTGAATCCTTCGCAAATCCACAATTAATGAGTAAAAAGAAAACGCTATTGTAATTATTTTTTATTTAATATAAACTTTAGATTGCATTTATAAAATAAAAGGAATATTCTTTATTTTGAAAAGTACATGAAAAATGATAAAAACTTAACAGTAATTATATATATATATATATATATATACCAGGGGTGTTAGTTGAAATTTGCCGGTTTAACTCATAGATTTCGCTAGTGATATGTATACATTTCTATGATTTGGCATCTATGTCATATTTTTCTATGGACAATAACTTTCAGAAATACACAATTACATTCTACCAAAATAATAGCATCATAGTTGTTTACCTCAGTGAATATGTCGAGATTTGTTCCAAGTAAATCGCATTTGCGGCATTCGTTGCTTTTCTTATTTCATCAAAAGAAAAAAGCAGTTGAAGCTCATCAATTGCTGGTAGAAACTTATGGTGAATATGCTCCAGTGATTAGAACATGTGAGACATGGTTTCGTCAATTTAAAAGTGGAGATTCGGATTCAACAGACAATGAACATCCTGGTGTAGCGAAAAAGTTCGAAGACGAGGAATTGTAGGCGTTATTGGATGAAGACCCAACCCAATCACAACAACAATTGGCACAAACACTAAATGTGACCCGAGGAGCAATTTGCCAACGTTTAAAAGCCATGGGAAAAATCCAAAAGTTTGGAAAATGGGTACCACACCAACTGAACAATAGACAAATGGAAAATCGAAAAACCATTTGTGAAATGCTACTTCAACGGTTCGAAAGGAAATCTTTTCTGCATATCACTAGCGAAATCTATGAGTTAAACCGGCAAATTTCAACTAACACCCCTGGTATATAATACATATTTATCTCAGACTGCCCCCGGAAGCACCCAAAGCACTTGCTTAGATTCATGTGTACAGCACTGGTAAGGGAGAAGATGCTTCGGGGAGAGCACGCGTTATGTCCACCACCTAAGCCCTCTGAACCTGAGAAGAGAACGACAGTGGGGATGGTGCCACATCTCAAAAGTGAAGAGATGCCAGGGATATCCCTGAAATTTCTTCTTGCTGGACAGGCCTGCTCTAGGGCAAAGAAACCATAGAGATATTATAGATAGAGGAGACATGCCAGCCTGAAACCTGTCAGCTCGGGCGAGAGAGTGAATTTCGGGTTAGGCTGTCTCTCGCTAACGCCGAGGCTAGCGCGGTACGCGTAGACAAAGACAGAAAAAACCACTTATCGTCTCTCTCTCTCTTTCGCTCTCACCGAGTTTGCAGACTGACGTTGCCACTTACAGAGCGGCCTATGGCATGTCTCCTCTATCTATAATATCTCTATGAAAGAAACACATCGTTATGGGGGAGGTTCTCACAGCGCTTGTAGCGAGCTATAGAGCGACATTGTTTTCCGATGTGGCCGTATCTAAGGCAGCATACGAAACACTATTTGCATTATTATCAATGATTTGTCTACCTAGACGGCGAGCTTCAATGGGATTGGTCTTGTAAATGTTGTTGAGGATCACCAGATTCTCAACAGTCTCCTTTTCGCTCATTTACAAGGAGATACCTGAAATAACCCCTTGACAGGCCACGAAGTAGGACGGGATGGAGGCTCTCAAGCCCTTGTTTTCTAGGGATTTATTGTCCAGAATGGCGTTTGCTTCGCAAGCTGACATGATGACAACAGAAAGTTTTCTAAATCCGGAGCTATTGACATCTATGATTGAATTTTGAAACATATTATTAAATAGCTTTGCAAATTTGAAGCGGTCAAGATTTTTATCGGAATCGTTTGAGTTCGATGTGCTTTCTATCATGACTTTGCATTGGCCTTAATGAGATTCTTCCTAGCAATAGTTGCGGGGCGAACGATGACGAGGGTCAACCGAGCTATTGGTTGCCTGACTGTTAGGGATGATCATTAGGGATATATTATTAATATGCTCCATTTCCACGAGGGTAACAACATCAGTGGTGCCCGGGAGTTGACAGTTTATTAGGTCGGAGATTGAATAGCGTTTGAAGATCTGCGCTTTTTGGCTCCGCTATCTTGAGGTTGAGAAGATTTGGATTGTTTCAATTGCAGGAGAGATTCAGCTCCTGCCACCACATCCTATTCTTGAGTCTGAGCATAAGTTACGTTGCATAAGAGTGAAGTGAAGGAGAGGGTGACACAACTCACATTTATAGAAAATTCCTTGACTAGCAATAATTTTAACAAGGCATATCATGAGAAATGCCTTCTTGAAAAACAGTTATTTTCAAAACAATTTATCAAGAGACGGGGTTTTTGGCAAGCTCTTATCGTTACTAGATATTTCTTTCACTTTTACATCCTCACCACATATCAGAAAGTATTAGTTTCGTGCATAATTTTATATATACTCTAAAACACACGTCTACGTTTCATGACCGTCTGAATCTAAAATAAGGCTTTTTTAAATCCTGTCTGTCCATCTGCAGTCATCGTTGTCTTTAGTGTCGTCATCTGTGGACATGATAAGTTTCGAAATAATGGTCAGAATGAAATGCGCTTTGGTACACGTAAACAATTTTTTCGAAAAATCGACAATTTGAGTATTGATCACTGATCATGCTGAAAAATTTCTACAAATTGTTTCCATGGAATTTATTCAACAAATCAAACTTTAAAAAGTTACAGTGTTTTGAAACTTAAAAAAAATTATTGATTTAATTCCATTTTCCAATCAAACTATTTAAAATACCAAAAAACTATAGGATACAAAATTTGTTATTGAAAAAAATTAAAAAATTTCAATTTGCACATTTTTTCTCAAAAAGAGGTCTATAAATTTCATGTATGCATTTTTTAATAAAATGTATATTTTTCGTTTGATTTAAAAAATGCCATCAAAAGTAAAAAAACCTACTTTTTAACCAAACCATGAAATCTATAGAAAAAAAATCTGCCCGCTTCGCGGGCACATTCTCATTGCGCGCAGCTCGCTTCGCTCGCAAGTTTGAGCGTGCTTAGGGCGCGCGATTCGATTGTCGCGCTTCGCGCTCAGTTCTTTCTGGACCTCGCGCTTCGCGCTCGGTCTTGTGCTCTTCGCATACGTTTAAGTTTATTTCTTATAATTTAATACTGAAGCTCAAACCAATTTAATGATATTAAAGATGATGTAAATTAGTCTTTTTCTCAAATTCACTAAGTTTCTTTTTCAGTTTAAGTGAAACAGGAAATTCAATTTACTTAAGGCTCTATCGGCCTTAAGGAACACATTCTCATCATGACACTCGCGCTTCGCGCTCGATTTTCTGTATGCATTTTTGTAACTTTTTAATAAATTACATGATTATTGATAAATTTATTTTCTTCCAAATATCTCAAAAAGGAAAAACAATCGTAGACTTTATTTAAGGAAACGATTTTGCAGAACAACGCTTATTTCGTATCTCACATATTTTGGTGAAAAAAATCGAATTTTTTCAATATTAAAAATCAAAAAATTAAAATATACATCCTGTCGAGAAATTTCTCGATAAGAATGTGTAGACCTTATTTAGCCAAACAATTTTTCATCTCAAAGTTTTTTTTTTATCTCACATATTTTGTCTAAAAAATGGAATTTTTGAATTTTAATCGTATTTTTTGGAATTGAAACGAAAAATATATGTTTTATCAGAAACTGTGTAAGACAAAACTTGTAGATCTTTTTGGAGCTAACAACTTTGTATTCTTACGTTTTTTTCTTATTTTACATATTATTGTTAAAAAATTGAATTTTGGATTTTCAATAGTTTTTGTTTTAATTAAAAAGAAAAATATGCATCTTATGAAAAAATGTTACAATTCAAATTTGTAGGTCTTTATTTAGTCAATAATATTGTATCATAACGTTTTTTCGTATCTCGTATAATTTAACTGGAAAATGGAATTTTGATATTGACTTTTTTCGAATTTGAATATGCTGTAACATTTCTAATTTTGATTTAATCAAAAAATGTTATCAGGATAATTTTTAGATATTTATGAGCACTATCAAAAACCAGTGTTGAAATTCTTGATTTTTTCAAAAAGTTATTTAAAAAAACGCAAAAGTAGTGCTCAACCCCTCAATTTTGATTGGATGTGGCTGGTTAACGAACTTGTCCTTACTTTTTCGGCTCCGATAAAGTGTACCAAAGCTCAATTCAATCTGATAATTCTATCGAGAGTTATGCCGCACACGACCTACAGACAGACAGACAGACAGACACTTTCGTAAAAACCCTTTTTTCTGACTCAGGGGGTCTCAAAACGTAAAGATTTGATGAAAATTTCGAAAGTCATTTTTCACATAAAACCAATACCTTCTCATCCATGATGAGAATGTAATTAAGGTAAAATTATTTTGTCTCAAAGATATCTACAAATTTGATGAGAATTTCCACAAGAGAACTTCCACAAAAATCAACGCAGAATGTTCGTTAAGGCCTTGTTTTGAGGATTAAGGATAGGACTAACTCTGAAAAATCACCGTACCTCTTGGAGTTACTCCCCCTTGTACAAGCCCTCTTAAAAATCGTCAAAAAATAAAACATTTTTAAAATATGCATAACTTTGAGGGTGATTTTTTTGTAATATTCATTCCTCCTGAAATTACTTAGAAATCATGCCAGTAATACGAATATGCATTCATATTCTGATACTTTCTAAAATCCATGATGAGGAATCCAATATGGTGAATCGAAATTGCAAAATTCAATCTGACTTGCATTGTACTATGCATGTACCTTGGAGTTTTTCGGGTCGCTGATTTCAAAATAGAAGTCAAACTTCAAAAGTTTGAAATGGCTGATCCAATATGGCGAACTAAAATCGCAAAATATAACCTGATATGCATGAAACTCGGAATCTGGGAGTTTTTGGAGTCGTTGATTCCTAATCCAGAATAAAAAAAAATTGATACAATATAGAGATCTGTTGGATCGAGCACCTTACGTCACCTTTAAAAAAAGAGTATAATGTGATCCTTATGTATGCACTTCAAGGGGTGGTTTAAATTATTTTATGTAAATTTATTCCTTTTATTATGTACTTTCCAATTATTTTGTGATTTTTCACATGCGTTTCGGACGCGCCTACCAAAAAACGATCATTTTTCCCTGGGGGGTCGTGCAAAGGGGTTGTTGAAAGGCAAGAAAAGTTATGAAATATTTTTTACCCACATCTAAAACCCTTCATTCTCCGTATTTAACACTGACTTTGTTTGTAATCTTCCTGAGAAAAAGTCACGCACGGAAGGGTTAATTAACGAAAATGTTATTCCAAATAAAAAATTTTATTTCTTTTCTTTAACGCTTGACTTCAGAATCTTTCTCTTCAATTGCCAATATTGAGCAAAAATGTCATGATGAGAATACACTCCTCAAAGTAAAATTAATTTTGAGAAAAGTGGATTTACATCTACAAAATGATGAAATATACTTTTCTTCTCGTAATCAATTATAAAGATTGAACCAATATAGATATAAAGAAATACAGAAAAAAGGTAAAAAGCTTTCTCCAAAAATGAGTATTTATCGAATGCAAGCGTCTCACTTGGAGATATGTAATATGTAAGAAACTAGCAAATTTGGTTGACTATAAGTTTCTACATGTTTATATTGAAAATTTGAGACACAGAAGAGAACATAAAAGCAGAATAAAATATTTCTAGATAACCAATAATTCCAAAAACTGTATGTCTAGCAAGCTATAGCACTGAGAAAACTGTTTTGCTTGACCAACCAAAATTTTGTTACCACAACAATATAATTTTGTTGTTATTTGTGCAACAAAACTTTTTTGTTGAGCCATACAAATTTTGTTGTTGGGTCTCTTTGTTAGTCTAAAAATTGTTCTGTTGAAGTAACAAAAATGATCTGTTAGTCTAACAAAACTGTTTTGTTGGCCTAAAAAAATCATTTGTTGGCTCAACAAAATTTGTTGGCTAGTCTGGCAAAATAGTCTTGTTGTCCTAACAAAATACTTTTGTTCTTTTGAAATAATATAATTTCGCAGGTTTGTCTCAAATTTCATTTGAATTTCAAGCACTTCATTTTGTATAATTTTTGCGAGGAAGGAACTGCTGGGCATGAGAGCTTCAAATGCTTCTTTATCTATACCTTGTTCTAAAAAGCAAAACGTTAAGTCTCAATATATTTAAAAATTTAGTTTGAGATATATATATATATATATATATATAAATTTTGACTATACTTAATATCTACTTTTGAAGGTGTCAATGAGGCACCTTAAACCCCAGTTCTCTAGAAGACGTCTTGTTTCTGTGTCTGCTACATTATTTGAATTAAACACATCACATACAATTGACAAAGGAAAATATATTTCAATCGAGCATAGAGAACAACAGCGTCATCTGTCATATTAGACATGAACGTGCTCGCGTCTCCGGCTAACAATTAGTGAACACGCATGCGTTATCGCGTGTCTAATTAGTCTAACTCAAGAGTTTTTTTGTCCCAACAAAACTTTGTTTAGGTCAACAAAATAATACTCAACAAAATCATTTTACGTCAGCAACAAAATATTTTGTTGGCCTAGCAAAATAATTTTGTAATAACAACCAAAATTTTTCAATAGCAACAAAAAACTCCGATAATGTAGGCAACGGCAGAAATTCAAACTCAACTAATTAATTTGAAATAATTTATAGCCACAAGGCTGAGCCACTAGGCGATATAAGCAGATCTTACTGTGAAAAAGGAGATGTCGGGCGCCTGTGCAGCTCAGTGGTTAGAGCAGTCGACCGGCAATCTCAGCGTACTCGAAAGCGTCTTGTTTTGCCACAGAAAGATTTCAAATTCTTTAAATTTCAATTTAATTTGCATTTATTTGCAATATAAGAGTTTGAAATTGTGTATGAGGACACCTGTCGGCAACGTATCCTATCTGATACGCGACTAGTGATTCTCCGATAATGTAGGCAGTGGCAGAAATTTCAAACTCAACTAATTAATTCTGTATAAATGAATACTTGAATTCAAAAAACTGGAAAAGTAAGCAGAAGTTGATGTGAAAAAATCTGTTCGCTTCGCCGGCACATTCTCAACGCGCCTGCCCTTGAGGCGCGCAATCGGTTCGTTATGCTTGGAGTTAATTTTATAATATTGTAAATTTATATTAAATATTCTTAAAATTACTTCGAATTTGAAGAATACGATCGTCGTGCTCGGTGTTTTATGCCCTTTACATACGAATGACTAAATTCCGTTTTGACACCAAATGAGAAAGGAAATTCAATTTACTTAATGCACTTAGAGTTTTGAACGTTCATTGAACGATGAAAAAAATTTTTTTCAAAAGCAAAACTTTGGGTATATATATCAGGGTGCCTCAAAAATACGATTAGTAACAAAAAATTTCGAAATTTTTAATACTAGGGTTGAAAATCACCCCTTAATCACTTGAAACGTGAAAAAATTGCTATTTCGTCACAAGCGCGTTCGCTTAGATGAAAATCTCGGGTCGTCTTGAATAGCTCTAGTGACGGACGAAAGATTAACACCTTCAAAAAATAGGGGACGAAATTAGATAAACCACCCTTAACAAAAAAAGGCCCAAAAAAATGAAAAAATGGCTATATCGTCTCAAGCGCGTTCGCTTAGACGAAAATTTCGGGTCGTTTTGATTAGCTCTAGTGACGCCCTAAAAATTGACACCTTCAAAAAATACGGGAAGAAATTGGGTAAATCACCCTTAGTGAATAATTGCCTGAAAATATGTAAAAAATGACCATATCGTATCAAGCGCGTTCGCTTAGATAAAAATTTCGGTTCGATACGATATAGTCATTTTTTCACTTTTTTGAGTCTTTTTTTGATCAGGGTGGTTTGTCTAATTTCTCCCCCTATTTTTTGAAGGTGTCAATTTTTTGGGCATCACCAGAGCTATTAAAAACGACCCGAAATTCTCATCTAAGCGAACGCGCTTGATACGATGTGGTCTTTTTTTTTACTTTTTTGAGTCTTTTTTCGATAAGGGTGGTTTATCTAATTTCTTTCCCTATTTTTTGAAGGGGTCAATTTTTAGGGCATCACTAGAGCTATTCTAAACGACCCGAAATTTTCATCTATGCGAATGCGCATGAGACGATATAGCCATTTTTTCACTTTTTTGACTCTTTTTACGATAAGGGTGGTTCGTCTAATTTCTTTCCCTATTTTTTGAAGGGGTCAATTTTTGGGCATCACTAGAGCCATTCAAAACGACCCGAAATTTTCATCTAAGCGAACGCGCTTGTGACGAAATAGCCATTTTTTCACGTTTTAAGTCATTAAGGGGTGATTTCCACCCCTAGTATTAAAAACTTTGAAATTTTTTGTTACTAATCGTATTTTGGAGGCACCCTGATTCCATATATACCCAAAGTTTTGCTTTTGAAGAAAATTTTGTTCATCGTTCAATGAACGTTCAAAACGGTAAGTGCATATTTACTTAAGGATCTATCGGCCTCAAGGAGTTACCCCTACTTGTAAATTTTAAACAATTCAAACGTTAAATGTGTTTTACTTGAAACGACGTTTTCATCGTCGGTGAACAAGATTTCTCAAATGTCATTGAACTTATCAATTTCAAACTTGGCAGTCGTTTCTCATATATACACTGTAAAAAATCCGGTTGAAAATATACCGCGTCGAACAGGGAACATAAAGTTACTGGTGATGTACGTGGTAATTTTACCGAAATGGGTTGAAAATAATTTGGTAATGTAAAATTGCATGCAAACAGGAAAATTCCCATAACTTCACTTTCAACGCAGTGTAATTTTACGTTCTTGTCGTGTAAAATTCAACTGTCAATGTAAAAGGCCTAGGTGAAAGGTAAATGACATTGCGCATGCATTATTTTACGCGGCAGTGATGAAATGCATAAAGTAATATTTGAAATAAGAAAACGTATGGATAACGAAGAATATTGTTTATTATTTAATATTCGAAATGTAATTCCCGATTTACAGAATTTACATTTTAAACGCAGGACTTACACAGAATAGTAATATCATAATATGTCGTTAGTAAACGTGAAATAAACAAATCTTCAGAGTAAAAACGCAAAAAAGGCATCTTGCTTTATATTTTAAGGAGAATAAATTGTCATCCTACCATTTGTAAATATAATTCTGTTTCTACTATTCTGTTGTTCCGTTTCACTAGTGTAAATTTTTTAGTTTCACGTTTAATAAACGGTATGTTTTTATTCCGTTTAGACATTCTGCCGCTTATGGTTCACAAGTTGCTGCAACTTCTCTTAAAAAAACGCATCACTTTTTCTTATTAAATGTAGATAAAATTTGCATTTTGTATCATTCTATAAATAGAGAACACATTTTTAAGAAACCTCAAATACTAGCTTATGTACAGTTTAACATATGTACATACAAACTTATTGTAGAAAAACTTATTTGAAATGTAATTTCCGATTTACAGAATTTTCAGTGTGAACGCAGAACTTATAAATAGACAACGCATTTTTAAAAAGAACTTCTTGAACATATTTTTCAGTAGAATATATAAAAACTAGTTATAATTATTCTCCAAGAAATCTTATTCCACATGGAATTCTTCGTTCACCGGATTTTAAATGTGCACGCAGAAGTTGGACAGTTTTTATATAATGTAGTAACCCCTGCGACTTTCCGTTCGCTACTATTACGTGATTTGCTGCCATTAAGTACGATGAAAGGGCCTTTTCGTGGACATTCAGTGTCTTTCCAGTCTTTTTTTGCCTAAAAAGAATTGAGAATATTTAGAAATTATGTTGTACCTTTTCCTACGAAGAAATAGTATTTTAAAATTCAAACTTACAGGACACTCCTCTACTAGATGCTGGATGTTTTCGCCGAAGTACTTAAAAATTATGTCGAGTGCGTCATAATCGTTATCCGACGTATCTGCTGTGGTGAGGTTGAATGCGCATCCAAAGGCAAAAATTGCCAGTCTGTCAGTGTTCAAATTATCCCTTAAAAATTGTACTGAATGCCCCACTTGAAGATAGTACAAATAGCATAAATATTCCCATCTGAAAAGTACTGGCCAAGATAGGTACACAGTATCAGAAGTTGGTATATCGTGAATATAATTGAAGGACTCTCGAATAGTTTTAAATGAAGCAGACAAAGCAGTTTCAATTTCGTCATGAACAGGAGGCGGCATTGCTTCTCCTATCTGCAGTACATGATTATGTAGATTTAACAAGTTCACTCTTTTTTCCTCAACAATGATGTCATTTTCGCCTTCGGGATGTTTTTCCGGTTGCCAATTCATTGCTTCAAGTTTAGCTTGAACAAGAAATCGCGCTTTATTTGCAGGTGTTCTCTTTCGCTGGCTACATTTACCTTCTGCCTTCAGTATCCTTTCTAAGTAATTGTTATGGTTTTTCAGGGTTTCGTACAGTACGATATACCCACTGCCATATTTCTTTCCATTTTTCCCATTATGCAACGAATCTAGAAATTTCGTACTATCGAACTTGCGACTCTGCGCTACACTGTAGAAGGCATATTGTTGATTCGCTGTAAAAATGAGAAATTGAAATATTGACGATTGTGTTGTATTAAAATGAAACCACACTCTTTTACTGGGATCAATGTAATTTCAAAACATATTTATTTGACACATATATACAATTTTTGGTCGTTACAAAAGAGTAGTTCCTAATTCGTCGGGAGTGAAAAGGTATCTGTTTTGGAAAAATAGTTGACAGAGTTACTAGGGCTCACACCATAGACGAGGGTGTGACTAAAAATTCCTATGGATATAATTATGATTGGTTATGAACTAGAGGGTGGGCATAGTTTGTAATTGTCGATGCCTATTGGTAAGATTCTGGAAAAACCCAGCTAGCGCCTGGTCGCTTCGATGAGGGAGAGGAATGATGTCTGTGAAAGTGTACCCTCACTATTGGAAAAACAAATTTTTTTTTAAAGTTCTGAGCTCTTTACGAATAGTTCTGGAGTTCCTGATAGAATTCAAAAATAGTTCCAGGATTTAAATGCCTCAAAAATCAGTTTTTCAAATTGGGGTCTAAGTTTACACTCCCCCCCACTTTCGGAAAAATTGAATTCTTTTCAGAGTTCTGGAAAGATTTAGCATAGTTCTAGTTACTGACACTTCTCAAAAATATTTTCGTGAATTTTCGGGCACAGTTAAGGACGTTGCCCTGGTTTTATGTAAAATAACAGAACTTGTTCAAACTTGAAAGTATGATAGATTAGAGTATTTTGAACTCACACGCGTTTTTTGAGCATCACTTATAATACTAAAAAAAGGGAAATTTGAGAAAAATGATGCGCAGTTTAACACGTAGTCTTATGAAACAGCGATTAAACCAACCAAAATAAACATGTTAGAAATTACACACATAGACAAATCTTTGGTGATATGAAAAAAAATGTCTGATAATTCGACCCGCAAAATTCCAGGCTTGGTTATAATGCTTATTTTTAAGATATTAATAAAGATAATAACAAAATAACATGTTTGAGGTGAACTTTGCAACGCCGCATCTTAGAGAAATCGAAGAGAGGAAGGACGCCACAGTCGGCGGCACTTTCAAATGCATTTGATTGCTCGGACGATACGATTACAGGTTGATTTGGAATGCGTTATACGGTGGAAATAATTATTTGTTAAAGAATAATAATCTTTTAATTACTCTTTTATGATGAAATGTAGATGAAAATAAACATAAACTCTTTATAAGAAATATATAATTTTTTATCATAAATTTTAGAGAACAGTACGTATTTTCATACAAAAACATTGAAAACTTGAAACGTTAATAAAAGAATTTTTAAGTAACTTTAATATTACACTTTAAATTACATAATTTATAATATCACTTCAATAATACTTTAATTTTAATTTTATGCTTCAGTTTTTGATTTCAAGTGATCTCAAATAGCATCTAAAATTTTTTATGTTTTAATAATTGTCGCCGAGCCATTTACTTTGCCTTCAAAAAGCTGTTTTGCAAAATCTTTGCTTTTTACATAGGCATCATTTGAATCTTGATAACTAAAAATTCAACCAACTAATGTATACGTGCTATACTCAACTCCGCGAGGCGACGTTGCCAAGTTTCAACTAAATGTCGATAATCAAGGTAACTGCTCTAGACAAAAATATCCAGGGCAACGCCCTTAACCCATTAACGCCTGAACGAACCTATACATTGCTTCGCATGCACGAGACTCTAACCTCGAAATGAGAAAGTAGTGTCATTTTTTGGAGGCGTTTTTTCGAAGCGTTTGTCGATTTGTTTGGAGCATTTTTTCTTTCTTTGAAAGATCATTTTTGCGTATCGCAGTATTGTTTTATCACACGCGAAAATTCACAAGAGCGATAACGATGGCATAATATTTTGTTTATGATCGCTATACATGGTATTGTCTTATCAACGAACTTGTATGCCTGTCTCACCTATACTCGTATAGTTCTGAGGACTATACCGCAGCATTGGTCTGATAACAATATTTTCTGATTCTGAGGACCAAAATATAGTTCTCTTAGCTATACTGTTTTTTCAGTGTACTCACCTTTTATTATATTATTTATTGTTCCTCGTTTTTTGTTCAGAAAAGAAACCTGAAAAGATTTCTTAAGGGAGTTACTCAGGATGAAGAATTAACGAACAGAAAAATCTTAAACTTTGCAGAGCGTTAGAATATAATAAAAAAATTATCCGTACGAAATTTCGAGGTCTGAGGTGGGTTTTTTTAGTAAGATATTCATATTTCTATTTTGCGCCTCTCTAGTTGATTCAACATGGGCTCTTATGAGAAATCGCGGAGTTTATCGTGTATTATCATTGATATCTTTTCAACTGACGAACAGATCATAACGGGATTTGAACAGTAGAAAAATAGGATGTTCAAGAATAGTTATCACCTTTAATAACATTCAAAGGTGGGTTCTAAAACTAATAACAAATACGATGAAGATTGGAAATTGCTGTGATTTTGGTCTTTGGTTAGGTATGTGGCAACATCGCATTCGTAGGTTACGTGCGCGAAATTTGAAATGTATGCATTATATCTGTTCAGCAGCTCGTACCAACTGGTGATTAAAATTTGTTATGAAAATCATGTTTTTAATAAATAAAACATAACGTATTAATTAATCGTATAATAAATAAAGGAATTAAGCACATACAAACAACTTTATTTACATACATATCATAATACGCAGTACGTAAAATCTTTCTCAATGACATACTAAATTTTTCTTATTTTCACAGTCTTGAATCGATATAACAATTTTTCAATACATATCTATTATCATCACAATCGTTCACTAATTATTATTTAGAATATTTGATACTAATACAATAAATATATACCAACTAAACTAAAGTAAATTAGCATTTTGTTTTCAGATAATCACAGATTTTATTTTTAACCTTCCTATTATTTGTCACACGAAATTTCCCGTTTTTATCAGCACCAAACAAACGAGATAAACCATCAAAACCATGTTCTTTGTATACATCGATAACCATAGCTACCGTGATGTCAGAGGCAATAATTTTTTTCCTCATTTGGACGGATGTGCAGCTTCTTAATTCATTGTATAATTTCATTTCTGAGAAACATTTCTTAGGTACTGACGTGACCATATGTGCGACTGTACACCCGTGCGCATACGAACAAACGAGATGCGACGTTGCCAGATCAAGTACTACTGTAGTCAACCTGCGTGTTTAACCCTGTTTTGACCAGGCGGGTAGGTAAGTAACTCCCTTAACCGAAACAAGCGACGAGGATAGCCAACAGTAAAACTCGTTTTGTCTAGACATTTAGGGTTTTTCGACGATCGATATACAGAGATACCTGTTGCGTTTACATGTTTAATACTTTCAAATTATTAATTTTACACATATTATTTTGTAAATAAATATTGATAGCCACGGGACGTGACAAAGGTGTCCTTTAGTCTAATCCTAAGAAACAGAAGTAGCATCACGTTTTTCTAGTAAATACATGAATTTAGTTAGAAAGTCTTAAATTAATTCATAAAAGTAAGAATCCAACCATTTAAGTGGACGAACACCTGATTCGTTGACGCTTACAATAGAATGGAAGTTTTCATCGTTCTGAATATAAACCCTATCGACAGATATTCAATTTGTTTAGAAGTGATATAGTAATGATTAATGTTACGCCGTAACACATATTCCTACTAATCTGTCTCATCTGTAAGATTACTTTATGCACAATTCCTTTCATCAGACCTTTTCCGGATTTACCACTCTGTAGCTGATTTACGTACGAAGGATCGAGATTCGCCCAGTTATGGGTGTAATCTAACCAAACATAGAAGTTCACGTCTGTGACGTTTTCTACACGAATAAACTGAGCATTCTGCTCGTCATCAGCAACAACCGATATTTTTGCTATCTCCTGATTTGCAGGAATATTAGCCACATTATTTTCTGTTGCGATGCCATCGGCATTACTCTCTATTGACATGTAAGTGTACCTTTGTACAGGAAGATCGTTTCCGTCCAATGATGACTTTCTACCTAATGAATCATTTTCTTTCCACACTTCACCACCTTCGAGGTTGATGAGTGCCTTTGTCAAAAAATGTTGTAACACATGATTCTTTTTGATTTCGAAAGTGACTTCGATAAGGGAATTAATTTCAATTATATAATCTTCTGACTTATAACACCATATTTAAGAAGATTTTACCAGTGATGAAAAATTGTCCTGATTTACTGCTTTCATTTCCTGATGTTTTATTCATAATGTTTTAGTAATGTTTTTAAAATTCTGACAATGCTTAGTTGTATTTTTCATAAACTTATGCTTACTATTGAGTCGTGCCGTTTGTAAATGTTTCACAGGCCCTAATTCCTCAATTAACGCCCGATCGGCAGTGCAGGATCACAAATTATTGCACAGACTTCTCGTAAAGATAAAATCATGCACCAAACTGAATCTCGATTATCTCGAACGAGGTCGTGAATGGCTACCGGGAATATATGAAGTAATCTTTTCATATTACTAGCTGTGCCACATAACTTTGTATACGATTCCTTAATGATCGGAAGACAATTTGTTGCAGTGCTATCAGTCGACAGTCTTATGCTTTGAAGTCTGTAATTTAAAAGACCTATCCTGAACCACTGATTTTTTGAAAAAATTTTAATTCGAAGAATAAGGTCGTACTGAACAACACCCTCGAATGAATCATGCGAAATACATGGGGGCAATCTTGGATTATAAACATAATAGTTTGTAATCTGATTGAGAGAAAAATCGTTTTTAATGCCCTTAACCATTTTACGTGTTCGCAGTGCCTCACTAACACATTCCTTATAACTTTCAGGAGTTCGTAATGCTTTCGCAGAATAATCGTTCGCTTGCAATTGTGCACGAAGGATCTTACAAAACCGAAAAAAGTTGTGAGACTTTTCAGTAAGTCCACCAATTTCGTGGCTTTCTAAGCTGTCGCCAAGCATGGAAACAATTGTTCCCCGATATGTAACAGTACCATCTAGATAATCAAGTGCAATACCATCCGTTTCCAGTACATTTTATTCATTTAAGACTTTCTTTAAAATAAATTTCCAACCATATTTGGAGATGTATTTTTCAAGACACAGTAAAACTAGTTGCACATTTCTTACTTTCGATCTGAGATGAGGGGGTAAATCACCTAGTAGCAAGTAAACAACGCCTATTTGAAATTTGCCTTTAGATACCCCTATTGGATTACAAACCTCAAATGCATCTTGATACAATATAATTTTTAAGCCACTTACATTAACCAGGAAAAAGTAGTTATTTTTGAAAACATTACCATCTGAAAAGTCAAAAAAATCTTCTGTTCTAGACTTTTTATTGGGATGTTCAATACCTAATATTCTTGTTTTTTAATATTTTTTCTAAAGTTTTTAAAATGGGAACATAGTACATATGACATCCAGTATCTTCTCCATTTACCAAAATGAAAATGATATAAATATCTCTTAAGGGTTTCCATGCTTTGGCACTTGAAATTGCAATTTAACTGTGTAAAAACGTAAAAGTGTTGTTTAAAAGAACCGTAACTATCACACTTTATTTCATATCCCGTGTAAAGACACGGGATTTGCAAATTTGCATCATAAGCATGATGTTTCTGGTGTTTATTATATCCCTTTATACATTTGAATGAAGCCCTACATAAAGTACAGGAGAACATTATGATTTGAGAATTTAATATAATGAAATGAAATCTTGCCTTCAGGTTAATCTGTAGGACTTAAGAAAAAAAATTATGTTTGGACACGTAGATGCAGAATCAGATGTTATGAAGTGACCTGTAACATTTTTAAATTTAATGACAATTAAAAAGGAATTGTGTAAACAATAATTGGGAACATGTAAAATTGTCCTATTTTGAAATTGAAAACGTTTCAAGAAGAATAATATGAAACTGAAATATTCAAAACTGTTCAATTTGAAATACTGGTAAATTGTGGAACTTTGAATTGAAAACGCTTAAGCTTTTTCAATTCAAAGTTCCACAATTCTAGCGTAAAAAAAATGCAAATTATAAAACAAAATAGTTCCTAAAAATACAAATTTTACATTTCAAACTATTAACTCATCAACATTTATGTACGCGAGACTAAATTATTATATAAGTTATTAGTACTTTCAATCACATAGTATGTAATTATAAAGGTTAAACTTGCACGGAGAAAAATAGTTGAAGTAATTTTACTCAACTTCCGATCAAATTTGGGACATAAGGGCAAGTTAGAAGTTATTTAGTGTCACTGTAATTATTTGTGATATATTAAATTTTCAAAAATGAATGAAAGTTGAGTAAAATTCAGAAGTTTAGGGTGAAATTTGAGAGCGTGCATTGAAAGTTTCTAAATATAAAGGGTTTCCCAATAAGGGTGATATGTTTTGAAATTGAAAAAAAACACTGAATATTCATTCGGAATTGATCGAAATCTTTTTTATTATATTGGATATTCTATGCCATTTATGATTTAAACAATATATCGGCCAAATGTCCCCCGAGACTTGAGCCAAAAATGCGCCTCATCAGAAAAGATGATTTTTTGATGAAAATTGGGATGATTTTCAATTGATTCCAGAGCCCAATCCGCGAACTCCCGACGCAAACGATGGTCATTAGGCTTCAGTTCTTGGGCCAGAATCATCTTATAGGGATGCAGGCCAAGATCCAATCGCAAAATACGCCAGGTAGTCATCCTGGACAGGCCCAATTCCTGAGATCGGCGTGGCACGGACAATTCACGGTTTTCCTCGATACTGGCCTGTACGGCGGCTATATTCTGTGTAGAACGTGCGGTACGCATACGATTTTTAGGCTTAGTATCCAATAGAGTAAATTCACTCTCCAACTTATCGATTATTCGACGAATTGAGAGCGCGGATGGAGCAGAATGACGACCATATTTTGCACGATATGCTCTTTGAACACCGACAAAACTTCTCGAATTTTGATAAAATAATTGGACAATTTCCAAACGTTGTGGAAGCGTGAAACTACTCATGATTAAATGGCAAACCTTACTGATGACAACTGACAGCAGACATCAAAAATTTCAGTTCAAATGAGCCCGATAGGGACATTCAAAATCATATCACCCCTATTGGGAAACCCTTTATATACTATTACTCGAAGTATAATTCTCAAAAACCAGTCTTTTATTCAATCACCAAAATAGTAGAGCTTTCCACTCATTCTACTCTACGCTTCAATCGAGAGTTGAGTAAACCGTGAATCGCAAGATAAGGATTTGTTCTTTTATGAGAAGATCTATAATTCAATATAAAATTCATATAATCTCCCTGTACATGTGTGAGATCTTATGACATAAAATAGAAGAAAAAAAAAGAGAGATCATCTAGCTTAATCTATTCTAAACTTAACACTAATCCTTCAAGAGGCTACAATTATATTAATAATGGTACAGATATAATGAGGTATATTATCTAAAACATTTTACATGTCTCT
Organism: Diplolepis rosae; assembly: GCA_030998225.1. Lineage (NCBI taxonomy): Eukaryota > Metazoa > Arthropoda > Insecta > Hymenoptera > Diplolepididae > Diplolepis > Diplolepis rosae. The sequence continues at coordinate 435,489 of JAPYXD010000171.1, forward strand.
ATTCCGTGGTTTAGACACTAAAGGAAATTTTTTATATCCAAAAGAGGGTATCTAAATATCAGATTCTATAATTTAAATCTAACCGCTTAATTAATCAAGCAAGATAATTTTTTCTAAGTCTTCCTTGGGCTTTGTGGGCCGCAAGCATTCAATCTCGTGAGTGCCTTACGTTAGAATATTGAATCCTCTCGTAGCCTGCTTCGAAAGCGTACCAAGGAGGTGAATCCAGACTCGTCAAAGGGGCAACAACCCTTTTGCCTGTCCAGAGAACACTTCCTAAGGCTGTTTGCAGCTCGCTGGCGAGCCGCCGGAATGTCTTTCTTAGCGCAGCATCCCCTTTTTATACAAATTTCTGTCATCTCCCACTCTGGGCCACGGCTCGCGGGTGGGAGATGCTGCTTCTGCGCTTTACAGCAATCCCAGGATGCTGGCTACCAAGCTCTCGTGCGTGCTGCGATGTACGCGTGGTTGCCATGCGGCAGGGGCTATACAGTGTGGGCTTACAATATCTATATCAATAATCATAGTTATAATCATTGATTAATTATATTAATTTTTTAAAAGATTTTATGAATAATTTGTGAAAAAAATTGATTTATTTTTACTTGAGTGAGGCTCAAGAACTCTATTCACGACACTGGTCCACAAGCTCTGAATAACCCTTGCAGTCACTATATAAGAAAGTTCCAAATTGTATGTCTGAGGATTGTAAGCGAGCGTGTGCGTGTGACAACGAAAGCGTATCGTACTTTATATAAGTGTAGTTATATTAGGTTTACATATGTAAAGTTATATGTTTAAGTGTATTTGTGATTCAAAATATGATTGGCTACGACTGAATGGTGTGAATGTATTTGTATGTTGTTTAGGTATGTATGTATGTATCGGAAGACTAATGGCAGGCTTAAAGTAAGAATTTTTTTTTAAGAAAACCATACCATTGCCAGTTGAAATAATACGCCCGATGCTCATTTTACTCAACTACGGTTTGAAGTTCCTCAAGCGTCGGTGATATACTTATACATTTTATGTTAACCCACTGACGCATCTTGATGCCCTGTCGTCGATAACGTTTTACTCAAGTCATTACTATTTCCTATGTAACACTTATTGTTATTCACTTTGGGTAAATTAGGTATTTATCAAATTCATTTTACCCGACTAGAATTTAATAAATGTTCAAATGTCCTTATGTCCCAAGTTTAATCGACAGAGTTGAGTAAAATTACTTCAACTATTTTTCTCCGTGTATTAAATTTCAAACTTTTTTTTTGTGAATTGACGCAAACTTCTTCACTCTTATACATGTATAGACGCCATCAACTGTTTTACAGTGCAATTACATAATTCTGGTAAATTTCCCGTCGATCTGCTTCTTTACATTGTCATGGTAAACTTCAATGCAGAATGCTTTGTGAATTTACCAAAACGCATTAAAAATAAACTGCAATATCGGTTACAATATGGTTGAAATTTACCACGTTGATCATTGGTAACTTTATGTTCTCTGTTCGACGTGGTAATATTACACTTCTGTAGTAAAATTGGCACAAATATTTTAAAATTACACAATTATAAATACAATCATAAATTCCCAACCTACAACCAAATGGCTAAAACTCCCGAACTATTTCTATGAGTGTAGATTAATTAAGCATTTCACCCTGTTTCGTGCGCTAAATTCTTGCGAATACCTAAGGTCTGTATTGATAGTAGACGAGCATGAGGGTTCTACAGTGATGTGTCATTCCAGGTTTTTTACGTATAATACGTGATAAGCGTAATAAAGATGTCAAATCAGCGTTCCCACCGTCTGAGATAATAGGTTAGGAGCTTTATATAAGAAGACTTAAAAGAAAATCAGGAGATAGATCAAATTTAGGATTCATTTTAATGATAATTAAAATAGATTTTCATTGCACCAAAACAAAATGACATGAAACAAAAATAATGAATAACGTTAAGTTACTTGTTATGTTCAAGTAAAATTAGAATGTTTCCAGTTATGAAAACGTCTCATTGGTTAATTTTGCTTAACGATTATTTCATAATCAAAGTTATTTCACCAGTAATTCCAACAGTGGCCTGTTATTATTTCGCTTACGTAAGTTTTTTGGCAACTTATTGGTCGTGAGAAGCAAGTAATTAAAACTTCATACTCTTAGAGTAACAAATTTTCAACTTCACCTGAAGTAGAGGCTAATAAGGGGCTCATATGAACTTTACTATACCTTACTTTAGCACTCTACGTTCATCCAACGCGGACCCCGCACGTTATTACAAAGACATCACGCAAGGAACCTGTTTGGTTGTATTTGGCGCGTCATTTAAAATTCTTGAAATACAATGCGTTTTTTGTTAATTATAAATGATGGTATTTTAACTTATGTAAGTAACCATTACATTTGAACTAAGAAATTTTGAACAAAAGATGAAGATTACTTATTCGGTAAATAAATACTTAAAATTTCAAAGGTTAATTTCATTTACAGAATAATAATTTAATTATTCGATCTTTTGCACAGAATTTCTTAATTTCGATATAGTATTTATTTATGTAAGTCAAAATACCACAATTCATGATGAATAAAAATGAAAAATTTAGTTTTTAAATTTCAAATAAAAGAACGAAAATCAACTAATCAGGTGCTTTGCACGGCGTCTGTACAATTAGTTTCAAATTTTTTGATCCACATATTTTAAATTTTGGAACACCTGTCAGCGAAGAGTTCTAAAGTAGGACTGAAAATTTAGGAATTCAAAGATTACAATTTGAAAATAAATAAAATTTATTTATAAAAATAGTTGTCGAAATTTAAGTTTTAAAAATTATTGTAGAAATTTTCGCTATAAAGCATTTCGAATTTGACAAAATGTTTTTTATTCCCTTTCCACTTATTAATTGCTTTTGATGATAAACTATGACGAGGTATTTCGAAGAAGTTAAATACAGTTCGTGTGCAGTAAAAGGACTATTAAAAATTTCAAATGATTTTAAAAACATTCAGAACATAGTTGAGAAGAATTCTTAAATTTTAGTGATGTTATAAGGATTTTTACAATCATTTTAAGTTTACATCCTTTTAAGCATTCTATCTTTACAATAGACAGCTGCAAACAATCTACGAAAAACTTTGTAAGCCTACAATATACAAACCGATTTGTCTTTTCGATTCAAAATGTAAAGTAAAGCTGTTAACAAGCCTTTGAAATTTCTACTTTATATTTGGTATTTTTTCACATCCAAGATACGTCACCAGATAGCATACTCTATCACGACCTTTTTAAATCTATAGTCGGCAATGATAAAGATCTCTCAGACATAGAAAAATCATAGCATTCGAAGGGCTGCCCAAAAGACAAAGCCGTGGAAGTTTTATCGTTAATTGAAATGCCTTCCGAAAATTATAAAGCCCCTTAGGATCTATTCAAGAAGCGTTACGGTAATCGAATGATCATATGATAAAGTCATGTCAAAGCTTTGTTAAATCTTCCATTGGCTTTAAAAGAACCCGTAGATTAATGGGACACCCTGCTTATAGAAATGATAGTAGGAAAACTGAATACCTTTTATCGTAGAAAATGAGAATATTTTAGATACGAATTTTCAAATCCCAGATATGAGGACATGAGATTCTTTTTGCAGCGGCGCGCACAATTTAAAGATACTAAATCTCATCACGTGCAAGGAAGGCCACGAAATTCGGAAAAGAGGTCCTCGTATGATCGGTAAACTCAACAACCTCAATTAGCGTTTTCAGTATCTACTAATAAGCACCCCTGCCCTCATTGCCAAGGAGAGTATTCTATTTTTTCGTGTGAGAAATTCAAAATACTATCTCCTAACGGTCGTTATGAAGCTGACAAAAAAGCTATGCTTTGTTTAAATTATTTGCGTGCAAGTCATCGCGTAACTGATTGTATCTTTCGCGTTTTGTCCTAAGTGCCAGAAAAGGCACAACTCATTGCTTCATTTCAAAAAATCATCGTCAGGACAAGCGATCCTTACCGTTATCCTCAACCACAGACAAACCTATTATTAGCATGCATGCGCAAGTTTGGTCTGAAGGCATGTTAGCCACTGCAATTGTAGATTTGGTTAACGCCCGAGGAGAGTCTAAGGCACGCTGCGTCTCCTTAGATTTTGGATCACAGGCTCATTTTATTACTGATAGTATAGCAGCTTTTTTGAAGCCATATTGAAGGGTGGTCGATATTTCTGTGTCTTACCTTGATGAGGCGGGAACAAAAGTGAAACACTCATTAGAAACGACTATGAAATTGCAGTTGAGAATATATAAGAAAAATCTTGAACTTCTCGTGGTTAATCGGATCACAAAAAGTATTCCTTCGATTCCTATAAATCAAGCAACCCTCGAGATTCCAAAAAATGTTGTCCTAACTGATTCAGAATTCCATGTACCATTAGGAGTCCATCTTCGTTTTAGCGTTACACTTTTTCCCAAACTCCTCTGTGTCGCTCAGATTGAATTAAAAGGTCATCCTAATGCCGTACTTCAAAAACACACCTTGGTTAAGTCGTGGCGGAGGATATGAATAGCTTAATCTCACCTCTTCATAACATTCACTGTCATCTCACAATGGATTCTACTTTTCTTGATTAAAATCCAGCTATGTTTTGGGAAATTGAAGAAATCACTTCAGTGAAATAACTTACCGCTAAAGAAAAGGCGTGTGAGGAGCACTTCGTGAAAAACGTGAAACGTAACTTCGAGGGGCGTTATTTTGTTCGATTGCCATTTAATGTAATCAAAGCCCACTACGGAGAATCGCACTCAATAGCTTCTCGTCGTTTTCATTATTTGGAAGCCCGTTTCGTGAAAAAATCCGAAATTAAAGCAAGAATATACACACTACAGAGTAGTGTGGACGGCACTACTCTTGACTGTAGCAGCATTCGTGTGGGTGACACGAATAGTTACTGCCGAAAAACGATTGATTCGTACCACTACACTACTCAGTTGTGTAGAAAGAAGTAACCAGTGGTGTAGAATTATCTCTGTGATGAGAAATTAGCTTTCGGTATATTTGATTATAACTTATTAATTTTTCAGGTTATAAGGGCCTCATTAAATGTCTCAAAAAATGGACATTTTTAGGGCTTGAAAATTGAACTTAACTCAAACACGACTGCTTCAAAGGCAAAAATGCTGCAAAAAATGCATGCGAATAAAAATTGTAAGATCCTCCAAACTTGCGGTGGAACAAGTACATTATTACTATAAAATTATAAGAGTATTTAAAAAGTTCATAATTTTTTAGACCTTTAATCCTTGTAATGCGATGTTTTACCCATTACTTTTCTGAAAATATAACTTCTTGTTATTTTTATACCGTTATTCATCATAACAAATACAGACTTTGAATAATAATTTTGCATTTTTCAACTTATAATAAATGCAGTTACAGCGTTTCTCGAAACACAAACCTCTTTTCTCAGGGTTGGATAATGCCAGAGAACGCCGTTGAGTTCATGCCGACCAGTCCGAAATCACAAAGGCTGGAGATCTCCGTCCAATAATTTAGTAAAGACCGTAACTGTCAGTTAACGGCGTTTTCTCGAATTTTCCTGCGCCGTATTCAGCCTTCTGTGATTTACGCCTGCAGTTAACGATCAGTTACGGCTCTGTCTCAAATCGCAATTCACCAGACTTTGCGGTAACGGTCTTTTCCAAAAATTAAGCAATAATTATTTTCACATTTATTAACAATTTGAAAACATTATATTAATAATCTGGTATAGCTCTTTTTCACGATTCCAACGACGCAAAGAGCTAATTTTTAGATATGCTTTATTTTAGCATCGGACTTACTATTATTTAGAATTTATTTTCTGATTTATATACAGTAATTTTCATAACATAGAGCCAGCTTACTAAAAAGAAGCAAGTACTTACTGACATTCAGAGAGTATTACTAATATTCAGTAATTCCTTTTTAAACGTAATTTTTTAATAATAAAAACACCGTCTGCCATATTGAATACGCCACGTGGTATTTTAAAAGAGTAACTTTAGATAGAAATTTTTTGGTAAAACTCGTCTGCCATATTCGATCCGCTACTTTGAATTTTGGTCTTTAAATTCGTTATCAGCTATCCGAGAAAACCCTTTATACAAAGTTTCAAAAAATTGACTACAGATTTTGTTAGTTTTGTGTAGCATGTTTGAACCGCCATGTTTTTTGAAACGTTCCAGCGTTCAATAGCATTTAAAAATTTTGTGCAATAAAATTTAAAATACCAAGAACAGTATTTATTACAGGCTACTTCGCAAGATATTCATATAAATTCATCATACTTTTACGTTGCGTTAATTAAATATTAATGAATTTCATTTTACGGAACTAGAAGTGAAAATATGTCGAAATGTTCTTATGCCCCAAGTCATGTATAGTTTCTCGAACTATTTTTCTCTGCATATTGTCTTCAATTCTGAATGACACACTGTGTGCTGACTATATGGTATATTTAACACATAATATTATGGCCATATTATACCAATAACAGTGGCAAAATTAGCATGATATAAAGCTTTTGATAATTTATTAAATATTTTAAAAGACGTACTATCTGTATTAATCGGGTTTATCAATAATTCTGTATCGAAAACCGGACGTTTATTTACTTTACTCAATTCATTCTTATTGATTTACTGTTTTATCGAACTGACCGTTTTTGACACAGTTCCCCTATTCTATTGGTGGAAAAAGGGAAATTGAAAAAACGTGAACTACGACATATGTCGGTGTAATTTCAATCTTTGTTTTATATTTTTTCTGAGTCCAATACTGGCTGCTGTTCGTAATATTCCTGGACGATAGTCACGTCGTTTCTCACTTGGAGCCAATAATCACGATTGTAACCTGTAAGGAGTGCGTCAGCTTTATTTCTTTTACTTTTATGCACTCAACAGGATAGTAGAGGTCACAGAATGGTGATATCGAAAAAAAGTAATAATTCTTTACTATCGTTGCCACTTTATTACTACAAAAGTACTCAAAGTTTTTCTAATTGGTTAAAATGAAACAAAACATAGTTCTACGGAGAAAAATATATGCGTTAGTTTTAGTAAACGGGTGCTATCGTATTTGCAGGTATTCGGCCCTTATAGGAAGTACTGCGCTTTTGAACTCTCTGTCTTTCGTAAGTAGGTTTACACTTTCGATTTCTTAAAAGCAAGCTTACGTTAAACGACTTTCAAAAGAAGGTACTTCCTCATGGAAAGTAGGCGCTAAGAAAAGATGGATCGAAGTAATATACTGGTGAAGCGCAGACTATTCTAGACTCTGAGACAAGTAAGAACTCTTGTTCTCAGTAAAAGTGAAATAAATTTATTATTTCAAATTTATTACAAGTCCGACATAATTTTGGTAGCAGCGGTAAGATCTGCTGAAAACAACTCTTTCTTACAATTTCAACCTTCTAAGATTACCAGAGTGCTGAGGAGGAAAGCGAATCTCAATACCAACTAGTTTGAGGCCTATGAACAGGTGGAAGAGATTCGACGAACGAGTCGATAAGCTGTAGGATATCATAATCACGGAGGAGACAACCCGAAGATTTGACACAAACAGCAGTGACGTCAGCCGCAGAGACGGAGTCAATTTTTACATCCAATCCAGAAAGCAGCCACAAGATCAACCGAATCGAATCGTAGTATACTGAGCATATGTCCTCTTCACATTTGCCGAAAGGTGACGTAAATTATCAAGGTGAGGCAAAGTTGTATTACCACGAATAACTTATACTTCGCGTGCTCGCAAGCTCTAAGTTTTCTCAATAACAGAAATCACACCACATTTCAAATGAGTGGGTTCTTGTAGGATGGCACTTATCCATTGGTATGTATCAAAGAATCTGGATAATGCGTAACGTGAATATTGAATCTTGTATCGAAAAGCTTGTAAGTATTGGGTTGAGAACAAAGTCATTTCGTTTTTTTCCATGATTTTCAATCCAAGTTTATTGATACAAATAACAAACATTAATCAATTATTTGAACATTAAAGTGAATGGCCTTTCCGGTTTTGTAAAGTTGTTTTATTTTGAAAGTACGTCAACGTTTCGACCGATTTTTCGGTCCTTATCAAGACTATAAAAAGGAAATACAAAATGAATATATATAAAATTTTTTTTAAAAATTATGAATATAATAAAAAGATAATATTTATATAATAAAAAGATTTTGTTTTTTCAATATAAAATATAAAATTAAGAGAAGATAAAAGAGAGAAAGAATAATAATAATAATAAACATACCGTGGATGACAAATTTGGTATTTTACTTCCATTCATATTGTTTGATGATAGGTTAAATTTTTATAAAAAATTAAATTTCAAAAAATCCAAGTTTAAAAGCATAAAGTTATATTGTAAAATTATCATCATAGCATATTAGTTGCTATGAGAGTTCGTTAAATTTTTTTAAAATTTTTGTTAGGATAACTGGTGTCAACCTTTTTAGGTTATATTGATCGATAACGACACCTATAAAATAAATATATAAGAGATAAATTTTGAATTAAAATTGTGTAAAGAAATTTTTTGAAATATTAGTTACTTACAAGCAGCTTCCATCATTTATACGTTATTGTTACATTTTTTAAAAATTTTCTACTACACAAAACTTTGGAAGTAAAATGTCTCCACAATTGTTCATTTGGCTATCGTAGCGTTGTTGATGTTATGGTGCGTTCTCAAGAAAATATTAATATTTTAAAAAAACAATTAATTTTAGAAATGATTTATATTCAAAAAGAAAATTTTTCTATTAATTACAAAACAGATATTGAAAATTTAAGTGCCATTTATAATAATATAATAAAATCCATAAAATAACTTTTCTACTTTCTCTTATCTTTTCTAATCTTTTTAATTGTATAATTTCATAAATTTCAAAAATTACCATTGAATGTTACCAATAACCGATATATTACATATTAATTTTCTTGAGAACGCACCATAACATCAACAACGCTACGATAGCCAAATGAACAATTGTGGAGACATTTTACTGCCAAAGTTTTGTGTAGTAGAAAATTTTAAAAAAATGTAACAATAACGTATAAATGATGGAAGCTGCTTGTAAGTAACTAATATTTCAAAAAATTTCTTTACACAATTTTAATTCAAAATTTATCTCTTATATATTTATTTTATAGGTGTCGTTATCGATCAATATAACCTAAAAAGGTTGACACCAGTTATCCTAACAAAAATTTTAAAAAAATTTAACGAACTCTCATAGCAACTAATATGCTATGATGATAATTTTACAATTATGATTCGCTTTAAAAATAGATCGGTTTCGTTACGTTTCAGCAGTCAATCGCAAATGGAAATTCGTTTGCAGAGTTGAATTTCGTTCAATTTGTGAGAAACCCAAATATCGAGTTTATTAAAGTAACCAAGTTGTTTAAAATATCTCTCAGTGTATGTATGTGATATATTAAGCTTCTCTGCGATCTCTCGTGTCCCACTACGCCGGTTATTTTCTATCATTGCTTTTATTTTGTCCTCGTCAACTTAAGTTGGGCGTCCAGAGCGTGGTGCATCTTTGACGTCAAAATCTCCGGAACGAAAACGAGCAAACCAATTCTGGCATTGGCGTTATGTTCATGATTTTTTACCATAAACATCATACAACTTTTTCCAAGCTTGCACTGCATTTTTACCTTTTCGGAAGTAATAAAGAAAAATGTGACGAAAATGACCGTCTGGAATCTCCATTTCAATTCAATGCAAAATAATAAATAAACAGCAAAACTTTAAACTTTTTTTTTACTGAATACTCTATAAAACGTCAGCTGTTAAATACCATATACGGTCTGAAGTTTGGAATGGGGAAGAACGACTTCGAACGACTAAAGTCATCTAGCGGAAAAAAGCGAAATGACAAACTCTATTAGAATAGATGAAATCGAAACCTATGCACATTTTTTCAAGGGGATGAAAAATTCTATTTAGAGAATGAGAATCACTGGAAAGCCTTATCATATAATGAGACTTATGTATGATAAGACAACACGAATCTTTCGACAGTTACGTTGGTCGATTTATGAGTTTCCAAGATAAAATCTGACTATATCGACAATATGAACGTGGCTGCTTCAAAAATCTCATTACGTTATAACATTCAGACAATATAAAGTGTAAATACATTCTTCAGAAATTTCCACGAAGAATTTTTAATAAGGATTTGACCTCGAAAATCTACAAGCTTAAATCATTGTTTTAATTGAGCTTCAGGAATTAACGTTGTCATAAAAGAAAAACGAAGAAACACACCTAAACCTGTGGAAAGAAATTTTAATAAAAACAGAAATATACAAATCATTTTATTTTTAACATTAAAACAATGAGTATAAACTAAATTCATTAATGAAAAAAAGAAATACGTAATACGAGGTCTGTAAGGAAAGTATCCGGCCTAACTTCATATCTCCGCGCCATAGTGTTCGAGTGAGTGTTTGTGAGTCTTCTTGCCTCTCACGTTGGGGTGCTTTATTTTGTGAGTCCCCTTGCCTATCACGTTGGGGTGCTTTATTTTTATGAGTCCCCTTGCCTCTCACGTTTTGGGGTACTTGATTTTTGTGTGTCCCCTTGCCTCTCACGTCGGAATGATTGACTTTATGGTAATGTCTTTTTTGTGTGGTACTCTTCAAAGCATGGTGCTGCGCATAGAGAGTATCACAACTGGGGCATATGTATATCGTTCGACGTACAGTCTTACGCAAAGAGCACTAGTGGCACCTTTGACGGCGGCCGACTAATCGAGTGGGAGGATCATAGTAAGGAGAGATGCTTGAAGAAGTATTTAGTTTCAATAATCATCTAACAACCTGTAATCGAAATGAAAAATGAAATAAGGTTGTAAAAAGTGAGCTACAATATCGCCAGTAACACCCAAATCAAACTTCTGATAATCAGTGTCTGCACCAGTGTAAACAACAAAATCAAATACGAATCCCGTATCGCAGTCTACAATCATGTAGAGCTTGATGTCAAAGCGATTTTTGCTCAAAGGATTATATTGCTTGAATCGAAGCCTACCTCTTTATAATAACAAACTTTCATCTTTGCACAGATTTTTCCCTGGAGTAAGAACTGCCGAAAATTTACTTTGTTCGTGTCCTATTATAGACTTTATTTTCACTAAAGGATGATTCACGATTTCTTCAATATCATGAAAATGTTAACATCGCAGGATGTGAATATATCTATTGCGAGACATTATTTGACCAAAAATTGGGGTGTGTAGCAAAAGATCTGTGGAGCAATAACTTTGCAGATCACCTTTCTTCATTTTCAGCCATTTTATGGAAGATAAAAGTATGATACACTGTTCGATCAATAGTGAAGAAAAATGACAATAGTAAAAATTATATGCATACTGTGAAAATCCTGGAGAATAATAAATTATGAATGTAAAGTAGCAATCTGCAACATATTATAAATTTATAGTACTGAATGAGTAAAAGATTCATTCCTCTACAGAAAAAAAACCGAGTGCTAATCCTCTTGTAGATACTAACAATGAATCAATTTTTTACATTCAAGTATTTTTTAAGATGAGATGAGTTTTTACGATATGTGATGATATTTGTTTCGAACTCAGTGCACCAACAACAAAGATGTACCAACTCCCAGACCGAAATAGCAAAAAAAAAATTTCGCGTTCATGTCGTTGATCTCAGATCATGCTGAGAATGAATGACGCAGTATTTTATGTAACCTTTAGACATGAGGTTGAAGCTTCCTGCTTTTGTGCTGTCCATCAAATTACGTAGGAAAACACTCGGAAATCCTCGCTTCTACTAGAAATGAAACTTGACCTTGAAATACCGATTTTCAGGGTCAACAATGTTTCGAGGAATTTTAAAACTATTTTTTACGTATTCAAAACATAAAATTTTGCTTAAAATAATTAAATATTTTGTGCCTCTTGAGTGGTTGATATGTCGACCACCCCCGAAGCTAAAAGGTTAAGATCGTAGCGACTTCTTCAGTGAAACATTGGAACGATTCCAATCTTACATTGCCGCTACATACAATATCTTTTGCTCCTCTTCCACGCATGCGCGGTTCTCTCGCGTAGAGAAACAACTGACGAACGTTGGTTGTATATCAGTGTTGTATATACTGGAAAAGTATGAATAACCTAAAAAACATAAATTCAATATTTAAAAAACTTGTGCTTTCATTACGTCCCCTTAGCCCGAACTCAGTGTATTAAAGAATTCGAGAATTTACATAAAAGAAGGCATCACTTTGCCAACGATGAAGAAATTATCAACATTTAATTGATAATAGTAAAAAAGGCGTTGAAATAATTAGGGGACTAATTACGCATCTTCTCAGAATACTAGTATTAGAAAAAGATGAAGGACAAATCGAACATTTAATTTCCATTCCTGTTCGCCAAGGACAGAATTTCATAGGTATAATACCAAAACGTTTTTCGAAGATCTACCACGACGAACCCTGACGTCTTAGAACCATTCGAAAGGTCTCAAATTGAAGCATGACATTTCTTCTTTCGACGCCATGTGTTCGGAAAATTTTGACATATGACCATGAAGCCCGGAACGCGACATAATTAAATTTTTTTAAAATCACTAGTTGAAAACTTGAACTAGGGGTGACTGCAAAACACACTCTTAAAACAACCCTCAAATTCATCGATTAAACCTACTGCACATCGAAATTAAATGAAGTTTGAAAAAATTCGCAAATTGGAAACTTGAATCAATGCTGGCTTTCAAGACTCCACTGCATCACCTCTAAGCGGATAAACTTGCATTGCGACATCCGATATCAACCTCTTAAACTCTGAATAAATCCTACCGCAGTTTGAGACCCTTTGAAATCAACGCTGTGTTTCAATGATATATTTTCAGCAATAAAATTTGAAAATATGTGAAGAGAAATCCATTTAGCCATGGAAACCACAATTCTTTATTTCCGAGAGTGCTCCACGTGGAGCCGGTCTTCATTACACTCCATTTCTTTGGCTTTTTTGTTTTTTTTGTTGTTTTTTCGTTGTTTTTCAGTTTTTTTTTATTCTCATAGATATATGTATATAGTGAAACCTCACTTATCGGGACACTCATTTATCCGGATCTTCACTTATCGGGATCTCGCAACCTCATTTATCGGGACATTTTGTTTCTCCTCCAGCCACCACTCCTTGTACATAGTGACATAGTGACAGTTTCCAGATGTTTCATTTGCAGGAGTTTTATTATGTCAATTTTTTTACATACCTTCGTTTGTATTTCTATCTTCATTTTCCATCATGAAAAACCAAATAAATTTACACAATTTGCATATACATTACAACTTATGTACATAACCATTACTAAATGTCAACATACAACAAGAGTCATGGCAACCCACCATGAGACTGTAGGTGGTAGTGGGGAGCCTCTCCAAATCCCGATAAACGAGGTGTTTACATTTCAAGGGCGTCCCGATAAATGAGGTTTTACTGTATATACATCTATTTGAAAACCGGCCAAAACACCAGCGTCAGGTTGCGTATTCACATGTTGTATATACGTATCAATTTAAACGATCTTACTGTATTGTTATTCCTTCGAAGCTGCGTTTCGTTACGTTTCACCAACGTAATCAGCTAGCATATGGACATCCCATCCCCTTTGATATTGTCTCTCCATTTCTTTAATGTTTTGATGGGATTTTTCACCTTGCTCTTCACTTACGCTTCCCAAGTTGATTTCAGGGAAGAAGTCGTTGAGGCAAATAAGCTTCAAGCTCATGTTGTAACCTAATTTATTGAACTTTTTTTACATCACACGCAGGATATAAAGCGATCATAAAATAATAAATAATCACTTTCCATCACTTTCTGATAATAACCTTCTCAAAGAGTAGACAGTAATACAACATTAGTGTAAGTTGCGTTTGACGCCGTCAATCGAAGATCGTGATTCCACGCGCATCACTTTACAAAAAAATTCATATTGCGCACAATTTTCGAGTGCACACCTTAATTATGTATCTAAAATTTTCATAATGCTTGGGGCTATCACTATGAAATTTTTCAGACTTTTCAAAAATGACGTTTTTAAAAAAAATCAATTAATTTGAAAAAAAAATTGTTTCGTTATTAAATTTGGAGTAAAATTTTTCGCAAAAAATGCTACTACATCGGCCATCTAATGATACGTTTTTGATACTTTTTCAGAATTTTTCTAGTTTCAGTTTTTAAATAATTGAAAAAGAACAAAAACATTTTTTTTGTGTTGTTTATCCCATAACTTTTTAAATAATGCATGAAAAAATCTAAAATTTTGGGATTCTTCATTATTTATGTTAGTCTATCAAACCTTAAAATGTGAAGAAAATCGGAAACATGGAGTCCTGAACTAGTCCGATTTGGCATGGAACACACCATATACAGGGTGAGGCACATAAAGTGTTACAGAGCGACAGCAGTCAAATTATTGATCATATCCAAAAATGTTTCAGACAAAAGTTTCAGTGTTCGAGAAGGCCATCATACATACATACATACCCTCGACTTGTAAGCACTTGTTAATTCGCTGATGAAAAAACCGTCTAACTTCAGCCAACATTTGTGGTCTAATTTCGGTACATACTTGGCGTAGTATTTCTTTCATGTAGTCAGGCATGGTAGGTGCTACCGCCATTACGCGTTCTTTGATAAAATCCCATAAAAAGTAATCTAGTGATGTTAGATCTGGCGAACGAGGTGGCCAAGCTTTCTGCCTTGACGTAACTTCAGCGCCTCCACCGATAAAAAAATATGGTGGTCCAGTATGACGGCCTTCTCGAACACTGATACTTTAGTCTGAAAATTTTTTGGATATGATCAATAGTTTGAGTGCTATCGCTCTGTAACACTTTATGTGCCTCACTCTTTATATATATATATATATATATATATATATGGAGTTAATACTGGGTATTAACACTGCAATATAGATTCGTATAATCTTCAATAGCATCAGTTTATGATTCTATATTATAAATTTTGAAATCGAATTTAAGCATGAGAGTTTTAGCTGTTATAATAAAGTATTGTTTGCATTTGCACAGTTTATCATTTTATATTATTATAGATTCTTAATATGTCATCAAAAAATTGAATAATTAATTAGATACAGGAAAATGACCAATCTTGAAAAATCTGGATGTTTTCTTTAATTTATTTAATCTTACAATGACGTTTCGATAACATTATATCATCCTCATCAGATCAACAAGACATTCCTTTAATGTTTGGTTCCATAATAATGATATAAAACTGATGAAAATCCTAAGATAATAAACATAAAAATTATCTATAATATATATATGTATCAAAATACCTGTAGTTTTAGTATCCGTTTTTACATGCGCATCACAATATATACTTGTATATATCGTCGATTGTTGTCAAAACTTTAGTCAATATAAAATTTAAAACTTGTCACATTGTAACTGGAAATTCGTAGATTATTGTCAAAAAAATTAGTCAATATTAATTCCCAATTTGTGTAAAATTACAATAAAAAAATCAGCCCGCTTTGTTGGCACATTCTCATCGCGCCCAGCTCGCTTCGCCCGTAAGTTTGAGCGCGCCTAGGGCGCGCGATTCGATCGTCGCGCTTCGCGCTCCGTTCTTTCTGGACCTCGCGCTTTGCGCTCAGTCTTGTGCTCTTCGCATACATTTAAATTTATTTCTTATAATTTGATACTGAAGCTCAAACCAATTTTATAATAATGTTACAGATAATGTGAATTACACATTTTCTCAAAGTCACTCTATTTCTTTTTGAATTTAAGCGAAACAGGAGATTCAATTTACTTAAGGCTCTATCAGCCTTAAGGAACACATTCTCATCATGACGCTCACGCTTCGTGCTCGATTTTCTGTATACATTTCAGTAACTGTTTAATAAATTACATCATTAAAATAATTTATTTTCTTCCAAATCTCTCAAAAAAAAAAAAAAACAATCGTAAACTTTATTTAAGGAAAAGATTTTGCAGAACAATGCTTATTTCGTATCTCACATATTTTGGTGAAAAAAATCGAATTTTTTTAATATTAAAAATCAAAACATAAAATATACATCCTGTCCCGAAATGTCTTAATGAGAATTTGTAGACCTCATTTAGGCAAGCAATTTTCCATCTCAACGTTTATTTGTATTACACATATTTTGTCTAAAAAATGCAATTTTTGAATTTTATCCGTATTTTTTGGAATTGAAACGAAAAATATATGTTTTATCAGAAACTGTGAGACAAAATTTGTAGATCTTTTTGAAACGAACAACTTTGTATTCTTACGTGTTTTTTGTATTTCACATATTATTGTTAAAAAATTGAATTTTGGATTTTCAATAGTTTTTTTTTAATTGAAAAGAAAAATATGCATCTTATGAAAAAATGTTACAATTCAAATTTGTAGGTCTTTATGTAGAAAATAATATTGTATCATAACGTTTTTTCGTATCTCGTATAATTTAACCGGAAAATGGAATTTTCATATTGACTTCTTTCGAATTTGAATATGCTGTAACATTTCTAATTTTGATTTAATCAAAAAATGTTATGAGGATAATTTGTAGAGATTTATGAGCACTATCAAAAACCAGTATTGAAATTTTTGATTTTTTCAAAAAGTTATTTTCAAAAACACAAAAGTAGTGCTCAATCCCTCAATTTTGATTGGATGTGGCTGGTTAACGAACTTGTCTTTACTTTTTCGGCTCCGATAAAGTGTACCAAAGCTCAATTCAATCTGATAATTCTATCGAGAGTTATGCCGCACACGACCTACTACAGACAGACAGACAGACAGACAGACAGACAGACACTTTCGTAAAAACCGTTTTTTCTGACTCAGGAGGTCTCAAAACGTAAAGATTTGATGAAAATTTCGAAAGTCATTTTTCACATAAAACCAATACCTTCTCATCCATGATGAGAATGTAAAAAATATAATTACAAATTGTAATGACAGTTTAAAAGTTTTTTTCATTTTTATTTCTGACTTTTCTAAAGAATTGTACATTATTCTTATCTCTCATATGTCGTTTCACTGAAACGAGTACAGGAATACTGAGAAGTTCATATACAAGAAACGGAGTTTTGTATATATGCAATTATTCTTTTGAAATAGTTTGATTCTTTATGTAAAATTTTAATATTGTCCCAATCAAAATCATGTTGAGTACCTCCCGGAACGAAAAAGAAGAATCTCTCCTCGGTCTCTCGCGTCTCCCCAGTCTTTTTTCGAGTCTCTCTTCGCGCAACCAGGTAGACTCCGCAGAGACTGGCGCGTCTTTACTAGGTCTCTGAAAGCAATACTCAAGTCTCGGGTAAAGAGACTGAGTATCTGTGCGAGAGATTCTTAGGAGACTACCAAGTCTTTCGTTAATCTCGGTATCAGCATCTTTAATCTCTCTATGCTTACACGGAGAAAATTTATTTTAATAAAAAAAATACTTCTTCCAGAATTCACTATCTAAACGATTATTTACATTCTATAGTTAGATATAGACGACCAGGATGTCGACTCAGTTTGGGTACAGGGTGATATAAGTTTGAAGGTCTTAAGTATATTAATTCTATACGCTTACACAAACTTGCACAAACATTAGTTTTTTCATTCCTAATTTTTTAATTTTATTCACTACTCAAAACTGTATTTAATAAAAATTCGCCATAATAATTGGGCCCAGATGAAATTTTTTTCAAATTGTTACACAGGACAAAAGATATCCGATCGAACTAAAACTTTGAGGGCTGACTACTGTATTATTTTCTATTATCGTTTATAAAGAGGAGGAGGTAGTAGGAATGAATTTATTTGATATAATTATCGTTACTACTTGTAATGATAGAGTATGAATCATTTTTTTTCTAAATGCATTATATATAATGGATCAAGTTTTTCAATCTTGGAGACTAAAATCTCTGAGACAGAGATTCAAGTCTCCGCGAGACTGAGTTTCAAAAAGAAAGACTGGATCACTTTTTATTGATCTCTGGCCGGGAGATCACCGAGACTGTGAAAGACTGTTCGGCTCACGAGAGAGACTGATGGAGACTATCAGAGACTCATATAGAGACTGGGGAGACGCGAGAGACCAAGGAGAGATTCTTCTTTTTCGTCCCGGGCTGTATCATTTTCATTCTTTATTCTGTGTTTCGTAACTAGATTATGGAATTTTTCATTTAAAATAATATGTTTTTTGTGTTCATCATATCTGACAAAAAACATTCTTCAAGTTTGACCTACATAAGTTTTTGAACAATTCAAGCATGGACTCTTATAAACTACATTTCAAATTTCCAATTTTTTTAATGAATCTTTTCCTAATTTTACGTATTCATCTAATTTTGATGTGTTTCTGAAAACGGTAGTTATGTTATATTCTTTTAACTGTCATTTAAGTTTATATGATAAATTTCCATAATAAGAAATAGAAACTACACTTTTGTAATCTATTGCACTTTCGTTATTCTTTGGTATGAAATCCAAACTTTTATCTTTATTTTTAAGTTTGAAAATTCTATTATTTATACGTTTGTTTATAACATTTTTTGGATAATTATTAAGCATCAAACTATTTTTAATTATTTCTAAATTTTCTTCATAAAATTTGCCATGTGACAGTAATATTGCGGTCTATACTAAATTTTTAATTTTCACAATTCTTTTTTTAAAAGGATGAATAGAGAAATAGTTTAAATATCTACCAGAATACGTGTTTTATGTACACCAATTTGTTTCCATGGTACCATCTTTATTTTCTATTATCAGAAGATTTAGAAACAGAAGTGTGTTATCAAATTCTTATTCATATATGAAAAATTTAATAGTGAATGATAAGAATTGAAGTTTTCTATAGTTTCTTTAATCATGTTCTTTGGAATTATTGAAAATGTGTCATTAACATATCTGTAACAAGAGTGTATTTTGAAACTTAATTTTTGTAAAACTACTTCCTAAAGATCTTGTGAAACTAAATCTGCTAACATTGGAAATAGGAGATCCAATTGCAGTACCAAAAACTTAATAATATTTATTCTCAAACTGAAAAAAAGTATTTCCATGAGAAATTCAAGACCTTTTTGAAACTCTTGTAAAGGCAAATTTGTAGCACTTTTTATAAGATTCCATCTTTTTTCAATGCTGTTTTTTACCATATCAATTGGAAAGTTTTTAAATAAAGACGTAACATCTAGTGAAATCATAATGTGATCCATTGGGATTTTAGTTTTTGAAATGATATCCGTAAAAATAAATGAATTTTTTACTTGTGATTTTGGAGATGGGAGTGTTTATTAGTGAAAATACTGAACCTAGATGAAAATTTTTTTTTTTTTTTTTGAAGACCATATATTCTTGGCAAGTTTGTGTTTTTAATAGAAATATCCTTTTTTGATGCATTTTTTCCTAAGAAATGCTTTACCCACCAATTTCTAAAAGTTTATAGGTATCTTTTTTCATTATTTTGAGCGGATTATAATTTATTTTTTTGTAAGTAGAGTTATCATTATTAAGTTGAAACATTTTTTCATTGTAATCTGAACGATTTAAAATTACCGTAACATTACCTTTGTCACCATGTGTGATGAGTAATTCTCTGTTTTTTATGTAAAAATAATTTTGTTTCTTTCAAACTTTTTGCCATGGTTTCTCAATTGCAGAGATATTTTGAGTATTATTCAAAAAGTTAGAAGTAGTGTTCAAAAGTTTGTGTCTTAGTTCTACTCTGTCTTTTTCTTTTTTAATTTTTTCCATATTTGATTCTATATCCTTTATAATTCCAAAAACCATGTCCTTTTTTTATATTTAAAAACGAAGAGCTGAAATTATTTTCATATCTTAAAACATCATTTACTTTGTCAGGAATTGGAACATCAGTAAATTAACTATCCAAGGATCAATATATTGTTTATATTTTTTAGTATTTCCAATTGAATACACATAAACTCCATATACACGAGGAAACTTTTTATAGCAATACATGTTTTATTTCATAGAGATAATTCTAAAAAATCACTGAAAAAAGTGGTTAGTAAAACCAACTACTTCGGTTTGTAAAATATGCCTCAGCTTTTTTATTAGTTAGCACATTAATTTTTGTTGTTGTTATTACTATCTCAATTGTTATCACAAGAACTTGGGTAGTAACAACATCTAAAAAAATTGTTGCGCTAACTAATAAAATAGCTGAGGCATATTTTACAAACCGAAGTAGTTGGTTTTACGAACCATTTTTTTCAGTGATATTAGGAATTTGGGGATAAACAAGTTCAATGGTAATTATTCCTACCGGACTGGAAATTTTTTGCAGTCAAAATACCAAATATTCGAAAAATTATATGAAACTTAGTATGGATTATAGTAAAGTTTAAAACTATCTAATTGAAATATAGTTTAGCAAAATTTCTAAATTTGGATTTCTCTGTGTACATTTTGATTCTCTCATCATGAAACTTCAATATCTCAGAAATTACGGATTTCTCTACACGCTTGCAAATGTTTGGATTAGAAGTAGAAAAACAGAAATGAACATCGAGGTAAATTTACACAGAACGTGCGAAATTTAAAGGGAAGAAAAAACGAGTTGTTTTGAATGAAGTGGCTCAGATAGAAAAAGGAAATGTACAAAATGAAATTTCAAAATTTCAATGTTGATTTTTAGATATTTTTAGAACTTGAAATTTAGAAAATATATAAAATTTATTTCAAGCACTGCTTTTTATTTTTTAAAATTTATTTAAAAGGAAGGAGGTATTTATTGAATCTTTTTGAAGCGTTAAAGATATCTTGGTGCAATACTTTTGTAGTTTAGACGAAGTTTTCACTTGGAGAGGGCTATAATTGTCGGATTTACAAAGATTCACGTCCAGTATGACAACGACTGAGTCTTCAATTACGCGGAGTTCAATGTAGAGTCTGCTGTATTAATCTAAAATTCAAAACATGTCTAATTTATGAGTTTATACTGAAAGTAAATTCACTCGTAAGTAAAAAAGTGATAAATTTAAAAAACCTATCACTCAAAAGTTTTTTAAAAATTTTCCTTTAAATGTGCAAGAAAAAGTTATTCATTAAAGAAATATAACTATAAGAGTAGGTTCAATTCAGGAAGAAAATTTCAATAAAAAATATATATGCAAATCCAAAAAATGTTTTTTTTTTTCAAATAAAAACGCGTTTCAAAAAGTTTTAAACACACGTGTATATCTCCGTCAGCAGCAAAACCAGTTGTAGTCTTGTTCATTTTTTTAACATTATTTTGAGACTTTAGGAAAGTATTTTCATTATTGGTTTCTATTGATTTATCCAAAAAAATTGATCTTTTTCAGCCAGCTATACTATGTTCCGCCCTGAAGAATAAAATCTCTTCTCCCAAATCTATGTGTTTAAAATTCCGCTTGAAGTATATAAAATTCGTTAATGCTTGTCTAAATACTCTTTGAATTTTTATCCCGTTACAGAAGCTGTGTAGCAATCATTCGTGTGTGTTTTGCTCTACTTGTTAAATCATATTAATATCTGCATCGGGATGACGTACTACTAATGAAATATCTGCAAAAGAACATTGCCAGATGTGGGTCAGATTATGAACTTGCGTTGTCTTACTCTATGTGCCGAGTGATGCAGCACAGCCACTAACATGGCGTGACGAAGACGCATGTTCCACAGATCTCTCAGAATTATCAAATCTGTTTCCTTCTCTCATAATCCAATAACCACAGCCTTCTAGGTATATGATATTGTACATCGTCCCCAGTGGACGGAATCGACAAATTTTCTTTCTATTGTTCTTCACAAGAATCGGAAATTGGTCAATTTTGAAACTACCAGGACCAACGGCTCAAGGGATTCAGATAACAAGTGGGGCCTTTCCACTTAAATAAAGATAATAAAATAGCAGCATTGGTGGCTTATGGGAAACCTTTGGATTTATACTATACTAGGCGTGCAGCCACGTGATTGGCGCGAGCAACTCACGTATGCGATCTACTTATGCGCGTGGATGCATTTATCCTACACTACACAGAACAGGTCTGTGAAGTTGGCACCCATGTATTTGAATAGAACATTCTTATCGATGGCATACGTTTGTCCAAGGTAGGCCCACATTTGCCCACCCATTAGTTTTTTTTGTCCAGCCTTTCTTTAATTTTTATTAACAATTTAAAAAAAAATGGTTGAGAACCACTGATTATAAAAAATTATTATTTTGAACAAAAAAACATTCACGATCGTTTGTCCAACGTTTGTCCACGTTTGTCCATACATTACTTTCGTTTGCCCACCCTTCAAAATCGAAATATTAAAAAAAAAATTTTCACAAAAAACATAATAAATTTTTTTTAACACTTTATATGTAGATGATTGTTTTATAAGCAGGATAAATAAAACAATTGGTTGAGAAAACTCTATGCAAAGTGGACAAACGATGCTGACCACTAAAGTTCACATCTGACAATTTAAACAATATGTCCCTTTATATATGTACGCCGGGACCTGACAATTTATTTTTTAATTAACTTTATTTTTTAAGCAGGAAAAATGGAACTATTGGTTGGACAAATCTCTATGCAAAGTGGACAAACGATGCTGACCACTAAAGTTCACATCTGACAATTTGTTTAAACAATATGTCCCTTTATATATGTACGCCGGGACCTGACAATTTATTTTTTATTTCACTTTATTTTTTAAGCAGGAAAAATGGAACTATTGGTTGGACAAATCTCTATGCAAAGTGGACAAACGATGCTGACCACTAAAGTTCACATCTGACAATTTGTTTAAACAATATGTCCCTTTATATATGTACGCCGGGACCTGACAATTTATTTTTTAATTAACTTTATTTTTTAAGCAGGAAAAATGGAACTATTGGTTGGACAAATCTCTATGCAAAGTGGACAAACGATGCTGACCACTAAAGTTCACATCTGACAATTTGTTTAAACAATATGTCCCTTTATATATGTACGCCGGGACCTGACAATTTATTTTTTAATTAACTTTATTTTTTAAGCAGGAAAAATGGAACTATTGGTTGGACAAATCTCTATGCAAAGTGGACAAACGATGCTGACCACTAAAGTTCACATCTGACAATTTGTTTAAACAATATGACCCTTTATATATGTATATATTTTTTTGTGCAGCATTGTCAAAAATAATGCAAAAAAAGTCAAAATTTCATAGTTTTTACCATTTTTGAATAACACCTAAAGTCCTAAAGCAATGAAATTTTCAAAATTTTTGTTCATCTATCACAAAGGTAGATTTAGGGAAAATATGTACATGTATATGAACGAAACTGTCATTATTTTTATATGGATGCTGTGAAAGTTGCAATTTAGGGAATTTTCATAATTTGTAGGATCCGCTTTTTAGGTATGAGAGTACATTGAATTTTTACAACTTTTGTTTCCCTAAATTGCAACTTTCATAGAATCCACGTAAAAATAATTACAGTTTCTTTCATATACATCTGATATTTTCCCTATATCTTCATTTGTGATAGATGAACAAAAATTTTGAAAATTTCATTGCTTAAGGACTTTAGGTGTTATTCAAAAATGGTAAAAACTATGAAATTTTGACTTTTTATGCATTATTTTTGACAATGCTGCACAAAAAAATATATACATATATAAAGGGTCATATTGTTTAAACAAATTGTCAGATGTGAACTTTAGTGGTCAGCATCGTTTGTCCACTTTGCATAGAGATTTGTCCAACCAATAGTTCCATTTTTCCTGCTTAAAAAATAAAGTTAATTAAAAAATAAATTGTCAGGTCCCGGCGTACATATATAAAGGGACATATTGTTTAAACAAATTGTCAGATGTGAACTTTAGTGGTCAGCATCGTTTGTCCACTTTGCATAGAGTTTTCTCAACCAATTGTTTTATTTATCCTGCTTATAAAACAATCATCTACATATAAAGTGTTAAAAAAAATTTATTATGTTTTTTGTGAAAATTTTTTTTTTTTAATATTTCGATTTTGAAGGGTGGGCAAACGAAAAATAGTAATGTATGGACAAACGTGGACAAACGTTGGACAAACGATCGTGAATGTTTTTTTGTTCAAAATAATAATTTTTTATAATCAGTGGTTCTCAACCATTTTTTTTTAAATTGTTAATAAAAATTAAAGAAAGGCTGGACAAAAAAAACTAATGGGTGGGCAAATGTGGGCCTACCTTGGACAAACGTATGCCATCGATAAGAATGTTCTATTCAAATACATGGGTGCCAACTTCACAGACCTACACAGAACGAGGGGAAAACGATTGCTTCTGGTGAAGGTCATCTTGATCTACAGCAGATCGGTTAACCATTGCCATAGTTTTGCACCGGTTTTGGAATCTTAATGACCTTGCAATAAAAGTATATGTTATTGATATAAGTAATTAAAAAATTCATTGTGGAAGGACATTTTAATATTATTAACATTCATTTAGTAATGTATTATTAGAATTTATATTATAATCGGTCACATATTTTAAATTTGTTTTCAAGGTGCTTGTTAAAAGTTATATATGGAAGCATAAAAATTTTGAGCTACTAAAATTTTGTTATATAACATCATTAAACTTTTGAAATAATGATAAAATATTTATCATTTTTATTTTTTTATTATTTATAAGATTTTGCCAGTACTGTATTTGAATAAAGAAAATGTTCTAAACAATTACTTTTTTAGAAGTTATTATCGAAAATACAAAAATCGAAACATCACTTATTCTGGAAAACGACAGAACCAATTTCAACAAAAAATATAAACGTTGTGAGGATATTATATCGTGACATGTTTCCGTACATGTTCATCGTTATATTGACCCACAATAATAATTTTATAATAGTTAATTTGGCATGGGGTCAGTTTTGATGCGGATTTTTTTGAAGTGATAGAACACATAAAAAATACGAAAGGCAAACGTTTCGGCCACAAATGGGGGCCCTCTTCAGTGCCAATTAGCTTAATAGTAACCTTTAAATATTTATTAACTAAGACATGCAACTTAATAATTATTGTATTTTTTGTTTTTTTTCTTTTTTTCCTTTGCTTATTGATATTAGAAAAAGATAGAGTAAACATGCGGAAAGACTTATGGGTAAGCGAGTTCCTAGGTGTGAAGGAACCAGGCCGTTCCAAAAACAACACGATGGAGAATATAACGTGGATCCTTGGTAAAGCACGCACAGCAAACCACACATATGCACGAGCACCAGAAGTAAAGGACACTGAAGTTAAAACAATCAGAACGATGCAATTGGTACGGAAAAATTTTTATTTTGTATTTTCTCCGAAGCCGCAGAGATGACAGACGAAAGTAAGTCCACCACTCTGCCACATGGCTAAAAGAAAACTGATTTGGGAAGAAGTCGTATTTAGGAAGACTAGTGTTCAGAGTTTGACGTGTATAGAGAGCGTTCTCAAGATAGGTCAGGTTCCAACACCAAGGGTTATACACAGTCAAAACTTATTTTAATGTCCCCGGCACTTGAGATTTTTATGTGCTCAAGCGTCCGAGAAAAGCAAAGACCCACCACATGTTCGAAAAACTCTGTAAGGAAAGGCACTCAATACGGTCCCGACGTCGTAAAAACTATACACCTTTTTTGTGGATATAGC
Organism: Diplolepis rosae; assembly: GCA_030998225.1. Lineage (NCBI taxonomy): Eukaryota > Metazoa > Arthropoda > Insecta > Hymenoptera > Diplolepididae > Diplolepis > Diplolepis rosae. Next base: position 461,180 of record JAPYXD010000171.1, read on the forward strand.
AAGTAAAATGCAACAATGTGGAAATTCACCAAAAATTAATTTCATGGTTATTTGAAATAGCGAAGGGACACGCTGCTCTGATTCTTAATAATTGGAACCCGGTAAAATACCATATTAAGTTTATACGTATGATGTCCGAGGTTTTTAGATTATAAGACTGTTATAAAGTGGCAAATTATTACGAGAGTTATTCGAACTCTGACTTAAATAGAGTGGCCAATTAATACAGTAGCACTACGGATTCCAAGACTGATAAAAAGTGGCCAAGTAACACGCGAGCACTTCGGACTCTGATTCTGAGTAAGGTGGCAAAAATTCTGTACTCCTAAGAACTCGCGCATTACTTGGCCACCTTACTTAAAATCAGAGTCCGAAGAGGTCGCGCATTACTTGGCCACTTTATTCAGGTCAGAGTCTAAGGAGCCTACGTGTTAATTAATATTTTTTGGTCACTTTATAAAAATCCTTATACCCTAAGAATTCGCGCATTACTTGACCACTCTTTTCATGTCAGACTTCGCTCAACTCGCGTGTTACGCGGCTATTTTTGTATTTATATCAGTTTTGACGTCCATTGAACTCGCGCATTACTTGGCCACTTCATATAAAAATTCTGTACTCCTATGAATTCGCGCATTACTTGGCCACTCTTTTCAGGTCAGACTTCGTTTGATCTCGCGTATTACGCGACTATTTTTGTAAATATCAGTCCTGACGTCCATAGAACTCGCGCATTACTTGGCCACTTCATATAAAAATTCTGTACTCCTATGAATTCGCGCATTACTTGGCCACTCTTTTCAGGTCAGACTTCGTTTGATCTCGCGTATTACGCGACTATTTTTTAAATATCAGTCCTGACGTCCATAGAACTCGCGCATTACTTGGACACTCTATAAAAATTCTTGTACTCCTAAGAATCCGCGCATTACTTGGCCACTCTTTTCAGGTCAGACTTCGTTCAACTCCCGTATTACGCGGCAATTCATGTATTTATATCAGTCCTGACGTCCATTGAACTAGCGCATTACTTGGCCACCTTACTTAAAATCAGAGTCCGAAGAGCTCGCGCATTACTTGGCCACTTTATTCAGGTCAGAGTCTAAGGAGCCTACGTGTTAATTATTATTTTTTTGGCCACAAAAAAAAGGTGTATAATTTTTACGACGTCGGGACCGTATTGAGTGCCTTTCCTTACAGAGTTTTTCGAACATGTGGTGGGTCTTTGCTTTTCTCGGACGCTTGAGCACATAAAAATCTCAAGTGCCGGGGACATTAAAATAAGTTTTGACTGTGTATAACCCTTGGTGTTGGAACCTGACCTATCTTGAGAACGCTCTCTATACACGTCAAACTCTGAACACTAGTCTTCCTAAATACGACTTCTTCCCAAATCAGTTTTCTTTTAGCCATGTGGCAGAGTGGTGGACTTACTTTCGTCTGTCATCTCTGCGGCTTCGGAGAAAATACAAAATAAAAATTTTTCCGTACCAATTGCATCGTTCTGATTGTTTTAACTTCAGTGTCCTTTACTTCTGGTGCTCGTGCATATGTGTGGTTTGCTGTGCGTGCTTTACCAAGGATCCACGTTATATTCTCCATCGTGTTGTTTCTTTCTTTGGTGAAATAATTGTGTTTATATATGTGCCCTTGAGAGAGTGCGTTCCGCGGTCGCATTTTTCACGGTTCCTGTGGGAGAGGATTACTCGTTGGAACAGTTTTTGGAACGGCCTGGTTCCTTCACACCTAGGAACTCGCTTACCCATAAGTCTTTCCGCATGTTTACTCTATCTTTTTCTAATATCAATAAGCAAAGGAAAAAAAGAAAAAAACAAAAAATACAATAATTATTAAGTTGCATGTCTTAGTTAATAAATATTTAAAGGTTACTATTAAGCTAATTGGCACTGAAGAGGGCCCCCATTTGTGGCCGAAACGTTTGCCTTTCGTATTTTTTATGTGTTCTATCACTTCAAAAAAATCCGCATCAAAACTGACCCCATGCCAAATTAACTATTATAAAATTATTATTGTGGGTCAATATAACGATGAACATGTACGGAAACATGTCACGATATAATATCCTCACAACGTTTATATTTTTTGTTGAAATTGGTTCTGTCGTTTTCCAGAATAAGTGATGTTTCGATTTTTGTATTTTCGATAATAACTTCTAAAAAAGTAATTGTTTAGAACATTTTCTTTATTCAAATACAGTACTGGCAAAATCTTATAAATAATAAACAAATAAAAATGATAAATATTTTATCATTATTTCAAAAGTTTAATGATGTTATATAACAAAATTTTAGTAGCTCAAAATTTTTATGCTTCCATATATAACTTTTAACAAGCACCTTGAAAACAAATTTAAAATATGTGACCGATTATAATATAAATTCTAATAATACATTACTAAATGAATGTTAATAATATTAAAATGTCCTTCCACAATGAATTTTTTAATTACTTATATCAATAACATATACTTTTATTGCATATTATTAGCCATGTTTTTGTATTTTAATACTTAGTAATAAGACTTTTGTTTTATTATTTCCAGTAATAACATTTATATTATTCATGTAAGAGTTTTATTCTCTTCACATTATATTGAACATGAATTTCGTAGCATCGATATCTTTCTTAATCCTAAACTTCCAAATTTTTGGCATAACGAAGACATATAATTACATTAAATAATTATTTTATTTAATTAAGTGTCGTCGTTATTACTGGAAATAATAAAACATAACTGTCATTAATGAGTATTAAAATAGAGACACATAGCTACTACTATGCTGCATTCATATAAATTATGTATAGATTATTATACGAAATACAAGTCAGATTTGTGTGAATAAATTCATTTGTATATTTTAACAATAAAATTTAAAACAATTTCCGAAAAAGTAGGTGAAAGCAGAAAAAAACTTCCGAGAATACTCAGCTGGTTGAAACTTGCTAGCGCTCGTGCTCAAAGCGCTCCACGTGATCGCGCGACATTGCGCGACAGTTTTTTTAAATCGGCACTGTTTCTTTGTTTATGAATAGCATTGCGTCAAATTATACAAAAAAACTTCCTTAAACCCTAAGGAACAATCGCCAAGCTGGAAGTTTTCTGAGCCCTGAAATTTTCTCGACTCTTTTTTCATGAGAACGTCGCAGCGCACAAGTTTCAGAGTCCCTGAGTTTGTTATTAAATATTTCATAAACAATAGTGATTTTTATTGTTTTTTGAGACTCGACGGCTCCTCTGGAGTCAACGAAATGAAATGGTGAATGTTTCGAATCATTTCATTGTGAATTGAGCGAGTAATCGCGAGTTATATTTTTAAAACATTGATTTTTGATCTATGCAAAAACGACGTTTTTAAATTTTTATCTCTAAAACTATTTGCCGAATAAAAAAATGTTGATAAAAAAAAGATGCACTTTGACTCGAAGAGCAACCACATATTTTTTATTTAGAATTTTTATACATTTCGACTTTTTATTGATTATCGGGAAAGTAATGTCCAGCTCAAGCGTCGCGTCCCCTTATTCGATCCCAGTCCAAGCAACAGGGCATCTATTATGAATGATTTATGACATTATTTATTTCAGAAAACGGACTGCGCCATCAGAAGAAAGGTTGCTCATAGAGTAATTGTGTCGTGTTTTGGACAACGAAATACGATTTATAATTTTTTATTAACATTTAAGACCAAAAAATCGTACTTTTTAAATTTTTTTTTATAACATTAAAGGTAATTATCCAATCTTGACGACATCAGTTGATAAGTTGTAGACAGTTTAATTGCGAATAAAATGAGCTGTCGTTTGATCTGATTGGATAATTAGAAGCGGAGAAAATTCGGAAAAACCGGGAAATTTAGCTTTTGTTAAACAAATTAATATCTCGGTTAATTTTAAACTTTTTAGGTTGAGGTTTGGTGGAAAAGTAGCAGACTTTATGCTCTTCAAATGTATAAAGAAACGGACACTTTAAGATAATACGTTTCCGCGCTATTGACACTTTAATTTATTTAATGCGTTAATTGTAAAATGTCTGCTTGCCGCAGAGGCAGTCCGGTTTTTATTTTGAAATCGGCTTTTAAAAATATGAATCAAGCACAACAGAACGTCAATCTTGGTTTAATTACCTTCAATGTTATAAGCAAAAAACTAAAAAGAATGCGATTCTTTGGTCTTAAATGTTGATGAAAAATTTATAAATAATATTTTGTTGTCCAAAACATGACACAATTACTCTATGAGCAACCTTACTTCTGATGGCGCAGTCCGTTTTCTGAAATAAATAATGTCATAACAAATTCCCTGTTGCTTGGACTGTCCGGGCATTAAATTGAAGAGGGCGCTGCAAGGACCGCCTTAGCGCGCGGTAGCGCACGGCCTAGTCCAACCGAAGATTGACGAAAGCCCATAGCGGGGAGAATTTTTAAAATTTCTCAAATTTAAAATTGACTGATACCAATCTATAGAAAATTTTACCGCGCTTTTTTCATATGTAATCTTTCCATTGAATTTTTGCATGTTTTTGAGTTATCTATCAAAAACGTCATTCTTTTACTAACCAGAAAAACAATAAAATTTTGTCTTCAAGTTGCGAAGATAAAAAAATCATTGAATATTTTCTAACAAAAATTTAGCACGTAATTTTTCAACTCTTTCCACGTCCGACTAATCGATTTAGAATTCTTCATTCTGATTTAGGACTGCTTTGTGATATTTTGAAAAAAAAAATTCATAATTTTTTAGGACTAACTTCGGATTAAAAAAGAGCCGAGAGAACTTTCGAGTTGAAAAAACTTGTTGCGACAAAATTGTTCCTTATTTATCAAAGAAGTTTTTTGGCGAGTTTTAGACAAAAATATTCTTAGGTAAAAAATGGCAGGAGTTTCTATATTGCCGTCCGTAAAAGTGGCACAGCGCGGCCAGCCTCAGCGGGCGTCTAATTCAATGTAACATTTTTTTTTAATCAAAAATTGATTTTATATGAAATAGAAAGTAATTTACATAGAAAAGAAAATTATTTTGAATTTAATTTCACATAGCTGTCAAATGAAAATGACATAATGTCTTCACACGAACATGCATATAGTGAAACACGTATAGCGTTTGGGAATAGCTCTTGCTATATCAAGAATCAAAACAAATGAATTTGACAGTGACGGTAAGCATTGCCTTGTTAAAGATATTCGCTGCGGACACGGAAGCACCTTAACGCCTCTGTCGGTTGTATGCGGCGCTTTTCGTTAGATGGGGATTTAATGTTTACATGTGATTTTTAACCAAAGTTATAATTATAATAATAAATTTACCATTGTTTTTGTGCTGCGTTATCTGCAACTGAAAAAAATATAACAAGTTATCAGGTAAATATATATGCATTTTATAATTTGCAAATTTATAAGTAGAATCATAACAAATAAAAATGATATAGGTTACGTAGATTCGGTGACTGTCAAAATAATGGCAGAAAAAGTTGAAAATAAGCAGCGTAAAGGAAATGTGAATTGCTGTGTAGTGAATTGTTTTCACTCTTTTAGAAATTCACCTCTTGGTACGCATTTTTATACTTTTTCGACCGCTGTGCATAAAAGAGAACGTCGAAATAAGTGGATTACTTTAATGAATAGGAAAAAGTAAGCATGTAATCCTTTACATTTGATTAATAATTTAGAATAAAAAAAATTGTTTCTTACACATTGGAAAAAAAATTCCAGAAATTTGTATTTTGTATGTTTAGAAGGGAATATGAAAAATGGGGCCAATGCCGTGTGCAATTTTGTTGAATTTGTAATTTAAAAAAAACTGGAATAAAATTATTATAATAAAATTTTTTTGTATTCTGATGCAGCTGGTGGTCGAAATAGAAATTATTTGTCTTTATGATTTAATTCTTTACTATCAAAAAAATACCGAATCGAAATTCAACATCTATTTCCAGTTAGAGGACATTCATACTGTCAATGTGACAGGAATTTCGACTTGTACGTCGAAAAAAAAAGATTCGCAAGAATACATTGAAACCATATAACAATACGTAGATTTCATTAGAGAGTCACGAGATCCTCCTTTTGAAAGACGTCTCAAAATTAGACATAAGAGATTATGAATCGATATTACCGATTGATTCGGAATTGAAAAAAATACAAATAAGTGAAGTAAAAAAAATTACCTGTTATCCCGATGGTCAAATAGATTATTTTAACTCCTGTAAAGGACTACACAAAAGAAGTAAGATAAATAAGACTCAATCTGTGGACATTTTATTAACAGCTACTCCAGCAAAAACGAAAGGAATTTCTAAAGAAAAATATGAAGATTTTCAAAAACTATTACCGTATTGCACTTCTAAAGGCCGAACATATTGAAGACAAATCTTAAATTCAACGTTTATCAAAGAAGAGATAAAACAAGAAAAATCTGCCCGCTTCGCGGGCACATTCTCATCGCGCGCGCAGCTCGCTTCGCTCGCAACTTTGAGCGCGCCTGGGGCGCGCGATTCGATCGTCGCGCTTCGCGCTCGGTCTTGTGCTCTTCGCATGGATTTAAGTTCATTTCTTATAATTTGATACTGAAGCTCAAACCAATTTTATAATAATATTACAGATGATGTGAATTACACATTTTCTCAAAGTCACTCTATTTCTTTTTGAAACAATTTTCCATCTAAACATTTTTTATGTATCTCACATATTTTGTCTAAAAAATGGAATTTTTGAATTTTAAACGTAGTTTTTGGAATTGAAACGAAAAATATATGTTTTATCAGAAACTGCGTCAGACAAAATTTGTAGATCTTTTCGAAACGAACAACTTTGTATTCTTTCGTTTTTTTCGTATTTTACATATTATTGTTATAAAATTGAATTTTGGATTTTCAATAGTTTTTTTTTTAATTAAAAAGAAATATATGCATCTTATGAAAAAATGTTACAATTCAAATTTGTAGGTCTTTATGTAGAAAATAATATTGTATCATAACGTTTTTTCGTATCTCGTATAATTTAACTGGAAAATGGAATTTTGATATTGACTTTTTTCGAATTTGAATATGCTGTAACATTTCTAATTTTGATTTAATCAAAAAATGTTATGAGGATAATTTTTAGAGATTTATGAGCACTATCAAAAACCAGTATTAAAATTTTTGATTTTTTCAAAAAGTTATTTTCAAAAACACAAAAGTAGTGCTCAATCCCTCAATTTTGATTGGATGTGGCTGGTTAACGAACTTGTCCTTACTTTTTCGGCTCCGATAAAGTGTACCAAAGCTCAATTCAATCTGATAATTCTATCGAGAGTTATTCCGCACACGACCTACTACAGACAGACAGACAGACACTTTCGTAAAAACCATTTTTTCTGACTCAGGGGGTCTCAAAACGTAAAGATTTGATGAAAATTTCGAAAGTCATTTTTCACATAAAACCAATACCTTCTCATCCATGATGAGAATGTAACAATCTACATTAAAAAAGTAAAAAACACTATGAAGGAAAAAAATTTGAAAGTAAAATAAGAAAAATTAAAAGTAAAAAGTAAGAATAAACCTGTAAAAAATAAATATTTGAAAATTCTATAAATCCTGTTTTTTAATCGTTTGCCTACCTAAAAAGTACAGTCATGCCTATTAAAAAAATACTTGCATAGGTTTTTTTATTTTAAAAAACTCAATGAATTAAGTTATCCATGATTTTAATAAAAGTACTTCACAATCATCGTTGTGTCAGAACGTATCTAAGATGGAACGCCGTACATTACACGCCCGCTGAGGCTGGCCAGGCTGTGCCATTTTTACGGACGGCAATATAGGAACTCCTGCCATTTTTTACCTAAGAATATTTTTGTCTAAAACTCGCCAAAAAACTTCTTTGATAAATAAGGAACAATTTTGTCGCAACAAGTTTTTTCAACTCGAAAGTTCTCTCGGCTCTTTTTTAATCCCAAGTTAGTCCTAAAAAATTACGAACTTTTTTTTCAAAAAATCACAAAGCAGTCCTAAATTAGAATGAAGACTTCTAAATCGATTAGTCGGACGTGGAAAGAGTTGAAAAATTACGTGCTAAATTTTTGTTAGAAAATATTCAATGATTTTTTTATTTTCTCAACTTGAAGACAAAATTTTATTGTTTTTCTGAATAGTAAAAAAAATGACGTTTTTGATAGATAACTCAAAAATTTAATGGAAAGATTGCATATAAAAAAAAGCGCAGTAAAATTTTCTTTAGTGAAACGGTCACAATTCAGGTCAGCTGATTGCGCCCACGACATACTAAAGGTATAGTACACGCGGCGCAGTAGGAACTCAGGGGTAGTGGTACCAACAGTCTCCGCTAGGCTCGCAGCGCAAGCTTGCCCGCTTTAAGCCTAAAACCGTGTTTCTATAACCTATTGCACTCAATTCTCAGCGGTATCTCCAGCCGGGTTCTCAGGACCTCCATCCAGGGTTCTACCACCCAACGCTACAACAGTCGGCGGTCAGAGGACAACCAAGAGTTATCCACGAGGGATATTGGTAAATATTTTGTAGAACGATTCTGGGTACGCTGCCTCAGGCTCCAGATCCTTCTTTAAATTTTTTAAATAAATCTTTTTCTGGGTACGCTGCACCAGGCTCCAGAAAAAGAGTATTAACTTCACGACACACCAATAGGTACGCTGCCACAGGCTCTAGCGGATGTGTTTACCAGGGGTGTTAGTTGAAGTTTGCCGGTTTTTTCAATAAAGAAAACACTTAATTCTCCAGGGAATCTCAAAAAAAATTTTATTCAAAGTATTGACCATTGGATTTTACACATTCTGCCCATCTTTCAGGCGAATCATGGATACCATTCCAAAAAAACTTTTTCTCTTTCAAGGCAAACCATTCGACGAGCCATTTTTCGACTTCTTCAAAATTGGCGAAGCGCTGCTCTGCGAGTGAATGTCCCATCGATGCGAAAAGGTGATAATCGAACGGGGCGAGGTCTGAAGAGTACGGCGGGTGCGATAATACTTCCCAATTCAATGCTTTTAATGTGTTCTTCACCACTTTAGCGGTATGAGACGGTGCGTTGTCATGTTGTAGGATGACTTTGCCATGTCTTCGGGCCCATTCCGGCCGTTTTTCGATCAACGCATGATTCAAATTGATAATTTGTTGTCGTTAGCGATCCGTATTCATCGTCTCACCAGGTTTTAATAACTCGAAGTACACCACACCACACTGGTCCCACCAAACATAGAGCATTGTCTTACGGCCAAAGCGATTTGGCCTTGGAGTCGATGGGCCGACCTCACCAGGTCAAAGCCATGATTTTTTCCGCATCGGGTTCTCGAAATAAATTCATTTCTCGTCCTCCGTGACAATTCGATGCAGAAAATATTTCCTTTCGAACCGTTGAAGCAGCATTTCACAAATGGTTTTTCGATTTTCCATTTGTCTATCGTTCAGTTGGTGTGGTACCCAGGGTATTTTCCCTAAAGTATTTTCCATACTTTTGGATTTTTCCCATGGCTTTTAAACGTTGACAAATTGCTCCTCGGGTCACATTTAGTATTTGTGCCAATTGTTGTTGCGATTGGGTTGGGTCTTCATCCAATAACGTTTGCAATTCCTCGTCTTCGAACATTTTCGCTGCACTAGGATGTTCATTGTCTGTTAAATCGAAATCTCCACTTTTAAATTGACGAAACCATGTTTCACATGTTCTAATCACTGAAGCATGTTCACCATAAGTTTCTACCAGCAATCGATGAGCTTTAACTGCGTTTTCCTTTTGATGAAATAAGAAAAGCAACGAATGCCACAAATGCGATTTACTTGGAACGAAACTCGACATATTCACTGAGGTGAAAAACTATGATGCTATTATTTTGGCAGAATGTAATTGTGTATTTTTGAAGGTTATTGTCCATAGAAAAATATGACATAGATGCCAAATCATAGAAATGTATACATATCTCTAGCGACATCTATGAGTAAAACCAGCAAATTTCAACTAACAACCCTGGTAATACACTTTTCACCATGATTCTGGGTACGCTGCTCCAGGCTCTAGATGACTGATCTTGTTTCTTGTTTTCTAATATCTCTCTGGGTACGCTGCACCAGGCTCCAGTGAGATTTATATATATGCACATGTAAGTGAGTATCTGGTTAGTCGCCATATTGGCTTTTCGGGAAATAACTGTCTTCAGCATTAATCACGGTTTAAAGATGATAAGGTTACTAGTCTTTAGTTAATACTTGTGCGCATCGCCTGGATGGCCAAGTAAATTTAGTTTTGTCCGCAAGTAACTATGTTATTTCGCGATAGTCGCGCCACCTGTACTTTGTAAAATACGATTATTTCGATATTTTTTTACATTTCTCTGCTTAGTGTTAGCCACCGAGGAACAAAATCATCGAATGTTGCATAAAATTTAAACATATCTTTTCGCGATAGTAGCGCCACCTGCATCTTGTAAAACACGATTATTTCGATATTTTTTTACATTTCTCTGCTTAGTGTTAGCCACCGAGCAACACAATCATCGAATATTGTATAAAAATAGACTAAAATCATCTCTTGATATTTCTCGACATTGTGTTAGTCACCGTACAGCACTACATTTGAATATAATATTAAATTAAATATATAATTTCGCGATAGCCGCGCCACCTACACTTTGTAAACTATAATTATTTTGGTATCTTTTGACATATTTTAGCGCTGTGTCAGCCATTGTACCACACCGCATTCGAATATGGTTTAAGAGTGATGTTAGGATATTGAAGTATAATAAAGGACTTTGTTACAATTCATCCATAAACCACGTCTACGATTCTTTCCTATACCTTTGGGTCCACAAACATTATTCTGATTAATTAAAAATGAATATAGGACTATTTCGAACTCTTTGAATAGATTGGTATCAGTCAATTTTAAATTTGAGAAATTTTAAAAATTCTTAGAATTTTTTGTTCATTTCTCGTTATTTTGGCATAGGGTCAGATTCTTTTATTTCCTTCGAATAAAATTTTCACTATTACATATAAAAATACTCAAAAAGAAAGCAAGGCAAAAGTTTCGGCCACATATGGGGGCCCTCTTCAGTGCCATAAATTCAAACATTAATTCAAAATTTCTGTAAAACATTAGAATATAGGAGATAATGAAATTAAGGATTATCATAGAATTCAAAAACTTATCTCAAAGCTTGCAAGTCAAAATGAAGTAGTCCAGTATGCAGCATCACGATTCGAAAAAATATTTAGAGTTTGCTGTGAATAAAAACCGGATAACAAATAAACCGGGAAACATAAAAAATATTCCACACGAACCGACCGCAATTTAAAAAATTTTCTGATTAAACAAGGATGCCAATTGCTTATCAATGGCAGAACGCGAACAAAACTGGATAAAAAATAAACCGGGAAACATAAAAAAATTTTCCACACGAACCGACCGCAATTTAAAAAAATTTTTGTTAAAAAAGAATGCCAAATTGCTCATCAATGGCAGAACGCGAACAAGGTTTACATTTTTAAACTTTTCGTGAAGACTTTGTTACCGGAGTCTCTCACAGAATGATCTGAACTGTTTTAAAAACCGACTCAAGACATGTGGCTTTGCTGACCGAAAATTTTTTTATATAAGAAATCCTGAGAGGTTCTTTTGCTCCTTGAAGAAGACTATTGTCCTATACCTAGTAAAGAAATTCGAAACGTTTATGGTGATTTTCACGAGTGGACGAAGGCGTGTATTTTTCAAGAAACGATTTTTTTATATCAGCTTCACGGACAATCCATTTAACATTGAATTTGCAAGCAAGGCATTACAGAAACTAAAATTATTATAATATCTAGACATGTACTTTTACTCAATATTATTTGAGTATGTTAAGCAATAAATAAAAAAAAAATTGAATGTTGTTTATTACTGCATTCAGATTTATTCTGAGATGTTTTGAAAAATACTACATTTATCTTTAAAAAATAACAAAAATGCAATTTTGGTATTCGTGATATCAAGTATCACATTTTAGGAAATATTAATAGATTTAGTTTATTCTGAAAATGGTCAGAACTATGAGATATTCAACCTTTATACTAAATGTGCCATTTTAAAATTTTAAAGTGACATGTTTGATAACATGTCTGCTATTATATTGACCCATAATTCATAGAATTTTTTGTTCATTTCTCGTTATTTTGGCATAGGGTCAGATTATTTCCTTCAAATAAAATTTTCACTATTACATATAAAAATTTCTATGAATTATGGGTCAATATAATAGCAGACATGTTATCAAGCATGTCACTTTAAAATTTTAAAAATTCTCCCCGATTTGGGCCTTCCTCAATCTTCGGTTGGACTAGGCTGTGCGCTACCGCGCGCTAAGGCGGTCCTTGCAGCACTCTCCTTAATTTATGTATGTGCATTTCTGGGTGAGTTACGTTACTTTTCGAATAAGTAACTTTCTCAGATTAAGTTACTTTTTTTCAAAAAGTAACTTTTCAAACTTACAGTTACTAGAGAAAAAATAGGTCAAGTCACCAAAGTGTTTTACAAAGAGGATAAATGATAAAGCAAACATTGATGTCATGAAACAGATCGCTGATATTATACACAAAATTTCCCAATTGTTAGCAATAAATTGACTTAGTAGACGGTCGAAAAAAACCATGATGTCCTCTTATTTTTTGAACTTTTAAAGCTCTAATTGATAGAAAAAACGTTTACGAAGCGAAAGAATCGTACTACATAATACACCGCATGTACGGTTTATTGCCTCTATTGTCATGATCCACTACCTCAGTGACTCCAGAACGTGGGATTTCTCGGCCCCCAACACGTTCCCATCTGGGAGAAACACATGCAAACGTGGCGTGTCGTTGTGTCGGCTGTACAACACGCTGCTTCTACCAGCTTCGTGTAAAGCCGAAAATGCACGAAGACGAACTTCGTTCCCATGCTTGGGTTTACAAGTTATTTTTAGATTGCGCTATATATATGTAATAGATTTCACGCTCTCGGCTTCATCGAGTCGAAATGGATTTTCAAATTTACGAAATATCTAGTTGAAGAAATAAAATTTTTTTGAAGAAAGTCTGCATGAAATAAACATCAAAAGGATCTCAAAAAATTTTATGATGGATTTTAAGGTAGTTGTTGCGCCAAAAATCAGTCTCTGGAAGAAGAATTTTTTCTATGATTTCAAGACAGGTAAATATCATCAGCCGTATCATATGTAAGGAAAGACACTCTTTTAATAACAAAAATTTTAAAATTATGAAAAATAATATTTTAATAATGTTTTTTGTAATGGGATATTTCCTTATTATCGCTCCATACCAAATTTTCAAAAATGGTGCGATTCTGATAAATCATGATCCATTTTTTTAGGAAAAGGATTCTCGACCACTTTAACGCTTGCGATTTTTGAAAATAAATTGTTAAATGTTTGAAATAATTAAAAAAAAATTTTAGAAAAATAAATTTTTATAAACGAATTGCTGAATTTGATAATAATTGATTCATTTTCAAAAATCAGAAACGGTAAAGTTGTAGAGAATCTTTTTCCTAAAAAAATAATTCATAATTTATCAGAATCGCACCATTTTTGAAAATTTGGTATGGAGCGATAATAAGGAAATATCCTATTACAAAAAACATTATTAAAATATTACATTTCGTAATTTTTAAATTTTTTTATTAAAAAGAGTGTCTTTCCTTACATATGACACGGCTGATGATATAATTACCAGTCTTGAAATCATAGAAAAACTTCTTTTTCCAGAGACTGATTTTTGGCGCAACAACTACCTTAACACTTTAAAATCAAAATTTTAGTAATATTTAATGCCAGTAAACGTTTAAAGTTTGAATCACTATATAATTTCCCATCCAAAGTTCTATACTTCTTACCAGTTTTGTACATTTAAAAAATTTTCAGTTAAAACAATATTTTTGTTTTCAAATTAATTAGTTGAGTTTGAAATTTTTGTCACTGCCTACATTATCGGAGGATCACTAGTCTCGTATCAGATAGGATACGTTGTCGACAGGTGTCCTCGTAGACAATTTCAAACTCTTATATCGCAAATAATGCAAATAAATTCAATATTTAAAGAATTTGAAAATCTTTCTGTGGAAAAATTGACGCTTTCGACTGCGCTGGGATTCGAGCCCAGGTCTTTCGATTGCCATCGAAAAGCGTCATTTTTTCCACAGAAAGATTTTCAAATTCTTTAAATATTTTTGTAATTTAAAATTCAAGACCAAAATTTATATTTACAATTCTACGTTAGATATATTTTCATCTAACATTCTTGTAGCCTAAGCACAAATTTTTATTCCAAAAGTTAAAATCTCTACGGAAATGAAAAATTGTCTAATAGAAGTAGATAAATTAAAAAGCTAAAATATGTGTTTATTAGTACTTCCGTATTAACATATAAATATCAATCAACTTCAAATTTTACATAAAAATGTTCGTTCGAAGTGTTCAAATCTTGTTACAATTTTTCAAGATTTTATGGAGGAGTGCAATATTTTGGATGAAATATTTTGTAGTTCTTAATTTGTCTGTCCGTCTGAAATCGTAGTAGATTTGAACAGTAAACAACAAATTTTCCAATAGAACTCAGGATCAATAATAATTGATTTAGGAAATACTTCAACTCTGTAGATCATTTTTGTATTTCGAATTCAAAATGTGTGCTTAAGTCACAAAAAAGTAAGCTGAAAATGTAGATATAAAACTAATTATGTCATGTTTATGTCTTCTTCATGAAAAATACTTTGCATATAATTCTCTAATTCGATATTTTTTTAATGTATGAATATTCAAGAAATTGATAAATATTCCATCTTTTTATAGGAACTAAAAATTTCCGGATAACGCTTTAATTGAGAAAGCTAAAAATTTGTCAAATATTGATATAAATTGCAATTTTACAATTGCATTATTTTTCAAATACTTAAACATCTCTTCAATCTTGATAATTCTTACAGAAGTTTATTTCAGGTGAGTGACTTTTTCTTTTTCTAATGAAAGATTTCGTAATTCTAAATTCGGCCCAATTCGTAACATTGTAAAAAGATTTTAAAACTTCATAAAAAAATGTTTCTGTTTTATTCGAATTCAATAAATATACAATGTTTGGAATCGAAATATTAAGTAAATGATTTTTAATTTCTGGGAATAAACTGCTTTAATAAGACAATCTTTTTTCTTTGTGAGAAATCTCAATTTTAAAATTAAAATTCGACGCATAGGATGCAAAAACATAATATGAAAATACTTTTATTATAGAATTTTGAAATATACAAGTTGCCAATTTTCAATCGAGTAAATCGGCTATTTTAAGCAAAAAATTATGTGAAAAATATTTTATCAAAAAAAATAAGACACATTAAATTACGGTTTAAAATCCACATTCATAGATTGATGGTAAAAGTAGTTTAAATTTTTTTAATCTTGCGTTTTAGTGACGTATGCACAGACTTTTAATCAGAAAAATGAAATGCTTTATAGAAAGTCAAAATTTTCTTATTACTGCAATTAATCATATTTATGAAGTAAAAACATTTTTTAATTGATGATTTCACTCAATTCTTTAAACATTCATTAATTGAAAATTTTACTCAAAATTTAATCTTGCAGCGTTTCAATATTCCCACAATTTTACGAAATCTTATTAATCATTATTTTAGTCGAATTCTTATCAAAATATTAAAAAAATAAGTGTAAATATTTTGATTAAATATTATATAGAAATATCAACTACAACATTCCCAAATTTTATAAATCAACTACTAAATTCAGAAAGTTTTGGATTTTTTTAAAAACTGTACAAATTTCAAATATAAAGTGTACTCTGTACATTAATCAAACAAATTTATAAGATGAATATTTTAATAAATATTCCTAAATATTATTCGAATATGATACATATCGATTTAGAAAAACTTCTTCAATGTACGTAGACATTTTTCTTATTCGTCGGCAATTTCAGCAAAATATGCTTGTGACACAATCCCAGATGTAGAGGATTTAATTAAAGATTTGCCAGCTTTTCTTAATGCTAACTTCAAGCGAACGGCTATTTTTCGATCGATTGTTTTAAAATTAGGAAATGACTATCATAAAATTCCTACACTGTAAAAAATCCAGTTGAAAATTACCAATCGATTATAAAATATTTTACTATGATTGACGTAGGAATAATACGACTCTATTGTGAATTTGCAACGATAAGCGGTGTGATTTCACAGTATTCGTATGAAGTTTGCAGTGAAAGTTTAATATTACCACTTGAATCAGGGGACATAAAATTACGCATGATAAACATGGTAAATTTCAACCATAGTGTAACGTATATTTGAATGTAATTTTACAACGTGTCAGTAAATTCGCAATGCGTACTGCGTTTTATTTTACCATGAAAGTGTAAAAATGCAGACTGAGTGTAAATCTACCAGAATTTTATAATTCCACGCTTCATGATGCATTTTTGTTTTAACGCACGGCGCTGCAACAGTGATTCTATAACTTCTATAACCTAGAAAGCCAACTCTCGTGCAATAGCAGCAGGTTTCAAATTCTTATTTAATTTATCATTTATATCGCGTTTTCACAATGTAAAGGTAAGTGTTAAATTAAGAAAATAAACTAAAAAATTCGGCATTGAATACTATTAATTTTATCCTATTAATTCATAAAAATATACTACAAGAACCAATAAATATGTTAATAATTCTATAGCATATTGATTTCAATCCATGATATACATGCTTTTAGAAAGAAATGCTTTTGATTCAATAGCATTTTTTTCTCAGTGTACTGTCAGTGTTAATTTACAAATGATATATATAGCGCATGCGCAATGAAATTCATCCCGGCCATTTTACATTGTCAATTGAATTTTACAACAAGAAACGTAAAATTATACTGCATTGAAAGTGATATTAAGGGAATTTTACTGTCTGCATGTGATTTTACCGTTCCAAATTATTTTTACACCATTTTGGTAAAATTACCACGTTAATCACTAATAATTTTATGTCCCCTGTTCTACGTGGTAATTTTCAACTGAATTTTTTACAGTGTAGTCATTCTGAAACTCGCTGGCTTGTCCGCTGTCGATGCATAGATAATATAATAAATATTTGGGAAGTTTTTCTTCAGTATCTTATGGTCCTCGTATCTGAGAAGGTAGAGAAGGCCAAAGACTTCTTAGGAAAAACGCAGAATCCTTTGACACTTGCATATTTCCTATTCTTGAAATTTACTTTGAATAAGTTCAACGTATACAATGCGAAATTTCAAAGTCGCGAAACAATGGTTCAGGAACTCCAGCCATACTCGGCTAAATTCTTTGTATGGATTCTTAGCAGTTATTTGAAAGAAGGTCTTTTTCAACCCAATTTATTCTTTCAAATCATTAGAAATGTTAACTTTGCAGATCCTAGTAATCAAAAGCCGCTTCAAGACATTGACGTTGGTAAGGAAACGCGAGAATATTTCCAGCAGCAACTTACAAACAAGAAGTTGCAAATAATAGAAGTTAATCTATTTCTTCGTAATTGCTTGAAATTTTATGTCACAGCAAGCGAAGAAATTCGCAATCGACTTCCTTTTGATGACATCTTTTTGTCTTGCGTTGCTGTTTTCCGGCCTCAAGTACCTTTCTATGCTGATCGAAGCGAAACTTTTCCTAGGGTCTGGAAAGTTTGTCAAGATTTAGGGTCGTTTGATAGAATAAAGTTACAAAAAGAGTGGGATTCTTTACTCGAAATCAGTCAGGAATTCAAAGAAAAGTGGTCGAATTTATCTTTTGACGAAATGTTGTCTAGTATCGGTGTATCTTCGACGAGTACAGGAGCAAAGCTTTTTCCAAATTTGACCTCAGTATTGAATCGTGTTCGGAGTCTTCCTCATTCAAATGCTGAGACGGAGCGAGGTTTCTCCATGCTCACGGACGCGAAAACTCCCGAAAGAAATCGCCTAGGAAACAGGACGGTCAACTCAATTTGTGTTACTCGATCAGCCTTAAAGGCGAGAGCTAAAACAGCCAGAACAACGAGCATCACTTTGAAGCCTTTGCAATTAATGACCGAAAATCTGTATGAGATGGCAGAAAGAGATAGGAAAAGTAGTTTGTCGCTCTTCGCTCACGAAGGAGAGGATTAGTTCTAATGGCCAAGGCATGGCGTTAATCAATTTCAAATCCCCTTCTTACTCACAAAATAATGACATTTTATTTCTTATATCAGAGATACGTTCTTTATTCCTTTCTTCACGTGCCTCGGGTATGGACATTTTTTAGTTTTAATTATTATTTTGTGAGTAACACAACAGTGACAGTGATAAATTCAAATCATGGCTTTTGCACGGACATTTTAGTGCGTTGGTACATTCTTTTTGTACCTCAGTTACAGCTCCCTTTTGTTGGGAAAGCATTACTGAACAACCATCTGTTCCAATTCCAACGCAGCAGTTCAAGGGTAGATACAATTTTTTCAATTTTTTTAGAATTATTTGTTTAAGAGTCCTTCCTGTTAAAGAATATTCCTTTCCTCCCTCAGCTAATGCCGTTTTTGTTATTTGAGTATCTTCTTCATCGAAAATAATTTCTTCATTCGAATCAGCCGTAGCAGTTCTGACATCGTGAAATGCATCGATGAAGCCCACAAAATCTTCTCTTATTTCTCGTGAATCATGAGTATATCTCAAAATCAGACTCACTTGCGATTTATGACTTATGTCAGTTGTCTCATCAAATAAAATTGAGTACAAACCGGATAATTTGACCCTATCCACAATTATCATTGTATTTTTTTCACCACAGTAATGTATAAGATCATTTTGAACGGTCTTACTGATATAAGTCGCTCGTGAGGAAGCAGTTTTCAAATGATTTTCAAGATCTTTATCTCCAGAGGCTACACGAAATGAAATTAGCTCTTTAAAATTGCCCTGATTCACAATACTCTGATTTTTTCATCAATTGTTAAATTGGGATTACCATCGTCCCTGTGGCCTCGTAAAGGAATATTCTGACGACCAAGAAAGATAATCGTTTCGATAATTGGAATCAGTCTTCGTCGGTTTTCCTGGATTTGAGTTAAAAGATTTTTGTCTACCTGACATATCACGCTGCGACCAGAGTCATGGTAGGATATGAGAAATTCCTTTGCAGCTTCCACGGCACTCTTATGATACAAGCGACTTTGGTGAATTTCTAAATCACCTTTTTCTCCAGTCAGTTTTGAAAATGAAATTAAAGGCAAAGTGACTAATTTCGTTAATGGAGTTGCACCATATCTATCTTCACCACATGGTTTCGCAAACCAAGGGCAAAATTTACAGAAAAAACCCTGTTTGGATTGAGAGAAAACTAGCCATTTGTACTTTTCTAAATGTTGATGACCTGCGAAACGCTTGATTTTCTTTTCACATTCAATATGTTCCGAAAATGGAAACTTAAAATCTTGTGATGGTTTCCAAGGTTTCTCCAAAAGTTGAAATTTAGTACAGTCACTGATTTTTTTGCCGATGTAGTTTCCAATATCATATTCAATGACTTCGTTCGAACATTCTCCATCAGACCGAGGACAGAACAATCTTTTTCAACTTCGAAAAAATTAATTTTGTTCACTGTCTCAACTTTCGAATTAGTAGATTCAGCTAACTCCACCACCATACTGTTTGCATTATCTGACTGAGAAGAATCTTCCACCATAACATGCTTTCTTATTGCAAATAACTCTTTAAGTGTTTGACTTCTATATCGTTTCTTGTTTACCGAACTTGCCTATCAGATTGGAAAGAAACTATTATTATTTTTAAAAATTTGGGACAAAAATTCTACGCATGTATTTAATAAGTCCAATATCAAACCATATAATCAAAGTTTGAAGAAGATAATAACAAATTTCAAGTTTTAATCATGTAAAAAGCATTGATAAAATTTCTTAACAGTGAATTCACTTTTCAAATTTTTTGAACATCATTGTGATAAGTAATTTTTAATCTTCGAACAAATTTTTCCTTTTCTTAAAATACACTATTGGTGGCATAAAGAGAAAACTTTACTAAATTAAAATAAAATTGAAAATCAATGAAACACATTGAAAATTAAAATACCTTTAAATATAGTCGAGTTTAAAATATAAAATTTAGAATATAGCCGACTTTCATCTGCTTTGGAATTATATAGCGTTACTTCGACTTCAATTTGGGCTGAACGGAATTTATTTTTATTAAAATGTTGTCAATTTATATTCTACGTAGTGAATTAAATTGTTTTCAATTTCGAGGTCTCTTACGATATTAAATACAATTGAGTTAACGTTGTTTTACTCTTTCGCAGAAATGATAATGATTCTTCAAGGAATAAAATCAGCCCTACAACACTAGGATTAAATAATAATTGAAGCTTTTACCTAAGAAGAAAGAAAAAACATAAAATTCTAAATAACATTGTTTTTAATTGAACAAGATAAGTAATCATATTAAATTATTTCTATTTAAACTCTCCTACAATAAGTGGGTTAAAAAATGCCTTATTTCGTGATATAATAGTTGAAGTGTTTTTGCAACACTTTTTTATATTATCAAATATTAAACTCCTTCGAAATTTAACATAATAGTTTCAGTTTGTGCTTATTATGTATAAACTTTTTATAGTTTCCGTGCCATCCTATCTCAGAGTAAAAAAATGTTTACTAAGTATTATAAAAATGAATAAAAATTAAAGAAAGTTTAAAAATGTAAGCCAAGTGCAGGTCTAATACTGATATTTAACATATACACAATCCATAAACGTTCCTCACAAAATTAAAAAATGAGAAATACAAGTGCAGAACTTTTGCGTTTCAGATTTTGGTTTTAATTTGAATATAAAATGAATATTTATTTTTAATTACACGTATGCATTTATTTGAAGATAACAACTATTATTCTACACTACCATAACATAAACTCCAACGAAATTCAATATTCAACTTAAAATCTCATATTGAAAAACATATAAATATAATAGCTTACCATTATTAAGAAGATTTTTTCCTTTTTTGTATTAAATATAAATAACGCATGTGTAACATAAAACGTAAATGTTGGGTTAAGCCGCGATTGTTTTGTTTGTCAGCTGACAATTCCCTGACAAGGTTAAATGGCGATTCACAATGAGAATATATCGCCTGTACAAATTGAGCTTTTCATTAGCTCAGAGTATTAGTTACAAATACGATTGGCACTCTTGTTGCTTGTAGGTGCCTGTGGATGAGACTTAAGACCATCTTTGTCAGAGTTGGAAATGTATTACATTCAAAAGTATACGTATTTACGTGATCCAAAATTTTGGATCACGATCATAAGTACTAATCGAAATAGGCAGATCAAAAATGTTATACAGTAAGCTTGGAAATCTGCCGACATAACGGCAGCACCACATTAGTGAATCTGTGTTTGCATCATAAAGTTATTCTCGATCGAAGATGTCAGTTTTCGAGACAACATTTCGTTATTTGCGGGAAATTTAGATTTTCTGCTTTCATTTGAAGTAAACTCCGGTAAGGCTCATCGAATGCTTTTAAGTACTTACGGGGAGGCCTGCATAGCGGTGGAAAACAGAAACTCTTCGTAGATTTCGAATTGGAGGCATTACTTGCTGAAGACTCATGCCAAACGTAAGAAGAATTGGCAGAATCATTGGGAGTGACTGAACAAGCCATTTCGAAACGTCTCAAAACCATGGGAATGATTCAGAAGCAAGGAAATTGGGTTCTGTGCGAGTTGAAGCCGAGAGATGTTAAACGGCGTTTCTTTGTTTTTCAGATCAGTGTGGTGTATTATAAGCTGTTAAAACCGAGTAAAACTATCACAGGGGATCGGTATCGCACGCAATTGATGCGTTTGAGCCGAGCATTGAAAGAGAAACGGCCACAACACCAAGAGAGACGCGAAAAAATGATCATCCACACTTATTGCTGCAGCCTTCTATCGAAAAACGGTGGAAGCAAAGCTGTAGCCCCAACAATAAAAACAATTTTACTCAAATTATCTTAATTTTACTAAAGAGTAGGAAAAAAGTAGTATTCGCCCCCTGTTCGTATGTTAAAGCACGTATTTCAGGGGCCAACAAATATTTATCACCCATGTTTTACTATAAAGTATTCTTTTGATTGCTGTGTAGAAAATATATGTTGTTGATCAGAGTTTGAGTATTTTACGAGAAAAAGATGGCGGTGGCCCTCGTTGAAAAACATAGTACACAAATTTTTTGAGAATTAAAATATTTTTTTCTACCTCTTATCGTTTACGGAATTCATCTGGGATATTTTCCTAGGATTGCCCTAACAATCCTCACAACATTTATATTTTTCGTTGAAATTGGTTCAGTCGTTTCCAAGAAGAAGTGATGTTTCGAGTTTTGTATTTTCGGTAATAACTTCTAAAATAGTAATTCTTTAGAGCTGATACTCTGCGTAAATTATTGTAACGTTAGTATACACTTACCACTGAAATATGAGTTTTGGCCACTCCACACCTCGAAAACGAAATGGTAACGTTAAAAAGGAACAAATTGATTACGCATTAGTAGCTCACAAACGCACCAACTTTACAACTAAGTTAATCGTACCTTGAAATTCATCTGTTCTGCATTGTATGCATGGCTATCTCTTGAGATGCAGGTTCTTACCCGGAACCTGTCAACCCTTTTTGTGAGCCCAACTAATTTTATTAATACGAAAATACCTGGAAATAAAACTATTTAAATCAAAGCTTTGTTGGAAGCCAGTCACTTTGCTCGAAGTGACAAAGCCAATTCAAAATATAACGAGACTCGAAACACTAGTAACAAGCAATTCAAGGCGGGGCCAATAAAAGGTCACAACAGTTCATGGGTAAAGAATAAAAGAAAGCAGAATTTAATTAATAAGGAAATTTGGCATCACAGAATTTATCAAAATAAATAGACTCTATACAATTCAAGGTTATATAAAGAAAATTGCCAGAAAGACTAAAAGAAAGAAATTAAAATTGTACAAAACTCGGAACTTTCCGAGTCACCCGCGACAATATGGCGAATTTAAACTGAACTATCGCGTCACCACCAAAGAGAACGCGAACCCAAATTGAATCTAACAATTAAATTTTAATCTCCACGAGAAAGAATGAAGCAACTAAATAAAAATATAATTCGAGAAAAGAACACTCGCGAATTTTAAAGAGAGAGAGGAGAAGTGGTCTTGGCAGGTTTGATGGATGCCATAAGGTGTTACTGACAGTTATACGATGTCCGGTGTTTCCGGACCACTTGCTAAAAGAAAATTAGGTAAAACCACTTACGCTACCTGTATCACGTCTCCCAACTCCGGAACGAATCGTAAAATAAACTCTCCCTCCATGGCGGCGTTAAAAATCCTTAAATATCTTCTCTGGGGTAAACAATTCCGAAACTTTGGCACTGCCCGTTAGCAGTCGCAGGACGAGAGTGAATCAGATACAGTGTTAAATCACATAAATTCAGTATCTCTAATGTCTGTAATACTAAATATAAAGTCCTGAGGTCAGTATGCCCCAGACTGAATCTTCCAGGTCACGTGGTTACAGCTGGTCGTCCTGTTCATCATGGCGCCGGTAATAGATCCGTTGAGACTCGATAAGTATCGATAGTCGACCAGGCCGATTGAAAAAAAAATTCCAGGTTTCGCAATCACCGATATATGGCGGGAAAATATGATAGGACGTCAAATTTGTTTTTTCATTCTTATTTCTAATGAACGAGGTATAATATGAACAATAATCATTATGCCTCGTTCATCAGAAATAAGAATGGAATAACAAATTTGACGTCCTATCATTTTTTTCCGCCATATATCGCTCATTGCGAAACCTGCAATTTTTTTTTCAATCTGCGATATCTCCGGTTAGAAAAATTAAAATAATACATGTAAATAGTGAAATGGAAAGCTAAAAAGTGGCTCTTTTTGATCGTTTTCTCATAATTAAAAAATAATAAAAATTCGCGAAGTCATGGAGCTCAAATATAACGAAAATTCGTGTTTTTCAAACTTTTAGGTTTGGATTATTCGAAAATCTAACGTGGTGGAGCAATTGAGCACCTGGATTCTAAAACTCGCCGCGCTCTCGGAAACAGGTAAAAGTATTGTCCACTGGGTCAAAATGAAGGTTTGAAAAAAATGTTTTTTAATAAAAAAAATAAATATATATTTGAGTAGAGCATGTTCAGCCCCATATTTTTCCTGAGTGAAATGTTTTTATCCGTTCATTATTTTCTTCAATAAAAAATAAAAACACAAAATTTTTCCTTCGAGAAAAAGTGGTTTTTTAAACATTTAACTCGTCATTTCTCAGAAAAAAATGTATGAAATGATTTGAGACTTCCAGGACTTATGTAAAACATACCACTGAAGCCGGTAAGATCCTTTAAATAAATAAAATATGCCATTGTTTATAGATATTTAATAACAAATTGATGCGCACCGTATTTCGTGTTTTTCTAACTTCGCCGACAAAAAGTATCTGGGGAAGTTTAACCTACAAAAAAGTTCCAGCGAGAAAGTTGTTCCCATATGTACAAAGAAATTTTTCTGAAAATTTGAGATTATTCGGATGAAAACTACAGGAGTTCTATGGATTATTATTAAAAACTTCTCGGCAGCCGCATCTCGCCTCGGGCATCGAGCACGTGCCAAAGTGCAAGTTGCCGGTCGCATCTCCTTTTTTCAATGTTTCTATTTACAGGATCGTTACCTAGCGTGTAATTTAACAAAACAGTAAAACCCGCTTCATAGCCAATTTCGAAAAAGAAAATCTTTTTAAAAAATCCTGGTATCTCTTATCCTTTGCTATGTTAACGATTCACAATGGATCTGTTAGGATAGTGGTAGTGCTCCAGCTTTGTAATTATTCGAAGTTGCGTGCTTGATACTCGTTGACTGCATTATTTTTTTTTTTATTTTATTTATTAAAATGTTTATTACTTCACTTCTCTGATAAAAGTTTTTAGAATTATGCAAATATAATACTTTTTAACACTAATTTTTTATTTTAAATTCGCTTTTTCGACTATTTTATTACCTTTTCGCAAAAAATCTTTTCTCCTACTACACTGATAGAAAGGAATGGCTGTTACAACGATATTTATGATTAATTTAACCTTACCTTATTGCTGGCATAGATACAGCCATATGAGATTTGTATTTTAACCATCCGAATATAACTGAATAAATATGAACGAATCAACCATATTATTGGTTGCTATGGAAAAATGTATTGTTAGCCTTCCCATATTATATTTCTGATTCGACCAGTTTCACTTACAATATTTTGATTTCTGTATTAAACATCCTGCGTTGTTCAGAGAGAAATATTATTTTATAAATACAATTATAAATTCCCAGCCTGCAACCGAATGGCTAAAACTCCCGAACCATTTCTATCAGTGTAAAATTATTCATTCTGTTTTTGTAATATTTTGTAATATTTGTATATCAATAAATATTTTTAAAAATAAAACAAAAAATAAAATGCAGTCATCGAGCACGCAACCTTCCACCTGAAAGGCTTTTTTTAATCGAACCTTGTAAGGGTTATTAATAAAGTAACGTTGATTCAAAATTCAACAAGAATTATATATTTATTTCTCGTTTCTACAATAATTTTTTTTGCATTGCTTACTTTCTAAACTGGAATCCGAACATTCCTCTTAGTGTATCACTGAAATACTAACACATTTGGCTTTTTTAATACAATATCGTGTACATTATCCTGTATTTTTATTTCTATGTTTTCTTAACACCCTTCTTTGCGCGTTTTTTCACGGTTTTTTTTACAGATGTCTTTTTTAGTGACGATGTTTGACACTTTTGTTTCACAATAGAGCATTCTGTTTCATTTTCTTTTTCAACTATACCTGCGTTTTTACTACCTTTTTTGGATGTTTTTATTGACTTTTCTTTGATTGAGGCATTTTCTATCAAATTTTCAAAAAAAGTTTTACCTTCAGGGCTCAAATATCGAAGTAACTTTCTCACATCATTCAATTTTTCAGGGCTTATTCCTACTGAGCTTGCCAACGGTGTTTTCAATAAATCGTTGAAATCAATTTTCGTTTCAATATTATGAACTATGGATTCTTCATCATAACAATAATACATTGCAACGTCACCGTTTCCAAAGTAACTGATTTTTATAGCATCTCGGATTCGCAAATCTTTTGGCAAGACAATCTGTTTGGGAATGAGTGTTTCAAAATCGCGTACAGTGTATTCAGTTTCATTAATTATTGTGAAAGGTGGATTTCTAGAGGTTCTGATAATTTTGTAATAATCTTCATCTGTTTCGATTGTTTCAACATTTTTCTTTTGTCGTCCATAAATTCCGAAATTTTGATCACAAGAGCAATAAGAGTGACGTAACAACAATTTCAAAATTTTTGGCAGGTACAGTTTTCCCAGAATGTGATATGTACTCCTTTCCCTAATAATAGAATATGTATTTATAACAAACAGTTAAAAATAAAAACAATTCCAACAATAGAAACGCTCACCTCGTTTTTGGCTTTTTTAATAATATTCTTTTTGTAAGAACTTTCATTTCTAGTTCTTTTTTTACCATAAAACTCTTTATCATTTTTATCACACATCGTAAATAATTTATAA
Organism: Diplolepis rosae; assembly: GCA_030998225.1. Classification (NCBI taxonomy): domain Eukaryota; kingdom Metazoa; phylum Arthropoda; class Insecta; order Hymenoptera; family Diplolepididae; genus Diplolepis; species Diplolepis rosae. The sequence continues at coordinate 487,858 of JAPYXD010000171.1, forward strand.
ATAAAACATCTAAAACAACCGGACAAATGATTGCAAAAATACTGCGAAACGAATACAATTTGTAGGAGCCGAAAAAAACATGAATCTTCAAAATAATGCTTTTATACTCTCTGCTTCTTTAAAAGTGTCCTTGAATGTATGTAAACAAAAACATCAAAACAAAAGAGATGCGACCGGCAACTTGCACTTTGGCACGTGCTCGATGCCCGAGGCGAGATGCGGCTGCCGAGAAGTTTTTAATAATAATCCATAGAACTCCTGTAGTTTTCATCCGAATAATCTCAAATTTTCAGAAAAATTTCTTTGTACATATGGGAACAACTTTCTAGCTGGAACTTTTTTGTAGGTTAAACTTCCCCAGATACTTTTTGTCGGCGAAGTTAGAAAAACACGAAATACGGTGCGCATCAATTTGTTATTAAATATCTATAAACAATTGCATATTTTATTTATTTAAAGGATCTTACTGGCTTGAGTGGTATGTTTTACATAAGTCCTGAAAGTCTCAAATCATTTCATACATTTTTTGCTGAGAAATGACGAGTTAAATGTTTAAAAAACCACTTTTTCTCGAAGGAAAAATTTTGTGTTTTTATTTTTTATTGAAGAAAATAATGAACGGATAAACAAATTTCACTTAGGAAAAATATGGGGCTGAACATGCTCTACTCGAATATATATTTATTTTTTTTATTAAAAAACATTTTTTTCAAACCTTCATTTTGACCCAGTGGACAATACTTTTACCTGTTTCCGAGAGCGCGGCGAGTTTTAGAATCCAGGTGCTCAATTCTGAGTTCGGATTCGGTTTCTGCGCCCAAAATTACTTCGGAAATTTACCTCAGCTACTCCATAACAAAACCATGTAGACCTGTGTTATCAACAGATTATTGAACACATAATTCGAGACTATTATATAGTTGAGTTAGTGAACGAGTTGGAAAGGAAGCCTCGATTTTTAAATTCTTCAACTGAATCTAAGCAGCCATACTTCTTCTTGTGACAAATTCTAATTAGAAATTAAGCATCAGTGTCTCATAGAACTCAAGTCCGAAGTTTCCCCTTTTTTCTGTATTTTTAAATTACTGGAAATTTTGTATTCAAATCACAACCGTTCCTAAACTACTTAAGCCTACTATTGTAAAACCTAGTCTATTGTCCATTTACGTTTCATAGTTGCTCTCTTCTACGGCTTCTCACTTCGGATCTTTCCACTATCCTAATCCAAACCCTATCATAAAATGTCTCATTGCTTCAGCCTCCAGATGTCAGTCCCTCTGTATAATTACCTGGTACTTTCTCTTGAATCCGTATCCTGCGTTTTTTTCTTCTGATTTTGAAACATGCCGTTGATTTTCAAGAGGACAACACGCTCCTTTTCGAAAAACTGGAAAATCAGTCTCTGTCGATCCGTTAACTAGATCATACAATTGAAGCTGTCTATTGGGTTGTCAACAAAGTCATTTCGTTTCTTTTCATGATTTTCGCAGCAAGTTTATTAATACAAATAACAAGCATTAATGAATTATGTATTGACCATTTGCCATCTTTCAGTCAGCTTCATAATTCCGCTTTCGTAGAAAGTTTGGTTCTTAGAGGCAAAAAACTGAATCAACTCATTTTTGACAGCCTCATTTGAATCGAATGTATTTCCCTTCGAATGGTTTTAAAGCGAACGGAATAAATGATAATCGGATGGTGCAAGGTCAGGGCTATATGGTGGATGAGGCATCACTTCTCAGCCTAACTCCAATAATTTTTTGCGAGTGACCAAAGATGTATGTGGTCTGGCGTTATTTTGGTGCAAGATGACGCCTTTCAGAGTTGCCACTTCTGGCCGCTTTTCCTTGATTTCTTGGTCCAATTTCATTAGCTGGCGACAGTAGACATTCGAATGAATAGTTTGGTTCCTTGGGAGTAGCTCGAAATAAACAATACCTTTGAAATGCCACCAAACACTCAGCATAACCTCCTTTTGATGAATATCGGCTTTTGATGCCGATTGTGCAGGGTCAACTCGCTTGCTCATGATTTTTTCGCATGACGTTATCGTAAACAACCCATTTTTCATCACACGTTATGTTTCGTTTAAAAAATGGATCGGTTTCGTTACGTTTTAGCAGTGAATCACAAATGGAAATTCGTTTGGTAATTTAAATTTCGTTCAATTTTTGAGGAACCCAAATATCGAGCTTATTAACGTAACCAAGTAATTTAAAATGTCTTTCAACGCATGTATGCGATATGTTAAGCTTCTCTGCGATCTCTCGTATCGTACTACGCCGGTTATTTTCTATCATTGCTTTTATTTTGTCATCAACTTTTTACCTTTTCGGAAGTAATAAAGTAAAATGTGATGAAAATGACCGTCTGAAATCTCCATTTCAAATCAATGCAAAACAATAAATAAGCAACAGAACGTGAAACTTTTTTTTTACTGAATAATCTATGAAGCGTCAGCTGTCAAATACCATTACGGTCTGAAGTTTGCATTGGAGAAGAACGACTACGATTGACTAAAGTCATCTAGCGGAAAAAAGCGGAATGAATTTGTTGCCAATCCAATATTATACAGTTGCTAGTATCTAATAATCTATGTACACCTTTATACACATAATAGTTCAGTAAACTTAAATATAACTTACAATGTTTAGATTACTTTTGCAGGTAAAATTTATTTACCAGTTACAACAAAACATTTCGGTCATTCGAACGTTGGATATGTTACCACGTGTAATAATAATTTGAATCGCGTTGTGTAATATATTGTGTTTGTTACGTTCACCAGTGTTAACAACGAAATAATATTCATCATTGGACTACAAACACAAGCCAGTGCAATAACAGTGAAAGAGTGAAAAGTGCATTTCATGCAATTATTGTAGAAGTCTTGCAGTAACTATCAGAGACTCTATCCCAGGCTCAGAGTTGAGTAATCGAAGCCGTATTCCAATTTGAGTGGCTGTGGTCCATGCATCTACAAGCTCCAGTTCAAGTGTCTGTGGTCCACTCATTTACAAGTTCCACATCAAGTGTCTGTGGTCCACTCATCTACAAGCTCCAGTTCCAGTTCGAGTGTCTAATGTTCCACTCAGATATCAATTCCAGTTGTGTGGCTGTATCCAACCCACCCATTAATTACACTTCGAGTGAGTGTGTTCCAGTTTGTTCAGCAGTTAAAAGTGTGGCTACTTTCATTGCCTGTGATGCTGCACCCACACTATTAAAAAAACAACTTTTTTCAGAGTTCTGAGTTCCTTTTGAATAGTTCTAATGTTCCTGATAGTTTTTAAAAATAGTTCCGGGGTTTACATGCCTCAAAAAATCAGATTTTCAATATGGGAGGCTAAGTTCACGCCCCCCCCCCCCCCCCCCACTTTCGAAAAATATCAATTTTTTCCAGAGTCTGGGAAGATTTAACATAGTTCTAGAGTTCCTGATGCTTTTCGACAATAGTTCTGTGAATTTCCGGGCACAGTGAACTTTCAAAAAAAAAATTTCAACCCCCCACTTTTTACATATTCAATTTTTATCGATATATTTCTGTAGTACTCCAAGAGTTCTAGAGTTCTGTGTAACTCAAATTCTGAAAATTGTTATTCCCAAAAAAATGCGGAACATCAAAGTTACTCAAAAATTTTATAAATCAATTTTTGAAAAGTTCCAAGAGTTTTGATCAGAGTTCTGCCCCCCCCCCCCCGGAATAGTTCTGCAAAAAAGCCTTATAACATTTTTCGCTGCGATCAAAATCCAAAACGCTATGGCTCTTCAAAGTTACCCAAGAATTTCAAAAATCAATTCTTGAAAAGTTCCAAGAGTTCTGGTCAGAGTTCTGTTTCCCCCCGGAATAGTTCTACAAAAAAGCCCTATAACATTTTTCGCTCAGGTCAAAATCCAGAAAGCTATGGCCTATAGCAAGGGAATTAACCCATTATTACTCAAGCGAAATCCAGGCTAGATAGCACCAAACTAACTATTGGATCACTGCCCAAATGAAAAAAAAATTACCCGTGTATTTTCTTCTTGCGATTCCAATTGTTTATGCGAAATTATTTAAACAAATTAAGAAAAATTTTGCAATTTGAGAAAACTGATGATGCCAATCGATTCCACAGGAGAAAAAAAGTCGAAAACTTTTTTATGATTTTTTTGTCAGATTCTATTTTGGTAGTGTATTATCGTTATAAACAATAGCATCCCGAGGGGAGATGCTGTACCCCGTTCTACCCCAAGCCGAATCTACGTTAGACAGCACCAATCACTGTCCAAAGGATAAAAAAATTCAACCGTGTTTTTTCTTTTTGCGATTTCAATTGATTATGCGAAATTATTTAAACAAATTAACAATAATTTTGCAATTTCAAAAAACTAATAATGCTAATCGATTCGACGGGAAAAAACATGTCGAAAACCTTTACACTATTTTTTTTGTCAGATTCTATTTTGTTAGTGTATTTATCGTTAGAGAATATAATTCCCAGGATTATCTGGAAATCAAGATTTTATTCGAACCGATTAAGGTTTAGGGTTCCTTTTAGGTAACAGATTACATTTCTATTCTATTCGGAGGTTTACAATCTAAACTATTCATTTTTAGCTTTGAATTATCTAACTATACGAAGTGAAATGCACCCAAAAAATCGATCGTGCAACTCGCGTATTTAGCATCGGATTCCAAGTTTGCATGTTTTTAATGTAAGGGTGAGCATGCCATTTATTCGTGCGAAAAGCTCTTAGCATTCTCCGCAAAGGAGCGACTTGAGGAAATTAAAAGGATCTCTTTTTGTACTAACTGCTTACGCCCTAATCACAGATCCTATGAATGCCACATAGGTCCCTGTAGGAAATGCGGAAAGCGCCACAATTCGTTTCTGTACTTTAATGGAGAAAGCGCTGACTTTCTAACCTCGTACAACTCGAACAAAGAGTCTGCCTCGATAAATATGCAATCTCACACATGATTTCACACTTTTGCGTCCACAGCTATTGTAGACATAGTGGATAATCAAGGCAAACTCCATGCTTGTAGAGTTATGCTTGATAATGGTTCGCAATCACATTATATAACAGATAGGATGGCTTATTTACTTAATTTACCCAGAAAAGCAGTTAATATCGCCGTTACAGGATTAAATTTAGCCTGTACTGACGTGCGAGATTCAGTTTCTACAATTTTTAAGTCATCATTTAACAGGTTTCAGAAGAAACTGAATTTTTTAGTTGTTCCGCACGTTACAGGTAAATTGTCTTCCGTGGCAATTGATTGCAAATCGCTGCATATACCGCAGCACATTAAACTAGCCGATCCCGAAGCTCATAAGCCTGCCGAAGTCGATGCTTTGATTGGAGTTCAACTCTTTTATAAGCTTCTCTGTGTAGGGCAGATTGATATTCAAGGTCATGATACCGTACTTCAGAAAACGCACTTAGGCTGAATAATCGCAGGAAACGTTTCTGCGAAATATTCTAAAACAAAGGTCACCACGTGCCATCTCACAATGAATCCAATTAAAACTTATTCTGATGAACTTACTCGATATTGGGAAATTAAACAAGTTCCCATCTTTAAAGGCAGAGTACTCTAACTTTCTACAGGAGTACGAAAGTCTGGGTAATAGGTCGCAAATATAGGACAGTGGATCTGTCAGTGAGTGTTTCTTCTTACCTCACCACGTTGTTATAAAACAAGAGAGCTTCACTATAAAGATTAGGGTAGCTTTTCATGGCTCAGCTGAAGGTTCCAATGTCATTTCGTTAAATGATTTTGATTTTTGAAATTCGCATTTTTGAAAATTATATGTTTAAACAAATTCGCAAGTTTATAAAAATGGTCTTATTTTGAAAGATATACAGAATTTAACGTTGTTTTTACTGATTTTTCCTTAGTGGACTGTACGGTAAGAGCTCCCCAGGTGGAAAAATCGTATTCATGCCAGTATTTACAAACGGCACAGTACCGCGCGAGTTGTAAACAAGGAGCAATGCCTGTACTGGACAGTTGGTACCGGGCCGAGGGTTGGCACGGTACTAACATAGTACAGCCCAAGTCCTGAGACCAAGTGTCGGCTAACAACTGACTTCAGAGTAATGCCAGTACTGAACCAGTACAGATTTCAGTGCTGGCATGGTATCGATGTCCAGTACCGCGCGAGTACCGATGGAAAACTTCCAGCCAAGTAACCTTTTGGAGCCGCCCCAGTGTTAGGCCGTGCTTATGCCAGAACTATACCAGTACTGCAAATTCTACTGAGATACTTGCGCAGTACCAAGCCGGATGTAAATTTCTACCTGGGACAAGTCGTAGAATACAGTGATATGTTACACAAAGTGGAATCAGTAGAAAAGTGTTTGGAGTTTTTTCTTGCATTATTAAATAAACCCTCTCAAAACCGAGTAGTATTTATCGAAAAATGATTTTAACATCTCTTACGCTTTAGGAGTTATCAAAGTAGTAAGTGAAGTAAAGTTCGCTTTAACTTTGAGAACTCCATCCACTCACTAGACGTGCGAGTTTGCAGATAAGAAGAAAGTAATAATAAGGAGACCAAACGGTGTATTAAGAATTTTTTGCTACATTTTATCAGATATTTGGTAGGAAGTGTCTCATGAAAATTGAATTATATGAGGTTTGTCCCGAAAGTATCGGGCCTACCTTTATATCTCCGCGCAATAGTGTTCGAGCGACCTCTGCGAGGCATAAACGTCAACAGTAAAGCCTCACGAACCTATCGGTTGCTTGCTGACATCTGCCGGACGTATAGTTCATGCGCAGCGTGTCTTTGATTACAAAGCTATTTTTGAGTTCGGTGGATTTTGTGACTTTTAAAACTGACTGAAAAACAAGATCAACGAATTTGCATCAACTTTTTTTTTTAACTCGGAAAAACGAGTTCAGGAACTATTCAGATGATGCAGAATGCCTTTGGGAATGAGTGTATGAGCAAAACACGAATAAAAGAGTGGTATAATCGTTTCAAAGGAGGCCGCACTTCTGTTGATAGTGATTCTCGTTCTGGCCGACCTTCGACGACAAAAACATTGGATAATATTGAGCGGGTGCGACTTGCGATTGAAGGTGATCGCCGATTAACTGTTTGTGAACTAAAAAATGATCTCGGAATACTGAAAACTGCTGTTTGGGAAATTTTGAACAAGATTTTAGGAATGACTTGCGTGTGTGCGGTGACTGGCTTCTTCACCACGATAACGCGCCAGCGCATTCATCGAATCTTGTGAAGCAGTTTCTGAGTAAACATAGTATCGCATTGCTTCGACAACCTCCGCACAGTCCCGAAATAGCCCCCTGTGACTTTTCACTGTTTCCAAAACTCAAAAAACCACTCAAAGGACAGCGATTCGATGACAAAACGACGGTTGAAAATAATGCGACGAGCGTACTCAAGGCCATCCCTAAAAGTGAGTTCCAGGACTGTTTCAAGAGGTGAAAGCATCGCTGGAACCGTGTTATTCAATCAATTGGGGATTACTTTGAAGTATGCCACCTTCCCGATGATGAAGCATAACGCCAGCGCGGAGATATAAAGGTAGGCCCGATACTTTCCGGACAGACCTCTTATATCTGTAGGAGCCTATAGTTGCGAAGTATCTCACTGAATGTGTATCCCTACAATTACTTTGTGACTCCTAATGTACTAAACTATCACAAAAAAGAAAGGGCATTCACGTGAAATCACTTAGAGTCTTGTTCAGTTCAGTCAACTCAATATAAAGGGTTTCCCAATAAGGGTGATATGTTTTGAAATTGAAAAAAAACACTGAATATTCATTCGGAATTGATCGAAATCTTTTTTATTATATTGGATATTCTATGCCATTTATGATTTAAACAATATATCGGCCAAATGTCCCCCGAGACTTGAGCCAAAAATGCGCCTCATCAGAAAAGATGATTTTTTGATGAAAATTAGGATCATTTTCAATTGATTCCAGAGCCCAATCCGCGAACTCCCGACGCAAACGATGGTCATTAGGCTTCAGTTCTTGGGCCAGAATCATCTTATAGGGATGCAGGCCAAGATCCAATCGCAAAATACGCCAGGTAGTCATCCTGGACAGGCCCAATTCCTGAGATCGGCGTGGCACAGACAATTCACGGTTTTCCTCGATACTGGCCTGTACGGCGGCTATATTCTGTGTAGAACGTGCGGTACGCATACGATTTTTAGGCTTAGTATCCAATAGAGTAAATTCACTCTCCAACTTATCGATTATTCGACGAATTGAGAGCGCGGATGGATCAGAATGACGACCATATTTTGCACGATATGCTCTTTGAACACCGACAAAACTTCTCGAATTTTGATAAAATAATTGGACAATTTCCAAACGTTGTGGAAGCGTGAAACTAATTCAGGATTAAATGGCAAACCTTACTGATGACAACTGACAGCAGACGTCAAAAATTTCAGTTCAAATGAGCCCGATAGGGACATTCAAAATCATATCACCCCTATTGGGAAACCCTTTAGAACGAGTTGTATATTGGGTTGCGTGTGTAATTTGGATAGATATTCTATTACATATGTTTAATTATCGATTATCTAGTTTCCAGAAATTAAAATTGATAATGATGTAAACGTCAATTACTTGTAATTAGACCGGTTGGTGTACATTGTTAAAAAATTAAACTAGAATTCCATATACGTATCTGAATAAAGATTCTATTACATGTCTCTTAGTCTTAAGATACGTTTTTGCATATTCTAGATCAAACTTACCTCAGTACTCAGTAATTAAAGTCTATTCAAGCTTATAATATATTGAAACTTAATCGAAGCTAAGAATATTTTGAACGATGTAGGTTAGTTACTGATATTATAAATTCCGCAATTATTACATTAGTGATAAATATTTTTCAAGATAAAGATAGTATCTGAAATTAGTTTCTTGTAAGTTTCGTCACTAAATGTATTTTTTAAAAATTATATATTTTAATTGTTTTTCAGTAAATTTCGTCCAAAAATATTTTTGAAAAAAGTTTATTTTCAAAAATGTCTCTCTGTGTAGACTAGGCATGATTGCTAGTTAGAAAAAATAATTGCTCAAAAAAACATGTTTTTGTCCATCATTTGACATCAGGGGGTTCAAACTAGTATTTTATATTGAAAAATAAGAAACTTTCGCATATTCAAATTAAAACATCTTCTGTTTTCACAGAAATGTTTAAACTTAATTATTTATAATTTTTTAAAGAATTTGACATATTTCTGTGGAAAAGAAGACGCTTTCGACTGCGCTGGGATTCCAGCCCAGGTCTTTCGATTGCATCTAATTAATTTGAAATTATTTATAATTCCTGTATTTGAACTAAGTTGTAAAAGAATATTTTTTAGACAATATTTACATGTTGGTGAGCAAAATTAAAGGGTTTCCACCCTTTACTGAGTTAAATATAAGTTCGTTTCCTCTCCTTTTTAGCCTGCCTCGTCCAGCATGTCCTGCATGTTTTTGTGCAGGACATCCTGGAAGAAGCCGGCGACCGTCGTCCAGTTGTTGTTGCACTGGAGCATCACGCCAACGATGTTATCTGGCGATATTTTCCCAAGTGCTTCTTCTAGGCGGCGTCGCTTCAGGACCCACCTACCACAATTGAAGAAGGTGTGGAGCGAGTCGTCTTTTGGGGCCCCGCAGAATCTGCACTGCGGGCTCCCCACCTATAGAGGTAAGCGCAGAATAGTCCATGTCCCATCAGCATCTGGGTGAGGTAGTAATTAACCTCACCGTACTGACGGATAAACCATGGAACCAGCTCGCTATAAGCTTAGCTGTCCACCTTCCACGCGTATTCTCCATCCAACGCCTTTGCCAGGCGCCAAGTGCTTCTTTTTTGGCGAGTTCTCTACTCCTGCCACGACCGAGTGTGCGCTCCATTTGGTGGACAAACTTTGGCCCTTGGGCGAGCAGGTCTACTGGGATGATCCCCGCGATCACCAAAACTGCAGGCTCCGAGACCGTGGGATATGAGCTCGTCACTCAAAGAGACCCTCTCCGCTGTACAGCGGACAGACGACTTTTTGTTGGCTTTTTCAAGTCATGTGTGTCGTTGGGGTTTTCCCCGTCCTTTGGCCCTTCTGCTCCTGTTCCTTCTGCTTTGGAGGCTTCTTCTTAGCCGTCTTCTGTTTCTTCTTCTGGACGACAGTCTATTCTTTGAAGACTGGCTTTATAGCTTCTCCCTCCTCCTTCCTCTTCTTCTTTGTTTTTGAGGTACCCTTTGGTGCTAGAGGAGAGGCAGACGCCTCTCTCTTGCTGCTGCTTGCCGCTGGTGAAGCAACAAAGGACGCCAACTTGCACCTCGCCTCGCATTCGTCCTGCTTCGCTGCCTCAAAGTGTTCCACAATTGTCTGCAGCCTTGGAAGACCCTGCTTAATTTCATTGCTAACATTAGGCTTCCTCCGCAACGCTGCAAGCATTATCTTTATGAGCCTACGCATCTCCTCCATTTGTTTTTGTTGTAGAGCTACTATCCCCGCATGTATAGATCCCTAGTTATGAGTGCCGAAACCGAGAAGCGGCTTATCGGATGGTGAGTCCTATCAGCACATTAGATGATGCTTATAAAAAGGTTACGGGATAGGCCTATCGAACGAGCGATGCCGGATCCGCCCTGGCACCTGGCTCGGACTTCAGGCTAGACGGTGTGAGATTTGTCCTAACTAGCGTCGGATATAAGGAAATACTGACCGAGTAATCCCTTATTCCTGCGCCCGAACATCCATGATATCAAGCCCGAAATTGGCTTCAGACAGCAGGATCGTGAGTGGTTTTCCCAGTTTAACATTTGGTTTCACGGGATCTTTGCCCTTTGCGGCGGAACACCGTAGGGACTCACGGTTACCCATATTACTTCCACAGAGGTACGGTACTGACATCGCGTCCTACCTTGGTCCGGAGGCTACTACTGTTCCCTTGGCTGGTCTTTCGGAAATATCCACCAGGCGCCGGGCGCAGCCCATTCACTCAGCGGTACATTCATTCTTGTGGGTGTAGGTGCCGGTATCGTGCATGTGGTTGTAATGTGACCGAGAGAGCGCAAGAGAGAAGTTCAGCGTTGTCGCCGCATGCATATTTGGAGCGATACCCGGATTATGGGGCCCCTCGAACTCACTTTGTCGTGATCTTTCATTCCGCTTTAAGGGATGTGTTCGAGGCCCCCTGATGCTTTCGCTCCACATCGCATTCTCACGCGCTTGGAAGTTCACAGGGAAACCGCCATGACGCGCGCACCCGGCAGGCCCATCGCTACAGGAGTGCCTGTTTATAGAGCTCCCTTGACGGCCATTCAGGCAGCGACAGCCCTGCTGCTGGCAGATTCCTTCCGGCTACTACCGTTGGTGGACTGCAGAACACATCTGCTCCGTGCTTGGCCTCATGCATTCATCCAAGGTAGACACTGCCTGCCCGCAAAATACTCTCTCGGATGTTGGGTGTATTGTGTTTAGTTTTGCTGTGAACGTGTCGTGTCTTAATATTAATATATACATAAGTTATTTTCTAAAACAACGTTGAACAATATTTGGTATCTGGCGTTAAAAAACTAACCATATTAGTGAGGAGGCAGGTTAGGGCAGTTAATTTTTTGATAAAGCTAAAAATGCAGAATTGATCCATCATATTTGTAGAAACAACGCATGAGTCAACAGGAGTTTTCTAGTAAAAGTATTTTTAAAATCGTATGCGTGCTTTGATTTATCAAAAGTTTAGCTTCTAATTTAAACATAAAAAATAATAGTGCACGTGAAAATAACATAAAATTTATTAATAATAGTTCATTAATAGTTCATATCTTCATTGGTTTATATCATGAACGAAAATAAAACTTTCATACATGTTTCATACATGTGGTAACCTTAATTTTGAATTTTTTTTCATTTATTAATTACTATGCCTAAATAATAATACTTAAAATTTTTATCTTACTGAACATCAACGACTGTATAAAAGTATTAATATTCTTTAAATGAATTAAGAATTTGACGTTCTCTTTTTTTGATAAATGTCGACATTTCGTGATTTTGAATTGAATTAAACTGAAGCGCGCATTTCTACACTTTAACAGGATCTAAAAAGAAAGGACGAATTTGGCAACCACACGGAGAAAAATAGTTAAGGTAATTTTACTTGACTCTGTCGATTAAACTTGGGGCATAAGGACACTTAAGCATTTATTAAATCCTAGTCGGGTAAAATGAATTTGATAAATACCTAATTTACCCAAAGTGAATAACAATAGGCGTTACATAGGGAATAGTAAGCAGTTGAGTAAAATGTCATCGAAGACATGGCATCAACATTCGTCAGTGGATTAACATGAAATGTATTACTATCAGCGACGATTAAGGAGTTTCAAACTGTAATTAAGTAAAATGAGCATCGGGCGTATTATTATCTTGAATAAAAAAAATGTTTACCTCGAGTCTACCATTAGTCATCTGATACATACATACATACATAAACAGCATTTAAATACATTCACACCATTCAGTCGTAGCCAATCATATTTTTAAATCACAAATAAACTTAAATATACAACTTCACAAATATAAACCTAATAATTAAAACTTATATATAGGACGATACACTTTCGTCGAATCACGCACACGCTCGCTTACAATGCTGAGACATAAAACTTGAATCTTTCTTATATAGTGACTGCAAGAGTTATTCAGAGCTTGTGAGAGTGAGTGTCGTGACTAGAGTTTTTGAGCTTTACTCAAGTGAAAATAAATCAACTTTTTTCATAAAATACTTTTTAAAATTAATATGATTAATTAATAAGATATTATAATTATGATTGTTAATATATATATAATATAATTATTAATTAATATTTAATATGAATTTGTATTATACATTAAAAAGTTGCATTATTATCAAAAATTATCTTGTGTAAAAATATTCAAAAGAAGGTACCTAAGAAATTTATGTGAAATCGAAATCCTGTGTAGATTTTTCAAATTTTATGTAATACACTTATCAAGACTCTTGTTGTTTAAATTTTCATGAAATCAATTTAATTTAAAAAACAAATAGTGGTTAACACTGCGGTGCATGTACGAAAGCTTCGTGGCGAATAGACAAAACACGATCAAACACGACTGCAGTATGATGAATTTTTAAAATCACTAGTTTATAAGTGGAATCCACTATTTTGGATTAAGAGAGGACTAAGATAAACTGGAATTGTATTTTGTATGTTTTTAATTGATTTTGATTATTAAATTTAATATCTTGAACATCAGTATGCTGAAAATTCAGCATGTTTTTCAAATTAAGAATTTGTTATGTGTGCCCAGGGTGCAGATTACTTTCATTCGTTCCTGCGTCAATAGATATAGCTATTGGAATAAATCTTGCGATTCACGATTTACTCGACTTTCGATTAAAACGCAGAGTAGAATGAAGGGAAAGCTCTACTGTTTTGGTGATTTAATAAAAGACTGGCTTTTGAGAATTACAAGTATACTACGAGTAATAATATATATATTTAGAAACTTTTAATGCACGCTTTTAAATTTCACCCTACACTTCTGAATTTTACTTAACTGTGATTCATTTTTGAACATTTAATATATTAAAAATAAATACAGTGATACTAAATAACATGTAACTTGTCCTTATGTCCCAAATTGGATCGGAAGTTGAGTAAAATTACATAAACTATTTTTCTCCGTGGAGATATATCCGACAAAAAGTCACGTATTTAGCCTATTTTCGAAATTTTCAAAAACTACTTTCCGAAAACTTGATAACTCTTGTTCATATTCTTTGGTAGCACTCAAAGATCTTTACATATTGCTTATTTCAATGTCATTTTTCGACCCGACGGAAATTAGAAAATCTGTCCACACAAGATGAACAAACTTTTATTCCATATTTTTAATTTCAGAAGTAAACCTTTTTATTTATTCGTAAACGAGAGGAGATAGAGGTATTGACCTGCGGATAATTTATCATTCTAAAACTTTTTGCAGTCAAAAACTTTTATGTCATGCTCCTTTTCTGTGTCTTACGTCATTTATAAAGAGAAAGAAAATATCCGTTTTTATTTTATTTGTTAAATCACTAATGTCAAACGCGAAATTTTATGTGAAAAATCTCGTCCGCAATTTTCGTCAAATCTTTACGTTTTGAGATTCCAGGCGAAGGAGAAACAAATACTTGTATGATATGTACATATAGGGAGAGCAAAGGTTGGTCCAATGCCATAGCCTAAACCCACTATTTATTTACTATTCTCACTGGTGACAGGAAGTTAGGGATTAGAAAGAGATGCTATTATCCCATTGCTCAAAAACATATTTTTTGCTTTTTCCTTTGTTCGTTTTCCTCCATTTCTTTCTGCCTCTTACACTCTTACCCCTTTTTTCATGAGCTCGTGCGTGAACTGGTGAGGAGTGATTTACGGGTTAAGCAAAGGACGCTTGGCAGAAGCTTTTGCTTTCGAAAGCCTGGGTTAGACGGGTAGTAAGCCTGCCCGCAGATGCACTCGGCAGCACGATAATTTCTCGCGATAACTTGGATCTAGTTACAGCCTGTGTGTGATAAGGCTATGACTGTCGACTATAATGAAAGAATATTTATTGAATATCTTGAGAGTGCTCTTGTATCTATATGATTAATTGACGATCTACAAATTCTCATATTCTCGAGAGTATTGAAGGGGATAGTCTACTATGGAAATGAACTCTCTATCTATTCAAGGTTCAATTACATATACGATCATTGTTATCACATTCTCATCATATAAGAGGGTATTAGATTTTTTCTTCACTCTACGTGCAAAAGCATGGTAGAGTGAAGTGAAATAATATTTGTATGCCTATTGTAATGATCAACCATTATTTCAAATGTACAGAAGAAAATTCATCCAAACACAACATTTTTAAAACCACATTCCAACTTATAAGTGATGGGGAAAATAAACAAATTTCCGGGAAATTTTTTTTCCCACAATCAACTCAAATCATATTTTTGCAGTATATCTTACTTATGAAGGCTGAAATTAAAAGTAAAAATTATTTTCTTTGCATTACATTACTTTAAACTTATTAGCGCCGCACACTACATAAATTTATATAAAACAAAAAAGTGAGGAAGAAGAAATATTCTGCTGAGTGACGTTTAGGATGCTTTACTCAAAGACTCTTTTTGATCATTTTTCCTCGAAACTGAATGCATTTTTTAAACTTTTTTTCATGATTTGACAGAATTTAATGAGGACCAAAAACGCTCTTTTGGTTTTTGTTTTAAATAAAATGTACATACAGTTTTTTGTCTATCCTGTAAAGTTTTGTTGACGTTATGGTTTTGCGCCTGCATTCTTCATTTGCTTTTTGAGAATCAGAACAAATGTTTTTCTACCAATATAGGTTTGGAAATTTTGTTTCTAAAGGTATTTTTTTGTAATTTTTAGCTCAACCCATTTAAAGAAGTAAAACTCGCCCTACATAAATCTGGATGAAAGTGTAGTCCTACTAAACAGTAGTTTGAAAAAAAAAGATTGTCTCTCTTGATAAATCTACCTCTTAAAATATCGACGGTAAAATCTCTAACTCTATCCCAAGCAGGAATATTTTTAGAACTCAATAACAAAAATTCCAGTTCCAGTAGTTTCGATGAGTTTGTTAACATCTTTCAATTGCTGGATATATTCTCATTAAAAGCAGAGCACTAATCTGGTGCTGGTCTCGTTATACGATATATAATTTCCTTAAAAGATGTAAGCGGTTGTTGTTTAGGCTCTGGTCTGGCTATTTTTTGTCAATTGAGAGTGCTAATAGTATTCAATTTGAGAATTGAGAGTGATACACTTTTTGTGGCTGCCGCAGAGATACGTATACTGATACTAGAGCGGAACTGTACTGCTACGGGGGCTTTTTTGAGAGTTTCACTGTATTAGTTTTCTGATATTGTTCTAACAGTGATACATATACCTCACGTAGGATTTTGAAAAATTAATAAATCTGTAGCGCTGTCACAGCAATATGGAGTTTTCCGTGTGATGTTTGTTGTTGAAAATTTTTTCTTTTTTATAAACAAATAGATAATTTAAAAACTTCTCGGTCTCTGGGGTCAATTTAAATAGCAAAAACTAAGGTAATATACATTTGTGGACTTATTGCCGGGAAAAAAAGTTGGCAGATCAAAATGATTTGTTTACGGTAATAAATTTTGTCCGAGCACGCGGGCTTTAACACGTTTTTCTTCACGAAGCCTCCAAGAGAGTTTATCGTAGGTAAAATAACGCAACATAGGTAGATTTCTCACTCCAAATTATATAATCATGGACGTTAACGTTAGATATTTTTGGAATTACATTCATGAAAATTATTGATAAAGAATTATAACGTGACCATCTTGTTGCACGGCTTCATAACATGCTGTTATTTTTATTTTTAAGACAAATAAGAAATTAAAATTGTTTTGCATTACCGAACACCTTAGTACAATAATTATCTTAAACATTACCCTGCAATGCTGACGTTACGCTTAGTCACATAAACACAATTAAATTTTTTGCACTTGAAAAAACATTTATGGTAGATATTTATCCGACAGGATTATTTGAAGAATCAAATGCACCTACTTCTAGAAGCATTTTTTAAAATAGTTTTATATAAAAAGGCCAAAAAGTTGTTTTACTTCCTTCACGATTCCTTATTTCTTCAAACGAAAGAAACTATTCAGAAAACTTTAAAAATGTGTGGAAAGTTTGTTTCAGTGATTGCTCTTTATTCCAGAAATATAGCCTTATGAAAATTTTTGAACGCTGTGAAGGGTTTTTGTTCAGAACATATGATTTTATCTTCAAAGTGCGAAAGTTTTACGCCACCGTAAGTGGGTGAAAATTTTCGTAAGGATAATATTCAGCGCCTAAGACGAGAGAATGTGGACAGTCAGTTGAAGTGTTCTGTAACAGAAAATTCTCAATAATTGTTACCCTCACGCTTGTGATAAAACGCATAAATGTAAAATTACCGTGTGCACGTGCCGTGCAAACATCTGTTATTTGAAAAGTTTTGAAAGCTTTAATGGCTATTAGAAAGGTGAACGCTGTGCCCGCAAGAAGTCGTTACAACTCCCAGAGCACTCAACAGAACCCATATCTCTTCCCAGCATTCTGGTTATTGCCCTAGATGATAACTTAGTACAATTTATATTTCAAATTATCGAAAAACGTCGCCACTATACTTCAATTTATAACGGATTTGTAAAAAATGTTTTTATCATAAAGTGACTAGAGTAATGGAACCAGATTTCGTATACCAACCAATGGTCGACCATGCATCAGTAATTTCCAGAAGAATATTCTTCGCATACATATAAGTTTATATCTTGTTTATTTTCTGTATGAATTTCTGTAACTCTTGAATAATTTAGATAATTTGAAAAAATGTATTTTCTTCCAAATGTCTCTAAAAGGAAAAAAATTAGTAGACTGTTTTTAACGCTTATTTTGTATTTCACATATTTTGATTGAAAAATGGAATTTTTTATTTTGAATATTGTTTTTTTTAGAACCAAAACATAAAATTTAGATCCTGTCGAAAAATCTCCATATTAGAATCTGTAGACCTCATTTAGGCAAATAATTTTCCATCTCTACGTTTTTTTCGTATGTCACATATTTTGTTAAAATAATGAAATTTTTAAATTTTAATCGTGTTTTTTGCAATTAAAATGAAAAATATACGTTTTATCAGAAACTAATTTAGACAAAATTTGTAGATCTTACTGAAACGAACAAATTTGTAAACCTACGTTTTTTTCGTATTTCACATATTATTGTTAAAAAATTGAATTTTGGATTTTCAATAGTATTTTTTTGAATTAAAAAGAAAAATATACATCTTATAAAAAAATGTGGAGACTCAAATTTGTAGATCGTTTGTAGTGAAGAATTTTGTATAATAATGTTTTGTCATGTCTCGTATATTTTAACTGGAAAATGGGATTTAGATATTAACTTTTAAGTTAAGAAAATGCTATGTTTTGGACGTTACTGATGTAGTTAATGAGGTTACTTCAGTATATAAATTTTTTGTAATACCGTCATAGTATATACAAAATTTATTTAGAAAAAAATTATCTTATTTAAAATTTTAATTGTATTATTTATGTATTTTACTACACGTTGTATTTAATTATAAATTTATTCAGGCACCTATTTTGCATTCTTTTCTTCATACATTGAAAATTACCTTCTTTTTTGAAACTGGGCTACTGACTTGCCCGATCAACGAATTCACTGAAAAAACTAGAAGTTCATTTCTATTGTGGTTCATATAAAAAGTTGCTCTTTTTGGCACTATATCGAATGTCCGTAACCGTATTCATAACACATCACTTAATAAGTTTCCGGTCTGACATATAGATGGCATCACTGTTGTCAAATCCATATGATTTCTGGATAGTACCAATATTCAAACGTTACGTGTCAAAATTTCATGACAATCTTACGTTTAGTTCAGAAGTTACAGAAGTTTTGGTGCAGCAACTTTGCCATTTTAAAAGTAATGGATAAAAAAAAGTTTCGAGTTTTAATCAAACATTGCTTTTAAGTGGGAAAAAATACTGTTAAAGTAAAGCAGTGACTTGATAAGCGTTATGGGGACTCTGCACCAGGGAAATCAACAATCATCGACTGGTAAGTCGAATTTAAACGCCATCGTTTGAACAACGTTGAAAGTTGCGTGAGATAGCTGACACCTTAAAGATATCAGAAGGTAGTGTATTTATAATTTTGCACAAATCTTTGGGGATGCGTAATTTTTTTTAGAAGTGGGTGCCGCGTTTGCTCACATCCGACCAAAAAAACAAGAATGCGTCAAGGATTCAGAGCGCTGTTTGGTGCTGTTCAAGCGAGGTAAAAAGAATTTTCTGCGTCGGTATATGACAATGGATGAAACATGGATCCACCACTACACACCTGAAACAAAAAGATCGTCAGCTAATTGGACAGCAGCTGGTGAAAGCCGTCCTAAGCGACCAAAAACTCAACAGTGGGCTGGCGAAGTTATGGCATCCATATTTTGGGACGCGCATTGTATTTTGTTTATCGACTATCTTGAGAAAGGTAAAACCATTAACAGCGACTATTACATGGCATTACTGGATCGATTGAGCGTAGAAATCGAGAGAAAACGGCCTCACATGCAAAAGAAAAAAGTGCTGTTCCACCAAGGCAATGCACTGTGCCACGAGTCCAAGAAAACGATAGTCAAATTGAATAAATTAAGCTTCGAATCGCTTCCTCGCCCACCATATTGTCTAGATCTGGCCCCTAGCGACTACTGGCTCTTTGCTGACCTGAAAAATCCCCAGGAAAAGAGATATGTCTCCAATGTAGAAGTGATTCTGAAATTGAGGCCTATTTTGAGAGCAAAGATGAAGCATTCTACAAATAGGCTTCGAAAAGTTAAAGAAGGGTTGGAATGAATGTATTACGCTTGAAGGAAATTATGTTGATGAATAAACTCGAATTTCTTGAAAAAACTGTGTTTTCCTTAGTTAGAGCAGAAACTTATTGAGTGATATTTTATGTATAATTTCTACAAATACATCAAAATCCATCAATTAATATGCTTCATATAAATAAAATTTTAATGGTAGTAACTTACAAAGCTAAACTATAGTTCGCATATATAAATAAATCTATTACTACGACTAATACACTTATAAAACCATATCGCTATAACTGACGAATCTCACGCACGAAGCTGGGAGTATAGATTTGAAATCGTCCTTCTACAGTAACCAGTAGACTGTACCATCACTTTTGAGGAAACAATTTTTTTGACCTAACATTTTTGTACAATTTGGGAAGCCAATTACTATTATTATTATTATTATTAGTTATGGGTATGGCTGGGACCCGGAAGGGCCCCTGATGCTTGGGTATTCCCGTTGCATCACCAACTAAAACCTCATGCGCGACCCCGCAGCCCGTGCCAAAGGGTAAGGATCTGGGACACACTTTTGGTCTGAATCACGGCTACGTCTATGGACAAGTAGCCCGTGAGAATCTGGCGTTTGTCCCTAATTGCTGGACAATCGCAAAGTATATGGGTGGAAGTTTCGTTGTCTTCCCCACATAATCGACAAAGTGGACTTTCTGCAAGCCCTATCTTATGTCTGTGATAGGCGAGGTTACCGTGATCAATAAATACTTCTGTTAGGGCTGTTACCTCGGTTCTACTAAGCATGCGCATATCTGCAGCTCGTTTGGGGTTTAGATGCCCCCCGATGAGGGTTTTGGCCTGCTTACATGCCGTAGCCTTGTTCCACTCTTCCTGGTGTTTCTCGGACAGCCACTTGCTAATGTCTTCTGTGAACGACCTATTTGAAACAGCTATTACTGGTTCTAGACCAGTTGGGTTTTGTTTTGTCGCTAGCTTGACTAGTCTATCCGCTGTCTCGTTGCCCTTGATACCCTTATGTCCAGGGGTCTAGAGGACTGTGACTTGGTTGTCATCCGCTAGTTTGTTGAATGCTTCGTAGCATTCCCAGACCAACGTCGAAATAGTCACTGACTTAACTAGTGTCGTGATGGCCGCTTTACAATCTGAGCAGATGCGGATGTTCCTGCCGCGGCCATAATTCCGTGGATTGCATGCGAATTGGAGTATGGCCGCAATCTTGGTTTAGAGAACTGTGGAGCGGGGTCCCAACGGGACCACGAGGCTTGTGTCGCTGTTCTTCCCTAGACACCAGCCCCCGCGCCCTCCCTTTATTTGGAGCCGTCTGCAAACCAGTTGTCTCCATCACCTGGGAGATGTGCGCGACCCACCTTCTAGTCTTTGATGGTTGACAAGCTTACCTTGTACTTTTTGTCGAAGAGGTACCGCGGAGACGTCCTATCTCTCACCATTTTCATGATCGGTCTCATCGCAATGTTGGAAGTGGTTCTCTGTTTCTTTGAGATCACTGTATTAGACTTTTCACAAATTCTCCAGGCCGCCTTGCCAGCCTCGGCTGTAATGGTTAGGTGTAGGGGGGTGCTCCCAGCGCCGTTGTGGTTAAGACTTCGAGGCACCATTGATCCCTCTGAGGATCAGCCCTCCTAGTCTTCCCAACCTGGCCATGACCGGCTTCTGCTTGACTCTGCTACAGCAGAATCGCTGTGAAGATCCACAGTAGTATGTCGGGTTTCAAGCACCAATTACTACGTCAGTTTTGCCTGGGTTTACCGAGAGTCCTGTTGTTCGAGACCAAGTGTCTACAACCTTTAACGTCTTTTGCATTATGCGCATCAGTGCATTCAAATGCATTCCGCGTACTATGACTGGGATGTCATCAGCATATCCAATGGGGTGACATCCTTAGTCGGTGAATAGATGCAATAGTTCATCCCACCACTAGACGCCACAGCAAGGGAGACAGTACTCCTCCCTGCGGGCACCCTGACTCAACGATCCCTCGAAGGCTGGTATTTCCTTTGGTTATCGTTATATTCCTATTAATCAATTTTTCTAAATCATTTCAGTCGATTATGTCGATCATTAGAAGAGTGTGTATCACTCTACGTGATAACAGAACTCTACCATATCGACCTTACCAACCTGCAATTTAGAAATAATTTTAACGTCTCGCAAGACTAGATGGAAATTTTTCAATATAATTTTTGAAGAAATTTCCTGTGAAGAAAGGAACGCTTCCACTCTGCTGGGTATCGAGCCCAGGTCCTTTCGAATGCCGGTCGAATGCTCTGTCATCTGAGCTACGAAGGTTCCACAACGTTGACAGAGCATTCGACCGGCAATCGAAAGGACCTGGTGGGCTCGATACCCAGCGGAGTGGAAGCGTTCCTTTTTTCACGGAAAATTTCTTCAAACGTTATATTCCTGTTTCCTTGCATATAGCAGATCCAGTCAACTACGGCTATTGGGACTCCTTGTCTAATCATAGCTCTCCTGATCACTTCACTGGGTGTGTGGTTGAAGGCACCTTCAATACCCACGAATGTTCCAATAGCGAATCCTCTAAGGTTCAGTTGTTCTTCAAACAGATTCACCGCTTTACTCAGGGCTGTTTGGGTCGAGCGACCGGCCCTATAGGCATGGTGACCCCGTGTAGGGGTTTTGCCGTTAGGATCATATCGCGGATTTATCTGTCCACAAGTCTCTCCACCATTCTTAGTACGAAGGAGGTAAGGCTGATTGGTCGGAAATCCGGTAGTCGTAGGGTGCTTAACATAGCTCCCGGGTTACGGGCCAGTAGTCTGTTCAGCCTGGCCGCCTCTGCACCCTTCTCTATGTCTGAAGAGAAGGAGGTCGAGCTCTTACCCTTGGCCTCCCTAATTTCTTTCGTGTTTGCATCCCTAGTTGCATTGGATAAGTTCCATAGTTCTTCCGTATTGCCTTTCTTGGCCCATCTGAACCTTTCTCTGGTTTCTTTACGAAGATTCTGAAGCTTTCTATTCCACCAGTGGGTCACCCGCGCCTTCTTGATTTTGGAAGGTAAGCATACGCAGTACAGATGGCTGACGATTTTGGTCAGCCACCCTTTCAAGGGCATCCACGTCTGTAGGACCAGAAGGTGCGTGTGATTCCAGTTCGTACAGTTTTTGCATGTGGTCAGATAGGGAGGGTTCGTCTGAAACCCTCCATTTCTTGACTTTATCCCGAATGCTCCTGGTGCAGAGGGTGATGTCGATTACCTCCTCTCGCACAGAGTACCGAAAAGTCGGTATCGTTCCTCTATTTAGAATATTCAAGTCAGTAGGAAAGTATGCCGATCCTTTGACTAGCTTACAAATTCCTGTCAGGTTTACTGAAGCCATCATGAGATCTCTGGAACAAAGATCCAGTAATGGGACGATGTTGATGTTCTTTGCCAGGATGCATGTCCTCGGGTTGGATGCCTCGGGGTACCTGTAACAACGAATGCCGCCCCCCAGCCCCCTAATCCCCTAATGGCATCCTTGTTTATCCACCGATCTTCGATAAGTGAGATGCATGTGTGCATCACAGCTATGCTTTTCTGCAGAACCGCAGAAGCGCTTTTACTGTCATGCAAGTTGATTTGGATAATGGTTAAGCCGGATGCAGCCATTTTATGGTAGAAGGGCCTGTAGTTGAGGCCTGCTATGGCTCTCGGCTGAGACTCAGGGACCTGAACGGTTGATAGGTGTTTTAATCCTCCTGTCACATTAGCCTCCTGAGGTCTCTCATGCCTGACAGTACGCCAGGATGCTGTTTTCAGCGAGGGCTCTTTTGGAGTATCTCCACCCTGCTTACCTTCAGGTTAGCGCCTTCCCAGGGCCTGAGCTCAGCCACCGTTTTGTTTAGCCATTCTTTAGCCTTTGGGTTTGACGCCAAAAAATAAATACTCCTTCCCTACAAAACGAGGTCTAAAATCTTGACCAATTGCTGGCCGGTGCTTTATTCAGGGCGTGTAACGTGGCCTCCCTGAAGAGTTCGTGACCAGAGACTGAAGAGCTGTGGCACCACTAGCCACTTCATTTGCGCGAAGGCCGGTCGCTGCAGCTTCCTCTTCTGAGACCCAGCGAGCCTCTTCCTATCAGAGGATGCCCCAAAAGTTGCCTGCTGGTTTGCATCCTCTTCCATCCGAACTTGCCAAGGGACCACGTTAGTAGCCGACTCTGAAGAGCCAGAACCAGCAGCCACCATCGGCATTTGCGATTCTGTTGGGGCGGTTTGCAGGGATGAATTTGTGCCAGAGCTTTGAAGGCCAGCTCCACATCTACCCTAGCTCTCGCCCCTCCCACCTTGCTGATAATTTTTTTTATTTCATTTTTTGGATTCATTTTTAATCCCATGAGAAGCTAGGGAAACATTTGGTCCGACCCTGCAGAGTCCCGCTTGCAGGGTTAAGGCTAAGTACTCGGGAAGGTCGTCCGGTGTTCCCGAGGCACCCTGTCTTATCCCCGGGTGTCAGGAGAGCGCACACCCTGGCTTAGGGAAAGCCGTTTCGTGGTCGCAACACGAGCCAAGGACTGGGACCGCCCCCGAACCTATCCATTCGGATGAGGAAACTCGTTTATAGGGATCCTTCATTCACCCTAGGACGCCCTTTTGTGGGGATCCTGAATTCACTGAGGAGAGCCCGTTCATAGATAGTGTAGATATTATAACATTTATTTTGACTAAAAGTCAATAGGAGGTCACACGCACGCCATCGGCACTTCAGCACAGATGACCCCTGAATTCTGGTACATGTCATTACTTGATATAATGTTATTTTTCCGTAAAAGCATTGTTTGTATGACCATACATATTAATTGTCTTTACAAAATTGATCTAAACAGTCAATTTTTCAAGGAGCCGTTTTTAAAATAAGTTGTTTAAACAAATAAAATTGAAAATTTGGATGGGGTATTTAGAGAGCCCTAAATGAGTCTTAAATTCTGCAATAGGTGATAACGATAGGTGATTATAACGCGTGGATACGTCAGCTTAGCGTTAAGTTAGCGTAACCCCTTGTTTTTTAGAAAAATAACGAAGCAATAAATTCAGCAATAGGGCATTAAATTAGCCCTAAATTTTGATATAGGTGATTACTCGATTGGACGATGTGGTTACGTCAACTTAACACACCTGTTTGGTGCCACATAATATCAGGGGCCTCCAAAAAGTCATATCCTTTGAAAAAAAAATTTTCTTTTGATATTTTTTGCAGAGTTTATTTTTATTTTAATCATCTCTCGATATATCTACAATATTGTTGATTGAATTTCCTTATTTCAACTATGAGAGTAGTGTTGTAGTCGATGGTTTCGTAGCCTAGATATATTGTCATATTTTTTGGATAGAGGGCCCCCTAATAAAAGATAACCTGGAGCCCCCATTATCGTAGTTACGCCACTGGTTATTGCATTAGATTATTTATTGCTCTTTTATTTTTCATACTCATTTTTCAATTTCACTAGATTATTTCTAGCTATTTATTGACTTATAACTGTCATTTAATACTATTGTTACTTAAATTTTTTGACGAGTAGATACGTTATTTAGTATTTAAAATATCATAAAAGAAATAAAGGGCATGTGATACATAATATTTTTTGTTCAAAATTTGGGAAATGGTAGAGAAGATACAAACGGACGTAGATAGACTACTTTTGGTTTCAATATTGAAAAAAAGTTCAGTTTTAGCAAAATATACACTACGGGTCAGAATTGTGGGACCACCTGTATTTCGATGATTGCTTAAATTATCTTAATTTTAATTGTGTGAGTGAAGAAATTTGTACTCTTAATAATGTCAAAGCCATCAAAACTATCTTTAAAATTAGTCTGGAATGAAGTCGTTTCGTTGAATGTTGAAGAAGTTATTGCAAAAAAGTCCAAATTTCAATGTTTTCTTAAATTTTAACCCTTAGATGACACACTTCAAAATAATTGCATAAATGACACAAGGGGTCTTTTGAACCCCAGCGTGAAAAAGTGTCGATATTTCATAAAGTTTTCAATATATTGCTCTGAAAATTTAACAGGAAATATTTGAATACTTCTGAAACAATGGTATAACATGACCTTGATCAGATTTTGTTGTGAACATATTTTTAAAAATTATTGAAAAATTGTTTTCTTAAATTTTCGAATTTTCACGTAAATAACCACATCTTTGTTAATTTTGAATATTTTTTGCTAAAAATTAAAGGGAGTAAGCTTGAAGTACTACACTTTAAGGTAGAACTGGCAGTTATTGTGAGCTCACACTGTGGGATTCTTTCGACCCCAGACCGGAAAGAAACCTTCTTCCTAGACGCCAGCCAACGAACTGATCTGCCCTATACTAATAGAGGGGTAGTCGCATGTCCCAACTAAAGGTAGATGGGGCCTCAAGTCTCAATTCGAGCGGGAATATATAAAAAATTACATCCGAAAATGACGTGGGGTTCACTGGACCCCATGTGTCATCTAAGGGTTAAATAACTTTCGAAACAATCAACATTTTTTAATGTTCTTAGGCTCATTTTAAAGCTAAGATTCTACAGAATCGCATTAAACTGTCATTATAAATCTATAACTTTTTTCTTGCATAATGCAGAGTTGAAATTATAACAAAAAAGCAGGGAAATTTCGAAAACATTTAATCTGTAGGTAAATCGTAATAAAGATCATATGATTATATATTTTAAGGGAATTCGATACAAAATTCATGATTATATGTTTTATATATCTTATGAAAATGTTTTTCTTAGCAAAACCAATATTGGAATTTTCCCAACTTTTATACTTGAACTTTAACCCCGAGCAGTATTTTGATAGCTTTAAATTTAATTAAAATAACAAATTTTTTCACTTACATAATTCAAATTAGGATAATTTAAGCAATTATCGAAAAACACAAACATGTAGAAACTGAACCAACTTGTTTACATGAAGTTGCTTTTTTTTCCTCAAATATCACATGCCCTGAATCATATTGTAAATTTCAATAATAACGAATCTTACACGTATTTTTTTACTTAAAAAATGGATGTTTTTTGATTTTGCGTTAATCTTCATTCTAATTTGCAGAAACAACATCTTCTTGGTCTATCAGAATGTTTAATAATATGATGAAAGGAATTCATTTGCACTATATCGGAACTACTGCTCCTGATTAGAAAGCTGTATTTTTCTGCAGTAAGTCGAGATCGTGCACTGAGAAAAAAAACATGACTCAATAGCGTCCGGAAAGGAGGGGTTCATGTCCGAAGACGAAAATTGAAAATAGACATCACTGTGTCCTCGCTAGACATGAACCACTCATGTCCAGAGCGTACACACTAATGTCTCAGGCATTAATAACGCGCACAGGACTCAGCCCTGTCTAGACAGTAGTCAGTCATGTCCAGCACCGGAGCGACAACGCGCTAAACATTACTGTATATTGTGTCAGTGTTTGAATGTGGAAAGTTTCGTCGATTGTGTCTATTGATGATTAGCAGCAAAAATTTTCAAATATAAAGTGAAAAAGTACACTAAATTTAGTGCCACGTATTTTTCATGGTTATTGAGTTTCGAGAGCGCAATTCCAATCATGGAAACGAGAGGTAAGTTCGAAATTCCTCCCATAACCTCACTTTTTTGACATATACCAATTCTGCTTTGCTTATAAATTGTTAAATATTATTTTGTAGAAGTGTCCGTCCTCGTAAAATATTCCAATGATTCTATCATTAACGAGAATTGGCTTATGTCAAAAAAGTGATGTTATGGGAGGAATTTCGAACTTTCATCTCATTTCCATGATTGGAATTGTGCTCTCGAAACTAAATAACCATGAAAAATACGTGGCACTAAATTTAGTGTACTTTTTCACTTTATATTTGAAAATTTTTGCTGCTAATCATCAATAGACACAATCGACGAAACTTTTTACATTCAAACACTGACACAATATACAGTAACCCGGTAAGAAGAGAAGAATTCAGAAAAATTAGTATTTCAAGACTTAAATGAAAGAATGAGAATTATTTAATTTTTTTGAATGTGCTAATTTTCCATCGGAAGAAGTGCCCAACGAAAGAATAGGTTTATCTCCGAAATCAATTCTTTTCTATTTCCTTAACGATTTCCAGTTGTATTGTATTCCATGCAGGCGAACATTTTTTCAATTTTTTAAATTCCTCTTAATCCGAGCATAGACACACCTCTCATGGTTATTTTTAATTCCATTCTTACATGCTGCATTTTCGATTAATTTAATTCTTTCTGATCTGCTCACAAAATATGTGCACGTAAATGATTTCTATTTCTTCTTGTTCAATATAAGTTTGCAAATTTGAATACTTTTGTCAGGGTAATTTTTTAAATTCCATACTTACATGCTGTATTTTCCATTAATTTAAGGGGGTCGTCTACCTTCGCGCCTGAATTTCGGGCGTATTTTTGACGATGGATTGCGAAAAAACTACACATGATATTGACACAAAGTTTTTTTAATTTAATTAGTACATTATTAAAATTAAAAAAAAAAAATATATATATTTTTTTTTGTTATCTTGGCCTTGACGCGTCCTTGAATCGATCTCTGCCGGCGCGACATAGTAGACTTTGTGGCACGATTTCTCAGCTTCAGAACCTTAAAACATGAAAACAATCATATTTTTTTACTTTTTACTAATCCGACTACGATAAGACACAAGCTTTTTGAAATATTTTAAAATTTAACAAAATGGCAGCGATTTGAAAAAAAAGTTCTATTTTCTACCCGGTTTTTCTAGCTTAAAAAAGCTGTAAAAAATTTAAAAAAAATTTTGTTTAAAAAGCTCGTGTCTAATCGTAGTGAGACGTTTTTTGAATACGAAACAATTTACAAATTTCCAATATCTTCGATAGTTCCGTCAAAATCGTACCAACAATTTTAAAAAACACTACTTTCGAGAAAACGCGTTTAAAGATAAATTATGAGGTCGGTAGTATTTGAACCAGCATGTTTTCGAATAAATCCTTCATAAGGCAAGTTCCTTATACTGTCTAGATTCGAAATAAGCAAAAAAAAAATTCGATTTTTTGAAACCGCGAAGGTAGACGACCCCCTTAATTCCTCCTAATCTGTCCACAAAATATGTGTTATATATATGTTTTTTTTACAGCTTTTATGTAAAAATACATTTTCCCAAGTTTCGGACACGAGAAACAATTTTTTCGCAAAAGTTATTAACAATAAAAGTATAATTTTACAACACGATCAACATTTTTTTCGTTATTTATGATATCATTTAGATGTGTTCTAAGACAGATTTAATGTGAAATCGGTGAAAATATGTCACTTTTCAATAAATGAATACAAAAGTTTTAATATAATTTACCCAAATTTTTTTTTACCTCTAATTTATAAATTTAATACAATATTTATTGATTTTAAAAAATTCACTTAATTTAATTCTTAGTTGCGTCTTAAAAGTGACATTATTCTATTCCCTTCTAGTCTCTGGTTTGTATTTTTCCACTTTTTAATTTCTCTCAATACGCTTCCATTACATTTTTCGAAGTCGATTAAAAGGAATAGATTTTGCTTTTTTTTCTACTCGTTCGTGGAACTTTAGATGGAGGAAAATTCGCGTATTAATGGGAATTCATATTCTGAATTTTTCTGAATTCTTCTCTTCTTACCGGGAATGTTTAGCGCGTTGTCGTTCCGGTGCTGGACATGACTGACTACTGTCTAGACAGGGCTGAGTCCTGTGCGCGTTATTAATGCCTAAGACATTAGTGTGTACGCTCTGGACATGAGTGGTTCATGTCTAGCAAGGACACAGTGATGTCTATTTCCAATTTTCGTCTTTGGACATGAACCACTCCTTTCCGGACGCTACTGAGTGTTCACTTTCATTTCCAGGAAGTTTTACAACATGTCAAAAAGTACTGGCCGGCAAAGGGTTAATTATTGGTAACAAATACCTTTGGTTAACTTGTATCACACGGAGAAACAAAATTTGCTGTATTACCAAACAGGATTGTTTATATGGAACCTACAAATTTGTTTCGTTCGTGCAGAAAAATTTTAGTTATCTCACACAAAACTTTTTGTTGGTTTTCTGGTTCGTTGGTTTGTTGGAGTTCTCCGAACAAACTCTTCTGTTGGTTCACCAAAAAGTTTTTTATGTGCCACCGGCACGCAAACTCGTTTATTCGCTACAGTTAACAGTATTGCAATGTAGTACCAGGTGTACAAGTATGAAACCGGTAATTTTTTTGAGAAAATACACGTTTATTTAATAAAAATGGTTATACATTCAATCATCAAAGTTATGGCCATTGCTAGCCACATATTTTTCCCATCTCTTTGGTAATTTGTGTATGCCTCGCCAAAAAAATTGTTCACTTTTTAAGTCAAACCAGTCATCGAGCCATTTTTTCACATTTTCGTACGAATCGAAGCGCTGTTTAGCAACTGCGTGCCCCATTGATGAAAATTAGTGGTAGTCAGATGGAGCCAAGTCTGGTGAATAAGCCGCATGGGGGAGGGCTTCCCAGATGTACGAATTTACCAATTCCCGATTCTTTTTTGTTCGATGTGCTGGTGCATTGTCTTTCAGTCAATTCATGCGGTACCCATCTTCCCACCTTCAAAATCAATCCCATGGCTTTTAAACGTTGAGAAATGCATTGTTTGGTCATATTTAATTGTTCTGCAAGTTGTTGTTGCGTTTGACCATCATCTTCATCCAATAATGCTTGCAATTCGGCATCTTCAAACTTTTTCGGTGGTTTTCCACGTTCTTCGTTTCTCACATCGAAATCGCCACTTTTAAACTTATTGAACCACTCGTTGCACTGTGTTTTGCCTAGTGCATGCTGGCCGTAAACTTCCACAAGCATTCGATGGGCTTCCAAAGCAGATTTCTTCAATTGGTAACAGAAAATCAATGATGTCCGCAAATCGTAGTTTGAAGGCACAAAAATCGACATTTTTACTAGCGAAAAAAATTAGTTGTTGTATGAAACTTGATTGTTTATGAACTGAATATTGTTGACAGAACTCAATGCGAAGAAATGGCGTCAATGATTTGGTTTGACAGAGAGTACAGTTTTACCTAGCGACACATAGATGTCATTGCCGGTTTCATACTTGTACACCTGGTATATTGCGTTACAGAGGAATGAAATGTAAAAATTGAACTGCGCATGCGCCTATAGCCATGCAAAGGAGCATAATCTTCTTCTTCTTCGTACGGCGTTAGCACCTTACTGGCAAAGCCTTGTACATTTGAACTGCGCATGCGTCTATTAAAATCCATTACTACTTCACAAGATCAATAAAATAAAAATGGCCGGGACTAGTCGTGACATATCAAGTGTAATGACTAGCGCCGCAAACAACCACTATACTAGATTAGATTCGAGTGTACGCATAAAAACTCGTATACGCACCGAAGTCACATAAAATAGAATACGTGCCAATGCACACAATTCGGGAAATTACGAGATTCGCGACAATGCTCGCAGGACTGATCGCGCCTCGGCTTCGATCTCCTGCGAGCATTGTCGCTCGTCACGCAATAACCCTCATTATGCGCCTAGGCACGTAATATACTATTTCAGACAATTAAAATTTTGCTGAGACAGCAAAAAAAATTTCTCCGTTTTATATCAACAATCCTGCTAACTAATACAGCAAATCTTTTTTCTCCTTACATTTTCTACAATTCCAGAAAGTAATACGAGCGGAAAATCTATTTCCGACAATTTTTTAATAGAATTGCAAACATTCCTGTCTACTTAAGAATGCTTTCCGTTTATTTTCATTATAAATCTCGGTAGACTAATGAAAGTGGTATAATGAATATGTACTTTAAGTTTTGAGCACGTCTTCTAGAAACTTTTCACTCAAATATGCAGCAGAGCACCCAAAGTACTATAAAGAGAGATAGATGCATTCCTGACACACTGTCGATGGCTATTCCTGGTGAGTGGCTCAATCGGTCTGAAAGAGTGAATTTAATTATAAGATTACAATTAGAGCATATAACGTTCGAAGACTTTCAAAAACTTCTTAATAAAGTGTAAAATTGGATTCGAAGTATTATAGTATTATAATAATAATCTTTTCTTGTAGGTATGTTAAAATTTTTTAAATTTTATTTTCTAAACATTTTATATTTGTTTTAAAATGAGAAAGAATTTTTATTTTCATATCAGATTGATCATATGACTGAAAGTATCAAACGACTTGTAAATTTTCTCAAACTTATTTTAGAAAAAATAATCATCCAAATTTTGGGATATGCTTTTATTTTGAAGTTTATAATAATTAAAGGATAAGCATTAAGCAATAATCCCACACTGAGAGAAATCCTATTAGTTCTGCCGACTAAAAGGTCACAATAATATGTTTTTAGTAAGCAGTACCAAAAATTTTGTAAAACTCACCAATGCTCAAAAGTCCATGGAACTAAGTATGCTACTAACTTTTTTTGTAAAATTGATCAAATTCATTTATTTTGAGAAATGTAAATATTTTATTTCCATATGCAATATTTCGTGTGTAAACAAGACTTGCAATTCTTTGGTAATACTAAACTTCAAGAAGTAATTGTACAGACTAATTAGATTTTACCTGCTTATCAACTGTTTTCAATCGTTTTGAAATCGTTACATACATTGATTTCTTAAAATGTTGCTTTTGTTCTTCATCAGAATGAGAAGAAATTTACTATCCCGAGTCGAACTATTGATTCTCTATTGATTCTCTAAGATGCTCCATTTTCGAGGACTTGAGAGAATCAAAAGAGGCGTATTAGCTGTTTAAATCAATGTAATTTTGATCCTCTGTTGATGCTCTTTTCCTGCAGATATTTCCGTTTCTGCACCTTGGAGGATCTTAAAGAGTAGCAACTAAGATTCTCCTTACCTCCTCTATGATACTCTATTTTAAAAAGTATATAATTCCGAATGACGTCAGGAATTAGCAACGGTTTATTATTATTTACATTCATCGTATTGATTAAAAGAGAAACGAAAATATAGTACCAGACTTTTGGAAAATAATGAGGAATGTATCAAAGTATCAATGTCGGGTACATGTCAAATTTTGTTTTAAAAACATTAATTTTGAAATTTGGACAGTAAAATGGATGGAAAGGCCATTCATTTTACTGTCCAAATTAAAATACCGGTAACAACATATCTACAAATTAATTTTGAGAAATTTTATTTTTCGAAATAAAAATCCAAATGGTACCGGAGATTGATTTTTTGATGGATTCCTCATTGTTGTCTACAATTTCATGATTATATTTACATTCCTGTCCTAATCAACCCGATGAATATAAATAATATAAAATGGTTGGTCATTTGTGACATCATTACGCATCACATAACCTCAAGTACCAGAATGAAAAGGGTTCAACAAGTGCGAGTCCTCGATTTTTCGAAAACTATTAGAGATTTTAAAACGTTTTGTTTTTTTAAATAAAAGTACTCTCAAAGGACTACGGCGCTACTATCTAATAGATAGTCCAGTCCCCATCGTTGTCCAGAATGGCCTGGCACCTTTTCGGCATGCTTTCCACTTATTTTTGCAGCGTAGTCCGTTGGTAATTCTTGCCACATCTTCCTGATTTTTTGTGAGAGCTGTTTCAGGGTGAACACACGTTTTCCCACAAGCTTCCTCTTTGAAACACTCCAGACATTTCGATTGGATTCGCATCGGGGGACTGTGATGGCCAGTCCAAAGTTGTGATGCCATTTTCTGTTTTCCAGGCGTTGCAGAGACGGCTTCGATGTTTCGGGTCGTTATTTTCTTGTAAGATCCAATCGGCCGTATTGGTTCCAAATATCTTTGTAGCAGACCTTAGAAGACCACGTTCATATATTTGGAGCATTTTCAGAGCATTCAAGTTCTCGGTGAAGTGCTCTAAACACCCAAAACCGCGCTGTGAGAAGCATCCCCAAACATGTACCTTCACGGGGTGTTCTTTATTGGCTTTATAACGCTCAACCCACTTCTTCACGAACGATTTAGACTTTTTGATGTATTTAGCAGCGGCTGTATAGGACATAAGTGGTCCCTTTGAATGGGTACACAAGAAGACAGCTTCAAAACGTTTCGCGTACACAGAACTCATTATGACTCACGTCTGCTCTCTCCGACGATTCGAACGCTACTGAATCGCCTTGGTAATTGAGCCGTAGTCCTTTAAATGTACTTTCATAAAAAAAAAAAAGTTCAAAAATCTCTAATAGTTAGAGAAAATAGAGAAGCAAAAGAGAATCAAAACAGTATCAAGAGAAGAAAAAAAGAATCAAGAGAGTATGAAGAGAAGCGAAAGAGAATCAAAAGAGTATCAAGAGAAGCAAAAGAGAATCAAGAGAGTATGAAGAGAAGCAAAAGAGAATTAAGAGAGTATCAAGAGAAGCAAAAGAGAATCAATAGTTCGACTCGGGATTGCTGTAAGAACTAAGGTGCTTAGATGATACAGAGTAAAAAACATACTTGTGACCCTTTTTTACAAAAAAATAGGTTACCACGACTAATACTTTCTCTCAGTACATGTACGTCTACTCAGACCTGATACAATTTCGATCAAATAATACGGTACATACTTGTAAAAATATCTATAATGTATAGTGATGTGCTAGACTTTTTTCAACGAAGACTCTAAGACTTGCCTTTTTTGTATTAATTTATAGTTTGTCACTGGTGTTGAAGAATCATTCTCATGGAACAAAAAATTTAAATAATTAATATTTACATTCAAAACAATTATTTATTTCAATGTTTAGTTTTCCTGTAACAGTCTTCGACAGTGAATAACTGTTGCATTTTAACCAATAAAGGAAAAAATTGAGTATCGCATCATAATGAAACTTCATTCAAAAGGTAAATCACTTACCGAAATTCGAGGATCTATTCACTGGGATTTCATCTACGGTTTTATGCACAGATCTGGGATCTCTTTTAGTGGAAGAAGTTTCCTTAGTCATGCCAAAAAGTTTCTGTGACATGCTATCCTGATCTTTGTAGCAACTTTGCATCAAGATTGCCCAAACCTTACAGGACAAAGATATTTTAAAGTAGTCGCAACTTTTTAGTAACTTTACTGCGAATATTTTCAAGATTTTCTTGCAACTTTGACTCGCAATCATAAGTTCCGAGTGAATAATTCAACGTAAAAATATATAGAATTATCACGTGAAGTTTTATGTAGATTTATACGTGCATTTCAACATGAAGTTTTTGGCAAACATTTTTGTGCATGTAAATGATTATTGTGATGATTGTGATGATAAATGATATTGTGCATCTTGGGATTCTATGTGAAATCGGCCTTAAAACCAAATCAAATTTCGCATTAACCATATGAAAGGGTTTGAGCAAGAGATGATTTTGCCAAATTTTCAGATCATTATTCGCCATTTTGAATGAGTAATGGCGGATTTTACCATTTTCGTTTTTTGCCTTTTTAGGTAAAATAATCTTAGGAAAACTTTGAAAAAACTCAGGATTGTTTTTCCAATAAAAGACACATTTGTGAATTTTTGCAGATTTTTTTATGCATAATTCGCGATACCAAAAATTGCGAAAATTTTCGCACGCAATTTTGTTTATGTTTGATTTGCGTGACCACTCGTTTGAATTATTTAAGTCATTAGTTACCTATCGATAATTAAAATAGAATTTTTGCAGATTTTTGCAAGGTGTGGACAAGGGTAAAAAAAAATAAATAAAATCCGTCAAAATACGCGTTCTTCCAACATCTTACTATTAAAGCAAATTTTATAATAATAGTAAGCTATTGAAAAAAAATTGTATTTGGTAATCAATCTCCAAGACGGTTTGCTGCTGAAATTTTTGCAAAAGTTTCGAAAATCTTGCAAAATATTTTGCAATTTTTTTTTGTTGCGAAAAATCTAAAGTTTCAAATGTATTGTGAACAAACAGTTGATTGTAATTATTCGCAAGTCGAAAGAGTGTTGAGAAAAATATCTTTTCGTATTCTTGAATATTTTTCGAATATACTGGTTTTTTCCGTTGAAAATTCAGTCCGTACAAAAAATGTCCATTTTAAATAAAAGTGGTATACAAAAAGTAAAATTGTTTTTTCTACGAACTTTCAGTTATAAACAAAGATAGCGATAATTAATAATTTGTAATTGAAAACGAAATTTTATGCTTGGCAAATATTCAGCCACTTATGGAGTATGAAGTGCTATGAAAGTACAATTAACCGTCTATATTTGTAAAATGTCGATGGCAATAAAATATATTTTTGTGGGAAAACCAATTTACATTTTGTATATCACTTTGATATAAAACGAACAGTTTTTGAACGGACTAAATTTTTTAAAGGGCAAAACTTCATAATGAAATGTAACGAAAATGTAAGTAATGTAATGCAAAATAGCTGCTAAAAATTGATTGTTATTTAGAAATCCAAGTTAATTAATTATTCAATTTACAAGCTTTTCTTATCATTTGTGTTCATTAAAATTTCAAGAAGTAAACTAAATGAAGGACAATTTGAAGGTATTTTTAATGTTTTGTGTGGAAAAATGGGTATGTTATTTTTAACAAAGAGAAATGAATTTCACCTGTAAATTCCAAAAATATTCAAGAATACGAGAAGATATTTTTCGTAACACTATTTCGATTTGCAAATGATCACAATCAACCATTTGTTCAGAATGCATGTACAAATTTCGATTTTTCGCAACAAAAAAAATTTGCAAAATATTTTGCAAAATTTTTGAAATTTTTGCAAAAATTTCAGCAGTAAACCGTCTTGGAGATTGATTGACAAATACAATTTTTTTTCAATAGCTTACTATTATTATAAAATTTGCTTTAATAGTAAGATGTTGGAAGAACGCGTATTTTGACGGATTTTATTTATTTTTTTTTACCCTTGTCCACACCTTGCAAAAATCTGCAAAAATTCTATTTTAATTATCGGTAGGTAACTAATGACTCACATAATTCAAAAGAGTGGTCGCGTAAATCAAACATAAACAAAATTGCGTGCAAAAATTTTCGCAATTTTCGCATCGCGAATTATAAATCAAGAAATCTGCAAAAATTCACAAATGTGTCTTTTATTGGAAAAACAATCCTGAGTTTTTTCAAAGTTTTCCTAAGATTAGTTTTGCTAAAAAAGGCAAAAAACGACAAAGGGAAAAATCCGCCATTACTCATTCAAAACGGCGAATAATGATCTGAAAATTTGTCAAAATTATCTCTTGCTCAAACCCTTTCATATGGTTCATGCGAAAAATTTTGTTTTAAGGCTGATTTCACATAGAATCGTGGCTACGCCCTCTACATGCATAAAAATGTTTGCCAAAAACTTCATGTACGTATAAATCTACATAAAACTTCACGTGATAATTCTAAATTTTTTTACGTTGAATTCTTCACTTGGAACTTATGATTGCGAGTCGAAGTTGCAAGAAAATCTTAAAAATATTCGCAGTAAAGTTACTACAAAGTTGCGACTATTTTAAAATATCTTTGTCCTTATAAGGTTTAGGCAATCTTGATGCAAAGTTGCTACAAAGTCCAAGATAGCATTTTTTGAACGGACTGAATTTTTAACGGGCAAAACCAGTATATTCGAAAAATATATCACTACAAATTTTTCAAGCTTGAAAATTTTCATTTCGAACATATAATATCATATATGGTCAAAATTATTAGCTAAACAGAATAAATATTTACTTTCTTTGAAGATCATACTAATATTATAAAATTGATTTTAGACTCATCTTCACTTGAAGTCCAAGCAGTAAGCAAGAAAGATGATTATTTTAAAAAGATCAAGAAAACAGTTAATCAAACCATGAAAAGTTTTTTTATTAGAGAAAAAATAATAACCTGTTTAATCATAATAAAAGAACTTACTCAAGTCCTAGATACTGTTATAAGTGCCATAAATGTCGGTAAATATGGAGTTTTACTCCCTCAAATATTAACCCCAAACATTTTAGGAGAAACTATTAAGGGATTCGAGAACTTACATAAAACAAAGTATCAATTGGACAACGATGAAGAAAATTATCAACATTTAATTGATAATAGAAAAATAGGCCTTGCGATAATTAAGGGACTATTTGCGCATATCTTCAGAATTCTAGTATTATAAAAAGGAGCACGAATAAACATTTCATTCTTATTCCTGTTCCCCAAAGACCGAATTCCATAGGTGTAATGCCAGAACATGATTATTTGATAACGTTAAAAATACTTTAGACGGATGTGAATCCCTAAGTATGTAATACAATATTATTTTTATGAGCTAATTTGTGCTAATACGTGTTTAACAAATTAATAAAAAAATGTTGATATTATTTTCACAAATTGTTTTTTCCTACTTTATTTTTTTTTTGTGAGGAGGAAAAATGGCGAAATCTTTTATGGACGTTGTACAGGACTCTCCTAGGACGGGTCTAGGCATACCGGTTAAAACCAAAAAAACCCCTCTCTCGAACCAATACACCGCCCGCGGAACCGCCTTTCGGCTTTAAACTTCACGGGTAGTTGTTCCAGCCTAAAGTCGCGTACGACTCTTCCGTCATCCGTCCGCCCGGAACTTCCACCCGCGGCTACTCGCCCGTTAGGCAAACTGACTAGGCGCGCCAGCCAGGGGAGGAACAAAGAGATTCCTCCCCCGAACGACGCGGACAGCCAAGTCCATCCGAGACGTAGGACCGCATGTGCAGGTCCCGATGCGATTTCTACCGGCCCTCCCCGTTGTTTCGCTCCCGACGCCCATAGAGCTCTCTCGTCCTCATCACAAGTGTGACGAATGACTCGATGAGCGTCCAAAATCGCTCAGACTGGAGCATCAGTGAGACCATCGTGTCAGGAGTGAGATCGACCCGCACTGCCTGACCGAGGGTCTCCCTTGACGCGCTCCACTTTGCACAGGCGAAGAGTGCGTGCTCTGCATTATCCACAGGGGAATCGCAGTAATAACACATCTCCTCGTCTCTCTTCTTGAAGCGCTTCAGGTACGCGTTAAAACAGCCATGGCCTGAGAGCGCTTGCGCCAAATAAAAGCCGACTTCTCCGTGTTTTCTGTTCAGCCAGGTGGCGAGCTCCGGGATCAGGCGGTAGATCCATCTTCCGGTCTGCTCACCATGCCATCTCATCTGCCATTTCTCAACGAGTCTGTGCCTTCCATCCTTGCGGCTGGTCTCCTTCGCGCGAGCGATTTCCTGCACGTCGGTACAGGTATGCTCCTTGCGGAGATACAATATTAAAACGCCGGTCGTAAATGGACGTCTTACTACCGCTCAGTCTCGGCCTGAATGCATTGTTCCTTGCCTCAAAACGCGTGCCTCAGCTCCTCTCAACAAATAGATATCTTTACTACTGCTATACAGGGACTCGAAGTACTTTTTTAGTGAGTGTTTTTGCAAAAAACAATTATTTTACTGGTGTGATTGTTATCCTCGCTTTGCTTAGGCATCAAACTTCACACTCGCAAAACAAATTTTTTAGTTGGTTGCAAAATATACTATTTTGTCTATTAGGAATTTACAAATACACTAGAAGCTCAACTTCACTATTACGATCTGGCCCATCGCGACGAGATCGGTTTGGATGGTCACGGATGCTGTAGGCTACGGGGTGGAAAAGGGAGTCATGTTGAACGCGAGTAAACCCAAACTGCGTCATCCGGTGACTAAACGTACAGTGGTGTATCCATTGAGCGGTTTATTTGCCCTGCTGTCATCTCCGAGAGTGAAAAATGAGGGCTGTGGCAATGAATCAGATGCAAAAAGAGGAAGAAGTGTTTAGGTTTGGGATCAAATATTTTCATCCTTTATGATTGAAGAAAAAATTAAGTTAATGAATATTATACCGATACACTCAGCACTTGGTACGTCCTTCTTTTTTTTGGTTTTTACACATGACTAACTTCCTTCGAATATTGAGAAATAATGCCCGAACAGTATCAATGGTTGAGGTTTTAGTATATAATACAATATTGACTAATTGACAAGCATAAAAAAATAGTACAATTGATTGGATTCAATGTAGAGTTTTGAAAGTGAAATTATTCTATTCCTGTTTATTCTTTCCTTTGCATTCTTCCATTTTCCCATTTTTCCAAATATGCTTGCATTAAATGTTGCAAAGTCGATTGGAAGCCATAGGTTTTGCTATTTTTTTCTGCAAGTAGGTGAAACTTTAGACGGAAAAAGAATGACGTATTGATATTAATTTTTCGCTAATCATTCGCTCAAATTTTACTGGGGCGTTCTTAAATCCAAAGACCATCTAATTCAAATGAAAATGTCCTTCGATTGTCGAAAATGCTGTATATTTCTTTGAGTCTTCCTTCTTCGGGATTTGATGAAATCCTGAACTGAGATCGATGGCCGAGAAAAATTCCGCTTTTCTGAGGTGGTCCAGAATGTCCCTAGCGAACTGGCTGAACGGTAGCTTTACGCTGTAGCGTAAAGCTATCGTAAAGTAGCATTATAACTGATGAATGAGGCAAAATAAACATTCAAAATGTTTTTATCCTTATTCTACGTTAAAAATAAAGTTAACTGGTAATTGAAATATACAATAATTTTATTTATTTACGCTAAAAATTGAAAAAAACATAATACCTGCCATTGAAGGCAGTGCAGTGGTTCATCACTTTCCATGTCTCACCGTCAGGATTGACTATTTGTTAGAGTGAGATGAAAGTATAGTTGTGTCTCATTCCAACCAATGGTCAACTTTAACGGTGGAGACGTTCCACAAAAGGTGAACCACTGCACTACCTTCAATGACAGGTATTATGCTTTTTTAATTTTTAGCGTAAATAAATAAAATTATTGCATATTTCAATTACCAGTTAGCGTTATTTTTAACGTAGGATAAGGATAAAAACATTTTGAATGTTTATTTTGCCTCATTCATGAGTTATAATGCTACTTTACGATAGTTTTGCGATAGATTTATGATAGCTTTACGCTACAGCGTAGGTAACCAGTCACCGTTCAACGAATGTAAGAAGGACTTATACTCGAGAGATATTTTGTACAAAAGTTCAAAACTATCTTATTATATACGTGATGCTTATTTGATATAATGGGATATCTCTTCAACTGTCGTGATGTCCATATATACCCGTGTTGCTTTGGCTGTTTCCTCTCTTCCTGTGATTTATTGTCTCGAGCGATGTGCACTTCCGATTTTATATTGAGGATTTGTGTTAATTAAATTTCCGTAGTATAGGGGCTACTTAGTTAAACCTCTAATA
This sequence comes from Diplolepis rosae, assembly GCA_030998225.1. Classification (NCBI taxonomy): domain Eukaryota; kingdom Metazoa; phylum Arthropoda; class Insecta; order Hymenoptera; family Diplolepididae; genus Diplolepis; species Diplolepis rosae. Next base: position 528,542 of record JAPYXD010000171.1, read on the forward strand.
ATTTAATTAATTCACTGGTCCTGATTAGTGAATGATCGTAGCTAGTTTCCAAAGTTTTGTTAATATATATACAATATATGGAAAAAATTTACATGACAGTTTAGTCACTTAAATAAAAATAAGCTAAGTAATATTTTTATAACTTGGTAGAATCAAATATTTATTGATATTGGAGCTGGAAGTTCTTGCCGTAGCGAAGATACATTTTAGACTGACTGGACGACTTAACAAGGGATGCAGGGCAGCTCAGGAATGAAATGGAATGCAGCTACCTCCCCCAAAACGCATGTGGAGGGGCTAGAATTTTAGAAAGTTCTTCTCCAAAACATCTTACATAGAAGTGGAAAAATATGTCTGAGTTACAAAGGAGTTGAGTGAAGCGTTGGCGACGACAGGACATTACATGCGTCAGTGGTTTAACATAAGATGTATAAGTATAACCGACGCTCGAAAGGCATCAAACGATAGTTCAGTAAAATGAGCATCCTAAAAGGGACCTCCACCAACTCTTCCGGTTGCTTTGAAGTTCTCGGCCTCTTCTCCTCTGGCTTCTTGGCAGCCATCACCTCCGGGGTGACCCTCGGACCCTCAGCCGCTTACGAGGTTCCGGGGTGGACCTCAGCACCGACTCGGGGGGAGTTTGGGTGCTCTCATCCAAAACGACCTTCTTGGGGGATCTCACCTCCTTAATTTTATGTGTTGCTCTTCATGGTCCTTTTTAGGTTCTGCAGCTCCCGCAGTGTCTTTCCTGATGGGGAGGAACATATTTTTCTTTTCGTCCTGCAAAAATTCTCCATCCTCTTCAGGGATTTTTGAGGCATATCCTCCTCATGCTCCGCCGTCACGTCCAACTCACCTGCAAACAACTCTTCACATAAGCTTTTATTTAAATTTTTATTCTTCATTTTGATTCCCACGATTAGCTGGGGAAGTATTCGGCCCGCTCCTACAGAACCCCGCATGCAGAGGTGAGGCGTCAATACTCTAAGAGGTGGCCTGGTTCCCTAGAGACACCGTTTAAGACACCACTCCCTGGTTCCATGCAGCCCTCGGCCCGGTAGTTAACACATTGGCAGGGGGTTTTTTCTTCTGAAACATCCCTGGAACATTGTCCGTGACTGCTTCTTTAGTTTTGTATCCGTATTCAGCAGTAACCCTCGATACAGGACCAGTCTATCCGCAATCCGAGGACGCGCCTGATAGGCTGTTCCAAGGCTCCCTTATCGGTTTCCAACGAGACCAATGCAGGACCGGGCATTCTACATACTTATTCAATGCATGTTGTGCATACTAGACTGCTTTATTTTGATTTGCGAGCTATGAGATGAGCTTTTGAGTTTCATGAATTTCCATATATTCATTATCTCGTATATTTTGATCTTTTACATAGAATTTTAATTAATCCTCCCAATTTTTACATTCTCATCATGGATGAGAAGGTATTGGTTTTATGTGAAAAATGACTTTCGAAATTTTCATCAAATCTTTACGTTTTGAAACCCCCTGAGTCAGAAAAAAGGGTTTTTACGAAAGTGTCTGTCTGTCTGTAGTAGGTCGTGTGCGGCATAACTCTCGATAGAATTATCAGATTCAATTGAGCTTCGGTACACTTTATCGGAGCCGAAAAAGTAAGGACAAGTTCGTTAACCAGCCAGATCCAATCAAAATTGAGGGGTTGAGCACTACTTTTGTGTTTTAGAAAAAAAAATTTTGAAAAAATCAAAAATTTCAATCCTGGTTTTAGATAGTGCTCATAAATCTCTAAAAATTATCCTGATAACATTTTTTGATCAAATCAAAATTAGAAATGTTACAGCATATTCAAATTCGAAAAAAGTCAATATCAAAATTCCATTTTCCAGTTAAATTATACGAGATACGAAAAAACGTTATGATACAATATCATTTTCTACATAAAGTCCTACAAATTTGAATTGAAAAAATTTTTCACAAGATGCATATTTTACTTTTTAATTCCAAAAAAAATATTGAAAATCCAAAATTCAATTTTTTAACAATAATATTCGAAATACGAAAAAAACGTAAAAATACAAATTTTTTCGTTTCAAAAAGATCTACAAATTTTATCTCACACAGTTTTTGATAAAACATATTTTTCGTTTCAATTCCAAAAAATACGATTAAAATTCAAAAATTCTATTTTTTAGACAAAACATGTGAGATACAAAAAAAACGTTTAGATGGGAAATTGTTTGCCTAAATGAGGTCTACAAATTCTCATTAAGGCATTTCGGGACAGGAGGTATATTTTATGTTTTGATTTTTAATATTAAAAAAATTCGATTTTTTTCAACAAAATATGTGAGATACGAAATAAGCATTGTTCTGCAAAATCGTTTCCTTAAATAAAGTCTACGACTGTTTTTTCTTTTTGAGAGATTTGGAAGAAAATAAATTATTTTAATCATGTAGCTTATTAAAAAGTTACTGAAATGTATACAGAATATCGAGCGCGAAGCGCGAGCGCCATGATGAGAATGTGTTCCTTAAGGCTGATGGAGTGTTGAGTAAATTGAATCTCCTGTTTCACTTGAATTCAAAAAGAAATTGAGTGACTTTGAGAAAATGTGTAATTAACATCATCTGTAATATTATTATAAAATTGGTTGGAGCTTCAGTAAAAAATTATAATAAATAAAGTTGATTGTTTGTTAAGAGCACAAGCCCGCGCGCGACGCCCGAGGTCCAGAAAGAACGGAGCGCGAAGCGCGACGATCAAATCGCGCGCCCTAGGCGCGCTCAAACTTGGGAACGAAGCGAGCTGCGCGCGAAGCGCGTGATGAGAATGTGCCCGCGAAGCGGGCAGATTTTTTCATATCTACCAATGACAATTTTAAAACAAAGAAAACAAGAAGAAACTGATCATATGCAAAAAACTACAAGAAATGAATAAAAATTTATAAAAAAATTCTTTTACTTTCTGTGTTGTATATTTTCAAAAAGATGTATTTTACAATTGAGAATTCCAAATTATTATTATGCTTGATACAAATATGTGAATTCTAAATCCTGTGTAGATTTTATATATGTTATGTAATACAGTTATCAAGGCTTTTGCAGTTCAAATTTTCATTAAACCAATTTAGTTTTAAAAACTTGAGTGAGAAATAAAAAATTAATTATAAATAAATTAAGAAAAAATTATGAATCAAGAATTTATTAAACTTAAAGAATCTATATAGCTTGATTATGTAAAAGTTTTAAATAAATTATAAAGGGTTTTCCAATAGGGATATTACAATTTTGTATCTTTATATGAACGCACCTTTAAACTTTTTAATCAACTTTCAATGTCAAAACGTTAGTAAAGTCAACATTTTCATCATGGTAAAGTTCACGAACCAGCAACGTTTGGAAATTATAAAAAATTACTACCGAAATTCTGAGTCGGTGGTCGCAACTTTAAGAGCGCTTACTCCAATTATCGGCCGTAATAATCGTCCCACCCGACAGGCTGTGCGTGCTATAGTGGATAAATTCGAGACCAAATTTACACTATTGGACGTTCCTGTGCCAAAAAGACGTCGTATTGCTCGAAGCGAAGAAATAATCGCAGCCGTAAGTGCATCGATTCAAAATGAGCCGAATCAGTCGATTCCACGTTGTTCTCAAGAATTGTGCATCGCTCAAACGACACTGTGGCGTATTATGCGAAAAGATCTTGGCCCACATGCTTTCAAGATTAAATTGACTCAAGAAATAAACCCACTTGATCATTTGAAACAACGAAACTTCTCCAATTGGGATCTGGCGAAGCTTTAAGAAAATGAAGAATTTCATCGAAAAATCATCTTCAGCGATGAAGCTCATTTCTGGCTCAATGGCTTTGTTAATAAGCAAAATATGCGTTATTGGTCGGCAACGAACCCAAATGTGCTTCTTGAGACACCGTTGCATCCGCAAAAAGTGAATGTTTGGTGCGGTTTTCATGTTGGAGGTGTGATTGGGCCGTAAATATTTTTTCGTGGATGAAAACGACCGTCATGCTACCGTCAATGGAGAGCGCCATCGTGCTATGTTGGAAGATTATTTGTGGCCAGAATTGGATGAACTTGACATCAACGATATGTGGTTTCGTCAAGACGGTGCCAATAGCCACACAGCACGCGTTACAATCGATTTATTGAAAGGCAAATTCGTGAACGTCTTATCTCGAGAAATGGTCCGGTCGAATGGCCGCCTCGTTCATGCGATCTAACTCCATTGGATTTCTTTTTATGGTGCCATATTATGTCACTGGTCTATGCGAACAAGCCAGTAACTTTAGACGACCTCAAAGACAACATCCAACGCGAGATTGCCAACGTTCCGGTCGAAATGTGTGCCAGAGTGGTGGAAAATTGGGTCCAAAGAATCGACCGCTGTAAACGGGCTCGTGGTGGTCATATGACCGATATCGAATTTCATTCATAAAATGTAAAGCTTGCACTACACTCACAATAAATTTGAACTCAATATCTCAAATATTTCTGTGTTTTATTCATAGATAAAATTGTTATGTCCCTATTGGAAAACCCTTTTTAAACTGTGAGACTAAAACAGGATTTGCCATGAACGTGTTAGATGAGAAAAATTACTTTTTACATTCTCATCATGGATGAGAAGGTATTGGTTTAATGTGAAAAATGACTTTTGAACTTTTCATCAAATCTTCACGTTTTGAGACCCCCTGAGTCAGAAAAAATGGTTTTTACGGAAATGTCTGTCCGTCTGTCTGTCTGTCTGTCTGTCTGTCTGTAGTAGGTCGTTTGCGGCTTAACTCTCGATAGAATTATCAGATTGAATTGAGCTTTGGTACACTTTTTTTGAGCCGAAAAAGTAAGGACAAGTTCGTTAACCAGCCACATCCAATCAAAATTGAGGGATTGAGCACTACTTTTGTGTTTTTGAAAAAAAAATTTTGAAAAAATCAAGAATTTCAATCCTGGTTTTTGATAGTGCTCAATAATCTCTACAAATTATCCAGATAACATTTTTTGATTAAATCAAAATTAGGAATGTTACAGCATATTCAAATTCGAAAAAAGTCAATATCAAAATTCCATTTTCCAGTTAAATTATACGAGATACGAAAAAACGTTACGATACAATATTATTTTCTACAGAAAGGCCTACAAATTTGAATTGTAACATTTTTTCATAAGATGCATATTTTTCTTTTTAATTAAAAAAAACTATTGAAAATCCAAAATTCAATTTTTTCGACAAAATATGTGAGATACAAAAAAAACGTTTATCTGGAAAATTGTTTGCCTAAATGAGGTTTACATATTCTCATTAAGACATTTCGGGACAGGATGTATATTTTATGTTTTGATTTGTAATATTAAAAAATTCGATTTTTTTCACCAAAATATGTGAGATACGAAATAAGCATTGTTCTGCAAAATCTTTTTCTTAAATAAAGTTTACGATTGTTTTTTCTTTTTGAGAGATTTGCAAGAAAATAAATTATTTTAATCATGTAATTTATTAAACAGTTACTGAAATGTATACAGAAAATCGAGCACGAAGCGTGAGCGTCATGATGAGAATGTGTTCCTTAAGGCTGATGGAGTCTTAAGTAAGTTGAATCTCCTGTTTCACTTGAATTCAAAAAGAAATAGAGTGACTTTGAGAAAATGTGTAATTCACATCATCTGTAATATTATTATAAAATTGGTTGAGCTTCAGTATCAAATTATAAGAAATAAATTTAAATGTATGCGAAGAGCACAAGACCGAGCGCGAAGCGCGAGGTCCAGAAAGAACGGAGCGCGAAGCACGACGATCGAATCGCGCGTCCTAGGCACGCTCAAACTTGCGAGCTGCGCGCAAAGCGCACAATGATAATGTACCCGACAAGCGGGCAGATTTTTTTCACTAAATTGACTGTAGTTTTTATACCTGTAAAGTAACCAAAGATTCAGATGGAATGGGAATAAAAATTGTTAATGCAGTAAAACGTCATCGACTTTTGGATAGGACTGAAATCGTAAAAAAACCCATAGACGAATTCAATAATTCCGTACATATTTCAATGGAAGCTTCTAAAAAATTTGTCGAAATTCTCATCGACTAGTCACATCCAAAAGTCGACTAAAATTAAAGAAAGTATCGTCAGCTAGAATTTTCTGTGCAGCACGGAAAAAACAGTATATTTAAGAGAACTATATTTTGGTCCTCAGAACCAGAAAATATTGTTATTCACGAAGGATACGAGTTCGTTGACATGACAATACGATATATAGCGATTATAAGCAAAATATTATGCCTGTTATAACGATGCATGCGATAGAGTTGTCGCGTATAATTGATAAGACAATTTATTGCTTGAATATATTTTTAGAAATCTTTAACGCACGCTTTCATACTTTACTCTACACTTCTAAATTTTACTGAACTGTGATTTATTCTTGAACATTTGGTATATCACAAATAATTACAGTAATATCAATTACTTTATAACTTGTCCATATGTCCCAACTTTGATCGGAAGTTGATTAAAATTTCTCAACTTATTTTCTGTGTGTATAAATATCCTGATCATTTCTTTTTGTTGCATTGGGGGATACTTTTAGTTTCTTGTATTTACAGGGACCTTATCTTCCTTTCGAATTTTGTGTTGTGTCAGATGTTTCAAAGGTGCAAGGTAATTTCCTAAGAAGAATAAATCATTAAATTTTAAAATGAGATTTTTAATTTCTTCTTTGCCTTCCTATATATGATACAATTCAGTTTTATCTAATAATTTAATTTTTCTTCCCTGCGTCCATTTTATCATGAAAAATTTTATCTCGTTCGTTGTATCTTCCCATCTTTATTCTGGTGCTTCGAAAAATGATCAATTTCTGCTGTGTTTAAGGATGTAAGATATTTGGTCCAATTTGTATACATTCTGTCAAAAAAGGACCGAGAATTGGTCAATAAAACCCAAACTATTTATTATTCACCCAAATTTATTTTATCGACTTCAAAGTAGGCACCTCCCGAAATAATAAACTTATTCCAACGAATAATCCAATCATCAAAACATTTTTTAAACGCATTTTCCGGAATCGATTTCAGTTCTCGACGCGAATTCACTTTTATGTCTTCTATTGACTGAGTCACCATTTTCTTTACTTTAGCGATATTAACTTCAGTTAAAGACTTTGATGGCCGACCAGAGCGAGGCAAATCACCACATCTCGACCGCTTTTAAATACACTGTACCACTCATATGCACGTGTTTTTTATATAGTCGAATCACCATAAGCCTTCTGTAACATTTTTAGTGATTCCGCACACGAAATTCCAATTGCAATGCAAAATTTGAGACAAATTCTTTGTTCAATATTCTTATCCATTGGAAAAATCGCAAAACACTTTTGAGATAATCTGACAACATCGAGCACTGTAAAAAAACTAAGTGCCAGATCACGTTCGAACTTCACGTCAGTATAGAGGACAGCGGTGCCAGCTTTGCGTCAAAAAGGTTTTTGACAATTTCTTCAAGTGGCGTTTCTTTTCTAAATGCTTCTTCATTTTGAATTAGTTAGAAAATTGATTCTGTTTCGTATAATTTATGTTTAACTGCGTATTCGAATTTGATTGGTAAATTTCCAATTGTCAACATTTTGTGGTCAAAACTTTTCGAGTTAAAGTCCTTTTATCAATTTTTCTCTTATTATCGAAACATTTGATCCAATATCAATGACAAATTTTCCCTTTTGTATGCGATTAAATTTCAATACCACACACGGCGTGTCGTATCTTCTTCGTTCGCGAGCGATTGGTTGTACTTTTGTTGTTCCTGATGTTCCTTCTAATACGAAATAATCGTCGTTCCGTTGGGATCGGTCTGGGGGGCGATTTTCTGTCGATCGTTGGCGAGAATCCTGTCGAGGGTGTAATTCTTTTGTTTTTCCTCGACAATACTTTTCCAAGTGCCCTACATTTTTATAGTGATTGCATTTTTAATTTTGATATTGTGGTTTAGGATTTGGTTGATTACGATCTGTTTACAAATAACCTGACCTCAATGTTGAGATTTCAAATAATTTCACATCATTTTAAGAAATTAAACAAATTCTTCAAAAGATATAATAATTAACGACGATTTCAGAAATATCAAAACAATCGAATTGTCCATTGAAAAGTATAGTCAAATATCAGTTTATAGGACTCGCTGCAGCATTCCCGCCTGTGAGGCAGCAGCTCTCCCGCAATTGTGGGAGAGCAGTTAGTCCACAAAAAAGTAAACCTGCTAACCTATGAAGAGCGCTGCAGTTGCCCTCCAGTGCAGTGGCGCAGGAGCACCAGAGGTAGTGCAGCATTTCTACCAAATTTTTTTTTGTGTAGGTTTGGGTGTGTTTCTTCGTTTTTCTTTTATGACAACGTTAATTTCTGAAGATCAATTAAAACGATGTTTTATGGTTGTAGGTTTTCGAGGTCTAACCCTTATTACAAATTCTTTGTGAACATTTCTCAAAAATGTATTTACACTTTGTATTGTCTGAATGCTATAACGTAATGAGATTTCTGAAGCAGCCACTTTCATATTGTCGATGAAGTGTCTGATTTTATCTTAGTAACTCATAAATCGACCAATGTAACTGTCTGAAGATTCGTGTTGTCCTATCACATATAAGTCTCATTTTTTGATAAGGCATTCCAATTTTTCTCGCTCTCCAAATAGGATTTTTAATCTCATGAAAAAATCTGCTAAGGTTTCGATTCTGTCTATTCTGATACAGTTTTTCGCCTTTCCAATCAATTTGTAACTTTGTTGTTTGGACTAAATGAATATTTTGTTTAATCGAAATAAAGATTTCAGTTCACTTTAAAATATGAAAAAGACTAGAAACCTCAAAAAATACGAGAACTTAATTACTTAGCGATCGACTTTTGAAAACTTCTGAACATTTGTCTGAGTATTTAAATCCTCAATCTCTATATTCGGAGATCTTAGCTGTAGGAATATCTTCCTGATGCAGATGATGACTCTGATTACAGTAAATACTCTCAAAGTTATGGTTTAATTCTGGTAGCAAAGGAGTTCAGAAAGGGTAGATTTTGAGCATGTCGAATGGTAAGTGGAAATCAAAAGGTAGTGGAATCGAAGGCTTGCCTGGATCCCAGGGGAAATCGTATCAGAAATCTGTGCTAGACGCTGCTGCACTCCGCGTACATAGATGGATCCCAAGGCACTCGGAATCGAAGCAACTTCTTTTTACTAACGGTGAGAGCTTCTCCAAAATTCACGCTCTTTCAAATACTTTCTGTCTTTCTTCTTCTCCTTATCTCTTATCGTTCCTCTTATCTCAATCTTTGCATTTCTTACTTCTTAGCATGGCTTCTTCTTTTCCTCACAACTGGAAGAATCTTCAGGAGATCTCCCGAGACCTCAGAACGCAATCTCGGATTAAGGTTCGCCGCATGAGCCCCAGGCATAAGAGAAACGTTTGCACAAGTCGCATATAAATCATGCCGACCGCGGAAACGAGCCTCAGCTTGCCAGTGGTAAGCGAAAGATGTACGAATTTCTAACCTCCCACGAGTAAATTAGTCAAAAAGGATATGGAGAATGGAGGGGCGGAGCTTCAGTTCTGACACAGAAAAAGGAGGGCTGAGGAATGAGTAGGAGCGAGTCTGAGTTGTAATCGAGGGCACCCAAGGGATTCAACTGGTGTCGTCATATTGATTTTTCAGCTGTGTGATTTTAAACTGTACGAAATTTAAAAGAGGTTTGGTTGAAACTAACAAACCGATGTTATAAAATTTAGAGGAGGAGTGCAGGTGATGAATGACGAAGCGTTAGTGAGGAGTACATAATCAGTTTACCGTTAATTACAGATAGCACCGTCGATGATAATACACGGAGAAAAATAGTTTGAGAAGCTTTCCTCAACTTTTGTAAAAGTTGGAACATTTGGACAAGTTGAAAGTTATTCAGTATTATCGTATTAATTTGAACCTGAACTCGAAGCCGTATCAGTACCAACTCGAATTCCTCCCAATGTCCAAATAAAAGTATAATTAGAAATTTTTAAGAATTCGAAACCACTCGAATCCTCAAAACATAAAAAACACAACCAAATTTGGACCAAAATCACCAAACCTCAATTAAACAACCGTGAGAAAACAAACAAAAAAGAAGGCAAGCTTCCAAAACCCCTTTTCTTCTTTTCCTTTTTTTCGTCCTCTTTTGTCTTTATAATCCACCACCATTTACACAAACAAAAAATTAAAAATAAAACTACTCGCCTTCTTTTTTCTTTCCTCCTTTTTTGTTTGTTTTCTCATGGTTGTATAATTGAGGTGTGGTGATTTTGGTCCAAATTTGGTCGTGTTTTTTATGTTTTAAGGATTCGAGTGGTTTCGAATTCTTGAAATTTCTAATTGTATTAATTTGTGACTTAAATTTGAAACTTAACTCTATATTCTTAAAGATTATCGCACTGTTATGCAATATTTAATATTTGGTACGTCACAAATTATTACAATAATATTAAATAATTTCGAACTTTTATATATATGGGTTATTCCATATCAGATTTACAATCAAAATTTTGATTAACCTGAAATTTTTTTTCCTCGTTCTAGAGAGGAAAAAAAATGACACGTATTTTTTTTCAATGTGATATGTAAATTTTTCAAGTTATTGATTTTTTCATTTTCAAAGTGCAAAAAATGTTTTTTTCAATACTGCTTCTAATATTCAACGAAGAGCATAGAATACATAAATAAAATATGCCATGGGATCTACTATTAAGTCCATGCTTTCATCAAAACTCAGAAACGGTATTTAGTACTTTCTATGCAACAATTAAGTAAACAAATGAACTTATCTCAAAAGGGACATGTTTGAATTGAATCATTTTTTGTGTAATTTGTTCGTTAAGTACTCAGAACTTTGTGTCAAAATTTGGTAGTGGACCGTTTGATACTTCTCGAGAAAATTTTTTTTTTGTGTGACCGTGCACTTGGAGCGCGCAACGCGAAGTATAGAGTCGATAGTCCAAGCAATAGGGCATTTATTATGAATGATTTATGACATTATTTATTTCAGAAAACGGACTGCGCCATCAGAAGGAAGGTTGGTCATAGAGTAATTGTGTCATGTTTTGGACTATAGATTTTGGATTTTTATTTTATTTTATTTGGAGTTTTGGATTATAGATTTATAAATTTTTTATCAACATTTAAGACCAAAAAATCGCACTTTTTAAATTTTTTTTTATAACATTAAAGGTAATTATCCAATCATGACGACATCAGTTGATAAGTTGTAGACAATTGAATTGCCAACAAAATAAGCTGTCGCTTGATCTGATTGGATAATTAGAAGCGGAGAAAATTCGGAAAAACCGGTAAATTTAGATTTTGTTAAACAAATTAATATCTCAGTTAATTTTTAACTTTCTAGGGTTAAGGTTTGGTGGAAAAGTAGCAGACTTTATGCTCTTCAAATGCATGAAAAAACGGACACTTTGAGATAATACGTTTTCACGCTATTGACACTTTAATTTATTTAATCCGTTAATTGTAAAATGTCTGCTTGCCGCAGAGGTGGTCCGATTTTTATTTTGAAAACGGCTTTTAAAAATATAAATCAAGCACAAAATAACGTCAATCTTGGTTTTTCGCTAAAATGTTGCACATTAAAAAAAGGCCCAAACATGACTTCAAACTCCTGAAAGACAAGCACGAAAAGCTAGTCTTCAAAGGTCTGTGTATTTTCAAATAACGACACCATTACAAACATTACCAACTGACAACAATTGAATTTTCATTTATTTGAAAGTATTGGATGTAAAAGTGCATTGTTGATAAATTACATGACTGCTTTCGAATTAAACAGTGTTTCTTTCTCAAAAGACTTTTTATTATTCACCGACTTTTATTTGTGGGAACTGCATAAAATCCTCATCGGAATATGGTAGACTCACTTACAAATGTTTGAGTGAGCTCGACTCTATACTTCGCGTTGCGCGCTCCAAGCGCGCGGTCACACAAAAAATTTTTTTTCTCGAAAAGTATCAAACGGTCCACTACCAAATTTTGACACAAAGTTCTGTGTACTTAACGAACAAATTACACAAAAAATAGTTCAATTCAGACATGTCCCTTTTGAGATAATTCCATTTGTTTACTTAATTGTTGCATAGAAAGTACTAAATACCGTTTCTGAGTTTTCATCAAAGCATGGACTTAAGAGTAGATCCCATGGCATATTTCATTTATGTATTCTATGCTCTTCGTTGAATATTAGAAGCAGTATTGAAAAAAACATTTTTTGCACTTTGAAAATGAAAAAATCAATAACTTGAAAAATTTACATATCATGTTGAAAAAAAAATACGTGTCATTTTTTTTCCTTTCTAGAACGAGGAAAAAAATTTTCAGGTGAATCAAAATTTTGATTGTAAATCTGATATGGAATGACCCATATATATATATATATATATACATATGACAACCCGACAACAGAATAAATACGTTTTAATTTCTTAGCTACTTTCTACAGTTTCGGAATGTCATTATTTCAAATTATCATGAAATTAGTCCATAATCTATGAAATTAGCAATAAAATTATTTCATAAGTTGACAATTATACCAACTTAAGTTTTAAAACTCGCAATACTTTTTAGTCACCCAATAGCACATAAATTGGCAAGATCTGAAGAAAGCGCCAAATGCTATGCTACAATAACGCGACGCTAACTCGGAGTCCGTCCCCTGATTAAGTACTACTAATTTAATGAAAGGGCGATTTTTTACTTACGTTACTCAGGTGGAAATGTACAACTGTTTCGGCACGGAATAGTATTGGCACTATTATCAAAGGTAAGTCGGTTGGGAGTTAAAAGTTGGTACTGGTATGGAATAACTGAAGCGGTACTATTTTAGTACCGCCAATCGTCGGCATAACTTCTTATTAAGATGTTTACCAGTACTTAAATTCTGTACCAGTACAGAGGCCATACTAAACCAGTAAAACGCCGAGGCGCCAGTTGAAGTAGTACCAAATGTAATGAAGTTTGCAATAATCTTTGGTATAGTTTCAATTGCTTTTTCATAAATCAATATTTTCATTGTCAAACATTCTGAATATAACATTTAATATTATGTAGTTATTTTTGAAAATATTAATTCTTTGTTCATTGTAGTTTTAAACTGGAATATCGACTGGAATCGTTATCATTACAATTAAATCAATGCTGACTGTAGCAAAATACTTGGAACCGTTCGAAATAGAGCTAATTCGACGCGAAATTTTAAAATCTTTCAAACGCCTTTTTACAAATATTTCTAACATAATTTTTCACGGAGATAGCCGCTTTCAAAGGCGAGCATGTCTTTAATACAATTTTTGTAGGTGGTCTCACAATTTTGACCGGTAGTGTATCATATAATGGTTAAAAAATGATGATGAAAAAAGTCTTTTTAGCCAAAAGTATAATCATTTTAGGTAAATGAACTTAATTACATGCTTCTGTTATTTACTTTATATTAGAATCTATTAAGCGAACGCTGGACCCTGAAAATGCGTGTACTTCCTTCATGTGGGATCATTTTGAGAAAAATGGTGGCGAACGGTAAATATTTGCTGCCGAATGCAGAACTTCTGTGCCATTGCGTCTAGCTATCTTCAGAGAAAAATGTTTGCGTGATTGGGATACTGTGTCGACGACGAGGGTGCTTTGAAATTCAAATTTCGTGAATACCGTAGTGTTAATGACAGAGAATGGCAATAGAAGAGGGATAGATGCATATGACGTAAACTGAATTGTTGAAGTTACGCCTTAGTCCGTGCAAAGCAACTTGGCCACCACTTATGCCGTACTTTTCTATTTAAGACTTAAAATTGGTGGGAGAGGTTACGAATAAGTTTCTCGTGTCGTGTCATGTCGTGTGGCCAACGCGAATTAATATGATGGAGGAAGTGAAAAGTTCAGGTGAAAATTGTGTTGCTTCAAAGACATCGTTTGAAAAATATTTCTTTACACTGACGATATATTTATGTTTTTTGTCCATTATTTTGGAATTACGGAAATGATTTGTAGGTCTCAAAAATTAATATTTTTTTTATCTAAAAGCGATATCTAATCGAACAGTTGTAAGCAATAGCAAAACGGACAAAATCAAAGATTTGTGAGCCTAGTTTTTGTTCAATGATCTATCTGCGCCGCTTTTTGATGAAAATACTACGATTATTACCATTTTTATGAATGTTTTTCTAGTCCAGATTTGTCAAAAATTATCTATACTAATAAAGAATTATAGTTTCAACTACACAAATCGTCATTTGTTGCGGTCAGCTTATGATTTCAGTAGAATTATGTCTTTTTTATAATATTTAAAGAATATAAAGGCTGAGCCACTAGGCGATATAAGGAGATCTTTCTGTGGAGAAGGAGATTTCGAACGCTTGTGTAGCTCAGTGATTAGAGCAGTCGACCGGCAATCGAAAGACCGGGGCTCCAATCCCAGCGCAGTCAAAAGCGTCTTTTTTTCCATAGAAAATTGTTTAAATTCTTTAAATATTGAATTCATTTGCATTTATTTGCGATACAAGAGTTTTAAATTGTCTACGAGGACACCTGTTGACAACGTATCCTATCTGATACGCGAATAGTGATCCTCCGATAATGTAGGCGGTGACAAAAATTTCAAACTCAACTAATTAATTTGAAATTTTTAATAATATTTAGTTGAAATTTTACGTGTGAAATTAACAAAAGTTTGTACTTTCACGAATAATTCTATAAGTTTTGTATGTAATTTTATTTTTTTATTTTTGTAACTTAAGAAAATTGAGACTGATAGAATTTAATTTTCCCCATGATTGATTTGAGCATTTAACACAATCAACATTGTTGTCAATTAAGAAAATTTGAAGTAATTGCTCCAAATATTTCTATGTGGACCCGGTAAATTCATGATTAGTTAATTTTCTCACAAATAGTGACTCCAAAAATGCAACAATTACAAAGTAGCAGTTTAATTTTATACATATCTAATTGAATACTTCACAGATAATCAATATTTGTCATATTCTTTTTAAATATGGAAATTCTGGTTTTACATACCGAGAAAAAATACATACAGGGTGCACTATCTAGACCTTCGGTATTTCAACATTGAATAACTCTGTTGTTTTTCAGCCGATTTTGACAAATGAGCACGATTCTCATTCAGTCATAAGTCACTCAGTACCATTTTAACCATGAGTCAATACACACCGAAAGAACGCGCCTAAATCGTAGCGTTTTATATTGAAAACAACCGTTCTTACAGCGCAAGTTCTCGGGACACGTTGTGTCGAAAAATGGCCTCCTCGTTCTCCGGATTTAACTGTACCCGACTTTTTTCTTTGGGGTTATTTAAAAAACAAAGTATATGCCAGCAGGCCAAAGACAATTGACGAACTTAAATGTAACATACGAGCCGAAACAGCTGCTATAACGCCCGAAATGCTGGCCAATGTTATGCAGAATGCGCGAAAAAGAGCTGCTTTTTGTGTACCGAATGGAGGTGGTCATTTAATAGACGTTGTGTTCTAAAACTAATTTGAAATAAATGGTAAAGTATATCCTAAACAAATCTTGCTCATTTGCCAAAATCGTCTGAAAAGTGTCATAGCTATTCAATGTTGAAATACCGACCGTCTAAATGGCACACCCTGTAAAAACTGAAAAAAGCCAAAAATCGTAAACATGTGCCTAATCGTATTGTACCCATCAATTTTGCGAATGATTCTTAACAGATTGTAGGTTTGGTTTTCTTCAGCTGATTCAACTGAATTCCACAGACAAAACTTCTGATGAATCAGCGTTGGTCTGTGTTTTTGCGTCTTGTTTTTTTTGGAGGCCAAATCTTGTTCCATCCTTTGTTGATCGTTGAACGTGACTCTTCGTCCCATGCCGAAGCTGCTCAAAAATTCACGTTTTTTATATTAATGACTTTTAAATGATTGTTACGTCTTAATAAAGTATAAAATGCATTTATAAGTAAGTAAATCATAGGAAACATTGTACACCCGGTAGATTAAGAATAATCTCTTCCGGAAGACGAAAACTCGGAACAGAAACAAAAAATAAACATGCACCTGAGATTAGGATGCATCCTAGACGCGAAAAATCGAGTTGAATGCACCTTCTAGAGTCTCGAATTTTTAAATAAGAAATAATTCATGAATTCAGATTAATTAAGTCACAAGAAAATCATAAATAAACAAATGTCAATTATATATAAAAATCACAGAGGTTAGATAATTATAATAAGGTAATTGTAAATGTACAATTTTATAAGCAAACTTGTTTAGTATTGGAGCAGTTCAACCTGGACTTGGTTCTAGGTAACATAACTTCTATTTTGTCAAACTTGGACATGGTCCAACAAAATTCAAATTTCTTTTCTTGATTCTCACGCCTGTGTAATTTACGTCAGTTAAAATCTATAAACAGTTTATATCTCACGTTAATGAAAGGCCAATACGATCCCCCAGCGACTTGTATCATATTCGACCAGCAGATTCTTAAATGAACTGTCAACTAAGTTAAACATTGTGTGCAAATCATTTCTTTTCCTGTGAACTTTATAATAGGTTTGTAGTTCCTACTGATTTTTCAATATTTCTTGTTTTTACAGCGCGTTACACTCTGGACATTAATTTCGTTCAGTGTGTTTCGCGTCAACATTGTTTGTTACCTAATGTTTATTTAACAATATCGAATATCAATAATTATTCAACGTTCTTACTTTTTTAACAACGTGTTACGTCAGAAACGTAACATTTCTCTTCTTAAAAGATTCTTCGTTTTATGTAAGGATCGAAAAGGATCCTCTTTAAGGGATGAGGAGAAGTCAGTGATTGAGAATGGTTATTGATATAATGTATGTTTATTGACAATCAAATTGAGAAACGAATAAGCATCATGGAATTGGAAATCGAATTGAAATTTAGATGTACCTTTATAATTACCCCGAGTGAAATTTGCCTGATGATTTATTGAGTCCAGTGGAGCGAAGGTGGTCAGTTGAGTCTTCGTTGTAATCTTTGAGATAGTACTTGTTTGATGGGAAATTCGTAGTTGAGACGGTTGGTCTAGTCGATTCTTGATCCTAGTTTTAGAGAGAAATTTGGAAGGTGATTCCCCTTCACTTTCTAATGTCGTTGAACTCAGCGTCGAGTAAGAATTCGTCTGAGTAGCGGTAAAATCTGATGAGGCTGGACTGAACTCGTAGCGTAGAGATAATAAACTTGACCAGACTCGCGGCGTAGAGATGATGGTACTGGACTGACTTCTCTTGGGACTTTTGCTTTTTATAGAACTTTTGCAAGGTTGCCTATGGTGGGAGCAAAAACAGGATGTGCCACCTTTTCCATATTTGGTATTAAGATCGGATGAGTTGCCTTCTCTGATGACTCGTGTTCCAATGAAATTTATTACCTGGCACTAATGTCGCAGTCTATTTGATCTGTTGTTCGATTCTAACGAAAAGGTCAAGGTGTATCATCTTTTCCATATTTGGTATTTTAAGATCGGATGAGTTGCCTTCTCTGATCACTTATGCTTTGATGAAATTTATTACCTGGCATTAGTACTAACATTATTAGTGCATTTATAGCTTTTCTCGATCAACTATTGAGATTTAGCCGTGTAGCTCAGTTTTTCTCAAGAGAGGGAAATTCTAGAAATTTTCCTCAAAGTCCTCACGCATCAGATATGACAGCTTCACCTTCATTGCACTTTACTGGGCCTAAAAGTGCATCCATGCTCTTCCGAAATTTTTAAGAAAACAGTAACGGTGGAAATCTGACATCTCTCCTGCAAGGATACACTTCTCCGTTTATTTCCTCTGAAAACCCTGTATTGCCCTTTCCAATATAACTCGGACTTATATCTCTGTTGACAGCTGAATTAAAGCCGAAGACAGACGTTAACAATAAAGTCAAGAAGGTCTGTCTAGTATGAAAAATCTATCTTAGTTCTAAATTTTTGAATAACTTAACATACGGCCTTAATTGGGTGAAAATTATAGACTTTTTATAGTCGGAATCGGTAGAAAAATTATAGCTGTTTTTAGCTTCTTATAGATGATATAATTTCACCAATAATAAATCTATAATTTTTGTCTGATTAAAACTCTTGACAGCAATTAATAATGAAGAAAATAGGCAAATTAAATTGAGATACTTTTAATTACCTAAAAGTTATTATGTACCATGTAGTGGATCAGGTTTAAATATATATTTTTAACGTTATACCAATTTCAAGAACGGACATCCTTCATTATTATGTATTTTCACTGCAAAGATGGATTTTTATTTAGCTACTGATATTCACGGTCATGATTAATATCATTAGCATGGTTTTCGGTAACTATGATCAATAAAAAAACTAGCATTCAGTTTATTGTTCCTAATAGAAAATAGCAATGATGATCACATAATATTTATCATAGAAGAATCCTGAACATTTACTCCGCTGTATCACGATGACACGAGCAAATGGGGGTCTCTTTATTGTACATTTTTTTTCTGGTTTTCATTCCCAGGTAGACCAACGATTATTACTAAAAAGTGTTTCTGCTTTGGTAATCCGCAAGGGCTATTGGATATCACGCGCCGGTGAAAAATTCACTCGACAGGTATACAGATATACGTATCAGTTCCCAACGTGTTCAATCACTCGGTGATACCTGTTTTTTATCCGTGTTATTTGAGGGTATTTCAAACTTAATAATCAGTTTTCCAAATGTAGAAAATACAGTTCCGTATATAATATTGTATATAGCTTTAGAGGTGGTGGATGATGAAAATTTGTCACTATTTTATTTTTTTACTACCATCATTTCTTCATATTTACTTATATTCGTATTTCTCTTTTCATGCCCGCATTCAATTCCCCCTGTTCTACCTTAATCATGATAATATTTTTTTATGTCTTCTTCATTTGTATTTTTTTATATCACTCTTGTAGACATCCATATTTTTTTCACCGTTGATATTAATAAGAATAATATTATACTGAATATGGAAATGGATAAATTATTTTGCTTATAACTTATGATGTTTCTCGTAACAATAATAAAAAAAACGCACGGCACTGCTTTTTTCTTTGTCATACCTTTGTAGTGTGTGAGAAAAAATATAAATTTTAAACAAATAAAGAGCTTTGTTGCTCAAAAAGATTGATAAATGAGAACAGGAATAATTTATGGCATGGAGAATGGTAAGATTTTAAATCTCTATGATAAAAAATATTGAATATTTTTTTAATGTAAAATTTTCAATTACAATAATATGTTTTAAATTTCCAGAAAAATATCTACTCACTTCAAATGAAGTTAAAAAAAAAAATTAAAAATTTTTAATTCGACGGGAAATTCAGATAAGTATTTTTTATTTCACTTTCAATGATATTCTTGAAAAGAGACGTTTACTTTGTGAAATGTTTTTTTTCTTTTTCAGAAAGAGTCAAAATCGAAGCAAGGGGGAAAAATAAAGGATTTAAGAACTAAAATTGTGTACGTATTTATGTTTCTTATAAGTTGCAGAAGCAAAAGTACATAAATAATAATGTAATAATACTTTGAAATATCTTAAAGCTGAACTTTATAATTTATCATTCTGAACAAAATATCAAAACACTAAATGATGTTTATGTAATCAAATCCTCGATAGCCATTGATTATTGTAAAAATTGTTCCCGGGACTACAATTAAAGTTTCAAAATTCTGCAAACTGGCTCAGGAGTCTACGTTTATGTATTCTGTTAGTTCTTATACTAAAAAGTTGTAAAAAATTATTTTTACAAAACTTCAATACTCATAGCTGCCGTTCTGGAGTGGCAAAGATCCAAATACACGCAAAATTAGAAGAATTTAGAGCAATTATTTTAATTACAGTCAAGGATTCATGTGATATTTTGTGAGTATTTGGAACTTGGCAACTCTAGAACGGCAGCTATGAGTATTGAAATTTTGAAAAAATGATTTTTCAGAACTATTTGTAATGAGGACTGATAGAGTACGAGAATTAAGACTTATGAGACACTTTACAGAATTTTGAAACTTTACTTGTAGTCCCGGGAACAATTTTTACAATAATCAATGGCTATCGAGGATTTGATTACATAAACATCATTTAGTGTTTTGATATTTTGTTCAGAATGATAAATTATAAAGTTTAGCTTTAAGATATTTCAAAGTATTATTACATTATTATTAATGTACTTTTGCTTCTGCAACTTATAAGAAACATAAATACGTACACAATTTTAGTTCTTAAATCCTTTATTTTTCCCCCTTGCTTCGATTTTGACTCTTTCTGAAAAAGAAAAAAAACATTTCACAAAGTAAACGTCTCTTTTCAAGAATATCATTGAAAGTGAAATAAAAAATACTTATCTGAATTTCCCGTCGAATTAAAAATTTTTAATTTTTTTTTTTTAACTTCATTTGAAGTGAGTAGATATTTTTCTGAAAATTTAAAACATATCATTGCAATTGAAAATTTTACATTAAAAAAATATTCAATATTTGTTATCATAGAGATTTAAAATCTTACCATTCTCCATGCCATAAATTATTCCTGTTCTCATTTATTAATCTTTTAGAGCAACAAAGCTCTTCATTTTTTTTAAAATTTATATTTTTTATCACACACTACAAAGGTGAGCTTCTTGCTGTCACACTCGATTCCAATTTTCAACTATTTACACTTGTGTGTCTGAATAATAAATTCACTCACTGTTGTTTAAAATTCTGCCGCACTTTCGGCAATATTTTTAAAACATGATACATTTAATTTTAATATTTTTACTATTTTTTTAAAAATGACATTTGAAAACCTAACCTGTACCATATTTAAAATTAAATATGGACAGGTTTCACTATTACGGACCTAGAAGAAAGCGAACACACATGCGCAAGACATGCACGACCTCTTTCGAACTGGCGCGAATTTAAAAAAAACGCCTGAAAAAGATCTTTTCGAATAGCGAAAGTGCATGTTGGGCGGTATTTCGTATACTAAACTACTCCCAATTATATTCCCTATTCTGCAACCCACTCGTGCCTACTCTGTATAATAAGGAAATGACAATACTTATAATTTTTATTATTATCATCGTTGATGTAGTGGCGTAAAGAAATGAATGCAGTATTAAACATCTGGCATAACAACATTATATGTATCTCATAATAGAAAATTCATCCTGGCGCCACTGAAAATCCCTAGCTGTAAAATTGGCGTGGCATTCAACGTGTTAAAAAATTCAATATTTGCGACAAAATTTACATATTCTCATGCGCATAATAAATAATAGACAAATCGGTTTCAAGATGTACCTACTCAAAGTATTATTCAAAAGTAAGGTTGCTGCGTTCAAAGTAGTCCCCTTGGGACTTAAAAACGTTCCTCAACGCAGAATCCATGTCATAGCGTTTCTGAAACTCGTCTTTTGATATATCTTTCAGAGCCTTCGTTATGTTTCTTTGAATCTGAATAACGTCCTCAAAATATGCTCCGTTCATATCTCTTTTGACTAGAGAAACAGGTAAAAGTCATACGGTGGCAGATCAGAGGAATAAGATACATTGTGGCAATTGATTTTGAATTCAATAAAAGTTCTTTTACTTCCAAGGCAGTATGCATCGGAGCATTGTCATGATGAAGGATCCAGGAGGTTGCAATCTCTGACTGAACACGAAAAAGACGTTTGCAAAGCCTTTGCAGAACCTTAAGCTAAAACTATGTAACTTTTTTATTAAGCGAAAAATACTCTTTATGAATAATTCCTTTGGATCAAAGAAGAATATCAACATCGCCTGCATATTCCAATTTGGCAATCTCGTTTTTCCGGCAGAGGACACGAAATTACTTTGCACTGTATTTTCAAGATAGTAGTCAACATTTGTTAACGTGACATAACAAAATTTTATACTTATATTTTTTTGGCTGCAGAAACAAGCTATGCATTTATGTAGAGTCATTAAAATTAAGATTTTTCTAACTGGAACCCTTTTCTGGTCATTTAGATTATTATCAGGATTACAAAATCCTCACCACTTAGATTCCTAAATTGAGCAAAGTTCAAATATTACAAATTTCAGAATAGCAAGACATACTATTGAATTTAACACTGAACCTACCGACAGTTCTTGTATACCTATTCCTACCGAGCTCGGTCAAATTGACCGTCAATAAAAAAAAGTTATCGATTTTATTATTCAATTTTCTTGGAAAAGAGAAAAAAAACTAGAAGTAAAGAGTGAAGAAAATATTATATGCATATTTTAAGAAAAGGCATATAGTTTGATAACGGTATTATAACGTTTAAATATGTGTAAATTTTACAAAAGTTTGAAAACGGTCAATTTGACCGGTACTGATAAGTTTAGTGTTAATTTTACTGGGCATTTCATTGCTAACGGTCTTTATGAATCGGATTGTATTGGATCCAAGTAGAAGCTAACTACCATTTAAATGAAATTAATCAGATTCCCATACGAATCCCAATATATTTATTGGTTCTATGAAATACTTTTAAATCTTAAATGATATTTTTTTCATTTAAAACCACATCGAATTAGGCAGTTTCCTCTTAAGAACTAAATCCATATTAAACGGAAGTATGTTAGGAAAGAAAACTTCTGTGAAATTCCGATGACACTGTCAGGAAATAAGAACAGTTGGGAAATAAGTCGAGGACAGAAACAGCCTTTGAGTCCCTCCTCGTGATGAATTTGTGCAAACACTAAGCAATGTGTTGTATCCATTCACAAATCAATCATCTTTGAAACTCGGCATTCGGCTCAAGGATAATCTTCGACATAGTTAAGATCCATTCATCAGGTTGTATCTTTCGTATTTCTCCCGATTTCTGGCACTCATCACTAATCAGATTTTCCGTGAAACCTGGAGATAGTTTAAGCATACACTGAAAAAAATATATCTTAGTTTCTTCTTTTTTTTAGGTGAAATTCTCCTATAATTTATGGTATTTTAACCCCAGAAAATCGTTAAAAAAATTTTCCTATTTTTTATCGGACTTTACTAACCATCGGAAATTGTGCTATAAAATAAGGGGCTTCTTCCAAAAAAACATCATACAATTTCCTAATCGAATGTCTAATTAAGACTTTTTCAAAACAGTATACCAGGTCTAGAAGTATGAAACCGGAATTTCCCTATTGATGGTGCTTGTCATCAGTTTAGGGACCGTACGACCGCTTCTGCAGCGCCATCTTTTTCCTCTAGCGACTGAGAAAGATTTTTAGTAGACAACAACCCAAGTTCGATATACCAGTGTATTTACTACAAGCATCAACATGTCGAGTTTTGTGCCTACGAACTACGATTTGCGGACAGCACTGGTTTTTTGTTATCACTTGAAGAAAACTGCTGCAGAATCGCATCGAATCCTTGTCGAAGCTTACGGTGAACATGTTCTTGGCAAAACACAGTGTTTCGAGTGGTTTAAAAAATTCAAAAGTGGTAATTTTGATGTGAGAAACGAAGATTGTGGAAAACCACCGAAAAAGTTCGAAGACTGGGATCAGAAGGGTCTGTCAACACGAATCGCTACCAACAGCAAATGATCGATTTAAATCGAGCATTACAAGAGAAACGACTGGATTATCGAAGAAGGCAACACAAAGTCATTTTTCTTCACGATAATGCCCCATCACACACAGCGAAACGGGTTAAGGAAACGATCGAGACGTTCAGTTGGGAAATACTGGCGCATGCTGCTTATTCTCCAGACTTGGCTCCGTCGGATTACCATCACTGCGCCATGCTCTCACTGAACAGTGCTTCAATTCGTACGAAAATGTAAGAGAATGGCTGGTTAACTGGTTTGATTTAAAAGACGAACAGTTTTATTGGCGTGGCATTCATCACCTTCCGGAGAGGTGGGAAAAATGTGTAAATAGCAATGGAGATTACTTTGAATAAAATATTTTTGATCATTTTCATGCAACAAACGTGCAACTTTCGCAAAAAAATTCCGGTTTCATACTTCTACACCTGGTAATATCACTGTTTTAATTTCGGAATTCTACTTATATTTTTCTACTTATCATTGACAACCTGTGTGAAAGGTGAAATTATTCAGGCTTTAATTATCATGCACAAATTACGAAACAATGATAGTAATTATATTAGTCAATTTAAACATTTATGTATTAGGTGCGCAACTAAGTTCCCGCGGTTTTTTTTTTATGAAAATGCAACTTCATTGTGAAAAAATGGTTACAAATAAATCATTCAAAGTATTGCCTATCGTTAGCTACAACTTTTGCTCATCTTTCTGGTAGAGCTCGAATACCGTTACGGTAAAAGTTTTCATCTTTTGAGCCTATCCACGAATCAAGCCATTTTTCGATGTCTTCATATGAGCGGAACTGCTGATCAGCCAGAACCTGTACCATCGATCGGAACAGGTAATAATCTGACGGCGCAATATCTGGGGAATACGGCGGGTGGGGTAGGACTTCCCATTTGAGCGTTTCCAGGTAGATTTTAACGGGTTTGGCAACGTGAGTCCGAGCGTTGTCATGCCGTGTGTACACTTTTTCGTGCATCTGCTCGTATTGTGGCCATTTTTCGCGCAATGCTCGGCTCAAACGCATCAATTGCGTTCGATACCGTTCCCCAGTGATGGTTTCGTTCGGTTTCAACAGTTTATAATAAACAACACCAACCTGGTCCCACCAAATACACAGCATAACCTTTATAAAAGTCACTTTTTTAAAATTAAAATTTAATAAAATTAGTGACTTTTTATGAAGTCAACTTTATAAATTTTTTTATAAAATTTGTAAAGTTTGTATCTAGTTTTTATGTAAGATTGACTTAATAAAAGCACGTATTTTTTTATAAAGTCAACATTATAAAACAATTTATACATTATGAGTCTTAATAAAGTAATTTTATGAAAACTGAATAAATGTATCAAATTTGTATATAGTAAACCTTATGAAAATTTTATAAAGTTTTCTGTTTTTAAAAAGAACTTTTTTTTATTAAAAGACCAAACTTTATAATATTTTTGTATAGTTGACTTTATGAAAAGTCAGTATTTTTATGAGGATTTGTTTTTTATGAATAATCGCATTTCATAAAAAAACCGGACTCTTTTAAAAAAATTTAAAGTTGACCTCATAAAAAGTCATTAATTTTATGAAGTTTTGTGTTTTCATAACAAGTAGCATTTTATAAAAAAAAAAAAGCAAAAATTTGTAGCGTAGCACACACAGAATATTTTCACTTTTGAAATTTAACAATCCAAAAAAGAATATAGCAGTTCGAAGGGCATCTTCCAGGCAGTTAGATACTTGACTGCCATACACGAAAAAAATTTGTCGCTTAAAATTTAACAGACTATTCGAAGAGTCGTGGACAGAAAGTAAAATCGGAGAAAGTCTTGTAAGGTTTCAATGACTTTTAGGAAATAGGAGTAAAAGCCGAATAACTTTTAAAAAACAAGGTCGAAGAAAAAAAGTCGCATATTTATTATTATAAAAGTATTTTAAACACTAACTGATCTTTTCTAAGAAGTAATGAAAAGTTTCATAATCTTTGGATTCATTTGTCACAGATTTTAAAAGACCATCGAATAATTTGAAATGAAAGTAATTCAAACAGATAGTTTTGTAAATTGTATTCTAAAGTCCATCAGATTTTATATGCCGTTTTCTAAAATTTTCTCATTCGTAAAAAGCGATGCTCAGAAGCGTAATTCATAGCATCGCGCAGCAGACAATGCGGCTCGGCTTTTTGTTTTTGTAATAATTTTGGTTAGATTTTGAAATTACGTGTCGTTTGGTTTCGTTTGAATCTGGATTGAAGCGTACGGTGAAGAATTAGTTTTTATAATTTTTATAATATGTTTTAAAATTCTATTAACCCCCTCTCTCGAACCAATACACCACCCGCGGAACCGCCTTTCGGCTTTAAACTTCACGGGTGGTTGGTACCATTAAAGTCGCGTACGACTCTTCCGTCATCCGTTCGCTCGGAACCTACATCCGCGGCCACACGCCCACTAGGCAAACCGACTAGCCGCGCCACCCAGGGGAGAAAACATAGATTCCACCCCCGAACGACGCGGACAGCTAAGTCCATCCGAGACGTAGGACCGCGTGTGCAGGTCCCGATGCGATTTCTACTGGCCCTCCCCGTTGTTTCGCTCCCGACGCCCATCAAGTTCTCTCGTCTTCATCACAAGTGTGACGAATGACTCGATGAGCGTCCAGAACCGTTCAGACTGGAGTATGAGGGGGACCATCGTGTCAGGAGTAAGTTCGGAACCCATCGCCTGACCGAGGACCCCCCTAGCCACACCCCATTTTGCGCAGACGAAGAGTGCGTGCTCCGCGTTATCCACCGGGAAATCGCAGCAGCAACACGTCTCCTCGTCTCTCTTCTTAAAGCGCTTCAGGTACGCGTTAAAACAGCCATGGCCCGAGAGCGCTTGCGCCAAGTAA
Source organism: Diplolepis rosae (assembly GCA_030998225.1). Classification (NCBI taxonomy): domain Eukaryota; kingdom Metazoa; phylum Arthropoda; class Insecta; order Hymenoptera; family Diplolepididae; genus Diplolepis; species Diplolepis rosae. The sequence continues at coordinate 555,033 of JAPYXD010000171.1, forward strand.
AAGCCGACTTCCCCGTGCTTTCTATTCAGTCAGGTGGCAAGCTCCGGGATCAGGCGGTAGGTCCATCTCCCTGTCTGCTCACCATGCCATCTCATCTGCCATTTCTCGACGAGTCTGCGCCTTCCATCCTTGCGGATGGCCTCCTTCGCGCGAGCGATTTCCTGCAGGTCTGCGCAGGTAAGCTCCTTGCGAAGCTGAAAGGTCTCTTTCCTTTCCTCCGCCAATAAATCTATTGGCGGGACGCTCGCCAGGACCAGCGCAGCGCTCGTCGAGATAGTTCTATATGCCGAAACTATTCTCAGCGCGACAAGTCTCTGCGCCGAGAACAGCTTCTTCTGGATAGCATGGTTTTGCAAGGCATTGGCCCAGACCGGAGCTGCATAAAGCAGTTTCGAATGGACCACGCTCGCCACCAATCTTCCTTTCGCTTCCCTGGGTCCACCAATGTTTGGCATAAGCCGGGCCAAATTCGCTCCATATTGGATGGCTTTGGCAGCTGCGATCTTTAGGTGTTCGCCAAAACTGAGCCTACGATCCAGCTGCACCCCCAGGTACTTAATGCTTGTTTTCCACTCGACTTCATGCTCTCCGAGAACGATCCTCGGATATTGGAAGGATTTCCTGTCCGTAACGAGCAAAGCCTCGGTTTTCTCAGGGGCCATTTTAAGGCCTCTGCCATCCAACCAGCGCTTCGCTCGCCACAGACTTTCATTGATCCTCAGCTCTAGGATTCTGACGTCGTCAGCGGCGCACACGACAAGTGCGTCTTCCGTGAAGCCGACGATGCTCGTTCCAGCAGGTAGGTCCATGCGCAGAAAGTCATCGTACATGACGTTCCAAACGAGTGGACCCACCCGCGACCCTTGAGGAGCGCCACATGTCATCTCTTCTTGAAGAGACCATTTGACGCCCTCGTATATCACCCACCTGTCGCTCAGATAGTCATCTATCATTCGCAACAGGTAGTCTGGAACCTTTTTCCGCATCATCGCCTCGATACAGATGTCCCATCTCGCGGTATTGAACGCATTGCGTATGTCAATGCTAATCAACGCACTGAATCCCTTACGCTTACCGGTTCCTTTTCTTGCATTTGTGGCGATGTTAACCACAGCTTGGATGGCGTCCACAGTGGACCCGCCTTTCCTGAATCCGAACTGGTTCTCCGAGAGCCCGTTCTCCCCGACCAAGAGAGCCTGAAGCCGTTGTAGAATCAACTCCTCCAGAAGCTTCCCCATCGTATCCAATAAGAATATTGGTCTATACGACGAGGCAACCGCTAGAGGTTTGTTGTCGTTCCTCAGAAGGACCAACCTCTGCCTCTTCCAATCCGCGAGGAACCTCCCCTTCCGAAGACAGGAGTTAAAGACTTCTAGGAGGATCTCCGGGTATGCCCCGATCACCTCTTTGAGGATCTCGTTCGGCACCCCGTCGATACCCGGCGCTGTATTTGCCTTAAGCCTTCCACCCGCTCTCTTTAGTTCTTCGAGAGTGAAGAGTTCCTCGCGCCGGACCACGCAGGAACTTCGGTCCTCTCTTTGGAACGGCTCCACGTGTGGGAACAAGCTTCGCACAATGTACTTGACTCGATCGGGATTATCCAGGCCCGGGGTCTTTCTTCTAGCCACCAATCTCTTGGTGACTATTTTGAAGGCGAGACCCCATGGATCCTTCTCGACCTCACCGATCAAGTCTTTCCAGCATGGAAGTCGGCTTTTCTTTATGCCTCGCTTCAAAGCTGTTTTTTCCCCTTTCCATGCCTCGTGCAGCGTAGCATCCCCCTTTGAACGGGTGAATTTTCGCCGCGCTGCGAGGCATTCTCGACGTAGGGCTGCCAACTGGTCGTTCCACAGCACATCGAACCCTTGGCTTGCCTGCGCTTACTACGAGGCATCGAGTAGTCACAAGCCGCGACCACCTTCTGCCTCACCGAGCGCACAGCAGCTTCAAGCGACCCAGCAGGGCGGACCCAACCAAGCTCATCGATGAGGCTGGTTTCTTCGAGGTGTTCGCGAAATCTTTCCCTGCTGAGTCGTCTCGTGTTCCAGGAGGGGCTCCTTCCTTCGCCGCCCCTACCCTTTTCCACCGCTTGACACCCTTGTTCTAGACTAAATTCGGTGCACCGGTTGTCACTCAAGGTTATTACCTCGAGGACCGACCAGTCGCTTATCCTTGAAGCGAGGCGAGGTGCAGCAATCGTGAGGTCAATTTTTGACCCTCCCGCTCCTCGTCTGAACGTGAAATCCCCGCCCTGATTCAAGACGATCAGGTCGTTCCTAGCGACCATCTCGCACACCAAGATTCCCCTCCTATCTAGGCGGGCCTTACCCCACTCGGGCGACTTACTGTTGAAGTCACCCCCTATGAGGGATCGCCTGATGGCCTCACTGAGGCTTTCCTCAAGGAGGAGGATCTGGGTCTCAAAGACATCGAAGGGATCGCCGGGGGAGAAGTAGCAGCTGTACACACGCACACCCGCCACCTCCATCCAAACGAACCCCGCGTCGGTCTCCAGGAAGTCTCCGACACCCAAATTAGGGTTACAAACAAGGATGCCGGCCCTCCTTGATGCATCCTGATACCAAGCAGAATTTTCAGACCACTTGTACTGCTCACTAATGAGCAGCACATGGCCCCCCTCTCCCTGGCAGTCTGCATCAGGAGGGCCTGGGCATCCTTCCCCCTTCCGAGGTTGAGCTGCTGGAACTCTAATTCCTGCCTCTCCCCCCTTTTTGAGGACCAGAAGGACTTAGGAGTCCCCTGCGTTTTTTTCGCAGAGTCCTCCGCGCTTTTCTCCTTTTTTCCTTCTTCTTTTTTTTTTCTTTAACTTCTTTTTTTTTTTTTTTATTATGTGTCCACTCTTTATTCGGGGGCTGACTCGTGGCCACCTCGGCATAAGAGGGCGAAGAGCCACCCTTTCCCCTCTTAGGAGTTTTTTCCAGAGGGCGGGAGGGCGCGGATCTCTTCTCCCCTTTCACCTGATTTTTTGGGGTATCTCCCAGAGACGCCGAGCGTGGTCTCTGAAAGATCCCCAATTTCTTCATGTCGGGGTGGGATTCCATTTTTTTTGGATTCTCACCCCGCTTTCTAGGAGGCACTCATGAGTGTTGAGCATTCCGCCCAACACCTCAGTGGCCTCATTCACACTATCTTTTACGTGGCGAGGGTTATTTCTGAGCATACCCTGCTGGATGACGCTGAGAGCCCTCGCCAATTTTTCCATTTTATCGTTTTGCTCCTTCAGGAGCTGAAGGACGTCCTTCCATCCCTCACAAGCACTCATAGACTCATTCTCAGCGCCGCTACCTGGGGCATACATCCTTCTCCATGCATAAGGATAGACGCGTTTATAGCGTCCCCCACTCTCAACCTGGGATAGACCCCTTAATAGGTCACCCTTCACGCAATGGTAAGATGCCTGTCTATAGAGCCCCCTGCATTTGTTCACCGATTCATTGGGACACTAAAACCTCCATGACCCGAGGGCCGTCTGCTAAGCCTCCCCACCCGTCCTTTTTTGGCATAGCCAAGAGAAGGACTACGTCAAGGTATCAGTCCGAGGGGAGGATTATTATTATTATTATTATTATTATTATTCCCGGTCCTGCATTGGTTTCTTTGGAAACCGATCAGGAGGCCCGAGAACAGGCCACCGGGCGCGTCCTCAGGTTGCGGATAGAGGGGCCCTGTACCAAGGGTTACTGCTGAATACGGATACAAAACTAAATAAGCAGTCGCGGACAATGTTCCAGGGATGGTCCCGAAGGAATAACTGAACCCTGAAGTAATGCCTAACGGTGGTTCCGGGGTGGGATTCCACCGCCTAGAGATAGGGAGGGAGTTTTAGTGGGTAGGGCTGCGCGAGCAGCAGAGTCCCACACACCAGGGGGGCGCGGAGTCCCTTTGACGGTGCATAAAGCATTTCTCCCTTCCTCAAAAAAAAAAAAAAAAAAAAAAAAATTATTATTATTATTATTATTATTATTATTATTACTATATTACGATATTACTATTACTATACTATTACTATTACTATCATAGTTATTTTTTTACATTAACAGAGTTTTAACGAGTATTGAAATATAAAAAGAATTGTTTAAGTTGAATCTTTTTGAAAATGTAAGGCATTTTAAAAATTTTGTTAATTGAACATTTTTCAGAAAAAACGGCTTTTTTAAAAGAAATTTGCTGTGAAAAAAGGAACGCTTCCACTTCAATGGGTATCGAGCCAAGGTCCTTTCGATTGCCGGTCGAATGCTCTGTCATCTGAGTTACGGAGGTTCCCCAACTTTTCTCACAGAATCTTATTAATTTTACACAAGTCTCCATGGCATGTATCGGCTATGCGGGTTAAGGCGTGCGATTAGAATTTGGTTAGGATGCGTGCATGCGTTCGATTCTCAGTTCTGCGAAGAGTTTATAAAAAATTGCGTTTCTGTAATGTACAGTGTTAAATGTAATAGTAAGTTCATGTTGGGATTATAATTATAATAATTAACTATAAGTGCAGGTTCATATCACAGAAAATAATATTTTCCTTTTTACACTGTTCAACATTTTCTTCGACTGTTACGTAGACTTTCGATGCCTGGTTTAGAGAAAATAAAACCCACGGTGTTTTAAATTTTCCGCGACTGTCACTTAAACTTTCGAATTTACGTTTTACATTTTCAGCGATTATCTATCATATTCTTCAATAAGGAGGTTCGTAATATTTAGTTGAATTTCTAACCTATCCACGAGTATTACTCAAAGTCGATGACTTTTTAAGCGTTTCTTCTAATTTTGTCCGTGTACACTGAGAGAAATCGGCTTTGGTTCCTGTGCACATAGCACATAAATTTTTTGTACAGTAGTTACCTTGACCAAAAAAGTTGAGAGAAGCTACTACTTTTATAGTTATCATGACAGTAATTTGGACTTTTTTGTGTATTCGGTTGTTGTGACCAAAGTTGATGATTAGAATGAGCTTTATACGTACCCCAACGTTTAGTACACGTACATTTTCTTTATGTGTACTGCCAAGCTCCTTTGGTTACTACAACCGCAGCGTTCGCTGTTGCGCTAGACAAATCAAGTATAACTTTCATTTTTTACAACGAGGTAAGCCTGTCGTGACAACTATTAAATCTTGTAATAGTCACACAATTTAACTTGCATTGCACTGGGGATAAGTAGTTACTTCCAAAAAGATATGCAGCCTAAGTTGAATCCTGCCAATTCTCGTTCTCGATTACTGGACTATATTTCACCGTGCCAAGCATTATCAGGTAAATAATTCTATTATAAATATAGTTTGACAATTCTTTCTAAATGATAAACGATTTTGTTCGGGGACAATGCAATGCGTTCCAATGTTGCTGTCTCGTCGTATTTTGTCAAAACTATAGACAGTCAAAAAAAGTTTATGGTGATGAAAAAAGTGACCATTTTTTAACTTAATCGACCAAAGTTATCATAAATATCATTATACCGGATTATTTTTCTTAGATCTTTTTGGTGAAACTTTATTTTTTCTAAGCAAATTGAATTCGTATTTTGATAACTAAGAGAACCATACCTATAACCTCAAAAATAATTTTGGCTGGGTAGTTACTGTCCGTAGACTTAGTCATTTTAACTAAACTCTATGCGCGGCTTTACGATGGACTTTGGTTCCTATAACCGCAGAGCTATGGTATTTCAAGTACCAGAATCGTGGTCTCAGTAACGTTCCTTGCAGTTGGAGTAACCACTTTTACAATGCATGACAGCCACTACCATGATTGTCATGAGAACTTCAAAATTTTTGTAAAGACGATTTTAACAAAAAAACTTTGGTCAGTGAAACCTAAAATTTCTCTCTGTGTAGAGATCACCTCGTCTCTCGACTCAATTCCGAATCTGATTCTCTGATGTACAGTTGTTATTTCAATCAAATAAATTAATTGTTGATAAATCACGTTTCCAGTTAATCCAAATTACAACTCGAATTTTGAAACTTTCAGCAAGTAACCTTTTTCAAGTTTACTTCCTCAAATAGGTACACATACGCACGTACACTAAGTCACTTTATGCGCCAAAATACACTACTGCATTCAGGCATGACGCGCGTCTGTATGTAGACGCACACAAGTATACTGCTCACGTGAGCTCGCCGCACACTAATGCACGGAGTCATGTATAGTTGATGCCATAAGTCCGAGAAGAAACAGTAAAACCTGCCTTCAATTTGAGGTTTTTATTCTGATAATTTATCGGAAAGCTGACGGACCATAGAAAGTCCCATAATTTATCGGACTTTTTTAGAATCAGTTACTGTACATATTTTTCTTTAAATAACGTACTATTTCCTTCAAAATTTGAATAACAACTTTCGTATAAAAAAAGTAAATACTTTTATTTTTTATCCTCTTATTTCACTTTCGCAGTAGCATATACTTCATTTCAACTAGCAAATTTTCTTATTTTCTACCCCCCTGAGGTAGAATTCATATAAAAAACAGGAAAAAATTCAGATATATTTTTCTCAGTGTAAGTTCCATAAAATAAAAAATTTGTTTGTTATTGAAAATTATTTTTTCACAATTAAATGTAATTCTATTATAATGTTTTAAATATAAAACCATGATACTTTGTAGAATAAGTTGGGATATCATGGAGTAATATTCCAAATATTTCAATGAAATAAAATACTTTCATTTACTTTTTCATCATAATTTTCTTTTAAGTTAGGAATATTGGGAAACACCTGAGAAGTTTTTAATGCTTGTATTCCACACGGAAAACCTGTAATAATCATATTGGTATAATTTTTTGGAATTAGAAGGTAATCTGGTGTTTGGTAGCGTAAGAAGTAAAATTAAAAATTTTGAGCACCCGACTACTTACGAACCTAAAAATAGAGTAGTTCGTTTTCTAGTTAATTCTGAATGAAATCTCATATTGTTCCTAAAAGCAGGATTCCTGCTGATCGTTCAATTATATATGCTTCAGTGATTACGTCTTCCCACTTCCACTTTTCAGATTCTGGTGGTTCGTGCTCGAGGAAAGTTTTTAAACTTTCTAGCTGACGAGGCTCATGAAGTCTGAATTTTGGGACGACATAAACACGAATGTACGTTAGTAGTTATACAATGCCGGTTCTAGATGCAAATTCCTGTAACCGACATTTACCGACATCGAGAAGCTTCGATTGGTTCTGTTCCAAGCTAAGTCTGGAAGTTTCAAGAAGGAGTTCGAAGCATATGACGTCACACTATACCCTTGATAAATTGTTTATTAATGAATGGGGGGTGGGGTGGGGGTCATCTCTTTCGGGAAACGTTTATTTCAAAGACTTTAGGAGTTGGTTTAACCTCTGTATGTATGGAATGTAAAGGACAAATGTTAAAAAATATTTCCTAGAAAAATAAAGGCATGTGACGGACAAATATTGAAAAATATTTCTCAGAAAAATAAAGGCATATGGTTAATTTAAACGCTCTCAGGATGTTTAATGTAATAAATTTGATAAAATTTTTTCTGATTAATTTAGACGTGGGGTATGTGTGAAATGATTTAGTTTTTAGAGCTTGGATTGTTTATGCTAATAAAATTGATATGACATCTCCCAGTTAGACTGCAGTAATCTGATATCATACGTTTATGACATTAAATCACATTCGGGATATGTGAACAATAATACAGTAGGGGGTGGGTGGTGGGGGGTGGTGGAGTCATCTCTTTCGGGAAACGTTTATTTCAAAGATTTTAGGTGGATCTTGAAAAAATGACCTCAAAATCATGTGTTGGTTCTTTTTTAAGGCTTTTATGTTAAAAAATATATAAAGATAAAATGATAAAAAATAATTCTCGGAAAAACAAAGGTATATGTTTGTGACTTGATTGGTTAAACGCTTGCAGGATGTTTAAAGTAATAAATTTGATAAAATTTTTTTGGTTTAACCTCTGCACGTATGGAATGTAAAGGACAAATGTTAAAAAATATTTCTCAGAAAAATAAAGGCATATGGTTAATTTAAACGCTCTCGTTTAATGTAATAAGTTTGATAAATTTTTTTCCGATTAATTTAGACGTGTGTGTCGGTGGTTCCCTTTGATGGGAGGTAGAATTACCTTCTAGACACACTACTGTCGCCATGTGAATAATGATAAAAATTGTTTTAAAACAAATATTTCTCAGAGACCGCTTCTGGAGTCAAAGATTCCTTGAAGGGTAAGTAATTAATTAAGATATCAAAAGAATGTTATCGTCTTGAAAAATTAGCATTATTCCTCAATGATGATGAAAAAATAATAACAAAAAGACACTGTGAAAATAATAATGAACTTTCATTTATTGATTACAAAAGGAGTCTTTCCATACAGTTATATTGACGATAATTTGGAAAAATGAGAAGAAAATCAATTACCTTCAAAAGAGGCATTTTTCTGTAAAATTAAATAATTCAAGTATTTTTAATGAAGATTATCAGCATGCTCGTAGAGTTTGGGAAAACTTTTAACTTGAAAATTATAGGTGAATATTCAGATCTTTACCTCAAAACTGATGTCCTATACTTTTATCTGATATTTTTGAGAATTTTAGACACTATTGTTTAAAAACATATAATTTAGATCCACCTGGACTTGCTTTTGATGCAATGTTAAAATTTACTAAAATAAAACTCGAATTGTTGACAGATCCTGAAATGTTATTGTTCATCAAAAGTGTGGGGATTTTGAATGGGTGGCAGATTTTTAAATGATTGATTTTTTGAATATTCCTGATAATCCATCTGCAGGTTTTATACTTAAAGTGGATTTTGAATATGGTTTTGAATATGGTCTTAATAGAGCTTAATCAATTAAAAGTACATTTAGAAAACCAGTTTATACAAGTCTCATCATTTTCGATATATCAAAAATAATGATTTATGATTTCCATTATAATTACAAGAAACATAACTTGGAAATAATGCAAAATTACTTTATACAGATACAGACGGGCTAATATATAATATCACACCCCTCTGATTTTTTTGCTTACATTCGAAGAGATATTCATAAATACGATATGTCTCATTATCCTCCAAAAAATGTTTATGATATTCCTCTTGCAAATAAAAAAATTTGAGGTTTAATAAAAGATGAGAATTGGAAAATTATGTTAGAATTTATTAGATTGCGATCAAATTATATGCACTTAAAGTGTGATCGAGAAGAAAAACGAAAGAGCATATACTCCTGAAAGTTCTTCTTCTGAAGCTGGACTTATCAAAGTGGATCATATTTCTATCAACAAGCTCTGGAATATATAAGGAGGTGACAACGTGAAGGAACCACTAATAAATTCACCATCATCATCATCATCATCATCATCATCATCATCATCAGTGTTACAAGAAGTTCTTGAAAAATTAAAGATTGAAGAGAAATTAAAGAACAAAAAAAACGGTTAGTGAAAAACTACAATATCTCTTTTGTGAAAGTGAATTTGAAGTGTTTTTACAAAAATTGGGATATTTCATTTCCACCGATATCTGTAAGTAATTTTCTTATTCTATATTGAAGAATCAAAATATCTGGAATCTTTTATTATCACAATTATAAAATGCAATTTTATGAAAAGAAAGTATGCTTAAAATTCTAAACGCTTAAATAATTTAATTGAAATTTTTTAAAAATAAAGTGGATCGAGAATGTTCTTAGTTTTCAATGATTTAATACTTATATATACTAGTATACTAGTACTATATACTAGTCTGGAATGAAGTCGTTTCGCTAAATTTTGAAGTAGTTATTGCAAAACAAGTCTAAATTTCAATGTTTTCTTAAATTTTAAATAAATTTCGAAACAATAAACATTTTTAATGTTCTTAGGTTCATTTCAAAGCTAAAATTCTATAGAATCGCAGTAAATTGTCATTATAAATCTATAATTTTTTTCTTGCATAATGCAAAGAGTTGAAATTGTAACAAAAAAGTAGAAAAATTTCGAAAACATTTCATCTGTAGGTAAATCATAATAAAGATCATATGAATATATATTTTAAGGGAATTCGATACAAAATTCATGATTATATGTTTTATATATCTTATAAAAATGTTTTTTTCAGCAAAAGCAATATTGGATTTTTTCAAACTTTCTTATTTGAACTTCAACCTCGAGCAGTATATAAGAAAAAAATTGCACATCAATTCCAAAGACTTTGTTCGATTTTGTAGAAATTTAGGTTTAAAATTAGTCCAAAGCATTTTAAAATGTTGATTATTTCGAAAGTTATTTAAAATTTAAGAAAAAATTGAAATTTAGACTCTTTCTGCAATAACTTCTTCAAAAATTAACAAAACGAATTCATGCTTGGCTCATTTTATGAAGAATTTTGATAGCTTTAAATTTAATTAAGGGAACAAATTTTTTTACACACATAATTCAAATTAGGATAATTTAAGCAATTATCGAAAAACAGGTGGTCCCACAATTCTAACCGGTACTGTATATATTTTGATTCTAAAAAAATTACTTGAAAGTGACCTAAAAATATGAAATTAAAGATGTTTCATTTGAATTTACATGTGGTTTTTACACTAAATTATAAGAAAAAAAATGTCCGTTTCCTAATACATATCTGATTCACCAGAAACACTTGATTGAAAAAATCAAAAACTACAGCATGCATGAGGTTTAGCCGTAAACAAACCAAAAAAATTAAATACGTGAAAAATTACTTTTTAGATTTAAATTTGTAAACTGTTTATTCTTTAATGATTTTTCTCAATTATTAATGATTTTATCTTCTAATATTTTATCTTTTTCAACTTAGAAGATAAAATCATTAATAATTGAGAAAAGTCATTAGATAATTAACAGTTTATAAATTTAATCTAAAAATAATTTTTCACGCATTTAATTTTTCTTAGGTTTTTGGCTAAACTTCATGTATGCTGTATTTTGATTTTTAATCAAGTGTTTCTGATGAAACAAATACGTAGGAAACGAAAATTTTTCTTATAATTTGATGTAAAAACTACATGTAAATTCAATGAAATATCTTTACTTTCTTATTATTAGTTTACTTCCAAGTCGTTTTTTTAGAATCAAAATATGTATAAGTATCAAATCATTGAAAACTACCCCCACAAATCTGAATTAGTGAGAAGTCGGTCTTGAAAATTTCTACTAATCATTAATCAATTTTCACTACAACTTTAGTGAAAAATTGAAAATTACTAAAAGAAAGAGTGAAAAATGACTAACTATTAGTAGAAATTTTCACTAAAGCAAAATTAGTGACCAACTTCTCACTAATTTAGATTTAGAGAGTAAGAACATTCTCAATCCATTTTAATCAAAATTGCAGTTAAATTATTTAAGCGTTCAAAATTTTAAGCATACTTTCTTTTAATAAAATTGCTTGATATAATTGTGAAAATAAAAGATTCAAGATATTTTGATGCTTCAGGTTAGAAAAGAAAATTATTAAAGTACATTCTGAATATATGTATAATTTATTTCAAATTTGTAAAATTTTATTTTTTATTCAAATTTTGTTATAAAATAGTAATTTTTTTTCAAAAATATTTATTTCAGAATATGGATTATGTTCATATACTTCCATTAGTACAAATTCCTGAGGCGTGGATCAGATCTACTCCATATCATATTGTAAAGAACGTGTGCTTTTTCAGTAATTTTTCAACAAACTTACTTTACATTTAAAAATATAACTTTTATTTTTAAGTATTTCTTAAATCTAACTTTTAAAAAATACTAATTATTAATCATTTTTATTAGTAAGTAGCGAGATTCTTTTTTTCTTTGAATTGTACTCTTTATAATCTTAGGGTGCCATCCCATGATGGTGTTTTTACTCGGCGTAAAACAGAAAAAATAACAAGAGCGAGAGAGAGAGAGACACACAGATATACGCTCTCTTTCACTCTTATGATTTTCTAATACCAACATGGGATTCCAGTCTTATTAGTCAGTAATGGGATTCTAGAACACATAATGATAATAATCATGTGATTTCTTAAGAATTTATATATAGAAAAGTACGGTATGGTGACTTCTATCTGCGCACACATTATGAATCGTCACCCGTACAAGCTCCACAATGCAGCGGAGTTGATCCTTAAAACGTTTTAGAATCGCCAAGCACTACTTTGACAGACTTGAATCGCAGAATATAGCAACCAAGTTGTGTGCAAGAAGCCTGCCACAAAATAGAGATTACATTTTGAATAAAATTTTCTTTCTACTACTTAGAAATCGTACAATACAATTCAGCTCATCGACTCTTTATTTGGTTTGAATAAGTATGACATACCATTAAGTTCTGTGTTTCTTACAAAAAATGAGTTTGGAAAATAATTCACTACATTGCTTATACTCCATGCAGCAAAAACTCTGACTTTCTTTAATGGACGTCCCTAGTCACACTAACACAATACTTATGGATTGACATGCATTTATCCAATTCTAACAATCACTCGTTTAGTGCAATACTTGCATAAAAATTTGACTATAAGATACTTGAAGTACTTATAGAACTCAAAAATCAATTTTGATTTAATTATCATCCCTTTCCGAATCATGCACCAATATATACTTATATTTCTCAATATTTCAGCAAGATCAAGAAATATTGATATGTTTAGAGCTTTAGAGATAAAGATTTAGAGCTAGAGTTTAATTCATAAATGCACAATGAAGTAAATTGATAACTAAAATAAAAACATACAAAAATATGATTCCTCATCAAAAACTGTAATACTTTTAAGATTATTATGATTTTAAAATGATTTTACGATAATTAGAAAGTTTTATTTGGAATTTAAAATAAAAAGTAGAAAAAAACTTATAAGATAGAAAATAAGAATAATAATTCTCAATGAATTCAAATTATATATACAAATTATTTTATATATATATATATTTAATACAAGAAAAGCTGTTTTTTATTTTTTGATCCACCGTAGTAAAAAATTATGGTAGGTCAGCAGTGTGACTGAACTTTTCTATATACAAATTCTTAAGAAATCACATGATAGTTATTATCATTATGTGTTCTAACATTCCATTACTGATTAATAAGGTTGGAGTCCCCCATGTCGCACATAGATATATGCTCTGTATCAATCTTATGATTTTCTGTGTCTCTCACACTCTCATTATTTTTTTCTGCTTTACGCTGAGTAAAAACACAGGCATGGGACGGCACCCTAAGATTATAAAAATAATTGTAAAGTGACATGTTCATTGACATGTCTGCTATTATATTGACCCAAAATACTGACTCAATGCGAAAAAAATGAGAAATTAGCAAAATTCTATAAAAAGAATCTCGCTACTTCCTTTAGGGAGGGGGGCGGTGAAATGATACAACATAACAAGGTTTCTTGTGTTTCAGGGCCGTTTGTTCCCGTGATTTCGATCACGACAGTGGCCACACGTTGGGCCGCCAATTGATACGATCCGTGTTTCGCTGATTGTTATGGGTGGTTGGGGAGGTGGATCGGAGGTGGGGTAAGACAACAGCAACAACAAAAAAAAAGTCTTGCGGGTTGACTTGTATGCACAGATCTGTATTCACTCCTTTTTACAGATTTCTAAAGGTTTACACTCGGTGACCGTTCTTGCTCCTTTTAATATCGTAACTTGGCGCTGACCTGGGCTTGGCCGGGCTCCCAATGATCCTTGTTGTGGGCCCTCGTGGCTTGGTAGGTGGCTTGCTGGGACGGGTAGCTCTCCGGCGTATCCCTGGATCCTCCTGGGGTGGAGGAATGAGGGGAATCCTTTTCACTGGCGCTGGTCTGGCCCCAGCCTGGCGGGCCGCCTTTTTCGGGTCCGCGGTTTTCCCGCGTTGTTCCTTGGGAAATAGGCGGCGAGGGCTAATCGTGGACCGACGTAGGATAGACTCCCGAGGGCTCCTCTTTCGGGTCAGCCTAATGGGGGAACAAGTGAGCTCAAGCTCCCAGATCGGGGATTGTAGAAGCTCCTCGAAGCTCCTTCCGCTTTCCTGTGCGGGCTGTGTGGTGGCGGTTTGGGACCGGACGGCACACTGGTTCACTACTCGGTCAAACAGGGCGGTGAATTGGCCTTGCGGCGTGCCTGGGTCGGTTATGACCCCGGAGCGTTTAGTGGGGCTCGTTGGGGTTGACGTCGCCGGTGCCGTAGGCGTCGGGGTTGTTGGTGAGGCGGCTGGTACGGCCGGCAGCGAGGCGGTCGTCGTGGTCGGCGGCGTTCGCTGCTGTAGCGACCCCTGTAACAGGGACTTCGGCGTCGGGTCGTATTCGGGTACCTCGACGGTGGCTATGGCGTCCGTGGTTTCCCCAGCCTCATAGCTGGGCCACTGGGGATCGTAGGCCTGGGGAGCGTTGGCGGCCTCTCTTTTCGCCTTCAGGAAGGCTTCAATCCTGGCCTTCGCCCGGCGCTGGTAGGACGGGCACTTCTTATTCTTCGGCTTCCGAAACTGTGAGGGAAGACAGGTGGGGATTAGCTCGAAGAAGGTCTCTCGTGGGGGGGGGGGGGGTACGTCCGAGGAATCCCGGGCGTTTACGCGACTCCCTAGGACTCCAGAGAGTGGGTGGTTAGTGGGTAGTCACGGGGGGGGTTGATGACGAGTACGCCCGAGAAATCCCGAGCGTGTACGCGACTCTCTAGGGATCCAGAGAGTGGGTGGTTAGTGGGTGGTCACGGGGGGGGGCGGGGTGATGACGAGTACGCCCGAGAAATCCCGAGCGTGTACGCGACTCTCTAGGGATCCAGAGAGTGGGTGGTTAGTGGGTGGTCGCGGGGGCGGGGGGTGACGAGTACGCCCGAGAAATCCCGAGCGTGTACGCGATTCCCTAGGAATCCAGAGAGCCGTAAGGAGGAAGAATTGCGAGTCTAAATGTGCAACACACTTACCCTTGGTGGTTGAAAATTCTCCGCCTGGGGAAATAATGGTCGAGGCTTCGAGTAAAACATCTTTATTGAGACTATGTTGTTCTACACTGGCAGGCTTAAACTCTCTAACTTACACTGGACACTTGAATCCTTAGGCGGTGAGATACTCGGTACTTCCAGAGTGTCTCGTGAAGTCTTGGCTGTGCCTAGACGCGACTGACTAATTGTCACTTCGAAGGCCCTTTTTATAAGCAGGGAAATTGAGGGGAAGATCGCAGTAGAGGGAGTAGTCGTTTTTTTATTATAGGTTTTTCCTATTACTTTTCCTTCCCTTAACTCTGTACTTGAGTTAGTACGTCCTTGGGGGATGGGTCAGCGTCGTTTTTCCTCCTCACTCCTATTAGAAACTCTCTCTCACCCTTTCTATCTAGTTGGTACTGGATGGGTTAGGAAGGGGTAGGCGTGAAGAAGCGCTTTAGTTTTCTCCGCTTTTCGAGCTTTCTCTTAGCTTCTCTGTAGCCTGTGAGTTTGCATCTTGGGCCCAGCGGGGAGGGAGGGGAGAGGGCTGCGTAGGTACTGCTACTTACCGCCTAGGAGAGAGCGAGAAAGCATGCGTGAGAGAAGGAGAGGGTAGACGCTGACGTGTATACTCAGGACTTTCTCTTTCTGCTATTCCAAAGGGTTTCGAAGCGACTTAAGCTTATGGCCAGGACAGGCGGCTTCATAATATTTACCGCCTAGAAGAGGCGCGTATAACAAATTGAGAAAAATCATTAAAGAATAAACAGTTTACAAATTTAAATCTAAAAAGTAATTTTTCACGTATTTAATTTTTTTGGTTTGTTTACGGCTAAACCTCATGCATGCTGTAGTTTTTGATTTTTTCAATCAAGTGTTTCTGGTGAATCAGATATGTATTAGGAAACGGACATTTTTTTTCTTATAATTTAGTGTAAAAACCACATGTAAATTCAAATGAAACATCTTTAATTTCATATTTTTAGGTCACTTTCAAGTAATTTTTTTAGAATCAAAATATATACAGTACCGGTTAGAATTGTGGGACCACCTGTTTTTCGATAATTGCTTAAATTATCCTAATTTGAATTATGTGTGTAAAAAAATTTGTTCCCTTAATTAAATTTAAAGCTATCAAAATTCTTCATAAAATGAGCCAAGCATGAATTCGTTTTGTTAATTTTTGAAGAAGTTATTGCAGAAAGAGTCTAAATTTCAATTTTTTCTTAAATTTTAAATAACTTTCGAAATAATCAACATTTTAAAATGCTTTGGACTAATTTTAAACCTAAATTTCTACAAAATCGAACAAAGTCTTTGGAATTGATGTGCAATTTTTTTCTTATATACTGCTCGAGGTTGAAGTTCAAATAAGAAAGTTTGAAAAAATCCAATATTGCTTTTGCTGAAAAAAACATTTTTATAAGATATATAAAACATATAATCATGAATTTTGTATCGAATTCCCTTAAAATATATATTCATATGATCTTTATTATGATTTACCTACAGATGAAATGTTTTCGAAATTTTTCTACTTTTTTGTTACAATTTCAACTCTTTGCATTATGCAAGAAAAAAATTATAGATTTATAATGACAATTTACTGCGATTCTATAGAATTTTAGCTTTGAAATGAACCTAAGAACATTAAAAATGTTTATTGTTTCGAAATTTATTTAAAATTTAAGAAAACATTGAAATTTAGACTTGTTTTGCAATAACTACTTCAAAATTTAGCGAAACGACTTCATTCCAGACTAGTTCTAAAGATAATTTGATGGCTTTCACATTATTAATAGTACAAATTTCATCACTCACAGAATTGAAATTAAGATAATTTAAGCAATCATCAAAAAAACAGGTGGTCCCACAATTCTGACCGGTAGTGTATATATAAGTATTAAATCATTGAAAACTAAGAACATTCTCGATCCACTTTATTTTTAAAAAATTTCAATTAAATTATTTAAGCGTTTAGAATTTTAAGCATACTTTCTTTTCATAAAATTGCATTTTATAATTGTGATAATAAAAGATTCCAGATATTTTGATTCTTCAATATAGAATAAGAAAATTACTTACAGATATCGGTGGAAATGAAATATCCCAATTTTTGTAAAAACACTTCAAATTCACTTTCACAAAAGATATTGTAGTTTTTCACTAACCGTTTTTTTTTGTTCTTTAATTTCTCTTCAATCTTTAATTTTTCAAGAACTTCTTGTAACACTGATGATGATGATGATGATGATGATGATGATGATGATGGTGAATTTATTAGTGGTTCCTTCACGTTGTCACCTCCTTATATATTCCAGAGCTTGTTGATAGAAATATGATCCACTTTGATAAGTCCAGCTTCAGAAGAAGAACTTTCAGGAGTATATGCTCTTTCGTTTTTCTTCTCGATCACACTTTAAGTGCATATAATTTGATCGCAATCTAATAAATTCTAACATAATTTTCCAATTCTCATCTTTTATTAAACCTCAAATTTTTTTATTTGCAAGAGGAATATCATAAACATTTTTTGGAGGATAATGAGACATATCGTATTTATGAATATCTCTTCGAATGTAAGCAAAAAAATCAGAGGGGTGTGATATTATATATTAGCCCGTCTGTATCTGTATAAAGTAATTTTGCATTATTTCCAAGTTATGTTTCTTGTAATTATAATGGAAATCATAAATCATTATTTTTGATATATCGAAAATGATGAAACTTGTATAAACTGGTTTTCTAAATGTACTTTTAATTGATTAAGCTCTATTAAGACCATATTCAAAACCATATTCAAAATCCACTTTAAGTATAAAACCTGCAGATGGATTATCAGGAATATTCAAAAAATCAATCATTTAAAAATCTGCCACCCATTCAAAATCCCCACACTTTTGATGAACAATAACATTTCAGGATCTGTCAACAATTCGAGTTTTATTTTAGTAAATTTTAACATTGCATCAAAAGCAAGTCCAGGTGGATCTAAATTATATGTTTTTAAACAATAGTGTCTAAAATTCTCAAAAATATCAGATAAAAGTATAGGACATCAGTTTTGAGGTAAAGATCTGAATATTCACCTATAATTTTCAAGTTAAAAGTTTTCCCAAACTCTACGAGCATGCTGATAATCTTCATTAAAAATACTTGAATTATTTAATTTTACAGAAAAATGCCTCTTTTGAAGGTAATTGATTTTTCTTCTCATTTTTCCAAATTATCGTCAATATAACTGTATGGAAAGACTCCTTTTGTAATCAATAAATGAAAGTTCATTATTATTTTCACAGTGTCTTTTTGTTATTATTTTTTCATCATCATTGAGGAATAATGCTAATTTTTCAAGACGATAACATTCTTTTGATATCTTAATTAATTACTTACCCTTCAAGGAATCTTTGACTCCAGAAGCGGTCTCTGAGAAATATTTGTTTTAAAACAATTTTTATCATTATTCACATGGCGACAGTAGTGTGTCTAGAAGGTAATTCTACCTCCCATCAAAGGGAACCACCGACACACACGTCTAAATTAATCGGAAAAAAATTTATCAAAATTATTACATTAAACTAGAGCGTTTAAATTAACCATATGCCTTTATTTTTCTGAGAAATATTTTTTAACATTTGTCCTTTACATTCCATACGTGCAGAGGTTAAACCAAAAAATTTTATCAAATTTATTACTTTAAACATCCTGCAAGCGTTTAACCAATCAAGTCACAAACATATACCTTTGTTTTTCCGAGAATTATTTTTTATCATTTTATCTTTATATATTTTTTAACATAAAAGCCTTAAAAAAGAACCAACACATGATTTTGAGGTCATTTTTTCAAGATCCACCTAAAATCTTTGAAATAAACGTTTCCCGAAAGAGATGACTCCACCACCCCCCACCACCCACCCCCTACTGTATTATTGTTCACATATCCCGAATGTGATTTAATGTCATAAACGTATGATATCAGATTACTGCAGTCTAACTGGGAGATGTCATATCAATTTTATTAGCATAAACAATCCAAGCTCTAAAAACTAAATCATTTCACACATACCCCACGTCTAAATTAATCAGAAAAAATTTTATCAAATTTATTACATTAAACATCCTGAGAGCGTTTAAATTAACCATATGCCTTTATTTTTCTGAGAAATATTTTTCAATATTTGTCCGTCACATGCCTTTATTTTTCTAGGAAATATTTTTTAACATTTGTCCTTTACATTCCATACATACAGAGGTTAAACCAACTCCTAAAGTCTTTGAAATAAACGTTTCCCGAAAGAGATGACCCCCACCCCACCCCCCATTCATTAATAAACAATTTATCAAGGGTATAGTGTGACGTCATATGCTTCGAACTCCTTCTTGAAACTTCCAGACTTAGCTTGGAACAGAACCAATCGAAGCTTCTCGATGTCGGTAAATGTCGGTTACAGGAATTTGCATCTAGAACCGGCATTGTATAACTACTAACGTACATTCGTGTTTATGTCGTCCCAAAATTCAGACTTCATGAGCCTCGTCAGCTAGAAAGTTTAAAAACTTTCCTCGAGCACGAACCACCAGAATCTGAAAAGTGGAAGTGGGAAGACGTAATCACTGAAGCATATATAATTGAACGATCAGCAGGAATCCTGCTTTTAGGAACAATATGAGATTTCATTCAGAATTAACTAGAAAACGAACTACTCTATTTTTAGGTTCGTAAGTAGTCGGGTGCTCAAAATTTTTAATTTTACTTCTTACGCTACCAAACACCAGATTACCTTCTAATTCCAAAAAATTATACCAATATGATTATTACAGGTTTTCCGTGTGGAATACAAGCATTAAAAACTTCTCAGGTGTTTCCCAATATTCCTAACTTAAAAGAAAATTATGATGAAAAAGTAAATGAAAGTATTTTATTTCATTGAAATATTTGGAATATTACTCCATGATATCCCAACTTATTCTACAAAGTATCATGGTTTTATATTTAAAACATTATAATAGAATTACATTTAATTGTGAAAAAATAATTTTCAATAACAAACAAATTTTTTATTTTATGGAACTTACACTGAGAAAAATATATCTGAATTTTTCCTGTTTTTTATATGAATTCTACCTCAGGGGGGTAGAAAATAAGAAAATTTGCTAGTTGAAATGAAGTATATGCTACTGCGAAAGTGAAATAAGAGGATAAAAAATAAAAGTATTTACTTTTTTTATACGAAAGTTGTTATTCAAATTTTGAAGGAAATAGTACGTTATTTAAAGAAAAATATGTACAGTAACTGATTCTAAAAAAGTCCGATAAATTATGGGACTTTCTATGGTCCGTCAGCTTTCCGATAAATTATCAGAATAAAAACCTCAAATTGAAGGCAGGTTTTACTGTTTCTTCTCGGACTTATGGCATCAACTATACATGACTCCGTGCATTAGTGTGCGGCGAGCTCACGTGAGCAGTATACTTGTGTGCGTCTACATACAGACGCGCGTCATGCCTGAATGCAGTAGTGTATTTTGGCGCATAAAGTGACTTAGTGTACGTGCGTATGTGTACCTATTTGAGGAAGTAAACTTGAAAAAGGTTACTTGCTGAAAGTTTCAAAATTCGAGTTGTAATTTGGATTAACTGGAAACGTGATTTATCAACAATTAATTTATTTGATTGAAATAACAACTGTACATCAGAGAATCAGATTCGGAATTGAGTCGAGAGACGAGGTGATCTCTATGACGGTCAAGTATCTAACTGCCTGGAAGACGCCGTTCCAGTTTCAACTCTAAGCTAAAGAACCTTTTTGGAAAATAGCAATTTATGATCAACTTACGATCTAATACCTAGCTAAACGCAGACAAAAGCTATGCAAGAACATTACAAAATAAAAAATTCGCTCGCACGTGCCTACCTAGGTTCGTTTTATAAAAAATTTCATAAAGTTGACTTCATAAAAAGTCACTAATTTTATTAAATTTTAATTTTTAAAAAGTGACTTTATAAAGTTTTTAATTACTAAGTTCCATTTGCATATTTACGGCATGGTTAATGTTTTCATATATTTTTTATTTTTTTAAATGATACATCATGAAAAATTGAACGACGCGCTTCACATTATTATCCGAGAAGCGCATCGGTTACAATTGTCATTGATTTTAAGCTTGATTTTCGAGTTTTCCAAGACAAAACACTTAAAAATGTTTCAAAACGTATTGTGTTTTGTCTGGCATTTCGATTTGATAATACGATTTTGCTAATTGGTTTTTCCATTTAGTTATTAAATAAAGTCATGTAGCAAAACCGATGGTTTCGCTATGTAGAATCTGCAATTAACAAAACAAATTTGTTTTTTTACGGTTGGGAAACGATTTCACTAACAGCAGGGTTTTTTAAAGTACAACTTGTAAGAAAATGGGGCATCTCAGGCTGTCAGTCATGTAACTAATAATCGAAGTGCCGTTGCAATGATTCCACAGATCATCGGTCTACGTTCTAGCCTACGGACCACGAGTGCGCGAGTTCGAACCCAGCTTGGACAGAATTATTTTCAGATTTTTTCAGCTTTACTACATAAATGTTTTAATTGCCTAATATAATTACTAACATTGTTTCATAATTGTGCATGACAGTTACAGTCTGAATGATTTCTCCTTTCGCACAGGTTGTCAATGATAAGTAGAGAAATGAAGGTAGAAACGTGAAAAGAGAAGAGGGAAGAAGGAGAAAAGGATCGATAAAAGGGAAAAGAAATTTTTGCTTTTTTTTGCGTCAAAAAAAGTCCGATAAAAAAAAGGAAAAAATCCGATAACAAACAGGAAAAATTCCGACAAGTCTATATGAACTTTTTAGTATTCACTGAAAGAAATTTATCGTCCCTATTGAAAAATCCCATGTAGGAAACTACCTAGGAAACTATGTAAGAAACTATATCGGAAACTACATGGGAAGCTATATGGGAAACTGTATAGTAATTTTAGACCGGATCCTATATAGTTTCCCATGTAGTTTCCAACATAGCTGCCTGTACACTTTCCCATATGGTTTCGTACATAGTTTCGCATGTCTTGTTTTAAATTAAATGATTGTTTTTAAAATTGTAAATATTTAAATATGAATGTTCAAGTTGGATGTTAAGCGATGGTGAAGGGCGGATTATAAATTATTATAAAAAAACCTAAAATTTGATTTTTTGCATTTTATTGTTTTTCGACGAACATAATTATAAAAATATTTAAATTATAGCTTCCTCCTAACGTCGTTTATTTTGCCCGTCAAATATTTGCCAACTAGTGCCATTCTAGCTTGACGTTTCATTCCAGTCACGCCAGATTCTGTAATTTTATTATACAGCGAATCTGCAAAATAAGAAAAAAAGTGCGTTTATTATAATTGTAAAGAAATTTGAAAAATCTATTTATATAAATTGCATATTAATGATATATGGACATTTTGTGATTCAAGTTTTTGAACAATCATTTAAACAATGCTGTCACGTGGTCAATTGCATATGATATTATTTTCGGCGGCTTTATAATTTGAAAAAATATCAATATTATTAGAATATGAATGATCAGGAAGTAAATGTACTTGTACTTGACACTACTTTTATTACCTCGTCCTTTTTCAAGTCCTTCCAACTCTTGACCTTCTGACGATACCGAAGATGCAGAATCAAGTCGAGCTTGGTTTTTCAGGAGCTCATCGTGCGTCTTTTCAAAATTTTATTATTTTTCGATTTCATCTTGGCCAAATCAACTTTTTTCTTGATTCTCTGAAAGAAAAGATCGAAACTTGGATGTAACACTTTACTTTATTAGACGTCGTTGCTTCTCCGCTACCTCCAATATTGGAAGAAAAACTTAACATTCTCCTGCTTGGGTATCTCAATCGCGTTTTGTCTTTCTGTCGCATTATATCTGCTTCACTTGCTAGGAAAGAAGATCTATTTTTTATTTTCGTGACAGTTTATAATAAAAAAAATTAAGCTTAGTACGTGATAGCCTGATGTAACTGAACTTAGCACAGCTTATAACCGAAAATCTATTTTTTTTTTAAATTACTGAAATAAATTCTTTAGCAATAATATAGAGTAATGAATTATTTTGGATCGCAATAATGATATGAAAACTATGTGAAAATCCACCCACGTACTCTAATGTATAAATATTTTATTTTAATTCTAATCTTATTTTAAAATTGCATGCAATTAAGCTGTTTAAATTTATTTATGGAAACATTTGCATTTCTTTTAAATGGCGTTGAAAACGCTTTATCAATTTACGTAATTTTAATAAGTTCTTTTAGGCCTAAGAGAATTAGGTAAATTTGTTTAAGCATGCGTAATTAGGTGTATAAGCACTGAAAACTCATTATGCATAAAATATTTAAATATGTATACTTACAACCAAGCAAGACTATATATGCGTTGAATAAATAGTCATCCTTATCCTTAGTGCCATTACACCATGCTTCATACTTATGGCCTGCTTTAAAGTCATTCTCATTCCTTGGAACAAAATTTCCCAATGAACTTATTAGTATCACTTTTTCACGTTCACTACCGAAGTAAACTAACGCAGTCGTAATTGCTCTTGATGACATTTTATTTAATTTTTCCGGAAGCCCATTCATCGTTTTATGTTTTCTTAGTTTTAATACACGCCACGTGCCGGTGTTGCCGGTGGTTCGCGGTTTTGCGTTTAAATTCACG
The DNA here is from genome assembly GCA_030998225.1 of Diplolepis rosae. Classification (NCBI taxonomy): domain Eukaryota; kingdom Metazoa; phylum Arthropoda; class Insecta; order Hymenoptera; family Diplolepididae; genus Diplolepis; species Diplolepis rosae. Next base: position 578,619 of record JAPYXD010000171.1, read on the forward strand.
TATTTCTTTAAATTCAGGGCACATGCGCGTAGTAGTCAGATGCTCCTTTAAGGAGCACTCACACTATAATTTCTTGTATAATGTCTGATAATTTACATACATGCGATTAACGATAATAATAAATTCAACTGTATTATGTACATTAGTAAGTTTTTTCAACTTATGTACAAAGAGATAGGAAGTGTGACATTTATTTTAATTAAAGTTTTAAAAAAATACAATATCCTATAAACATGCCTTTATTTCTTGCCTTGTGGAGGTACGATGCAGTACGATCGTACGATGTAGATTTCTTTTTTAAACCTCCTGAAATTGTGCAGTTAACATTGATGACAAACTGAAAAGTTAAGAGACGAAATCAGATTTTGAAAAAATCAAAATCCAAGTTAAACTGAAAAGTTTTTATTATTTGCTACCTCTTTATCGCAATTCAGAAGCAAGAATATGGAATAATAGTGATAATAAGTAAGTATGTATAACATAACCTAACAGTATGTATTATAACACAACCTCACAGTTCAGTGTTTTCATCTTGCTCAATGCATAAATAATATTATAATTGTTGAAATTTAAAGTGTAAATATTTACAAGAGATGTACAGTGTTTTTTCATTCTCAAATGAGTTTATTTGAAAGTGTTCGGAAAAAGTCAATAATAACGAATAGCAAGCATTTTTTAAATGATTAATATTATTATTTTCACAAGATTTCCCACTTTTCAATTCTAAAGTTTATTTTCTTTAGAAGAATAATAATTCATTTAAAAAAACAACATATTTTCCTCTGCATTGTGCAGTTTTCTTGGAAAACATGCTGTCTTAACATAATGTAATTTTTTAGAATTATCAATTTTCATAAATATTAGAAACTTTGCTATTTAATTATAAATCACTTTCTTAACAATGCAAAGAGGGAAATATGTTTTTTTTATACAGGTATGAATTATTATTCTTCAAAAGAAAATAATCGTTGGAATTGAAAAATGGGATTCGTTATTATTGATTTTTTCTGAACACTTTCAAATGAAATCCATTAAAGTAATCACTTCGTAAAGTACAGATTCGTAATGGAGAACCGTAGATCAGGGAGTTATAAGAAATATTTGCAGCCAGAGTCGGATGAACCGATTCCATTATCCTTCTGGAAAAAATATAAACATTGTGAGCAGGAGGTAAATTAGCAACATTTTCATACTTGGTCGACCTGACCCTCTAGATATTCAGGCTGACCCTCCATTTTTCTCCGTGTGCTGATTATTTTTTTGATACGGAGAATCATCATGACAGCTCTGATTATACGAAGGATGACGCAATTGATGACCCTGAAAGTAGTACAACTGCTATGATTTTTATTGTGTGATTTTAGGTTCCTTATGTTACTTAAGAAAAAATAAAATGCAAAAGTCGAATTTTAGTTTCTTTTTATAATAATTTATAATACGCCCTTCACCATCGCTTGACATCCAACTTCATCATTCATATTGGGATATTTACAATTTTAAAAACAATCATTAAATTTAAAAAAAGACATGCAAAACTATGTACGAAAACACCCGAGTCGAAATCTGTAAACAACTTTTCACGCTTTGCTGCTGAAAGTCAGGTTCAAAACAGAAGTAAACTTAATGTAATTTTTCCCCCTGAAAAACTTCTGAAACGTGGACAAATTGCCTCTTTCAGCAAAGTTAGGCTTAAACAAGGGGTTAGTTTAAAATCATTTAAAACCTACTTTACTGCTGAATCATGGCTTTTAGAAATATTTGGCTGGTATTAATAAATAAGTAAAAATATTTTCATTGTTTTTTTTGTTGTTTTTAAAATTTATTTACGTTTCGAAAAATTACAGTATTTGTATGATATTGAATAATATAGTAATAATAAAGGTAGAATTGAAATTTGTGCTGCACTCTCATCGGTATTATACGACTACTATCGTATGTCTCACCAGATATTTATTCGTGTTGAAGTCGCACGTAATTGTTCCATCCCCCTTGCAGGTGATCCTTCACCATGATGCAATTACCATCTTGGAGTTGTGGCTGTTGGAAAAAATGAGCTTCGTTGTTTCCAACTCTTGCATCAAATTTCTTCTGTGCAAATATACCACCTATGTGAATTTTGTAGCCAATTTCCGATTCCTGCAAATTAAATGCACAATTATAGTCTAATATGCCATTATTTCCCAAAAAAATTGCAATTGAGTAATTACCTCGTATTCTTGAAGATCAAGTCTGAAATCATGTCCTTGAGAAGGTCCTAATTCGTCCCCTTGAGAACAGGGTCCTAATTGGTCTCTTTGAAAACGAGGTCCTGGTCTTTCAATCTGACTATCTTCAGTAACTGCATATTAAGACACATAAAAGATCGAAGTGAATGAAATGAAACAGTGTTTAGGAAGTTTGCAATGAACTAAGATTTATATTTGAAAAAAAAACATCATTAAGAGATTCTAATTGACCTTCAGAGATATAATTGTATTATCAAAACATACACATATTAATGTAAAAAATGGGACTTTACAAAGTTGTAAGATTTTTATTTGATTTTCAAATTGAGCCCATACAAAGAGTAATTAAATCAATGAATGTACTCATATTTTGAAGAATCTTGCAAGAATTCCATTTTCAAATTTGTAATTTTTTATTATTGCTAACAGTGATTTCAAATTTAAGTCGAAACAAAATTAAATTAGAAAAATCGAAATTATTCAATTAATTGTATTAGGTAATTAATCAACTGGAATAATTAATTTTGACTAGCTTATCACCTTGTATTGTTTTTCCATCTTCTTTGATTTGGATTGATTTACACAATTCTTTTCGAGGTTTTTTCTTAACACTGTTCATCTGCACATCACTTTTTCTTTTTAGATACTGCCTTTTGTTAGAACTCATTTTCGTGATGAATGAGATTATCTCTTCTCGTGTAACCGGAGGAAATTTTGCATTTGCCCAACCTACAAAGAAATTTCATTAATACTTTTATCCATTTGAAACAAAAATAAAAAAAGTGTCAAAAAGAAGGTACCGAGAAGTCCATCAAAAAGTTTTAAGTCGATTGCAGGACGGTTCGTTCGTTTTCCTGTCGATGAGTATTTATGAATATTGGCGCCATAGAGGTCCAGAAGCTTTTCACGAACCAGTGGCCTCCAGTCCTTCGCATTTTGAGCAACTCTTTCTGCATAAACTTTTTTCATTTTGGTAAAAAAAAACCCACATTTTGGAAAAATTTCTTCCTGTGAATAATACAACTACCTTACAGAAATGAACATATAAATTAAGAGATTAAACAGTCCTGTATTTACCATTTCCTCACCTGGTTTGAAATGATACTCTGGTATCTAAGAGAAAGCAAAAATATAATGTATAATGTTAGAAAATATAAAATAAAATTGTATATAAAGAACAAAATTCACCTCAATTAGTTCTTCACAATTTGGATCCATTCTCATTTGTCTTGTGTATTTTTTTTTCATGCATTTTAAAATTTGCTCTTGTACAAAAATATCCCTTGGTGTAACAAATGAAAAACAAAAAAATACTTTTTTTTATAATGATTTTAATATGTAAAGAGTTTTCAGATAGGGTTCTATTAATCCTAATCATAATTAAATCATAATATATATGATGTAGAATCAAATTTTACATTTTAATATAAAATTTTGAGAAGTGCAAATTATTTAATTGAATATAAATGAAACGCCTATTCAGAATTAATAAAATAAATAATGCATACTATTTCCTTTAGCAGTTCCAGCTAATGATAGGATTTCTTCCTCGTCAGAGGTCTCATCATCATTAGATAGATCTATTTCACTATGTATTTGTGATTGCGTCTGATTAAAGGAACTCTCAGGTGCTTTACGATTATTTAATGTTGCATGATCAGCACAAGAATAAGATGTTGGTCGATATTTTGCTGGTGTCTGAATGCAAGAGGATGAGTATGACGGTAATTTTGCATCTGAATCAGGATACGTTTTCGTCATAGTAGAAGCTTTCAATTGATCTGACAACGCCACAGTATACGATGGAAATGGACTTGTCACGTCTTGCAACTGTGTCCTCTGTTTGTCAGTATTGAATTTTTAAGCAATGTTGGGTAGTATTTTTATCTGTTCATTTACTTGCTTCTTTGTTGCTTTCGTAGAAGCTTTCACGTTCTTTTTTCTTTCGTTCAACAATTTTTGATTGTCAAGAACTTCTTTTGCGAAAATTTTTTGTTGTGACTCAACAATGCATCCATCATCAGAGACGATAATTCGTTGCAAATCGTTCTCGCAGTCTGAAAAATATGGGAAAGTTATTCTAACTGATACCTGCAAAACAGAATTTATGATATCGATTCTCTTATCTCAATAGACTAAAACAAAAATTCAGTTATTCTCGAACTATAATAAACATATTCCAATGAAATTTAAGTACTGAAAAATACTTTACTATCATTTTAAATGTATGTTAGAATAATGCGCGAAGAAAAATAACCATACAAAAAAATATTCTCGGAAATTTGTTTTGGCATTTTTCTACTTTTGTTATATGAATTTTTCTTTAGATCGACTTGAAAAATTCCGGGGGATTTTTTTATAACGAAGTAGGACGAAAAATAAATAGATGTTTTGTTATTCTTTGTCGATTTTTATCTAAATATTATTTAAAAAACGAGTCTTAGATTTCAAAAGAAGTAAAAGAAAAATCGCAAATAAATCAAGCATTATTTTCATACGAGTAATGAACAAAGAAACGTAGCAAATAAAAGATGCACGCCGGTTTGAGGTTGCGGCAAATCAATGGAAAATTTCCAAGTGGCCTAATTACATTATTACAGTAAAATAGTATTTACGACAAAGAATGTACTTACCACCTATGGCTAACACTTTTGCTCTTGAGAGTATCGTCTTCTTTGTTTTAAAATTGTTCCATTTCAAGGTCGTTTCTTCTCCTACGGCAAGATGTTTTTTTGGTATCATCGTTTCTTTGATAACATCTTTTTGGTGGTCATCAATCCACCACACGAGAGCAAACTTTTTTCCCATTTTCTAACTTCACTATCACACCGTTTATTTACTCCAATCTCAATGAATTTCGTCGTATGGTTATAAGCTATTTGCATAAGGACTTCGTTTTCCCGGCGACCAAACACGTGCATGAAAACAAACTCAGGAATGCAGTGGTGCCACTGTATACGAATTTGACGCTCTAACGCATGCGCATTTTTTTTTCTTCAGAATCATGTATACAGAGAAAACTTTCTTCTAATTGTACACGTTATTTAAATGCCGATAAATAATTATGAATGATTGTGGCCAACTAAATATTTTCATCTGTGAAATTATAGGTAATATATTATAGGTAAGTATATTTGTAATGATTCGATTATAAATTTCGCGCTAGCAGGAAAGACTTTTAAGTAGTATTAACCAATACAAGATCTACCCCTTGTGTCTTCTGCTCTGTGTTGATATCATTAACACTTGTTGATTAAACGAAGGAAGAGTAATGCAAGAATATCTTGTTTAATATGTCATACAAACCTCTCGAAGAAATTCAGAAGCGACAACAAAGAACACGATTGCGTGTCCTTTTGCAAAATTGCCACGATGGAAATCGGGAAGAAAACGATGGAAGTTCTTCGGATGATTCGTCGGAAGGGAGGTTAGAAACAAATATGTCTCATTATCGCGCATTCGCACACTATTTCCTTGTACTTGAACTATATTTTTAACTATTTTTAAAAAACAAGAAATGCGAAAAAAATTCTACCAGCTAAATTAAAAAATGTAGTAAAAAAAATGATTCTGAATCGAAATATGTACTGAAAATCATGAACAAAAGAACATGTTTGAACGACTAAACAATAAATTATGTTTAAAAAACCAAAAAAATAATCACATATATCGGATAATTGATCATTATTGCCAATTTTGCGATATAACTGAAAATCAAGGTAAACCTGGTATTCTTTTTATGTTGTAGCAAATATAATAATTTTTTTTACAGAAATTCAATAAATGAAAACCAAGAAATTTTCCACAAAGAGCCAGTTAATAAAAATGTATTAAGTAATGAGTAAGTTGACCTGAAGTACTTAATTGTTTGAATCGTGTAGTTACTAATCATACTTTATGACGCATAAAAAAATTAATTATATTCTGCAGGAATTTAGGAAGAGGAACTTTCGAAAATATTTTGGATAATAATGAAGACGTAGAAGAGATATTTCATACCAGTGAAAGCAATAATTCTTCAGATGAAATTGTCTCAGTTTCAGATGAGACAAACGATAAAATAATAAGTGATAGCGAAAGTGATAACAATGACGAGAATAATGACAATAGAAACAGATTTTTTGGCAATGACAACCGAAATCGACCTTTATACCGCAACGCCGAAATAACCGTTGGATCCAGCATGTTGCTGATTCTTGCTCTTCTTCTGCACCATAACTTGACAATGGAATGTATTTCTGACATAATCTTGGTTCTACAGATGCATTGTTTAAGCCAGGACTCAGTCAAAAATAGTTTATATAAATTCAAAAAATTTTTCGATATTCGAGATAACGAAATCATTAAACATTATTATTGCTCGTCTTGTACCCGATTACTAGAATCAGTCGAAGACAACTGCCCCGATTGTGTCGAACAGAAAAAATCTTTTTTTGTTCAGTTGCCACTGATTAAACAGTTGAGAGACATGTATTTAAGGGTTGGATTTTATGAAAGTCTCCAAACACGATTTCAAAGAACTATTCAAAATGTCATATCGGATGTTTACGATGGGATTTTATATTCAGAATGGGTAAATAATGGATTTCTTGCTGACATCCGTAATATTTCTTTTTCGTTATATACTGACGGAGTTCCTGTTTTTAAGTCCACAAAAATTAGCATGTGGCCGGTTTATTTGACTATTAATGAAATGCCATTCAAAGATAGGAAAAAAAGAGAAAATACATTACTACTTGGTTATTGGTACGGAAATAAAAAGCCTTTAATGAACTCTTTTATACTTAAGTTTAGAGATTAATTGCAACGAATATTTGATGGCGTTGAAATGCTATTACCAGATAATACTACAATAATAGTTAAGGGTGTGGTTTTGATGGCTGTATGTGATCTACCGGCAAAATGTGAATGCTTGAATTTTACACAGTATAACGGTTTTTATGGTTGCCCTTCGTGCTTATGTAGAGGTAATACTTTCAGATTAGAAACATGTGGTAGTAACGTTCACGTTTACCCTTATACAGATAATTGTATTCTAAGAACCTCCCAACAATCCGTCGAATTTGCTGCAACAGCTACTCCAGATAGGCCCGTGATGGGAGTGAAGGGTAGTTCTATTTTGTCCAGAATAATGCCAGATTTTGTTAAAGGCATGGGAATCGACCGTATGCACGGTGCCGACGGTGGTGTCTTGAAAAAAATGATGAAATTGCTCCTTGATGTCAAATTTCGAAGTGCCCCATTTTCTCTATATAACGTAATTGATTTGATCGACGCCCGAATATTATCAATAAAGCCGCCTGCTTTTATTCACCGCATGCCACGCACTGTTCGTGACGTAATTAATTGGAAAACATCAGAACTTAAATGTTTTTTATTTTACTATTCTATACCTATTTTCGAAGGAGTGATGCGTATGGATTATTATGAACATTATTTGCGTTTAGTTATAGCTCTGAAAATTTTGAGTTCGGAGGCGATAACGGAGCCAATGTTGCTAACAGCTCACGATCTATTATGCCGATTTGTTCGAGAATTTGAAATTATGTATGGAATCCAATTTTGTACTGTTAATATACATCAATTATTACATTATTCGGAATACGTTAAGAATTTAGGACCATTGTGGGCATACACATGCTATGAATATGAAAATTTAAATGGGTTGTTCTTAAAACAGATACACGGTACTCTTCGAATTGATACACAAATTGCAAGGTCACAAAATGTATTTTTTAAAAATAATTGGACATATTGAATCGGTTCAAAATGAAAAAATTAAAGAATTTTGTTTGAAAAAAACAAGTAAAAATTATAGAGCAACTGTTTCCTAATTGTTACAGTGTAGGCATATATGATCTTCTTGATGAAGTACCGGATATAGTTAGGAATTTGTTGCTTGAAAACATTATTCGTTTGAATGCAATTTCTACATGGGTGTACTATAGATTACTGAAAAATGATAAGTTATACACATGCGAATTGTACCGTCGAACTTCGAGAAGCAATTCTTGCGTAGCATTATTCTTCGATAATGAGATAAAGAAATTAGGATTCATTTACTGTTTCATAAAAATTTTACGTTGTGTTTGCAGACGACGACCTTGTAATTGTGCACACGAACACTATGCGATAATCCGTCAAATTGACTGTGACAGAGTTTTTGTTGCAGTTGGAAATGATCCCCGAATAACTTTTAGTACGATCGATTTTTTATATAAATGTCATCAGTCAATTGTTGTTACAGTCATTCCCGTAACGGCTCTAATAATAACCTGCATTTACATGAACTTTGATAATGAAGCCTATGTAGCAATTCCTATAAATAATAAGGAACGAGAGTGAAATTTAATCGTTGAATTTATAAATTGTGATAATAAAATAATTACATAAATACAAGTCACATTTTCTAATATAATTACATTCCCTAATCAAATAAAAACAAGAAAAATCAAACTACATACATAAAAAAACTCTTTTTTCATTGATAATAAATATGAATTCTATATATATATTCAATCTATATAAATTATATGATTGTGCATGTAATTTTATGTAAATGCATATAATATGTGTTATAATTTAAACAATATTTCAATTGTTTATGATTATATATATATACTTAAAATATGTTTTAATCAGTATACATTTCGAGTAATCGCATTATAATTTATACATTCAATCTTTAGTTGTAAGATAATTTAACTTACAATTCAATCACAAATAAAAAATAAGAATAATAGCAATGTAGGAGATAAAATATTAAATACGGTCTAAAGGTTTTCAATATTCGAAGCATATAAGGTCTAAATCAGGTTCTAGCGTCGAGAAGTAATGAATAAGGATTAATTCAGGGTCTAAATATTTGGAGAATCATCAAAGCAGTGGTAAATGAGAAGAAGCAGGAGGTAAGCAGTACCTAAAAATGTAAAACTTGCTCGAGATCTTCGACTCATTAACGAATAAGGCTTAATTCAGGTTCTAAATACTTCGAAAAGTATCAAAGCAGTGGTAAATGAGAAGAAGCAGGAGGTAAGCAGTACCTAAAAACGTAAAACTTGCTCGAGATTTCGACTCGGGCATATAGGAAACTGTACAGGAAACCATGTCGGAAACTACATGGGAAACTATATAGGATCCGGGCTAAAATTACTATACAGTTTCCCATGTTGTTTCCTATATAGTTTCCCGCATAGTTTCCCATATAGCTTCCCATGTAGTTTCCGATATAGTTTCTTACACAGTTTCCTAGGTACTTTCATACATGGGATTTTCCAATAGGGTTGAATACAGACAATTTTCTGGGTATGTTAGCAAAAGAGTTTGGCTGCCTCAGATACAGCTAAACTGTATGAGTGTTTCATAAAAACAGTTATATTTGAATGGATATTACTGCACCAGTAATATATTTTCAATACACACATCCAAACTGATATGGCTGCAACAGATGAAACATGGTTATGGTTCTTTTAGCCAAACGCTGTTTTGGAAAATCAGCTCAACTTCAAACAGACGCTTGTCTGCTAGTGATGCGTAGTAGTTTCAGAGGTTAGGGATGAGTTAACTATTATATCAGTGGTTGATTTTAAGATATTAAAACTGTATCAAATAACTAATTTCATAGATCTATAAATCAATTATTATTAAGTGTACACTGAGAGTAATCGACTTTGGTTCCTGTGCACATAGCACATAAATTTTTTGTACAGTAGTTGCCTTGACCAAAAAAGTTGAGAGAAGCTACTACTTTTATAGTTATCATGACAGTAATTTGGACTTTTTTGTGTATTCGGTTGTTGTGACCTAAGTTGATGATTAGAATCAGTTTTATACGTACCCCAACGGTTAGTACACATACATTTTCTTTATATGTACTGCCAAGCTACTTTGTCTACTACAACCGCAGCGTTCGCTAGAAAAATCAAGTATAACATTCATTTTTTACAACGAGGTAAGCCTGTCGTGACAATTATTAAATCTTGTAATAGTCACACAATTTAACTTGCACTGCACTGAAGATAAGTAGTTACTTCCAAAAAGATATATTTTGTGAAAAATATAATCAGTCCAAAAAAGTTTATGGTGATGAAAAAAGTGACAATTTTTTAACTTAATCGACGAAAGTTATCATAAATATCATTATACTGGATTATTTTTCTAGATCTTTTCGGTCAAACTTTATTTTTTGTAATCAAATTGAATTCGTATTTTGATAACTAGGAGAACCATACCTATAACCTCAAAAATAATTTTGGCTGGGTATTTACTGTCCATAGACAATTCATTACAAATTAATCTTAGAAAATGATCATAACCTAGTGATTCTGGTTTTTATGCAGAAAACTTAAAAAAATAAAGATGAATTTTCATAAAATAATGTAGATTCTATAAATAAAGCAATATGATAAGAACTGCACTTGGTCATTATAACTAAACTCTATGCGCGGTTTTACGATGGACTTTGGTTCCTATAACCGCAGCTCTTACGGTATTTCAAGTACATAAGAGCAGTTACCCCGAACACATTAATCAAGTTTGTGCCACTCGGCCTACCAGAATCGTGGTCTCAGTAACGCTCCTTACAGTTGGAGTAAACACTTTTCCAAAGTATGACAGCCACTACCATGATTGTCATGACAACTTTAACATTTTTTGTAAAGACGATTTTAACAAAAAAAACTTTGGTTTGTGAAACCCGAAATTTCTCTCAGTGTACAAGTTTGCTTTCGCCGTTTTTCGATAGATGGCTGCAGCGGTAATTGCTAGTCGAAATCGACAGATTAAAACTGTCACACAGTAAGCGGTAAAGGTGTACACCTTATATAAAATTTATAAATCTAAAAAAAATAGATTAAATCGATGCCGGCAACACGTGTTTTGTTTGCATGATCACATACACATTTATAAAAGTTTGCTGAGCTGATAGCTAATTTAAAGACATGTGATTAGCTTCACTAGTATTTGTTATTTTCTTATTCATACTTATTAACACATAAAATAATATAACAGAAGTAAGAAGATTTTCTTTCTAATTTGCATAGAAATTCTCTAACAAACTCGGTTAAGTAGAAACACAATACCATTTCTTTCAGTGTTCCAATCACGGAAAAAAAACTCTTAATTAGACATTAGAGTAGGAAATTGTATGATGTTTTATCGAAAGAAGCCGCCTATTTTATAGCACAATTTCCGATGGAAAGTAAATTCCGATAAAAAATAGGAAAATGTTCTATAAGGACATTATACACAATAAGGACAATAAGGATTTCTATAAAATGCCATAAATTATAGGAGACTTTCGCCTAAAAAAATAAGAAAATAAGATATATTTTTCTCAGTGTGTGATGAATAATGATACAAAATAATCAGTAATGATAAAAATAATTGTTATTAACAATTGAATAAACAAATATTCAATTTTTATTATTCTTCGTTAAAAGAATATATTATGAAGAAAGCGTGACTTTTAAAGGCTCTAAAATTTTTTCAAATATCTTTGCATCATAAATATATACTAAAAACAGTAAACACGGAAAACATTTGTCGCTTAAAAAGTCATCGACTTTGTGTAATACTCGTAGATAGGCTAGAAAGTCGACTAAATATTATGAACCTCCTTATTGAAGAATATGATAAATAATCGCTGAAAATGTAAAACGTATATTCGAAAGTTTAAGTGACAGTCGCGAATAATTTAAAACACCGTGGGTTTTATATTCTCTAAACCAGGCATCGAAAGTCTACGTGACAATCGAAGAAAATGTTGAAGAGTGTAAAAAGGAAAATATTATTTTCTGTGATATGATCCTGCACTGATAGTTAATTATTATAATTATAATCCCAACATGAACTTACTATTACATTTAACACTGTACATTACAGAAACGCAATTTTTTATAAACTCTTCCCAGCACTGAGAATCGAACGCTCGCACGCACGCACGTATCCTAACCCAATTCTAATCGCACGCCTTAACCCGCATAGCCGATACATGTCGTGGAGACTTGAGTAAAATATTTGGATCACATTCAGAGTAATATAATAATAATAATAATAATAATTTTTTTTTTTTTAAGGAAGGGAGAAATGCTTTATGCACCGTCAAGGGGACTCCGTGTCCCCCTGGTGTGTGGGACTCTGCTGCCCGCGCAGCCCTACCCACTAAAACTCCCTCCTTGTCTCTAAGCCGTGGGATCCCACCCCGGAACCGCCGTTAGGCATTACCACCCTGAGGTGGGGGCCATCTATTGGCATCCTCTGCCTCTCCTTCTGGCTTCTTTTCTTCTATTAGCTGGCCTCATCCGGTATGTGCTTCTTTTTCTTCCGCAGGACATCCCGGACAAAGCCAGCGACCGTCGTCCAATTTTTCCCGCCCTGGAGCAAGACGCCAATGATGTTGTCAGGCGATATCTGCCCCAGGGCAATCTCCAGATCATGGCGCTCCTGCGCCCACCTTTCACACCTGAAAAAGGTGTGGAGGCGTCGTCTTTGGAGTCCCCACAGTATAAGCACTGCGGGGCCCCCACCTTCCCCATTTTATGGAGGTACGATCGGAAGAGCCCGTGTCTCGTCAGCATTTGCGTGAGGTAGTAGTCCACCTCACCATGCCGACGATGGAACCACGGGGACAGCTCGCCAATAAGATTCGCCGTCCATCTTCCGCGCGTATCCTCCATCAAGCGTCCTTGCCAGGCGCGTAGCGCCTAGTCTTTTGCGTGGGCCGATTCAAATGGGGTTTATACCATAGTGTAAAACATTTTAATACATTGTTAAATTTTCTAGAATTTTCCACATTTTTCCGTGTCATTCTAGAATATCCTACATAAATAATAATCATGGAATATTTAGATGCATAATTCTAAAGTATTTTAAACTCTTCCATAATTATCTGTAAATTTTCAGAATTCTTTGGATTTTTTCTAAATACTTGAAAATAATTTACATAATAATTATTCTATTGTAAAAATCCCAAAACTTTTTCTAAGTTCTGGTAAACCCAACCTTTCACGCTTACGATAGTTAGCAATCCCTAAAATTGAAGTGGGTCGCTAGGATGTTCATACAGGTCGGTGACACCGCTGCATATACGTACGAGTATACCCACGAGGATTTCTACTGCTATAATACGCGGCTGCGATTTTGCAGGTGGACGATACACTATTTAATAATTTACTTTACGCAACTGAGAGCTCATATCTCGTCTTGGGTCCGTATTACGAGCTTGTCTTACCCAATAACTTCTCACGCGAGCCAGTGACTCTCAATGGAACTACTCATCAGTTTCTGTTCATGTTTCTAGCTCGCCTTATCCACGCTCCTTCTTTCTTGACTTTATTTCCTATCAAGTGTAAAATTTTCAAATTTACCTGAACAATTACATTTTTTAAGTTACAGTTTGCGATTTAAGTTTTGAAGACTCTTTTTTTAATTTCTTATGTGCATTCTTACTTCGAAACTGTATAATTTTCACTTAACGTTGTGAGTGCCAAAAATATAGTTTTATTGCGGAAACAAGAACCTCTCTTTTTTAACAAATAAATTTGAATTCAATTCAAATTTCTGTTTGTGTGTCTATAATGGATCATTCATGGTTTCCGAAACTGGTACTGTCTGCGTTACTCCACTATTGTTTTATATTCTATTTGGACGAGTAGCCTCCAAATGATAGGCATCTCGATATGACGCCCTTTCGCAACAAGACCGATTACCTATTTTGAGTCCTATCTAAGGCGTCCAGTGTTCCGCCACGTTGTGCCTCTTGACATGGAGCAGTGCCAATGAGAGGCTATTAGACTCTTTTGACAGGATCTACAGTTTAAGGTGAAATCTGAGCCACCAGAGTGTCGGTAAAAGTACTTAAAAAAATGTTCATTGGTACCGACTCAGGCATCGATAATAATTTTATAACTCATTAAATTCCATTAATTTCCATTATTCCTTCTCTATACAATTTTTTTGAGTATAAATTACCATTAGAGTGAAATGAAAATTAACCTTTTTAGTAAAATTTTAAGAGTTCATTTTATAATTTTATAGTAACTTTTAAAACTGTACAGTATTCTAGAATTGTGGTTGTATATTTTATAGCTTTAAATTTAGGAATTTATTAATTTGTAAATTCAAGAATTGCATGTATCTATTTCTGATGTGTTTCTGAGACTTCGTTGGATATTTCATTAGAATCTAAGAATAAGAAAATTTGAAATCATATGATACCTTTAATCCGGATTTAATTTTCCACCCCACTTTGTGAATTTTCTGTTTACTTGCTGCATTTTCTGCCTTTTATTGCCTATTTCTCAAATTATTTTTGGCCTCAAGAATTCTCTATTCTCTTGGAAGACGTCATTACATATTCTCAGCAAAGTCGGTGAAGCTCCTATAATTGAGGCCCGATAGATTATTATTTATACGTTTCTGCGTGTCAGTACAGTCAATTTTTCTTGATTTTTATGTTTTTATCTTTTGTTGTATTTTGAATTACTTATTAATTCAAAATTAACTTCGATCACCTAGAAATCATTTTGAAAATTTCCAAATTATTTATTCCTGTTTCTCCAATTTCATCATACGTTGTTTAAATTCAACGGATATGACTGTAATTGGCGTTTATTTTATTTTCTGGTAATTGTTGCGAATAATCCATTGACTAGGTTTTGTGAATTATGATTTGACTTATTAATTAATTTTTGTTCAGTTTTTGGAATAAAGAAGCCAAAAGAATCTTCTTTTTTTTGGTTAGTTCAGTTTAAGTTTCACTCTTTACTTTTTCATCAAATTCAAGAAATTTATAAACCACTTCTTATGTCTATGAGTTATTATTACTTTTTTAAAGATATTTATACCGTCACTATTTATTAGTGAAAATATGTTTTATAATGCAAAATATATTAAAGTGAACGTCAAAATAATCAAAATAATAAAATTAAAGGAAAGCATTCAATTTCAATTTTTAGTTTGATTTGCATATTGAAACATATTTTCACCAATAAAGGGCATCACAGTACCCATTGTTGTCAAAAAAGGTGAAGAGGTGTGTTTTCGTTCTAAAATAGGTGACAAAAAGAAAATGATATGAGATTGAATTATAAAATATAAAAGTATTTTATTAGTTAAATTAATAAAGGTTAATGATAAAATAAATTAGCCTGAATACAATGATTATTGTGAGAGAATAATAATGTTAAATAATAATAAATAGGTCGACTGAAGTAATCGCAACCAATATATTGAAGCGAGAATTTTGATTTAAATATGTGAGCTTAAACGTCACGTATTTCGTAGCCGATAATTGGTAAGCGGGGACGGACAAGGAAGGAGAAAAGCTTGGCGTCATTAAAATCAATTCAATAGGTGATTCGCCATTCAACAAACAAGTCAATTTCTGATATTCTGTTTTAATCAAGATTTCATAACGCCACTTTCAGGCAGAGTAAAGTTAAGATACCACTACTGATCAGGTAACTGTTTCAATAGAAATAATAAAGTGTGCGAGTGATAGGTAACTGCATAATAGTTTTAAGTTGCACATTCACATTGAATTTTATTTTAGGGTGGCGTTAATTTATATTCTATAAGTACCCTTTTGTAATCAGATTTAAATTACACAAACTCTTCTCATATATTGGATCTATAACTTAATTCGTGCGTTTTTTTTTTCAAAATTTGAACGTTTATTCAAGAAAAACATGTACAATAGTATTATTCAAAGTATTGCCCATCTGAAGCTATGACTTTTTCCCATCTTTCTGGTAATTTGTGGATTCCATCCCAAAAGAACCACTTTTGGCACGTTCGCTCAGCTAGAGCATGTTCGCCATAAACTTCCACCAAAATACGATGACTTTCGGCAGCAATTTTCTTCATATTAAAGTAATGAAGAAGAACTCCCCGCAAAAACACTTTTTCAGGCACAAAGTTCGACATATTTGAGTAAAATAATTATTGTTGTTTACGCTTCAAATGAATGATATATACTGAAAAAGACGCACAATGTAGTGATAGGAAATGTATCGATAAATATCACTATATATCGATACACCGCAGTATCGAAAAGTATCAATACATTTTTCTCTTAACGATAAATATCGATATATTCCTGTCTTGCTGTGTCGACACCGTTCAACGGCCGGTCAATTGTTTTTAATAGTGTTAATAATTTTTGAAAATGTCCAATTTCAATCATTCCATTATATTTTTTATAACTCAAAGATTGTGAAATATAACAACACAAAATAAATAATATTTGGATTTTTGGTATTTTTTATTGTATTTCAATTTGTCATTAATTTAAATTTATTTTTAATTTGCCAAACTGTTAAATAAAGTCAGATTAGGATGGCGAAGGGTGGGGGATTTTATTGATAAATATCGATATTATCGATATCTTTTCCAAAAATATCGATATGTATCGATACGTTTTTTACCGATATTTCCCATCACTAGCACAATGACAGTAGCTTTCCAACGCATGTTCGGAATATTGGAACGATGGAATAATAATCAAGTTACGCTATTTCTTAGCAAACCGCATGAATTAAGTTATAGATCTAATATTTAAATTGTGTAAAATAAAATGTTTTCTGCATTATTTAAGCACTTATAAAGACATAATAATTTAAATATTATCCAGACGGGTGCTTGTATTTATGTGTAACTGTATAACGTGTGATGTTAGAATTGATTGTATTCTTTGAAGATTGATTTAAACTAATGACTCACCTGTGAATAAGTATTCTTATATCATTTATATATTGAATGCCTGCTTATATTTTATTGAAAAATTTTGGGAGTATTAAATGTTACAATATCTGGTCAGTAATTGATCTACAAAGTGTGCAAGCCGGTAGCCAGGGGTTGGTCAGGGTCATTTTGGAACAAGCTTTTTTTGTTCCCTTAAATGTGTACTTTTACTCATACTTTTAATTCTACTTTATTAACGTTTTCCCAACTTTTTTCCGCTTTCTTTTAACTTTTAACTTCAATTGTGAACAACAAAATATCAATCCAAGGACTAAATTGGTCACGTGACCCACCTAGGACATGGCCTTAAGGGGAGATATATGTCTATTTAGACGGGAAAAAATTAGTTGATTTTCAGGAATTTCTTAATCTCGGAAATAATTATTTTATGTGTATAAAACTGTAAGAATATTTCAATTGTATATTTCAACATACAAACCAATTTATTTTATTTTATTCATTTTCGTACAAGATCGGAAGATATTGTTTGATTTTCACAATTAAAAAAAATTTGTTTCTTATTTTTGAATGATCGTATATACCGTTAAAGAAATAATTAGCAAACTTCGAGCCTCCATTTCAGGAATGTTTGTATTGGAGATGCAAGCCCCCTTTCCCCAATAAAATAGTTTATAAAAAGTATATTTATCCAAATTTAAATTCTCTTTCTGTCTCAGGTAAGAGGCAAAATTATCGAAGAATTTCAAGTGAAATTGGTTTGAGGTCCTCATAATTATTGGAAACGTTCAAAAGATGACATTCAAATTGATCTGCGCAACGTGCTTTAGATTAGCGTAATACATTTTTTAGAGAAGGTACATGTATATACTGAGAAATATGAAACATACGGTTGAGAGTTGTCTCTCTACGAAATCTCTTTTCTACATCTTTTTATAAGGTTTTTATATTTATAATATAAATTCAATATTAAGTATAGTTTCTTATGAATAGAAACCATGATAGCGTATGAGAAAAACAGACATAATTCCCATTTTTGAACAATTTTACATATTTAGGTCTAATTTTTTGCATAGATCAGAAACGTTTTAGAAAAGTAGAAAAATTCTAATCTTTCTCTAGCTTCGTCAGAAATACAGCGCGTTATAGTTGAAGAATATTTACTACTAAAAGTGTAAATAATTCTCAAAGATTCTTGGAAAGTTTATGCAATTAGCCACTTTACAAGATACGCATGTTTATAATGTAACTGTTCAGAATGAAGACATAATTTAAATAGGTTGTCTATGTCATAATTATTATAATCTTTGAACTATTGGAGAAATTCTATATAAATGTCTTTTAAGTTTATAAAAAAATGGTTGTTTTTGGTCATTGCATAATTGCTAAAGAATGTTAAATATTGCCCCTGGAAATACTGCTGAAAAGACAAATAATGAACGATGCTCCAAGTTTTAGAGATCAGTGTCTTTGTAGATCAGTGTCAGTATCTCAACTAGGTAGATTTTTTCCTGTCATATTTCCTGCTCAGAAATTCTTAAGGGGGATTTCAACTTTATTAGGTCAAAAAGTTGCTTTTTGAGAATTTACTAAGAAGAAACCATTGAAATTGTACTAACCAAAATTGATATACATATAAAAAAGGGTTTACTGAACTAAGAAATTTAATTAAAACAGTACAAAAGATGTTTTTGGACAACATTACAAGTCTGCCCAGATGAATTTTTTGAATATTTCAAGTGATTTCCTTCGTTTAATAAAGCCTCTTTCATATATATACCAAATTATCACTCAATTTTTTACTTAACTCCCTAAATCGGAATTACTTAGCATTTTTGATAATTTTAATCAGTGACTGACTTCTTGCTTTTCAATCAGTTGAAAGTAATAAATCAACACTAATTGAAATTATCAAAAATTCTAACTGATTAAGATTCATAGAGAAATATTCTTCTTTTTGAGTTAATAATATACTTTAGCAAAATCACTACCAGAGAAGAAAAACAAACTCAACATTATTGTCACAAGTTGTAAAATAGCGTAGAAACCTATCTTTGGATTGTCAAAGAAGAATTTTCATATAAGCAATGAATTTCTGTAAACCGAATTGAATTTTAATTTGAACAAAATACTATGCGGATTTCTGATACACTTTTCATTTCATTCATTAAACTCATGTAAATAATAATAATGAAGTTTAAAAAAAGACTCACTCATAATTTATAAGCTCGTAGAAATTGTAAAGTAGCACAAATGAGCGTTATTACATAAAAAGCTAATTATTTTCCAACAAACATGAATTTTTAAAAGTTTTTAAGTACATATCAATAATGGAAGTTAAACTTAAAATATTTGAATTGGAGTTTATTAAAAAATGTGTAAGATATTATTCCCCAGTCAGAGGATTTGACTATCCGTCAGTCGGAAGTTACATGCTAGCATTCAAGAATTGTTTGATTAATTAACAAAGGACTAGAAAAATAATCTATTGGTGAGTGTTCGTGAATAATCGGAAAAATTTACTGATTCGGGTAAATATTCTGCAAAATTGCGTCAATGTTATTTTATTGTGTGTTTTTTGTAGTGCTATAGAGAGTAGGGACGCATAAATAAAAAATTTAAGACAACTGTACCGTTGGAAAAATTTAGTTTATTATAAATGCGAAGTTCAAATCGTTTTAAGATAGATATTTTGGTAGCTATGTGCTTAGCTAGAAAGGTTGAATAGATCTATATTAACGTAAATTTCCAATAATCCCTGTAAGAATTTAAAAGCATCAGAAATACATTTTTTGGTTTCTTCACATTTTATTATACCACGTAGATTGAACCTTCTGAAAATTTGTTACGACTAGGTCTACCCTAAAACTGTAATTGAGAGACAGCTGCGGCCAGGTCTATCAGGTCAAATGGTTTATGATCAACGTGAGAAATAATTGTCTATCTTCGAAATTGTAACCTCGGCATAGTTCGTGGGTTTTCCCACATCGTACATCTCCGAGACTGATCGGAGTAAGGTTTTTCCGCTTTGAACTTTTCCGGTACCGTTCGGAAGGGAGCCTCCTACAGGTTTTCCAAAAAACTTTGCTAGAGCTTGAAACATTGGAAAAACAGAAAACACTCTTTCTCAAATAACTGACCAACGCAGCTCGTAGCATTCGAGTCAGCCAAAGAAATATAAGTGAAAATAGTTGTAACAAATGTAAAAATTCCTACGATCTTATTTTGATACTCAGTGCACGTTAAATAAAGTCTTTATATTACAGTTTAAATTATCTTTGTGTATATTCTTTAAGAGCAACAAAGAACGTTGTTCCATCAAACTAAATATCAAATAAAATATAGAAGGGAATCATACCCCGCACTTTGGTCCTTCGAGTCGCGGATGTTTTACATCTTGAACGTGCGTCAATTACAATCGCGACGGCTCGTGATTATCAAACATTGCTTTTGTGGTAAAATAACAGTTTGTGACTACTTATTTGATTGACTAATATCAACTATTAATAGTGAACTCAGTAATATTTTTAGTGACTTTAAAACTAGATTTGATTAACAAATATTAACTATTAATAGTGAACTCAGTGACATTTCTAGTGATTTCAAAACTAGTGATAGCTCAAAATGGCAATTTCAAAAAAACTATTTCAACTGAAAGATAATTGTGCCATATTGAGTGCTCCAAAACGCAAAGATTCTGCAAATAATAATTCCAAATCTAGTGACTAGAACTAACCAGACCCACAAAAGCAAACCAGCACTGATAAGAAGGAGGAATTATCTACACTATTTTCAAAATATCAAAAGAGGGAAGTTCCAAGCTTCTACATAACACCACAAAGGAAACTACAATCTGCTACATACTGTCTGTGAGAAGGAATTTACATCCATGTACGTATAAATTTCAACGAGGAAGTTCCATGCTTCTACACACTGGCTGAAAGAAGGAAGTTCTACGTCTTCACACATCGTTTCAGGAAGGGAACTTCAACAGTTCCACACACAGCCTGAGTAAAAAAATTAACGGTCTTCAGCATCCAGAGATGCTACAGTAGATTCATCGTCGCCAAGTCTGTCAACAAAATAGTAAGTTCATTAAAGTACCGAAATCCTAACTCTTTCCTTTTTCTTCAATTCCGTCTCACTGCGTGTGACGTACAGAGCTACAATAAAAATTGAATTGCCAAATTCTCATTATGTTTGAACACATGTTGTACGCATGTACTCAATTTGTTGATATGCCTATTCAAAAAATGTATGAATTTGTAAAAAAGGCAGCTATTTGCCATAATTGTTTTTATTTCAATCATAGGACCATTGACTGTCGCAAAAGTCCATGTCGAAAGTGTCAAAAACGACAAGATAGTCTTCTACATTTTAATTCCGAAATAAAAGAACAAGAAACTTCAAGTTCGTTAACGTCAACTGTCCTTGTCAGCTACCATTCTCAATTGCCTGCACAGGTTGTTTTAGGAACCGAGCTTGTCGAAATTCTAGACAGAAAGGGCCAATATCGTCCGTGTCGCGCGTTATTAGACTCTTGTTCTCAATGTAATTGTATCACTAATAGATTTGCATCTTTCCTAGGTCTAAGCAAAAAACGATTAGACATTCAGCTTAACGGAGTCGATAATTTATCAACAAAATTTATATATTCCACGTCTAACAAGGTCAAGTCGCGATTGAATAGAAATTATACAAATATGTCATTCTTAATCTTCAACGAAATATCAATCCAGATGCCTTCCATGGCAATAAATCGAGAATCATTTCACATCCCATCTAATATTATGATAGCCGACCCCAAGTTCCACAAACCAGCCGATATAGACATTTTAATAGGAGCTGAATTTTATTATGAACTTTCACGTTCATGAAAAATTCGCACGCCAGGTCAATCTACTATCTTACAAGAAACAGAGTTCGGTTGGATCGTTGCCGGACGTTGTACGAATTCGCGTTCCATCCAAAAACCTCCAATGCAAGCCTTGTGTAATCTCATTAAATTCCATGACCTGCCTATTTGATGGGAAATCGATCCAGAAAAGACTTCTCAGGTGCGTTCAAAAGAGGATCAAGCTTGTGAATCTCACTACGTAAAAAATACCACACGAGATGACACTAGACGGCATATGATCAAATTACCCTTTAATGAAAAAAGGAATTATTTCGGTGTTTTACGCAATACAGCCTTTCAGCGTTTGTATGTATGCGCTAGAAAGGAAATTTGCAAAAAATCCAAATTTTAAATTACAGTACACTGAATGTATTCAAAACTACATTGATGAAGGACACTTGATAGTGAGTTCTAATAATGAAGTTTCCGAGCAGGGATACTATCTCCCTCATCATATCAAGGAATGCAGTGTAACTACAAAAACTAGAGTTGTCTTTGACGGGTCTGCCAAGACTTCAACTGGAATCTCCTTGAATGACACTCTATTAGTAGGTTCTACTATACAGGAAGACCTTTTTTCCATCGTAGTCCGATTCAGATCGTTTTTATACGCCAGGACAGCTGATATCCAGCAAATGTATAGGCAAATTTGCGTAGATCCAGAAGATAGCATATTAAAAAAAATATTATGGCGTTCGACACCTATTGAACCTATCAAAACTTTTGAGTTAAATCGAGTTACATTCGGGACAGCTTGTGCGCCATTTTTTGCGATTCTTACTCTGAATCAGCTTGCAGATGATGAACAAAAAGCTCATCCCGTTGCTTCAAAACACTTGAAATGTGACTTTTACGTCGGCGACCGCTTGGCAGGAGCGCAAACCTTTCAAGGCGCTCTTGAACTCCGAAATGAATTGAGAATCTTATTAGAGAAAGGTGGTTTCAATCTGAGAAAATGGACATCGAACGAGTCTAACTTAATTAACGATTTTTCAGCTGAAATTTCAAGCAATCACATATCGCTAGACCCGTCAGAAACAATAAAAACATTAGTAATTAATAGTGAGAATGATGGCCATCGTTCTCACTATTAATAACATATACTGGTAACATCTAAGAAAAAAATTTTTTGATAAAAACATTAGGTTTGCATTGGGATTCCAAATCAGATTCGATTTTATACACAGTCAATCTAACAGATTCCAACGGTCCAATAACTAAGCGAGTAATTTTATCTCAAATCGCAAAATTGTTTGATCCTCTAGGCCTGCTAGGACCTCTTATCGTGAAAGCAAAGATAATGATCCAGCAGCTCTGGAAAAGCAAGCTCACGTGGGACACACCCGTCCCAAGTGAGATTCAAACGGCATGATTAAAGTACAAAAAAGCACTGCCATTCTTGAATAACATCAAATTCGAAAGATGTATCATGATTCCAAGGTTCAATGAAATACAGCTCCATGGATTTTGCGACGCTAGCGAGAAGGCCTATGGTGCCTGTTTATATCTCAGGTCATCGAACGATCGAGGGGAGCATTACTGTGCTCTCATGTGTTCGAAATCCCGAGTTGCCCCAATAAAAACCACTACTTGCCACTATTCGAATTATGTGGTGCCAGCCTGTTAACCAAATTGTACAGTGCTGCCATGCAATCATTGCAAATGCAACTTTCCAAGATCTGTTTCTAGTCTGATTCAACAGTCGTGTTGAATTGGATTAATACCAAACCGCATACCTTAAAAACTTTTGTTGCTAATCGCGTAGCTGAGATTCAGCAAAAAACGTAAATGCATGAGTGGAGACATATACTGACTCATAGTAATCCTGCAGATTTTATCTTTCGTGGTCAAAACCCTGAGGAGTTCTTAACTCATAATTTTTGGTCCCACGGTCCAAACTGGCTCAGTCAAAACAATGATACTTAAAGTTAAAAGTTGTATAATTCCAGAAATTCGTGTACCAGAACCAATTTTATTGTTGAAAATTACACAAGAACATACAGATCTGAGCCACGCCGGAGTCCATGCAACCTTATACGGAGTTCGCAAATATTATTGGCCGATCGATGGTCGCAATGTTACTAGAAACATTATCTGACAATGTGTTAAATGTTTTCGGGCAAGGCCCCGCGAAATAAACTATTTAATGGGAAACTTACCTAAGAATCGCATTTCATTCCCATTACCTTTCACTCATGTGGGATTGGACTACTGCTGACCTTTTTTCGTTAAAGAGCATCACCATAGAAATCGAACGAAAGTCAAAACATATGTTTCAATTTTTGTATGTTTAGCCACCAAGGCTGTTCATCTTGAGCTTGCAAGAGATTTGGCGACAGAAGCATTTATTGCTTGCTTAACACGTTTTTTCGCTCGTAGAGGTATATCCAGCTCAATTTCGTCAGACAACGCTACTAATTTTGTTGGAACTAGCAACGTGTTGAAAGATCTATACAAACACATAGAATTTAGGTTTCGTGAAATATAAAAATGGCTAATATTTAGATGGTAAATAATTATAGGACCGAAAAAAAGTTTGAAAGCGTGCATCTTGCATGTGTCAGGAGGAATCGAACCTCCGAATATACATGCCTATCCGGGGACTTACTGTGATAATCGCACCAAGCCAACACCGCTTACAGTATTTCAAACAATTTTCGGTATATTTCACTTTAGTTTAGCCGTTTGTATTAATAACTATTAATAACTATCATCCTTTAAACATCTAGTGGTGAAGGAATAAGAAATTGGGATGTGACAAACATAATTTAGAAACTTTTAGGTAATTTACCATCTAAGATTGTCGATTCACGAAAGTGTTTGCAATTAAACCTAATAGATGTCACTTCAAGTCCCAATTTCAATTTAATTTAATTAAACACATAGAATCACTTGAACAAAGCTTAAATGTACAAGATTATTTAACATAAAAAAGGGTTGATTGGCATTTTATACCCCCTAGAACACCACATTTCAGTGGCCTCTGGGAAGCAGCAGTAAAGTCTTTCAAGGTTCACTTCACGTGTGTAAATGGCAATTCTCTTTTGAAGTACGAACAACTTCACACGCAAGTGGTCGAGATTAAAGCTATCCTCAATTCTCGCCCCCTCGTCACTCCTTTATCATCAGATCCATATGACCTTCGTCCTCTTACTCCAAGTCACCTCCTTATCAGCAAACAATTCAGGGTGCATCCGGCACCTACAAAAGAGCTTTAAAATATGTTTATCCTCTTTCAATTGAAACGTAAGGAGTCTACTTCATTGCATTCCATTTAATTTATTATTGTATGGTATAATTATCAATTATTCATCATGTCGACATAAAATACGAGGTGTGTTCAGAAAATATCGGGAATTTTTTAATTTCGCGGGTTTGGAGAGTCCTATTGTCGAAATTTTATTTCATTATATTGGTATACATGCCCTTGAAGTATGATAAAATCTTCAGTTGTATTCATTGTTTACTTTGTCCGTGGCAGCCACTAAAGTTAGACGTGTTTTTATGAGCTCGGCGATTTTCATTTGTTAAAAGAAATGCATCAAATAATTTGATTTGCATCGTCGTTGACTTCATTTAGTGACTCCTGAGCAACTTCCATTCGCCGCTGTTTTTGTTCAAAATTCAACAACTTTGGAAGAAATTTTGCTGCCACGCGTTTCATACCCAAAACATTCGAAAAAATTTCAAGACAGGAGCCAATCGATATGCCAACATCATCAGCGAATTTTCTGACTATGATTCGGCGATCGTTTATAACCATTTCTTTTACGTTTTCCACGTTTTCATCAGTTGTTGATGTGATGGGGCGTCTGGGGCGTTCATCATCCTCAACGTCTTTAAGGCCATCTTGGAAACGTTTATACATCTCGTAAACTCTTGTTTTACTCACAGCAGACTCACCATAGGCCAGTGCGTCGGGTCTTAATGAATTGTCAATGTCAAAACGTTAGTTAAAGTCAACATTTTCATCATGGTAAAGTTCACGAACCAGCAGCGTTTGGAAATTATTAAAAATTACTACCGAAATTCTGAGTCGCTGGTCGCAACTTTAAGAGCGCTTACTCCAATTTTCGGCCGTAATAATCGTCCCACCCGACAGGCTGTGCGTGCTATAGTGGATAAATTCGAGACCAAATTTACACTATTGGACGTTCCTGTGCCAAAAAGACGTCGTATTGCTCGAAGCGAAGAAATAATCGCAGCCGTAAGTGCATCGATTCGGAATGAGCCAAATCAGTCGATTCCACGTCATTCTCAAGAATTGGGCATCGCTCAAACGACACTGTGGCGTATTATGCGAAAAGATCTTGGCCCACATGCTTTCAAGATTAAATTGAGTCATGAACTAAAGCCACTTGATCATTTGAAACGCCGAAACTTCTCCAATTGGGCTCTGGCAAAGCTTGAAGAAAATAAAGAATTTCATTGAAAAATCATCTTCAGCGATGAAGCTCATTTCTGACTCAATGGCTTTGTTAATGAGCAAAATATGCGTTATTGGTCAGCAATAAACCCAAATGCGCTTCTTGAGACACCGTTGCATCCGCAAAAAGTGACTGTTTGGTGCGGTTTTCATGCCGGAGTGTTGATTGGGCCGTATTTTTTCGTGGATGAAAACGACCGTCATGTTACCGTCAATGGAGAGCGCTATCGTGCTATATTGGAAGATTATTTGTGGCCAGAATTGGATGAACTTCACATCAACGATATGTGATTTCAACAAGACGGTGCCACTAGCCACACAGCACGCGTCACAATCGATTTATTGAAAGGCAAATTTGGTGAACGTGTTATCTCGAGAAATGGTCCGGTCGAATGGCCGCCTCGTTCATGCGATCTAACGCCGTTGGATTTCTTTTTATGGGGCCATATCAAGTCACTGGTCTATGCCAACAAGCCAGCAACTTTAGACGACCTCAAAGACAACATGCAGCGCGAAATTGCCAACGTTCCGGTCGAAATGTGTGCCAGAGTGGTGGAAAATTGGGTCGAAAGAATCGACCGCTCTAAACGGGCTCGTGGTGGTCATATGACCGATATCGAATTTCATTCATAAAATGTAATGCTTGCACTACACCCACAATAAATTTGACCTTAATATCTAAAATATTTCTGCGTTTTATTCATAGATGAAATTGTTATGTCCCTATTGGAAAACCCTTTATGTATATTTCTATAACGATTCATCTGCTTAACTATTGTACAGCAAAATAACTTGACACTGTCATTGTAGTGTAAATTGCAAAATGCATCATTTTTAAGTCAAGACATAATTCTACAAACCTTGTGGATGTCTATTTCTTCTTTATTTTTTTAACATGGACCATTTCAAAGGGGGCAGCATGTTCCATTGGAACGATTTAGTTTATTATAAATGCAAAGTTCAAATCGTTATAAGGTCGATATTTTGGTATTTCTGTGGGTAGCTAGAAAGGTTAAACAGATGTATCTTAGCATGAATTCCCAATAATTCCTGTAAGAGTTTAACAGTATCAGAAATACATTTTTTGGTTTCTTCACATTTTATTATACCACGCATATTGAACCTTCTGGAAATTTGTTACGTCTAGGTCTACCCTAGAACTGTAATTGAGGGACAGCTGCAGCCAGATCTATCATGTCAAATAGTTTATGATCAACGTGAGAAATAATTCGAGCTTTAATTTTTTTGGGCCTCACTATTTTCATAATTTATGATTTGAATTAAATGCACATAATATTTCATTCTCATTTCTCTCTGCGGTAAAATTCTGTAAAGCTCTAGTCTCTACGAAGAAAAAGTCTTCATCTCATCATTAAAGGCAGAATTCGTTTCTATTCGTGAGGGGAGCCACGTACATTTATCTATCTGTGCTACGCGAAATAAGCAGTCGCTGGTGGCACCAGTGGGAATAGTATATTACGTTCCTAGGCGCACAATGAGGATTATTGCGTGACGAGCGACAATGCTCGCAGGACTGATCGCGCCTCGGCTTCGATCTCCTGCGAGCATTGTCGCTCGTCACGTAATAACCCTCATTGTGCGCCTAGGCTCGTAATATACTATTTCCCAATTTTTCAGCTGTGAACCTCTTATCAACCTTTTTCTACATTGAATCCTCCATTCTTCTTCGCTTTATTTTCCCTGCGTCGCATCTCTTTCCATTGCATTTCTTCTTTTTAAGCAGAATCTCTACGTCGCGTAAGGTTGTAGAGCAGAGTTCAAACTGCCCGTGAAAGTTTGACTAATTGCTGCAAGTGCAATTATCAAAATTACAGGCAATTAACAGAGGTTAATTCGCGGAATTTTATCCCTAATTGCTGGACATTAGTAGGTCAGAGATAAGACAGAGCGATTAGATACATACAAACGGCGGTTGTCCCAGATTATTCTGTCAGTGATTCAATCATTCCGAAGTAGCTTGTGTTTACAATAATATCATAACGTCTTGTTTACATAAAATTCGAAATACCTTTCTTAATTTGCGAATTTCATGACTGCTCTTAAATTGTATGCATTCTGACAGGAAATATTTTTCAAAACATTTTAGCTATTTAAGAATATTTTATAAGTAAAACGACAGTCCCCTCAATAGATAAACAATTCTTCTTCTTCTTCTTCTTCTTCTTCTTGTTTGTGGCAGCTTGCAAAGATAAACAATTGAAGGAATACTATGAGGGACTTCAGGTGTTTTTAGATCAATTCATTCAGGTATATTAATAGCAGCATAGTGATTTCCAGTAATTTTAAATAATTTAACGTGCTTTCATTTCAAGGTGGCTGGATTAACCATATGGTGTATAATGTACACAGATTTAAATGCCATATATATGTGGGTCTAATTGTAACTGATGACTTCTTTCTTTTAAATAATTAAAAAATTGTACTTTGCATAAGTTTGTTCTTCACAAACGTCCTTGCGCAACTTTTCCCTCGGCTTTAAAAAAAGAATCTGCATGTACTAAGTAAATGAACCTGAAGCTCGAATTCATGAGTGGTGAATACGAACTCAGTATTTACAAATGGGCGCCAGCACATTATTATTCCATGAATTTAAATTCAAAAATCTAACTATAAGACCGAATAAACGATTCGGAAAAGTAGACAGAAAGTCAGTAATAAGACGCATAGTTTTTTATTCAGTGTAATTCGTAATTTCGCCTGGTTTGGTTGCACTAAGATTTTCTCTTTCTGCCCTTAAAAGCAGGTGATATTTTCCTCTGGATTAATTTAACTCTCCTGGGAATTTCCCACGTGCTAGACAGGATGCATGAACATCACCATACTTCTTTTCTTCAAAATTGAAATCTGCTTATTCACGTTTCAACAACTTTTAGGACATTTTTTCTACAACGCCAAGCCTTTGACTTTCCATATTATTAATTTAAATGTTATTTAAGGTGGAATTTCTTCCAGGACTTGAATTGGACATGAATTAAGCCTGAGTAAGGTTTGACTAATTTTAGTACACGACAAAGAAATTTGTTTATTTTTTCACTAAGTTCCGTTAAAAATAAGCTAGTTGAAGGGAAAAATAGCATCATATTATAAAGCATAATGTGACATATTATTTGATTACTTACCTATCCTAATTATAGTTTTTGTAAGACTCTTCATTTTCATGCAGTAAAGAATATCCAAAGATTCTATAAACTGGACAGGAGCGAGGATAGTCAAATAAACAGGGAAAAAATCAGTAAGATTCAATTTTATTTCAATTTAAAATACACTGGATAAAAGGCAATGAGAATTTGTCTCGTATTTAATTGACCAGCCTAAATATGAGGTTGGGTTGCTTCCAGACCAATACTGGAGCAGGTGAAGACTGGAGAGTGGTACAGAAAAGGAAGGCTCCCACAGAGTATGAAAATCTGTTTATCTGTTTGTTTTTATCATTTCTCCTAAGCTAGATGAGTCTTCTGTCAATTAATGTTTAACAATTGACGTCATCCTTTGAGTCTGCGTGTTGATGTTATCTTTTATGGAGTCTGCGTGTTGATGTTATCTTTTATGGAGTCTGCGTTAAGGTTTTGGAGAACGTGTTAAATATTTTTAATCAAAACTTTCTGCATTCCTAATGCCCGACTGTTGCTTTTAAATTACTTACATAAAATTAAAGTGAAATGGCATCTCAGCTGCATCCCTTATTGTGTATGTCGAGTTGGGGTGAGAACAGAAATTTTTATTTTATTTTCCTGTTTTCTTTTTAAAGAATTGTCATTAGATCTTCCAGTATTATGATTACATTTTTCAATTTTTATCAGACATTATATTCTTTCATTCACATAACTTCTTCTGATGGTAAGAAACAACCTTGTCGCTGAAAGTTTTCTGAAATCGAAAATTTTGTAGACTTTCTACCGGGACAACCACAAAAACATGGTTTTTTATTTACATTAAAATATTATTCAAAGAAAAATGTTTTTCGACATATTTCATTTAATAAATTGGTTCCGCTAAATTATTCCACGTCTAATGATAAAAAAAAAAGATTTCGTCAAAAATTGACCGAGTAATAGCAATTTATGTTTTGAAAAACACTGATTTTCAATCATTTTTGGTGACGAAAAATTGAGGGTTTTTAATTTTTATCTAAAAAACTATTAAGGCTGCATAAAAATTGTATAAATATAAAAATCGTCATGACCAATCCTACAAAACGGTATTTTTGTTTTTGTGAATGGCCGAAAAAAAATGTTTATCACGATTTTCGTGCGTGGACAATAGTTTTCCGCCATCTCGCGCGCTCGGCAAGTTATTGTTGGGGCCCTTCATTTGTAGTTTCGACTTTTATCTATTTGACGCATTAACCTTGATTTGTATTTATTAATATCAACAACGTCGATTTATTGACAATCATTTCGGACCTGAGTCGTTTAATTGGTATCACGTTCGCAGTTCTATATGTCGCAATCTGTCAACGTATTGTAATAAACGCATGTACAGTTCCATTTTAACATTATGCTCTGCTGTATCGTAATGGGTGCATGCGCAGTTCAATTTTTACATTATGCTCCTCTGTATCATAATATACAACATGGCGCTACTCTCAACTGTCGCATAAAAACGCGTAAATGCGCCGAAGTTACATAAAAAAATTTTATGTGTGGCCAAGGCGCAAATTACTTCATTCGTGTAATGAACTATCTATGTAATGTAATGACTATGTAATGACTATATTTACAGTGTAAGAAACCGATTTTAGGCTACAGCGTTATAAAAAATCCATTTTGCAACCAAGTTAACATACTTGTCAAATTATAAGTCAAAAAATTTGTCTGTAAATAATAATTTTTCAATATAAATTTAACACGAAATAATGATATCAAGTTGAAACTTTCAGCGGATAAATGAGAGGCACTAAGGAACGTCTTAAAGACGTTGCTTTTCAAACGCACAAACAGCTCAAAATGAACTTTGTATATTTCCAATATTTTGATAATAAATCAATTTAATTCCTAAATTACACTCTTTAAATCCGAATTAGTAAAAGCTGACTAATTGTTAGTTAAATTTAAGTAATAGTTAGTAGAAAACGTTACAGAAACATTAGTAAAAGTAATATTACTATAATTAATTAGTCAAATATATTAAACTATTAATTATTGTGAGATAAATTAATTAATCTGAATCTGTACTGGGGCAGTACTAAACCAGTACTGCACCAACGCTCGGCACAACTCTAAAGTCGGCTTCTAGCCAGAATTTGGACTCCATACTGGGGCAGTACTAAACCAGTACCGCGCCAACACTCGGCATAAATCCCTAAGTCTGCTTCTAGCCAGCACTTGAACTCCATACTGAAGCAGTACTAAA
Organism: Diplolepis rosae; assembly: GCA_030998225.1. Taxonomy (NCBI): domain Eukaryota; kingdom Metazoa; phylum Arthropoda; class Insecta; order Hymenoptera; family Diplolepididae; genus Diplolepis; species Diplolepis rosae. The sequence continues at coordinate 610,240 of JAPYXD010000171.1, forward strand.
CCAGTACCGCGCCAACGCTCGGCTCGGTACTAATGATCAGTACTGGCATTGCTTTTAATTTACAATTGGCGCGGTACTATGCCGTTCGTAATATCCGGCATAAGTCCGAATTTTCCGCCTGGGGTTGAAAGTGCGCCTCATATACGTACTCAAACAGAATGTCTGTAGATTTCGTGCTCTATTTCTCAAATGGCGATCTATCCGTGAGGATAACAGGACAATAGACAGGCTGTAATATTCCTGGTATTGGATTGACTATTCCATATTTTTGCCGCGTCCACTCGAGTGGAAGATGGGATTCATATAACCAGAAGAACCGACAAAGGTAGCTTATTGCCTAACGTTACTACACTTTTACAATTTTGCTCGTGATATAAATATAGAAAAAGTACAAAGTTATATATTTTGATTTATTATACATATATTGACATCAAATTCTTAAATCTCAGAAGAGAAAAATGATACTCTAGTACACGGAAAAAATTTGATCAGTAACCGTTACCATAAAGTTTTTTGAATTTGTAACAAATTATAGAGATATTTTTATAAAAGTGCAGTAAACAGTATTCTGCATGCATTTGAGAACTTATCGAACCACTCGGTACAGTATAGAATAGTGTTCCAAAGGAAATTTACCGAGCAGTGCTCACATTGTTAGGTCTTCTTGGAAAAAAAAACAATCTCATCTGCTATAACTGACAAATCCCATACACGACGCCGATTGTATAGAACCGATTTAATTGAAATACATTTTATTCTCGAACTTTTCATACCTCTTATTTAATTTAAAAAAACAAACTATTTTATTTCACAAATGAAGTTATTTTCTTCTATACAATTATTCTGAATAATAAATTATTTTGTAATGACTTTAACAATAAAGTACTCATTCATGAAAATTTGAAAGAAAAATTTGAAGGACATTTTTTCCTTTAAAAATTAGCCGTTCTAAATTATTTTTATATAATATTTTTATTTTATTTTTCGTTAATAAAATAGAATTGAAATTTTACTTCTTCCTTGTCGTTATAACCAATACGAAAACAAAATAAAATGACTAGAATACATTTAATTTTAATAATTACCACATGGAGAAAAATGGATTATAAAATTTAATATCCAGGTACAGTGACTATACATAGGGCAGCCATTTAAATTATAAAAGCTATAATCTCGATTATAAGCGGTATGATGTTAGAATATAGAAAAAATTGTAGGTTATGTCACTTATAACCTGGATTATACTTCTTATAATCTAGATTATAGCATTTATAATCTAAATAGCTGTCCCATAGTCACTGGAGCTGGATATTAAATTTTATAATCCATTTTTCTCAGTGCATTGTACCTTGATTCTTCCTGAATTCCTATTATTTTTCAGAATTATCATTATAAATAAAAACATATATTGCTATTAAAAGTTTGTCCGTGTATCTGGCATATAAATTATAGTATTAGTTCAGAAACAATTATATTATTTCGTTAATATAATACATGACAAATCTAAAATTATATAATACATGAAAAGAATTTGGATAAACGAATGTTTTCTTGTCAAAAATATAAAAATATAATCATTGATATTTTTGAGATGATAATGAAGAGATGAATACATCCATTTATTTGGAATGTAATAAGCGTCGCGTAGTATATGGATTAAGGGGAGTGAAGCTTCGTTGACATGTTTAGATGTTGATATGTGAAGGGTGAGGGCTTTACTATATCTATTCAATTTCTGGAATGTTTCCTTTTGGTCCAGAGATCTGCCTCATCCCCACTATTTCCCTTCAAGGCAGGATAGGTGACTGTAGAAGCCATCCAGGGACGGGGAGTCAGATCTCTGTCGATACCCTTAATGTAAGCTACGGCTACTATTGTATTTGACACATCTCCGTAATAAACAGTATAATTTTTCTACATAGTTAAATTTGCTGGTGTTTGAGTAAGTTCATTATTTTACCCGTCACAGATACGTCCCAAGTAAAATAGTTTATATCATTTACCTTATAAGCATGATATATAGCTCATCAAAAGCGATATCTAAAATTTAAGAGATTTAAAATTTAGAAGGTTTTAAAAGGTTAGTCATTTCTCCTCTTTCTAAAAAAGCGATATCGTAAAATGTTGATGCGAGCTCGCTTATACAGATAGGTATGCGCGCTTTTTAATCTTTACCGAACGGACAGTATGTACGTTCCAACAGTGCAAATATTCTCTAAATGAAACTGAAGCCTCTCTTAATCATAAGTAAAAATTAAATACCCATGTTTTGCTTGACCAATAAAAATTTTGTTGCCGCAACAAAATAATTTTGTTGTTATTTGTGCAACAAAACTGCTTTTTTTTAGACAAAAACATTGTTTTGTTGGGTCTCTTTGTGAGTCTAACAAAACTGTTCTGTTGATGTAACAAAAATGTTCTCTTGGCCTAAAAAAGCTGTTTTGTTGGCCTAACAAAATCATTTGTTGACTCAACTAAATTCGTTGGTTAGCCTGGAAAAATAGTCGTGTTATCCTAAAAAAATAATTTTGTTCTTCTGAAATAATATAATTTCGCAGCTTTGTTTCAAATTTCATTTGAATTCCAAGCACTTAATTTTCTAAAAGTTTTGCGAGGATATATATATATATCTAGGTTAAAATTTTGACTATACTTAATACTTACTTTTGAAGGTGTCAATGAGGCACCTTCAACCCCAGTTCTCTAGAGGTCGTCTTGTTTCCTTGTCTGCCATATTATTTGAATTAAACACATCACATACAATCCGAAAATATATTTCAATCGAGCATAGAGAACAACAGCGGCATCCGTCATATTAAACATGAACGTGCTCGCGTCTCCGGCTAACAATAAGTGAACACGCATGCGTGACCACGTATCTAATTAGTCTAACTAAACAGTTTTGTTGGCTCAACAAAACTTTGTTTATGCCAACAAAATAATACTCAATAAAATAATTTTATTTCAACAACACAATATTTTGTTGGCCCAACAAAATAATTTTGTGATAACAACCAAAGTTTTGCAATGGCAACTAAAACTGCTTAACAAAACGTTTTTGTTGTGATAACTAAATTTTGTTTTCAGTGTTGAAAATAAACCACGTGAAGGATCCCAACTCAAAGTAAATAATTATTAATTAAAAGCTGTTGTGGAGTGACACATCTCTAACTACTTGTGTTAGCATCCAAATTCAATGTTTCTACCCTAACCGTGTTGGATCTTTTGCGTCGAATCAAAAAAGTAAAAAAGCTTGACAAATGAGTTCCGCAGGAATTAAACGCACAGCAGATAAAAACGTTTTGATGCTTGCGTTTCTTTGCTTTCGCGGAAAAAGGAGAGCCTTTTCTGTATCATATCGTTAGTTATGATGATAAATGGATCTTCTATGATAATCGTACGCATTCAGCAAGATAGGTTGGATAAGGATGAAGCACCAAAACACAGCCCAAAACCAAACATACATAAAAAGAAGCTCATGGTTACTGCTTGGTATGGAGCAGCCATGGTTTAATTCATTATAGCTCCATGAAACATCTGGCAGAAAAACAGACGAGATTAGTGAACAGAGATAGGTCAATTCTTCTACATGATAATACTCGACCACACGCTGCAAATCGGACGCAATTAAAAATACTGGAATTGGATTTGGAAACTATCAATCATCCTTCGATTTCACCAGGCCTTTCACTAACTGATTATCATTAGTTTCTGAATGAGGATAACTTCTTACAAGGAAAAATATTCAATTTCCAACAGGCTGTCGAAAATTCCTTCCGCGCTGTAATCGGTTCTCGCTCTCCAGGCTTCTATACAAAAGGAATAAGTAAAATACCATTGAAATAAAAAAAGTGTATCGATGCATCAGGAGCATACTTTGAATAATTTAAATGTTATATTATTTGAAAGACAATAAAGCAAACTTTCGAATCCGAACTTGCAACTTCATATTTAATGATATAATACTTCCTTCATATTAACCGTCTTGTGAGTAACCGAATTTCCAACGGTTGTTAAGTAACCGGGTACCGAGGCACCTCCTATGGTCTCGTGTGTCGTTTAATATACGTTACAAAATATAAATTAATAAATAATTGGATTTGGAAACTGCTAATAGATTAACCAGAAGTACTCAGTTACTGAACAAGCAAAGTGACCACTTGGACTCTCAAGAGTAATATTAAAAAAAATAAAAATAAATCAATTTAAATCTTAAATGAGCTAGGTATAGTAGAAATCTATGAGAAAAACAATAAAGGAGAATCAGGAGTAGGGAGAAGTAAAGGGACCCTTCTCTTCTAGGAAAATCTGACTACGTCACGATTAACGCTGACAGTCAATTTGTATAAAATAGTATATTACGTGCCTAGGCGCACAATGAGGGTTATTGCGTGACGAACGACAATGCTCGCAGGAGATCGAAGCCGAGGCGCGACCAGTCCTGCGAGCATTGTCGCGAGTCTCGTAATTTCCCGAATTGTGTGCATTGGCACGTATTCTATTTTATGTGACTTCGGTGCGTATACGAGTTTTTATGCGTACAGTCGAATCTAATCTAAAGGGTTTTCCAATAGGGGCATAACAATTTTATTTATGAATAAAACCCAGAAATATTTAAGATATTAAGTTCAAATTTATTGTGGATGTAGTGCAAGCATTACATTTTATGAATGAAATTCGATATCGGTCATATGACCACCACGAGCCCGTTTACAGCGGTCGATTCTTTGGACCCAATTTTCCACCACTCTGGCACATATTTCAACCGGAACGTTGGCAATTTCGCGTTGGATGTTGTCTTTGAGGTCGTCTAAAGTTGCTGGCTTGTTGGCATAGACCAGTGACTTGATATGGCCCCATAAAAAGAAATCCAACGGCGTTAGATCGCATGAACGAGGCGGCCATTCGACCGGACCATTTCTCGAGATAACACGTTCACCAAATTTGCCTTTCAATAAATCGATTGTGACGCGTGCTGTGTGGCTAGTGGCACCGTCTTGTTGAAATCACATATCGTTGATGTCAAGTTCATACAATTCTGGCCACAAATAATCTTCCAACATAACACGATAGCGCTCTCCTTTGACGATAACATGACGGTCGTTTTCATCCACGAAAAAATACGGCCCAATCACACCTCCGGCATGAAAACCGCACCAAACAGTCACTTTTGCGGATGCAATGGTGTCTCAAGAAGCGCATTTGGGTTTATTGCTGACCAATAACGCATATTTTGCTTATTAACAAAGCCATTGAGTCAGAAATGAGCTTCATCGCTGAAGATGATTTTTCAATGAAATTCTTTATTTTCTTCAAGCTTTGCCAGAGCCCAATTGGAGAAGTTTCGGCGTTTCAAATGATCAAGTGGCTTTAGTTCATGACTCAATTTAATCTTGAAAGCATGTGGGCCAAGATCTTTTCACATAATACGCCACAGTGTCGTTTGAGCGATGCCCAATTCTTGAGAATGACGTGGAATCGACTGATTTGGCTCATTCCGAATCGATGCACTTACGGCTGCGATTATTTCTTCGCTTCGAGCAATACGACGTCTTTTTGGCACAGGAACGTCCAATAGTGTAAATTTGGTCTCGAATTTATACAATATAGCACGCACAGCCTGTCGGGTGGGACGATTATTACGGCCGAAAATTGGAGTAAGCGCTCTTAAAGTTGCGACCAGCGACTCAGAATTTCGGTAGTAATTTTTAATAATTTCCAAACGCTGCTGGTTCGTGAACTTTACCATGATGAAAATGTTGACTTTAACTAACGTTTTGACATTGACAGTTCATTAAAAAAGTTTAAGGATACGTTCATATAAAGATACAAAATTTTTATGCCCCTATTGGAAAACCCTTTAGTATTGTAGTTGTTTGCGGCGCTAGTCATTTCATTTGATATTTCACGACTAGTTCTGGCCATTTTGATTTTATTGATCTTGTGTAGTAGTAGCGTGTCTTATATAGCATGCGCAGTTAAAATGTATAAGGCTTTGTCAGTAGGGTGCTAACGCTGTACGAAGAAGAAGAAGAAGATTGTGCTCCGCTGTATGGCTATAGGCGCATGCGCGGTTCAATTTTTACATTACATTCCCCTGTAGCGCAATACACAACATCGCGCTACTCTCAACTGTAGCGAAAAAAACGAGTTTACGCGCCGGAGGCACAGAAAAATATAAAAGAGGCCCACAACTTGAATTGAATTTTCTCTTGAATTTTCCTTCGAAATTCTCACCGGTCTCACGACAATTGTGCAGTGTGGTATCTTAAATCTAAACTCCGAAAATCTCTTAGTTTGAGATCAATAAAATTCGACCGGGATAATTTAAAATCCGAGTTTGGGAGCCATAGAAGTCATCGTGGACTCGTTATAGATCTTGTAAAGATCTTTGAACTTTGTCATAAATAAGGATCGCCGCCTTTACGTAACATACCTGTGCGGACCATATCTCCGTCTCTTTCGCACACCTTGTCTGTACCTGCGAGGATCCATCATACTACGTACTCACCGCCGTGTAGATTAAGGGTGGTTTCTACTTTGTTCGGCCGAAAAAACGTGCTTTTTTTAGAAATTTTTGTTGGCGAACGTATTTAAGATAAACACTTGAACATTTTTTTGAGTTGTAGGTACAAGTTTATTGTACAACTACAAAAAGTTTTCAACAACTGAAAAAAATTTCAAGTGTTTATCTTAAATACGTTCCCCAAAAAAAATTTCTAAAAGAAGCACGTTTTTTCGGCCGAACAAAGTAGAAACCCCCCTTAACCCTCAACTCAGATTAACAAATCATAAAGGTACCGACCCCCCCCCCCCCCAACTCTCTCTAAATTTTCTGTCTCTTTCTAAATTATGTACCAACCAGCCTGTGCCTACATTCATATATAAATTGTATTAATAATTTTGTCAATTATAACTTTTAATTATTTTAATAAATTCAATTTGTATCATTTTGATAATCGTTGTTATACAATTACTGAAGGTCAAAGTGCAATGCAGTTTTTTTCAAGTTTACTCTTCAAATTCATCGGATTTTGAGGAATTATGACGCATTTTCTTCTTTGAACAATTTTAAGACTCAACTGTCTCTACTTTTCATATAATTCTCTCATTTTCTAACTAGACCTATTTGTTTATAAAACTTTCTCAGTTTGTCAACGTTTCTGATTAGCAGTAAGAAAATGATAGACTAATTGAAAAACATAAAATAATGGAGTTTTCTGAAAATGTTAAATGAAGAAAATGAGCTATCATTTCTCAAAATCCAATCTTTTTTAAAGTTTAAACTTGGAAAAAATTACGTAGAACTTTACCTTCAATGATTGTTATAAAAAAGACATTTTTTGTATTTTAAAATTTTTTTCTGATGAAATGATCATTTTTCTTTCAGAATATGAAATTAATAACATCTCAAACAGCTTTCAAAGTGGTAATTATTAATTAATAATGATAAGTAATAATCAATAATAATGAATTAATAATAATAACTAAATAAACTATACGAAACGCTCATCGATTTATTGTTTATGGTATTTATCGTATATTCTCGTGTGTTCCGATAAAGGTTTTCATTATTGAAAAAATACGTGTATTTAATGGTAAGTACAATTTTAATTAATTTATAACACTTTCATATCTGTCGCAGATATTCGGCCGGAAAAGTGACGCATAACCTCGAAAATCATTTCTAACATGTCGAAAATTCCTTAAATATTCGAAAATATTTTGAAAATTAATTACGACGCTTAAGAAAATATAAAAGTAAATGATTTCTGCGAAACTCGAACAGACGCAATGATTATAAAAATATATTTAAATCATGCTTGGTATCGGTATTTATATAACTGATTGTTTAAATTACCCCGTGTAGAAATTTCCCTATCTTTCCTTCTTTTAAGTTGGGTTCTAGTGGGGCACAGACTAGGATTTCCTAAAATAGAAAAAACTGGTAGGGGCACTGTTAGAACCCGATTAGTATTTCTAGGACAGAAAAAACTGATAAGGACCCTGTCTGGTGCTAGTGAGGAATTCCTTGTTTCGCTCAAATATGGAAAATCTATTTGTATCTGGTGGGGCACCGAATAGAGAATCCCTACCTGTAATATTCGTGGTTAAGGTTAGGTCCATTAGATACAACATAACCTTTATTGTAACTTGACATGTTCCTGCACATGTCCTTTGTTATATTGACACACAGTGATATATCTGTGATATTTAATTTGGCATGGGGTCAGTTTAGTTACACATTGTTTATGTCGTAAAAAACATAAACATCAGAAAGGCAAACTTTTCGGCCACAAATGGGGGCCGCCCTCTTCAGTGCCAACAATTTTAATTTGCATTAAAAATAACAATTATAAACTAAACAAGCAAAACTCATGCGACTTAATATTTATTTTCTTTTTTTGGTTTTTTTGTTTTTTTCTTATACTAAATTTATTAATAAAAAGTAGAATTAAAACATGCGAATAGACCCTCCAGCATCGTCCTCACACAGAAGTCCTCTCGTGTCCGATTCGTGGAAGATGTGAATTGCTGAACGCGCTACTCCAAAGGCACACAACCACAATTAATTCCATAAAAAACACAGGTCAAAAATCCAATCGTGGGCCCTCGATGAAGAACGCACAGCACAACACACACACACACACACACACGAATCCGAGAAGTTAAGGGTGAGTCGAAAACCGATAAATTTGAAATTGGGAAGAAAAAATTAAATTTTTTTCTCTTTACGATCACGGAGTCGACAGTCAGTATGGTAGACTGCCACTCCGCTGCAAGACAGAGAGAAAACTGATTTAGAAAATATTAAGAATTTTCTGTATACGAAAGAACTTGTTATGAGGAGTCAAGTTACAACCTCAAAGAGTATGCACACTCAAAAATCTTTTCAACGTCCCGAGCACTTGAGATTTCTATGTGCCAAAGCGTTCGAGGAAAGCAAACCCCATACCACATGTTCGAAGGAATCCGTCAGAAAACTCGCTCAATACGGTACCGAAACACTCTTTCGAACATATTTTAGTACAGTCGTTAAAAATAATCTCGAGTGAGAAAATTTTTTGATAAAAGAGAATGGTATAGAATTTTTAAGTTATTTTGGATTGATATACGTGTAGAAAACTCTTTTGCCAATACTTTTACTGAAGTATTGTATTTATATTAAAACAAACACATAATGCAATCAGTAATCCTGAGAACACGAAGAATAGAATTTTTTAATTAATTAAATTAGACATGTATGATATGCGCGTGAACCCTTGTTGACAAAACTGTTTTTAGCATTGTATTTAGATTGAGATAGTACCGTAATACGATTACTAATTCTTGATCCACGAAAAATAGCATTTATGAATTGATATGAGACTGAACTCACTGTTATAAACGCGAAAAAAGAGAATTTTTTATTTATTTTAAACTGACAAGTATGATATATGCGTAAAAAGCTTTTTGACAATATTTTTCAAAAGTATTGTATTTATAGTAAGAATCACTCCCGTAATGTAATTACCAATCATAAATGCGCGAAAACACGAAGAATAGAAATTTTTTAGTTATTTTAAATTGACACGTATTATATATGCGTAAAAAACTTAGTTGACAATAATTTTACGAAAGTATTGCATTTATAGTAAAGCGATCCCAAAATGCGATTATTAATCCTGAAAACGCGAAAACGCGAAGAAAGAGAATTTTTTAGTCATTTTAAATTGACATGTATGATATGCGCGTGAAAAACTTTGTTGACAATACTTTTTCGAAAGTATTGTATTCAAAGTAAAAGATTCCCATAATGTAATTACTTCGCATAGAAACGCGAGAAGGCGAAAACGCGAAAACACGAAAACGCGAAGAATAAGAGATTTCTTTAGTTATTTTGAATTGACAGGTAGGATATATGTGTATAAAACCTTGTTTACAATACCTTTCCAAAAGTATTGCATTTATAGTAAAAAAACGCTCCTGTAATGTAATTATAAATCCTAAATACGCGAAAACGCGAAGAAAAAGATTTTTTAGTTATTTTAAATTCACCTGTATGATGTACGCGTAAAAGACATTGTTGCCAATACTTTGTCGGAAGTATTGTATTTATAATAAAGCAATCCCATAATGCAATTACTGAACCTGAACCCGCGAAAACATGAAAAATAAAAAAATTTTAAATTATTTTAAATTGACATGTAAGACATATGCGTAAAAAAACTTTTTAACAATACTTTTTCAAAAGTATTGTATTCATAGTAAAAATCAATCCCGTAATGCAATTATACAAGATGTTTAATGCCCAAGTAGTGGAGTCACAGGTCCTAGGACCCAGGTGCCCCTTTTTCTTTATATTATTATGACCCTTTTTTTAATATAGGGTTATAAATCTTGGATAGGTTTTCCACGTCTGTTCTCAGGTTCACCGCATCATCTGTACCTATGATATGGCACATCTTCAACAATAATCTTTTTTTATAGTTCTCTTCATTAGCTAGAATTATGGTTTTATCAAAATCAAAAAAATGGTGCTTTTCAATTGTATGTTTCGTTAGTGCATTTTGTTTATTGGGGCTTCCTCTAATGTTATTTTTGTGTTCTTTTAATCTGTTTTTGAGAAACCGTTTTGTTTGACCTATATAGACGGCTTTGCACTCATTCTCTTTGCAAGGAACACTGTAGACAATGTTAGAGGAATGTTCTTTAGGTATTTTATCTTTAGTTGATTTGAATATCATTTTAAGGTTTTTTATTTTTATACGCAGTGTTTAAGTTGTATCTGTGTAGGATTCCTGATATTTTTTCCGAAAGGCCTTCAATATAAGGAATACTGATAAAGGGTTTGCTTTCCGCGTTTATTTCGATATGATTCTTACCTAATCGTGTCTTTTGTTCAAGAGTGAGGAGTCTCTGATTAATAATTTCTTGTGTGAAAAAAATGGGATAGTCGTTTTCTAGTAGTGTATCTATAATTAATTTAAGGTTGCTTTTTTGAAATTCTATGTCTGAAAGTAAGACTGCTCTATCAACCAAGTTGTTGATTACACTTTTTTTATATCTGAGGGGGTGATTGGAATTAAAGTTAAGGTATCTGCCTGACCAAGTTGGTTTTCTGTACCAATTGAAAGACAGTTTACGGTTCTGTTTCCTCATGATAGAGACATCTAAGAAATTGATAGCACCATCGACCTTTTTTTCGAGGGTGAATTTGATGTTGAAGGGGTTGGTATTAAAGATTTGTAAAATACGGTCAACATGTGTGTTAGGAACCGCGATAAGAATATCGTCTACGTATCGGTTGTGACGTCCTAAGTTTTAAATTAATATAAATATTTCCTACCTAAAGACTAGAGCCAATTACCCTAACTATGTTCCTCTGTTTATTGTTAAAATTAACAATTAACCGGGTAGAGGACAAGCCAAATGAATCAAATTACAATTATTGTTAATAATAATTTATTATAAAAATACAAATTTATTTTAACCCAAGCGACTTTTTAGTTGTTGGTTGCAGCCTGTTTTCCTTTGGTTGGTCGAGTCTGATTGGTCCAACCTTAAAGAAAACACACCGTGATTCTAAAGGGCGCAAAAGAAAAGAGAAAAGAGAATTTTATATAAAACAAAGTTATTTGACTTACCGGTTGTTTTTTTGATGAGGTGGCCTCTTGAAAGCGATAATCCCTTAAGTTATATTTATCCTCTGCTAATCGGGTACCTCCCCTAATTATCCTTGTTGATCAAAGTGGCAGGTCAATCCTTTGTAAAACAGGTATCCTTATTTTGATGTCTTGATTATAATGGCACTAAATCCAGTTTTATTTAAATTCACTCTGTTGTTATTATATTGGTTTTCCCGAACACGTGGAAATTACGGCCACTTAGATTTATTGCGGTACGGCGACGAAAACCGGTTCTAGCGATGCTGCTTGATTGTACGCTTCCTTAGACTCGCTTCGACTCAGACTTCGACGCGCTTAGACTTGCTTAGACTTAGACTTGTGTTTAGGCCTTGCAGCCTGGCTTATATTGTCGTCTGTAGTCTCAACTCGTAGGTAGAAAGTATGGGAATTTGAGTTCCATGGTTTCAATAGCTTTTTCGAAGTCCATTAGAATCTTAGGTGTCAGTGTGGTGAGTTGAGACTATGGGCCAGTTTGCTGGTGTGCTGCGTTGGTGAGCTTAGGGACTCACACCGATTTTCCAAGTCCGTGTGTGTCATGCTTTCGTGGTGTGTGTGTACTCACATCTTCTCAAGGGCTGTGTAAACCCGTACCATCAGGTTTTTAGGTAGATTTAGTCGCAAGGGTCAATGACATTATTTGTATACATAGGTAAGTAATAGAGTAATTATAATACAATTGTTGTACATAAATGGTTATTATGATTTGTTTTAATTCTATTAATCTTTATATTTAAACATTGTTTTTGTTTATAAAATAACATTAATAATAATAATAGTGATTTGAATAGTTCTTAAAAAGAACGTATTTTATAATTAATTGCTGATTGTTGATTAACATCAAATAAGAATATTAACAATAATGATAATTATTATAAACATTATTATTATAAAATTTGAATTATTATAATATTTGTTGCAAATCTTAATAACAATATGAAATAATTATAATGAAAGTGATTGATAATTATTGCAAATCAAGAAATTGAAGTAACATTGTTATTATTTAATATTTGTTGCATTTTGACAATTAATGTTAATAAAAATATTAAATATTAATAATAATAGTGATTAATAATAATTTTAAATATAAAGGTTGAAATAATATTGTTGTTATATAACATTTATTGCATTTCGTTAATTGATATTATTAACAATAGTAATAATAATAGTTAATAATAATAAAAGGTAATATTCGTTTTAATTAGTATTTTTTCAATAAAATCAATTGTTTATTGATATTTTAGTTAATAGTAGTAGTGAAATTATTTATAAAAACAGTTACATGTATCTAGCAACAATATTTATAGCAACAATAAAACGTGTTATATGATATAATAGCATAATAATTTTATATGATTATAATATATAATATAACTGTCATGGATACGTGACACCTACCCCCCTAAATTCGATCGTGGAGGTGATAGAATAGAACTGTAACGATCGAATCCTCGGTAGAGGAAAAATTAAAATGAGTTCATTATTTCTCTGAAAAAATATTGTTATAGGATAAGAGGTGTCTCGCATATGATTCCTATCGAAATATTATTTATGAAAAGTTCATATGTATGCAGTCATAATTTATATAATAATGGAAATATATAATATTTTAATTAAGTCGCAGGTTTTTATTTCTCGTGGGTCCTTTACACGTATAAATCAAGTGACCTCTTTGATAGCACTTCTCGCAAGCCCCAGTCCATTTATATAACACTTTACGATTTCCAAAACTGTTTGTTTTGATTCCTGAACCGTTTTGTTCGCTAAAGACATAATTTTCGTTTAACAATTCTAATAATTTTCTGGCTGCAGCGTGTTTTGCCTGTTTGATATTTGGAGCTTCGTCACTGCTACATGTATATTTAGAACAATCTTTAGTCAATGTACATTTTGCGATGAAAGTCGGAATATTAAATAAATTGAAAGATGTTATTTCGTATTTTGGAGGTGTAAAATCGTATTCTACGCTTAATTCATTAATCAATTGCATAGGGCTAGCGACTGTGGCTGCATTTATTGTTCTAAATGAAACTTCCATTTTTTTCTGAAACGTACAGAGAATACATTTTATAGAGAAAGACCAAAAGTTGCTAATTGATTAAGAATAGAATATCGTTCTATGGAGTATGAGTTGTTCTTAACATAAAATCTCGTAGTGAAAACTTACATTTATCGTTATTATAGTAGTATTAAAATTATAAAAGGGTGGCATGATTTTGTTTGAATGTTAAATTTATTATTTTTCATTATCAATTTTCGAAGATTATTGTTGAAGCTTAAGAATCATAATCGACCTCATTAGGTTCCGAATCCGATTCTGAATCGGATTCTATAAACGACTGCTGTACTACATGTGAATTTGGATCTTCTACACTTAGTTTGAAATCAATAAAAGCTCTACAATTCTCGCAATTATCTGCTCTTTGTCTAAAAAAATATACTGGTTTGTCGCAAGCATGACAATTGGTATCTGATAAATTGCTGAATGGCGTACATCTGTCCGTAAGTTCACAAATATTATCGCGTTCGTCGTCAGTTATTAAAAAATAGCAGTCAACGCATAACGGTCTTCCTAGTATTGGATTGAATAATACTTGTTCATCTGCCTGTATTTTAATGCAACAAAAATAATTCATGTATCAACTATGTAAGATTGTAGAATAAAAGTTCAATAGATTTGTTTTGTTTTTTCGTGCAATTTTAGGAGCAGTCGTCTCAGTTGGCAGCATTTTCCTGCGAGGAGATATAAAAAAAATTGTTTCATTTTTAATATTTTTGGCATACCAAAGTATGCTTTCAATAGTCATGCCATTAATAAGGAAAATCATCTGCGAATTATTTATTATTTGGATTCATGCGTGATACATATGACAAATAATTTTCCCTATTTCCCTTTTGCTATACATGCGTACTAAGATAGTGTCAAATTTCAATTTCTATTCCATTTTGTATGAGATTCTGATTGTCTAGGAACTTATCGATGCATTGAGTACATTGAAAGGCTGTACAACAAATGGATATTATTTTGATGTTACAAAAGAAACAGATTGTATTAAATCGGCGTATTTGTCTGATTGAATGCCAAGTGCTTCGACGTTCATAGCTTTCTTTTTCATAATCTGACAATTTGAGGAAACAATATTTACAGATACGCATTGCCGAGTGAGTTGATTTTACATAGATCAATGGTGTATTTTCGTCTAATTTGAAACATTTGGTGATGAATAGTATGTCATAAGTTTCTGGGTGATGTTCTAAGCAAATACCGTCGAAAGATTTCTCGTTTTCAGGTATTTCTTGAGGAGGTTTTATGATTCTAAAAATGATAGAAAGAGAGAAAATTTTTGGTTATAGGCAAGTTACTAGTCTGAGTGAAAAAAGTTTACTGATTTATGATTTTACTGCTTCTAGGATTTATGACGTTGGTTGGGAGGCATCTTCTTTTTGAAAGTTATTCACAGTGTGATAATTGGAGTTTCTAAGGTTGTCGTTTTTTTTGACAAAATTTTAGAAGGGTTTAAGTCAAGAGGTTTGTGTGTTTTTATGTATTAGAAGTAAAAATAGGGAAAGTTTTGGAGAAATGAAGATCGAAAGGGTTAACTTTGAGAGTGAGAAGAGTGTTAGTCGAAGTTTAGATCCTTTGAGTAAAACATGGAATCGTTTCAGAAGGAAAATGTTGCAAATGAGTTTTCGGAATTTTTCTGAAACGAGTTTTTATCGTCGGATGATTTTAATTTTGATTCTTTGATTGATTTTGAGGTTCCAGAGTCTAGTTTGAGGTTTTGCGAAAGCGGGGAAAATAGTGAAGTGTGTGTAGATAGTGACTTTTGGGCTGATTTAGATCGAACGTTCTTTGGGGAGTCGGAAAAAGACGGCGAGACTCTTGATGAGTTAATACTTTTTAATCTGAATGAAGGACAAGAGAAAAGTGTTGAAGAAAGTGTAAGTGCTGTGCATATGGATGTTGATGAATCTATTAGTGAAAATAGAAATGCTGAGGATAATGAAGTTGTTTCTCCAATTGAAGACTCTGTTGTTCAGACGGAGAATATACGCGATTCATTTGAGGATGTGAATCAAATGCCTCGATATGAGTTGAGACAATGGTCTCATGATATATGGAAGGAAGTGACACATTTCAACATTTTTAAAATAAGGATTGTTGAAGGTGTAAACCATCATGGTCCCGGATGGTGGGCTGATTTTCCTTTGGCACAACAGGAAATGTTAAGAGCTCAAGTAATTTCTGAGTACCATTCGCAACCGTCTGGTGTATTTAAAATAAGTGAAAGGTTTTGTCATTTTAATGAAGAGCGTCTTCTTGTGCTGGTAAGCATTTTTATATATATATATTTTTATTAATTTAAAAATTATTTTTTTTATAACAATAGATGAAAGAATATATTTGAATTGTTTATTGCAGGTTGATAGTGATCGCGTTAGGTATGACAATGATGACAAACGAGTTTTATTGTCGCCTAAATTTTTGGTTTTGAACAATGGTATGCGTGTTCAATTGCCTTGGCTGTGGGCTGGTTTTGACCGTTCTTGGCGTTACCGTAGAGCAGCTGAGGTTAAAAAACAATTGGACGAAGGTGGAATAGAAGTGATAGTTAAGGTTGACAGAATGCGATTTAGAGTCGTAAATTCTGTACTTGAACAGGTAAATATAATCGAAAATAGAAATTGATTCATTTATGAATTTGTTTTTGAATTTTTATTATTTGTTTATAGTTTTTACCATGAGGGGAAGAAGAAGACGAAGGAAAAAGTGAATGTGACAGTTAGTGACTGTGTTTTAAGTGAAAATATTTGTATATAAGTGAAAAACGAACGGATGATTACTCTAAAGTGTTCAGAAATTTAGGTTGTGAGTGTGAAGTTTTGAGCTGTTCAAGTTGGATTGGTTCGTTTTCCAGAAGGTTCAAATCTTGGTGAGTTACTGGGGGTTCCAGAGTTTTTAAATTTATCGCGTTTTTATGGATTTTTATGTATAGGCACAATTCGAATAGCATGAAGAGAAGTGAGATAATAATGAATACAATTGTTACTATAAAAATGTAAAAAGATAATGTTTCAAAGTCCTTGCTGATTTCTGTTCTTTTATTATAAGACTTTTGAAACTGAAGAAATGTAAATAATTGTTGTTCAAGGGTAGATAGTGAAATAATTTCATTATTATTCCAAGAACTGAATAAATTTTTGAGTAGTGGATTTGAGTTTAATGATATGTTGTAAAGATTAGGAGCAATTTTATGTAGTGAAGTTGAATGGCTTGTAGTGGGGGTAATTTTTAGAAGAGATTTTGATTTTGTGTTAATCTGTGGCAAGACTAAATTATTTGCTTCAATGATGCAATCGGATTGTGTTTGTAAAATACAGGTATTATAGAGATAATCGTCGAAGGTAAAATAAGTTTGTTTGTCATTTGAAAGTGCCAAATAGGAAATTTTAGATTTGATGAAAATGGATGTAGTCAAGTCTGAATTAAATGTGTGATAAATAGGGATTGAATAGGGTTTGAATATTTGATACTTCTTTTCTGATATAAATGGAAGAGAGGGTGGGATAACTAATTTCTTCTCATAAAAGAAAAGTTGGACTTTAGCAAATATTAGAAGTTCAGAAAGAGTGAGGTCGTTTGCAGTTTGGTATGGAGAACTTATGGATGCTAGATTCTTGAATGAATTGAAAGGGATTAAAGACAGTAGAGTAGGATGCCAATTACCATTAATTGCAAAAGCTAAATTAGTTGATAGCTGTTGTATACTGAGAATATAATGGTGTGTTGCGTCTTTGATGTTAGTTATCCATGATACTTCGAACATTTCGTACAAGGAATCTGTTGAATTTGGAAACTTTAGATGCCAGTTTTTAAATCTAGCAATTGTGTTTTGGGCATGGATGATTTTTTTACAAGTATCTGTTAGAATAGAAGAAAAAATATAAATCTGTTTTTCGTACCAGTCAAAGATAGAATTATCCGACTTTTGCATTTTGATAAGTGCTGTTTTAAAATTTTGAAAATCATCTTTCAATGTGATGTCGACAGTATTTTCTAGAATTAAAGAAATTTCGTTTAAAACTGATTTTGTTTTTCTTTCTTTAATTATTATTTGTGCTGTTATTTCGTTGAGAATGCAGTTATTTTGACAATGGACAGTCTGTTCTTTGAAAGTGTCAAGTATTTCGTATCCAAAATTCAAAAAGCTTAATATATTGATATATAAAGAAGATGCCAGCTGCCAGAGGTAAAAGTTATATTGTCTAATGGCTCGAAATAAATACTAGAAGCGTTTGAGATAGAAGTTATAATGAAATTGTCAGCTTCATAAGATTGTATAGGATTTAATTTGATGATTATGATGAGAGTACAAATCCTCAACATGTCGCTTCTCGAGTTCCTAGAATAAAAGGGTCTTTTTACCATCATTTTTATTGGTGACAGCATGCAGAGAGATTAACTAAACAAAAGTAAAGAATTAGATTAGTAGTCATAATTACACACATATACCATGCTATTAAAAATTAAAACTATAATAAGAGTTGCATGCGTACAGTTTTTTTTAATTTGAATCTGGGAAAGTTTCGCGCCAAATCAAATCAAAGAAGCTAGAAATTTCGTTAAAAATAACCCGGATATAGTTTTTATTAGGGCAGACAAGGGTAACACCCCTATAATTCTCGCCTCCTTATATGTAGTCTCCCTCTTCACGAATATACCCAAAGAAGCAGCTATTTCTGCTGTTAAAAGTAGATGGGATGAGATTCGTTGCAAAGTATCCTTACCATGGAGAGATTACGAAGAAGGGTTGCGACTATGCTTGAACAGCACAGATTTCAATTTTGATGGTACCACCTATTTTCAAAAACGAGGATTACCAATGGGTTCTCCTTTTTCCCCCGTCCTTGCTGATATAGTGATGGATGACCTAGAAAAAGACAGACTTTTCAACCTTGATTTTGAAGTACCTGTCTATTACCGATACGTAGACGATATTCTTATCGCGGTTCCTAACACACATGTTGACCGTATTTTACAAATCTTTAATACCAACCCCTTCAACATCAAATTCACCCTCGAAAAAAAGGTCGATGGTGCTATCAATTTCTTAGATGTCTCTATCATGAGGAAACAGAACCGTAAACTGTCTTTCAATTGGTACAGAAAACCAACTTGGTCAGGCAGATACCTTAACTTTAATTCCAATCACCCCCTCAGATATAAAAAAAGTGTAATCAACAACTTGGTTGATAGAGCAGTCTTACTTTCAGACATAGAATTTCAAAAAAGCAACCTTAAATTAATTATAGATACACTACTAGAAAACGACTATCCCATTTTTTTCACACAAGAAATTATTAATCAGAGACTCCTCACTCTTGAACAAAAGACACGATTAGGTAAGAATCATATCGAAATAAACGCGGAAAGCAAACCCTTTATCAGTATTCCTTATATTGAAGGCCTTTCGGAAAAAATATCAGGAATCCTACACAGATACAACTTAAACACTGCGTATAAAAATAAAAAAAACCTTAAAATGATATTCAAATCAACTAAAGATAAAATACCTAAAGAACATTCCTCTAACATTGTCTACAGTGTTCCTTGCAAAGAGAATGAGTGCAAAGCCGTCTATATAGGTCAAACAAAACGGTTTCTCAAAAACAGATTAAAAGAACACAAAAATAACATTAGAGGAAGCCCCAATAAACAAAATGCACTAACGAAACATACAATTGAAAAGCACCATTTTTTTGATTTTGATAAAACCATAATTCTAGCTAATGAAGAGAACTATAAAAAAAGATTATTGTTGAAGATGTGCCATATCATAGGTACAGATGATGCGGTGAACCTGAGAACAGACGTGGAAAACCTATCCAAGATTTATAACCCTATATTAAAAAAAGGGTCATAATAATATAAAGAAAAAGGGGCACCTGGGTCCTAGGACCTGTGACTCCACTACTTGGGCATTAAACATCTTGTATAATTGCATTACGGGATTGATTTTTACTATGAATACAATACTTTTGAAAAAGTATTGTTAAAAAGTTTTTTTACGCATATGTCTTACATGTCAATTTAAAATAATTTAAAATTTTTTTATTTTTCATATTTTCGCGGGTTCAGGTTCAGTAATTGCATTATGGGATTGCTTTATTATAAATACAATACTTCCGACAAAGTATTGGCAACAATGTCTTTTACGCGTACATCATACAGGTGAATTTAAAATAACTAAAAAATCTTTTTCTTCGCGTTTTCGCGTATTTAGGATTTATAATTACATTACAGGAGCGTTTTTTTACTATAAATGCAATACTTTTGGAAAGGTATTGTAAACAAGGTTTTATACACATATATCCTACCTGTCAATTCAAAATAACTAAAGAAATCTCTTATTCTTCGCGTTTTCGTGTTTTCGCGTTTTCGCCTTCTCGCGTTTCTATGCGAAGTAATTACTTTATGGGAATCTTTTACTTTGAATACAATACTTTCGAAAAAGTATTGTCAACAAAGTTTTTCACGCACATATCATACATGCCAATCTAAAATGACTAAAAAATTCTCTTTCTTCGCGTTTTCGCGTTTTCAGGATTAATAATCGCATTATGGGATCGCTTTACTATAAATGCAATACTTTCGTAAAATTATTGTCAACTAAGTCTTTTACGCATATATAATACGTGTCAATTTAAAATAACTAAAAAATTTCTATTCTTCGTGTTTTCGCGCATTTATGATTGGTAATTACATTACGGGAGTGATTCTTACTATAAATACAATACTTTCGAAAAATATTGTCAAAAAGCTTTTTACGCATATATCATACTTGTCAGTTTAAAATAAATAAAAAATTCTCTTTTTTCGCGTTTATAACAGTGAGTTCAGTCTCATATCAATTCATAAATGCTATTTTTCGTGGATCAAGAATTAGTAATCGTATTACGGTACTATCTCAATCTAAATACAATGCTAAAAACAGTTTTGGCAACAAGGGTTCACGCGCATATCATACATGTCTAATTTAATTAATTAATAAATTCTATTCTTCGTGTTCTCAGGATTACTGATTGCATTATGTGTTTGTTTTAATATAAATACAATACTTCAGTAAAAGTATTGGCAAAAAAGTTTTCTACACGTATATCAATCCAAAATAACTGAAAAATTCTATACCATTCTCTTTTATCAAAAAATTTTCTCACTCGCGATTATTTTTAACGACTGTACTAAAATATGTTCGAAAGAGTGTTTCGGTACCGTATTGAGCGAGTTTTCTGACGGATTCCTTCGAAACGTTTGCCTTTCTGATGTTTATGTTTTTTACGACATAAACAATTTGTAACTAAACTGACCCCATGCCAAATTAAATATCACAGATATAACCTTTATTCTTTATTCCCATTCAAATTTGATCTTATCTCAGAAAAATGGAGATTTTCTGAACACGGTCTTAGATAAAATCATTATTGAAGACGAATCAAGCGCTTTTGAAAAACTTTTTTATAATTTTGACTCGAATTCGCATGTAGTCATAATAATTATATGCGAGCACGTGTGTGTATGTGTGTGTATCTGATTATGTAACTGATGATAAGTAAATAAGTGTACTATTTTTTTTTAATAGTACTTCATTAGTTGAAATAAAGTTTTGAAATGTACTAAAATTATTCATCGATTCAACTACTGCTCTTATTTGATTTACCTATGTTTCTGCAGTTCACGTAACTTGAAAAATGGCACTTGGGGCCTTTACGAATTACAAAAAGCAAGTTAAAAAGTAGTCGAACCTACTGAGATTTTTTTTCGCTGTACGTATAACGAAAAAGTACTGTCAGTTTACACAGAAAAAATTTCCTAGCTTGAAAACAGATTTTTTACTGTGAAATTGAAACTCGAATTTTCCCTGTACTTTTTCTCTCAGTGTGTAAATTCCTTTTTATTTATTATTTTTTCAGTGAGATACCTGAACAAAATTGGTCACGTGGCTCTGCTGATATATGCATTTAAATACAATGCGGAGGTCCAATAAGACCCTAATGGTGTCGTTTTTTGTAGGTGGGGTAATGTAAGGGCTGACCTTACTATACCCCTACTAGAAATTCTAGTGGGTCCCACCTCGACAAAAGAGTTACGTTACGGACGGAGCCCTGACTAGTTTTTCACGCTAGATCCCGGATAGAAATAGGGCAAACTCGTCAGGGCCCCACTAGGTCCCTATAGAAATTTCTGCACGGGACATTTTACAATGTTGTCATGGTTTCCTTTTATCCCCCTACAAGTATGAATAATAAAACATGAGAATTCTTGAGTTTCTCCAGAAATGTTAATATTGTACTTTTCGTAAGCAAAATTTAGTTTTAAAGATATATTAAAATATATATATATAATATATATATATATATATATATATATATTAAAATAATAGATACTTATTATTCATAACAAAAATACTAAAATCAAATATTTTCCACTTTTTTTTTAGCACCAAAGTACATACGGCTTCAATTCTAATCTGAAATCTGCATTCTTAATTAAATTAAATACTTTATTTTATTTGTAGTCACAATCTAGACTTGATTTAGGTTGAGTTTGGAACTGATTTGAAATTTAGATAGTGGCTTCATTTCAGCCCAAATCCAGGCTAGCGGCTGTATTGTAGTCTGCTTAGCGACTAACTTCTAGTCGATGAAGTGGCTTCATTCAATCTTATACTCTAGCTTGTGACTAATTTTTAGTCCATAATAGGGCTATATTCTAGTTGTATATCCGGCTAGTTTGAAGACTTCCATTTAAGAAACTCATAAGGGGACAGTAGCTGTCCTCTGCACAGTTATAAGACATATATAGTGCTGGCGTTACATTTACACCCAAAGGTTTCCGTCTATTTATTGAAGAACTCATTTTCCAAATATGGGGCCTAATTTCGGCTCCATATCGACATGATCAAATTTAAAAAATGACAACCTCGTTTATCTAAAATCCGCGTAAAAGGTGAATTTCCCCTATCCAAACCTATTGATTAATCACACCGCCAAATTGTAGTTGCTAATGCTGAGCACCTTCCACGCACCTTCTTCCTTTACCTCAAAAGTGCGTTACTGATAATCAGTATTTCCTTTCTGACATAGTAATCAGTGATACCGTCAGTCTTACTACTGGCATCATGCATAGGCATGGTCTGAACTGCAGAAAAAAATATTGATCACCAGTAACTGGCGATTCTGATTAACCATCGACTAGACGATCAGTATCCACATACTGACTATCAAGACTTTTTTTCCGTGTGTTACTTTCGATCAGATCAACCAAGGCAAGATCGAGAAAGTAACTCAGTCAACTAAAGCGACATCTTGGGGTGTGGATACCCATAAAAAATATAACTCGACTAAAAATAAGCTGAACACACATCTGGAATAAGAAGAAAATTATTCGATTCAAATGGGACTCAATCCGAACCCTGCTTCTGAAAAGTGAGTTCGAGAATAAATTGTTTTTCGAATCTCAGAACTTTCGTATTTTAATTTATTTCATAAAACGCAATTTTTTCGAGTTATTTTGAGGAACCCGCCTTTTTAGGCACCTAGTATAATAACAGAAATTACTTAGTTTTAAAATTTTAGCTCATATTTAAATTGGTAAAAGCTTTGAAAGGTGCTTCTTTTAAGGGAAGTGAAAAGTTAAGCGCAGACGTCACAGCAGCGCGCTAGCATTGCTGGTTAACGAGATAACTCGACACGTTCGAAGATAACAGGGTTCGTGCTCCGCACGAGTAAGTCTCTAGCAAAGACTTGGGAAACTTACTTCGGTTAGAACCTTCGTCGTTTCGACGCGGTGGTGACTGTACCAGAGAAACTCCATTGAGGTCTTAAACGGAAAGACACGAGAAGGATAGAGGCAGTCTGCAGAAATGTAAGTGACTCTGCATCGTGCGTCGCATATCATAGCTTTCGTCGACAACGATAGGATTACGGACAACGTCGCACAAACTTCCCTATGTACTCAAACATTCTGACCCTTTCTCGACATCCACATAAGTGTATACTCATAAATTGCGTCGATGTCACGTCGGTTCGCTCGTGAGAAAATTACTTTCTGTGGCCCATGCGTCGAATGAGTATGCGAGAAAAAAAGTACTGAAAAGACGTTTCAGTCCTAGATGGTCATAAGAAAAGAACTTCACAGCCACAACATACCATTTTATTTCAATATGAAGTTTATCCACAAGAGTATTACATTGGGAATCTCAGAATTGTTTTATGTAACTGCTGATTCTAGTTTATGGTAATAATTAATTATCAGGTATTCCATAAGATTCCAAATTAATTAATTGAGTTTGGAATTTCTGCCACTGCCTACATTATTGGAGAATCACTAGTCGCATATCAGATAGGATACGTTGCCGACAGGTGTCCTCGTAGACAATTTCAAACTCTTATATCGCAAATAAATGAAATTCTTTAAATTCCATAAGATACTGTAAAATTTTAATGTAACAAGATATGTTTCGAAATCGAAATTTAGTTCGTGGTAAATCTTTTCTCTTTCGAAAACTAAAAATAAGTCCAGGTTACTGCAAAAGTAAACGACCCTAGAATTGCTGCATCAGGCAAGTTTATTGTTTTAACTTTGAGATCACAGTTTGCCTCTCTGAAGAGATATGTTTTTCTAACGAATTTATTAATTTCACTAACGCTGCCTGGTTCACATGACCTTGTTGATACAGCTCTTTGCTGAGATATTAACCCTATATAAACACATATTTCTGGAGGTCGATTCAGAGAGGATTACAAAGTCATATATATTGTACTATAGTATAGTACTTCACGTGCTTAATTTCGATTTGAGACGAAAACAAGTTTCTGTGACGATCTCATTTTCCCTATTCTCAATGTTACTCCTATTTTTTCGTCCCCTTCCTAGCACGAGGACTTTTTTTCTGAGAAGTCTCATTTACACACCACCCTACTTTATTACTATATGCATCACAGGTTTGCTATCGTCCAACATCATATTTTACATTCAAACTTGACGCACTGGTTATAACGTGAAAAGGTAAAAACTTCAAGAATGAATAAATCTGAAAAAAAAAACATTTTTTACTACTAGGAACAGAAAAACAACTTTTTTAGGTTTTATCCTGCTTAATTTTATCGAATATTATCGCCTGTCAGCAAAATAAATTTTACAACCTTAACTTATTCTTAATACAAGTTAATTATAACTACACGGAAAAAATTAATTCTTTCAAAATTACCGAATTTATTCCGAAGTTGAGGTTATAATAAATAATCAATAAAAATGACGGACCTAATGAATTAAAATTGTTACAGAACTTTCTCCAGGGAAATTAAAAATAAATCCAGAAATAAATGCATCAAATATTCTTGAATCCTGCACTAACTTTTCAGATGGAAATCCATTGAAATATTCTGGAACCCTTGCCCGTATATTTTAAAGACTAGTTCAGGAAAATTATAAACGGTCTTGCGGAAGGTCTGTAAATTGTTCTGAATAAAGAGTGGCATGGAATTACTATCGCAAAGTTTAAACAAATGTTATTTAAAAACGAATAAAAAGACATAAAACATAATATTGCAATGAAATAGTATATTACATTACAAGGGGCGAAACAGAGCGATTGCATGAGTGTGAAGTTTGCTCTGCCCGAGTGAAACGAGGGCTGCAATCACACGAAATGCTTTCGCTTTGTTTTATTTCGAGTAATGTATACTATTTTTCATAGCAACTCTTTTGAGAATCTGATTGGCTGTAACTGTGGAGCGGGTTGAAACAGCGACTTTCAACCCTAGGGTTGAAAATCGTAGTTTCAACTCGCTCTACAGGTACCAAAAATCGGATTTTCAAAGGAGGCGCTATGAAAAGAGAATTTATTTAACTACAAAATTAAGTATTTACAGAAGAGCATCTGGTTCGTGATCACCGACGAACTGCAGACTTCACTTGAAGTGCACAAATAGATTTTCCCGTGTTTTTTTCCTACGCGTTTCGAAATTTTTTCCATTCATGCTTGAACCTACCCAAATTTGTTAGGTTTTTGCCTAATTTAAAGTATTCAGGCTTGTAAAAGGCCCAACATTTTTTCATCAGCCAGCATTGCGGAACATTCGGTGGATTATCGACCTCGGCACAAGCTTCTTAGATATAGTTGGTCACAATCTGGCCAGAATAAAGAATTTCCTTCGTCTATTTGCGAACAAAAAAGTTATAAAAACGGGCCCTGAATTATGCTTTCCAGATAGGTTTTCGTATTCTCTGTACTCTTCCTTACAAGTGGCCCACTGATGACACTGTCTCAATAAATAGCTTGCTAGACCTAGAATTTTGGTGGAAACTTGTCCTTTCGCTAAAGTTTGAATTTAGCAGGGATCACTACGCCAGGAATATCATTCCAGAACAGTTTGACCGGTATCTGGTCTGAATTACGTGCACTGACAAAAATGGATCGTAAACGGTAATGAAAAATATGTTACCGGGTATAATCTTGGACTATTAACTGTGGGACAGCGATCTAAATTATTAAAACCATAATCTGTAGATGTTAAAAAAAAGATAGTATCGGATAATATCTTGGATTATAAACTGAAACATACCAGATTTTAACATTTATTATCTACAGATATTATAGTTTACTTTTCCTCCTAAAAATGGGTTCCAATCTTCGAACACGGAAAATGCCCAGCCGAAAAGTTGCAAAGATACTCAAAGCACACAAGTTTAAGACAACAGCGGAAGATCTATCCACGCCATTATAATTAACGGGCGCCCGGAATATATTAAAGAAATTACTCTAGAGTCACGTGACATTAAAATTTTGCGCGCGCATGTAGGTTTATTATCTTCAGATGTTACGAATTATTTTCTGAAGATTATAAGAATGTAACATCTAGAGATTATGTTTAGTAATATCTTTATATATTAGATAAAGATTATAGATCATACGCTTTAACATATTTTATGTTACCGAATACTATCCTTTAGTTTTAACATCCAGGTTTTATGATCCATTTTTCTCAGTGTGGTACATAAGTTTCATCATCGATGATTATGAATTTTCCACCATCAGAATTCACCAGTTGCTTATAGATCTTCTCACAGCCCCTCCTTGCCCTTTCATGCTGGACTTTTTTCTGCAGCGGAGCACTTTGCTCAACCCTTGACACGATCCCAAGTTTTTTCTTCATTCTGCAGACACTAGTTTGAGATATAGGTAAATTCTTGCTCACTGCTTGAACTGACATGAATGGGCTTTCGACGAGGCAGCGCTTCAGCTTGGCAGCATTCTGTTTGGTTGCTATCACCGGAATCCGACCAGATGACTGTTGATATTGGACGCTGCCAGTCACATGAGACTGCTTTAGAGCCCGCACGATGGTCTTTCGACACGATCCTTGTTTCACGAAGTGTTTTTTCGTGGCTTTCTGGTGAAAATTATTAGCCAAGAAAGAATAAATAATTTATTGACACTGAAACACAACTAATTTATTTATGTTTACTGCAAAACTCGTGTTCATATTCATGAATATCTATTGACTTTTTGTTACAAATATATCCTCAAATTAGTAAGATTCATATCTCCCTCGAAGAGTTAAAGATTCTTAATGGAAGCATTTTCTGATCTCTGGTTAAAGCAACACTCAGTCATTGCATTTTTCTATCCACCGAGAACCAGACGCCAACCATACATTCTAATCTACTAGTTTTTTCCATTATGAGACTTTTCTTGAATCTAGGAAGAATTCCACAATTATCGTAATAATTTTAAAACCTACTGTCGAAATTTGTGCCCAAATTGAGTCTAAGAAAATAACATCAAGTTAATTATTTTCAACATCGTTGAAGTTAAAAAAAATGGAAATTTAGTATTTTTTTAGAATGTCATAAATCTAACACACTTATTTTATTTTATCATAAGTTTTTTAGAGACAGAATTTTAATAGCTTTCGTGCTGTTGGAGGGAAAAAAATTCCAATTCAATATTATAAAAATAAAACTTAATGTACGGATTTAAGTATTCCAAAATTCCTATGTAATTTTCTTAAATTGCCAAGCATTTTCTAAATGCTTCTCATTCTACGAAAAAGAAAGGAAAATAAAGCTTTAGTTAGTATTTTTAAGAGCTTTCTAAATGAACGTTTGCTAGTAACATTAAATTTAATCGAAACGATCGGAGATTATCGCTAATTTCGGCACAACCTTAATACTTGTTATTTTATTTAGTTCCAGTACTATTGTTACATTGTACCAAATTCATTTTCACGAAAAATGATTTATTACTTTAAGCTCTTATGAAATATTTCAAATAGAAATATCACAATTAATTATGACTATAGCACTACACTACGTGAAAGAGTTTAATTTTGTATCCGTATTCAACAAACCCTGTAACCCTCGATACAGGAACCCTCCATTCGCAACTTGAGGACACGCCCGGTGGCCTGTTCTAAGGCTCCCTGCTCAATTTCTATTGCTCCTTTCCATTTTCCGATTTTCCAGTGGAATCTGGGGATACTAGTTTTCTCCTGCTGCTGGTCTAGACAGGCTCCAGCCTCATTTAGGGAAAAATTCGGGGCCGACACAAGTGTCTGGGCCTTGTGGTCTGTACCATGTTTCTCCCAGGTTGATCCATTTCCTCAAAGATGGCAGCATTTTAAAAATTTCGACACATGATCAAAAATGTAGTTTTTACATAAAATTGTAATTAACAATTAAAATTACATCAATATGGCGTATTCTTTTAATACAATATTTTGCAGGTTTTTATTTGTTAATCTGTAACATTCCTTTTTTAATTATGAAATTCAAGTTATTGATATTTCTTAGATCAAATACAATTCAGTTATAATTCTTCTTACTCCAGTTTAAACATTGATGAGAGTATAATTTTATATCATAAGATGTGTGATATTCTAATCTTTACTAACAAACAATAGAAAATTAGAGATTTTGTGGAAGACGTATGAAATCATTTATTAATATGATAGGGTAAGAGCACCTATCGTTGCCATCCCTCTCTAGTTTTCTGAGAATAATGAATAATGCAGATATTTAATGTATTTTACTTGACCTCGTTGAATCCTAACGTAATTTTTACATGAAATGTATATACAACTCATTCAAAAGAGTTACCCTTCCATTATATAACATAACAACCAAAATAAAGTAAGTGATTATAATATTAATTTCTTACTTTTCAAAAAACTTACACAAGATTATATTTAAATAATAACTTTTCTCTAGTACAGTTGTATTCTTAAAATGATTACCTAATAGAATAGTAAATAATGAAATAATTGTTTCAAATGAAACAATGAAATGAAAATGAAAAAAAAGTTGCTTTTATTGAATTTGTATTAAATAGATGTATTTTCAAACAAAAATAATACTAAAATTATATTTATTATATCAAAATATGATTCAACAAGTAAGTAGTTACTTAGAATTCTTTTATTATTACTGAATCGGGTGTAATTAATATAAAATTAAATAGAGATGTGACGTCTGTAGTCGCATAAGTACTTATTTAATTTGTTGTTAACTTTATGGAAAAAACAAATGTTTGAAAGATGAAAGTGAATTTTGTATAAAATTGTACAAACATCAAAGGTAGCACGCCACTTTGACCTAATTTCGAGGTTAGGGTGGGAAGAAAAAAATATAAATTTTAGTACTGGAATGATTACTATCACTCAAAAGTTTTCATGGAGGATCAAAATTTTGTATAAAAGTTAATGTTTGGAGAAAAAGTATACAGTAACTTGAAAAATTGGACTTACTTTTCTTTTATTTTATCGAAAATAATATTCCTTTCTTGGATAACTTATGGACTACAAAAAACTTGGTAATTTTTTATCTTTTTTTTAATAGTTTAGACCATTAGTGTTTTTAATATTGTTATTTATTATGCGACATGTTTGTATTCATGTCTTTGTTCTTTATTTTGACCCAAAATTGAATTCGTTCAAATATCTTTGTACTGGCATTGGGTCAGTTTCTTTACATTGAAAATAAATAATTGATGGACATATTATATAAATAGGGAAGCAAAAAACAATCAAACCCCCCCCCCCTTTTTTTAAATCTATATGATTATATTTTGCATCCCTATTTATGTAATATGTCCAACAATTATTGATTTTCAATGTAAAGAAACTGACCCAATGCCAGTACAAAGATATTTGAACGAATTCAATTGTTGGTCAAAATAAAGAACAAAGACATGAATACAAACATGTCGCATAATAAATAACAATATTAAAAACACTAATGGTCTAAACTATTAAAAAAAAGATAAAAAATTAGCAAGTTTTTTGTAGTCCCATACGCCTGTACAAATATAAATCAAATGTGATTTTAAAATTGTATCATCAAAACCGTCTTACCGAAAATATATTGTCTAATGGGATTGCTTTATTTGTATTATTACTACTCGTAGACGCGGTTTTCCTGATGTTTTGTACTTTTTTCTCTAAATTATCTTCAGTAACATTGGACAAGCTTTCATCCCCTACCACTACAAACTCTTCAATATTATGTTATGAATAGAAAAAATATCACTACAGTATAGTACATGTTACTCATCTAAATTTGAATATAACAGTGTTTATATACTTACTTAGAATTCGACCTTTCTTCCCTTATTATTTTTAATAGTACATTGTGTGGTTAGCTGCACAAACAGCCGATTTGAATGAGTGTGAAGTTTGCCGCAAGAGCGAAGCGAGGGCGACA
Organism: Diplolepis rosae; assembly: GCA_030998225.1. Classification (NCBI taxonomy): domain Eukaryota; kingdom Metazoa; phylum Arthropoda; class Insecta; order Hymenoptera; family Diplolepididae; genus Diplolepis; species Diplolepis rosae. The sequence continues at coordinate 640,675 of JAPYXD010000171.1, forward strand.
ATCACACGAATTCATATTGGTTGTATGCTCCGTGCCACACACGATACTTTTTGCCTTGAAAGCATAAAAAATGATCACTTATTAGGCCTGTTGAGAGCGACCATAAAGAGTAGAAGTACATACAATTGAATTATAATTGACGGTGGAGTGCATTGTATAATTTCACTTTTTTCCAGTTCAGAATTCATCTCCAGAGAAATTGTGGTTTCGGCATGACAGGCAGCCATAATACAGATATTGATATTTATGGATATCTGTGTGAAGCTAGCAACTTAAGTGCTCTACATTATCGCCCGCCGGGTTTAAAAGTACCGGACTGCCCAGCGGCACTGGGCGTATATAGCACGGCACATGCGTCTTAATAATGCTGCGCACCAGCCCCAATACGCCATTTGTGTCCTTCGAAACAGGGCTAAAAATGCTCATTTTTTATGTTTGAGAGGTAAAAAATTATTTTTCGAAACCCCATTTTTATTTTCATCGCTTGTAAGTCGTCCTCAGTTAACTCATAAAAATAAGAACCATTTATCCCCTCCTTTAAACAAAACACAATCAACAGTACGTGGGACGTAGTGAAATGTTTAATTTTGAAAATTCGTATTTAGAAAACAAAAAGCTTGGAAAAGAAGAGTTTTGTAAAGAAATTTGTGTAAACGTGATTCTATTTCAAAATATTGTTCCCTGTGTGTTGTTCTTTTACTAAACAGCTTTAAAAACATAAAGAGAGGTTCAGGAGAATCTCAATTATGTATGAGGCTTTTAGAATCGTGCATTAGAGAATAATGTGGCGGAGGCTAATGAACAAATCATCTGAGGTTGGTTTTCTCCAGCAGCTTAAAGGTTTAAAGAGAATAAGATAAAATACCTGAACAAAACGTCGGGGACTATCATCACCATCAGGTTTCTTTTATATAATAAAAAATGGGTAAGTTGTCTTCTCAAGTATTTTTATTTCGACTGGTAAACATTTGATCATGTGTACTATTGGATCTATAACTTAATTCGTGCGGTTTTTTTCAAAATTTGAACGTTTATTTAAGAAAAACATGTACAAAAGTATTATTCGAAGAATTGCCCATCTGAAGCTATGACTTTTTCCCATTTATCTGGCAATTTGTGGATTCCATCTCAAAAGAACTGCGCCTCGTGTCTGGTCGCATATTCCGGGCGTTTTTCGGCTATTGCTTTCCTCAAACGGATTAATTGTGTTCGGTAGCGTTCTCCATTGATGGCTTCACCCGGTTTTAGCAGCCCATAATACAGCACACCCTTCTGATCCCACCAAATACAGAGCATTACCTTCGCGCCATGGATTTCGGCTTCTTCATCTTCAAACTTTTTTGGCTGCCCAGGACGTTCTTCGTCTTCCAAGCCAAAATCACCACTTTTAAATCGTGCAAACCACTTTTGGCACGTTCGCTCAGCTAGAGCATGTTCACCATAAACTTCCACCAAAATACAATGACTTTCGGCAGCAGTTTTCTTCATATTAAAGTATCGAAGAAGAACTCGCCGCAAAAACACTTTTTCAGGCACAATGTTCGACATATTTGAGTGGAAAAAAATTATTGTTGTTTACGCTTCAAATGAATGACATATACTAAAAAAGACGCTCAATGACAGTAACTTTCCAACGCATGTTCGGAATATTGGAACGATGGAAAAATAATCAAGTTACGCCATCTCTTAGCGAACCGCACGAATTAAGTTATAGATCCAATACTTCGCCTGCCACAAGTGTCTTTTCACCTAGACCTTACATTAAATCATACGCGAATTGATCTGGTCACTATGTAACTATTGATAATGAGTTCTTCAAAGTTTGTTTTTCTAAATTACATGTTTGCGACAGTAGATCTTTATAAAGGTTGATCAATTTAGAGGTATAGGATTTTAAATTGAAATAAAACAACGAAAATTCAAATTGATAGGGCAATCTTTTTTATTTTTGTGTAGAAACATTCACGACATTTATTTTTCAAAGATAACCCCTTTCAAATGTTGGCTGCAACTATGCTTTAATTTGTCCATCCGTAAACACCAATTTTGAACGACTCGCTAGAGGACTTCGGTCGGTATCTCGCTAATAACTTCAGTAATGTTGGCTTCCAATGCCTCAATAGTAGCTAGTTTATCCACAAAACATTTAGACTTTACATACCCCCACAAATAAAAGTCCAAAGGTGTGATATCACACGATCTTGGAGGCCAATCCACCGATCCGAGACGAGAGATAAATTGCTCACCGAAACGACTACGCAGTAAATCCATTGTTTCACGGGCTATATGACATGTAGCGCCGTCTTGTTGGAACCAAATGTCGTGGAGATTACGGGCTTCAATTTGCGGCATCAAAAATCGCCCAAGTAGTGCCATAAAATAGGCCACGTTGTTGAGATCGGCGCCGAATCGATTCTTCCGGGTCTTCGGCAAAACTCTCATTTACAGCCGCAATATTCTCTACAGTTCGGGCTGTACGTGGTCTAATCGATCGACTATCATCCAATAATGTTAAATTATTCTCGAGTTTGCCGATGGAATTCCGAATAGTGCGTTCGGTAGGACGATTATGTACACCATAAATTGGCCTGAGCGCGCGATAAACACTTTTCACAGAGCGTCCATTTTCGTAATATAATTTTACGATTTGTAAACGTTGTTGAGGCGTGAGACTTTCCATGATGAAATGTCAATAAAAACTGAATAAAATTGTGTATTTAGTTTGACAGTAGTCACGCGTGACATGTCAATAAAACCCTATTGGAAAAAGTACCTCCAATTTGATCACACTTTACAATTGTTTCATCTGAAACCTTATGTGTTTTTGATGAATTCAAGTTTTCAATTAACATAAGCGAATATATCTGAATTGGATACAGAAATTTTTCTGTTGATTAAAAAGCTATATATAAGTGAAAAGAGAATAGATAATTTGATTGCTATTGAAGTCATAATCTATTATTTTATTTTCTAATCCTTCATATAAAAATGTACTAATAGAATTTACAGTTATCGGTAGATATTGAGTTCCAGAAAGAATAACAACCCTCCACATCTATGCAACTACTTTCAGAAAGTAACCATACTGTTACCGATTTTGAATAGATTGTATTTGAGTTTAATTTGATCTTAGCTATTTGAATTTTGCAATAATAAACTAAAGGTTTTTAAATCCCCGATAACAATGTCGTAGGCAACATTTGTGAATAACACATCAGTCGGATTTACCGAAATTTATACATAATTGCCCTAAGATGCGACCGCAAAACGCTAAGATTTTCCATGCATTCAAAATGAGCCTACTGACAGAGCAAAATCTGCAGCATAACAGATCATTCGTATTGAGACCTTCCATTCCCTTACTACCTCTTCATTACAGCAGTATAGTGTATGCATCAAATGTAGCATTCTGAAAGACGCATTTAGGCGGCTTTTTTGCGCCATGCCATTATAAGGCGACACAGCATATGATGCTCAAATAAATGTGTCACTACTCATGACTTTAAAATAACATGTGGGAATATTTGTTGGGTTGGTATAGAATATATTTGGCCAACAAGTTGATCACACCAATGCAAATTAATTTTCAGGCTACTTAGCGAAGTTGAAAATTAACATTGAGTACTGCTTACACAAAAATTATTAACATTAATGCAAAATCCTAACCTTCGTTTTTTTTTAGTAATAAGGAAACGAACTTCAAGTGCCTCACTGACATCACGAACCAAACAAACAAAAATTCTCGGGTTAACGATTTTCTGATGAAAATGATCGGAACACAGAAAAATGTTGTAAAAACCAAAATAAGTAGAATAATATTACAAAATAAAAGCATTTTATCCGAATAACACTTGGCACGTGATACAATAAAACCTAACATTCAACGAAATAGAGGTATTCTTTCTGTAATCCCAAAAATGTATTCCGCAATTTTCAGCCATCGATAATATTTTCGAAGAGTTCATGCGTATAAATATTACGTAAACCCTAAAAATTTTTTTTACGAATTTCGAATTCTGTATTTTTAATGTGATGCGCAGCGATAAAATTTTCTATTCACAGTTATTAGGCAAATTTCGGAGAAACTTGCTGTCACACAATACAATACAAAAGTCTCAATAATGCATAAATATGAAAGTAAATCTCGAATCACTGTTAACTCTGTAATGATTGAAACATCCTATACGAGTTCACGCACTCCAACGCATGACACTGTGATGTTGCCTCTATTGACAGAAGTCTGCGGCGTCTTTAATGGTACTGACTGAATGCTCATTCGTGGCAGAATCGTATTCAACACGTGATTGCGAAAAAAACACGACAAGATGTGACCCCATATTTCTGTGTTATTCCGGCATGACATTTCAACGCGTTAATCACACGTAAATGTACAATGAATAGTACACTGGAAATACTCAACAAATCTTTTTCGTGAATAAACACAAATAAGTATCAATCATTGATACATATAAGTCTCTCATTTCAATTGACGAAATGTTGAGCTCAAACTTTTGCTATCGGGGATGTTTCGTCAATAAATCGTTGAAAAGTGGGAGAGGCATATTTTAATCCAAATGTCATTCTTACATACTCATAATGACTATGAGGGGCATCAAACATTGTTTTGTGAGTATCTCAGGGGTCCATTAGGAATTGTCGAAATCCTTATGCCTAATCAAGTCTGCTGTTCCAAATGAAAACGTAGTAAGTCGAATTTGCTATAGAAGCGAGAGTCGCACGAGCCTTCGTTTGCTGACGGACATCTCACACAGCCGTACACTGAAAGAAATTTATCGTGAATACAGACAATTTTCTGGCTATATTAGCAAAAGAGTTTGGCTGTCTCAGATACAGCTAAACTGTATGGGTGTTTCATAAAAACAGTTATAGTTGAAGGGATACTACTGCACGAGTAATGTATTTTCAATGCACACATCCAAACTGATATGGCTGCAACAGATGAAACATGGTTATGGTTCCTTTAGCCAAACTCTGTTTTGGAAAATCAGCTCAACTTCAAACAGACGCTTGTCTGCTTGTGATGCGTAGTAGTTTCAGAGGTTAGGGGTAAGTAAACTATTATATCAGGGGTTGATTTTAAGATTTTAAAACTGTATCACATAACTAATTTCATAGATCTATATATGAATTATTATTAAGTCTACAGGTTTGCTTTCGCCGTTTTTCGATAGATGGCTGCAGCGGTAATTGCTAGTCGAAATCGACAGATTAAACCTTTCACACAGTAAGCGGTAAAGTTGTATACCTTATATAAAATCTATAAATCTAAAGAAAATAAATTAAATCGATGCCGGCAACACGTGTTTTGTTTGCATGATCACATACGATCACTCTGCGAACGTTTGAACGCACACCAATATACATCTTTGGAACAAACCATTTTGTTTTGCTAAATCAGCTGATAGCTAATTTAAAGACATGTTATTAGCTCAACTAGTATTTGTTAATTTCTTATTCATACTTATTAACACACAAAATAATATAACTGAAGTAAGAAGATTTTCTTTCTAATCTAAATAGAAATTCTCCAACAGACTCGGTTAGGTAGAAACACAATACCATTTCTTTCAGTGTACGATGCCCCGACTACCCGACTACGATGCACTACTACTAGAAACTAAAGAAACCTTTAAATTTTCCTCTTTCGGATGTTTTTACTTTTTGACAGATTTACAGTTTGGCATTTGACACTGATTGATATTCTGAGTTGTTAAATTTTTGTTCCTGTTTACATTCCGTTTTTTTCGCATACATTGAATAATTCCATAAAATTATCCCTTTAAATTAATGGGTCCAATTTACAAATCTTTCGAAATCGAAAAATAATATTACTTCTGTGATGAAATTCTGAACGCATATGTTATATATAAATGACAATATGAAAAATTAAATTGATTCAAACTGTTTGAAAACTGTAAATCTATTCGAAATGGGTTCATGTAAAAGTTAAAATAATTCTGAATAATTTTAAAAGAAAAAATTCTAAGGCCGACAATCATAAACAAACTATCCTTTCTTAAAACTTTAGGAAATAGTAAAATGGAAGTAGCTTTCAGATGATCTTAAAAATAAAACCTGACTATGAATACCGGCCTTAGTTGATTATGTCACACGTGGAAACGCACATACATTTTTCAAAATATGCTTAACGCAAACAAATTTCCTTTCAGTAGGTGAATATTCCATGGTCGCGAGTCATTCTAACACCAATTCGTTGTCTTTCTGTTACCTGAATAGGAACGTTTCAAGTTGAAAGTGAAAAATGGACAAAAATTGAATTTGTGGTGTGATTCAATTATTTTTTTTGGATGGGAAATTTCAAAGGAAATTGATGAGAGGGTTACGCCTACATTGGGCGATTTATGCTCTTCCCATGAGACAGTGAGACTTTGGGTAAATGAATTCAAGCGAAGCAGGACAAGTATCGAAGATAAATCACGTTCTAGATCTTCAAAATCAGCTGTGATGTCAGAAAACATTGACAAAGTCCACAATATCGTGTTGGCTAACAGACGAGTGGAAGTGCGTGAGTTAATAGAGACCGTAGGTATATCAATTTATCGGACACATTTTATTTTGTATAATGAATTGAACATGAAATAACTGTTTTTCGCGGTATTTTATAACAATGGACGGTACTTGGATCCAACACTTTACACCAGAAACGAAATAGCAGGTAAATTAGTGGAGTACGCATCACTTTTGGGTAGATTGACGACAATGCATCAGTCCTCGTATATCGATGTCTTCGGGTACAACGTGAAATATATAGCTATGTTCATATATTGCTAGTTCTATAGTTCCTATCGTTTTACTTAATTTGTTTCTTACTTCTTTGAGAAGCACAGATTGAACTTTATCAATTTTGATTCCATTCGGCGGAAATGATTTTTAATGACGTTTGTTGCTTACCCTGTGTCGATTATAAATTGACCTTGACTATTTGAAGACAGATTAAAAACTTTGATGAAAGGTAAGTTATTATGTTCTAAATTATTAGTCCATCTTGTTTTCCCGCTTATTAAGAAAGTTTTCGTCTATTTCCCTCCGATTTTCTGGACTTCTAACATCTAAAATTCTAGTTCCTCAGTCCTTAATTCTTATGAGAAATGTAATAACATTTTGATGGTCTCTTTGAAACTCTCGGCTTAATTCTCTCAGCAATTGTGGGATTGTCTTTACAAGCGGATATATATTATCAAGAAATGTTTTAAGTTCGTCTATTATTAAAAATGTATGGCCTGAAGTAGCTGTCGAATTTCACTTAATATTTAACTTCTAAGTAGCTTAACCAAGTTAATTCCGGATTCTTGTTCTATCCTAAATTCTGCTTCGTTACAACGTTCTATAAATTGGTTGAGTGGAATATTTTTGCCATAAAATTCTGGTACAACTATGAGAGCATCTCGCAAAGTAACAACCTGAATCGCAGCTGATTGTTGGTTAATATTTCTATTTTGATTTTGCTGTTCGAAAATACCCCATCTTCCAGAACATTCGTTCTTGGCTATACTAATGTTGGTTTCGATTTTTATACAGTTTTCTAACGAATAACTTAAATAGGACTCGCCTAAATCTACTTTAGTTTTAGAGGCATTGTTAGATAAATGGAACGGTTCCGAATTCTTGCTTAATGATGAGATATTTACAAAAATGTTTTTCTTTGCCTGGAGGAGATTCTTCAGAAATTGGCATGCAAGTTATTATATTTCCTGAGATGCGCCGTTTTTTGCATGTTTAAAATTCTAAAAAGAAATATACAATTCCTGTAGATGTATATGTAGGGTTAATATAAGTAGAACAGGTAAACTTTTAATTTAAAATTATATATAATGCATTTATTTGTAAATTACAGTTGATCTTAGTTATATTTTTTTGTGTATTAACTTTTCCTAAAGCCGTAAATTAAGCAGTTTTTACAAAAATTACATCTAAAAAATTTAACGTTTTCATCAAGGGTAAGTGTCTTCTTTGATAGAAGTTGTTAGTACAGGATGGGCCATCTAGCATTTGAAATTTTATTCTGCTATAAAAAAAAACTTATGTATATTTCTTCAAAAGTATGGTTTGTTTAGAAATATTGAACCTTTCCAGGTAAGAATAAAATACAACATCATTCAAATGACTGCCATGGCTGGTCTTACAGTACCCTACTAGATCAATCCAATTTTCCAGTACTTTTTCGTTTACTTGGGAAAAAGCTCAATAAGGGCAATAAGAAAAATTGTCGCATTTAGGGCTCAGAAAACCCAAACGTCATCATTGAGAAGCCGATGCATCCACAACGAGTGATTGTTTGGTGCGGATTTTGGGACGGTGGCATCATTGGGAAAAAACAGTGTTTCGAGTGGTTTAAAAAATTTAAAAGTGGTAGAGTGGTACAAAAATATTTTTCTTCACGATAATGCCCCATCACACACAGCGAAACGGGTTAAGGAAACGATCGAGACGTTCAGTTGGGAAATACTGGCGCATTCCGCTTATTCTCCAGACTTGGCTCCGTCGGATTACCATCCGTTCGTATCACTGGGCCATGCTTTCGCTGAACAAAGCTTCACTTCGTACGAAAATGTACGAGAATGGCTGGATAACTGGTTTGATTTAAAAGACGAACAGTTTTATTGGCGTGGCATTCATCACCTTCTGGAGAGGTGGGAAAAATGTGTAAATAGCAATGGAGATTACTTTGAATAAAATATTTTTGATCATTTTCATGCAACAGACGTGTAACTTTTGCAAAAAAAATCCGGTTTCATACTTCTAGACCTGGTAGTAGTGTTCCGTCATCATGGTGAGTGATACACTCTTCTAATTATCGACTGAAAGGATTTGGAGAAAATTAGTAATTAGTCCACGGTATATCTGTAAAAAAAAGTTGCGTGGAACCTCCGTAGCTCAGATGATAGAGCATTCGACCAGCAATGGAAAGGTCCTGGGCTCGATACCCAGCGGTGTTAAAGTATTCCTTTTTCACAGAGAATATTTTTTCTAATATTGGATATATACAAGCATTCAAATTTTACGGTAAATACTATTATTATAAGAGAGTTCAATTTACAAATTTCTAACAAACAAATAATATTTCAGAAAAAATTGTTTCCAAAATGATATTGATTTAATATATTGTAGAAATATTTTCAATATTTTAGTCAATATTAGTTCTACTATTATTAATATTTTATAATAACATTTTTATAGTAAATTTCAAGCAATTTATGCGCTAATTAAATCTGTGTCTTGATAATATTTTTCCCAAAAATATACAGAACCGCGATTGATATAAAAATAAATATCAATATCAAGAAGAGGTTGGCTGTCTTCTTCCTGATAATGATGAAAGGAACGGACTATGCGGGAAGTATTCAATAATACCGCTTTCTGGACTGCCGCAAGTACCCTGGCCACTATAAGATCCCTCAGTTGACTTGCGCACCTTAAATACACGTTCCCTGTAGCCGAAATCACAATGGGGTGAAGAGTGGTCGTTTTCACTCTACACATTTCTGTGACTTCATGCTTTAGTTGACTATACTTTCAAATCTTGGTTATATAGGTCAGCTGGATGTTTTTGTGAAGTGGAACGGTGATGTCTATGATTTTGACACGCTTGGCACGTTTGTCCCACAATACAATGTCCGGACAATTTTGCATGACGAGGTGGTGCGTCTGCATGGTCCTGTCCCAGTACAAGAGATAATGTTCCTTCTCAAGAACTGGTACCGGGACGCATCGGTAGTAAGGCTTCCAATCTTATAGCAGACCTAGGTTCGAGGCTATTTGTTGGTGAAAAATCCAACACACATCATTGTGCCTGCGTGTGTACTCTCTTTGATCATACCTTCTGCTTATCTGTAAGGATATTATTCAACTCACAATGGACGTAGACCTTATCAGAGATTACAGCAGTGAGGAGTCTGTAAATATTTTGAAGATGGGCTACCGGTTTAAAGTCTGAAGGACTGTGGGCATCTGGTTTCTTTGGAAGCATATACGTGATTCCTTCCAGCATGAAAGAAGGCGCAAGTTTTGGATGGTTAATGATGTTCTGCATGCACTTGGTCCAAACAGAATGCACGCATGTCAGGTGTTTGTACCAGAAGTTGCGCACCATGTCCGGTCTAGGTGCTTTCCAGTTTTGCACCCTCTTCAAAACTCTAGATATATCGGAGGCTGTGATGTCAGTAGCTTCCAACACAGAGATGCCAGATACTCGCCGCTTCTCAAATTTCAACTACGTTGCTTCCAAATTGCTTTTTTTTTGTTTTACCCCAAATACCTGATCAATAATGAGCCATATCTTCGACTTGAGGAACTTCAATCTGTTCGTCTTGTAATTATGCTCTACTTAATTCACAGTAGAACCGCTTCTCATCCCCTTCAAAGGACATGTTTTCCTCCTTTCTCACACTAACCCTCTTATATCGCGGTAGTCTTGCAGACAGAACGCATAACCTTTGCCTTAAGGAATCTATCACTTTGTCCAACTCTGCAGGTGTTTTTGCATGAACCTATCGAGGACGAAGGATACCCACCACTTTACGAGTCAGTTTACGGGCCGTGTTGCATCTCCTATATTAAGTCAAACGGCCCAGTTCGCATCTTAATTTGCTGACTTCGTTTTGAAGACGAATCTTCCATGGCGGATCATTCCTTGCGTGCGAACGAATAGTGTTGCAGCAAGGCATTGTTTTTCTGACAAGCGTTCTGACTGCTGCGACGGTAGCACAATAGATGAGGGTTTGCACCTGGAGCACGGATAATTCCGTATTCAGATACAATGGCAAAATCTTAATGTTCAGATAACCAACTAGTGCAAGCAAGTCCTTTGAAAACTTGAGCTTCGAAAAAGAATGTCTTGAGCATAGTTCTACCTCTCCGAATTCCTGTAGACGTTGATTGAAGTCCCTCTGAAGACGTAGTTTTTCTGGAACTGCGATGTTTTCTTCGGGAAGAGCGTTGGCACGGCCACGCATTTTCAAAGGATGTGAATAAACCACCTCCCTGGTAGCAGCATGGCCACGCCCAAGCTCCTCTCCAACTCCAACGCATTCCATTACAGGCACCATAATCTCCTCATTGGTGGCGTTTTCAAGAGGTTCAATTGCTCCCTTCTTACAGGACCCGCACCCTTTGCCGCAGTAAAGTGACAACGCATGACGCACTTATTCAATTCTAGCGTCCAATTCATCCGCTGTCCAGGTTAATGAACCTCTTCTCTATGCTCTTGCAATGCAGCATCAACCTCAGCTCTTATCTGGTTATTTTGCCGATTGCTGAGAAGATTGTTCTACTGTATTGTTCGTTTTCTCTGTATAAGATCCCAGCCCGCTACCGTTATCATCTTCGGGTACCTAGCGACGAACCTGGATCGAAAAAACGTTGCCTTTTCCGAATGGGGGATTGCCTCTTTTTTTGTTTCAAAAAGGCAGCGCATCAGATCCTCATTGTGTATTGGCAAATAATGGATGCAGCGTTTCCCATCTACTTCCACGTGGAAGTGCAGTTATGAGCAAAATTTTACGACGAAATTACTTGCAGACAATGGACAAACGTCGGTAGAACCATCTTGCAAGTTGTTATATCCCCAGTTAATGAATATTTACAGAAATTAAATACCGGTTAAGAAAGCTGGCAAAAAGTAAAAAATCAAAAAAAATATTTTTTTGAATTTCAAATACAATATTTCACTTAGAACGTATTAATATACTTAACGCTGAAAAGGTAGAGAGTTATTATACCTACGCGACTTTCGGGAGCATGTGAAAGCCAGATGTTTGCATTTTCTCGAGAGGTTCCCCAAAATGTAAAAATATACGCTCAGTTAAAAGTCGTAACGTAACGTTTTTTAAGGGGGGCACTCTACCTGGAACCTAAAAATATGGTCGTTTTTCTAAATTTTTATTAAGCAAGAAAAGGATGCGATAGCTTTGTGGTCATTTGCATATATTTAGATACATATCTGAACTACAATTTTTGACTTTTTATGTATGAAACATTTTCAAACTGGTGGCTGTAGCAGCCATCTTCCGAAAGTTCTCCGAAAAATCGATTTTTGTGGTAATCATCCTACAGCCCAAACCAATCATCTGAAACACATGAATTTTTTTTTTTGTAAAGATAAGGATTGTCTTAAGTGCGTGAACCTGTAAAACGTTCATAAATGTTGAAATTTAGTATCAATATCATACGATTGAAAAAAAAAATCAAATTTTTTCCGTTTTGTTGTTGTTGTGAGCCACTGAAAAATTGTTTAAACAATTTGTTTTTATATATTTTAGAGGTTCACGCACTTGTGTAAACTATAATCTACAAAATGAGAGGCGATTGAGCTTTCTACGTTCAGTGGTTTACTTGCAATCGTGATTACTGACTTAAAAAAGGTGGTTTTGAGAAAACACGCTTTAAAGTTTTCGGTGTGCGTGGCTACGACTGCTTGGCGCGGCTCCGTGCCCGTCGAGAAACTCCGAAACTATTCTCAGTACGACTTTCAAATTTCGGGATTATATTTTTGGATAGTATAGCTATAAATTGAAGCAAAAAAAAACAATCGATTTTTTTAAAGTTTCAGGTAGAGTGCCCCCCTTAAGGAAGACCCACTATTGTAGATAGGCCAATTTCTTTTTAAAAAGTTGAAGCCCAAATTCGAATTTCTTGACCTTGAAAACCCCTAAGTACTTATTTTTGCAAGCGTGAAGTCCCTTTATTTGAATTCGGCACGCCATTTCGGAACGGCCATATTGTTTTTGAACATTTAAACGCAAAATTCAAAATTCTTGACTTCGAAAAAATAATAAAAATAGAAATAGAAACAATAGATTAAAATTTCCAAGTTGTATAAGAGATGCCATGGTCACACGAATATACATATATAACGATTACTGCACTATAGTAGGCAATCGTTTCTGACGACTCTTAGTGAATCATAATCTCTTCTCAGGTATCATCTATAGGTATTCATTTGAACAAACTGATTTGGCTTCGATTTCGTACCAAACAATAAGACTTATCGAGTGACCTATGTGAATTAAAAATGAGTGAATCACAGAGTCAAATTATAAGTGTAGCAGTAAGCTAGTGAGGCACAGTGGCGAAGGTGTTGCCAGGCAATACAATACGAGTATACACACATGACCACCCGCACAAGACTTTTTTTCAGCCATGAATTATACCTATAGAAAACTTGGGTACAATGTGTGTTAAATTAGACAATTTGAGGGTTTAAATATTAATATCACCGTCATTTTTATATTCATTTACAACTTTTTGAAGTTAATTTTTTTTTTCATAAATTTTTATTTTACTTGTAATATTATTTTACAGTTTTACTGGACAGTGCGATTTTGATTTTCGTAAAAATTCGTTCTTTCCTTTCACTTTACTGTGTATCTATATAATATACATAACACAGAAATGAGAGGTTGAGCATGTTATACGTACTTCAATGACCGAAGTGCCGACGGCGCCCTCGAGACGAGTTCGTTATGAGTGGGTACCGAGTAGAGCATTACGCTCATGTAGTCTATGTAAATTCACTGTAGATTGTCGGGATACGAGCTTTGACTCTTCTCTAACGTTTAGAATTACTGCATTGAATAGCAGCAACAGCAGCAGGGGTCTCACAAATGTAAGTGTGTTCCGTCTCAAACGGAATGACTTAAAAATCATTAATGTCGTAGAAATCATCTGCAAATACATTTACTTAGAACAACTTACAGCGTCAAAGTTCATTTGGGGCTTATTAGGACACTGCATGAATTGGAGTGACGTTGCGTTGCTCCAAAGGATCTTCCAGAAATACCTCATAAATATTGATTCTACAGATTCGTTACGTGAATTTGCATGTGTCTTCTAAGCAAGAGTTGTACAGAAACGTTGAGATCTAGTTCAGAGGTATTTATAATGATTTGAATTAGAATGAATAAGAAGGTGAACGTTCTTTCACAAAACAATAAATTTAGAAGATTTTTCAATGAATTGATTTTCTTTAACTTCTTGACACCTACATGATTTAAGGAAATAAAATTAGGAGGCTTCTAGATTGAGAAAAGTTTCTAATTTTGGAGTTGTTATCTTCTTCAGTTTTCCTAACAAAACTATATAAATCAAAAAATTCGGATAAAATTTAACTATGCAATCTTATAATTTTACTATTTCAATAATATATCAAAATTAATATAAAGCTGAGTCTTAATAAAAAAATATATGTACTAAATAAATCGATGGATTCGCAGTATAAATTCCGATCGCTTTTTTGTATTCTAAAGTTAGAACTTATTTCGCCAGAAAAATGTGGTTTTGTCAAATAAGACTAATATTGCTAATTATAAGCTTCCTTTGATTTTCAAAAAATATACTGGCAAGAATATTACAAGGGTTTGACGTTTAGAAACAAATAAACATCACATGGAGCCCAATCTGGCGAGTATGATGCATGGGGCAGCAATTCGAATTTCAATTTGTTAATTTTGGATATAGCAATGAGTGAAGTGTAAACAAGTGGATTGTTGTGATGAAACAGGACTTTTTATCTCGACAAGTTGATTGTCTTTCCCTTCTCGGAGTTATATTATGCCATGTGTTTCGCACAAAAAAACGGTGCCTACGGCCACCTATATCTCTCGCACCTTCACTCTACGGTCGCTCTTAACGATTTTATGACATTTTGTTATCATTTCGGGATTTCTCATCACACTTTGACGTTTACTGCGTGATTTTTGTATTGCGAAACCCACTACTTAACCGTAGCATTCAATAGTGAAGATTCTCTTAAAGATGAATCTAACTCACTTTTGATTTCAGTTGCAGTTAAACTTTATAAATAAGGTAAAGGCACCAATAGCCGAACAGTACCCAATAGCCGGACAGAGCCATGAATATTTCTCAAAATTAAAGATTTATGAATCACTTATCGCTATGTTGGTGTACCGTATACAAACCTCGAAACGTACACTTTAAAAAAGTGAAAAATTTGTTGAATTAGAAATTAAAACTTCTCTAAGAAAAAAAAATTTCTCTACTGAAGCACAAGGCTGATCGAAATGTAGCGAAATCTGCTCTATAAACTAAATGACGCGTTGTCTTTGTTAAGCAAATAACATTTACATTTACCTTCATTTGTCATTTTAATACGTGTTACACTAAAGTCAAATGCTTTATATAAACCATAATACTTTTCAAAATTAAAAAAAATTTCCTTTAATTAAATATTTTAAATCCGGTTATTAGGTCAATGAATATTCTTTTTGCCTGATAACCGAACGCGTGTTCGGCGTTACATTGCACTGCTTTTATTTTCGCTCTAGTCGCCGGACGAAAAGTTTATTACAAAACCAAATGCGGATTTTAAAAAGTGCTGTTAATATTTTGAAGAAATGTGGTAAGTATTTGATTGTTTTCAATTCATAGAAGATACCTATCTAATAAAATATTATGCAAATTACTTTAAACATATTTTTATTAGTCAAATATGAAATCAAACCTCAATTGACACTTGACGTTTATTTTCTTGTTGATTTTACATTGAGAACAATGAAAATATCAGAAAAAAAGATTAAAAAGCTTTATACCAAAACGGATATTATTTATGCGTTTGAGGATATAAGGCAAAAACGATTGACAATTAGTGCTGCAAGCTCTAAATTTAATATATTCTATTTGCAAAATCTTTTCAATATTTTTTTTTATAAGCGTAGACCTAAAAAATGTTTTCGTAAATATTTCAGTGTTTATTATGCTTAAAAAATATCAAATCCATATCAATCAAATTATAATATTCTCTTGACCGAGTATTGGTGCAGCGCTGTCCGGCTATTGCATCAATTCCCTTTTCCCGTCCGGCAATTGGCTCCAGAGCATTATTTAATGAACAAAATTATTAAAATGGATTATTCAGATTTAACACAACTGTGGACTTTTTGTTACAGTAGGGAGGACACATACATCAAAATAATCACGGCAATTTTTGATTCCGCATCACATTTAGAACGATTAATACAGAAATTGAATGACATTTCCTTAGACGTCCGGCTATTGGTGCTTTTACCTTAAAATTATTATATTACTGCAAAAATTTCCATTCTTTTAGAATTACCAATTGACTCAAAGTTTAGTTTAGAGACATCTGTGTTAAAGGATACAAAATAATTAATTTCATTTTAATTATTATTTATTTGTTTTTAACTTTAAATAAATCCTTGATTTTATTTTAAATGTGGGTGCCATGCACGGGAGAGAACATCAGAATTCTTATTCCTTTATGCTCATATGACAATGTAAATACAATACAATCTGCAATTCCTCTTTAGAACTTTATTTATTTACTTTCGTGAACACAATGATATAGAACAACACATTGTTTTTCTAACAGTTTCTTTATGACCTGCGGATACAAGGAATGAAGTTGACGTTCACAACATTCTCCTAGTAATTATTTTTGGCAACGCTTACTATTATGAGCAATATGGCGAAGTTCTGACAAGCGCAGAAGGATCAGGTTTACAACAAAACAATATGCTGGCGCTTGAACTGTTCAAACGCCAAAAGTTGCTTTTTTTCACTTGGCTACATCACATCACCAGTGCTTAACTTTTAATAGCGAGAATATCGATCCAAACGAAAAAGAGCATGCCGTAAGATCTCCTTACGAGGCAATAAGATAACACCCTTTTGATACAAATTAAAACTAAATTACAGACAATTTATTGAGTTAATGAAATATCAGATTTTGAAAAATACGTTTACAACCGTTCATTGATTAAATCAATATAAAATATTGATAAGGTCCTAACGTAGTGGTACGGGTAGGAGATAGGATCTTATTCTAAGGGGTGGGAGTAGTCAGTGACGAGTCGTTGGGTTCGAAAAAAAGGCAAGGTAGGTTATTTATTCCTTTAACATACAGCAGGGTTTAGACCCTGTAAGGGTGCGTACGAAGGTGGGCCCGTGGTCGGGGCGCTGGCCGGGGCCTGTCCGGGCTGCCAAGGTATCGGGTCAACAGTGGGACTCTTAGAGATCTAGGAGTAGTTTGGGGAGGGAGAGAAAGAGAGATACTCAGAAATCTGAGTGTCTCGAAGAGTTAGAGATTCGAGATAATTCTTAGCGATCTAAGAGTTAGTCTCGAGAGAAGAGAGAGAGAGAGAGAGGGAGATACTCAGAGATCTGAGTGTCTCGAAGAGTTGAAGACTTGAGATACTTCTTAGCGATCTAAGAGTTAGTCTCAAGAGATAGAGAGGGAGATACTCAGGGATCTGAGTATCTCGATGAGTTTAAAGATTTGAGATACTTCTTAGCGATCTAAGAGTTAGTCTCAAGAGATAGAGAGGGAGATACTCAGGGATCTGAGTATCTCGATGAGTTTAAAGATTTGAGATAATTCTTAGCAATCTAAGAGTTGGTCTCAAGAAATAGAGGGAGATACTCAGGGATCTGAGTGTCTCGAAGAGTTAAAAGATTTGAGATAATTCTTAGCGATCTAAGAGTTTGTCTCAAGAAATAGAGGGAGATACTCAGGGATCTGAGTGTCTCGAAGAGTTAAAAGGTTTGAGGTAATTCTTAGCGATCTAAGAGTTAGCCTCAAGAAATAAAGAGAGATACTCAGGGATCCATGTGTCTCGAAGAGTTAAAAGGTTTGAGATAATTCTTAGCGATCTAAGAGTTAGTCTCAAGAAAAGAAGAGAAGAGTTATCGGCTAGACGGACTTACAGGCTTTTTGGACTGGATTGCGGCGGGCAGAATCAAACTTGGCACTTGTAGGTTGAACATCTTTATTCGAGATCTGAAAAGCGTCTTTGGTTGCGTAGGTCAGGAACTCCTGACCAAAGTGAACTGTCTGTCTAGCGTCTCGAGGCCCTTTTTATAGGGATAAGAAATGAGGAGAAATGTCGCAGTGGAAGGAGGTAAGGGTTTTTTTAATATAGTTTTTGGGTACAGAGCCTCCTTCCCTTATTCGACTTTGCTAGCTTCTTGGAGGGAGGAAGTATCGCTGTCTTCATCTATCCTATGGCTAGCGTCGCTGCGTCCTTTTCTTCCCTGTTGGTGGTGGCCGATCGAGAAGGGGTAGACGCTGAGAGAGTCTACTTGCCTCCCCCGCTTTTCCTCGCTTTCTCAGCTTTCACTTTTCCTATCTTGTAGGAGTGAAGTCCGTTTCGCGGCAAGGGGGTAGCGGGGAGAGGGAAGATGCTGGTGGATCGGTCAGCCGTATGGGTGAGACAAGGAAAGGGATTTTCCGATGTCTAAGCGTGTGTCAGAAAAGGATGCATGACCATGCCGTTCTAACGGTACTAATTTTGAGGGACCTCGAGTCGCTTTTTAAGTAAGTTTCGGACAAGAATCTTACTGATAGAAAAATTGAGTATTTTTCTGTCGCTAAGGTATACGGCTTAAGGCGCGTATATCAATATTAAAATTTATCCACAAGACATTATCTATCTTAAAAACTTCCTAAATTTTAATCCTGAAATAGTAAGTATTTCTTAAGCTTACATTTTAGTCCTTAAAATTTTTATGTGCCTCCGGCGCGTAAACTCGTTTTACGTTACAGTTGAGAGTAGCGTAATGTTGTGTATTACGATACAGAGGAATGTAATGTAAAAGTTGAATTGCGCATGCGCCTATTACGATACAGCGGAGCGTAATCTTCTTCTTATTCTTCTTCTCCTTCGTACAGCGTTGGCACTGTACTGACAAAGCCTTGTACATTTGAACTGTGCATGCGTCTATTACAATACGCTACTACTACAAAAGATCGATAAAATCAAAATGGTCGGAAGTATTCGCGAAATGTCAAGTGAGATGGGCAATAATCACGGCAATTTCGACCTTTTCAGATTGGATTGGAGTGTATGCATAAAAACTCGTATATGCGCCGAAGTCACATAAAATGGAATATGTGCCAATGCACACAATTCGAGTAATTACGAGAATCGCTTAAAATGCTCGCAGGATTGATCACGCCTCGACTACGCCTTGGCTATGTTCTCCTGCGAGCACTGTCGCTCGTCGCGTAATAACCCTCATTATGCGCCTAGGCACATTATATACTATTATTTTATATATAGTGTGTTACATGCCAAATCGGACAGGTTCAGGACTCCATGTTTCCTATTTGCTTGAAATTTTAGGATTCATAGACTAACATAAATACTGAAGAAACCCAAAATTTCAGATTTGTTAATGCATTATTTAAAAAGTTTTGAAATAAGCAAAAAAAAAAAAATGTTTTTGTTCTTTTTCAATTATTTAAAAACTGAAACTAGGAAAAATTCTGAAAAAATTATACAAACGGATCATTAGATGGCCGATGTAGTAGCATATTTTTTGGAAAAATTTTGACTCCAAATTTAATGACAAAAAAATTGATTTTTTGAAAAAACGCCATTTTTGAAAAATCTGAATAAATTCATAGTAATAACCCAAAGTATTGCGCAAATTTTAGGTATATAAGTCCTGCTCAATTTCTTGCTTCTCAGTTATATTATCTCGCTATTTTTTGTTTCTTGCATGGTTACTAGTTGTTGAACAATTTTTTTAAACATTTCCATCAAAGATTCATTTATCTACAATAAAAATTGGCGAAGCAAAATGAGATTGCGCGAAAAGCACCGTGAACTTCGTCGAAGCGGTGAGCAGTACGAAAATCCCAAAGGCAAACGGGTGTGTGCTAAGGCCAAACCTGAGTCCACGGTAACTTTAGCCCTGAATATTTTAAAATATTTTGTTCGTATTTTTGCGCCATTTTTTTTTTATTTTACAGATATTTATGTTTATTATCAAATTTCCTAATACTGAATCACCTTCAGACAACTACCGCTGCCCATGATTAGTTGCAAAATTATTTCTGTTATTAAAAAAATCAATAGGCTATAATCTGAAATATAAATATATATTTTTATTAATGTTTGTTAAGTTGTGTATTCATATTTTTTTCTTAAATGCTTTCTTGAAGGATTTTCTTTGGAATTCTACGAGAAAATTGTGATTAAAACTTTCAAATTTTTTTAGTTCATTTGAATAGCAGATATGAATTGTTAAACGAATTTTTATTAACAATAACATAAATTATAACAAATTCATTAACATATATTTGAGTATCATAGAAAGATTTTTCTAATTTATTTTTCTTTAGTTAGATCGCAAGAAACGCTCAGACTACAATTTTAGAAGCATAAAAGAAGTTTTAGAAAAATCATAAAAAATATTCATTACACGGAGAAAAATAGTTGAAGTAATTTTACTCAACTCTGTCGATTAAACTTGGGACATAAGGACATTTGAACATCTATTGAATCCTAGTCGGGTAAAATCAATTTGATATATACCTAATTCACCCAAAGTGAATAACAATAAGCGTTACATAGGGAATAGTAAGGAGTTGAGTAAAACGTTTCCGACGACAGGGCACCAACATGCGTCAGTGGGTTAACATGAAATGTATAAGTATATCACCGACGCTTGAGGTGCTTCAAACCGTAGTTGGGTAAAATGAGCATCAGGCGTATTATTTCAACTGGAAATGGTATGGTTCTCTCAAATAAAAAAAAATTCTTACCTCGAGCCTGCCAATAGTCATCCGGTACATACATAAACAACTTACAAATACATTCACACCATTCAGACGTAGCCAATCACATTTCAAATTACAAATACATTTAAACAAATAACCCGACATATATAAACCTAATAACTACACTTATATATAGTACGATACGCTTTCGTCGAATCACGCACACGCTCGCTTACAATGCTGAGATATAAAACTTAGAACTTTCTTATATAGTGACTGCATGAGTTATTCAGAGCTTGTCAATTATTATAACTATGATTATTGATATATATAATATAATTATTAAATTACATTTAGTATACATTTTTATTATAATGACGTATGAAGTTTAGTGAAACTAAATTTTCAAGAGGTCCGTTAAGGTAGCACCTCCACATCGGAAATTCACTGTCTATTATGGATAAGAATTTTGGGCTTTTTTTGGGCTCTTCGAAAATACCCATATCGATTTTTGGGCTCCAACCATTTCACACCAAAATGCACCCCTACATGGCCATGTAGAGACGATTTTCACTAAAATTCATCTCTTTTCAAACTTTATGGTCTAGGACGACTCTATGATTTTGGGCTCTTCGAAAATACCCATATCGATTTTTGGGCTCCAACCCTTAACACTGAAATGCACCCCTACATGGCCATGTAGAGAAGACTTTCACTCAAATTCATCTTTTTGCAAATATTATGGTCTAGGAAGACTCTATGATTTTTCGGCTCTTCAAATATGTCCGTATCGATTTTTGGGCTCCAAACCTTAACACTGAAATGCACCCCTACATGGTCATGTAGAGACGACTTTCACTAAAATTCATCTTTTTTCGAACTTTATGGTCTAGGAAGACTCTATAATTTTTGGGCTCTTCGAAAATACCCATATCGATTTTTGGGCTCCAACCCTTAACACCGAAATGCACCCCTACATGGCCATGTAGAGAAGACTTTCACTCAAATTCATCTTTTTGCAAATTTTATGGTCTAGGAAGACTCTATAATTTTTGGGCTCTTCGAAAATACCCATATCGATTTTTGGGCTCCAAACCTTAACACCGAAATGTTCCCCTACATGGCCATGTAGAGAAGACTTTCACTCAAATTCATCTTTCTGCAAATTTTATGGTCTAGGAAGACTCTATAATTTTTGGGATCTTCGAAAATACCCATATCGATTTTTGGGCTCCAAACCTTAACACTGAAATGCACCCCTACATGGCCATGTAGAGACGACTTTCACTAAAATTCATCTTTTTGCAAATATTATGGTCTAGGAAGACTCTATGATTTTTGGGCTCTTCGAAAATATCCATATCGATTTTTGGGCTCCAAACCTTAACACTGAAATGCACCCCTACATGGCCATGTAGAGAAGACTTTCACTCAAATTCATCTTTTTGCAAATATTATGGTCTAGGAAGACTCTATGAGTTTTCGGCTCTTCAAATATGTCCATATCGATTTTTGGGCTCCAACCCTTAACACCGAAATGTACCCCTACATGGCCATGTAGAGACGACTTTCACTAAAATTCATCTTTTTTCGAACTTTATGGTCTAGGAAGACTCTATGATTTTTCGACTCTTCAAATATGTCCATATCGATTTTTGGGCTCCAAACCTTAACACTGAAATGCACCCCTACATGGCCATGTAGAGAAGACTTTCACTCAAATTCATCTTTTTGCAAATTTTAAGGTCTAGGAAGACTCTATAATTTTTGGGGACTTCGAAAATACCCATATCGATTTTTGGGCTCCAACCCTTAACACTGAAATGCACCCCTACATGGCCATGTAGAGAAGACTTTCACTCAAATTCATCTTTTTGCAAATATTATGGTCTAGGAAGACTCTATGATTTTTCGGCTCTTCAAATATGTCCATATCGATTTTTAGGCTCCAAACCTTAACACTGAAATGCACCCCTACATGGTCATGTAGAGACGACTTTCACTAAAATTCATCTTTTTTCGAACTTTATGGTCTAGGAAGACTCTATGATTTTTGGGCTCTTCGAAAATACCCATATCGATTTTTGGGCTCCAACCCTTAACACCGAAATACACCCCTATATGGCCATGTAGAGACGACTTTCACTAAAATTCATCTTTTTGCAAATTTTATGGTCTAGGTAGACTCTATGATTTTTCGGCTCTTCAAATATGTCCATATCGATTTTTGGTCTCCAACCCTTAACACCGAAATGCACCCCTACATGGCCATGTAGAGACGACTTTCACTCAAATTCATCTTTTTGCAAATATTATGGTCTAGGAAGACTCTATGATTTTTCGGCTCTTCAAATATGTCCATATCGATTTTTGGGCTCCAAACCTTAACACTGAAATGCACCCCTACATGGTCATGTAGAGACGACTTTCACTAAAATTCATCTTTTTTCGAACTTTATGGTCTAGGAAGACTCTATGATTTTTGGGCTCTTCGAAAATACCCATATCGATTTTTGGGCTCCAACCCTTAACACCGAAATACACCCCTATATGGCCATGTAGAGACGACTTTCACTAAAATTCATCTTTTTGCAAATTTTATGGTCTAGGTAGACTCTATGATTTTTGGGCTCTTCAAATATGTCCATATCGATTTTTGGTCTCCAACCCTTAACACCGAAATGCACCCCTACATGGCCATGTAGAGACGACTTTCACTAAAATTCATCTCTTTTCAAACTTTATGGTCTAGGAAGACTCTATGATTTTTGGGCTCTTCGAAAATACCCATATAGATTTTTGGGCTCCAACCCTTAACACCGAAATGTACCCCTACATGGCCATGTAGAGACGACTTTCACTCTAATTCATCTTTTTGCAAATTTTATGGTCTAGGTAGACTCTATGATTTTTGTGCTCTTCGAAAATACCCATATCGATTTTTGGGCTCCAAACCTTAACACCGAAATGTTCCCCTACATGGCCATGTAGAGAAGACTTTCACTCAAATTCATCTTTCTGCAAATTTTATGGTCTAGGAAGACTCTATAATTTTTGGGATCTTCGAAAATACCCATATCGATTTTTGGGCTCCAAACCTTAACACTGAAATGCACCCCTACATGGCCATGTAGAGACGACTTTCACTAAAATTCATCTTTTTGCAAATTTTATGGTCTAGGAAGACTCTATGATTTTTGAGCTCTTCGAAAATACCCATATCGATTTTTAGGCTCCAACCCTTAACATCGAAATACACCCCTACATGGCCATGTAGAGACGACTTTCACTAAAATTCATCTTTTTGCAAATTTTATGGTCTAGGTAGACTCTATGATTTTTGAGCTCTTCAAATATGTCCATATCGATTTTTGGTCTCCAGCCCTTAACACCGAAATGCACCCCTACATGGCCATGTAGAGACGACTTTCACTAAAATTCATCTCTTTTCAAACTTTATGGTCTAGGAAGACTCTATGATTTTTGGGCTCTTCGAAAATACCCATATAGATTTTTGGGCTCCAACCCTTAACACCGAAATGTACCCCTACATGGCCATGTAGAGACGACTTTCACTAAAATTCATCTTTTTGCAAATTTTATGGTCTAGGTAGACTCTATGATTTTTGGGGACTTCGAAAATACCCATATCGATTTTTGGGCTCCAACCCTTAACACCGAAATGTACCCCTACATGGCCATGTAGAGACGACTTTCACTCAAATTCATCTTTTTGCAAATATTATGGTCTAGGAAGACTCTATGATTTTTCGGCTCTTCAAATATGTCCATATCGATTTTTGGGCTCCAACCCTTAACACTGAAATGCACCCCTACATGGCCTTGTAGAGACGACTTTCACTAAAATTCATCTTTTTTCGAATTTTATGGTCTAGGAAGACTCTATGATTTTTGGGCTCTTCAAAAATACCCATATCGATTTTTGGGCTCCAACCCTTAACACTGAAATGCACCCCTACATGGCCATGTAGAGACGACTTTCACTAAAATTCATCTTTTTGCAAATTTTATGGTCTAGGTAGACTCTATGATTTTTGGGCTCTTCAAATATGTCCATATCGATTTTTGGGCTCCAAACCTTAACACTGAAATGCACCCCTACATGGCCATGTAGAGACGACTTTCACTCAAATTCATCTTTTTGCAAATATTATGGTCTAGGAAGACTCTATGATTTTTCGGCTCTTCAAATATGTCCATATCGATTTTTGGTCTCCAACCCTTAACACCGAAATGCACCCCTACATGGCCATGTAGAGACGACTTTCACTAAAATTTATCTTTTTTCGAACTTTATGGTCTAGGAAGACTATGATTTTTGGGCTCTTCAAATATGTCCATATAGATTTTTGGGCTCCAACCCTTAACACCGAAATGTACCCCTACATGGCCATGTAGAGACGACTTTCACTCAAATTCATCTTTTTGCAAATTTTATGGTCTAGGAAGACTCTATAATTTTTGGGCTCTTCGAAAATACCCATATCGATTTTTGGGCTCCAAACCTTAACACTGAAATGCACCCCTACATGGCCATGTAGAGACGACTTTCACTAAAATTCAGTATTAATTTTCATAGACGTTACTATACAAGTGGTAAATTCAAATTAATTTTCTTGTATATCATAAAAAATTAATGTACTTTCATATTAAATTTGATTTCTTTTGAATCAAAATATATTAAAATTAATAAACATTATCAAAATATATGCTCAAGTCCAAACTTTATGGTCTAGGAAGACTCTATGATTTTTGGGCTCTTCAAATATGTTTATATCGACTTTTGGACTTCTACCCTTAACATCAAAATGCACCCCTGCATGGGCATGTAGAGACCATGCTGAGAAAATTTCTGTAAAAGATGTCCAAAATAATTCTTAATGACAAAAATGTGAATCCAGAACCATAATAATAATAATAATAAGAATTGTAACTTTATACTGAAAGAATTGCATGTGTCCTTTCTTGCATTATAACGTGACATATTTGAGAATAAGTCTGCTTCTATATTGACTCAAAAATGACAGGATTTGCACTTATTTTTGTTGTTTTAGCATAGCGTCAGTTTCTCCTTATTTTTTCCATTCAAAAGTGATCGTTTGCCTTTTTTATTTTTTTTATTTTTTTTACATTTTTTTAAAGCTTTACTCTATCTGCCATGGATAATTAAATACCATTGAATCTGAAGTCATAGACATAGAATCAGAAGGATATGGGGAAGAACGACTATGTTTGTCATGCAAACAGTCGACATATGAAATCGCTTCCATTAGACACGAAGAAAACTGGAGAGGTTTAAATGATAAAGCATCTGTTAAGCCCGATGATTTATATTTGAACAATGAATTTCTATTTCATAAAAAACTGTCAGCAGTACCCATTTTAAAAACGGGAGTGTCTTGAAATTAAAACCAATCGAGATTCATGATGAAAAATTGACATTGAACAATACTTGTCCTTTCGATAGTCTCTTCCAGTTGATACTTGGCACTTATGTAG
Source organism: Diplolepis rosae (assembly GCA_030998225.1). Taxonomy (NCBI): domain Eukaryota; kingdom Metazoa; phylum Arthropoda; class Insecta; order Hymenoptera; family Diplolepididae; genus Diplolepis; species Diplolepis rosae. The sequence goes on from JAPYXD010000171.1 coordinate 666,716, forward strand.
ACAGACATCTATTTAGAGCGCAAATTAATATACTTGCCACTGAAAACCGCTTCTTTGAGCTTATTGGGATAGCACCCGAAAAGGGGATAAGCAGCCAAATATATAAACAACGGGCCGAAATTTTATATCCCTTATTCAAAGCAAGCAATGAAAATACTGAAAATCAGTACGTTTTGATAGATTGTGCAGCAGTCATACACAGAGAGAAATAAGTCGTGGTTACATTAACCAGAAAAATCTGGTTGAATTGAATATGGTCACCAGAACTACAAAGCACAGTCTGGGTGACAAACGATCCCGTAACAATAACCTGAAAACTGGTTGCAATAACCAGATTCAATACGATTTCCTATTTCGATTACAGTAACCACACCTCGCAGATAAAAATGTCTTTAAGCACAATTTCAAGTTATATCTGTTAGAGATTTCTGGTTACAGGAACCTGAAAATTGTAGTGGCTTTGAGGCAGTAAGGTTCGATTTATTTCGATTTATCACGCGCTAGTCTGCAGCTAACTTCATAATAAATTCAGTTGTCAATGGTTGTTTTGTATCAATGTAAAATCATACTGCTTATTTCACTACATTTTCTACAACGGGAGAGAATAATTCTGGCACAAAAAAATACTATGAAGCATGTATCATCACCTTTTCAAGAATTTTTTCAATTTCTTCCTTCATCTCTAAATCTACGTTGTATTATGTTGGCACCACAATTATTCTTTTCCGTTGTAAAACATATAGTGAAATAAGCAGTATGAGTTTCTTGAATAAAAAAAGAAGTATTTTAAACTACATTTATTCTATAAAAATTATTATACAAAATTTAATGAAATATTTTTTATTAATTATATTTTAAATTATAAAATATTTATTTATTTAATAATCTATAACACACACGAACAAGCTAATTTATGGTTATTGAAACCAGAAAATATGGTTTTCGTAAATAGAAAATGTGGTTATTGGAACCAGAAAAAAAGAATCATTTAACGCTTTGACTAACTCACAGGTCACTGTGATTAATAATTCTGGTTCCTGTAACCAGAAAAATTGGACACCAGTACAACTCTTCCAAACTCAGTTCTGACCTGAAAATGTGGTCAAAGACAAATTTAACAGTATTCATCAGGTTACTGTTACCAGAAATTTCTCTCTGTGTAGATAAATTGTGTGCACAGTTAATGAGAGAAACATATAGTTTACGACAGCGCTACATATGTCAAAAATGTGAAATGTGCTCATAGTCAAGATAGAAAGCTACATGTTCTCTCTATTTGTATAGACGTTTTAAAAAGAACTGACTTTCTTCAAATCTTTGAGTAGGAAGAATAAAAACATTTAAAAGAAGGTTCTTTTATTTTCTGTGTTTTATATTTTAAAAATATGGATTTTATATTTGCGAATTCCAAATTATTATTCTGCCTGAGTAATTTATATGATATTTCATATTTTATGTAATACACTTATCGACTTTTTTTTGTTTACATTTTGATAATATCAATTTAATTTTAAGAATTAAAGTTTTTGAAATGAAAAATTTTTTATGTGTGCCTAAGGCGCAGATTACTTTCATTCGTTCCTGCGTGAATAGATGTAGCTGTTGGAATAAATCTTGCGATTCACGGTTTACTCAGCTCTCGATTGAAGCGTAGAGTAGAATGAACGGAAAGCTCTACTATTTTTGTAATTTGATAAAAGATTGGTTTTTTATAGTTATACTACGAGTAATAATATATATATTTAAAAAAATTTAATGCACGCTTCCATACTTCACCCTACAATTCTGAATTTTACTCAACTTTGATGAAGTTGAGTAAGATTAGTTCAACTATTTTTCTCCATGTTATTACAGTAATTTAAACTTTCTAAGTTAAAATAACAGGAATAAATACTTTTGAGGTATTTTCTTAAGTACTTAAGCGAAAGTACGCATGATCGGTGGGTTAGCCCCTTTTGACCGCCAGGTATCCATCAGGTTACCCCCCCCCCCCCCGAGCTAGGAAAACACTAAAAAAATCTCTATATTAACACGGAATAATAAAAAATTTCGAAAAAGTATGGGTTAGGTCATAAACTATTAAATTTGTTAAAACTGCAAAATGAAAACGTTTTTTCGTCATCCTGTGAAAAAATGAAGGGTAGCCCCTTTTGGCTGCGAGCCATTCATATATAAATTATCCACAACATAATTTTTTTTATTACCATAAAAATAAATTTGTTCGTAAAAAATCTACGAATAAATTTTTTACGTAAGAAAGTATGGAGAGTGATTTTTTGAATTGCACGCTGATGAGAATGTGAGTAATCGTAAGGACTCAGATTTTTCTTTAACATTATTGCCTTCGAGGGATTCTTGGAATCAGAAGGTACCTGGAAGCCATGAGAAGGAAGATTTTCTGCTCCAGACCAGGTTTCTATACAAGTTTACGAGTGGCGAATTAGTAGAGCAAAACTTTGAAGCGTTTTTCTGAAACTTGTTATTTTTGAAGTCCGTGTACACTGAGAAAAAAAACATGACTCAGTAGCGTCCGGAAAGGAGTGGTTCATGTCCGAAGACGAAAATTAAGAATAGGTATCACTGTGTCCTCGCTAGACATGAACCACTCATGTCCAGAGCGTACACACTAATGTCTTAGGCATTAATAACGCGCACGGGACTTAGCCCTGTCTAGACAGTAGACAGTCATGGCCAGCACCAGAACGACAACGTGCTAAACATTACTGTATATTGTGTCAGTTCTTGAATGTGGAAAGTTTCGTCGATTGTGTTTATTGATGATTAGCAGAAAAAATTTTCAAATATAAAGTGAAAAAGTACACTAAATTTAGTGCCACGTATTTTTCATGGTTTTTGAGTTTTGAGAGCACAATTCCCGAGTTAAACAATGAATAACCGAAAAATTATTCATAAATTATCTATTCATTATTAGAATTTATCAGATAAGGACTATCAATATCAATAGATCATCACATCAAGATGATTATTAATTTTCTGCGTTGTTTGCGATGAAAATATATTCGGCAGTTAAATGGAGATATCTATTTGAAATATTATGAAACTACAGACATTTTAGCCTTAAACCAACTACTAGGGAGATATAAAAATGAAAGAAATTAAATTATTATACAAAACAAATTGCGTGTCCTCATTCGGAACTCTATATTATTTTTGTGAGGGAAAAATGTAGAATATTTAAAACAAAAAATTCAGGTCTAAGTGAGACCTGGCCTACACGTGAGAATTTTAAAAAAAGTAGTTAGTTTAAAAACGCTAAGGTTTTTTTAAAGCCTGGTCTACTAAGGTCCGCGACGCGTTGTCGTTCCGGTGCTGGACATGACTGACTACTGTCTAGACAGCGCTGAGTTCTGTGCGCGTTATTAATGCCTAAGACATTAGCGTGTACAGTTACTTTTTTTCAAATATATAAAATTTCAAAGTGGCAAACGTTTCGGCCACAGATGTGGGTCCTCTTAAGTGCCAGATTTTTTTTTAAATTTAAAAACATTAAGGTATCGAAGCCGCCTTAGAAAATAAACCTTAAAAATTAAACATTAATAATTAACTTGAATTACGTGCAATTTATAAGTTATTTAGTAACCTAAGAGTTATACTAATTTGTTTTTATTTTTTTGGATTTTTTATTTTATTACTTTAATTAAATTAGTAGATCATGCATTAAAATTTTGAAAAAACTCATGAAAAAGTGAAGGCCTGATGTTGGACGACCAAAGGAGAGGTGCAGTTTTTCGCACTAAAAAAATTATTCCCGGTTGCGCTCGTGAGAGTGTGAGGTTGTCAACCACAAACAGCACATAAAAACGAAAAGACCACCAAACACAAGAACCACGAGAAGACACGAAAACACACAAAGAACACGAAAAACCACTGAAACAAAACAATAAATTCGAAAAAACACAAAGGAACACACACTCACTGACAGGGCTAGATTTGAAACAAACCAACGATAAAATTGAGTTATTAAGATATCTGGCTTAAGGCACTTAGATCACCACAAAAATTCCGAAACAAACACAAAAGAACACACACTCACTGGCAGGGTTAGATTTGACATAAAACAACGATTAAATTGAATTATTCTGATTGCTGACTTTATACACTTAAATCACGCACTAAAAGTAGTGAGTTTTAATCCACAAAAATAATTACCATATATTTTTTACTGTCATGTTTTTTTTTCGCAGTGTATATCATAACTCAAAACCTACTGGACCAATAGTTTTTAAATTTTGCACAGCACTTTTTCACATAATTCACCAGGTATCCCTGGGAGATTTTTTGTTTATTTTAATAATTATTAATTTTAAAATAACAAATTAGCCGATTTTTTCTAGCGAAAATCAATTTTTTTGGCTTGCAAATGCTACGAAAAATGGAAAAATCGAAAAAAAAAAATCCTCCCAGGGTTACCTCGAGAAAAATCTACTTTAACAAATGCACTTTGATTTTTTTCTTTCAAATGATTCTTTTGCGAGTAATGATGTACACCACAAAACAACTTTTTTTCGAGGCGCCTCCGAAGATTTACTGTCACTCGCTCAATTTTCAATATTTTGCAATGAAAATTTAGGCAAATATTATTCAAATGTTGCATTATTATATGGGAGTTGAGGACTGACTTGGTCACATGGCCTATCTAGGATATAGTATTGAGTCATTTAATTATTTTTGGGTCCACGTCTCAGAATGTCTCGTTTTTTTGTCATATGTATAGTAGCGTATGCGTTATCGATTGTTTCACAGTCAGTATTAGTCCAAGCAACAGGGAATTTGTTATGACATTATTTATTTCAGAAAACGGACTGCGCCATCAGAAGGAAGCTTGGTCATAGAGTAATTGTGTCATGTTTTGGACAACGAAATATGATTTATAAATTTTTTTAAAGTGACTCAGTAAGCCTACTTGCCTTCTCCCCACACCACTGTCACTTTGCTGCGTTCAGGAGTTTGAAGTCATGTTTAGGCCTTTTTTTAATGAACTTTACAACATTTTAGCAAAAAACCAAGATTGACGTTCTATGTTGCTTGATTTATAGTTTTAAAAGCCGTTTTTAAAATGAAAATCGGACCATCCCTGCGGCAAGCAGACATTTTACAATTAACGCATTAAATAAATTAATGTGTCAATAGCGCGGAAACGTATTATCTTTAAGTGTCCATTTTTTTATACATTTGAAGAGCATAAAGGCTGCTACTTTTCCACCAATCCTCAACCAAAAAAGTTTAAAATTAACTGAGATATTAATTTGTTTAACAAAAGCTAAATTTCCAGGTTTTTCCGAATTTTCTCCGCTTCTAATTATCCAATTAGATCAAGCGACGGCTTATTTTGTTCACAATTCAATTGTATAAAACTTTTCAATCGATGTTATTAAGATTGGATAATTACCTTTAATGCTATAAACAAAAAACTAAAAAAAGTGCGATTTTTTGGTCTTAAATGTTGATAAAAAATTTATTTGTGGTTCTGATACCGAAGAGTCTGTATTATAAGTAACTAATTTTTGTTGAAGATTCCCCATTTATTCCCATCGTTCATGCAGGAGTAATAATCCTTTTCATTTTGCGGTTTTTTCCAGGTTGCTGTTACAGTCAACTCCAAGCTTCCATTGTTTTCACCATCTTCATATTGGTAGAACATTGCATGACAAGCAGCGCATATAATACAAAGAGTGCAGCTTTTATCTCGATTTAAAAACTTAACGTTTTATGCATAGTATTTTGTATACATGTCCCAGATGATTTCAGTAATGTTTTACCGACATTTTTCGGGGTTTCGTATTTCGTACAAATGTAACTTAAGGCAGTCTCACCATATATTTCTACAAACAATCGATGTGCCTCAGCTGCAGATTTCTTCAAATTGAAGAGGTAATTCAAAATTTCCCGCAAATTACATTTATTCGGCTCTAAACTCGACATTTTCGAACACAAAAGAACATATTATACTGATAAAAATTCACTAATATTTCAAGGTTATGTTTTTGACAGATGTCCAACCTTACGACAGGGACGTTTTACATCTATCAATTTCAACCAAAACTTACTGGTGACACTGTCTCCGCGGTGGGATTGATGTCCACTATCTCCAGCTTGACGGCGGGGACGAGGTGGCGGACCGATCCAGACTCTCCAACTACGTCGCGGAAAGCAGAGTCCAGCCTCCCTCTATCCTCCGCAGCACAGTTCACCTCGACCAGGAGATCTTTCATCCTGGTCTCAGGGATCCCTCCTATCTTGATCCCTAGTGCCTCGGGGCTTACGCGACTCTTCAGATTCTTCAGAATCAGTGCGTAGCTAACCCCCTCCGAGGGTTTTATCAAAACAGCCTCTGATCGAGGCTTGTTTATTCTCTTTTTCGGGGGGCCCTTCTTCATAGGGACCTCCACCCACTCCTCTGGTTGCTTTGAGGGTTTTTTCCTCTTTTCCTCTGGTTTCTTAGTTGCAGTCACCTCTTGACTTATTGTCGGCTCCCTCTGCCTCTTACGAGAGTCCGAAGTGGACATAATCGGTTGTGGAAGGGTTTGGCTGCCCTCATCCGCGACTTCCTTATTTTTAGGCGAGCCCACCTCCTTTATTCTTGAGACCATCCTGACTCTCAGAAAGTACTTGAAGGAATCGAGGTAGCAATAGCTATCTCCCATATCCCTTCGCAACGCTTTTAACTCCTTGAGCGCCTCCTAAATGCCGTCGATAACAGGGAGGTGCGTATTATTCTCTGCCCTGGGGAAGCTATCCATCTTCTCCAGGTAATAGTAGTAGATCGTGTGCGGCATGACTCTCGATAAAATTTTCGGATTGAAATGAGCATGGAGAATAGACATAAGGAGACCAATCCCTTATGCATGAACTTCTCAAAATTTGAGCACATTTTTGTCGGAAGTACATGGGAAAGGTACAAGAAGTTCCCGATTGATGATGCGAATGCAAGTGGCGTAAAAAATGGCCGGTTCCTTCTGTTCGCTAAAAATATTCTAACATAACCGCAAATTAAAGTTAATATTTGTTAATGTTTGTAAAAATTCTTTATTTGCAACTATTTTTGAAGTATAAAATTGAAAGCGCTGGTGCATTTTTTACATAAGTAGTATGTTTGACGTTGTTTAAGAAAGTGTATAATGAGAGTGTAAAATAATGTGTTAATTACGTGAATCCACTATTGTATTTTTTATACCCGAAGAGTTCCCTTTTTTACGCTACTTGTAGGAGCGCCATCTCTTAGGAAGTTTCTGTACTCAATCAATGTACATCCGACAAAAAGATGCTTTTTTTCAGTTACATTAGTTTGGTTTTCTTATGTCTATTCTCCATGGAATTGAGCTTCGGCATACATTATCAGAGGCGAGAAAGTAACAACAAGTTCGTTGACTAGCCACATTCGACCAAAATTGTGAAAATTAAAGCATTTTTTGTGTTTTTGAAAAAATCTAATATTCCAATACTGGTTTCTGATAGTGCTCATAAATTTCTACTAATTATACAAATAACATTTTTCGATTAAACTAAAATTAGGAAAGTTACAGTATTTTAAAACTAAAAAAAGTCAAAATCTAAATTCAATTTTCCAGTTAAATTATACGAGACAGGAAAAAACGTTATGACACAATAGTATATTACATTACAAGGGGCGAAACAGAGCGATTGCATGAGTGTGAAGTTTGCTGCCAAGAGTATTCTATTTTTCATAGCAACTCTTTTGAGAATCTGATTGGCCGTAACTGTGGAGCTATGAAATAGTATATTACATTACAAGGGGCGAAACACAGCGATTGCAAACGAGTGTGAAGTTTGTTGCCCGAGCAAAGCGAGGGCTGCAGTCACACGAGTTGCATTCGCTGTGTTTTGTTTGGAGTAATGTATACTATTTTTCATAGCAACTGTTTTGAGAATTTGATTTTTGGTACCTGTAAAGCGGGACGAAAGTGCGGTTTGCAACCCTACCTTTAAAGTTTCGCCCCTAGGGTTGAAAATCGCAGTTTCGTCCCGCTTCGCAGATACCGAAAATCGGATTTTCAAAAGAAGCGCTATGAAAAATTGTTTGCTACAAAAAGATCTACAAATTTGAATCGCAAAAATTTTTTATAAGATTTTTATAGATATGTATATAGATATATCTATATAGGAAGATATTTTTTTTAATTTAAAATATTAAAAATCGAAAATTCAATTTTTTTAACCATAATATGTAAAATACAAAAGAAAAGTAAGAATGCAAAATAGCTCGTATCAATAAAGTCTAAAAATTTTGTCTGACACAGTTCCTGACAAAATGTATATTTTTTTTGTTTTATTTTCTAAAAATACGGTTAATAAATTAATTAGTTGAGTTTGAAATTTTCGTCACTGCCTACATTATCGGAGGATCACTAGTCGCGTATTAGATAGTATACGTTGACGACAGGTGTCCTCGTAGACAATTTTCAAACTCTTACACTATCGGTCGAAATTGTGGGACCACCTGTTTTTCGATGATTGCTTAAATTATTTTAATTTCAATTCTGTGAGTGATGAAATTTGTACTCCTAATAATGTGAAAGCCATCAAAATTATCTTTAAAATTAGTCTGGAATGAAATCATTTCGTTGAATTTTGAAGAAGTTATTGAAAAAAAGTCAAAATCTCAATGTCTTCTTAAGTTTTAAATAACTTTCGAAACAATCAACATGTTTCAATGTTCTTAGGCTCAGTTTAAAGCTGAGATCTTATACAATCGCAGTGAATTGTCATTATGAATCTATAATTATTTTCTTGCATAATGCAAAGAGTTGAAATTGTAACAAACATGTAGGGAAATTTTGAAATCATTCCATCTGTAGGTAAATTATAATAAAGATCATATTAATATATATTTTAAAGGAATTCAAAACAAAATTCATGATTATATGTTTTATATATCTTATAAAAAAAAAATTTTCAGCAAAAGCAATATATATATTTTTACATAACTCAAATTAGGATAATTTAAGCAATTATCGAAAAACAGGTGGTCCTACAATTCTGACAGGTACTGTATGTCACAAATAAATGCAAATTGAATTCAAATTGAAGGAATTTAAATCTTTCTGTGGAAAAAAAGACGCTTTCGACTGCGCTGGGATTCAAGGCGATATAAGGAGATCTTCCTGTGGAGGAGGTGTCGGACACCTGTGTAGATCAGTGGTTAGAGCAGTTGATCAGCAATCGAAAGACTTGGGCTTGAATCCTAGCGCAGCCAAAAGTGTCTTTTTTTCAATCCAAAGATTGCAAATCCCTCAAATTTGCATACCATTAATATTTAGAAATTCAACTTTTTAAACCAAATATGTGAGATACGGAAAGATCGCTAAGATGGAAAATTATTTGTCTGAATGAGGTCTACAAATTCTCATCAGGACATTTTTTGACAACATGTATATTTTATGTTTTGATTTTAAATATTGAAAATAAAAAATTCTATTTCTTCACCAAAATATGTGATACGAAATAAGCGTTGGAACGCAAAATCGTTTGTTCAATTAACGTCTACGATTGTTTCTCCTTTTAGAGATATTTGGAAGAAAATAAAATTTGTAATCATGTGTTTATGTCCAACGTGCTTTTTCCGTTCGGCGCATTTGTTTACAGTTGAAAATGACAAAAAGAACAGATCAGCGAATTCGCATCAAGTTTTGCTTCAATCTCGGCAAGAGTTGTACGAAAACGATTGAAATGATACAGAAGGCCTTTGTGGACGAAAGTATGGGCATAACACAGATAAAGGAGTGGTAAAGGCGGTTTACAAATGTCCGCACAGCTGTTATCAGTGACCCTCTTTCTGGCCGACCTTCGCTGACAACAATACTGGAAAACATCGAGAGTGTGCAACTTGCGATTGAAGGTGATCGTCGAGTGACTGTTCGTGAACTAGAAAATGATCTAGGAATACCGTAAACTACTGTTTGGGAAACTTTGAACAAGATTTTAGAAATGACTCGCGTGTGTGCGGTGACTGGCTTCATCACCATGATAACGCACCAGCGCATTCATGGAACCTTGTGCAGCTATTTTTGGCGAAACATAAGATTGTACAGCTTCGCCAGCCTCAGTACATTTCCGACATAGCTCCCTGCGACTTTTGGATGTTCCCAAAATTGAAAATGGCGCTCAAAGGAAAGCGGTTCAACAACATCGAGACGATTCAGAGTAATGTGACACGCGATCTGAAGGCCATTCCAAAATCTGCGTTCGAGGACTGTTTTAAGATGTGGAAGCACGGCTGGGAGCGTGTGGTTTAATCAAATTGGGAACTACTTTGATGGATGCCCGAGTCGGATAACGAAGAATAGCACCAACGCGGAGATATGAACGCAGGTCGGATACTTTTCGGACACAAGTAAATTGAATTTCCTTTATCATTTGCAATCATAAACAAATTTAGTCAAAGAGAATACTACTACAATGTATATAAATGTTTTTATTATTCTTTTATTTTCATTTATCATTATAATAATACGAGAAATATATGTTTTTTCCTTTTTAAACTCAGCCATTATTCTAAACTTGTTGCTTAACTTTCATTCAACCATCCTTTGTATCCGCTAATCTAGAACAATTTTGTAAGAATGTTCGTCTTTTTCTCGAAAACATTCCTTATAAAGATTTCAAATAAATAATAATCTCTGAAGTTAGCAATAACATTATTTCGCAAATTCACAATTATACCAACTTAACTTTGGAATCTCGCAATATTTTTTGGACACCCTTTAGCATATAAATTTGTAGGATCTGAAGGTAGCGCCAAGTGCTACGCTATAATAACGCGACGCTAACTCCAAGTCACTGCTCTGGCGTGTTCGAGCGCTGGACGAGTTATTCGATCCGGACCCAAAATTGAAGGGCCAGATTCTATAACCAGGTGTGCGTGCGAGCCGGTTCAGGGTGCCCTTGAAAGTATACAGCATACGCTCGATGTCCATTGTTAGAAAAAGCAATTTTGATGGGCTTGTGCGCACATCTGGTTATAGAATCCGACCCTTCAATTGGATGTTTGGCAATCCCTCCGTATAAAACATTGAATTTTTTAGAAGATTTTGCATGTATATCCCCTTTATGTATTTACAAAATATAAGGCGTTATAGAAGGAAAATAATTGATTTTTCAAAACTTTCAAGGACCTCGAGATAGCGTGCCCTTTCAGAAACTTCATATAATTATTTTATATATATTGCTTATTAATGCAGAATTTTGAAATGTTTTTGGTTTTTACTTATCTACTTATTTTATTTAACTTTATTTTACTTGATAACTTTTCTCCTGATTTCAAAAACCCAGGTCATTTATTGGCGGAAATGATTTGCTATTTCTCCTATCGATTTTTAGTTTCCTAAGGGAAGTCGGCGTGATGAGAGAAAATAAAAGAGGAAAGGATTCCAGAAAGCAGGTTGAATTCTCTAGTGCCATAAGGTTATACATATTCAAAGCTTCAATAAAATATGTACTAACCTGTGAAAATGTGGATGAAAGAATTGGAAAAACACTAGCCTCACGTACATAGAAGTAACCGGTGGCTTTTCCTAACATTGTTCCATTTTCAAAGAATTCTTTTGCTCTTGTCTTTTTCTCCATCAAATCGCCAATCTCAAGCATATGTAGTATATCGTCTACACTACCGCTCAGAATTGTGGGCTCACCTGTTTTTCGATGATCCCGTGTGGAGATTGCCTTATTTGGCCTTATTTAAAAAAAGGCTCGGACCAGGTCCGCAGCAGGCTGCCTGATCAAAAAATTTATGTAAAGGCCCTGATAAGGTTCGTATACGGCCCAAATAAGATCCCCTTATTATTAACTAAGGCAGCCTGAAGTATACCGTATTTTTGTTTTTTTTGTTTTTTGCGAGGAGGAAAAATGGAGAAATCTTTTATAGACGTTGTACAGGACTCTCCTAGGACGGGTCTAGGCATACCTATTAAAACCAAAAAAACCCCTCTCTCGAACCAATACACCACCCGCGGAACCGCCTTTCGGCTTTAAACTTCGCGGGCAGTTGGTTCCATCTCAAAGTCGCGTACGACTCTTCCGTCATCTGTTCGCCCGGGACTCTCACCCGCGGACACACGCTCGTTAGGTAGGCCGACTAGCCACGCCAACCGGGCGTGGAATAAAAAGATTCCTCCGCCGATCGACGTGGACAGCCAAGTCCGCCCAAGACGCAGGACCACGGGTGCAGGCCCCAATGCGATTTCTACTAGCTCTCGTTGTTGCCACGCTCTGCACGCCCATCGAGCTCCCTCGTCTTTATCACCAGGGTGACGAATGACTCGATAAGCATCCATATCTGTTCAGACTGGAGCATGAGAGAGACTATCGTGTCAGTAGTGAGTTGTGCGCCCACTGCCGGACCGACAACCTGCCTTCCCGCACCCCACCTGGCACAGACAAAGAGTGTGTGCTCTGCATTTTCCACAAGGTGATCAGGATCTACTGTTTGCTGCTGCCCTTTGTTTTGATTTTCGCTTCTGTTTGACTGTCATAACCTTTTCAAACCTGCCTGGATTCGTAAAAATAACAAGATTTTTCTGAATGTACTTTTAATACTGATTTAGTGGGACTCTTTCGATGCACAAAAATTTCAAATTTTGAAATTATATTATATATTAGATAATGTTTTTGATAAAAAAAAGTTTTTTCCAAGTTTCGTACAAAAATGCTGTGTTTTATAGAAATTTAATTCAGACATTGATGAAAGTGGAAAAATTTCAAACCCATAACTGATTAAAATACCTGAAACAAAAAGATTGCTTATTAACAGGGTACAGACCCATTTTATACGGCCTTTGCAGCAGTAGCTTATAAGCGAAATTTATTTCGGAATATGGTAAGCGAGAATAGCCGAGAGGCTTTAGGCGTTAGGAATGCGTTAAGTTGTCTAGATAATATAGGTAGGTTAGAGGGTTCGAATCCCAAAAGCGAATATGAAAATTTTAATTCAAACGTGCGATTACAAATAATGTATCATTGTGTACTTAAATATCTGAATATAAACAACGTATTATTATATGATAATATTTGTGTCCATGTTTCTATTGAAACTTCTCCCATCTTTACAGCAACAAACTCTCACCCCTCTTTCTTTATTTTGTTCTATTCCATTTATTTAAACGAAAATATTAATTTTGCCGCTTGAAAACCATATTTATTTTTAAGGCACAAGAAAGATTACCTGATACGGACCGTCTAAGGTTGGTCATATACGGCCCTTTTCATGTCGAGCGTGACGAAACACCATCAGGGCCTAATAGGATTTCCTTATTCGGGTCGTAAATAAAATAAGGCAACCTTATCAGGGCCTGCTACTGCCCTGATTTCAATTTCTACACGAGATTGCTTGAATTATTTTATGTGCCACCGGCGCGCAAACTCGTTTTTTCGCTACAGTTAACAGTAGCGCAATGTAGTATATTGAGCTACAGAGGAATGAAATGTAAAAATTGAACTGCGCATGCGCCTAAAGCCATGCAACGGAGCACAATCTTCTTCTTTTTCTTCGTACAGCGTTAGCACCTTACTGGCACAGCCTTGTACATTTGAACTGTGCATGCGTCTTTTCAAATCCATTACTACTACACAAGATCGATAAAATCAAAATGTCCGGGACTAGTCGTGACATATCAAGTGTAATGACTAGCGCCGCAAACAACTACAATACTAGATTAGATTCGAGTTTACGCATAAAAACTCGTATCCGCACCGAAGTCACATAAAATAGAATACGTGCCAATGCACACAATTCGGGTAATTACGAGACTCGCGACAATGCTCGCAGGACTGACCGCGCCTCGGCTTCGTCTCGGCTTCGATCTCCTGCGACCATTGTCGCTCGTCACCCAATAACCCTCATTGTGCGCCTAGGCACGTAATATACTATTAATTTTAATTCTGTGAGTGATGAAATTTGTACTCTTAATAATGTGAAAGCCATCAAAATTATTTTTAAAATTAGTCTGGAATTAAGTCGTTTAGTTAAATTTTGAAGAAGTTATTGCAAAAAAAGTCAAAATCTCAATGTTTTCTTAAATTTTAAATAACTTTCGAAATAATCAACAGTTTTTAATGTTCTTAGGCTCATTTTAAAGCTAAGATTCTACATAATCGCAGTAAATTGTCATTATAAATCTACAATTTTTTTCTTGCATTGATGCAAAGAGTTGAAATTGTAACAAAACAGTAGGGAAATTTCGAAAACATTTCATCTGTAGGTAAATTATAATAAAGGTCATATGAATATATATTTTGAAGAAATTCAATACAACATTCATGATTATATGTTTCATATATCTTATAAAAACAATTTTCTCAGCAAAAGCAATATTGTAATTTTTCCAACTTTTATATTGGAACTTTAACCTCGAGCAGTATGTAAGAAAAAAGTTACACATTAATTCTGAGAATTTGGTTCGACTTTGTAGAAATTTACATTTAAAATTAGTCCAAGAACATTAAAAAATGTTGATTATTTCGATAGTTATTTAAAATTTATGAAAGCATTGAAATCTTGATCATTTTTGCAATAACTTCTTCAAAATTTAACAAAACGAATTCATGCTGGGCTCATTTTATAAAGAATTTTGATAACTTTGGATTTAATTAAAAGGACATATTTTTCACTTACATAAGTCAAATTAGGATAATTTAAGCAATTATCGAAAAACAAGTGGTCCCCCAATTCTGACCGGTACTGTACATGATGGTATAGAACTTTCAAACATATGTAGGTGAAATTGTAAATAATAAGTATGTTGAATCAACTATGTATTAATAAACGATACTCGTAGTATTCTACTGAATGAGATAGGTTTTTTTTTAAACCGATTAGAATTATTTCGAACCAATTCAAAAAAAGGATTTCAATCTCTTTCGATGCAAATCAGCTGATTTGCATTAACCGAAATGAAAAACCTTTTTTTATATTGGCACCAATTATTATTTCTACTTTTATTAATATTATTATTGTTTTGTGATGAGAAAAACCATCTAAAAATTTTAAGAGAATTTATGAAAAGATGATCTATGAATCTTGAGAAATGATTGCCATCTCTGTATATTTTGAGTACATTGTCATAGTACTTGGCGCAGATAGTTTTCTATTCCAGAAGACGACTCTGCTACGAGTACAGTTCTACAGGGATGCGATGCCTCCCAGTGATTCATTAAAAATTCACTTTTATCTGTTACGGACTTGGTTATAGCAGCGCCAGTGACTAGGGTGAGTGGTCTTGGAGGAAGAGAAGAGAGGGTAAGACGAGAGTTAAGAGTAGCGGGTGGCGTGGCTAGTCGCAATTCTGTTTCATGTTGTGTATGAATACTATGAATCCCTCGCTTCGTCGAGGGACTGTCGCGTACCGAGAGCTGTGGCAAAGGACCATTGATATACGCTCCTGCCAAGCGGCAAAGAGCAGTAACAGATTGTTACGGAAACAGCTCGATGGGTGAATACGTTACTCGCTCGCATTATACCTATGTGCGCTAACTCAACTAACCAGAGAAGTTAACTGCGCTAAGTAGAGTACTTGACCTTGCATTACGATTACTTGCATGTTCTTCGGATAGTTTAAAGGCGACTCCACAACAGAACTTACAGATAAGACCATCACGTCGACGCTAATGCTCGATGCGACGTGCACACAATGTTCCCCTCTAGCCCAGTGAAGCGTTCTCCTTCTCGAAGGTTGGCAAGGGAAGAACAGCGTCTAATCTAGTGCATGTCGCGTCACATCAAACGCTATCGTCAAGATGTTGATCAGTTCGCATTTTAGAAGCGCCTTCACAGGAGTTCCATTCCTTCTAAAAATTTGCCATTCGAACTAGAATAGTATTGAATTAGTGAAGTTTCAAGCGCATGAACTTTAGCGACATGGAGTTCATCATCGCCTCTTTATTGTCCCCCGTTTAAAATTCACAATTTTCAAATCATTCACACGAAAAAAGAATTTCTGAAAATCAGAAGATATCTAATTGAAGTCGCTTGCTGTTTGGTTGCTTCGTGGTGGATTTGCTGAATTTTAGCATATTGTATACTAATACAATGTAGAGTGCATTCTAAATCTTCGTAAGTTATATTTTACAAATTAGATATTTTCGTTTGAAAATCATACCTTGACTTGCTGAATTATAGTAAAAATTTCTGAATTGTAGCAGTAGACTTTCCGGATTTGAATCTCGGACACTGACATGACACGCTCGCATTGTAACCACTACGCTAGTCTACGCTTAGACGACCGGTTCTCATAAAAGAGATGCCCTTGAGAATTTTCATGCTTAAATAACAGTAAGTCCTTTGTTGAACATTTCAACGAGATCCACACTTATTTTAGCAAGTGATATACTAAAAATTAGAACATTTTTCTGCTCTTGAGCATTTTCATGCTTAAATAACAGTAAGTCCTTTGGTGAACATTTCAATGAGATACACAGTGAATTTTAGCAAGTGATATGCTAAAAATTAGAAAATTCTTGGTGCTCTTGAGCATTTTCATGCTTCAATAACAGTAAGTCATTTGCACTGAATTTCAGTATGCTCCACGCTGAGTTTTATGAAGTGATATGCTAAAAGTTAAAAATGTATCAGCTAATTTCGAGCATCTTCTTTCACTGATTTTTAGCATCATCATGTTTCTATAAAACAGAATAGAATTTGCCTGTTGACAGCAGCAGCCTACTAATTTACGGAATACCGTATACTTATTTTCAGCAAGTGAAATCTAGCAATGGACTTACTCGACTTTAGCAGAAGATTTTCTACAATTTAGTACTTATTCGCTGATGTGTACTAATTTTAATACCGTTTAGCTGAATTGCTAAAATCTAGAAAGCGCTTTTTCTTATTCAACAAATAATTCTAATATTCAGAAATTCCTTTTTTCCGAGTTGGTCCAATTTTTTCATGTTTGTGCCCCAAGCACATAAATTTTTGTTTTACAAATACGGAAAGTAGTAGAAAAAATAAAAACTTTGGTCTTCGCACTCCCAAATATGTGGACCTCGTGCTTTACACTCGGTTTTCTATGTCCTTTACATACAAATCGCTGAATTTTTACATTCTCATTATAAATGAGAAGGTATTAGTTTAATGTGAAAAATGACTTTTGAAATGTTCATCAAATCTTTACGTTTTGAGACCCCCTGAGTCAGAAAAAACGGGTTTTACGAAAGTGTCTGTTTGTCTGTATACTCGATAACTCTCGATGGAATTATCAATTGAATTGAGCTTGGTCACACTTTATCGGAGTCGAAAAAGTAAGGACAAGTTCGTTAACAAGCCACATCCAACCAAAATTGAGAAAACTAGACCATTTTTGTGTTTATGAAAAATCAAAAATTCAAATACTTGTTTTTGATAGTGCTCATAAATCTCTACAAACTATCCCGATAACATTTTTTGATTAAATCAAAATTAGAAATGTTACAGCATATTCAAATTCAAAAAAAGTCAATATCAAAATTCAATTTATTTCAACAATACGTGAAGTTCGAAAAAAGGTAGGAGTGCAAATTTGTTCGTTTCAATAAGTTCTACAAATGTTGTCTCACACAGTTTCTGATAAAACGTATATTTTTCGTTTCAATTCCAAAAAATACGATTAAAATTAAGAAATTCCATTTCTTATAAAAAATATGGGAGATAAAAAAAAAGTTTCGATTGAAAATTATTTGCCTCAATGGGGTCTACAAATTCTTATCAAGACACTTCTCGACGGGATGTACATTTTATGTTTTTATTATAAGAAACACTATTGAAAACTTTTTTTTTTTTTTTTTTTTGTAAAAGTTAATTTGACAAAAAATACAATAATTATTAAGTTGCATGTCTTAGTTAATAAATATTTAAAGGTTACTATTAAGCTAATTGGCACTGAAGAGGGCCCCCATTTGTGGCCGAAACGTTTGCCTTTTGTATTTTTTATGTGTTCTATCACTTAATTAAAAAAATAAATCCGTATCAAAACTGACCCCATGCCAAATTAACTTTTACAAAATTATTATTGTGGGTCAATAAAACATTGAACATGTACGGAAACATGTCACGCTATACTATTGAAAACATTCCATGTTTTAACTTAAATATGTGAGATACGAAGTAAGCGTTGTTCTGCAAAATCGTTTCCTCAAATAAAGTCTACGATTGTTTTTCCTTTTTGAGATATTTGGAAGAAAATAAATTATTTTAATCATCTAATTTATTAAAAAGTTACTGAAACGTATACAGAAAATCGAGTGTGAAGCGCAAGTGTCATGATAAGAATGTGTTCCTTAAGGCCGGTAGAGCCTGTTTCACTTCAACTCAAAAACAAATTTAGTGACTTTGGCAAAATGTGTAATTCACATCATCTATAATATTATAAAATTTGTGGTGGGGATTTTTACCGTACTTGGACGGTAAAACTGACTTTACCAGCGCTTGCGTATGCGCATTTCATCGATTTAGCGTCCGAGTACGGTAAAAATGTCTACCCCAAATATTCCCCGATTTGCTAATGTTATACCAAAAACTTCCAAAATGACGCGAAAAATACATAGAGATATTATAGATAGAGGAGACAAGCCAGACTGCAACCTGTCAGCTCGGGCGAGAGTGAATTGTGGGTTAGGCTGTCTTTCGCTAACGCAGAGGCTAACATGGTACGCGTAGACAAAGAGAGAATAACCTCCTATCGTCTCTCTCTTTCGCTCTCACCGAGTTTGCAGACTGACGTTGCCATTTACAGAGCGGCCTATGGCTTGTCTCCTCTATCTATAATATCTCTATGGAAAAACGTCCTTCCCTTGCATGAAGTATCGTATGCAACTTAGAGCCAAGCTCGTACTGGTCCTCTGCCAAGTAGGCAAAGCTTGGATCCGCGTTACATAATGTACTCTTTTTTCAAATACCTGAAAAAGGAGAAAAATCGTGAACTTTATTCAAGCAAAAAATTTTGCATTTCAAATTTTTTTTCGTATCTCACATATTTTGGTTAAAATGTGGACTTTTTGATTTCCAATATTGTTTTTAAAATCAAAACATATCTGGTGTACAAATAAGTTTCCGCCGTTCATTCATCAGAAATTGGGCATGTGTTGTGAAAGAACGGAACCTTATGTCCATCTTATTGTTCTTCTTGCATTTGGCACGAATCTTGATCCAATAATGCTTGCAATTCCGCGTCTTCGTACACTTTCGGCCTTCCGCTACGTTCTTTGTCTTCTACGTCAAATTCACCTTTCTTAAACTTTAGAAACCACTCACGACAACTCTCACTTGAGGCAGTCTCACCATATATTTCTACAATCGATGTGTTTTACATCTGTCAATTTCAACCAAAACTTACTGGTGACGCCAACTTTTGTCAAACGACGGAAAGTTATTAGTACACCTGATAAAATATACATATTTTAAAAAAATGTCCTGTTGAGAATTTGCAGACCTCATTTAGGAGAATAATTTTCCATCTTAGCGTTTTTTCGTATATCACATATTTTGTTTAAAAAATGCAATTTTTCATTTTTAATGGAAATTTTAAAATTTAAACAAAAAGTATACATTTAATCAGAAAGTGTTTCGGAAAAAATTTGTGGACCTTATTGAGGAGAAAAATTTTGTATTCACAAGTTTTTTCGTAAGTCACATACCATATTCTGGTTACAAAATTTAATTTTTGATTTTAAATATTATTTTTTCAAGATTTATTGACTTCTTGTTGTTTTGGCATAGGGTCAGTTTTTTCTCATTTTCTTTATTTAAATGATCAATGGTATGTATAAAAGGACGCAAAAAGAAGAAAGACAAACGTTTCATCCACATATGTGGGCCCTCGTCAGTGCCATAAGTTGAAAGATTATTTTAAATTTTCTGTAAATGATTAAAATATATGAAATTATGAAAATCAAAAAGCTCAAAAAACTTATCTCATAGCTGGCAAATCAATTCAATGCACCCAAGGATATATATATTTATGTGTGCTATTTTATTCCATATGATTTGAGCATATTTAGTTATAAAAAAAAAAGTTTAGACTCTGAATTTAGTTTCATTCTGAGATATTTTTAAAAAAGAAATATTTAAAAATTTGTATTTTATTATTCGTGACATTGAGTGTCACATTTAAAAAACTATTGTTGAATTTCATTACTTCTAAAAATTATCATAACAGTGAGAAATCCCACCTATATAGTGAAAAATTAAGAAGAAAAATATGTATCTTATGACAAAATGTTGCTATTAAAATCTGTAGATCTTTATAAAGTAAACAATTTTCTATGGTAATGTTTGTTCCCTATCTCGTATAGTTTAACTGCACGGATAAAATTATTTTGGAGATGTTTAATCGACTGAGTTGAGGAGAACTGGGACACATGGCTATTTGAACAAGTTTTCACCTATAATTAAACAAAATAAATTCTGATAATCTTCAATTGGCATTGAAGTTTTTTTGACAAAAAGAAAGTCAGAATTTCGTACTATTCCATTAGAAGTATTTGAACTAATTGTAAAAATTCAACTCAGAGTTGGTCAAAACGTAAGCTACAAAGGAGTACAATATGATAAAAATTTTGAAGAACGTACTCATAATTATATTAATGTATCACTGACGTAAGTTTACGTCTGAGTTGACTAAACTGTGAGTAATTGTTTAGGAAAGTTTAGAGCAGCGCGACCAAAAATACATTCTAAATTCTCTTAACCTAAATCAGCGAAATTCTGCTTATTATCAGCTATAAGTATATCACTCATTATAATCAGCATATATACGCTGATGAATCAGTGAAATTCAACTGATGTATCAGCGTATATATGCTAATTGTCACACAAGACATCTATAACTTATATATACATAATCGCATACATTTACTGTTTCGACACAGGATATACCTTACCAGGAACTACAGCTGTACTAATACAACGTATACATAAACCTGATACTAAAACATGTAATGATACGCCGCTATACCAGATCTAGAAGTATGAAACCGGAATTTTTTTACAAAAGTTAGACGTCTGTTGCATGAAAATGATCAAAAATATTTTATTCAAAGTAATCTCCATTGCTATTTACACATTTTTCCCACCTCTCTGGAAGGTGATGAATGTCACGCCAATAAAACTGTTCGTCTTTTAAATCAAACCAGTTATCCAGCCATTCTCGTATATTTTCGTACGAAGTGAATCGTTGTTCAGTGAGAACGTGGCCCAGTGATACGAACGGATGGTAATCCGACGGAGCCAAGTCTGGAGAATAAGCGGAATACGCCAGTATTTCGTAACTGAACGTCTCGATCGTTTCCTTGACCTGTTTCACTGTGTGTGATGGGGCATTGTCGTGAAGAAAAATGACTTTGTGTTGCCTTCTTCGATAATCCGGTCGTTTTTCTTGTAATGCTCGATTTAAATCGATCATTTGCTTTTGGTAGCGATTCGTGTTGACAGTTTCACCAGGTTTTAGCAGCTCATAATAGATAACACCCTTCTGATCCCACCAAACGCACTTTTTCGGTGGTTTTCCACGATCTTCGTTTCTCACATCAAAATGACCACTTTTGAATTTTTTAAACCACTCGAAACACTGTGTTTTGCCAAGAGCATGTTCACCGTAAGCTTCGACAAGCATTCGATGCAATTCTGCAGCAGTTTTCTTCAAGTGATAACAAAAAACCATTGCTGTCCGCAAATCGTAGTTCGTAGGCACAAAACTCGACATGTTGATGCTTGTAGTAAATACACTGGTATATGGAACTTGGGTTGTTATCTACTAAAAATCTTTCTCAGCTGCTAGAGGGAGAAGATGGCGCTGTAGAAACGGTTGTACGGTCCCTAAACTGATGGCAAGCACCATCAATAGGGAAATTCCGGTTTCATACTTCTAGACCTGGTATGTTCAAATATTGCTGACTTCTCGCTGAGATTAAAGGTTTAAACTGTCTTTATATTTTGTTTATAGAAATTTTTTTATTCACCTTGGCTAATCCACTGCTAACTTGATGCTAGGCATACAAACTAGATTGGGTCTAGGCAGCGGTCTAGATTCAGTCTAGGTGGATTAATGTTAAAACGTATTTAAGTTTTTGTAAAACGTATTTATTTTTTTTTAAACATATACAAAATTCTGTAATACATTTGTATTTATTTCTTCCTCCGCAAAGCTCGGAACCCTTCCCGGTACTTAGCGTTAGTGATGGTGGTTCCTACGTTTTGAAAGAACTTGTTTTCCCTGATAAACTCTGATTTAGCATATTTGACACTTAACACCTCTGATTCAGAATTTAAATACATTTATGAGGCTGAAAAATAAAAAAATGTTCACTTAGAATAAAAATAAAAAATATATCTCTTCTCAATGTACGTACCTTGGATACACTTGAGAATCTTATTCCTTTGAACACCCGGTAAGAAGGGGTTGATAGAAAAGGATTGAATCAGAAGTGTAAAACAAAAGCTCAATGCTTATGAAAGGAAAACTTCCGGAGAGAGGTTATATAACTATTACATTATGTCATACTATTATCACTTTAACCTTGTACATTATCACTCTAGAGTCGTCTGACGAATCTTGAGCGTTTGTAAGATGGGCTCGACAAGATCGTTTAGCCTTTTAGCTGCGGAGAAATTTCAGGACAAATCGATATCCTATAAATGCAAAATTTCTACATAAAATCACTGGATATCTCAGACAGAGTCCCAGACCTAACTTCTGGTCGATATATCGACCAGCCCCGCAGGCAACGTAAAGTGCAATGTAAAAAATTTGTCTCATTTGTCATGAAGGTTTGAGAGGGTATTTCAATGTAATTTCATGCGCTAAATACGTAAAAAATAGTAAAAAAAATTCCTGCAGACACCCTTGACCTTGAAAATCTCTATTTAAAGGTCAAAGATGCTTTGAGGTTTTTTTTCACTGTTTTCCCATTTTTAGCGCATCAATGACGCTGGAAAGCCATATCCAACTTTCGCTTATGCAAAAAATGAAATGTGACCTTGACTGTAGATTTTCAAAGTCAAGGATGCCTCAGTGATTTTTTCAGCATTTTTTTCGTATTCAGTCCATAAAATTACGTAGGAAAACACTCTGAAATCCTCCCTTCTACTAGATATGAAATTTGACTTTGAAATGTCGATTTACAAGGTCAACAATGTTTCGAGGAATTTTAAAACTATTTTTTACGTATTCAAAACATCAAATTTTTCCTAAAAACCTTGAATATTTTGTGCCTCTTGAGTGGTCGATATATTGACCACCTCTGCAGTAAAAGGTTAAGAGCGCAACTTTTCCGAACTCTCATCATAGCCAAAAATCGAATATGCCGTCTTTGTCGATTCTCCTCCATTTTTACTGATAAAAAGAAAAAATTCCACTAGAAAATTAGGAACTATAATTTCACATGTTTTAGATTCAGCTGAGACGAAATATCTGAGATTTGATTTTTTAAAGCTAAAAAGCGAGAAATATATACAAAAATAAAATATATTTAAACAACATTTCCTTATTTATATATAACTCGACATGTTAAGGAAAGTGAAGAAGTTATTTTATAAAAATTATATTAATTTCTCTTCACTGAAAAAAAAATTCGACGATAAAGACATAATTGTGGTTCCTTGACCTATATTATATTGGAGATTTACCGAAAACCAAAGTTTGCTTGTATTAGTTCAGCCTGTATGTGTATTCCAAGCATATGAATTACTATTGCAGCAATATTTTTGATTAACTGTCAAATATATTTTGTTGAATTACTTAAAAACATTCAGCTATATTCATATGACTGATAAATCTCAAGCATTTCTTTCAGTGTTGACTACAAATTCTAACCTCTTTTTCACTGATTCTATTCTTTTTGTAATATAGCAACCTGGACCAAAAATCGGTTTTATTTATCCATGTACTCTCTTTTTAGCTCGATACGACGAGTTCAGAGATCTTTTAACTTTTCTATGCCTTCCAAATAGTATGATTTGTCAAATTCTCCAAAATACCCCTTTGTTTCCCTAGCGAACTGGCTGACCGCTAGCTTTACGCTGTAGCGTAAAGCTAGAGTAAAGCTATCGTAAAGCTAGCGTAAAGTAGCATTATATTTCATGCGTAAGGTAATAGTATATTATCCGCTGTATGGTTATAGGCTCATGCGCAGTTCGATTCATACATTACATTCCTCTGTATTGATTGACTATTTGTTAGAGTGAGATGAAAGTATAGCTGTGTCTCACTCCAACCAATTTTCAACTTTAACGATGGAGACGTTCCACAAAAGCTGAACCACTGCACTGCCTTTAATGACAGGTCTTATGTTTTTTTTAATTTTTAGCGTTAACAAATAAAATTATTGCATATTTCAATTTCGCTAGGGAAACAAAAGGGTATTTTGACGAATTTGACAAATCATTCTATTTGCAAGGCATAGAAAAGTTAAAAGATCTCTGAACTCGTCGGTTCGAGCTAAAAGAAGAGTACATGGAGAAATGAAACCGATTTTCGGTCTAGGTTGCTATATTACGAAAAGAATAGAATCAGTGAAAAAGAGGTTACATGTTTTAGTATCAGATTTATGTATACGTTGTAAAGGGTTTCCCAATAGGGGTGATATGATTTTGAATGTCCCTATCGGGCTCATTTGAACTGAAATTTTTGACGTCTGCTGTCAGTTGTCATCAGCAAGGTTTGCCATTTAATCATGAGTAGTTTCACGCTTCCACAACGTTTGGAAATTGTCCAATTATTTTATCAAAATTCGAGAAGTTTTGTCGGTGTTGAAAGAGCATATCGTGCAAAATATGGTCGTCATTCTGCTCCATCCGCGCTCTCAATTCGTCGAATAATCGATAAGTTGGAGAGTGAATTTACTCTATTGGATACTAAGCCTAAAAATCGTATGCGTACCGCACGTTCTACACAGAATATAGCCGCCGTACAGGCCAGTATCGAGGAAAACCGTGAATTGTCCGTGCCACGCCGATCTCAGGAATTGGGCCTGTCCAGGATGACTACCTGGCGTATTTTGCGATTGGATCTTGGCCTGCATCCCTATAAGATGATTCTGGCCCAAGAACTGAAGCCTAATGACCATCGTTTGCGTCGGGAGTTCGCGGATTGGGCTCTGGAATCAATTGAAAATGATCCCAATTTTCATCAAAAAATCATCTTTTCTGATGAGGCGCATTTTTGGCTCAAGTCTCGGGGGACATTTGGCCGATATATTGTTTAAATCATAAATGGCATAGAATATCCAATATAATAAAAAAGATTTCGATCAATTCCGAATGAATATTCAGTGTTTTTTTCAATTTCAAAACATATCACCCTTATTGGGAAACCCTTTATTAGTATAGCTATAGTTCCTAATAAGGTACATCCTGTGTCGAAACAGTAAATGTATGCGATTATGTATATATAAGTTATAGATGTCTTGTGTGACAATCAGCATATATACGCTGATACATCAGTTGAATTTCACTGATTCATCAGCGTATATATGCTGATTATAATCAGTGATATATTTATAGCTGATAATAAACGGAATTTCGCTGATTCAGGTGAAGAGAATTGAGAATGTATTTTTGGTCGCACTGCTTTAAACTTTCCTAAACAATAACTCACAGTTTAGTCAACTCAGACGTAAACTTACGTCAGTGATACATTAATATAATTATGAGTACGTTCTTCAAAATTTTTATCATATTGTACTCCTTTGTAGCTTACGTTTTGACCAACTCTGAGTTGAATTTTTACAATTAGTTCAAATACTTCTAATGGAATAGTACGAAATTCTGACTTTCTTTTTGTCAAAAAAACTTCAATGCCAATTGAAGATTATCAGAATTTATTTTGTTTAATTATAGGTGAAAACTTGTTCAAATAGCCATGTGTCCCAGTTCTCCTCAACTCAGTCGATTAAACTTCTCCAAAATAATTTTATCCTTGCAGTTAAACTATACGAGATAGGGAACAAACATTACCATAGAAAATTGTTTACTTTATAAAGATCTACAGATTTTAATAGCAACATTTTGTCATAAGATACATATTTTTCTTCTTCATTTTTCACTATATAGGTGGGATTTCTCACTGTTATGATAATTTTTAGAAGTAATGAAATTCAACAATAGTTTTTTAAATGTGACACTCAATGTCACGAATAATAAAATACAAATTTTTAAATATTTCTTTTTTAAAATTATCTCAGAATGAAACTAAATTCAGAGTCTAAACTTTTTTTTTTATAACTAAATATGCTCAAATCATATGGAATAAAATAGCACACATAAATATATATATCCTTGGGTGCATTGAATTGATTTGCCAGCTATGAGATAAGTTTTTTGAGCTTTTTGATTTTCATAATTTCATATATTTTAATCATTTACAGAAAATTTAAAATAATCTTTTAACTTATGGCACTGACGAGGGCCCACATATGTGGCTGAAACGTTTGTCTTTCTTCTTTTTGCGTCCTTTTATACATACCATTGATCATTTAAATAAAGAAAATGAGAAAAACCTGACCCTATGCCAAAACTACAAGAAGTCAATAATTCTTGAAAAAATAATATTGAAAATCAAAAATTAAATTTTGTAACCAGAATATGTGGAATACGAAAAAACTTACGAATGCAAAATTGTAGCGTTGATAAATAATATTATTGCATATTTCAATTACTAGTTAACGTTATTTTTAACGTAGAATAAGGATAGAAACAT
The DNA here is from genome assembly GCA_030998225.1 of Diplolepis rosae. Lineage (NCBI taxonomy): Eukaryota > Metazoa > Arthropoda > Insecta > Hymenoptera > Diplolepididae > Diplolepis > Diplolepis rosae. The sequence continues at coordinate 693,415 of JAPYXD010000171.1, forward strand.
GTTAATTATTTATTTTACATCATGCGTGTGTTATAATGCTACTTTACGCTAGCTTTACGATAGATTTACGCTACAGCGTAAAGCTAGCTTTCGGCCAGTTCGCTAGGGTTCACATTCAACTTCATCATTAGACTCAAAATGCCTACCATACAGCCATCTCTTGAGGTTTGGGAACAGAAAATAATCGCTGGGGGCCGGGTCTAGAGAATACGGTTCATGCGGAAGCGATTCGAAACCCGATTCGATGTGTGAGAATGTGTGCAATGTTCGATGTCTGTGATGGTACATTGTCTTCATGAAAAATGATTTTTTTCTCTTTTATATGTGGCCGTTTCATCCTAATTTTATCAACCAATCGGTCCAGTTATGCAGCATAATATGCCCCAATAAACGTCCTTCCTTTTTTGAAGTAATTGATGAAGATCACTTCATGTGCATTCCAAAAAACACTAGTCATAACTTTCCCATTCGATTGTTGCGTTTTTGGGCGCTTTGGTGCACTTTCACCAGGTTTAACTCACTGTTTTAATCGTTCATGTGATTTCGGAGTATAGTAGTGGATCTATGTTTCATTCATTGTCACAAATCGATGTAAAAATTCTTTCAGATATCGGTTAAAATAGGACATATTTTGCTCCTAATTGGTCACTCGAATGCGATTTTGGTTGATTGTGAGCAATCGCAGCACCCAACCTGCACAGTGCTTTCTCATGCACAAATGTGTTTGCCAAATATTGACCACACGCTCATTTGAGATGAATACGATCTCAGCTATCCTACGCACTCTCACTTTTGGGTCATTCAAAACAACATCATGGATTTTATTGATGATTTCTGGTGTAGTGATCTCATTTGGACGACCTGGACTTGGTATGATTTCTGTGCTGGTATGCCCACAACGAAATTCGGTAAACCACTTCTGAATCATTCCACACAAGGGAGCAGAGTCCGAATAATATATATCGAGCTTGGCCTTAAGGTTTCTGATAAGGCTTTTCCATTTAAAAAGTAGTGTTTAATCAACACACAAAACTCACTTTTTTCCTTCATAGAAATATTAAGTCAATATCAAACAGCCTAGTATTAGCATGTGAGGTTGTAGGAAACGAATTGACAAAAGTATAATATATTTATTGTGAAAATAATGCAAAATTTTCTTTTATCCTAAAATTTCGAACCACTTTCAATAATAACTTATTCAACGGCCATATCACAAGTAATGGCAAATAGTCCAAGTAACAGGAAATTTGCTATGGGAATTATTTATTTCAGAAAACGGACTGCGCCATCAGAAGAAAGGTTGGTCATAGAGTAATTGTGTCATGTTTTGGATAAAGAAATATGATTTATAAATTTTTGTAAAGTGACTCAGTAAGCCTACTCGCCTTCTCCCCCCACCACTGTCACTTTGCTGCGTTCAGGAGTTTGAAGTCATGTTTAGGCCTTTTTTTAATGAACTTTACAACATTTTAGCAAAAAACCAAGATTGACTTTCTATTGTGCTTGATTTATATTTTTAAAAGCCGTTTTCAAAATGAAAATCGGACCATCCCTGCGACAAGCAGACATTTTACAATTAACGCATTAAATAAATTAATGTGTCAATAGCGCGGAAACGTATTATCTTTAAGTGTCCATCTTTTTATACATTTGAAGAGCATAAAGTCTGCTACTTTTCCACCAATCCTCAACCAAAAAAGTTTAAAATTAACTGAGATATTAATTTGTTTAACAAAAGCTAAATTTCCAGGTTTTTCCGAATTTTCTCCGCTTCTAATTATCTAATTAGATCAAGCGACGGCTTATTTTGTTCACAATTCAATGGTATAAAACTTTTCAATTGATGTTATTAAGATTGGATAATTACCTTTAATGCTATAAACAAAAAACTAAAAAAAGTGCGATTTTTTGGTCTTAAATGTTAATAAAAAATTTATAAATCATATTTTGTTGTCCAAAATATGACACAATTACTCTAAGACCAACCTTTCTTCTGATGGCGTAGTCCGTTTTTTTAAATAAATAATGTCATAACAAATTCCCTGTTGCTTGGACTAAAAGCGAAAACGTGCAGCAAAAACAAAACCAGCGCGATTCAATACGTTGATCACGTAATTTTCAAATTTTCGTATTATTTAGAATTGGTTTTCGAATAAACACGCGGTAATATTTTTAACTATTCCCAAATTTCACTGTGTACCCTTTCTCCTCAACTTTTGGGAAATCCTTTTCAAATAAATTTTTTCCGAGTGGCAAATGGAATTTTGATATTGAATTTTTTCAAGTTTTAACATACAGTAACTTTTCTAATTTTGGTTTAATCGAAAAATGTTATGATGCTAATTGGTAGGAACTTGTAAGCACTATCAGAAATCAATATTGCAAATTTTTATTTTTCCAAAAACACAAAAAATGCTCTTAGTTTCACAATTTTGGTTAGATGTGGCTGGTTAAGGAATTTGTCCTTACTTTTTGGGCTTCAATAAAGTATGCCAAAACTTAATTTAATCCGATAATTCTATCGATAGTTATCGTGGTCACCGAGGGGCTGTTCACTCGAGAATCACTAGCTTTTTTTATCCGGATCGGTTCCGAATCACAAGCTCATAAGCGAATTCACAGACGTTTGAGACGTATTTATCAGACTCAGGCATAAAATCCTATATTCTACAAAAATGAGAATAAATTGGGTATTTGATACTCAACAACCAGATTTTCGTATGAATACTGTGAATATTCAAAAATAGAATGGTTACATTCCTGGAGTATCGAGTGAAATAGTATTTCATATTTGTGATTCACGATATTTTTGAATATATATTTTTTGCTACTAAATTCTCAGTAAAATTTTAACAGGTAGAACAATTGTAAATCTTCTATGTACGCGAGTGCGAAAAAAAGTTCTAAAGATTGCTTGCGTTATAAAACGTATTTTCGCACTGATTCAGCTGATACCGCTTGAGATGGCGGAAGCAGAGTGGGTCGAAATCATGATATAGAAGTTTGAGACGTCTCAAACCCAAACTTGTGACGAATTGTGAGACGAACTATTAGGTAGAAAATTCTTCTACGAGACCGAAATTTATTCCTAGATCAGGTAACGAAGGAAGACAATAGAAGTAATAAACAATACCTCTATAAAACGAGGGACTCTTGTACCGAAGTTTGGGATAAAATTTACCTGAAGGAATGCCTTGTCACTGATCAGCATTTTATGACTTTCAGGTTGACACAAAATTATCATAAAAAACTCTGCTCATATGTCAACGCTACTTATGTAATGTACGCGAAGAGTGCATATTCGCGATATTTGAAAAAATGTATCACGTTTGGATTTTCACACGCGAGTATTTCGTAACAAGAGACGAATAGCGTTATGAAATACAAGCGAGTCGGGGACTCTAGTATTGCATGTTGCGTACGTGTATATCAATGGCTGAGCGCGTGAATGTGCATCAAGTATCGAAAAATCAGCGTGAATTTTCCGGATAATTGATAATTGGAGATGGCGAGTACCAGCGAGTTTCGGAAAGTCGCAGAGAGTGGCGACTAATATTTACGGGAGTGCAGTTTTAACGTTATTTGGCCTTATTTTTCCTTATTATGGGAAGAAATACTTTTAACACAGTTTGATTCGGAATCGACTCATGAATGGGAACCCCCTCGATGGAACCCTTGTTTCCAAAATTGAAAACTATGTTGTGTCACCAAGATGTTGAATGAAAACAATAAAATGGTGGAAAAAAATTTATAAAGAATTCGATGTACGAAAAACTCTATTGATATGTCAATACTAATTATGTAACCAGCCTTTTCTAAACGTTCTGAATGGATTGAATTGCAGCCCAGGTAATAAAAGAAATTCTCGGCTTTCTATTGCATATATAAAAGAGCATAAGAAGTGCATGGGAGTTGAGAATTCGCTGTTTTCCTGATTGCATAAATTCGTCTCACTTCCAAAAAAATTGAAATTTCCAAGCTCAAACTTGAGACGAATCATCACACGTTATTTTTCAGCTGACTCGAAGTCGATTCTCGGCAGCAGGTAGGAGACCGATGCAATTCGTAACCGCATTGTTTCAATAATCGTGATAAACTGTTTGAAAGCCAACAAAACTGGTGAATAACCATTAACGGGATTTCCCCAAATTAGTCAATCAGCAATGACATTCCTTACAGTAATTACTTTTTAATAATGTGGAGAAATTCAGGAAAATACAACATGAGTCAACAATTTCTTTATCACATAATCCTCAAATTTAAAACAAAAGTTCCATAACAGCGCATGTACAAACGCGCGCTCCGCGACGTCTCAAAGCACCGTGCCACGCAACATTCTTTTTGTCATAATTTCTTAAATAATTGCGGCTTCCAACTTTTTTCGATGAATTTAGATTCTTTGAGGTTTTATTGTATTATGAATTTTTTCAGTTTTTCAAAATGCACAAAACACGATAAAATATCAATTCTTTATTGAAAATTTAGAAAATAGTTATGAAAAATAATTTTGGTGTAAGTTCTTCTACAATAAACTTAAGTTGATTTAATTAACTGTGATATGCCAATGTTACATGAGGATTGGTTTGTTTGTTCAAGAACAGAAAGGTTTTGTTATAAAAGTGATAAAAAACTTTATTGTATAATAACGCTGACGAAAAAAATTTGAAAAATTTTCTGTTTAGTCAAGTTATTATTATGACCAAATAGAACCGAATCATCAACATTTAAATAAAAAATACAGTCATTTTTTTCCATGGCGATTTCACGAATTCTGACCCATTATCAAAAAATGTTATTAGGATAATTATTAGGGATTTATGAGCACTATCAGAAACCAGAGTTGGAATATTGGATTTTTCCTAGAAGTTTTTTTCGAAAACACAAAGAATACTCTTAATTCAACAATTTTGGTCGAACGTGGCTGGTTAACGAACTTGCTCTTACTTTTCCAGCTCCGATAAAGTATGCCAAAGCTCAATTCCATCCGATACTTCTATATAATTCTATGAACACAGTGTGTTTTATTTGTATTCAATACGTCAGATTACTTTTTTATTAAAAATATTGCCACTTTACGGGCATTCCACAATTTGCGTTCTCATATGGTGCATTACACTACTATGAAGTGTTTTGCGAGAAAATTTTATGATATTCAATCTCATGGGTTTAAGAAGGATAATATTAGTTTTGATCTAAGAGTACGCCGCACGAACGGTTTATTGCCTGTATTCTCATGACCCACTACATGCTCTTCGGTTCAACTTCGATTTAGCCGACAGAAGTTGTGAGACGATTTTCGTCCCATATCTTGGACTCAGAAAGTCTAATTTCTGGCAAGTTAGACAAATATATGCAACTGCAAAAACAGCGAAATCTCAACTCTTACGCATGTCTTGCGCTTTTTCAAATATGCGATAGAAAGCCGAGAATTTATTTTATTACCTGAGCTAAAATTCAATCTATTTGGAAGGTTTCGAAAGGCTAGTTAGAGCTTCTAAAAAGTGACAAATTTTCACTATTGTTTTCGTAAAAAAAAGCAACTTCTTATTGAACGCGAGCGATCTAACAGGGTTTATTCGATTCCTCATCACTTTCTCTAACATATCCAGTTTTATAAGTTTAAAGAAAAGGGTTATATCGCATTCATTTCGACCGTCTAGTGAGTTAGCCCATATCTGAAGATAGTGAACTTTTGCTTTCCTCACAACAGTGTCAACCTATTCATCATGAGGTGTCTTTTAACATCTTGGTTTATCGTAATGCACATCTACATTATATCATGTATTTTAATTTACGAAAAAAGCTTTATGCTATCTTTACTTTCTCTTTCTACTGTCATGTGCATTCCTTCGTGTTGTATTGTTTATTGCTTCTATTGCGTTCCTTCGTTACCAGATCTAGGGATAAATTTCCGTCTCGTAGAAGAATTTTCTACCTAATAGTTCATCTCACAATTCGTCACAAGTTTGGGTTTGAGACGTCTCAAACTTCTATATCATGTCGAAATCAGTAGACTCACTTTACTTGAAGGGGTTACAACAGTAGTCAGAGAAAGGTAAAATTTTGTGTGTCCAAATGGGCGGAAAAAGTCGCATTGCATGCGTGCGCGTAGAGCGACATGCAGCCAATTGCGCCTCAGCGACGAAATCGGGCGAAATGTTCATACCGCCCGACACTTGACTGCCCGCGGCTAACTCCGCGCTCGCACGCAATGAAAATTTTCCACCAATTTGGACCCAAAACGTCGTGTGTACCTCGAGCGACATGATAGCGATGTGACTCGTGTGAATACCACCACCATGCCGCCTTTGGTACATAATCTACTATTATGTGCCTACGGCGCATAAAAGCATTTTTATGCTACAGTTGAGAGTAGCGTAATGTTTATTTTACTACTCTAAAAATTGATGCCCTCGCTTTGCTCGGGCAACAATCATACGGGTGAAATAAATGTTTCTCTTATGCTGCATTCGATTTTTTCTCCACTTGGAGATCAAAAAATGGATTTTTTCGTCCTACCGGAGACAAGAAAGTGCAATTTTTGACCTACTAGTATAAGAAAACAATTCTCTTATTCTCTCTTTAATAACTTCTATAAACTGTTGTTTTAGAGGCTAATATGTTTCAAAATTTATTACTGCAACAAAAGTATTGTATAGCAAAAATACCATTGAATACTGTGGGTTAAATCAAGGTTATCCTTTTTCTAAGTTAGATGTGTTGTTTATTGCCTTGGAACAATGATGTAGACATAGTAGTTCTCCATCCCTTTGTGATGCTTAATTAGCGTGAGTCCATTTGTTTTTCACATTTCCGAGTGCTTGATCAACGTGAGATTATTTGTATCTTACGTTTTCAATCAGATCTACCGTATTAACTGTTTGAAGCTATTTGTATGTATTAATTACTAATATTAATTAATATCTCGTTCGAAGTAAAAGCATGTGTAAATGTAAGATAGTAAACCGAAAAAAATATTAGTGAGATTAATCAGTTGCCTAGTTGGCTAGCCGGATTACTATTGTTTTCAATTAAATTGAAGTAAAATCTAATCGATTTTACTAGTTTACAAAGAATAATAATATGGAGAAGTTATGCATCGTGAGTGTGAGCTCGCACGCAAAATTCACCACGTTCTGGCAACCATAACTGCACTATTTACGCGTTGAACTATGCGTAATGAAACTGCGTAAGTGAAACACAGGGATCATCTTTTCATGGTAGTTTTCGTTAATCAGAGCAGACAGCGCTATATTAGCCTGGGTTCACCGGCTCTCAGCCGTTAACGGAAACGAAGCGAGCCCAAGCGCGGTCTGCTCGCGGATGGGAGTTCCTACTAATATTTTTCATTTTTGTCAAATGTTATTTTATTTTGTGTTATTTTATACTATTTCTCTTTTCTTCGTTTTATTTTATATTATTTTGTTTTAGATACAATAAATAAAATCTAGATCTGGTGAAATTGAGAAGATTTAATTTATAAAATTGAAATGATTGAATCAGAAGCTTTATTAATTTGATATTGCGCACGAGTCAACATTAACCAAATAGGGAAAGTATAAGAAATAAGGAAATTAAATAAATTATATTCCTAATGTTTTATCAAAAATTCAGATTATCTGCAGATTTATAAGGTAGATAAAATATTGGTTTGGCAACAAACTCATTTTGCTTTTTTCAGCTAAATGAATTTAGTCGTTCAAAGCCGTTCTTCTCCATTGCAAACTTCAGACCGTATATGGTATTTGACAAAATAAAAGCAATGATGGGAAATAACCGGCGCAGTACGACACGGGAGATCGCAGAGAAGCTTAATATATCACATACATACGTTGAAACACATTTAAAACAACTTGGTTACGTTAATAACCTCGATATTTGGGTTCCTCACAAATTGAACGAAATTCAACTCACCAAACAAAATTTACATTTGCGATGCACTGCTGAAACGTAACGTAACCGATCCATTTTTAAAGCGAATAATAACGGGTGATGAAAAATGGGTTGTTTACGATAACGTCGTGAGGAAAAGATCATGGAGCAAGCGAGATGAGCCAGCACAATCGACATCAAAAGCCGATATTCATCAAAAGAAGGTTATGCTGAGTGTTCCGTGAGATTTCAAAGGTATTGTTTATTTTGAGCTGCTCCTAGGGAACCACGGTGTGCCCACTCCCATGTATTTTGAAGGGGTACTTACAGATGGTGGCGGGGCGAATGAATTTATATCAGTGACATCTAGGGGACGTAGCAAGAACTAGATTGCATGAAAAATACCCCCCCCCCCCCACTTCAGATCCAGTAATGAAGGGCGCAAAATTTTTGCCATCCTATGCGAAAAAGGAAAAATTTGGATTTTATTATATTTGAGGTTACTTTGCATGGCTTAAATGAGCTTTGAAGGGGACTTGAGTTTTATCTTTATCGACACTTAAATGCGGATTTAAAACTGAAGGACAAAAATACTTTTTAATGCAAGCTTTCTTACCGGGTTTTGCAATATGATAATACGTAATGAATTTGTATACACAAAACGAGAAAACAGGCCTTTACGAGTTTTATTTTAGATTCAAAACAAAAGTTATTGGTGACTTACCCGATTTGCAGCTACAACTATTTTAATTTGGAGGGCAAACAGTAAAGCACTGCAATTGTTGGCACATTAGGTATTAGAACTTTATAGATCGAATTTCACTAAAATCACTTGAAATCGCTATGAATTTTAATCAATTAAAACATGCAGACGAGTGACAACATGTCGACTCCTCACGAGGTTGATTTCGATGACACACTAGCGGCGACTAGGGGACGTAGCAATTACTATTTTTCTTTCGCCACTTAGCCTATAGGAGTGGGCACACCGCGTAGGGAACCAAACTATCAATTCGAATGTCTACTGTCGCTAGCTAATGAAATTGGACAAAGAAATCAGGGAAAAGCGGCCAGAACTGGCAACTCGTAAAGGCGTCATCTTCCATCAAGATAACATCATGTGGTCACTCGCAAAAAATTGTTGGAGCTAGGCTGGGAAAACTTTCTACGAAAGCGGAATTATGAAGCTAACTGAACGATAGCAAAAGGTCATCGAACAAAATGGTTAATACATAATTGATTGATGTGTGTTATTTGTATTAATAAACTTGCTTTGAAAATCATGAAACATGACTTTGTTGCCAACCCAATATTAGAATTTTAAGATTCTCAAGCACTCCAGAAAAATTGGAAATAAATCAAACATACATACATAGACGATAATATTAACAACAAAAATATTTTTAGTTCTCAGTCATAAAAATTGATATAAATTTTGTGTGATGTGTAATTGTACATACATAGGCAGATGAATCGAAGGTTTTGATTGCATTGCAGTATAAATTAAATCTAAGAACCATACGAAGCTTATTAAAAAGAGATCGTGTATCTTTGGGTAGGGGATATGAAGAAAAGTTGCGAAATAATTATATTATTAATTTCGTGCTGGCGATTGCTTAAGGCAATATACCAAAATTAATGGAATCTATTTCTGAGTATGTAGCATTTTATGATTATTATAGGCGATTTATGCGTGTATATGACAACCCAATAAGTTTTTTAATTAAAATAAATTAAATTTTTAGTATATACAACGTTTGAAAATAGAGTGATTTTCTGATCAATTAAAAAGAAATAAGACGTTGATCCATTAAATTGATTTTGAAAATGCCTATTTACATTTAAGAAAATAGAAGTTGCAGTTCCTCCTTCGAGTTCTTTATACATGTATATATACATTGTATTTATATATATAATATATCTTTGGGTAGGGGATATGAAGAAAAGTTGCGAAATAATAACATAATATATATTATATATTATTATATAATACATTATATAACAGTATTATATATACATGTTATCAAATATGTCAGTATTCTTGAATATACGCTAAGGCTATAGCTAAAGTGTCAATCTTTACAAAAAGTTTTCCAACAACTTGTCTAACAGAACTTTTTTTGTTGTGAGAAGTTTTAAAGGAACCACTTTTAATATGGGGCAAAGTTTGTCAAGTGTACCCGCCTAAAAACTTTTTGTCTTAGATTTCCTTGAAAGACCGCGAAATTATTGTCAAGCTTTTTTTTAAACATAATTTTGGAAAAAAAATTAGCGGCCGCACTTGGAGAAAAATTCAAAAATATGTTTAAAATTAAAAAATGAAGTTCAAATAATTTTTTTATCTAAAACCATTGCTTTCATCGTAAATCTGATGAAAAACCGTTTCCAAGACTTCCATAAAAAAATTAATTTGGATAACTTTTGTAAAAGTTATGGTTAATTAAGTATCAGCGTGCGCGGTAAAAGGTTGAAAATTCGAGCCCCTGTATACTGACAACCCTTCGTACCAGAGACGTTCTCTTATTAGGGGAATTAAAAGAGGTTCACAAGGACAATAATTTAGCGGACTTTCAAGGAAATCGGAGACAAAAAGTTTTTAGGCGGGTACATTTGACGAATTTTGCCACATATCAGCCACAGCCGAATAGAACCTCCAAATATCGCTTGATTCGATTAATTTTATTCCAATATTTCATGTAGAAAAATAGTTAAAGTAATTTTACTCAACTAATCATAGGCGTTACATAAGAAACATTAAGCAGTTGAGTAAAACGTCATCGATGACAGGGCATCAACATTCGTCAGTGGATTAACATGAAATGTATTAGTATGTCACCGACGCTAGAGGAGTTTCAAACTGTAGTTAAGTAAAATGAGCATCGGGCGTATTATTATCTCAAATACAAAAAAAAAACTCTTACCTCGAGTCTGCCATTAGTCATCCGATACATTAATGGACAGCATTCAAATGCATTCACACCATTCAGTCGTAGTCAATCATATTCTTAATCACAAATACACTCAAACATATAACCTTACATAAATTAACCTCATAACTACACTTATATATAGTACGATACGCTTTCGTCGTATCAGGCACGCGCTCGCTTACAATTCTGAGATATAAAACTTGGAACTTTCTTATATAGTGACTGCAAGAGTTATTCAGAGATTGTGAGAGTAAGTGTCGTGACTAGAGTTTTTGAGCCTTACTCGATTAAAATAAATCAACTTTTTTCATAAATTGTTCATAAAATATTTTTTTAAATTAATATAATTTATTAATTATTATAATTATGATTATTTATAAATATATAATATAATTATTAATTAATATTCATTATAAATTTTTATCATAACTACGTATGAAGTTTAATGAAACTAAAGTTTGAATTGTATATAAAAAAATTGCATTATTATCAAAAAGTATCTTGTGTAAAAACATTTGAAAGAAGGTTTTTTTATTTTCTGTAAATATGGATTTTACAATTGAGAATTCCAAATTATTATTGTGCCTAAGAAATTTACGTGAAATCTAAATCCTGTGTAGATTTTTCATATTTTATGTAATACATTTATCAAGACTTTTGGTGTTTAAATTTTCATAAAATCAATTTAATATGAAATCTTCAAGTGAAAAAGAAAGAAGTAATTATAAATTGATTAAGAAAACATTATGAATCAAGAATTTATTAAACTTACAGAATTTATATTAGTAGATTATGTGAAACTTTTAAATAAATTATATAAACTAGTGGATAATCATAAAATACGAAAGCTTTGTGACTAGACGTGTGCATTCTGTCGGATCGAATGTCGAAAATTCGATTCGATTCGCCTTATTTGTCGGATCGGATTTTTTCGATTCGATCGGCCGCAATTCGACATTCGAATCGCCCTTCTTCGGATGTCGGATTTTCGACATTCGATTAGCCGTCCGACGAATGTCGAATATTCGACATCCGAAACGCCCTTCTTCGGATGTGGAACATTCGACATCCAAAGCGCCCTTCTTCGGATGTCGGATTTTCGACATTCGATCGGCCGTCCGTCGAATGTCGAATGTACATACATTGTGTAATTTTATTTTAATTTTATATCGCCATAGTCGAAAGAATTTATTATTTTTAGTCTTATGCATAATTTAGATTGTTTTCATTTGAATGTACAAAATTTAGTTTCTATAATTTAGTGTACAATTTCATCGTGCTTAAAAAATGATTGATGAAATTATGTTCAGTGGGGGTTTCTCTTGTATCGTACAGAGTTTTATTGTGTAAAGTTTATTCAAATTTTCAAAATTAAAATTATTATGTATTGTTTTAGATGTAGAGTTTTATGGTATAGGATAAATTTTAGTGAGTTGGTTAAAAATATTAAAATTGTTGAATTTATATAAATGTGTATAGTTCCTGTGCGTATAATTATTTGTCTCGAGTTTTCAGGCGTATAGAATTTGATTTTGTAGTTATTTTATTAAATACAAATCACGTTGCCTGATTCTTCAAGCAGTTTTAATACACATTCCTTTAAGTGATATAAATAAATCGCATATGAAAAAAAAAAAATTCTTTCGACTCACGATTCCAATATGATAAACTATTAATAATAATTTGAAAAATTTATTTACAAATAATTTTAAATTTAATATTATATTTACATTTAATAAAATGAATAATAATATTTTTTTAAAAATTAGTTAAAATTATGTAACATTAATGTGTCAAATATAAATATATAAAATTAAAATAATACATTTATCTTTAAAAAATAACAAAAATTCAATTTTAGTATTTGTGATATTAAGTATCACAATATCCCATAGTTCTGACCATTTTCAGAACAAATTAAATTTAATAATACTTTTCAAATATGATACTTAATATCACGAATACTAAAATTGCATTTTTGTTATTTTTTAAAGATAAATGTATTATTTTTCAAAACATCTCAGAATGAATCTGAATGCAGTAATAAACAACTTTCAATTTTTTATTTCTGAACATACTCAAATAATATTGAGTAAAATTACATATATAGATATTATAATAATTTATGTTTCTGTAATGCCTTGCTTGCAAATTCAATGTTAAATGGATTGTCCGTGAAGCTGATATAAAAAATCGTTTCTTGAAAAATATACTCCTTCGTCCACTCGTGAAAATCACCATAAACGTCTCGAATTTCTTAACTAGGTATAGGACAATAGTCTTCTTCAAGGAGGAAAAGAACCTCTCAGGATTGCTTATAAAAAAAAAAATTGTCGGTCAGCAAAGCCACATGTACAGAGTCGGTTTTTAAAATAGTTTAGATCATTCTGTGAGAGACTCCGGTAACAAAGTCTTCTCAAAAAATTTCAAATATGTAAACCTTGTTCGCGTTTTGTCATTGATAACCAATTTGGCATCCTTTTTTAATAATAAAATTTTTAAAAAATTCTGGTAGGTTCGTATGCAAAATTTTTTATATTTTTTCATGTATCCGGTTTTTTATTTACAGTGAACTCTAAATATTTTTTCAATTCGTGATGCTGCATACTGGACTACTTCATTTTGAATTGCAAGCTATGAGATAAGTTTTTGAATTCTATGATAATCCTTATTTTAATTATCTCCTATATTCTAATTTTTTACAGAAATTTTGAATTAATCTTTGAATTTATGGCACTGAAGAGGGCCCCCATATGTGGCCGAAACGTTTGCCTTGCTTTCTTTTTTGAGTATTTTTATATCTAATAGTGATAATTTTAATCGAAGAAAATAAAAAGAATCTGACCCTATGCCAAAATAACTAGAAATGAACAAAAAATTCTAAAATATAACTATTCAATGTATATTGTGTAATGTCTGATTAAAAATTGCAAACTACATACTGCGCCGGTCGAATGTTAAAAATCCGTCATTCGATTAAGCTTCGGATGTCGATTATTCGACATTCGACGGACGCACTTCGGATGTCGAATATTCGACATTCGACAGACGGCCGATCGAATGTCGAAAATCTGACATCCAAAGAAGGGCGCTTCGGATGTCAAATATTCGACATCCGAAGAAGGGTGTTTCGGATGTCGAATATTCGACAATCGACGGACAGCTAATCGAATGTCGAAAAACCGACATCCGAAGAAGGGCGCTTCGAATGTCGAATATTCGACATTCGACGGAAGCCAATATCGGATCGAAAATCGAATCTTTTTGCACACCTCTATTCGTGACGAACAGATAAAGCACGATCAAACACGACTACAGTACGATGAATTTTTAAAATCACTATTTTATAAGTGGAATCCACTATTTTGGATTTAGAGAGTTCTAAAAATAAAACAATCGACCGTTATATACGCAACGTATTGGACTCGTTATAAAACTTGATATTCGGATTCCACATGAATTGAAAGAAATTCATTTAACAAAACGCATCAACGCTTGTGATTTGTATCTCAAACGCAATGAATTTGATCCTTTTTTGAAACGAATTATCACTAGTGATGAAAAATGGATTGTTTACAATAACGTCGTTCGAAAACAATCATGGTCCAAGCGTGATGAACCACCACAAACAACATCGAAAGCTGAATTGCATAAAAAAAAAATTATGCTGTCTGTTTTGTGGGATTGAAAAGGTGTGGTATTTTTTGAGCTGCTTCCAAGGAACCAAAAGATTAATTCAGATGTCTACTGTCGTCAGCTGAACAAATTGAATGCAGCGGTTAAAGAAAAACGGCTAGAATTGTTCAATCGTAAAGATGTAATTTTTACTATGAAAACGCTACACCACATACATCTTAAGTCACTCGTCAAAAATTATTAAGGCTTGGTTGGGAATTTATGTTATATCCACCATATAGCCCTGACCTTGCCCCATCAGATTACTATTTATTTCGATCTGTGCAGAAATCCTTGAATGGTAAAACTTTCAATGATGATAAAGTTTTGAAATCGCACTTGATTCAGTTTCTTGCCGATAGAGACCAGAATTTCTATGAGCATGGAATCATGAAGTTACCAGAAAAATGGCAAAAGGTCAGTGAACAAAATGGAAAATATATCATTGATTAAAGTTCATTCCTTGTATTTGAAAAAATGTGTTTAATTTGTATGAAAAAATCAGCAATTACTTCTGAGAGAACCCAATACATGAAATTTTCCTTTTAAGATTTGGAAAATGGTATATAAGATAAAAACGAACGTGATACGAACGTTACTTTTGGTTTTGAAGTTGAAAAAAAACTTCATTTTTAGCAAAATATATTGGAAAAATTTGTTTCATTATCGAAACCAAATATAGTCTATCTGCATCCGTTTTTATCTTCTCTACCATTCCCCAAATTTTAAGAACAAAATTTTATGTATTTTGGACGCAAACGTGTAGAAATTGGACCAAATTATTCACATGACCTTTCTACTTTTCTTAAGTATCACAAGCCCTTAATTATAAGTATGATTATAGAGTGGACACCTTTTTTATTCTAATACTTTCTGCACAAAATGAAGAACACAATACTAACCTTAAAGTTTGTATTGCTCATTTTGCATCAAAAATATTGATATTAAACATTTTTCCGTTCTATAACCATATACATATCATTTAAAAAGTAATATCAATGACTATCCAAAATTATTGACTTTTAACACTTTATGACAGAAATTAAAAATGAAAAGATTAAAGTTTGAGGTTAGACCACTTCTACAACATTCCTATGAAATAAATCTTTAATTCAATGCTAGGCAAAAATCATAATTTTGAAGTTAGTAAATCAAAAATAATTTCAAAAAACTTCAATATTCATTCAAGATCTTGTGAGCGATTACTGCACAGTTCCATTTCACATTCTGAAAAAACGGTGCATCCTAATTTTTGAAGAAATTTTTTTCTCCATATATAAAATTTTAAATCAAAATAAATCGGTCAAAATTTAGGAATGATAAATAATAGTATATGGAAGGAATAATGGAAGGCATAGTGTAGTAAATGAACATTTAAAAATGTTTTTTTATTAATAATACCAACTGAGTGTCTTGAATTTTGCTGCACTGGTCTAACATTGTCGTAATATACTCTGCAAATTTGCTAAAATTGCTTATTTTTGTTAATATTTTTTTATATCATTATGAAGATTCTAGACATAATAGACCTGTCTCAGTAATTTTAAATTCATTTCCCAAAATTTCAAGATGTTATTCCATTCTACGTTGAAATGTAGTTACAGAACTATAATTGCCGATAACACTACAATTTTATAATTTAAAATGAAAACATTACAGAATTTTTACTAAAAGCAAAGTTAACAGACGTTCTCTATTATCTTCTGATACATTTACCAAACTTCGAGCAAGATATTTTATAAACAAAAAAAGTTATCTTACATGGTTGAATTAACATATAATTTTTATCACGTTACCTGCTTGTCCCATAGCCTTAAAGCCGTATGGTAAACTCTGACGTCACCAAGTATATACGACCGCTTTATAATCAAAATAATAATTTTAACAAATTTCCGGAGAAGACAGTAATGCGTTACATTTTTCTGTATTGCTGTCTTCTCCAGAAAGTTTATTTTGATTATTATTTTGTTAAACCTCCGATACCCCGCTTAAAAATTATTACACGTATACCCAGCCCTAGAGGATTTCCCCTGCGTGTTAGAACATCTGAAGTGTTGCCAACTGTATGTATACTTGGCTGAACGTGTAACATTAAAATGTGGCAACACCGCATTCAAGAAATCAAGCTATTTCCATCGCACAAAAACCAACCTATGGAGGGTTTCCCTCAGAATTTACGTCACCTTTGGTTTTGAGAATTGATTATTGAATGAGTATTCTACTTGAACATTTTTTATTGCTAAAAAAAAACTTCAGGAAGTAATTTAAGGAAACGTATTCAAACAGACTAGACTGTGTAAAGCGTAAATTAGAAGTTACTTTGAAAAAACTGACCCCGCTGAGGGAATCCCTCATATGTTTGGTATAGGAGGGTTAATGAAGTGATCGTACGTGGTTGGTGACTTCATATCCTACCACACGGCCTTAACGATAATCGGAAATATCGTCTTGACCTTCGTGGCACGTAGGAGGTTGGAAATCCATATGAAAAACTCTTGCCTATGATTTTCAATATGATATCCATGCATGTTTCAAATTTCAGACGCGTTCTTATTCCGGCTACATATCATGAAAAATCCCATTTCCGCTACTTTTAATAAATCATACCTTCTTCCGTTCAATCTTTTTTGTACCTATAGAGATTCTTACCCAATGTAACTAGTCTAGCGTTTTTTATTTAAGAAAAGCAAAAAAGTAGTTATGCTAAGATCTCAAGTAAATTGAAAATCTATAAAAACATATTCAATGTCAGTAGATATACTATTTACTTAGGTAAATGCAGTCTCCTCGGTGCTCGAGGATGACATTGTAGCTCTATAGCCAGGGACGGCCTAATATCAGATCTGTCGATAGATCTGAACTTACGTAGAATTTACTAGGGTATGGTCTGTCATCGATCTCGGGCACTAAATCGATTGCCCCAATTAGGTTTAGTGTGGTCCCTTATGCGGCGAGTCCTGCGTGCCGTGGGCTAGTGTGTAAAGACTGGCGTTGTGCATCGGTCAGGAGTGAGGTTTTTACGAAGTTATCAGAGGCACATGAGTCTATAAGGGCTAGTACTTCCTCATTTCCGATTCGCACACGTAGTCTTGTGAGCCGGTACGGAGCCGTAGATGTCAGCTTTACTGCTGATTGGTCGATGTTGATGGGCCGGCGACGGCTTCCTTGGCCGCCGCGCGCTGCCAGTTTTCCGGACTGCTGTTCTTTTGATCAGGGTTGTTGTTGAGCGCCTCCGGGTTTTGTTGTCCACTCCCGGAAGTGGATTGCTCTGCTTGAGAGAGTGAGAACGACGAGGAGGTTCCAACCCCGTTCTCGTAGAAGGACAGAAGACGAGGACAATGCACCAGCCTCTTTTGCCGAGAAAAATAAAAAGAGTGAGAACGGCGAGGAAGTTCCAACCCCGTCTCGTAGAGACCAGAGGATGAGGAGAATGCTCCAACGTCTTCTGCTGAGAAAACAAAATTGTAAAAACAAGGTTACGAAATTAAATAAGAGTCACCATGGTTTGATTGTACACTGAAAGAAATTTATCGTGAATACAGACAATTTTCTAGGTATAATAGCAAAAGAGTTTGGCTGACTCAGATGCAGCTAAACTGTATGGGTGTTTCGTAAAAACAGTTATAGTTGAAGGTATGTTACTGCACCAGTAATATATTTTCAATACACACATCCAAACTGATATGGCTGCTACAGATAAAACATGAATATGGTTCCTTTAGCCAAACTCTGTTTTGGAAAATCAGCTCAACTTTAAACAGACGCTTGTCTGCTATTGATGCGTAATAGTTTCAGAGGTTAGGGATAAGTAAACTATTATATCAGAGGTTGATTTTAAGATTTTAAAACTGTATCAAATAACTAATTTCATAGATCTATATATGAATTATTATTAAGTGTACAAGTTTGCTTTCGCCGTTTTTAGATAGATGGCTGCAGCGGTAATTGCTAGTCGAAATCGACAGATTAAAACTGTCACACAGTAAGCGGCAAAGTTGTACACCTTATATAAAATTTATAAATCTGAAAAAAATTAATTAAATCGATGCTTGCAACGCGTGTTTTGTTTGCATGATCACATACGATCACTCGGCGAACGTTTGAACGCACACCAATATATATCCTTGGAACAAACCATTTTGTTTTACTAAACCAGCATAACAGTCGATGGATAATACAATCAGAAGGACATTTATGAAAGTTTCCTGAGCTGATAGCTAATTTAAAGACATTTCATTAGCTCAACTAGTATTTCTTATTTTCTTATTCATACTTATTAACACACAATAGTATATTATGTTCCTAGGCGCATAATGAGAGTTATTACGCGACGAGCGACAATGCTCGCAGGAGATCGAAGCCAAGGCGTAGTCAAGGCGTAGGTGTGACGTAGCTGAGGCAATGCCGAGACGAAACCGAGGGGCGATCAGTCCTGCGAGCATTATAAGCGAGTGCATTGGCACATATTCTATTTTATGTGACTTCGGTGCGTATACGAGTTTTTATGCGTACACTCGAATCTAATCTAGTATTCATCATGATTCTCGTCCATTGCATTTCATACTCCGCGACTAGTTCCGGCCATTTTGATTTTCTCGATCTTGTGCAGTAGTAGCATATTGTAATAGAGCATGCGCAGTTCAAATGTACAAGGCTTTGTCAGTACGGTCCCAACGCTGTACGAAGAAGAAGAAGAATAAGAAGAAGAAGATTACGCTCCGCTGTATGGTCATAGGCACATGCACAGTTCAATTTCTACATTTCATTCCCCTGTATGGTAATACACAACATTACGCTACTCTCAACTGTAGCGTAAAAACGAGTTTACGCGCCAGAGGCACATAAAATAATATAACTGAAGTAAGAAGATTTTCTTTCTAATTTTCATAGAAATTCTCTAACAAACTCGGTTAGGTAGAAACACAATACCATTTCTTTCAGTGTAACGGTTGATACTTTATTTGGAAGAGTGGTAGTCCTTGGTACTTCGGTTTTCGGACTGCTTTTCCTTCTTCTTCTTCTTGTTTGTGGCAGCTTGCAATTCTGCAAATAGCCATATCAAAATATAATAATATGTCCTTCAAAATATGATCAAGGCAGTATGGGAGACCCAGCAAGCGGCAAGCAGCAGCAGGGAACCAGAGAATAGGCAGCAGACAGCCAGAGTTTGCAGTCAGTCCCAGCAGAGCGAGGAGTGTCCCAAGTGGGCGGTCCCACCCTAACTCGCCGCAAAGGAGCAGGGGAGTACGGGAGGCCAGACACCCGGGGCAGCCCTTACCAGCCGAATCCCCGAGAACTCACATAATAATATTACCGCGCTTAAAGAATCTCCCCAACTAGCTCACAACGCTCGGGTCCGGATCGAATACAAGCTCTCTGTAGTTGAATTGATTAGGCGGCAAACCAGGGAATAGGCAGGCCAAGAAGCCGAAGAACCCCGGTCTGCTCTCTGACAATAACGGGCAGTTTAGAAAAAGATGGTCCAAGCTCCTCAGCTTCGCGCCACTGCCACAGCCAGTCTCCAAGTCCTAACCCATGCGCGCAAAGTGTTCCCCAGTGCAAACATGTCCCGTTCTGAGGCGAGTAACCAAATTAATGCATCCCCTGGGCGCCCTACAGCCTCGGAACCAGGGACGAGGGCTCTTGTAATCCAATCCGACAAAATATGCAGAGCCGGTCGGGCGAGAACTGTAGTAGGGCCAGCGAAGGCGGCACCATGCCAGGAATTCGCGCCGCATATCCACCAGCAGGTCACCAAACGGGAGCGCAGGACGAACGGTAAAAGGTAGGCGAGCAGCAGACTTGGCGATAAAATCCGCCGTCTCATTTACCAAAATGCCTGAATGAGCAGGGACCGAGGAGAGATACACCCCCAGGCAACGAGAAGAAACAAGCAGCAAAAGACGAGCAATAGAGTGAACAATGTAGGGAACAAAAGGGTCAGTGAAGCGGTCCCTAATGCACACAAGAGCCGCTCGAGAGTCAGAAAGAATAACCGAGTTTGCAAAACACATTCTCAGAGTGTGCTTGACCGCGGAGAAGATCGCGTAAAGTTCGGAGAAGAGAACAGAAGAATCGTCAGGAAGTCGAACACCAAATCGATGGTTGGTAACAGGCACATAGAAGCCACAGCCCGCCCTCCCCTCAGCTGGGTCAACCGAGCCATCCGTAAAGATTAGTCGGGAAGAAATGTTCCAGGGAAGACCAGGCGAGTCAGACATAGCCCCAGCCGTAACAGAAGGCCTATGATCGAAGAGTCGGTCCACTGTCAGGCCAACCTCAAAGGAGAGCTCCCTCCAAGGAACATCAAAAAACGAAGCCCGGCGAGATCGGTGGCGGCCCTCAACCACGCCCAAAACACTCAGGTAAGAAGTGAGCAGGCCGCACCTAGACGGGAGAAGGCGCAGCCTACCGGTGGCAACCCTCTCGTGCAGTAGCTGGAGTTTGGGAATAAGCGGGCTCCCCCTCAAGAAGAAGTTCCTCAGAATGAATCGACCAGAGAGAAGAGATCTACGCAAGGGTAGTGGCGGCTCTCCCGCCTCAGAGAGGAGCACAAAAGTCGGAATGGTTCGCATACAGCCCAGAGCCACCCTCAGCGCACCAAACTGCGCACGATCATGAATAGCCAGAGCAGACCCGCCAGCACAACGGAACAAAGGCGCGCCCCACTCCAAGTAAGACCTAACGAGATTCCTATAAACTGTCAGGAGAAGCGCTGGATTGGCCCCCTAAGAGACCCTGGCAATGACTCTCAAGATATTAGTAGCACGGATCGTCTTATCTGCGATGTACTTAATGTGGGGAACCCATGTGAGCCGGGAGTCAAGAATCACGCCCAGATATTTAAGAGTGGGCTGGCAAGAGATGAGAGTATCGCCAGCTTGGATAGAAACATCACCCACCCGCCGGCGGGCCCTTGTAAAAACACACAGTTGGCACTCAGGGATCGATATAGAGAGACCAAAGTTATCAAGCCAAGGGGTGAGAGAGTCCATAGCCGACTCCAATAGGCTCAGAGCCCGGGCAGAGTCCCTCCCCCTAACGTAGAGTAGCAAATCGTCCGCATACATAGCAGCACGCACGTCGGTGAGAAGAAATCTGTTCAAGAGCCTCAGATGGAGGTTAAATAAGATGGGTGACAGGACGCTTCCCTGAGGAACACCGACGCCACAAACCCTCGGAGAGGGGTCCGTCGAAGAAAAAGATAGATAGCGGTTGGCAGTCAAGAATGAGATGAAGTTGAGCAGTCTGCCAGGGAGGCAAAGATCACACAATTGCCTGTCGAGCTCTGCAGCGTTGAAAGCCCCCTTGAGGTCGAGAGCCAGGGCGTAAGAGCTCTCACCGGATCCAAAACCAGAGAGAAGGACTGCTTTTCCAACTGAATGCACCCGCTTTTATACACGAAGGGCTCGAAGGGAATGTCCTGCGTGGAGGTAGACGCTAGCGTGGGGGATGCTTGAGATGCGTGGGTGAAATGCGCTTACGTCGTCACCATGCTCCATGCACTCGAGATTTCCTTAGCCTTTGCGCATACCTCTGCGCAGCGTGCTTTACTCCTCCCATGGACCGGGTCCGCTGAGCCAATCCCTGGGCAGAGTTTACCTTTCCCTCTCGTTGTATTTCCAGTAGGTCCATTCAGTGAGGAAAATCTAAAAATACAATAATCTTAAATGCTAATTAATTATAACCTAATTAAATACTAGTTGACATCTAAAATCTACAAAAATGAAAGTGCATCTTCAAAATCATAACAAGTTGATGTTATATTACTAAAGATATTTTTTTAAGGTCCCACCAATGGTGTGGTGGGAAAAGTATGGAGATCTAAATAAATTTAAGTATCAATCATTAAGAAGCCTAACTTATGTCTAAAACTTGGAAAAAATCTGGGAGACTTGATTCTATTCTAAATGTAAATTAATTTTTATTCGTTTTCGTGAATTTATTTATTGAAGTTCTGGTAACAGCAAGGTACATGACAACGGGTTGGCCGGCCCGTAACTCATCTTACTTACCGTATCTGAGAATTTCTGTATGCATCAGTGATGGCGGGTGACGCTTAGACGCCGTAGAAAAAGATAGAGGATACAAACATGGAAGGATAAAAGGGAAAGATATTGACGCTGAATATGGCGTCCAAGTAATCACTGATGCTTAATAACAAAAATGAAATAACTCAATCTCTTATTATTGAATTTACTTCCCAGTTTCTTTCCCTTGAAATGAGCAAATCAGAAGGTCAGTTTAAAAAAAAGACTATTATACGCTAGTGCGTGTATCAAAATGAGCCTTAAATTATGCTATGAGAATGAATTGCCTTAATCAGTTTGTTCAATTGATCTTCGAATATTTCATAACGTGGGATAGCACAGCACACATCGTAAAAAATAAAAAAATGTTACGTCTTCCAGTTCATGGTATTTCAAGAGCCTTAAATGAGCCCTAAATTGTGGCATAGTTTAAAACTTCATACGACAAGTGTGTGTTGTGACAGCTTAATACACCTCTAGATAACCGAGCATCAAGGAGCTACTTCTATATTTGGGAATCGTGAGCCTTAAGAAATTATTTGCCGCCAGAAAAGAGCCATATTAATCATTTATTTGTTGAAAAAATAGCCATTCCATTAAAGTGATTTGTATATATATCAAATTACGTATTATATTTTTTATTTATAAAAATATTCTTAAAATGTATTTCTATTATTTATTAATTATGAGTGATTCATTTTTTAATGTGTTTTGAGTTGGGGAAATAGTAGATATGCACTTTTTTCTTAATTTCATTTTTTCCAGTCACTCAATTCACGATCCAGTGTTCTGAAATAGAATCAAATCGCTCAATATATAGAATAAAGTGAGCAGAGAGTCTCTTTTGATGGCAAGTATGACGACGAAAAATTTTTTTTTTTTTTTATCAAACATTTAAGGGAATGTGATACTTGAGGAAAGTGTCAAGTTCATGTGAACAGTTTGGTCCAATTTCTACATGTTTGTGTCCAAAATACATAAAATTTTGTTCTTAAAATTTGCGGAATGGTAGAGAAGATAAAAACGGACGTAGATAGATTACATTTGGTTTCGACAATGAAAAAATTTTTTCTGATATATTTTGCTAAAAATGAACTTTTTCTTAACTTAAAAACCAAAAATAATCTACCCACGTCCGTTCTTATGTTCATTACCATTTCCCAAATTTTAAAAAGATAATTTTATATACCTTAGCCATAAACATATAGAAACCTAAAATCAATAAAATTTGCTAATTTCTTAAGTGTCACATGCCACAGTGACTACCTAAAAAATATCTAATTTTGATATTTGATGATTGAAATTAAAAGCACTAAAATTAATGCGTAGGATGAAAAAAAGTGTCTGTAAGGTAGATATTGAATAAGTAAGACACGGTCTTAAAGTCTGGCCTTAAAAGTGATTTGTGACCGGTTTACAATTTGCTATATCAGGAAGAAAAGAAAAAGACTCGCGCAGTTTCTAACCGCGCAATGCTTAGTCTGTTACTGGGGTAAACCGAGTAGAGGATTGTGAAGTCGATAGGAATCAAGACAATAGAGATTTTATTGTATCGCTTTGCAATTAGAGGACACTAAAGCATGCCAATATTTAATGGGTTACTTATCATTAACTTATCACTGACTTCGCTCTCGGTGTGCAAAATGCGAAATCGCTATATAACGGCTACAAATATCGAATGTTTTAGACCCTGTTTACGGATAGAAAAAAAGTTCAATTTTTACTTAGCGATCCCCTTTTCATTTATCCCTAGAAGTTAGGGTTATTAAGTTTACTTTAAGCGTCAATGCTGAGCTCGTTCTCATCAGTAATAGGTAGAGAAAGGATTATCAAATATCGTTCAGTAAAAAAAAAAGACTCGATGGACTAAACTGTCTCTTGTGTCTGTCTTTATGCATAACAAATCCAAGCTCATTTTGCAGTAATACATATAATTACGTTTCTCTTTGAATCATTTCGTATTGTGCGATTGTCTTCTCTGCTTGTTATAACTGGATATTCAGCCACTTTTTCGTGTATTTCAGCTTGATTCTACAAAAGTATTTGCAAAACAGCTCTTTCTAGCCTGATATGCACTTTTTTTGCAAATATTGCGGATATTATTCACATCAAAAGTACAAAAATCAGACGCCGACAATTCCTTGTGTATATTATTTTTAGGGCTTCCAGAAATATCTGCAGTCGTTCTTTGTTTCAGCTTTTTACAGAAGCCATCCCCATCGCAATGCAGTTTCTTACGCAATTAAAAAAAATAAGGTTTCTACACGGAGAGACTTTTTGTAGTAAACTATGTAAAAAATCACAGTACATTTTACTATTTTGAGGTAGCAAAGTAGGGAATATAGGGAACTTTTGTAATTACTAGCACTTTGAGTAGTATTCCAGAATTACTAAATTGATAATAATAAAATCTAAAAATATTGCATTTAATTCAAAAAAGGTTTGAAATATTTGCAAAATTCTGTAGTAAAATTACAAGTGGTTCATCGCAGCCACTTACTAAGTCAGATAGGATAAAATTCAAAACTTATTACATTTATATCTATAGAAGGTTCCAGTGTTTACAAAGGACTATAGTAATTTGGCGGTCCGAGCGCCAGCCAAATTACTATAGTTTTTTGTAAAAACTCCTATAGCCGGAAAAGCAAATAAATAAAGCAAACACGCGATGGGGATTTATCTACAACCACAACTTTTCACTTATACATATATATATGAATACTTAACGTATACAATAACGCTTTTACTAAAGTAAAACGCCACGCCGCCCGCTTAATGCATATATACGTAGTTTAACCGTTTCTATACCTAATCGCATACACTAACTATATACAAGGCAAGTTACATATGGTTCGTTAGAGCGTAGTTTCCTTATATACTAATGGAAGAATGTCTCACCGCCTGCAAGAACATTTTCACTACTAGAGATCTCTGTAGCCACCTATTGAGAAAAGAACGTACTAAATTCAAATTCGAAATAAGAATCACAAGAATACAAACTACAAAACGTCAATAAAACGTCGCATATCCGATCAATCTGCAACATTTTGGAGATTCAAAAAACGCCAATCAAAATTTTAGAATTAAAAACTCAAATCTCAACAAAATTAATATCAGTTTGACAGTTTGATAGTAAATGCCGAAATACCTTGAAAGGTAAAAATTATTTTCTGTCTACTTTTTAAAATCTGTAAGAATTAATTTAGTTTACTCACCTATGAGTAAAAAAATCATCATCACAATGAAAATGAATTGTATAATACAACATTTTTAGAAATTTGTCATTCATTTCTTTAAGTGATAGCATTGATCACTGCTGAGGATACACTATTAGAACAGTGGCAATTTCTGGAGAATCACGGTTCTGAAAAGTAAAATATTTTAATAACAAATAAAAAAACATTAAGATTCTTTAATTAATTAAGGTGTGTGACAAAACAAACTGACTTTTGAAAATGTGCCATCAGAAGCAGTTCCTTCGGTGAACAAACGTCCAGAATCCAAATTTTGATAAGTCAGATTCTGCAGTAAATTTATATATACGCAAAAAAGACAAATTAATAATTTCTGGTTTAAATTATATTCCATTCAATTTTGAATTTGGTTCAACAAAATTTTTAAAAATATAAAAAGTCTGTTTTTATGAATACCATTTTTTGAAGAACTTATATACACATTTCGAAAGTAAATTATAAATTGGCGATTATTTGCTTTTGGCTAGATGGATTGGTAATTTTTTCTACGTCGCTTACCTCGTATTCTCCAGGAAGCTGTAACTCGTCGTTTATCATTATGTTGTATAAATTCAAAAACAGTCAGAATTTTCCCAAATAAAAGATGACTTAAGCGTGAAAATTATTGTTTTGAAAACTTCTGCTTTAAAATTAGAACAAATTTTTCTGCCATATAAATTTTATACTACTACTAATGTGTATATTTTATAACTAAGCAAGATTGTATTTTGCGAATTCACACTGAAAGAAATGGTATTGTGTTTCTACCTAACCGAGTTTGTTAGAGGATTTCTATGCAAATTAGAAAGAAAATCTTCTTACTTCAGTTATATTATTTTGTGTGTTAATAAGTACACTGTAAAAAATTCAGTTGAAAATTACCACGTAGAACAGGGGACATAAAATTATTAGTGATTAACGTGGTAATTTTACCAAAATGGTGTAAAAATAATTTGGAACGGTAAAATCACATGCAGACAGTAACATTCCCTTAATCTCACTTTCAATGCAGTATACTTTTACGTTTCTTGTTGTAAAATTCAATTGACAATGTAAAATGGCCGGGATGAATTTCATTGCGCATGCGCTATATATATGATTTGTAAATTAACACTGACAGTACACTGAGAAAAAAATGCTATTGAATCAAAAGCATTTCTTTCTAAAAGCATGTATATCATGGATTCAAATCAAAATGCTATAGAATTATTAACATATTTATTGGTTCTTGTAGTATATTTTTATGAATTAATAGTATAAATTTAATAGTATTCAAAGCCGAATTTTTTAGTTTATTTTCTTAATTTAAC
Organism: Diplolepis rosae; assembly: GCA_030998225.1. Taxonomy (NCBI): domain Eukaryota; kingdom Metazoa; phylum Arthropoda; class Insecta; order Hymenoptera; family Diplolepididae; genus Diplolepis; species Diplolepis rosae. The sequence continues at coordinate 720,465 of JAPYXD010000171.1, forward strand.
ACTTACCTTTACATTGTGAAAACGCGATATAAATGATAAATTAAATAAGAATTTGAAACCTGCTGCTATTGCACGAGAGTTGGCTTTCTAGGTTATAGAAGTTATAGAATCACTGTTGCAGCGCCGGGCGTTAAAACAAAAATGCATCATGAAGCGTGGAATTATAAAATTCTGGTAGATTTACACTCAGTCTGCATTTTTACATTTTCATGGTAAAATAAATCGCAGTACGCATTGCGAATTTACTGACACGTTGTAAAATTACATTCAAATATACGTTACACTATGGTTGAAATTTACCATGTTTATCATGCGTAATTTTATCTCCCCTGATTCAAGTGGTAATATTAAACTTTCACTGCAAACTTCATACAAATACTGTGAAATCACACCGCTTATCGTTGCAAATTCACAATAGAGTCGTATTATTCCTACGTCAATCATAGTAAAATATTTTATAATCGATTGGTAATTTTCAACTGGATTTTTTACAGTGTATGAATAAGAAAATAACAAATACTAGTTGAGCTAATGACATGTCTTTAAATTAGCTATCAGCTCAGGAAACTTTCATAACTGTCCTTCTGATTGTATTATCCATCGACTTTTATGCTGATTTAGCAAAACAAAATGGTTTGTTCCAAAGATGTATATTGGTGTGCGTTCAAACGTTCGCAGAGTGATCGTATGTGATCATGCAAACAAAACACGTGTTGCCGGCATCGATTTAATTTATTTTCTTTAGATTTATAGATTTTATATAAGGTATACAGCTTTACCGCTTACTGTGTGAAAGTTTTAATCTGTCGATTTCGACTAGCAATTACCGCTGCAGCCATCTATCGAAAAACGGCGAAAGCAAACCTGTAGACTTAATAATAATTCATATATAGATCTATGAAATTAGTTATGTGATACAGTTTTAAAATCTTAAAATCAACCCGTGATATAATAGTTTACTTACCCCTAACCTCTGAAACTACTACGCATCACTAGCAGACAAGCGTCTGTTAAAGTTGAACTGATTTTCCAAAACAGAGTTTGGCTAAAGGAACCATAACCATGTATCATGTGTTGCAACCATATCAGTTTGGATGTGTGTATTGAAAATATATTACTGGTGCAGTAATATACCTTCAACTATAACTGTTTTTCTGAAACACCCATACAGTTTAGCTGTATCTGAGTCAGCCAAACACTTTCGTTAATATACTCAGAAAATCATATTCCCATTATAAAAATTTAATATTACTGCTAACAGAAAAATTTCTCTTTTTGTATTGAATGGAAATCGTATTCGGCAATCCTAACCTAAAACTTATCATTATTTTCGTTTCTATCATTTCTAATAATAAAAATCTGCCCGCTTCGCGGGCACATTCTCCTCGCACGCTTCGCGCGCAGCTCGCAAGTTTGAGTTCGCCTAGGGCGCGCTCCGTTCTTTCTGGACCTCGCGCTTCGCGCTCGGTCTTGTGCTCTTCACGTAAATTCAAGTTTATTTATTATAATTTGATACTGAAGCTCAAACCAATTTTATAATAATATTACAAATGATGTGAATTACACATTTTCTCAAAGTCACTCAATTTTTTTTTGAATTTAAGTGAAACACGATATTCAATTTATTTAAGGCTCTATCAGCCTTAAGGAACACATTCTCATCATGACGCTCGCGCTTCGCGCTCGATTTTCTGTATACATTTCAGTAACTTTTTAATAAATTACATGATTAAAATAATTTATTTTCTTCCAAATATCTCAAAAAGGAAAAACAATCGTAGACTTTATTTAAGGAAACAATTTTGCAGAACAACGCTTATTTCGTATCTCACATATTTTGGTGAAAAAAATCGAATTTTTTTAATATTAAAAATCAAAACATAAAATATACATCCTGTCCCGAAATGTTTTAATGAGAATTTGTAGATCTCATTTAGGCAATCAATTTTCCATCAAAACGTTTTTTTTGTATCTCACATATTTTGTCTAAAAAATTGAATTTTTGAATTTTAATCGTATTTTTTGGAATTGAAACGAAAAATATATGTTTTATCAGAAACTGTGTGAGACAAAATTTGTAGATCCTTTTGAAACGACAAACTTTGTATTCTTACGTTTTTTTCGTGTTTCGAATATTATTGTTAAAAAATTGAATTTTGGATTTTCAATAGTTTTTTTTTAATTAAAAAGAAAAATATGCATCTTATGAAAAATGTTACAATTCAAATTTGTAGGACTTTATGTAGAAAATAATACTGTATCATAACTTTTTTTCGTATCTCGTATAATTTAACTGGAAAATGGAATTTTGATATTGACTTTTTTCGAATTTGAATATGCTGTAACATTTCTAATTTTGATTTAATCAAAAAATGTTATCAGAATATATTTTAGAGATTTATGAGCACTATCAAAAACCAGTATTGGAATTTTTGATTTTTTTAAAAGTTTTTTTCAAAAACACAAATGTAGTGCTCAATCCCTCAATTTTGATTGGATGTGGCTGGTTAACGAACATGTAAAGATTTGATGAAAATTTCGAAAGTCATTTTTCACATAAAACCAATACCTTCTCATCTATGATGAGAATGTAAAAAGCTACAATATATATTTAATTATACATTTAAAATACTTACACTCAGAAAAATGATTTGATTGAATCAAAGAAAATGATTTGTTTGAACGACTTTCTTTGATTTAAAGAAATGATTTGTTCAAATGAAATAAAATTTGTTTGATTCAAACAAAATATCTTTGAACCAAATAAACATTTGTTTTAATCAAATTAATTTTTTTCAAAACAAAGAAATTAATGCATTGATATATGGTCAAAGATAGAATTTGTTTGATTTAAGGCAGAAATTTATCTAATTCGAAGAAATATTTATTTGGTCCAAAGATATTTTGTTTCAATCAAACAAATTTTGTTTCATTTAAACAAAACATTTCTTTACATCAAAGAAAGTGTTTCAAACAAATAAGTTTTTTGATTCAATCAAATATTTTTTCTGAGTGTACGCTCTTTCAGTTTCCAAATGATCATATGTGAGCACAAAATCAATTATTACTTGCAACCTGTAATAATTCAACGTAAAATACCGGGAATTGTCGGGATGCAAAACATGCGTTGACATCCGTAAATATAGAAAAATAGGAATCACTAGGTGACCGTTGGTCGGCTAGCTTCGAAAGCGTTCGGCTTCGTTCGGGCAGCCGAATGAATATAACCAAACATAAGCGCGAAAATGACTACAGTTGATAGGAGTATTCACAAAGAAATTTTTTGATTTGTACACCTTAAATCAAAAAAATTTCTGTAGAAATAGCTTATATTGAAAACATTTTTATAAAACATTCACGTTCTTACAGACGATAGTAATTTATCTTATCCATAATTATTGGTTTTCTTGATAATAATGATACAAAAAACTAGGTGTTACCTTTACCTGATTCTGGTGCAGAATATACACTGTACATCAAATTTTTCACCAGAAACAGGGTTAATATAATATCTGATCTGCACTGTAAAGCTAACAGAAATGTTAAAATAATTTTCTATCAAAAGTAATAAACAAGTATGTAAAGCAACTCCTAACATGAAAAGAGCCACAAAATTATACCCCTACTGTGGCCCTAATGTAGCCCATATAAGGCCTCGTTTCATTTCCATGTGTATATTTCATGTAAATATACCTTTTTGACTTCATTGCATAAACAAGGAATGTCAATAATTTAAATGTGTTTTCGAACACGTAAAGAGCTCTAAGCTTCTGGCATTTGTTAATAAATGTGTTTAACTTTTATTGTACTTCACTTTACCAAACCCCCAAATTGAAATTGGACGCCACAGTGACAACGAAGCGACTGATTTCAAGAATAACCCTCTTTGGTCCTTTTCGGGCTGCAAAATTTGCCTTACTACGCCCTGAAGTGGCGAGACTCATCGGACCCTCCTCGCAAATCGGTACCAAACAAGGCAATTTCTGCACGGGACTATCATATGCGCTATTTACACTTAAATTTAATATACATTCGTATAATAAATTCAGTGCAGACATTAAAACAGACGTGACAAATTGAAATGCTTCATTTTTCTTAAATCTTATAAAAATCAGCAATTTTTCTACTTAACTTTTTAATCAAAATATATAGTAATGTATGTAAGGCGAATTTGTTATCTTAGAACGTTGAAATATTTGAAGAAATACCCATTGCACGGAAAAAATTTCAGCAATAGAATTTTTTTATTTTCGAGGGGGAAAGGTGAGTCCGCAAAAATTTACTCCAAATTCCTAGGGGGGTGGGGGAGAGGTCACTCTGAGATTTCAAATAGGAACATCTGTTTTTTTTGCAGATTCGGACTCTCTATTAAAGAATACGTAAGTATTTATTCCAAAATTTGTTTTGAATTTAAATTAACGCCGAATTGCCGAATTCCTTTTAAAAGTACTCCCTTTCGAGAACATGTTTAATTTTTTTTTCATTTGATTTACAATATTAGCTGAGTATACGCGTCCTCTTTCAACTGCCGCAAAAAAGAAGTCCTTCACGGTGACCATTCTCATTTTATCTGCAATCATCAGAATGAAAAAAACCAAAACGATTATTGAAATCGAGACTATAATCTAGTCTTTGTCGTACGGGTTTTCGAAAATATCTTTATTTGACAAAATGGCGGGTGTTTGAACTCAAAGTAGCGATTTTTAGGCAAAAATTCGTTCTTATTTTGTCGATAAAACAAAATTTAAGCTACTGAAAAAAAGTCCTACGACAAAGACTAGATTATAGTCTCGATTTCAATAATTTTTTTGGTTTTTCTTATTCTGATGATTACAGATAAAATGAGAGTGGTCACCGCGAAGGACTTCTTTTTTGCGGCAGTTGAAAAAGGACGCGTGTACTCGCGTATACTCAGCTTCCTAAAGAAAATTCACGTAAATCGTCTTTTTTCGCGCTTCCACGTGTATGTTCCCCCTTAATGTTCCAGTTTTACCCCACAGTTTTTGTTTTTTGTTGCGAAATTTTTTCAGTTCTTGATCGTTTAGCAGGCAGATCTCCACGTTAGGTGTATCAGCTGGTAATGTTTTAGCAAACGTTTTAGCGTCTTGAATGCATTCCAATGGTCCTTTTAAAAAATTATGGTTGATCGCATAATGTTTGATGAGTCCTCCGACGCATGATTGGAAAAAAGAAAGCGACGGAACAATTTATATTGCAAAAACAAGTGACCATAAATGGACGATTGTCAAATAACAATTGTAGCATAAAATAAAACTGAAATAATTTAGATTATTCATAAATCGTTGACCTAAAAGCTTTAACCACTTCCTGATAACATTATTCCATCAAATTTACAGTCTACAGTTTTTGCTAGTATCTAAGATACATGAATATCCATAGATAAATTAAAAAATGTCGATAAAAACTCAAAAAATCGTATCTCGAGAAAAACGACTTTTAGCATATTGACACTGATATATAATATTGTTCATACATCACTCTTTGTAACAATAGTATATTATGTGCCTAAGCGCATAATGTGGATTATTACGCGACGAGCGACAATGCTCGCAGGAGATCGAAACCAAGCCGTAGTCGAGGCGTAGCCAAGACGAAGCTGAGACAAAGCCAAGACGAAGCTGAGGGGCGATCAGTCCTGCGAGCATTTTAAGCGAGTCTCGTAATTACCCGAATTGTGTGCATTGGCACATATTCTATTTTATGTGACTTCGGTGCGTATACGACTTTTTATGCGTACACTCGAATCTAATCTAGTATTTATCATGATTCTCGTCCATTGCACTTGATATGTCACGACTAGTCCCGGCCATTTTGATTTTATCGATCTTGTGTAGTAGTAATGGATTTTAATAGACGCATGCGCAGTTCAAGTGTACAAGACTTTGCCAGTAAGGTGCTAACGCTGTACGAAGAAGAAGAAGAATAAGGAGAAGAAGAAGAAAAAGATTGCGTTCCACTGCAAGACTATATGCGCATGCGCAGTTCAATTTCTACATTGTATTCCTCTGTAACGGAATATACAACATTCCTTTACTCTCAGCTATAACGGAAAAACGAGTTTCCACGGCTGAGGCACATAAAATATTTTTTTTTTAAATGTGGCAATGTCAAAAAAATTGTAATTTTTACTTAAATGACTATTAAACAAAATTTTCAAAAAAAGCATTTTTTTTCTCCTATGTGTTTTGTAAATTGATCAGTTGCCTAGAAATTAGAAAAAAAACTGAAATCCATTCATTTTTGCAAAAGCTATTACCGTTCGCACAAAAACTTTCTTGTGAGAAAACGAAAAATCCGCGTTTGTACGCTTGAAGAAAAAATTGAATTTTCCAAAAACTCCGACTTCAAGAGCGAAAAAAAATACGTGTCTCCTAAAATAGTCCAAAAAACCTTCCCTGAAAGTATTAACAAGAGACACATTTTTTAGCAAAATGGCCTGTATGATTTAAGATGGATTGACCCTGAAGATATTTTTTTTTATACGACATGTATTTCTGGAGATATTTTGACGCCACAAAATAAAAAACCCGCCCCGTATACAGGAAGAAACTTTTTTGAAAAGTTACCTCTACATATTAAAATTCTAATGTAATCAGTACAGTTGCTTTTAGCTATATATTGAATTTTCTGTATATCAAACTTTTTGAACTTTTGTACGTAAAATTCAATTGAATTTAAAAAGGAAATATCATGCTTCATTATTTAGAATAGGAAATTGATAAAAATTTATTTTTTCATTTGTGTAAATTTGAATTTTCTGAGTTTTTGAACAAGCGATTAAAACATGAAGATATATGTTACACTATGTACACTGTCTTAATGGTAATTTTACATAATTTAGATTTAAAATTTAATGGATAGATGCCAAGTGAAATTGAAAAACTTTGAAACATTTGAGTGTTTGATTTTGAAGCAAATGTGTATATCTGATGCATTAATATTACTTTTGATAAATTTGATTGAATTAAATTGTATTCTGGTAACTTGAACTTTATCTTGCAAAACGGTAATTACTTAATTTTCTTTTTGGCATGAGTGAAAAAACGTCTTCTGCTAGCAACTCAGATGTCTTAGTCACAGTCGGGGCGAACAGGCAACCAGTAAGCTCTTATATAATTTTTCAGGTAGCAGATGACGCTTTTTATCCATTGTCAGGAGAAAATTCTACCTGACAAAAGAACAGCTTTCATTAACAATTCTTAAAATTCACAAATATATTACTCCAATTTGGCATTTACTTAGTTAAAAAAAATACTTGAAATAATTACATCTTACAGAATGCTACATAAGGTAAAAAGTCTGTGGCCTATCAATGATACATAATTATAATCAATATCTAATATGTAACAAACAGTAGCGTGCGCGTGCCTGAGGAAAAGTCACATGATGAAAGTCTTTGAATTTTATATAATTTGTCTTTCGCACTTCGCCCAGCTTTGCCGGTCGCGTGATTTTTGGTTTTGACATGGGATTAATAATTTTATGTATATTTAAAATTTTTACATTCTCATCATGGATGAGAAGGTATTGGTTTTATGTGAAAAATGACTTTTGAAATTTTCATCAAATCTTTACGTTTTGAAACCCCCTGAGTCAGAAAAAACGGTTTTTACGAAAGTGTCTGTCTGTCTGTCTGTCTGTAGTAGGTCGTGTGCGGCATAACTCTCGATAGAATTATCAGATTGAATTGTGCTCTGGCACACTTTATCAGAGCCGAAAAAGTAAGGACAAGTTCGTTAACCAGCCACATCCAATCAAAATTGAGGGATTGAGCACTACTTTTGTGGTTTTGAAAATAAATTTTAGAAAAAATCAAAAATTTCAATACTGGTTTTTGATAGTGCTCATAAATCTCTACAAATTATCCTCATAACATTTTTTGATTAAATTAAAATTAGAAATGTTACAGCATATTCAAATTCGAAAAAAGTCAATATCAAAATTCCATTTTCCACTTAAATTATACGAGATACGAAAAAACGTTATAATACAAAGTTTTAAGTTTCAAAAAGATCTACAAACTTTGTCTCATACAGTTTCTGTTAAAACATATATTTTTCGTTTCAATTCCAAAAAATACGATTAAAATTCAAAAATTCCATTTTTTAGACAAAATATGTGATACAAAAAAAACGTTTAGATGGAAAATTGTTTGCCTGAATGAGGTTTACAAATTCTCATTAAGACATATCGGGACAGGATGTATATTTTGTTTTGATTTTTATAATATTAAAAAAATTCGATTTTTTTCACCATAATATATGAGATACGAAATAAGCGTTGTTCTGCAAAATCGTTTCCTTAAATAAAGTCTACGATTGTTTTTTCTTTTTGAGAGATTTGGAAGAAAATAAATTACTTTAACCACGTAATTTATTAAAAAGTTACTGAAATGTATACAGAAAATCGAGCGCGAAGCGCGAGCGTCATGATGAGAATGTGTTCCTTAAGGCTGATAGAGCCTTAAATAAATTGAATTTCGTGTTTCACTTAAATTCAAAAAGAAATTGAGTGACTTTGAGAAAATGTTTAATTCACATCATCTGTAATATTATTATAAAATTGGTTTGAGCTTCAGTATCAAATTATGAGAAATAAACTTAAATGTATGCTAAGAGCACAAGACCGAGCGCGACGATCGAATTGCGAGCCCTAGGCGCGCTCAAAATTGCGAGCTGCGCGCGATGAGAATGTGCCCGCGAAGCGGGCAGATTTTTAGTATAATTTTTCAAGTCTCGTGTAGTAGAGGAAAATTTTTAATTATTCAGTATCAGTGGGCCCATTTTTGATGCAACAAATTTTCTTCACACGAAGAAAGATTCAGTTTCTCTCGTATGCGTGTGTAATGAGGATACAAGAAAATGGGAATCTTCAATGTAAAAACAGAGTTTTAATTCAAGTCTAAAATTCGGCTAACTTTAAGATGTAACAAAAACTAGACCATTAGAGGAGGACAGACTTATGCGCTTATACACAAGGTGGCTAAATTTAAGCCAAAATCGCCTGTTAGACGTAACAAATTTAAGACTTTTTTTTTCTGTGTTCCTTCATGTGAAAAAACTCGTCGCATCAGAAATGAGCCCGCTGTTCAGTACTGAAATCAGTTAGTATCTGCATGTTATTTTTATATCTTCAATCTTTGAAATGAATTATCTAACCCCTCAATAACAGGCCTCTATGTGGCCGTTTTTATTTTAACATCTAAGATATTCCAGTTTAACATATTGGGTTCCTTGATTTAATATCGTACTATGGCGAACAAGCATCTATTTTTCAATTTCTGCAGATACTCTGTTTTAATATTTAGATGGCTGTCCCATAATTATATCGAAAATATATTACCTGCTAATATCAAGATTGTGCGGTTTATTATCTATTTTTCTGAGTTCCACTGAGTGCATTTCTTATATCTTTACCATTTCAGCTATCTCACTCACTTTAATTATTCAATGATTCAAAACAATACGATGCACGTTTTTGACATTTTCCTCAGTAACTGCCTCATTTGGATGACCTGAACATTCAACATCAACGGTGGATGTACGCCCAAGTTTAAATCCGGCATACCACTTATTTACTGGTGTATGCGATGGAAAAGATGGACCATGACATTTATCAAGCCATCCTTTTACTTGGGTCATATTTTTTTCAATTAAAAAGCAGTGTTTAATCTAAACACGAATTCTCTTGGAATCCATTTTGGTTGGTGCTCTTCTGCATAAATACAAACATTTTGAGATAGTCACTCAATCTCTATATGGGGCCGCGGATTTTTAACCCCATGTAGACTTTTATCCCAAAATCAGCTGTTATATAATAAACTATATATAATAAAATATAATAAACTATATAAAAAAGTATAAACGCATAAGTTTGTCTTTTTCTTAAAGTCGTCTTATGATTATATCTTAATATTAGTCGATTTTTATGCTCAAAAAAAGCATTTATTTTTACAGTGTAAAAGCATATTTTGAACCAACTCATTATTGATATTGATTGAAGTTTCTATGTTAATTCCTATCAGATGTCTACCAGATACAATCTAATTACGAGTATGTTACAGTAAATCTCGACAACAAAGTACTCGTGTTCGCAGTAGTTAACAATCATTTTCTTGATCTTCTAGCCGAAAGTACGGTCCTCCCTGCCGCATTTCACTCCACACTGAAAAAACTGGAGTGTCAAATTTTGAGTGTCAAAATGTCGATAGTCAGTTTGAACTTCTAGATAGTACAACACTTTCTCCGAAATTTTTTCTTTTTGGTCAGGGAGACACTCATTTGATATTCTGCTTAACTGTTACCAGAGGGTCAGAATCACTATAAAGAGTGTCGATTGGTGAAATACGCGCCAAAATTGTAAAATCACGTGGGTTCGCCTATTTTTCCTCCAATATCACCAGTGTGGACTCTAACCTCATTGCCGGTTTCGCGTCCTTTACGTTTTAAAGTGTCACGAAGGTTATTTTTGCCAACTAATTGTTGAGTACCCATTTCTCTTGCAATAATAACATAATAATTGTGAAAGCTTAAATGTAATAGTTTTGAGGTTAGCCATAGAGGTAGATTATAGTCTGTTTTTCCCTCTTCGATAATCTATTTTTCTCTCTGCGTAGATCAACTTTTCCCTCTAAAGTATTCAAGTTGACCATCTTTTTTTCACAATTCACAGGTAATAAGGTACACTATCTAGAAGGCTGTTCTATAGTTTAACCTCAAATATAGTCTGCTTCATCCTCCAAATGTTTAGGTTGACACACCAGTTTTCTCAGTGCAGAAACAACGACTTTCGTGGCCGCTAAATTCATCGAATAATTCGTTTGTTTAATTTAATTTGACTTCATGCAATTACAATTAATATTGTTTTCTAAGAATAAATTTTCTCTGGTATTTGTTAATTCAAAAAAAAATTTTGATTTTCAATTTTTCTTTTTTGTAGTTTTTATATGATTGCATTTTATTTTAAATTTGTTTCTAATGCCCGCACCGACCAGCGAAAACCTCGGCTTCGCCTCGGTTTTGCAAAAATTGGGCGAACCTCCCCCTGCCCCCTACAAAACTCGGTTTTGAGCGTACTTTCGGCTGGAGATCAAGAAAAATAGTATACGACCCACGGCCAGAATGTTTGAACTTTCTGGCCTAGGGTCGTAATATACTAATGCTTAAAAAATTTACAGAACTATATTGACATTGATTGGGAGAGTAACTGCCATTAGGCATATACCCATAATAAATTCTCTACATTAGTAACCAAAATTTCATATCTATTATAAAGTGCTAGATGTTTTTTCTGGTCGTTTTTAATAGTAGAATTATACCGTAAGAATCCGAGGAAACTGAATGCTATAGGAAAACCCATGAGTGCGAGAGAGAGCTTATGGGAAAGGCGGAAGTGCGAGAGAGAAAGCCTGTCTGCCCCTCAGTTGCTTTCCAGTCCCCTCTCTGCCCCCATCCTCCGATAGCGTTCAGTTTCCTCGGATTCTTACGGTATATGTATAATTATGACATTTTGATACCAGTCAGTAGATTCATAGCACCGTCAAATATATTGCGATTTAATATATAGACAATTTCTAGTGTTTTTATTTTGATTCTCTAAAAATTTACTATTTATTGTGTTAAAATCATGATTATACGTACACGTACAATCTTCTAATTTGAAATACTATCTTTGTTTCAGGTAAGAATGCAATTCATTGACAAGCATTAAAGGGAATTTCACTAGTATGGATCCTTAAGAAGGTAACATGAGTAATCATCAAAGTCTTGTATATCGAAACTAATATTTCTATTTATACACTGAGAAAAAAATGCTATTGAATAAAAAAAATTTCTTTCCAAAAGCATGTATATCGTGGATTCAAATCAATACGCTATAGAATTAGTAACATATTTATTGGTTCTTGTAGTATATTTTTACGAATTAATAGTATATATGCTTTTGGAAAGAAATGCTTTTAATTCAATAGCTTTTTCTTTCTCATTGTAGATTTTATTTAACTTCACATTCGGAGTAGATTTTTGTAATAAATAGATACTAGATATTTATTTATTTCTGATGGATCAATTTAAAGATCTGACTCGCTAAATACACGGATGGGTTCGTTGGTCTTGGACAGTGCGCACAGCCAATCGTGTAAATAACATGTTTCTCAGAAGAGAATGTAAAGAGACAACGTGAGGGTACTTAAATCTTATAAATAATCATAAGTTACCCTAATTGAATGTTTCTGTGAGTGTGGCCAAAGTGATATCCATATCCTAAAAGCCAACAAGGACAGTTTCGTTTAAGAGAGAATTACGCTTTTTTAAAAAACAGCCTGGTCCCGTAACGATGAAGATTTCAAAACGCTGTTTAGTCAATGCCACTGGAACAGATTGGAACGAGGAGCAGGAAGATTTCGGAACCAGACCTACTCATCGGCCACCCAAGTGAGCGAATTACGTGAAATCGCGTGAGGATCTTTCGGTAGTAAACAAATCAATTCCGGTCGAGACACGTTTATGCTGGGATCGTAAATTATCATTAAGGTGATTGGCTACTTCTACACAGAAATGTTAATCCATCGTCGCTTACCACACTGTGTCCATATTGTACATGCGAACGACCAGCCTATATCCACTCATCCTCCTGGAAACTTGCCCTGCACCTGCGTTCAACTACCCCAATCGAAATAACTCGAAAAGTGATTAAGTGCCGCTTCTCAACCCATATTCAAAAGTCTCTTTTGCATTCATAATATGTCGTGAATGAAATCAGAACACTGTGCGCCTGAGTAATTCTAAGCATCTCGACGTTTCATTTCATTCATTGATTGCAAGTTTAAAAATGCTTTCATTTATAAAAATTTCCCATTCATTCCGTTATTTTATTTTCCTAATATTCAATATTTGAAATTGTTCTATTTCTGTTACTTCTCATTCACATAAATTTTCTTTTTTGATCTGAATGACTCAATGTTAACTAATTCTGGATAAAGTTTAATATTGAATAAGCCTGAATGTGTGAATTTTAAATAATTAAGAAATTTTCATTATCAATTGGTTAAAATTGTACTATGATTTAATCAAATTCCTTAAAATGGTTGAATTCACTTGTTTTGAATCCCTTAATATTCCAATATCCTAATAGATTTTATATAAAAATTATTGTAAATCAATACAATTGTAATGTTTTAATAGGAGTTAAACTTACAAAAGACAATAGTGCTAATCACAAGGATATTTCTGTCTATAATACGAATTCTCGTACTCTTCTAAACATGATTTTTTTTTTTAATTTAATATTTCAACATTTCTTTTGAAGGTGAAGGAAATTTGTAAAGGAGAATGTTGCTGTACTCAATCGACGCGTCTTTTGAAGATCTACAACATTTGATTCAAATGTAAAATTTTACGATTTCCTCCAAAAGAGTTAATTTGAAAAAACTGACTTTACCCAAATTCACCCCCTTTTTTAACCCCCTAAATAAACCCCTACGCAAAAAAAGTGTTGAACAAAAATAAACTTTTATATCTGGATAAAGATCGAGTGCTTCACTATTGATGAATAGGATTGAATAATAGTTTACGATATTCGGGCTTCTGCCTCTCATCGATTTAAATGTTTCCACCGTTAAAGATACATAAATGAGAGGAGCGATGATCACAGAAAATCATCTCTAAATAGCATGACCAAAGTCGCTTCATTTAATATTAATTTCTATCTATCCTTGTTCAGGCTCTTTGAGAAAGAAATTCCTAATAACGGAAAGAACATTTCTTCCAGAAGTAAAGGCATTGCTTCTTTATTGTTCCCTATTGGTACATGGAGAAAAAACCGAAAAGTTGCACACCTTATGAGGTGTTTCTGGGAAGATGATCGGTGCGAAGCTTTTCACCTTTTCCGACGCAGACACGGTGTGCCCACTCCCATGTATTTTGAAAGGGTACTTACGGATGGTGGCGGGGTGAATGAATTTATATCAGCGACATCCAGGGGACGTAGCAGGAACTAGATTGCACGAAAACTACCCACCCCCCCTCCACTTCAGATCCAGTAATGAAGGGCGCGAAATTTTCGCCATCCCATGCGAAAAAGGAAAAATTCGGATTTTATTATATTTGGGGTTACTTTGCATGGCTTAAATCGGCTTTGAAGGGGACTGGATTTTTATCTTTATCGAAACTTAAATGCGGATTTAAAAGTGAAGGACAAAAATACTTTTTAATGCAAGCTTTCTTACCGGGTTTTGCAATATGATAATACGTAATGAATTTGTATACACAAAACGAGAAAACAGGCCTTTACGAGTTTTATTTTAGATTCAAAACAAAAGTTATTGGTGACTTACCCGATTTGCAGCTACAACTATTTTAATTTGGAGAGCAAACAGTAAAGCACTGCTAATTGTTGGCACATTAGGTATTAGCACTTTATAGATCGAATTTTATTAACATCACTTAAAATCGCTATCAATTTTAATCAATTAAAACATGCAGAAAAGTGACAACATGTCGACTCCGCACGACGTTCATTTCGATGACACACTAGCGGCGACTAGGGGACGTAGCAATTACTATTTTTCTTTCGCCACTTGACCTATAGGAGTGGGCACACCGCGGACGCAGAGGTAGCACTGCGATTTGCTTGAACAAGCTGTCGCACTGTGTCCCTCCACGCCGCACGTTCAGCAGTTCTTGCTGCTATCTGGTTCTCCACAATGCCCCGCCAGATGGCCGAAGAGGAGGCAGCGGTAACATCCGTTGGTCACCGCCTTCCTGTGGACTCGATAGGAGATCCACCCGATAGTTCTGCAAGCCGCTTTCAAGGGCCTGAATCCCGCGCTTTCTCAAGTGTCACTTAAACCTTCCGTGTTCTTCTAAATAGACTCCTTGTGAATGACACCTTCGTTTTTATTGTCATCTCTTCACCGAAGAAGTTACTATTGACCTCTTCAACTTGCACATTTTACGTGGTTGGATCTATATTCTTTATTTATCCCTCGAGCGGGTCTCCCTGATGCTCTGGACAGCCACGTCCAGCTCTTTACGGTTGACCTGCTTCTTCAGGTCCTTCAGTATCGTGGTGGGCTTTGAAAGCATAGCTTCTGGGCGAGTGCGCCTACGTCGCTCCGATTTTCCTACATCCGTCTTCAGTTTTCTTTTAGCCATCGACCCATTCCTTCTCTCTCATAGAAGTATTTAGCCTTTTCTCATCTGGCCTTCTGCAGCAGTTTCCTGCGAACTCACGGTCGGCTTTCATCGTTTATTTATGAATTCGTTTAAAGACGTATTGAATATTTTTAAGAGAGTTATTCAATTTTATCTAATTTAATTTCAAGCGCCTCCTCCACCACTGGGAGTGAAATAAGTTTTTAAAGAGTCAATTTTCCCCTTTGAATATAAAAAGTTTTTATTGACGCGAATGAAAAAAAAATTTATATAAAACTTACGTATTTTTTAATGGAAAATCTGAATCTGCAATAAAAAATGCGTATTTCTTGAGATATTTTGAGGTGTCTACATAAAAAAACTCACCCTTTATAAGAACACATAATACATACCAGTATATTTGAGGCTTTATTCTTAAAAAATGATTTTACCTATTTATGATTTAAAATACCGTACGTCGCTAATCACTCCTTGTTTCCACTTTTCTGGCAATTGTCGGATACCATCTCGAAAAAACAATGCGTCTTTTGAGGCGATCCACGAATTGATCCATTTTTTGACTTCTTCATAAGAGCGGAAATGCTGATGAGCCAAGCCATATGCTATCGATTGAAATAAATGGTAGTTTGAAGGAGAAACATCTGAAGAGTATGACGGATGGGGTAGGACCTCCCATTTCAGATTTTCCAAGTATGTCCTGACCGGTGTTGCGACATGTGGCCAAGCATTGTCATGCTGGAGGATAACTTTGTCCTATATCTTTTGGTACTGTGGTCGTTTTTCCTTCAATGCTCGGCTCAAATACATCAATTTCATTCGATACCGATCCCCTGTGATGGTTTCATGCGGTCACAATGGCTTATAATACACCACACTGAGCTAACCCACTAAATGCAGAGCATAATTTTGGCACCATGAATATTCGGTCTGGCAGACGACGTGGAGGCATGGCCGGGCATTCTCCGTGATTTTCTGCGCTTGGAATTATCGTAGTGGACCCATTTTTCGTTGCCGGTCGCAATGCGAGGTAAAAATCCCTTCCGATTCTGTCTCTAAAACAGCTTTTCACAACTAAAGAAACGCCGTTCAACATCTCTCGGCTTTAACTCGTACGGAATCCAATTTCCTTGCTTCTGAAATATTCTCATGGCTTTGAGGCGTTTCGAAATGGCTTGTTGAATCTGACAATGATTCTGCCAATTCTTCTTGCGTTTGGGACGAGTCTTCAGCTAGTAATACCTCCAATTCGGAATCTTCGAAAATAATTTCTTTTCCATCGCTAAGGCGATTCACGACATCAAAATCACTCCTCTTAAGGTGGCTTGATCGTTTTTGAAAAAAATTACAGACTGCTCTGAAACTTAGAGATTATCTTAATAAAATATGCTAGATTTATTTGGAAAAAAGAAATACCGTGATTGACGATGTCATTGCCGAAAAAATCGCTACTGAAAAAATGTCAGTTTAATACGTAGTCTTATGGGATTCATCTTCAAAATCGGCGAAACTCCGGAAAAAATCACAAGTCCCCATAAATCCAATATATACTAGTACTTTCGATTTCGAGGAATCTATTAGTATTATAAAAAGGAAGGGTTGACGACTTCAATCAAGAGAAAATTGCGAAAAAGATACAGAATATAGAAATCGCCTCGAGGTGAAACTAATAATTTTTTACTATCACTTTTTTCCGGGGACATTTCCGCGATTTCTTACCCTTCTACTCAGACACAAATTCACTAATGTCGTGCTATCGTTATGTTGACAGATGTCCAAGCTGTGTGACATTTTTGATTTGCATGTTTCGACTAGCACTTACCATTGCAGCCATCTATTGAAAAACGGCGGAAGCAAAGTTTTCCGCCTGTTATAATAAACAACCTTTGTCTCTTTCTCCCCCATGTGAACAAAAGAGAAAAAGTGAAAACTTTGAGTTAGACGCAATCTTTCAGAATATCTTTTTACTACAGCTTTCTTTCTTTTTAATGCTATAAAACTTTAACGTTTTATATGAACTTAGTTCTTTTAATAACTAGCAATAAATTAGTTTTACTCTGATCCTGAATCTATGGTTCGTGCCTGAAAACATTCAGGCACAAAGTAGATAAGTTGAATCAAATGTGAAAAAAGTATCAAATTTTCAAAGGATATATAAGAGAAATATATATGGGTCATTTCATGAGAGATTTACAGTCAAAATTTTTTTTTCGACGAAACATTTTTTTTGCCTTTTTACTTCGAAAATAATTGACACGTATTTTTTTTCAATGTGATAATTGAAAATTTCGAGATATAATTTTTTTAAGTTTGGCACTCGGGAAAATTTTTTTTTTCCAACAGCTCACTGTAAAAGCAGTTTTGAATATAAAATGTAACCCTTGCACTTGAAATGCGCGAAAAAGTACAATCTTTTAAAAAAGTTATGGTACACATTTTCGTTGTTTTTTTTGTAATAACCATATAGTACATTTTTATAAACAATTGCATTTTTTTAAAATTTGGAACTAATTTTTTCCTGATTTTTTTGTTTCTAAATCTTTGTTGACGTTTTTTCAATATGCAGGCAAAATTTTGGAATGGAAAAATGAAAACTGTAGGTGTAATTAATTTATAAAATCTGTCCCGCGCGTTTCAACGAGCGAACTCGCACGCTGAAACTACGCTTAAGCTTGAGTAGGCATGTTCGGACTCGAAGCACGTGTGGCAGTGAATGCAGTGACCGCTGTTTTAGTTTTCTGTGAATGTTCCTCAAGTGTTCACCTATTTCAAATTAATACAGAATATGCAATCCAGTATATAAGCATGAAAATGCGAATGTTTCTTGGAAGCTCAAAGGTTCATTACAGTTTATAGAACGCATTCAGTCTGTAATTTCTCGTTGCATTGCGATCATAAACCGTTAAAGGCGGTTCTTAGGCTTACGGTCGGAATCCACTGGAATGAAATATACGAGGGCAACACGTAGGAATCCCATCGACCATTAGAAGAGCTTCTTGATTCTTCTTGCATTAGAAATCAGCCCAGAAGAAGTATTCATAATGTCCTAAAGTCTTCGTGTAGACAGAATCTTCAAGCTTTATAGCATATTTGCATTCTCGTATTTTCCACCAATTAAATGTGACGTTGTTTGTATCCATCCCAAAGCTTGAGACGACACTTACTCCTACGCAACGTGACATTTCAGATAGCAATGTCATCATTGTACGCACACGTGCTGGATATCACGAACATTTGAGATCTCGGAGATCGTCGAGTTGAACAACGTTGCACTCTGACACGTATTGCTTAATTTACATATTCGATGAGAAGGGCGGGATGGGAAATGCGTGTAAATATACTTAATCACCCAAGCTTAGGGTTTAGAGTTTCTTGTGTAACTACAGTTTGGAGCATTACTATTGGTACAGATGATAAAAATGTGATGATGAAAATGTTAGAAACATTAGAGTGATGATAAATCAGTTGAGTAATTTTTAAAATGAAGTCAGAATCCTGCAAAGTCATCTGGTATAATCAGACAACATACCGTTACTTACATCCGAGAACAATACTCAAACTTTACTTATAATAAATTTAATAATCCCAGTGAATAAAAATCTCAAAAACTTTGGAGCGAGATCCTCAAAATGCTTCACGCTATCTTCTTATTGTGATGGAGTCATTTAACACATTAAATATATTCTTTGAAAAATAATCAACTCTTCACTTTTCGTCAGTTTTTCTACCAACTTGCACGAGAAATTTGTGAGGTTGCCTTTTGCGGATTCTGTTGAGATGTCTAAAGTTGACTTAATTGACACTAGAGTTTAATGGGTCTGGTGGGTTCTAATTGGAATTTCCGACACTGAACTGCTTTTTGTTGGAATTTCAAATATTGACCCAACTGACTTTGAAGTCTAATGGCTTCTGTTTTGAATTTCTGACGGATGATGCACTCATTTTTATTGGTTTCTGTTTGAATTTTCAAACTAGACCCAACTGACTGCGGGATCTGATATATTTCGTTTGGAATTTCCTACATACGATGAGCTATTGTATAATATATCGGTTTCTGTTGAGATCTTCAACTTGATGTAGGATACAGCCAAATAGATTATGATATCAAATTTTTCTTAAAGAATTAACGGAGAAAGTCAATCTGGAAGTTTAAACAGAAACAAGTACAAGTCCCGTTTGAAAATTCAAGTAGGTTTCAATCTTGGAATATTTAAATTTATCTAAATAGAGCTTGGAAGTTTTTGCGTAATACGAAACATAGTTTTCAGGCTTTCCAATAAAAGTCAACATAAATTTTATTTGAAACACAAAACATCTTCCAAATTTAGGAAATTCAAACGGGTTTTAACAGATTCTGTAATTTGCAAATATTTTCTATTTGATAGACCTAGGCTTAAAATGCTTTTTATTAATTTCTTGATATTTTGAAGTAGAGTCAGTTTCTTCTTATTTTCTTCATATAAAAATGAGCAATGGTAAAAAGGAAGGCAAATGTTTCGGCCACATATGGGTGCCCTTTTCAGTGTCATAGATTAAAAGATTTATTCAAAATTTCTGTGAAAGATTAAAATATAAGAAATAATGAAAATAAGGAAAATCATAAAACTCAAAAACTTATCTCATATCTTGCAAAACAAAATGAAGCAGTCCAGTATGCACAATACGTATTGAATAAATATGTAGAATTCACTGCATATAAACAACCGGATAAAACGAACAAAACTTGACAATTTGCAATCAAAGCGGCCGCGAAAATTTTTTCAAACATGTCCAAAATAATTATTTATTAATGACAAAAAATATAAATCACGAACAATTTTCAATTTTGAAAACTTCTCTTGAGGAATTTATTACCCGAGTCTCTCACCGATCGAGCTAAACTGTTTAAAAACCTACTCGGGGTATGTGGCTTTGCTGACTGAAAAATTTTCTTTTTACATTCTCATCATGGATGAGAAGGTATTGGTTTTATGTGAAAAATGACTTTCGAAATTTTCATCAAATCTTTACGTTTTGAGACCCCCTGAGTCAGAAAAAATGGTTTTTACGAAAGTGTCTGTCTGTCTGTCTGTCTGTCTGTTGGTCGTGTGCGGCATAACTCTCGATAGAATTATCAGATTGAATTGAGCTTTGGTACACTTTATCGGAGCCGAAAAAGTAAGGACAAGTTCGTTAACCAGCCACATCCAATCAAAATTGAGGGATTGAGCACTACTTTTGTGTTTTTGAAAATAACTTTTTGAAAAAATCAAAAATTTTAATACTGGTTTTAGATAGTGCTCATAAATCTCTAAAAATTATTTTGATAACGATTTTTAATTAAATCAAAATTAGAAATGTTACAGCATATTCAAATTCGAAAAAAGTCAATATCAAAATTCCATTTTCCAGTTAAATTATACGAGATACGAAAAAACGTTATGATACAATATTATTTTCTACATAAAGACCTACAAATTTTAATTGTAACATGTTTTCATAAGATGCATATTTTTTTTTTTTTAATTCAAAAATAATCTATTGAAAATCCAAAATTCAATTTTTTAACAATAATATGTGAAATATGAAAAAAACGTAAGAATACAAAGTTGTTCGTTTCAAAAAGATCTACAAGTTTTGTCTCACACAGTTTATGAAAAAACATATATTTTTCGTTTCAATTCCAAAAAATACGATTAAAATTCAAAAATTCAATTTTTTAGACAAAATATGTGAGATACAAAAAAAACTTTGAGATGAAAAATTGTTTGGCTAAATAAGGTCTACACATTCTTATCGAGAAATTTCTCGACAGGATGTATATTTTAATTTTTTGATTTTTAATATTGAAAAAATTCGATTTGTTTCACCAAAATATGTGAGATACGAAATAAGCGTTGTTCTGCAAAATCGTTTCCTTAAATAAAGTCTACGATTGTTTTTCCTTTTTGAGATATTTGGAAGAAAATAAATTTATCAATAATCATGTAATTTATTAAAAAGTTACAAAAATGCATACAGAAAATCGAGCGCGAAGCGCGAGTGTCATGATGAGAATGTGTTCCTTAAGGCCGATAGAGCCTTAAGTAAATTGAATTTCCTGTTTCACTTAAATTCAAAAAGAAATAGAGCGACTTTGAGAAAATGACTAATTTACATCATCTTTAATATCATTAAATTGGTTTGAGCTTTAGTATTAAATTATAAGAAATAAACTTAAACGTATGCGAAGAGCACAAGACCGAGCGCGAAGCGCGACGATCGAATCACGCGCCCTAGGCGCGCTCAAACTTGCGAGCGAAGCGAGCTTCGCGCAATGAGAATGTGCCCGCGAAGCGGGCAGATTTTTTTAAATGTTATCATGAGAGGTTCTTTTCCTCCTT
Source organism: Diplolepis rosae (assembly GCA_030998225.1). NCBI lineage: Eukaryota > Metazoa > Arthropoda > Insecta > Hymenoptera > Diplolepididae > Diplolepis > Diplolepis rosae. The sequence goes on from JAPYXD010000171.1 coordinate 741,997, forward strand.
GAAGAAGACTTATACCTAGTTAAGAAATACGAGATAGTTGTGATGATTCTTACGAGCGGACGAAAGCGTGTATTTTTGAAGGAAAAATTTTGTATATCAGCTTTCCGGGCAATCCATTTCAGATTAAATTTGCAAGCAAAGTTTTACAGAAATATAGATTATTATTATATACACAGTAGGATCAAAAAGTTCCCAGACTTATTTTGTATAAATATTTTTAAAAATTCATTTCTGGATGTCCAGTATAGGCACTTAGCGCGATGCTCTGGCAATGAGACTCTTGAGTTTGAAGGTGATCAGACAAGCAGTACTCTATTTATCAGCAAGTGTTTGATTATATATGTCAGAGTATTGTGTCACAGTATTCAGAATGAAACAAAGAGCGGCAATTAAATTATGTTTTAAAGCGGGTTTTTCTACAACAAAGACTTACGAACTGATGCAAAAATGGTTCCGGCGATTTCAAGAAGGTCGGGAATCGTTAGAAGACAATCCAAGAGATGGGTGACTGTGTACCAGTCTGCCAGACGAAAAAATTCAACAAGTGCGTGAAATGTTGACTGAAGATCGGTATTTAATACTTCGATTGATTTCTGAGGAACTGAATATCTCATTGCATTTCAGAATTTGGTTGAAATGGCTGATTGCGATCCGAATTTCTTAAGGAATATTGTGATAGGCGACGAGACTTGGTACTTTCAATATGATCCGTCGACAAAACTTCAAACGGTCGAATGGTTGGATTCGGGGGAGGCGAGAGCAGTGAAAGCGCGTGCTGCCAAATCAAAAGTGAAAACAATACTAATTATTTTTTTCGATAGCCGTGGCATTATTCACATTGAATTTGTACCTTTTGGACAGACCGTCAATGCAACATTTTACCGTGATGTGATAGACCGATCGTTCAAAATAAGTTTTTGAGTTTTATGATTTTCCTTATTTTCATTATTTCTTATATATTAATCTTTTACAGAAATCTTGAATTAATCTTTTAATCTATGACACTGAAGAGGGCTCCTATATGTGGCCGAAACGTTAGCTTTCCTTTTTTACATTTTTTTATATCTACCATTGCTCATTTTTAAATGAAGGAAATAAGAAGAAACTGATCCTATGCCAAAACAACAAGAAATGAATAAAAATGCTGTGATTTTTGCATCAATATAACAGCAGACATGTTTTCAAATATTTCAAATTCTAATTAAAATGCTTTACTTAAAGTCCTAGGACTTTAAAGTAGCGAACGTACGGTGATGTGATTGGCACATGGCACATGTGATACAGGTGTGATAAAAAATAGTGTGTGACACTCGATCCTAAACGGCAAATTCTCGGACGAGTGTGAAGTTGCAGTACAAACCGAAGGCGAGGCAAATAAAAATGAAAATTTCTTACTTAAGTTCAAAGAGGACTGACTGTAATAAAGTTCTCCACGAGGAAAAGTGATGAAAATTATTTACGCATTATCATAGAGCATTGATAAATTTCGAAAGCTTAAGGTGGCTTGGGTGTTTGGTGTCGTATGAAGTGAGGGGCACCGTGGGGGCAAGTGTTACATGAATGCTCATTGCTACTTATTTTTTTAATAATCATATGTATTATAGTAACATCTGAGTAGAAGAGTAAGAAATCGCGGAAATGTCCCCGGAAAAAAGCGATAGTAAAAAATTATTAGTTTCACCTCGAGGCGATTTCTGTATTCTGTACCTTTTTCGCAATTTTCTCTTGATTGAAGTCGTCAACCCTTTGTTTTTATAATACTTATAGATTCCTCGAAATCGAAAGTACTATTATATATTTGATTTATGGGGACTTGTGTTTTGTTCCGGAGTTTCGCCGATTTTCATGAGGAATCCCATAAGACTACGTGTTAAATTGACATTTTTTGGTAGCGATTTTTTCGGCATTGACATCGTCAACCACGGTATTTCTTTTTTCCAAATGAATCTAGCATATTTTATTAAGATAATCTTTAAGTTTCAGAGAAATCTGTAATTTTTTTCAAAAACGCTCAAGCACCTTAAATGGAAAAAAGCATGTTAAAATGCAATGTGAATTAATTTTTGTAGTTTAGGCATTCTGCGATAACATGACAGTTTAGAAGTATGTATTTCGATAAATTGGATTATGGCTAGATGGTACATGAAAGGGGCGAAGGGCGAACACAAAGCTGAATATCAAGGATATATCGATATACGGTGTGCTGACAGGGATATAATAGAATGCATTCTGCTTGCGAATGTCCTTCTATCCTTTCATGGATATTAATGGACCAAGATATTCCATTCATACGGTTTTTTTTATATTTATTGTACCTGTTTCTGCCTATATATTATTATAATTTTTAATAATTCATTATGAACATTTTTAATATTGTCCTAGTGTCAGATTCATTGTTTGTTATATGAACAAAGAAGACAAGATATTATATTGTAAACAGTAAGGGTGACCCAAAGTGAATATTGAAGATTTTCGTTATTCATTACCATAGACTATGGGTTGATAAAACACATATTATAAATTATATATGGGCCAAAATACGTCAAGTGTACCCGCCTAAAACCTTTTTGTCTCCGATTTCCTTGAAAGTCCGCGAAATTATTGTCCTAGTAAACCTCTTTTAATTCTCTTAAGAGAACGTCTCTAGTACGACGGGTTGTCAGTATACAGGGGCTCGAATTTTCAACCTTTTACCGCGCACGCTGATACTCAACTAACCATAACTTCTCCAAAAGTTATCCAAATTAATTTTTTATGGAGGTCTTAGAAACTTTTTTTCATCAGCTTTACGCTGAAGGCAATGGATTTAGATGAAAAAAATTATTTGAGCTCCATTTTTTTTTCAATGTGATACTTGTAAATTTGGAGATATAATTCTTTTAAGTTTGGATCTGGGGAAAAATTTTTTTTTTCCAACAGCTCACTGTAAAAGCAGTTTTGAATATAAAATGTAATCTTTGCACTTAAAATGCGCGAAAGAGTACAAGCTTTCAAAAAAGTTATAGCACACATTTCGTTGTCTTTTTTGTAATAACAATATTGTACATTTTTATAGACAATTGAATTTTTTTTAAATTTGGAACTAATTTTTTTCCGATTTTTTTGTTTCTAAATCTTTGTTGAAAGTTTTTTCAATGTGCAGGCAAAATTTCGGAAAGGAAAAGTGAAAACTGTAGGTGTAATTAATTTATAAAATCTGTCCCGCGCGTTGCAACGAGCAAGCTTGCACGCTGCAACTACGCTTAAGCTTGATTAGGCATGCTCGGACTCGAAGCACGTGTGGCAGTGAATGCAGTGACCGCTGTTTTAGTTTTCTGTGAATTTTCCTCAAGTGTTCATCTATTTCAAATTAATGCAGAAATGCCAAGCTCTCGATTTAAACATAGCTGCTGCAATCCGTTCAATAAAAAAAATCATATTGGAAAAAAGCAAAAAAAAAAATTTGCGTCGCGTTTCGACCTCGATACTTGAAAAATTAAAAATTTTCAAACCGGATGATGTTTCTTGTACACAATGCAGAATAGAAGCAAATGAAATGGAGATGGAAGATTTTTGTTGTAAGTACATTCAAACTAGTGCGTAGACTATTTCAAAACGAATCATTAGTTATAATGATGAATTGATGAGTGAATTTTCACGATAAAATTACTCTAAATGATACACTTAAAACGCAAATTTTTTTTTTGCTTTTTTCCACTTTGATTTTTTTTATTAAACGGATTGCAGCAGACATGTTTATATCGAGAGCTTGGCATTTCTGTATTAATTTGAAATAGGTGAACACTTGAGGAAAATTCACAGAAAACTAAAACAGCGGTCACTGCATTCACTGCCACACGTGCTTCGAGTCCGAGCATGCCTAATCAAGCTTAAGCGTAGTTGTAGCGTGCGAGCTCGCTCGTTGCAACGCGCGGGACAGATTTTATAAATTAATTACACCTACAGATTTGATTTTCCCATTCCTTGCATATTGAAAACACTTCAACAAAGATTTAGAAACAAAAAAGTCGGAAAAAAATTAGTTCCAAATTTTAAAAAAATTCAATTGTTTATAAAAATGTTTCGTTGAAAAAAAGTGTTGACTGTAAATCTCCCATGAAATGACTCATATATTTATATATCTATCTATATATATATCTCCACCAATTTCTTTCGCCCCACTTGCGACCATGGCTCATTTTAAAGGGAAAAAGTTAAGCTTTATATATATATATATCTCCACCAATTTTTTTCGGGAAAGTCTTGGATGAAGATTTATATGTTTCAATGATCCTGAATAGCTTGCCACCTTCCTATGAAACGCTCGTTACGGCACTGAAATCAGGACCAGAAGAGCTAAAAATCTCTTTTATTAATGGCAGACTTCTAGAAGAGTATAGAAAACGTAAGGAAAAGACATCTGTTTTATGACAAAGGAAGAAGAAAGTTCACGTTCTGCCAATTGGTTTATAGATTCGGGCGCATCGAGCCACATTGTCAACAACCGTGATTTTTTTTTCAAGATTTTCAACCGCTTAACACTACCGTAAGTCTGGCTGAAAATAAAAGTAAATCCAAAGTCCTAGGTTTAGGAAACAGAACAATAAAGTTAGTAAATGAGGAGGGAACTCAGGTCATGGTTGAACTTCAAGATATGCTCTACGTGCCATCCTTCGACAGTAATTTAATTTCGGTTCGAAAAATTACATAGAAAGGTTACAAAGTAGTATTTACTGAAAAAGACTGCAGAATTAGATCTGGAAAAAGGACAATCGCAATCGGAAGAGAATGCAGAAACAATGTATACAAAATGGTCACTACAGAAGCAGCATACTTATCAGCAACTGAAAATCTACATAATGAATATTGTCAACACCAATAGCATAGAAGATTCGATCATCGAGACATAGATGCAATGAAGAAACTCGAAAATAAAGGTCTTGCATCAGGTATTAGCATTAGGGATTGTGAAATACGAACTAGGTGTGACTGTTGTGTGAAAGGGAAATTAGCTCGTAAACCATTTCCGCAAACATCAGAAAGCAAGACAACGGCAACATTAGATCTAATACACACGGACATTTGGGGACCCATGGAGATGGAGACTCCAGATAAGAAAAGGTACATTTTTACAATCATTGATGATTATAGTCGGTTAGTATAAATCTAATGGAGTTCAAAAGCGAAGATACGACCCTAATTAGGGAATTTATTGAATTTAAAAAGACGCAATTTAATAAAAAACCAAAAATAATCAGATCAAGGAAGGGAATATATAAATAATGATCTGAAAGATTATTTGAAAAAGGACGGGATTTGCGTGCAATACACTGTTCCTTACACACCCCAGCAAAATGGAGTTGCAGAACGCAAAAATAGATCATTATGCGAAATGGCAAGATGCATGTTGATAGACGGAGGTATGCATAAAAGATACTGGGGAGAAGCTGTAAATATAGAAAATTATTTACAAAATCTCCTCCCAACAAAGTGCCAAACGAAGACACCATATGAATTACGGTTTTCTAGGAAACCAGATGTAAAAGACTTGATGTACTTACAGTTCTGAACGTTCAATGAACGATGAAAAAAATTTTTTTTAAATAACGAATTTTTTTTTTATGTCTACCCTTAGGACGCTCTAACAATATGATCTATAATAAAATATATGAGACTTTAGTATTTACGGGGTTAAAAACTACCCTTATTCATAATAAAGGACATAAAACCAGCATTATCACCTTTAACGCAACCTTTTGTCATCGAAAAAAGTATCTTGAGCATAAGCATTTATTACCACCGAAATATTAAGGGTGGTAAGAATCCCCGGAAATAATAAAAAACCACCCCTATTAATAAAAAATCATAACTTTCTCAAATATCACCTTTAACGTAACCCTTTATCACAAAAAAAGTGTATTAACCACAAGCATTTACTACCCCCGAAATATTAAGGGTGGTAACAATTCCCGGAAATAATAAAAAACCACCCCTATTAATAAAAAATCATAACTTTCTCGAAAATCACCTTTAACGCAACCTTTTTTTATCGAAAAAAGTGTATTAACCACAAGCATTTATTACCCCCGAAATATTAAGGGTGGTAATAATCCCCGGAAATAATAAAAAAACCACCCCTATTAATAAAAAATCATAACTTTCTCGAAAATCACCTTTAAAGCAACCTTTTTATCACAAAAAAAGTGTATTAACCACAAGAATTTACTACCCCCGACATGTTTTTTTAAACAATGACATTTTTAACAAAAATGTACATGAAAACTTTCAATCTTTAAATGTTTTCTGGGTCTTAATATATTAACCTCGTTTTCTATGTTTTCGTTGAAAAAAGACTCATAAGGTATGTTTTCTTCTTTTTTTCTCCTTTTTGATTGATTCTCAAAAAATTGGTGTATTTTTTATTATATAAATAACAAATTTGTTTTTTAACAGTTTCGTTTTATGATAAATAACTTCATGTCCTTATACTATCGAGAGGCACAATTTTTCAATTCTATGACTCATTCGCACCATTATGATTTTTTCTCTTTCCAGTAAAAATTCGTAACATACGAGAACCGTTACAATGGAAAATTATTCTTTTTAAAAAGATCGAAATTTCGATTCAAACGTTTTTCTAAACGATTAGTATTTTTCGATTTGATTTTTAAAAAAATGAAAACTAATATTTTTATCCATACTATGCGAGATATGACAGAAATATCAGCAAATTTTTCAGCAATTATTATAAAATTACTTTTTTCAAACAAAAGTATTTTTATAATTATAAATTAATTAAAAACTCTAAATCACACTCACTATAAGAATCGCAGTTAGCAAAAGAGTAGGATGGCAGCCGGCAGCGGGAAAGAGACGAAAACCGAGAATCGACACTTGAAGAACAGTTTTTTGCACACGTGGCAACGTTGCATAGCATACCAGGGAGCCCAGAACGCGGTAGCTACGTGGTCTTCCCAACGCTGCCATGTGAGTGCATACATAATCGTGCGTGCTGTGTATGTATGTCCCCACCACTTCCCTTCTATTTTATTCTATTTATTTAGTTTTATTATATTTTTTATTTGGCATACTTCATCGGCCGCAAAAGTAAGGACAAGTTCGTAAACCAGCCACATCCGACAAACATTGTTAAAATAGGAGCATTATAAAATATGTGACATACGAAAAAAACGTTCGAATGGAAAAATATTAACCAAAATGAGGTCTAAAAATTCTCTGTAGAACATTTTTTTGACAAGATTCATATTTTGTTTTGATTGGAAATATTGTAAATATTAAGTTCCATTTTTTAACCATCATATGTGAGATACAAAATAAGCGTTAAAATAAGAAATAGTTTTCTGAAAAACAGTATATGAATTTTTTCCATTTTTTTTTAGATATTTGGAAGAAATCCACTTTTTTTTTAAACATGTAAATTATTAGAATATTAAACAAAATTATACAGAAAATCGAGCGCGAAGTACAAATGTCATGATGATAGTGAGTTCTTCAGGCTGATAAAAAAAAACAAAAACACGAAAAATCAAGTCAAATAGGTGTGCTTAAGAAGGAATGTGAATGTGCTTGGGACAAAAATGCAATTTTTCAACATTTTCAGGCAATTATTCGATAAGGGTGGTTTATCTAAATTCAACCCCTATTTTTTCGATAAAAAAAAGGTTGGGTTAAAGGTGATTTTCGAGAAAGTTAAGATTTTTTATTAATAGGGGTGGTTTTTTTATTATTTCCGGGGACTCTTACGACCCTTAATCTTTCGGTCGTAATTAATGCTTATGCTCAAGACACTTTTTTCGATGAAAAAAGGTTGCGTTAAAGGTGATATTTGAGAAAGTTATGATTTTTTATTAATAGGGGTGGTTTATTTATTATTTCCTGGAATTATTGCCACCCTTAATATTTCGAGGGTAATAAATGCTTATGCTCAAGACACTTTTTTCGATAAAAAAAGGTTGCGTTAAAGGTGATATTTGAGAAAGTTAAGATTTTTTATTAATAGGGGTGGTTTTTTATTATTTCCGGGAATTCTTATCACCCTTAATATTTCGGGGGTAGTAAATTCTTGTTTTTAATACACTTTTTTTGTGATAAAAAGGTTGCGTTAGAGGTGATAATGCTGGTTTTATGTCCTTTATTATGAATAAGGGTAGTTTTTCACCCCGTAAATACTAAAGTCTCATATATTTTATTACAGATCATATTGTTAGAGCGTCCTAAGGGTAGGCATAAAAAAAAAATTCGTTATTTTAAAAATTTTTTTTCATCGTTCATTAAACGTTTACAACTGTAAGTACATAAAGACTTGCACATTTTTGGAAGCAAAGTTCTAGCACATATTCCCAAAGAAAAAAGTAGCAAACTGGATGAAAAAGAAAAAGAATTGACATTTGTGGGATACTCAGAAACCTCAAAAGGATTACGTTCGCTGGATACAAAAACAAACAAGATCACGATCAGTCGAGATTTTGTATTCCAAAACATCACTGAAGATAAAATCAACCTCAATGAAAAAATAATCAAGGTTAAAACAAATGGAGTGTATATTCAGATATCACATAATAATTCGATGGACGATGAAGCAGGAGCAGAATAAAGGTAATGTGATCAAGCACAAAGCAATGTTGGTAGCTCATGGTTTTTCACAAAAGTTTGGAGTTGACTACGACGAAGTCTTTCCACCTGTTGTGAGGACAAGTACCTTCCGGATGCTCTTAGCAATCGTACGTAAAAAAAAATTACAGGTTTATCACTGATGTAAAATTGCATTTTTTTAACAGAGATGTGAAGGAAGAAGTTTTAATGAGACAACCAGAGAGTTTTAAAGTACAGGGCAAAGAATTTTATGGGCTAAAATAAGCAGAAAAATCGTAGAATTAGAAATTAATCAGCACATTGCAAAATCTTAGTTTCAGTCAAGGAACACCAGATCCCTGTTATTTTTTAAAGAAACTTAATGGGGTAACGTACATTTAATCAGTTATGTGAATGATTTAATATTTGCCAGCAAAGATGAAAATTTAATTCTCCAAACCAGAGAAGAGTTAGAAAAACATTTCCAGTTTACCAATCTAGGAAAAATAAATCAATACCTTAGAATCCAGATAGATCAACACAAAGACGATTTTTTCACTCTCAATCAGTCACAATACATTGAAAAAATATTAGTCAACTGGTTTTCAGGAAGCAAAACCATCGAAGATCCCGTTGGATACCGGATACATGAAAACCAGAATATAACAGTCAATACAAGGTCTGACATAGCGGCTAGTGTCGCGATCCTGAGCCAACACAATGTAGGGGCAACTGCAACCGACTGGAATGAAGCGAAAAGAGTCACAAGATATCTCAAGGGTACCAAGGATCTGAAACTCGGAGATATTGATAATGAAGACCGCGATTCGTTGATAGGACATGTGGATGTGGATTGGCCGTAGAATAAAATCGATAGAAAATCCAACAGTGGCTGCATATTCAAGTTCAACGGAACAGCCATCAGCTGGGCTTGCAAGAAGCAAGATTGTGCATTATCTTCGACGGAGGCGGAATACATCGCACTTGCAGAGGCAAGTCAAGAAGAAACTTGGCTACGAAAATTATTAACAGATTTTGGAAGAGTGCAGCACGAACCAACCAAGATTTTTGAAGACAATACCGGTTGTTTGAAATTAATTACGAGCCAAAAGTTCAATAGTAGAACAAAGCATATTGCAACTAAATTTCATTGTATTAAAGATTTAAAGGACAAAGGTTTAATGTTTTACGAATATTGCCCAACGGAATTCATGTTCATTCATGTTCATGTAAGTTTGAGTCAGGACCAAGTTAGTCTGAGCGTGAGCATTGACGGTTTAATGTTTTACGAATATTGCCCAACGGAATTCATGCTCATTCATGTTCATGTAAGTCTGAGTCAGGATCAAGTTAGTCTGAGCGTGACCATTGACGGTTTAAGGTCTATCCTCACAGTTCAATAGTCCAAATTTATATGTACACTGCAATTAACTAACACATAAAACTATTTATACTCTGTATATGTTGAGCTTTAATTTATGTGTGCATGTGCCTCACATCCTCTTAATTCGTCTTCCATTTATTTAGTGTTTAACTTAATACACGGAGCCAACAATTTTGCATTTCAATTTTTAAAAGGCTTCTTTCACTGTTGCCATTGAGTTTTAACTAGACCTTTTGGTTTACTATATATTCCTTATTTGAAATTAGCGATATTTAAAAAAATATTCTTCTGAATTTTCCCTTACATCCCTGTGTTTTCTTCTTACAGTTTTTTACATTTCTCCCTTTCAAGCATTCTTGCCAAGGTATTGCATTTTTCTGACTTCCAATTAAATTATTTAGACAGATACTATCCAAAATTATCCATTCATTTCATTCTATTTTTCTTATTCACAGATACTTTAAAATTTAGACGATGTACCTGCGTGAAAAAAATAAAATTAAGATCAATTTAGTTAATTTTATTTTACGTAAAATTGTAACACTCTGTGTGTATGTGTATGGTATCGTGAATTTAGTAAGCAATACTTCTTTCATCAATTAGGAAACCACATTTTTGCTGATTCAATCAGAAATCAAGTAAGCTGATCTGAAAAGAGAAAAAGGTCTTAAGAAATGGATTTTTTATCCTATTAATTTCTCATCCAATTTGTATCAGCGGGTGATTTCGAATTCTCTGGCTTTACTTGAAGATCGACAGCAATGATAAAAAGAACCTCTTTGGATATTTGGACGTTACTAGCACAGAATCGTGATTAGAATTCAGTTTTCTCTACCAACATTCACAGAGGAATCGACAGTGGATCGATTATTTGCCGAGATTACTCGAAATAAGTTTTCAAGATTTGTCTACAGAAGAAAAATTCTGCGAAGATCTATTTCTTGCAAACTCAACTTTCACTGCTAACGAGGCTTTCTGATCATCAATGACGTCTCCGTCTTCTCCAATCTAACGGATTCCGCTTCGACGATGAAACGAGACATTGATTTATCGAGCGTCAAATGAAGATTCTATAAAGAGAATTTCATTCTTAGTGTATTATTTATGTGTATCTCATTTTCTTCGACAGCGACAAGCTATGATGTTGGATATATCGCAACTGATGTGGAACATTCGTATCAGAATTCAGTTTCCAATTACTTGCATCACAGTAAATCGAATTTTTTCAATCGCCGCATCCGCAAATCCTTGAGGAAGGCTTGAAAAAAAATGAGAGAACGAAATATTTCAAGTACGTTCCCTTGGCGAACGCGTTCACAAAGCTTGCGGTGACATAATCGATTTTTCGCCTCTTGTAATTACAAGAGTAACCCAAGGGACAGTCGTACGCGCTCAAGCATCATAAAATCGTAGTAAATGCAACTATATCTTCTCATTATTAATAGGATGCTGAAATATTTTGCGGTTCTAACGTTTCCAAAAAATTTCAATCTGATACATATGCCTGATATAATTTTATAAGACTTAGAAATGGTAACCCAGGGGAAATCGCATGGCACTCACTTTTCGAGTTGCCTTTTTGTCAATTAAAACTCTGCGAATGCTAAAAAGTTACAAAGTCAGTATTTTTTAACAAGACTCGTAGATAGATGTCTGTTCTCAATGTATTTCGTATTTCTACATATGTTGATTAGGATTTATTATAAAATTTCTGAAAAAAGTAACAGTCTGTCCAACAAAAATATGGTACCTATCTATTTTTTTAAATGGTGGAGCGAACCAATACCTAATATCACTTTAGATTTTTCAGTGACTTGAACTTTTAAAACATTACTCCACCTCGCGTCAAGCAACTCCGCATTTGCTAAAATATCTACTTTTGGTACATAAAATACTACTGTTTTTTTACAAATACTTTTTCCCATCTTAAAATAATCTTCAGCAGGTTTTATACTCAAATTCTGGTGTTTGACTTTCGTCCAAACTAGATTTTTCGATTTTCCACCTATACCATCCACAACGTCTTTACCGTGATATTCAACCAAAAAACCGTTGAAATCGTCGGCTAGGAAACAAATATTTGACGCCGTATATTTACTCCTAAATTGAGAAGGGTCATTATCCGAAACAAAAATCAGGTGTCTTATGAAGGGAAATGTTTTTTTGATGAATGCTACAATTTTTTTCAAAAACGTCCAAACGGCATATTTCGTGTGATTTTGATAATCACTTATAACCACTACAGACTGTACTTTATTACCTGTTCAAATACAGCAGGTGAATACAGTCACTTGTAGCTGATTATAGTAAGCGCTTTGGATTTGGTACTGGGCTGAAATTGTAACATTTTCCGCGAAATACGCTTGCACAACCGCTTGGTTTCGCTTTTACGGTTCTTACAGGTTTCAAAATATTTAAACTGAATCTTTTTAATATATCAATGTTTTTTGAAAACAGGAAATTGTCGATTAATTTCCAGCAATATTTGTTTCAGTTCAGCGCTCTTTTCTGATACTTGTAAAAATTCATTTACGCTTTCCTATTTTTGAAATTTAACATTTACAGTTAAATACGCTCCCTCATTCCAGTTTTTACATTTTTAATACTTTTAACATCACGCTTACCCGGAGCTTGGCGGTTAATATCGTTGCAACAATAAAATTCCTCTACCAACTGACGTCGAATATTTCCTGCCTTAATTTTCCTTGGGCTGCGAGACTGAACTAATACATTGTCTCCAAACGTTTGTAAAAATAATTTCTTAACTAGCTGTTGCCTTTTGTTGGAACTAGAAGGCAAATTACTTATTACCTTTTTTATAGCTTTCCCGATAATCAGGGGACCTAATTTACTTACTCACGAACGTTTTATTCAGTTCATTAAGCTTTCAAATGCTTTATGTCCCCTGTGTTACCCTCTTGCATGTCCCCGGGGTTACCAATTTTTCTCAGATTTCGAAAATCCTAAAAATTTCCATTAATAACAATTAGAATATTATTTTCAAATTAGTTTTAGATCTGAAGTGCCTACGTTTTTATCTGATAACGAAAGAAGTTAGATGAACTTTTTCTCCTTTTTGGTAACCCAGGGGACAGCTGAAATTAAATTTAATAAGCCTATAAAAAAAGGATTACTGATTCAAACAACTACGAAAAGTTCAGATAAATAAATAGAAAAGCGTTTATATTTTCCGTTGAATATTCTACATGCATGATCAGGCAATTTCATTGGCTACAAAATTGATATGAAAATAGCATACAATTAACAAAAACTCAGGATCACTTGCTGCGCTCAACAAAAAACGTTGAAAAACAACTAAAAACTCAAAATTTTGGTAAAATTCTTTTTTATACGTGAACTTCACGATGTATGCTAATAATCTAATATGAAAAATCATAATATTTTTGATATTTTAATTTTAAAGTTTTGGTTTCATTTATTTTGGAATGGCCGAATGTATTTTCTTATAGTAATTAAAAGTGTGCGTATTAGTTTGCTGTATTAATGAACAAAATTAATGATTTTTATCATACAATGACATGAAAATATGAAACTCCAGAAACAGTGGAAATTTTTAATTATAAAAGTATTCGGTAAAATAATTCAAATGATCTTTGGGTAAAAAAAATTGCAGACACTCATCCAGGTGTGAATTTAGGTCGACAGCCAGAGTTTGATGGTCGTCCATCGGATGAACTCTTATACATTGTTTTAAACGACCTTAATAATACGGTTAGCCCGACTGTGGACGAAGGTTGGTCCTATCACCGGATAAATATCAATCAAAATAAGTAAACTTATTGCACCCAACCACCGACCCAACTCTAGCCCAAACGTAGGCCAACAGCACTATGTAATCTGGTACATTCTTTAAACGACCGCAATAACACACTGAGAGACTTTTCGTCGAAGTAAAGGTGAAAATGTATGAAAATTTAGTATAATAATGTTTTAAAATGAGGAAAGCTGAGGTTTTATTAGACTTCTTTATATTATGGCATTGAAATTACATATAGTCATAATAGTCTTCAAAACATTTAGAAGACAAATTAGTATTTTAAATAACAAATATTATAAATCACCATACGAAAAATTAAGAGTAGAAAAAAAGGACAGACTTATGCGCTTATACAGTGGGCGGCTAAATTGAATCCAAAATCTTCTGTTAGACGTAACAAATATAAGACATTTTTCACCACAAAACTTTTTGAGAATATTTTTTTCTAAAACTTGAACTTTTCGAGTTATTTTGAGGTCCCGACCCTTTTAGTATACCCTATATGTCACCAAACTGAATGCATTATTCTTTACAATTTTTACCTAAGCAACGCTTTAATTTATCATTCACTTCGGAGTTCTATAAGTAAACGTTAACAGTATTAATCGAAATCAATAAAGAATTCTCGATTTTCAAATATCTGCTCTAACTATTTCTTGTCTTTTCAGATTAGACATGCCTTTGTTGCATTTCAAGATCACTCCAACGAATTCTTACTTATAATTTGAATAATCGACAAATGTAGCCTGCACAACGATCTCAACAGTTTCCTTCCGCAAGAGTGCCAGCTAGCAGCATTTCGAAATCAATTTGTCTTGTGCGAACGATTCGCATTCTCGCTTCACTTCAGAGCCCGCTCACACTATACCCTTCAATTTGGCTTGTAAATGTCGTCTGAATATATTCCAACTAGGCTGAGGTGGCAGGTGTATTTTCTTACGTGGAAATATGTATTTGTGTCAGAAAGAAATCTGCATGAAGATTCGTCGATGAGCATTAAGGTGCTCCAGACAAACTTTTCTTTGCTAGAGAAGCGCAATCTGCTGATTTTTTGAGGTTCCCTAGAAAAGTTGATACCCAGGTGCGAAATTCCAATCGGGCTACGGTCGGCTCAATCTTTATGAAATTGGACCAAATTTGAAAGCCAATGGCCGAGCCAACTAGCGTAACGATAAGAATGACTAGTGTCTTTTTCCATCGTTGGGCCGAATATGGAGAACGAAGTTTGTTCAACCTGGGGCAACAGTGGTTTTGGAAATTGGACCAACATTGTCAAAAAGCGTTCGTCGAACCTTGAGACGCAATGGTTGGGCCAATCACTGTAATGATAACACTTGCCAGCGTCTTTTCCATCGTTGGGTCAAATATGGAGAACATTGTCAAAAAGCGTTGGTCGAACCTTGTGAAGCAATGGTTGGGCCAACCGGTGTAATGATAATACTGGCCGCCGTCCTGTTCCATCGTGGCGACAGCCACGGAGAACAAAGTTTGTCAAACCTTGGTTTACAAAGTTGTATTTTTGTAATCTAACAAATGACGAAGACTTCATTTTGGCAGAAAATCGGAAAAGATTTAACCACCTCGACTACTCCCGTCAGAATAAATAGATATATGGAATATACCAGGTGTGTTAGTTGAAATTTGCCGGTTTTACTCATAGATGTCGCTAGAGATATGTATACATTTCTATGATTTGGCATCTATTGCATATTTTTCTATGGACAATAACCATCAAAAATACACAATTACATTCTGCCAAAGTAATAGCATCATAGTTGTTTACCTCAGTGAATATGTCGAGTTTCGTTCCAAGTAAATCGCATTTGCGGCATTCGTTGCTTTTCTTATTTCATCAAAAGAAAAAAGCAGTTCAAGCTCATCGATTGCTGGTAGAAACTTATGGTGAACATGCTCCAGTGATTAGAACATATGAGACATGTTTTCGTCAATTTAAAAGTGGAGATTTCGATTTAACAGACAATGAAAATCCTGGTGCAGCGAGAAAGTTCGAAGACGAGGAATTGCAGGCGTTATTGGATGAAGACCCAACCCAATCGCAACAACAATTGGCACAAACACTAAATGTGACCCGAGGAGCAATTTGCCAACGTTTAAAAGCCATGGAAAAAATCCAAAAGTATGGAAAATGGGTACCACACCAACTGAACGATAGACAAATGATACATAATTTTTGATCGTATGCTGGAATTGAAAATTTCATATTCGCTTTTGAATTCGAACCTTCTAACCTACCTACCTACCTATATCTACATAACTAAACGAATTGCTAGCGCCTAAAGCCTCTCGGCTATTCTCGCTTGCCATATTCTGAAAGAAATCTCGCTTATAAGCGATTACTGAGTTGAATAGACTTAGATCGAGTCTACGAACCCAATCGGAAAATGACGGAAGCACTCGAACGGCCTTCTGAACTGAATTATATAAAAAACCGAGAATGAATGTTTCGATTTTTGCTGCGCGTCGCCAGGTTTCTAGCAAGTTCATGCTCATAATATGAATTTCTCAAATATTCTTGCCAGCTTATAATATTCATTATTAGAATTATTTTTAGACAAATTAGTAATCATAATATCATTTCTTCGTACTCTTAACTTTTCGAATGGAGATTCATAATAATTGTTTTCTAAAATACTAATTTGTCTTCTACATGTTTTAAAGAATGTTATGACCATATTGAATTGTGATGCTATAATATGAATAAGTATAATAAAACGCCCACGTTTGGGCCAGATTTGTGCCGGCACACAGTGGGCTGAATCGTTGAAAAGGTGGCCATTAATTCAGTTTTGATGTTATTGTACCGAACATATGTTTTTTAGGATTTTTAAGGTCACTGATGAAGAATTTGAAACCCAAATTGGAAAAAAAATGGCTGACCAAAAATGATGGCTCCTATAAAAAAATATGGATTCTTTTTCGTTCGTTTTTTTTTGGTTTTACTAGAAATTACTTTTTGCGAATCTGAAAGCAGCATTTTGAAAAATTAAAAGATACACTATAAAGTGCGGGAGTTTTTTTCTATAGCTTAAAAATATTTGTGAAACTGCATTTTTTTACGGTTTGTAGTCGATCGATTATGTTACTTGAAAGGCAGGCGTTTTGGAAAACTGAAATACTTACCAGAAATAGCAACTGTTTCTCGTCTAATTTCTTGTAATTTGTTTAAAAATCGAAAATATCGTTGATGGGCAGACCAGGCCGGTTCGGTCTATGCCCGCCATGGCTACATGGGTGGTTGCGTGACAAGGTCAAGGTGACAAACAAAACAAAACAAAGCAGAATCGCAGATATTCGCAGCTAAAGTTAATTGAATGTTATTCGAAATAGTATTACCTATCAAATAAAAGTCATTTCAAGATGCGATCTGCTATGATAAAAAATATAGGCCTATTATATTACAAACCAATATATTTTTAGAATCCTTTGAAGAGCCTTAGTTATATAAAAAACACATGAGGTAAAATGTCTAGACAAATGTAAAATTTGTACTCAAAAAAGTTTACATACCTTCAGGATCACTATCCATCGCAGGAATTTGGAAACCAACACTCACGATAAAAGTAATCCACTCCTTTCTCTAATATAATAATAGACCGCGCCAGGTATATTGTGCTTGCTGCTCGTGCGGGCATATACTGGATGCTACAGCACGCACATGCGAACGCTCTAGCACTTGTCCCATTACAATTCCGCCCACGTATACTTTACCTACGTATATAACGGGTTTCAACCAAAAACGATAAACAATTTTTTTCATTTACTGGCCACCTTTTTGACGATTCAGCCCACTGTGCGGCGGTTGTTTGATTTTGGCCGCCAATATCGGCTGCCGAAGTTTGCATGGATAAAGGTGCTTTGGAGCTATCGTAGTTAGATACGTATCATTCATTTTTTTCGATATCAACCCCTGTCCTTGGACTTTTAAATTGACATCGCGTGGTGTTAGGCATTTTCTAATTAGAAAAATAGGATTTACTTGACCCTAATACCCACGAAAATTTGCGAGAAAATGATTATGGATTGTTTAAACAATTGGAAAATTTAGAAAACAAAATAGATGGTTGAGTTCGAAACTTTTGCCACTGCCTGCATTATCGGAGGATTACTAGTTACGTTTTAGATAGGATACGTTATGAGTACGATATGATATTAGAGTTTGAAATTGTCTACGAGGAAGGTACGTCAAGCTGACAGTGCCACCACTTAGAATTAAGATATCTCCAATACCATAATTAAGGGCTCATTAAGGGCTAATTTTATGCCCAAAATCCAAATTTATGGCTCCACAATTTTTTTGTAAAATGCATGGCACTGCCAACGTGACCGTCAAGCTAGCAGTGCTACATCTGGAAACCCAATAACTATTCACCACAACGAGTTCTTCCTCATTCTGTAATTAAGGGCTCATTAAGGGCTCACAATTAACGCACCATCCAAGCCTGTAACCCAATTATTTTTTTTTCTAATGCCTAGCACTGCCAACATGACCGTTAAGCTAGCAGTGCCACATCTGGAAACCCAATAACTATTCACCACAACGAGTTCTTCCTCATTCTATAATTAAGGGCTCATTAAGGGCTCACAATTAACGCACCATCCAAGCCTGTAACCCAATTATTTTTTTTTCTAATGCCTAGCACTGCCAACATGACCGTTAAGCTAGCAGTGCCACATCTGGAAACCCAATAACTATTCACCACAACGAGTTCTTCCTCATTCTATAATTAAGGGCTCATTAAGGGCTCATTAAGGGCTCACAATTAACGCACCATCCAAGTCTGTAACCCAATTTTTTTTTTCTAATGCCTGGCACTGCCAACGTGACCGTCAAGCTAGCAGTGCAACCTTTAAAAATTCGATCTTATTGGACTTTTCAGATCCTACGCCTCTGGTAGATTGTTCTTAGCGCTATCTAGTGGCAAAATTTCATTCGTTAACCTTGAGTTCCGCTTGTGTTCTTGATCAGCATTCTTTTGTTGTTGATAGTTACCTCTGCCTTGAATACGCCCACCTGCGAATAATACAGTGGTACAGGCACAGTAATTCTGAAAATGTTTAAAGTAGGAAGAAAGCGAAAAGTGGCAGAAAAAAGGGGCAGTATTAACGGTGATATGAAATAGAATAAATTATTTTTCCTTGAATATACAGAGTGGGCACGAGAGGGTTACAGAATAGGAATATAGTATTAAGACTCTGGTATACTGTATATAATCTGTTTTACCGGCTGAGAAAATTCATTGTATGCTCATCTATTTTATACTATACAATTCCTATTCTGCAACCCACTCGTGCCCACCCTGTATTATTTAATATGGCAAGGGATATTTTACACTTTTTGAATCGGAATCAATGAATGTTACTGCAGAATAGTGCGCATGTATATATGTATATATGTATATATACATATATATATATATTTGAAAATCTTTCTGTGGAAAAAAAGACGCTTTCGACTGCGCTGGGATTCGAGCCCAGGTCTTTCGATTGCCGGTTGAGTGCTCTAACCACTGAGCTACACAGGCGTCCGATATCTCCTTCTCCACAGGAAGATCTTATATCGCCTAGTGGCTCAGCCTTGCGGCTGTAAATGATTTCAAATTAAGTCGAAAGCGTCTTTTTTTCCACAGAAAGATTTTCAAATTCTTCTTGAAAATTATGTTTCTCACGACCCCGTGCAAAAGAGGCGCGAAACATATGTCAGATTCAAAATTACAGAATACGTAATTTAAAAATCTGTAGTCATCCCGCTTTTTGCGCGTAGCTCGCAAGTTTGAGCATGCCTGGGGCGCGCGATTCCATCGTCACGCTTCGCGCTCTATCTTATAATCTTCGCATACATATACATTTATTGTTTATAGTTCAATACTAAAGCTCAAGTCAATTTTATAATATTGTAGATGTAAATTGCGTATTCTCAAAGTTACATTTGTTTTTGATTTCAAATAAAAAAGGAAATTCCGAAATAAGAATTTGGAGTCAATAAATTTTTCAAGTTCTTAACTAAATTATTTTAAGAAATTAAAAATGTTAAGAATCTGAAATCTTTTAAAGAGAAAAGAGATACTTTCGGCTGAGTCGGGATAGTTTATTTACATTGCTAAACAATGTTCTATATAATATAGTTAAGAACTTTAAAAATTTATTGACTTCAAATTTTCACTTTAGAATTGTTTTTGGAGTGTTCAAGCTATCCCACAATTTTATAAAATCTCATAAATATATATTTTAGCCAAAAGTTATTTGAAATATTGTTGAAGAAATGTCATTCGTCAATTATGTATTCTTTAATTCTGAATCTGGCATGTGTTTCGCGTCTCTCTTGCACGGAGTCAAGAGAAACATAATTTTCGATCTCGATTGAGCAATCTGACACCGTATACACTGAGTATACTCAGAACTGCTAATCAGTTTATATGCACTTTTCTACAGTGGATTTAACTGTTCTGGATTTAGAGAGTTCACGAAAAAAATATGTATCTGAAATTTTAACGCATCGTACTTGACTTCTGGATAGAGCACAAAGTTTCCAAAGGCTTTGTATACTGCCCGCTGAGGAAGAACGGCAGTCCTAGAAACTTTACTTGGCTGCGCATGAAACGAATTCTTTTCTAGTCGCAGTTGGTGGCAGTCAATGAAAATTCCTAGTCTGGACATTATTTCTTAGTGAACGGCATAAGAAATCTTTTTAAACTTTATGCCCTATCGAGAATTTTATACAGCATTTTTTTCTCCCATAAGATACCTTTGTTTCAAATAGTTATTTTAATAGTAAATCTTAAATTTTTATAGCTCACTGTAATTGCGGTTCTGTCCTGCGCTGCGAAATTGACAATGAAACCTTCGCAAAAGAAGTTTTATTTCTTTGTAGTATCAAGAAGGGATCTGGAAAATGCGGAAAACGGTTTCTTCGACGTCCAGTTCGCTCTGAAATTGCCCAAAAGCTCTGTACTCAGCCTCCGGAAATATATCGCGCTGAAGAGGCTGGCAGGCGTATGAAGCCAGGTGATCCAGAGCCTTCAACTTTAAGATCTTTGGGAGTGCTGAAGAACGCGGTATATGAATATCGCACAGAGCAGTATCTGCATCCCGATCCGCGATTAGCACTAGAGCAGATGAAAACAACATACCTGGCGAACGTCATTCATGAAATTGGACTTTCCCCCTTTTTTGTCATTTTTTGGACGTTAACGCAGACTCACGCTTACTTGAACTGTGCAGAACAAGAACCAGTCAGTGTGGAAATCGATGCTAGCGGAAGTATTATTACCCGAATTAGATTAGTTGATGGATCATTGTCAGGGCCTATTTATTTATACTTAGAAGTTGTAAATACTGCAGCTGGTCAAATTTCTGTGTGCCAAATGTTATCTGAAAGACATACTGCAGTTGCAATAACGAAGTGGCTAATAACCTGGGTATGCTTGGCTGGGATTCCGCATCCAAAGGAGGTTACGTGTGATGCTTCAGTAGCTATGCTAACAGGTGCTGTAAGAGCATTTACACCTAATTTTACGATTGCTGAATATGCACAGTAATTAGTTCAAGCCCGAAATGAAGATGATACTATTCGTATCGTGAAAGCTATTCTAATGATAGCCAATTCAGAAACGGACGGGCGAATTCTAGCATCGGATGGGAATACCCAATGTGAGCTGAAAAAACGATTTCTAATTAGTCTTATAGATCCTAAAGATTTAAGGACTGATGAAGAAATTGAAGAGATTAGATCTTTTCCGAAGCCGGAAGAAGGCATGAGTGTACTAGATGACGACAGTGTACTTGTAGAAAGTAGTGATCTACAATCCTGGCTTTCATTAGCTACAAAGTGGAATGTAGAAGCCATGGAAATAGCACAGAGCGAAGTAGGAGAGCACGAAAGTGCTTACTTCTTACCCAAATTAGCAGAGAAGCTAGTGAAACACGTCAACTGGATTCCACTTTGGTCTAATGTTTACAGAGACCGGTATAAGTATGGGAAACTTCCTGCCTCTAGTGCATCAGTAGAATGCGAGTTTAAAAATGTGATGAAAAAATTTTTGGCGGGTAAACAAGTCCCTATGAGAGCAGACGTATTCACTCATGGGTACATTAATGATTATATTAAGGGACGTACCAATATTTTTATTGCGCAAGACATAGAAAATGCTCAATTTGCAGACAGTAAAAGCTCGGAAGAGAGTAACGTTTCAAGTCCCAGAAAAAAAAGCAGATCAGAAGACAGCCTGTTCGAAGAAAACATGTTGGGAAATACATTAATGGAATTACAATTGAATAGAGTAATGGAAGTCAACCCAACGAAGACGACTTCCAATGTGGAAAACTCTTTATCAGAGACTATTGCGACAGACATCGACAGGTTGAACAGCAAAGTCATGGCATCTGATTCTTCCCTCGGCAATGACGTAAATGTCGAGCGTTACTCCTATTCGGAAGGTACTGGAAAACATCTTAGAA
The DNA here is from genome assembly GCA_030998225.1 of Diplolepis rosae. Classification (NCBI taxonomy): domain Eukaryota; kingdom Metazoa; phylum Arthropoda; class Insecta; order Hymenoptera; family Diplolepididae; genus Diplolepis; species Diplolepis rosae. The sequence goes on from JAPYXD010000171.1 coordinate 764,205, forward strand.
ATTACTATACAAGTATTTTATATTAAAAAACTTCTTTTTGCAGTGTAGCTGTTTCATTGACATGAATTTATTAGTATATTGCATTACAAGGGACGAAACACAGCGATTGCAACGAGTGTGATGTTTGCTGTCCGACCGAAGCGAGGGCTGCAGTCACACGAATTGCTTCCCCTGTGTTTTATTTCGAGTAATGCATTTTATTTTATATAGCAACTCTTCTGAGTATCTGATTGGCTGTAACTATAGAGGGGGTTGAAACCGTAGGGTTGAAAATCGTAGTTTCAACCCGCTCTACAGGTACTGAGAATCAGATTTTCAAAGGAGGCGCTATGAAAACATATATTTATAAAGACTCAAGTTTTCGTTATGTATACATCTTGAGCTTTTCTTGCATTCGCAGAAGAAGAGAGATCGAAAATTATTATCGGAAGACTCTGCGAATTGTGTTTGAGGACTATCGACTCGGTAAGCCAGGGCATCTGCAAAAATTGTGAACATCATGACAACCTTGCGGTAGTTTTAGCAGCTAGATCTGTTGAGGACTGGAAAGGTCTAACAACGAAGCATGAAAAACAAAAAAAAGTTCTCCGACCAAAGCATTCTAATTCCAGAAATAAAACGGGGAAGACATCAAAATATTTAGACAAAAATGTAGAGACTTTTGATGCAATTTTCTCTGAAGACTTGAGCAAGATCCCTATATTACCTAATGGTAAAAACCTGAAACTTAAGGTAATGCATTGAACTCAGGAAAAAATATTTTTAAAAACTATGTTTATCATACTAGAAATCATGTTACTCATGGGTGGCTTGATTCAACTGGAATACATAACAACTGATTGCCTTGCATACTCTGATAAAATAAATATCTATTGTATAATTATGTACAATGGGTTGGCCATCAGAAATTTTGTTGAATTTTCAATGACAATTAAATTCTTTATTTCTGAGAATCAATGTATTTGTTTAATCAAATGCAGCATAGGCGGATTATTTGCCGCTTTTGGTTGCTAATTTATTATGTGAAAAAAGATTTTGTCGTGAACGTCTTTCAAAAAATAGAAGCTACTTCACTGAGTTGATATCAAGTTTACAAAACAGCAACCATAAGCTTGTTTGTTGCATGTAATATAATTTTCGATAATTTTGTCGTGTATTAAAATTTCTATGTCAATTTATTTACGGCAGAAAAATGGCAAATTCTCAGCCATTACCGAAATTTAAATTATTTACATTAAACATTTACATTTCACATAATAAATTAGCAACTAAAAAACATCAAATAATTCGCCTATGACACATTTGATTCGCTAAATTTGTTTCGCTAAGTTAATATACGTGAAAATAGCCCAAAATTTTGAATTAGTTTTTTTAAGTGTATTAATAGTATACATTCATACTAATCTTCTCCCGAATCATGGCGTAAGATGCAATTTGAATTTTGAAATGAATTCAATTCAGTCAAAATTTGACTTTTTTTAAATCAGTAACCAACTTGTGGCTATACAATCAGTTATTTTACACTGGTCCTCAATAAAGAATAACTGCCTGCATAGCCACAGATCAGTTGCTGATTTTAAATCAATCAAATTTTAAATGATTTAAATTTAAAGAGTGAGCATCATTACTTGCATTTAATCATGTACGTTAAATAAGTAACAACAATTGACATTGTAATCGTTTCAATTTCAGGCCATCCTACTTGGCAAGGTAAAATACTCATTGTCCAATACATGTGCCTTTGATTCTGTTTTTCAAATAATGCTTGTTGCTGCTTGCGATAGGCCATGTGTTAAGCAGATTGTAATTGAACTGCACTCAAAAATCCCAATATTTGACATGATAAAAACTGTGTTAAAAAGTGGAATAAAAACCAGTGCGTACCTTAAGCGCGGAAAATTTTTGAAAGAAATCAGAATGTTCCGAAAAATGTAAAAAACCTGTTTCTAGAAAAAGGATAAACTTTTTTGCATTTCCTCGTAACATTTTGGACACACAAAATCTAGCCAGCTACATTTTCAAAACAAAAATCAAGAAATGCAGCACGGATCGATGTGTGGGATCAATAACAACGACCTTTACTTCGAGCGGTGATTATTTCCCATTCAGTATGAAAATTATTTGTTTCAATGAGAACTGTAAATACTTTTTTCTATAACGTACAAACTAGCAATTTAAAGATATTTCTCAATCAATAATATTACAACCTAACTTAAATGTGACATATATGTAATATGTATAAGCTAAATTTATTTATTTTTTTAAAAAAACGTCATATTTCATATTCTTTTAGAAGCTTGAACATAAGATATCACAGTCATTCTATAGTTTCTAAAAAATTTTAATCACAGTAGAACCCAATTTATAATTACGACATACGATATATATAACATATAATTTCTAGGATCGTTTATTTTCATTGAAGTCGACTATGATGCAGATTTTCTGGAAATTCAGTTAGGAGAAATACAGCAAAGATTTAACGATCCTGTCAAAACAACTGATGTTTATGAGTTATCGGGATAGTCTTGTACACTGGTCCTAACCCTTATCTGCAGCTGAGAGGAAAAGAAAATGTGGAAATAGGACATTTCACGGCAGTATGCCTAAGAGGAAAATTGTGGGTGCAATACAATGATCTTAAAAATACGCCGAAAAAGTTGCATGATCATTCTAAAGTTTTTCCTACATTATTAATTTATTCACGTATTGAAGAATAAAAAAATATTCTAGCAACACAATTAGTTGATTTTAACTGATTAGAAAATAACTTATTGAGCAGACAGTTCTCCCTCAATAATTTCAAATAAACTAAGCTATGACTGATTTAAATTAAGAGAGTTTGACACCAAAGTATTTCAAGCAGGCAATGTATTAATTATATTACTATTTGCTGATATATTTTAAGAAACCACTGTATTCCTAGAAGCACGTGACATGCGTATTTGTTACTACAATCTATAATTTTGTTCTTGTCTAATTTCTTTTATAATTTTAACTGAATTGAAGTGGAATAATCCGACGCCAAAGTATTATAAGCATGTAATATATTATATTATTATTTGTTGATATATTTTCAGAAATCACTGTATTGCTAGAAACACGTGACATGCGTATTTGTTACTATAATCTATAATTTTGTTCTTAACATTTTTCAAAATAAAATGCCTTATTAGATAGTTGACTTCGAAATTTTTTTTTACAAGAATTACCTTCCTTATTTTCCCATTCGACATTTTTATCGCCCTCTCGTTCTCGAATTGACAATTTAAGACGGAAGCAAAGAAACGAAGATTAAAAAATGTAATGAAAAGATATCAGAGACACGGGTTTCTAAACAACTCATATGCGTATGTATTACGTAATGTTGTAAATCTGTTAATTTTTGACTGATTCGGCTAGCTTAACGGTCATGTTGTCAGTGCCAGGCATTAGAAAAAAAAATAATTGGGTTACAGACTTGGATGATGCGTTAATTGTGAGCCCTTAATGAGCCCTTAATTATAGAATGATGAAGAACTCGTTGTGGTGAATAGTTATTGGGTTTCCAGATGTGGCACTGCTAGCTTAACGGTCATGTTGTCAGTGCCAGGCATTAGAAAAAAAAATAATTGGGTTACAGACTTGGATGATGCGTTAATTGTGAGCCCTTAATGAGCCCTTAATTATAGAATGATGAAGAACTCGTTGTGGTGAATAGTTATTGGGTTTCCAGATGTGGCACTGCTAGCTTAACGGTCATGTTGGCAGTGCTAGGCATTAGAAAAAAAATAATTGGGTTACAGGCTTGGATGGTGCGTTAATTGTGAGCCCTTAATGAGCCCTTAATTATAGAATGATGAAGAACTCGTTGTGGTGAATAGTTATTGGGTTTCCAGATGTAGCACTGCTAGCTTGACGGTCATGTTGGCAGTGCCAGGCATTAGAAAAAAAATAATTGGGTTACAGGCTTGGATGGTGCGTTAATTGTGAGCCCTTAATGAGCCCTTAATTATAGAATGATGAAGAACTCGTTGTGGTGAATAGTTATTGGGTTTCCAGATGTGACACTGCTAGCTTAACGGTCATGTTGGCAGTGCTAGGCATTAGAAAAAAAAATAATTGGGTTACAGGCTTGGATGGTGCGTTAATTGTGAGCCCTTAATGAGCCCTTAATTATAGAATGAGGAAGAACTCGTTGTGGTGAATAGTTATTGGGTTTCCAGATGTGGCACTGCTAGCTTGACGGTCACGTTGGCAGTGCCAAGCATTTTACAAAAAAATTGTGGAGCCATAAATTTGGCTTTTGGGCATTAAATTAGCCCTTAATGAGTCCTTAATTATGGTATTGAAGATATCTTAATTCTAAGTGGTGGCACTGTCAGCTTGACGTACCTCTACGAGGACATCTATCGGGAATGTAGCGGCTTCCAGGCTGAAGCAGAAAAGTCATACCTGTTTCATCAAATTCTTTAAAAATTTAAATATATAAAACAATTTAAAAAAAACAATAATTGTTTTCGAAATTCCAATTTGGTTATAAAATGCTTTAAATTCTGTCATTCATTAAATATAAATAATAAATTATTTATGAATTTCAAAAATCGTGATTTTAGCATTTTGGCATAAAACTACCAATCTTGATATTTTTGTGCATTTTCAGGGCATAATATAAAGGAGTTGCGAAAGTCAACATTTCAAGTTGTTTGATGAGAACTATTCGTGCAATATTTCTTAAAAATTAATTGAACTCTGATTTACAAAAAGTTTATAACGGGCATTTTTTAGCAAACAAGATTTCCTCCCCCGGCAGACGCGGAAAGCCAAGTCCGATCAGGGCGCAGAACCGCGGGTGGAGGCCCCGATGCGATTTCCACTGGCACTCCCCGTTGTTACGCTCTCGACGCCCATCAAGCTCCCTCCTCTTCATCACAAGTGTGACGAATGACTCGATGAGCGTCCAGAACCGTTCAGACTGGAGCACGAGAGGGACCATCGTGTCAGGAGTGAGCTCGGAACCCACCGCCTGACCGAGGACCTCCCTATCCACACACCATTTTGCGCAGACGAAGAGTACGTGCTCTGCGTTATCCACCGGGAAATCGTAGTAGCAACACATCTCCTCGTCTGTCTTCTTAAAGCGCCTCAGGTACGCGTTGAAACAGCCGTGGCCCAAGAGCGCTTGCGCCAAATAAAAGCCCACTTCCCCGTGCTTTCTATTCAGCCAGGGAGCGAGCTCCGAGATCAGGCGGTAGGTCCATCTCCCTGTCTGCTCAGTATGCCATCTCATCTGCCACTTCTCGACGAGTCTGCGCCTTCCATCCTTGTGGATGGCCTCCTTTGCGCGAGTGATTTCCTGCAGGTCAGCGCAGGTAAGCTCCTTACGAAGCTGAAAGGTCTCCTGCCCTTCCTCCACCTATAAATCTATTGGCGGGATGCTCGCCAGGATCAACACAGCGCTCGTCGAGATAGTTCTATATGCTGAAACTATTCTCAGCGCGACAAGTCTCTGCGCCGAGAACAGCTTCTTCTGGATAGCATGGTTTTGCAAGGCATTGGCCCAGACCGGAGCTGCATAAAGCAGCTTCGAATGGACCACGCTCGCCACCAATTTTCTTTTCGCTTCCCTGGGTCCACCAATCTTTGGCATAAGCCAGGCCGAGTTCGCTCCACATTGGATAACTTTGGCAGCTGCAATTGTTAGGTGTTCGCAAAAGCTAAGCCTACGATCCAGCTGCACCCCCAGGTACTTAATGCTTGTTTTCCGCTCGACCTCATGCTCTCCGAGAACGATCCTCGGGTATTGGAAGGATCTCCTGTCCATAACGAGCAAAGCCTCGGTTTTCTCAGGGGCCATTTTAAGGCCTCTGCTATCCAACCAGCGCTTTGCTCGCCACAGACTTTTATTGATCTTCAGCTCTAGGATTCCGACGTCCTCAGCGGCGCACACGACAAGTGCGTCATCCACCAAGCCGACGATGCTCGTTCCAGCAGGTAGGTCCATGCGCAGAAAGTCATCGTACATGACGTTCCAAACGAGTGGACCCACCTGCGACCCTTGAGGAGAGCCACTTGTCATCTCTTCTGTAAGAGACCATTTGTCGCCCTCGTATATCACCCACCTGTCGCTCAGATAGTCATCTATCATTCGCAACAGGTAGTCTGGAACCTTTTTCCGCATCATCGCCTCAATGCAGATGTCCCATCTCGCGGTATTGAACGCATTGCGTATGTCAATGCTAATCAACGCACAGAATCCCTTACGCTTACCAGTTCCTTTTCTTGCATTTGTGGCGATGTTAACCACAGCTTGGATGGCGTCCACAGTGCACCTGCCTTTCCTGAATCCGAACTGGTTTTCTGAGAGACCGTTCTCCCCGACCAAGAGTGCCTGAAGCCGTTGTAGAATCAACTCGTCCAGAAGCTTCCCCATCGTATCCAATAAGCATATTGGTCTATACGACGAGGCAACCCCTAGAGGTTTGTTGCCCTTCCTCAGCAGGACCAACCTCTGCTTCTTCCAATCTGCGAAGAACCTCCTCTCCCGAAGACAGGAGTTAAAGGCTTCTAGGAAGATCTCCGGGTATGCCCCGATCATCTCCTTGAGGATCTCGTTCGGCACCCCGTCAATACCCGGCGCTGTATTTGCCTTAAGCCTTCCACCCGCTCTCTTTAGTTCTTCGAAAGTGAAGAGTTCTTCGCGCCGGACCACGCAGGAACTTCGGTCCTGTCTTTGGAACGGCTCCACGCAAGCTTCGCACAATGTATTGACTCGATCGGGATTATCCAAGCCCGGGGTCTTTCTTCTAGCCACCAATCTCTTGGCGACTATTTTGAAGGCGCGACTCCATGGGTCCTTCTCGACCTCACCGATCAAGTCTTTCTATCATTGAAGTCGTCTTTTCTTTATGCCTCGCCTCAAAGCTGTTTTTGCGCCTTTCCATGCCTCGTGCAACATAGCATCCCCCTTTGAAAGGGTGAATTTTCGCCGCGCTGCGAGGCATTTTCGACGTAGGACTGCCAACTGGTCGTTCCACCAGTACATAGAACCTTTGGCTTGCCTGCGCTTACGGCGAGGCATCGAGTAGTCGCAAGCCGCGACTACCTTCTGCCTCGCCGAGCGCACAGTAGCTTCAAACGACCCAGCAGGGCAGACCCAACCAAGCTCATCAATGAGCCTTGTTTCTTCGAGGTGTTCGCGAAGTCTTTCCCTGCTGAGTCGTCTCGTGTTCCAGGAGGGTCTCCTTCCTTCGCCGCCCCTACCCTTATCCACCGCTTGACACCGTTGTTCTAGAGTAAATTCGATGCACCGGTGGTCACTCAAGGTTATTACCTCGAGGACCGACCAGCCGCTTATCCTTGAAGCGAGGCGAGGTGCGGCAATCGTGAGATCAATTATTGACCCCCCCGTTCCTAGTCTGAACGTGAATTCCCCGCCCTTATCCAAGACGATCAGGTCGTTCCTAGTGACCATCTCGCCAACCAAGATTCCCCTCCTATCTAGGCGGGCCTCATCCCACTCGGGCGACTTACTGTTGAAGTCACCCCCTATGAGGGACCGCCCGACAGCCTCGCTGAGGCTCTTCTCAAGGAGGAGGATCTGGGTCTCGAAGACCTCGAAGAGATCGTTGGGGGAGAAGTAGCAGCTGTACACACGCACACCCGCCACCTTCACCTAAACGAACCCCGCGTCGGTCTCCAGGAAATCCCCGACGCTACAAACAAGGATGCCCGCCCTCCTTGACATATCCTGAAACCAAGAAGAGTTTTCAGACCATTTGTACTGCTCACTAATGAGCATTACATCGGCCCCCCTCTCCCTGGCAGTCTGCATCAGAAGGTCCTGTGCATCCTTCCCCCTTCCGAGGTTGAGTTGCAGGAACTTAACTTCCTGCCTCTCAACCTCCGAAACTCTTCCCGGCAGACCAGGCAGGAGCCGCCACCAGAGACATGGGCGACATCTCTATCGCCCCTTTCTAGAACCGTCAGGCACCTCGGTGTTGCCTTGCAGCTCCTGGCCTTGTGACCCGCGACACCGCATCTTTAACAAGAATTCCTCCTGTCGGGGTTGCTGCAGCCCCGGGACCCATGGCCCTAGCCAAGGCACCTGAAGCATCGGCCGACTTCTGCATGCTCGCGTATGCGGCACGCAACCCACCCGATCCTAATTTTACCTAGCTGAAGCCAGCCGGATCACTGCAGTCTTCACCCAACCAAAGCGGGTGAAGAGCCTGCAAGACCCGTCAAGTGCTGGTCTGCCCAATGCCAAGCACAGGGCAGACACAACCACTTCTTTTTCAACGGTCTCGTTGAGGTCCCTAATTTCGAGGAACCTCGTCGAGACCAGGGCTGAAATTTCTGCCCTCTCCCCGACCGCCCGGTCGCGCTCTTTGTGGAAGGCCGAAACGTCTCCCCCCTTTTTTAGGACCAGACGGACTCCCTCCTTCCTGGTCCTCCGGATAGACAGGACCTCAATTCCTGCTTTCCGGGGGTCGACTTACGCCTTTATTTCCTTCAAGATGTCGGCGTAGGTCTGGCCGTCCTTCGCCGACACCTTGATGGCGTCGCCCGACCTGGCGGGCATGGAGCGCTTCGACTTAGGAGTGGCGGTAGTCCCCTGCGCTTCCTGCGCAGGGTCCTCTGACCTTTTCTCCTTTTTTTCCTTCTTCTTCTTTTTTCTTTTTTTCGTGACCACATGCCAGTCTCCTTCTTTATTTGGGGGCTGGCCCGTGGTCACCTCAGCATAAGGTTTTCTTCTGGATTTTCACCCCGATTTCCAGGAGGCACTTGTGGGTGTTGAGCATACCGCTCAACACCTTAGTTGCCTCATTTACTGAATCTTTAACCCAAATCCACTTCCCCCACATTTTTTAATTTTTGCTCCATAAATATTTTTTACCAGCGCATCGTGCGTAGAGGAGCGGGTCGGAATAGTTGGAAACGGGTGTACCTTCGGACCGAAGTCCTACCCCAGTTCCCTGAGGCCCAACCTTCGCTCAGCCGGTCCCGGAATACACGGACAGACCGGATTCGCTCGAAGCAACACAGGCTCCGACACCTGTGTTCAATACGCACTACCTGATCAAGGTCCCGAAGGGGCTGGCTTCTGATCCCGCATGGCACACCACCTCGGCAGAGCTAGGCTCACATCAGCCTCGCCTCCTCGTGGGCCGGGGAAGACTCCACTTGGCGACGAAGCACTCTCAAGTGGGATGCCACACGGAAACGATCGTTCGAACTGTCCTTGGTCACAGACTGCGGAGGCTATCCAGTTTTCCCCAGGAGATTCCACACACCAATTTGTTCTTAGCCTCATTCAAGAGAGAGCTCGTTTCTAGAGTCCTCTCTCACATTCGAAGGACACATATCTCAGTCATGCGGCGATGACATTCATTCATTCCACTCATTCTTCACAATCACTCGCACTGTCATACACAGCGATCTTGGTAGATCTGGTCAGATAAAATTTCCAGATCTAACCAGATCTTGATTTTGTCGAGATCTGACCAGATCTACTTCAGATCTGATCAGATCAACTTTAGATCTGATAAGATCTGGTCAGATCTCGATAAAATCAAGATCTGGTTAGATCTGGGAATTTGATCTGAACAGATCTAACAAGATCAACTTTTTTTCGCGGGTAAATGAACCCTTAATTATAGGTGAGCCAATATTGTGACATGACATCATCGCGCTGCTAACTTTACCACCTACCACGGTGAATGATACACTCTTTTAATGATCGACATAATCGACGAAAATGATTTGGAAAAATTAGTAAATATATTCTTAAGCATTTAAAAATATTCTAAGACGTTGTGAATAAATATATTTATACTTTAATTTGCCAAAATTCATTATCATATAGAAATATTTATTGCTCAAATTGCATTCAGATTTATAATTCTTTGATGTAAATGTACATCTATAAAAGTTATTTAGAATGTGAAACGCATCAATAAGACAACAAGCTCGAAAAATATTGATTTGCATTAATATTTTCTGTCTAATCTAACTTTTACAAAAGTTAGTTAAAAATGAAGCAGGCTTTTAAATAAAAAATTAATAATCTCAAGTTTGTAGTTAAAAATTTATTCTAACAATGTACACTTATAAAATTTCTTGAAAGAATTGAATAATTGAGGCTAGTCAACTAGAATATAATTATATATACGAGCTTGGGAGCTCCATCCTAATTTCAATTTGCCCATATTATCACACCACAGTTAAGAAAGCTTCTTCAGTTCTCTAAAGCTTGCAAAACTTTACTTAGTGAATGCAAGCTGAGCATGAAAGACGATGTTCTGAGTGCACAAGTCCGCGTCTCACTTTTTGAATTTTTAAATAAATATCGTTCTTCTTTTTCAGCATCTCGAGGTCGACTACTGTGGCATTATAAATTACTCTGATGAATTTTTTTCCCTTCGTCTTACCTTTAACAAAGTAACAAAATTTTATCTTTTTTACCTTTCGCTTCTCTCCTATAATGAAAAATTACCGAAGCACTCCTCCCCTGTCTTTGCCCTGGGAAAGGTTTAACAGTTGAGGGAAATGATCCCCAGAAGGATCTAAGAGGTAGAGCATAGTTAGAACAAATTAAAACCATGAGTGCACCGTACATTGGGTGCTGTACATTGTGAAATGGGTATGCACAGCAACGACTATCAGCAAAAATAACGTTGAATACTTCAAAATCTAGAAATGTATTCGAAAAGATTAAAAGTCTCATTGTTAGACAAGTACTTTGCATAGTCCCTATGTGCTGAGCGTTACCTTCTGAGAACTCCTAGCGTCGCAGCATTTGTTCCGTCACTCCGACTGTTTCAGCAACATTTGCTTGATTTTTCGTTGTTGGTTCACTTTTCAAAACGTCTGTTCTTTCACTGGAATTAAAAGCACTTCCAGCATCGCAAAATTTCTTTCGCCACTTCAACTGTTTCAGCGATTTTCGATGTTGAAAACAAAAAAGATGATTTGGAACAAACTTTCAATGATCCTTTAGTCAATATACGACTTAAGACTGAAGTAGATAAATCAAATGATGAATAAATTGAAGTTTCAATACAGAGAACCGTATTGACAGACAAGTATACTGTTGCGTTTACTCTAGTTCAAATGAAACCACTGTCACACCAGAAGAAGCTCGTTTGCATTGTTTCATCAAAATGAGGATTCATATACCAGCAGGCAATCGTTGTTGTCGAATTCTTTTGATAAAAAATCGATTTTATGAAGAGTGTCTTAGCTGCTTGAAGGTTTATTCCAATTCTTCACGATGTATAGCACCCAGTATACGGTGCGCTCATGGTTTTAATTTTTTCTAACTATGCTCTACGTCTTCGATCCTTCTGGGAATCAAATATGTTTTAGGACATGAATTACATATTTTTTTCGTGGAAGATGAAAGTGGTACTCGGAACAAAACCCATGAAAAAAAATTTTAAAAATTTCTTTTTTCAAATGATTCTGTGGAAAAATGTTCATAATTTTTCCTAGCATCCTATATAAATTGGTCAAGCTGTTCTCGAGAAAAACAACTTTTTTTATTTTCCTCCTGACCCCCATAACTCCCATAAAAATAATTTGTGGAAGATAATGCTCCAGGGTATTTAACTATTGATCGATGCCATCTTATGATGAAAATATGGGTCTAATCGGGCCGGGAGCAGCACACACGTGCTTATCCTGCTATGCCCTTTTTGGTGTGTGTCAAAATGATACTACACACAATTTATGCATAAACAATTTAAAAAAAATTGATTTGCAGGGTGGATAGAAGGCTTATTAATAAAAATATTCGCACGTACTCAGTATTGCGCTGACTCGAGTCAGAAATTTTATGTTTTGTACTTTATTCGCTGACTTAGAGATATCAGGGATCACAGCCTGTCTATTATTTCCTCTATTCCCTCTATTTAGGAAAATTTTCTTCTATTTTCTCTATTTTCAACCGAAAACATAAATTTGAAAAATAAATTTGTAATGTAAATACTAAAACTAAAAATTACATTAAATTAGAAAAGGTTGTAAGACTATCTTTTACTATTTATGATCGATTTTTATTATAAATCGTAAACTCTAAAACAATCATATTTAATGCAATGGCTCTAAACTGTTTAGCTACAATTGATGCTAGTCTAATAAAACAAGTAAAATTAAGTTTAACTTAAGTATAAAAAGACTGCTAGAAGACTGTACTTTACGATGTTTAAGTTGTAACTTAAGCCCATTATCACTTACAGAGTTTTTATAGCTTCATTAATTTATAACGAATATAGTCAGATATTCAGTCAAAGCTGTTTCATTTTCTACTTACTTCACACATATAGTTTTGTTAGTTTGTATCAGGTGTACAAATCTTGATCAAATAACACAGGTCTGCAAATAATGGGTTTGTATTTGTTGTTGGAAAACGAAAGATCACTTCCGCGGTAATTTTTGACGTAAAATCCGAATCCGAAATCAGAATCAGCCTATCACGTCAGGATTTTGAGATATTTGAGGTTATGTCCTCAAAAAATGGGGGTTTTCGCTACATTTGAGGTTATGTACAGGGCACAAGAAATTTTTTTGTTTTTTTTCTCAAATGTCATCATTTAGCACTATCCTTTCCCTTCAAAATGAGCTATTAAACAGTCATGAGCGATTTTTTTTCATAACAATACGGCCATATCAAGTTTTGACATTTATCCAAACAACCTTATGAGCATTCACATTGACTCTTTGGTGCATACCATTCTGCATTCGAAAATTTATCACTTAAATGAAGCACCCTGAAAAGTGAGAGGCAAGGGGACTCACGTTAATAAAGCACCCCGAATGGTGAGAGGCAAAGGGACTCACGTTAATAAAGCATCCCGAATTGTGAGAGGCGAGGGAACTCACATAAATAAAGCACCCCAAAAAGGACAAAATCCTATTACGTCCACGTCGTATTTCCTGGGTAACGCTAAAAATAGCAATTTTCGGACCCTGAGAAATTTAAGGTTGTTTATGCTAGACCAGTAAATTGACTCATGAAAGTTGACCTGCGTAATACATAGAAAAAACTTCGCATATTGTACACATGCATTCGTACTCAATGACTCGAAAATATATCACTCGAAAAACTATTTGGTGTTATAATTATCCATAACTGTTATAGGTTTGCTTATTTTGAAATATAATAGAGCATAATCCTGTAATAATCGTAGAAAAAATCTTTCATACCACAAAGGTAAATTAATGTTTTCAGTACTTTTTGATTTGCCATTAAATGATATGTTACGTTTGAATATTGCAAACAGGTTCAAATTACATTTATTGAACATATTTTATAAAATTATAAAATAAAATTCTTATCATTAGAACATTTCAATTCTATTCACCTTTTTTCATTTATATCGTATCCACCAAAAATTTTCTTCATCCGATGCTATAAATGATTTTTTTCCTCCATAAAATCATAATTCAAATTTTCAAGATGAAGATTTTAATGTATTAATAAATATTAAAGGTTTGATACTTGGATAAAATTAATTTTATGTAAGAATAATTTTAAAAAGTTATTTACCTGTAAAAAATTAAACTCTTTCAAATTTAATCTGGACAATTATTCACTTCCTCTAGAACAGAGAAATTATTACTTTATCTTAGTTTGACACTTATATAAAACAATTGCTAAAGTCAGATGAATAGATTATTGTGTTTTTCAAACAGGAAAATATTTTTACTTACTTTTTCATCTTTTAACTATAACTAATACGTTAAAACATCGTTTGTCTGCAAATCTTTTTTGTTTTAATATTACTTGTCTATTAAATTGGCAATGCTTATTTAATAAGTTATATTTATTTTCTACTTGCTCATTTCGTTTTTCATGAAAATTATATTGACTCTTGTTATTCTATTGTGGAATTAATTTTAGTTACAAGGATGTGGAGAAGGCGTGACGTTGAAAGGCTCCACAATCTTTTAAAATATTTTTGTAACATGAACATTCTTATCAATATCAATAATAAATACACCAGAACACAAATCTTATATAGGAATGTAAAAAAAATATCAAACTTCTTAAAATTAAAATTACAGTCAAATTTTGTCGGTAATTTTTTACAAAAGGGTGTGAAGTGTCACGTGAGCATACATGCCACACTAGCGTTCCCGCTGATATCTGTATCGGAGCCAATGTGAATCATTTCGAACCAATCCGAAAAACGTTTTGAACATTCTAAGAGAAATCCTATTAGTTGTGCTGACTAAAAGGTCACAACTATTTATTTTTAGTAAGCAGTAACAAAAAAATTGTAAAACTTACCAATGCCAAACAACTTTACCAAAACTGCGCCGGCTTGGCGGCCAAGAATGAATCAAGTCAATTTGATGTGAACCGTATTCCAGTGAGGGCGTTCTGCATCGACCGGAACAAATGGTAGTCAGAAGGGGCAAGGTCTGGGCTATAAGGCGGGTGGGGTACAACTTCCCATCCACTGTTTTCCAAATAGTTCTTAACCGGAATAGCAACATGGGGCCAAGCGTTGTCATGATGAAAAATTATTGCCTCGTGTCTGGTCGCATATTCCGGGCGTTTTTCGGCTATTGCTCTCTTCAAACGGATTACCTGTGTTCGGTAGAGTTCTCCATTGATGGTTTCACCCGCTTTTAGCAGCTCATAATACAGCACACCATTCTGATCCCACTAAATACAGAGCATTACCATCGCGAAATGGATATTCGGCTTTGCCATTGATTTGGCTGGTTGGCCGGGTTTCACATATGATTTTTTGCGCTTGGGGTTGTCGTAATGGATCCATTTTTCATCACCAGTAACAATCTGATGCAAAAATGACTTCTTTTTGTGGCGTTCCATCAGCATTTCGGACATGCAAAATCGCCTTTCAACGTCTTTCGGCTTGAGTTCATGTGGAACCCAATTTCCTTGCTTTTGAATGAATCCGTCTGCTTTTAAAAGTTTCGAAATGGCTGCTTGAGTGACCCCCAAAGATTCTGCGAGCTCTTCTTGTGTTTGGCAACAATCTTCATCGATTAATGCTTCCAGTTCTTCATCTTCAAACTTTTTCGTCTGCCCAGGACGTTCTTCGTCTTCCAAGCCAAAATCACCACTTTTAAATCGTGCAAACCACTCTTGGCACGTTCGCTCAGCTAGAGCATGTTCACCATAGACTTCCACCAAAATACGATGACTTTCGGCAGCAGTTTTCTTCATATCAAAGTAATGAAGAAAAACTCCCCGCAAAAACACTTTTTCAGGCACAATGTTCGACATATTTGAGTGGAAAAAAATTATTGTTGTTTACGCTTCAAATGAATGACATATACTGAAAACGACGCACAATGACAGTAGCTTTCCAACGCATGTTCGGAATACTGGAACGATGGAATAATAATCAAGTTACGCCATCTCTTAGCAAACCGCATGAATTAAGTTATAGATCCAATAAGTATGCTACTAGTTTCTTTTTTGTAAAATTGATCAAATTCATTTAGTTTGAGAAAAGTAATTATTTTATTTTCATATGTAATATTTCGTGTAATTATAAGTCTTTGATAATAGTAAACTTCAAGAAATAATTCTACAGACGAAATAGATTTTCCCTGCTTATCAACTGTTTTGAATCGTTTTGAAATCATCTCATATATTGATTACTTAAAATTTTGCTTCTGTTCTTCATAAAAATGAGAAGAATTAAATCATGGTAATTTTTAAGTATAAGTTGTGACGTTGCACTTTTTGCAAGTCACAAGATTCAGCCAGTTTCAAGAATTCATGATTTTATTGAATTTTTTAATTTAAATTATTAAGTATATTTTATTATTGAAGAAAAATCTGAAAGCTGCACGGATTTTCAAGACTGCAATTTATTTAATTTAGTCCTTTTAAATTCGAGAATTTAGTCTGCCTGTATTTCACTGAAAGTTTATTTTTGAAGTGTTGAAATCGTCATGAAATTTTCCAAGATCATACTGATGTTTATTTCATGCAGACTTTCTTCAAGAAATTGAAGAAAAGTGTTATTTCTTGAACTATATACTTCTTAAATTCAAATTCGTCGTCTGCTTCGCGCCTCTTTTGCACGTACTCGAGAAAAATACAATTCTTAATTTCGACTCGATAAACGAAAGCGTGAAATCTAAAAATAACTTGTAAACTCAAGCATTGTAACGAAGTCCGTCTTCGTGCACCTTCGGCTTTACACGAAGCTGGTGACCGCAGCGTGTAGCAGAGTCGACACACTGACACGCTACGTTTGCATGTGTTTCTCCCAGATGGGAACGTGGTGGGGGCCGAAAAATCCCACGTTCTGGAGACACTGATGAAATCCCAGTTCAGAAGAGATTATTCCAGTTGGGCCCTGCACACCTTTAGTCACGCTCCTGCATTGATTTTATTGATTAATTCTTTCAATTATTTTTTTTTCCTGCGAAAATCTACCCATAGCAACGTTAATCAGAATTTCTAATCTTGCCCAATCAGAAGCTCCATTTCAACTCTTTCAAAACTTTTCCGGTTGCGAAGAAAAATTACAACGCACATTGAAGAATGAATTCCCGATCTTTCGTCAAGCAGCTTCCAGAGCAATAGGACATATTATTGTAGTGTATTTTATTGTATTGTGTCTGATTATTTTTGTTTTGTGTAATTTTTGGGATTACTTCTTCAATTAAGGTAAAGATTTATTTCATTGATTCAAAGAAGGAATATCGTGTCTGATTTTCTGTGGCCTTTTGTAGTTTCGAGTTAATTTCAGCCTTGATGTTATTGAAACACAATTTTGAGAGATTTTTCTTGGCTGAATCAAAAATATTTGATTTCCCCTGTGTTATTCTGACCCTCCTGAATTGTGAATTTTAAATGTTAATTTTCCTTGTGTCATTTTGACCCTTCTGAATTGTGAATTTTAAATGTTAATTTTCCCTGTTCTATGTTGATCCTCCTAAATTGTGAATTTATTATTTTTGGTGCTTTTGACTAATTTTAACAGTTAATTTCCCCTATGCTGTTACGACCCTCCTTAAATTATTAAATTATTTCCCAATTTGTTGATTACCCTAAATTAATTTATTTTTGGATCTACATTTGATATTGTATAATGCAATATTTCGTAAGTCTTGGAAAATATAATAATATATAATAATATATTTGTTATTTCGTCCATTTTGTCTCCGATAAAATATTTTCTTTTGTTTCCGATCTTCAAAATTTTACCAATTTTATATTTCTTTTGAATAAATTTGAATTTTACTTAATGAAATTTATTTGCAGTTTTAATTTAATTTAGATTGATCTTTAGATTTCTATTTTTAGCATAATTTTTTTTAAATTTTAATTAAGAACCACCCTCTCTGCCATTTTCCAGCGAAGGGTCTGAGCTAGTAATTTTTCCAGTTCACTAAATTCATTCAATTTAATATTTAATTATTTTATTGTAATATTTATCGTTTGAAATCCAAACTTTTGTCCTTAAATTTCTTTTTTTTACTGATCCAAGCAAGATCTGGCGCCCAAGCATTACATTTGTTTTATTTTTTTTTATTTTATTTTTTTTTTATTATTTTGAATAATTTAGTGCCGAAGGTTGCGTCCTGGCTAAAAGGGTCGCGTCACAAATTGTAAACTTTTGTACAGTTTGTGATGAAAAATATGTCAACAATTATCATTCTTTGTTACATTTTAAAAAACCATAATTAAAAAAGTTTTTTTCCTAAACAATTCTAACCTAAGAAAGTTTCCATTGACTTTAACCCAAATAAAGTAGACAGAATCATGAATTTAACATTTTTTTCAAGGTTGGAATTACTATTTTAATCATTTACGTATAAAAGAATTCATCAGGTTCTAATTAAGATATTGAAATAGTTTTTAATACAACTATTCTCCGTTATGTCGAAAAAAAAATATTTTTCGTAATAACTAAACTGGACAAATTAGTAATAGCAATTAACGCAATAAGTAAGTTTTAAAAAAACGTATTGGTAACTTGTATTATAAGATCAATACAATGTGGGAATGCATGAAAAGGGTCCCGACTACAAAACGGACCGACTAATCGGATTTTGTAAGTTTTAATAAAAGTTTTAATTATTCCTTCTTAGTTAATCTAGCTGTAAAAACTAATATGGTTAGATGATACGGAGTAAAATACATACTTGTGACCCTTTTTTACATGAAAAAATGGGTAGCCACGACTAATACCAACTCTTAGTGTACCTCGTTTGATGAAAAACGGTTGAAAAATCGATCCGACCTAATCCGATTTAATCCGAGGCAACAATCCGAATAAATCCGAAACTAATTTTTTTTAATCCGAATCATTCCAACCTCGGATAAATTCCGATTGATTCTGATTGAAAATTCGGTTTGGATTGATTTGGATTGAAAACTTGATTTCGTTACAAAACCTTTTTTGGATTGGTTTGGAATGATTCGCATTGGCTCGGATACAGATATCGAAATGAATCGGGATAGTTCTGATTGGCTCGGAATGAATTTTTATCCAATACTTTCGCCAGGAATGTGTTTTTGGTTCATCTTAGTACAAATTTTCGAAAAAATTTAGAGCTAACCGTATTTATAATTTTCCCAGTTCTATTTTGTACAAAAATATTTTTTGCAAAATTCTTTTGTATTCTATAATGTTTACCAAATTTGCAAAAAATAATATTTTCATAAAAATGTATCTTAAATGAATACAAAATTTGATTTAGTAACGTGATCGGGTGGGCCCATGGCTTTATTAGTTCTACAAAGTTTTAGTTTATCTGTCCACTTATATTATATGAACTTTCAAAAAGTCCTGAATTGAGATTATGTGTTTTCTCTTCTGGAATAAAGTCCTTTAAAATTGTACATAGCTGTAAATAAACGTGTTTTTTCACGCCAGAGTCAATGAGAACTAGAATGAAACCACAAGTATTATTTTCAGAATTCGTAATGTGTTCACAATATTTTTCATAATCTATGGCACTTACTGCTAAAATTTGGATTATGGAATCGAAAGAGCATTTATTTCTGACTATAATTTTCCTATTTCTGACTAAAAAATGTTTTCTAAAACTGCCACCATTCTTAAGAAGCAAATCTTTTGTAACGGGCACTTTTTTAGCAGTAGCTACTGCGTTGTGAATAGATTTATAATCGAGGTAAGGTCGAAAATAATGAGATATTTTTCTAGTTTTCATCTTTAGTGGAGATTTCATAGAAGATTTTTTCTTTAATTTTGGAGCATCATCAAGACACTGATTTAACAAAACATCTATTCTTCCCTCTTGATTTCGCCACTTCTCATTTTGAATTAAATCACAGTCCAGTACAACTAGGCTTTCAGTTAATAAAACGTCTTCTTCTCTCCCTTTATCTTGCCAAATATCCTTTATATTTGATTCAAAGATACTCGATGCATCTAATTCCATAGAATTTAAAGAATAAATGCTTGTTTCTAAGTCAGGTTCATTAGGAACTTCAACATCATCTTTGGTTTCGATGACTGCACTGCTGTGCACAGGAATTAGAATTTTTTCATTACAAAGGCTTGAGAAATCATTTCCGTTGTCAGAAGTTATAGAAAGTCTGCTATCGCCATCTTTATTGGTAGCATTCTGCATCTGCTGGATAATTTTGTTTTTGTTGGAATTGAAAAACTTCTTTTTACGATGATCCGTTAAAAGAGAATCTGCCATTGGTGCCTGACCTTTCAGAGCCTCAAAATGAAATTTAAAAAGCTTGTCGGCACGAAATGGTCCATGTACCCGTTTGCGGAGAACACTATTCTTCGGCTCACCAAAGTCCCCTTCTACGTAACAACTTGTAGGTCTTACGTGCGATGAATTATAATAATTTCGCATGACTGTTGTCCATAAAGGAAACTGTGTCACCAGGGTACAGAGATGTTTATAGAATTTTTCTAATCGATGTGGATTTGCTCTTTCAGATTCAGTTTTTTCGTCTTTACCCTTTTCTGCTCTACGTTTTACGTCGGTAAGCCATTCATCAATACTTTTGTCAAAATCGGGCTCTTCATCCAAGAAACTTTCGTCTTTTTGTGGGTGGAGCCCACTATACGACATTTTAAAAACAGTTTTTTGATACTCTTCACTATTTTCGTCGAGTACTAAGTGCATCGCTTCGTGTTGTTCCTCTGCTATATAAGTTAATAATTTTAATCGAGCGTTTTCAGCAGGGGATGGAATTGCATTGCCGAGTATTATACCGGCGTAACGATGAATCGTTAATGTCAAAGTAAGAAGCAAAATCTCTTCAAAACGGTTGAAGTCATCACAGGATACTATAAGTGCTATACAGCATATGAGAAAATCCTTAACTACTCTATTGGCTGAATTGAAGCACTTTAGACGGCAGAAAATTGCAATTAAATGTGCCACATCAAATCTTATATATGTAGCAGGCTTTTTTTCAAATTATTTATTTTTAGTGCTAAAAAATATACTCTGTTAGATTCTTTATTTTGAATTTCATTAAAATCTCGGGACTCTGCAGCTAAAAGAGCTTTAGAATAATTTGAAACTATTTCAGGAGGAATAACTCCTGTTTCCACTAACCAGCAATTCATAAAATGAAGTATAGTAATGGTATCTTGCTTTGACGAAAGCATCTGTTCCACAGAAACAGTTATGCCAAAAAAGTTTATGACTATTTCAAACAAAAATATATTCGCTGTCTTGATATTATCTATTAATTGCAAAGGTTTTTGAAGATACGACAGTATTCCTGTAAAACCGAAATTTGTTCTGGCAACAAATAATTAAGTATAAAGGGATTTATTCCGACAAAAGTAATACTGCTAGGATACGGAGCTCTGTATTTCAATTTATCTAGAATGAGGACTGGATGGTTTCCATCTAATGGGTCAACACCCAATTCTTCATCCCAAATTCAAAACTTTCCAGGCAATGTTTCTTTTGGTATTAGCAACTCCCTCCTTTAAAACGTGTTGCCCAATAAGCTTACGCTTTTCATTTTTTAATTGTCTCTTGAGAGGTTCATGAGAAGTATCTCTAGTATCTTTGGTTTTAATTTTTAGCCATAAATCTCCACCGTCACAGGGTTCCGTTTTTGCAATTGCATGAAATTCATTATTGCATACTTTACTTTTTCATTTTACTTGAATATAAATATATGGTCTTTCAGGATTTGACGACACAGTAGCTTTTTTAAAACTGAAAGCACAAGGTATTCGATACTGCAACCAGTGTTCGTCGGCTAAAATATCAGTCCATACGCCAGGCGCTAGTACCAAATATTCTCGATTTTTGTAATTCTTTTTTTCTGGTTTCATTCTGTTCCATAATTCTTTTCTTATACATAAATTAAATTCTTCATTTTTATTATTCACATAAAAAGAAGTGAACTCGGGTTCACAAAAATGTGTCGGTTCCGATTCGGTATAATCTAAGCATTCAATACTTGCTTTCGTAAAATTGACGTTTTTATTAATATTTTCTTTATTATTGTGTAGTTCAATTTCCAATTTCGTAAAAACTTTGGCCTAAAATCCTCTTCTGTTTGCACGTAAGTTTGTGTAAATATCGCGTGGCGACCATTTATTTTCTAATTTATCACAAATATTTTTGTAAAATTTGTCCGTGCATGTAGGTAATTTTCCACTTTATAAATACTATCCAAAAAACGAAATGGCGTCAATAGCATCTTCAACTGTAACTTTCGCTGATCGCGGCATCTGTATACAAACTGCATAATTTAAGCGGTAGATAGTTCATATAATATAAGTAGACATATGAAATAAAACTTTGTAAAACTATTAAAGCCATGGCCCAACCCGATCACGTTACTAAATCAAATTTTGTATTCATATAGGATACATTTTTTATAAAAAAATTGTTTTTTGCAAATTTGGAAAACATTATAGAATACAAAAGAATTTTGCAGAAAATCTCTTTGTACAAAATAGAGCTGGAAAAATTATAAACACGGTTAGCTCTAAATTTTTTCGAAAATTTGTACTAAGATGAAACAAAAAAACATTCCTGGCGAAAGTATCGGATAAGAATTCATTCCGAGCCAATCAGAACTATCCCGATTCATTTCGATATCTGTATCCGAGCCAATGCAAATCATTCCGAACCAATCCAAAAAAGGTTTTGTAACGAAATCAAGTTTTCAATCCGAATCAATCCAAACCAAATTTTCAATAAGAATCAATCTGAATTTATCCGAGGTTGGAATGATTCGGATTAAAAAAAATTAGATTCGGATTTATTCGGATTGTTGCCTCGGATTAAATTGGATTAGATCGGATCGATTTTTTTATGTAAAAAAGGGTCACAAGTATGTTTTTTACTCTGTATCATCTAAACATCTTAGTTTTTACAGCTAGATTAACTAAGAAGCAATCATTAAAACTTTTATTAAAACTTACAAAATCCGATAAGTCGGTCCGTTTTGTAGTCGGGACCATTTTCATGCATTCCCACATTGTATTGATCTTATAATAGAAGTTACCAATTTTATACTTGTTGTGTTTATATTCTAAGGTTGCATTGTTTGAAAAACGAGTGTAATGCTTTGCATTCGGAGGCTTTAGGTTTTGTAAATAGTACTGTTACAGAGAGAGGTAGTTGCAATTTTTGTTTGGACAATTTTTGTATTAGTTTGAGCCTTTGAGAATTTTACTTATTACATTGCCACAACACATGGTTTAAATCTTCTGTTTCATACCCACATTCGCATCTAGGGCTATCTATAATATGTATTTTAGCTAGTGAAGCCGCTAGGCTGTAGTGGTTTGAACGACCTCTGTTAATCATTGTAACTATTTCACGGGGTAGGTTCTTACGATAGAACCATGGTTTACTTTTGTTGTTGTGATAGTTTTTTATAAACTCAATGCCACTGCCGTATTCAGTCATGAGTGTGTTGGTGTTGTCCCTAGCAGTTTTTCTAGCAATTTCCTTTAAGTCTGTGAATGGTATCTTCCACTTATCAATAGCAGCATTGTTGGAGGCTTCTTTAGCGTGATGGTCTGCCAGTTCGTTACCTAGATTTCCTTTATGCGAAGGAACCCAATAGAATTTTACTTTGTTTTTATCAATTTTGTTTGTGAAGTTAATGACTTTATTTCTAATTTCGAACAGATAGGGCACAGTACGTCTACTACCATGTATTTTAGGAGGGTACTTAGAAAAGTGAAAATGAGCATCAGCGCCGCCAAGTTATGATAGCAAGAACTAATATCAATCTAAACAAAACGCCCGTACCCCGCAACCCGATGCCAATAAGAAGGTGGGCATTGAATGGTATTGAAATGTCAAAATCGGGAAAGAAAGGGAGTCGAGAATTGAACTTTTGAATGCCTTTTAATGCCTAGGAATTAAAATGCATTCAAAAGTTTCATTCTCGATTCCATTTCTTTTCAGATTCTGACATTTCAATGCCATTCAATGCTCACTTTCTTACTAGGTATATTCAAAAGATCGGGAAATTTTTAAACATAAATCAATGATTTATACCATCAGATTTTATCAAAAGAATGTCAAACTGTGGTTGCTATGGTTACAACAGGTTAAAAAGAACATCGGTAACGACAATAGCGCCACCACTTGTTGATAGCAAACACTATAATTCGTTCCCTTTTTCACCTATATGAGTGGACCCACTATGAGATAGAGGTTGGTTCTGATATCAAATTTTATATTTTTTAAAGATGTGAGGACACTGAGTGAGTTTGTGAAAATTATAAATTTATGTTTGTTAAAATTTAACGTGTATTCTACAGCATTTAAAAGTGCGATACTTTCGGCAGTGAATATAGAGGCATTTTTGTTTATACTAAAGGGTTTCCCAATAAGGGTGATATGTTTTGAAATTGAAAAAAAACACTGAATATTCATTCGGAATTGATCGAAATCTTTTTTATTATATTGGATATTCTATGCCATTTATGATTTAAACAATATATCGGCCAAATGTCCCCCGAGACTTGAGCCAAAAATGCGCCTCATCAGAAAAGATGATTTTTTGATGAAAATTGGGATCATTTTCAATTGATTCCAGAGCCCAATCCGCGAACTCCCGACGCAAACGATGGTCATTAGGCTTCAGTTCTTGGGCCAGAATCATCTTATAGGGATGCAGGCCAAGATCCAATCGCAAAATACGCCAGGTAGTCATCCTGGACAGGCCCAATTCCTGAGATCGGCGTGGCACGGACAATTCACGGTTTTCCTCGATACTGGCCTGTACGGCGGCTATATTCTGTGTAGAACGTGCGGTACGCATACGATTTTTAGGCTGAGTATCCAATAGAGTAAATTCACTCTCCAACTTATCGCTTATTCGACGAATTGAGAGCGCGGATGGAGCAGAATGACGACCATATTTTGCACGACATGCTCTTTGAACACCGACAAAACTTCTCGAATTTTGATAAAATAATTGGACAATTTCCAAACGTTGTGGAAGCGTGAAACTACTCATGATTAAATGAAAAACCTTACTGATGACAACTGACAGCAGACGTCAAAAATTTCAGTTCAAATGAGCCCGATAGGGACATTCAAAATCATATCACCCCTATTGGGAAACCCTTTAGTTATTGAAAAGGTGGAGTATTCAAGGCAGACCGAAGCACATCCTATAGATTTAGATTAGTTGTTCAATCGTAGTATTTGGGTCGTTGAGCTTTGACAGTGATCTGCCGAATCCAGTATTGATGTCAAGTTCTCTGGTGACAGTTTCGTATTGATGTGTGTATAAGTTATAATGATTTTTACAATATATTTGCGAGTTTTGCTCGATGTTGTTTTTAATGCAAGACAGTAGTAAGCTTTTTTCTACGTCAATCTATTTGTTTAAAATTTTATTCCAAATTTTGCTGATGGTGTCATGGACAAGTTGTTGGTTATGAGAGTGCGCCTTGAATAGGTAGCAAGTGCTTAGAAATTTTGTGCGTTCTTTCAAAGGTAAAAGTTTTGATTCGGATAGTAAAATGTTTAGAGGTGTGCTGATGCGGTAACCAAATGATAACCTAATAGCGATGTGTTGTATTGTTTCTAATTTTTTGATTTGTGCTTTTTTTTTAGGGTAGTATATGAAACAAGCGTAGTCTATAATGGATCGCACAAAGCTTTTGTAAAATATAGATAAAAATTTTGCACTTGCACCCCACCAGGTACCTCTTAAAAATTTTATAATGTTCATTGATCTGAGACATTTTTTTTTGTATATAGTCTACATGTTCTTTGAATGACAATTTGTAATCAAAGAGTAGTCCTAACAGCTTAACTGAGTTACTGGATTTTATGTTAGTGTTTTCAACTATAATTTCAGTTTCACCTGGTTTTATTTTGCCCTTGTTAAAATGTATAAAAACAGTTTTTTCCTGGTTCAAATCTAATCCTAAGTAGTACAGATCATCATAGATAGTATGGATGGTTTTCTCAATTAGCTTTTTGCATGTCTTGACAGCTCCACGGCTACACGAGATTCCAATGACGTCAGCAAATTGCGATATTCTTACACCTTTAGGGATATTATCCGTAATTTTAGCAATATATATACAATAAAGGAGAGGGCTCAAAACTCCCCCCTATGGAACTCCTCTCGAAATACGTCTACTATCGTTTTCAGTTAGATCAGTTGTTACTATTCTCTCATACATTTGGAATTTAATAAATTGAATCAGATTGAGTGGACAACCAATGTCTGCTAATTTTTGTAGCATAATTTCAATATTTACGTGATTAAATGCACCACTTACATCTAAAAAAGCGGCTAGTGCATCATGTTTTTTGGAAAACGAGTCCTCTATGTTAACTATTAGGTTAGTCAGATTATCTACTGTACATTGGCCTTTTCGAAAGCCTGATTGGCTTTTAGGTAAGACGTTGTTTTTTTCAACCCACCATTATAATTTGTTTTTGAATGTGGTTTCAAGCAGTTTATTTGAACAGAATGTAAGTGAAAGTGGTCTGAGTTTTGAGCCCTCTCCTTTATCTACAAAATGAATAAGTGTGTTTTTATACTGTTGTGGGTAACTATTAGATTTGTACGTTTCATTAAAGATATCGAGCAGAAACAGTTTGTATTTTATAGGTAATCTTTGTAAAGTATCGTAGTCGATACCGTCAACACCAGGGCAAGAGTGAATATTTTTATTGTTCAGAGCTTCATTAAATTCCGCAAAAGTAAGGGTAGAGCTAAGTAAGTTATTTTTCTTGCATTTAGGGTACCAGTCAGGGTCCGTCGCACACTGGGCTGGACTGATTTTGTCCAACGCCGCTTCTATTTTGTTGATTTTATGATGGTTTTCAGGAGTATGACTGGGCTTTATCTTGACCCACTTATTTTTAAGAATCTAAACATTGTGCGAATGCTTTGTAATGTTCTCTACGTTTAGACTTAAAAGTTTTGTTAGCTATTGGACAACGTTTTTTATATTCAATATAGTCATTTAGTAGTTGTGTGTGTTTCCATTTTAGAAAGGCGCATTTACGCAGTCTTTTAGCCTTGTCGCACTCCTTGTTCCACCATCGGACTGGGTTATTGTGAATTTTATTGTTAACGATTTCAAATTAATTAGTTGAGTTTGAAAGGCAATCGAAAGACCTGGGCTCGAATCCCAGCGCAGTCGAAAGCGTCATTTTTTCCACAGAAAGATTTTCAAATTCTTTAAATATTGTATTTATTGTTAACATTTTTTTTGTTTGGCGTGTGTGTCTTAATTGCGTTTTTTATGGTTTCTATAAATTTGTCATATTTTTTGCTTGCACTGAGTTTGTCATATTCTACTGACATAAAAACGGAAAGCTCTTCTTCTAAATACTCATTAACTGATAGTCAGTTAGTACGAATCGATCTTGAATTAAAAGTTTTTTTACGGTAAATAGTTTTATCAACATTAATTTGTATGTGAATGGGGAAGTGTTCAGAACCCCACGTTTCATCTTCCACTTTGACTTCCACTTTTTCAGATACAATGGAATTGGTGAAAATTAAGTCAATGTTTGAAAATTTATTGGTGGCTTTATGAATGTGGGTATGTGTGCTGAAGTTATGTAAGATTAAATTAGAATTAATAATAGTGTTGATTAGACTTAATATATCATTTGTGTATTCCAGAGAAAGACTAAGCATATCACTTGATGAGTAGGATCTTTCTATAAATTCTTGGAAGCGTTCAAACGTTATGATGTAACTGTCTGTTAGTTTATCTAAAGCTGGAGCCAGAAGTTTGCCTACTTTGGAAGCATTAGTGTTAACTTTGAGCATTTTTTTGTCTTGATGATTTTCTGTAGTTTTGGATTTTTTATGTGAGGGTTTTCTGAGGTCTGTTGGTTCGCCTGCAACTATGGATTGAGCTTCACTGAGTAGTTTTGAAGCAGATTCCAAGGAGCTAGTTGAAGCAGTAGAAGGTGGAGCTTGTCTTTTGGGGGTTTTAGTCATTGCATGTGCATCATTGTTTGCTATGGTTGTATCGTCGTATTTTTCTATTGCAATTATCTGCATTGGTTCATTGATTGATTGCCATGGTGAAAAATTTGTACCGCATCAACATTCGCATTCAGACAATTTACAGCTCTGTGTCCGCTTTGTTTACATATGTAGCAAATAGTAAGATCTGTGGTAAGGTATATCCGGTACTGTGTATTGTCGGTTTGTATAGTGAGGCTATCTGGAATGACGTCATCCTCTTTTATATACACTTGGCGTCCAAATGATAGTATGTGTGCACGGTTGGGCTTAGAGAGACTTGCGCGAATTTCTGTGATGCTAGATACCGGCTTGATACCTTTTTCTTTTAAAGCTTGTAGGATCGATGAATTTGTTATAATAGGGCTTACGTTAGAGATAACAACTCTTTTGTTTTTTTCCATTAGTGGCCTGATTTTAAGAGCGTACTGTTCAACTTGTATGACTTTATTTGTGACTTTGTTAGCATTTTCCTCGCTATCAAAGAAAACACAGACACGCTTACCAGATATTTTTGATATATGTCTAATATGTACAGTATCTATAATGTTTTCTAATCCATCAATGTAGTCATCGTTGGTGCAATTGAGTATAGAGTCAATTATGATGGCTTGCTCCTTCTTGGGTCTGATTTCTGTAGCAGTGGCTCCAGCGTAAGACATTAGTGTAGGTTGATTGTTTACAATTACTGTGGATTGTTTATGTGACTGTGTGTTATTTGTAGTAACGTTGAGTTGGGTTGTATTTGTTAAGTTGGTGATTTGGCCCCCCTCTTCAGGAGGATTTTGGGTAGAAAGAAGCATATCAAACTGCTAATGCAGCTTGACTGCGTAAGAAAACGTTGATTAAAGTATCAATGTACGTAGCACTTGAATGCCAAATACTAACAAACGACTAACAAACGATTCCATTTACCAGGTCTAGAAGTATGAAACAGGAATTTCCCTATAGATGGTGCTTGCCATCAGTTTAGGGACCACACGACCGCTTCTGCAGCGCCATCTTTTCCCTCTAGTAGCTTAGAAAGATTTCCAGCAGACAACAACCCCAAGTTCGATATACCAGTGTATTTACTACAAGCATCAACATGTCGAGTTTTGTGCTTACGAACTACGATTTGCGGACAGCACTGGTTTTTTGTTATCACTTGAAGAAAACTGCTGCAGAATCGCATCGAATGCTTGTCGAAGCTTACACTGAACATGCTCTTGGAAAAACACAGTGTTTTGAGTGGTTTAAAAAATTCAAAAGTGGTAAATTTGATGTGAGAAACGAAGATCGTGGAAAACCACCGAAAAACTTCGAAGACAACGAATTGCAAGCCTTACTGGATGAAGACGATACTCAACTCAACAAGAACTCGCGGATTAACTGAATGTGTCGCATAAAGCCGTCTCCATTCGTTTGAAAGCAATGGGAAAGATTTAGAAAGTCGGAAAATGGGTTCCACAAAGTCATTTTTCTTCACGATAATGCCCCATTACACACACCGAAACTTTTTTTGGATAAATGTGGGCCTACTTTTGAAACACGTATACCATTGATAAGAATATTCAATTCATATACATTGTTGCCAACTTTACAGACCTCAAAAATAGCCCGGAATTCTAGTATATTGAGTTTTTCAACTTTTAAGTTTTTTATGTACTGGAGGTGCTAATTGATCTGGCACTCACTACCTCCACTTACAATTCTCTTTATTCAAGGAAAATACTACATTCCAAAAGTCGACATTGCCGCCCAAAATCAGCCCGAAATTCTGGAATAGTTTGTTTTGTCCATAAAGTATTTTTCAAAATTGAGGGCTGCTTTTCAGTGATAAGGGTTGTTTTTCCGAATTCAATTTTTTGCTTATTTTAAGAGTCCGAAAATAGCTTGAAATTTTGGATCTTATTGTTATGTCCAAAAAGTATTTTTCAAAATTGTGGGTAGCTTGTCAGTGATAAGGGTTGTTTTTTCGAATTTGATTTTTGGGTATTTCAAGTGCCTACAAATAGTCTGGAATCCTAGTATAATTTGTTTCCAAAATTTTAATGTTTTATGTACTGGAGAGACTTTCTACCGGGACAATCACAAAACCATGGTTTTTTATTAACATTAAAATACTGTTTAAAGAAAAATGTTTCGACATGTTTAATTTAATTTATTGGCTCTTCTAAAGTATTCCACGTCTAATGATAAGAAAAAACGATTACGTCAAAAATTGACAGAGTAATAGCAATTTATGTTTTGAAAAACACTAATTGACGATCATTTTTTATGGCGAAAAATTGAGTGTTTTTAATTTTTATCTAAAAAACTATTAAGTTTGCATAAAAATTATATAAAGATAAAAAATGCGTCATGGCAAATTCTACATAACGGTATTTTTGATTTTGTGAATGACCGAAAAAAAATTTGTATCACGATTTTCGTGCGCGATTTCGAGCGTTAGGCGAGTTATTGCTAGTGGCCCTTCAATTATTCATCGAACTTCCTTGGCAAATTAAAAGCTGCATACTAATCCGTCGCCAGGGGAAATATAAATTGATGCAAAAAAACCCAAGTCTGTATTCTTGAAGTTTTCCTGTCTTTGAACAACCCCTTTGCATGAAAAACCACCCACCAGGAAAAAACATATTTTATCTTTTGGCATGCGCGTCCGATACTTGTGCAAAAATTATAAAATATTAGGAATGTGCCTAATAAAAGGAATAAAGTCAAATAAAATAATCAGAACCACCTCATCATGAAAACCAGCCCCTTATGAATCATGATCAGTTAATTTTCAATTTGGCAATTGGGCATTAAATTAGCCCTAAATTCTCTGTATGTTATGAGCTGATTTTAACAACATAGTGATGCCAACTTAGCGGACCTAAGTTTTACGACTAATATAATTCTGCTAGTATGCCGTTCAGAGACTAAACATTAAAAAGCCGCCCTTTCCTATTAGCTATGAATCTCTTCGTCTTATCAAGTTCCTCTCGCTGGAAATGGCAAGCTCAGAAAGGATAGGATGGATTGATATGCTTGCCTGTGGTAAGGGGTTGAACGCATACTCGTTCTCCTGGTCGTTTGATCCGTCGCGTCTTGATGGCGCCCCGACAGCCAGACCCAAGACGCGATCGATCTTCCAGTCTGCGGAATCATGGAAAAGTTAAAAGAAGAGTGGAAGTTTTGGTTCAGGTTTGCAATCTTGTTACCTCTACGTGACTATCAAAACTGCATACATCCAACTAAAAAGAATAAAAGATAAAAAAGAGGTTGGTCGATTTATCCCAGCTTAATTTAGATTTCCTATTACGTAGAACAAATCAAATGTCTTTTATAGTAAAACGGAGGTTATAAAGGGCCTGAAAGGAATCCTACCAAATTTTTCATTTAAGGTTCTTAATATTGTATCTTTTGAAGAATTCATATCATAACACAACTAATTTGATTGCATTATTAAAAATTGGGTACAACTTTTAAAGACACGTATCAACTGACTCACGTGATGAAAAAAATAAATACAAATTTCAGTTTTTCTTAAGATAAAAATTAATTTGTTCAATTATTTAGAACCAATTGACGCTAAATGACATTACTTGATTAATTCTGAATAACTAAGAATCATTAATTTTAGTAGGATCTTTTTCAAAACTTGCTTTAGTTATTAAAACTAAAAATATTCTATTTAAGTCTGTTTCCATGTACCTTAACTTATTATAAATTTGTGTTCAAAAATTTTTTTTTCGTGTGTCTTACTTGAGATATGTCCTGAATGGGGTTAATAGCCTCATTCATTGTATCATATCTAGAGAGCTTGTTCAGTAACTTCTAACTTTAGCTTACCAATTTTTTTTTCTATTGTTGAGGGTATCTGTCTCCCTAATTCTCACGATGCAACAGCTGCAATCTATAAACATCAGAAATAAACTAATGAGGAAGATGAGATCCTTACAGCGGATTAGCAATTTAAGAATATTAATTATAAATGGATAACATCTTGGTAGCATTTAATTAAGTTTCTCAGGGTTTATTAGCATTCAAATAATTTCCTATTTTCCATAGCCTTTTCTCACTCATTTCTTTTACCTTTTAAATTATTATTTTCCTTTTTCCTCTCCCAAACTACTCTGGCAAAATTGCAATACCTTTCTGAAATTTGACGGCCTATTTACCGAAAACTCTTTTCTAAATTCACAGAAAAAAAGTCCTTAGAACTAGTTCCAGATTAGCGGATACAGAAGATCATCGCTCATAACTTTATAAAACTTCTTAAACGTTTTAGAAATACTCTAGGAATGTTTCATACACGGAGAGAATTTATTGACGAAACATCACCCAAAAGTTGAGAAAAACAGGGACATAGAGACATTTGGGGAAAGTTTAAAATAATTTTTCGCGTTTATTAAAAAACAAATTCTACATAACACCCAAAGAGTTAAGTAAACTTTCAAAGCTTAGAGTAAAAATTTAGAATTGCAATAATTCATATGAGGAGTGTAGTGCTTGCAAATATTTTATCATAAAGTAACCTAAAATAATTGAATCTTTCACCTAAAGTTGGGTAACATTTATTCTGTAAAAAGATTTTAAGTTTTCAACTCCATAGTATGAATCTTTCATTTGAAATAAGTCAAAGAATGAAAACTGTTTGTGAATCTTTTCGAAAAAATATCATTTATTGGATCTATAACTTAATTCGTGCGGTTTTTTTCAAAATTTGAACGTTTATTCAAGAAAAACATGTACAATAGTATTATTCCAAGTATTGTTCATCTGAAGCTGTGATTTTTTCCCATCTTTCTGGCAATTTGTGGATTCCATCCCAAAAAAACTGCGCCGGCTTGGCGGCCAAGAATGAATCAAGCCAATTTTTGATACCCTGTTCTGATGTGAACCGTATTCCAGTGAGGGCGTTCTGCATCGACCGGAACAAATGGTAGTCAGACGGGGCAAGGTCTGGGCTATAAGGCGGGTGGGATAAAACTTCCCATCCACTGTTTTCCAAATAGTTCTTAACAGGAATAGCAACATGGGGACGAGTGTTGTCATGATGGAAAATTATTGCCTCGTGTCTGGTTGCATATTCCGGGCGTTTTTCGGCTATTACTCTCTTCAAATGGATTAACTGTGTTCGATAGCGTTCTCCATTGATGGTTTCACCCGGGTTTAGCAACTCATAATACAGCACATCCTTCTGATCCCACCAAATACAGAGCATTACCTTCGCGCCATGGATATTCGGCTAAGACGTTGATTTGGCTGGTTGGCCGGGTTTCGCATATGATTTTTTGTACTTGGGGTTGTCGTAATTGATCCATTTTTCATCACCAGTAACAATCCGATGCAAAAATGACTTCTTTTTGTGGCGTTCCAGCAGTATTTCGGACATGCAAAACCGCCTTTCAACGTCTCTCGGCTTGAGTTCATGTGGAACCCAATCTCCTTGCTTTTGAATGTATCTGGCTGCTTTTAAACATTTTGAAATGGCTGCTTGAATGACTCCCAAAGATTCTGCGAGCTCTTCTTGTGTTTGGCAACAATCTTCATCGAGTAATGCTTCCAGTTCTTCATCTTCAAACTTTTTTGGCTGCCCAGGACGTTCTTCGTCTTCCAAGCCAAAATCACCACTTTTAAATCGTGCAAATCATTTTTGGCACGTTCGCTTAGCTAGAGCATGTTCATTATAAACTTCTACCAAAATACGATGACTTTCGGCAGCAGTTTTCTTCATATTAAAGTAATGAAGAAGAACTTCCCGCAAAAACACTTTTTCAGGCAGAATGTTCGACATATTTGAGTGGAAAAAAATTATTGTTGTTTACGCTTCAAATGAATGACATATAATGAAAAAGACGCACAATGACAGTAGCTTTCCAACGCATGTTCGGAATATTGGAACGATGGAATAATAATCAAGATTCGCCATCTCTTAGCAAACCGCACGAATTAAGTTATAGATCCAATATTACATTATAATATTGCAAAGTGTAAACCAAATCTCAATGTAAGTTTAGCGTGAGTTCGAATATTATCTCAACTCTTTGTTGTGGAACTTTACCATTCATTGGCGAGCTTTTGTTCTCGAGTATGTTATGGTTTACTCAAGAGTTGAGGAAAACGGAAATTCTTATTCACACGGGTCACACGTCACCATAAATATATAAATATACATTTTCCAATCGTTTTCTAACGCCTAACATACTAATAAGTTATTCTTTCCCACCATTCCATTTACTTTAAATATTAATCTCCAAATACATTAAAGAAAGGTTAATTTTCACTTACAGGAATTTCAATTCAGTTTTTAAATGATTTATTTAATTTTTCATTGGAAGAAATTGTATCTTAGACTATAATTATTAGGTATGAATTTCCTCGGGGGCCTTCAAAATTTTGATCCGTCACTGGCAGACTTAGGGTCACCTACAATACTTGACCCGGCTACAAATTTCTCACAAGCGGTAATATATTTACCCAGTTAGTATATAAAGACAATTCGAACCTTTAGACTCAGCGACAAACGAGCGATATTTAGACATGTAGCGGCGTATTATTATACTTGTAAGTATGAGGTTTATGTTTTCGTTGTGTTAGTATACTGTGTATATATATCTTTCCTTCTGTAATCAAATGGGTTATGTGTGCGACCATGTGTGTGCGAGCCACACAATGGACTCTTTGGTTAAAAAAATCTGAATGACTATTAAAGATTAACAAAAATTATTTTACTCAACTATAGGTGAAAATTTATTCAAATGTCTTCATGTCCCCGTTTTCCTCAACTCAGTCGAGTAAAGTTTCAGGAAATAATTTCTGTTGTGTAATTTTTAAAGTAAACCTCAATTCTAAAAAGTTCAATAAAGTGTAGATAAAAATGCATGAAATAGCGTTAAAAAGTGATATAGGAATTGAATTGGAGGTATTGATCAAATGGAATTTAAAGTATCGAGTATTTGTGAATTCTTTGTATAGTATTATAAGCTTTAGAGAACAGTTCTCTAAAAATCTTGTTGTGTAGTCGTCACGGCGCAAGCGCCAGTGGTAGTATTAGTAGCTGTTTTTCAGGGATGATGAGAATGCATTTACGCACGACTCGGCCAATGCAATACCCACTAAACTCAAAACTCCCTTGTTTCCTCGCCAAACAATGACTCCGGAAAGGCGTTAGCATTACTTCAGGGTCATTGTCTATAGGCACAATTCGCCGTACCTTAGCGCTCTTTTGGTTAGCCTCCATGGACTTTATTCATAGCCTCTGTAAGACTTCCTATTCGGAGCCGCCTCCCGAAAAGCCGCGCACCTCGTAGTCCCCGGGATATGATCGATCCGAGGTTTATCTTCCCTGGCAGAGCAGAGGTAGCACTGCATTTTGCCTTTTGCAGGCCCCCGCGGTGTACCCCGCCTCACCACATTTCTTGCAGCACCTGCTGCGATCTGACCCCCGACCGTCCGCCGCCATGTAGCCAGCGTCAAGGCAGCGATAGCATAGGTTTGTCTCCATCTTTCTACGGGCCCTGCAAGAGACCCACCCAATCTTGATGTGGGCTACCTTTAGTAGTTTCTGGGCCCTTGCCTCCTCTAAAAGCACAACCGCCTTTATAATTGCTCTATAGGGCCTCTGTGTCATGCACATTTTCATTTCCACTGATGTTTCCTCCTGAAATCAGCTCCTGACTGCTTCTGTAACCTCCTCCGACTCCGCGGTGGGATCGATGTCGAGTATCTCCACCTCGACCGTGGGGATGATGTGACGGACAAATCCGGTCTCTTCAACTATGTCGCGAAAGGCAGAGTCCAGCCTCCCTCTGTCTTTCGCAGCACATTTCACTTCGACCAGGAGGTCTTTTGTCCTTGTCTCTTTTATCCCTCCTATTTTCAATCCTAACTCCTTCTTAGATTTCTTCTTGCGAAGGTCCTTCCTAACAGAGGCCTCCACCCACCGCTCTGGTAGATTTGAGGTTCTTAGCCTCTTTTCCTTCGGCTTTTTGGCGGCCATCGCCACCGGGCTGACGGTAAACTCCCTTTGCCCCTTACACGCGTAGTGGATAGGTTCAGTCGGTAGTTTAGTAATGCGTTAGTTTAGTTATAAAAGTACGATGATTCGATCCCGCAGCGATTGAAAATAATTTTAATATCGTTTAAACAAGCAATTATACATATGGGGCATAATTTCTCAAGTGATACCACCCCAAAAAACGAAGTGGTCCGATCGGGCTCAAAGTTTGCCTGATCAGAGTCCTATTTGATGGTACTTCCTACAAAAAATTTTTTTTCGTTTTGACAAATATTTGCTGAAATAGGGGGGCGGGGGGGGAGGGAGTTGCAATTTCAGACTTTTGATGGGAAGCCGTTTTTTTTCGTATTCAAACGAATATAACTTATTTCTTTTTGCATAAAGCAAAATTTTACTCCATATATTTTTTTCAGTCTTTTTCGTGATCTTTCAACTGGTTGTAACCATTTTTGAGAAAAATCAAAATTTGACCTCCATTTCCGAAAATCAAAAATAAATTTGACTTTTTCTCAAATTTGGACCCATTTTATTTTTTTAAAATCATCTAGTTAAAAAGCTGAGATTTTTTCTTAAAAAATACCAAAAGTTCAGGATGGCGTTCTTTTTTTTTTCGAGCAATTGTGCGATGAATAACCGGATGCTCTGCCGGAGCTGAGGCCACGCGACCGTTCGCTAACGTCTTCACACTGGGGTATCCGTAGAAACCCCTCAAGCTAATTTTTTACATTACATAATACCATACGCGGTTAGTGTAACTGCTCTCTGCATTTACAGAGTTGGGACTGTCATTGCTAAGTTTTAAGTTACAATGCCTGAATTACAGTTATTGTAAGATTAATTTTGAATAGGTTTTGAAAATTAAATCTATTGAATTTATATCTATTTGTTGAATGTACAAGAAAGTGATGTTTCTGTTTATCTGGGTGAATTATTTGAATATGAGTTTGATGGATTTTGTTTTTTTAGAACCTTCTGTCTTTTAGCTCG
The DNA here is from genome assembly GCA_030998225.1 of Diplolepis rosae. Classification (NCBI taxonomy): domain Eukaryota; kingdom Metazoa; phylum Arthropoda; class Insecta; order Hymenoptera; family Diplolepididae; genus Diplolepis; species Diplolepis rosae. The sequence continues at coordinate 800,603 of JAPYXD010000171.1, forward strand.
TTCTAGCTTGCAACGTTCTTCAAAGCATTACATACTCACCCCTCAAGCTTTATTCCACTGGGCAAAGAGTAATTGCAAAGGAACCTCTCACAATACGGGGTGCAATAAAGTGAAACGGCGTAGTATTTAAAAGTACGGATACTCATTGTGATTTTATTATTATCGCAAGAATCTCCTTGTCAGCTTCATTTGTTTCACGATCACTGCGCCATTCCAGTTTGTTATATTCATTTGTTTTATGCGTATTTCCGATTAGTACACTGTTTCACTTTAAAGAAAAAACTACTTTTATGATCTTACAACTCAATGTAAATTCATTATTATCGTAAGAATCTCTTGTCATCTTCATTTGTTTCCCGAACATAATTATGATATGGTGATAATATGAACTTGATACATGCGAGAGCAGATTTTACATGCTTACCCGGCTAGGCCCGTTGAGACTTTGTTTTCTGTGAAGGTATTTCATGTTTCTTCGTCATATTTTATGTCACTTCAAAATATTTCATGTTGCCTCAGGATATCTCATGTTACTTAAGGATATTTCTTCTTATTTCGGGATACTTCAAGGAAATTCAGGAAATTTTATCTTACTTTAGGATATTTAATGTTGCTTCTGGATATTCCATATACTTCAAATAACATGTGTCGCCATACTCAAACTAAGATTGTAGGTTAGCTTGAAGAGTGCGTTGATGTCTGTACCTTTTTTAACAATGTAACTAGCAATTCTTCACAGTTGTAAAAAGATACATAACCACAGTTTTGGTAGCACAGAATGTTTTGATCAACATCTTTATGAATTGGCTTGATTTTCTTCTAATATTTTAGACGGAACTGCGTAAGATAATTGAGCGGCCGGATGCAATAATCGGTCGATCGCTCGAAAACTCGTAAGAACCACTGGACACGTTGTGACGTCACGAGTAAAAACTAAAATTCCGAAATCACATAAATAAAAAATATAGTATTATAGAACTCTTAAAATCAAACCGACGTTGTATTGAACTTTTTTTTGTAAAGTTTATACTTTTGACAATGAAAAATAAAATCACCAGATTTTTCACACTAGAAAAACCATGCTTTTCAATGCACAACTCGGCGAAAATTGGTTAAATTATTAGTGAAATTAATAGTTATTCGTGTCAATCTACTCGGGATGCTTCAGCGATGCTTACACGCTAATTAAAGTAGTAGAAAATTAATAATTTATTAATAATATTTTAATTGAAAGTTAAAACCATGTTTTTCCCTCTTCCAAGAGGAAAAACTTTCGAACAGTTAGTGCTATGAAAAACTTTCAGCGACAAAGTTGTACCTTAATAAATGAGGCAACTTTTGACAAGTTTGGGAATCAATCAACGAAAAATCAAGTAGTTAAAAGGCAATGTAAAACTGTGAACGCTCGGTACGTGCATGATCGAATCGCAGTCAGATTCAACAGTCTTATGTGCCATCGTCGATAAAATATTCTTTTTATTGGTGAACAATGACAAATAATCTTGAAAAAATAATATTTATATTTCAGACTCAATTAACATTAGGTTAGATACTTATTTTGTATACGTTTTTAATATTTACAGTAAAACGACTAAAAAACTTTATATACCTATATACGTGAATTTTTATATGATTGTTGTTACCTGTTTTTTTAACACAATATGGCTGAAGTTTTAGACGTATATTCTGACCAAAACTTTTTTCTCTTTATAGGCCTCGAGTGCTGATAGAAGAGGTATCTTACCGTTAGGCATAACATTCCCCTGTTTAGAATGAATTTAGTCCCTAAATTTTTATACGTCTATTTTTGGGTGATTCAGTTAGCAAAGGCTGAACGCTCTCATTGTAAGTGATCACATGCGTGGGTGTGTCTATTTTAGTTTTAACGCAAAATAAGCATATTCTTTTCGGGATACAATTTTTTAACAATTCAAATAATCCGAACCTGTAACTAATGTACAGTGTGACTAATCCAAGTAACGCATATCCTAAATAGCTTAGGTATTCCATGATTGTGTCTGCCGTTGTCTTGATTCGCCTATGCTGAACTATAGAGTTTAGCGCGCATGTTTTCCGTATCGTCTAAGCTCAACCTGGCTTACTGTAATTCGACGTTATCAACTATTTTGGGTAATTGAATGAGCCTATTTTCGAGACTTGCTAAATCGCTGGCAGAATATTGAATGTCGTACGTGACTTTAGAATACTCAAAAGTGTTATACTTAATTGTGTTTCCTAGATAAAGTAAGTCGTAATTGTTGTAAAGTTTACAATTGTTTCCTAAGAGCTCCAAGAGGATGGTATTTTGTATCTTAATCTATTGTATCGATTCCTAGCTGGACGTACTTCATACATAGGTGGACATTCGTTATTGCGTGCTGTTTCAGCTAATCTAATATTGGTGTTGATAGAAGTAAGTCGTTGGTCATTTGCAGTGAAATTTATCCCAATAAAAAGTTTCTATGTTTCGTGGTAAAGGTGAACCTTTGACTGTTCTTCTATATAAACATTACCTCTAAGAGACGTCAGAGTATAATTCGCCTGACTAATCATAGCTAGTGCTAGTAGCGTTATCATCTGTATCAGCATCTGAAAAGTACGGCATACATTGGTCTTGATCAGGTTTACTAGTGTAGAGTGCATTCTTTCGATGTTCCCGTTTGATTGCGGGTGGAATGCAGTTGTTTTAATATGCCGAATGTTCAATGCGTTTTTAAATTGTGTCATTAATTCCGATAAGAAGTTTGATCCTTGATCAGAAAGTATGGTCTTAGGTGCTCCGAAAGTATAAATGTAGTGATCGATTAAGGCTTCTATTAATGAATTCGATGATTCATTCTGCAAAGGTACGAGAACCGTATATCTTGTAAGTCTATCTTGCATACTGAGTATGTAACGATTTCCTTTTTGTGTTTCGGGGAGTGGCCCAAAGATATCTAGTGCCAATTTTTCGTTAGGTGCTAAAGGTATATCAGGTAATATGCTCTTCGCTTGATTCTTTATGCGCGTTGTTTTCTGTAGTTGGCAAATGGGGCAAGACTGCACGTATTTTTTGATTTCATTATCCATTCCGAGCCATAAGCCGATAGTCTTAGCCTTTTCAAGCGTGTTCTTCTCTCCAAGATGAGTGGAGTGTGCTTCTTTGATTACAGCTTGCTTTTCTTCTTTTGTCAATTCTCTGGTAGGCGTGAAACATAAGTGGAAATTTAGGTGAGGGTAATAATTTGAGAGAAATTCCATCATTTCCTGGAGTATTTCCTTTTGCAGTGGGGTAAATAGTGGGTCTCCGAAAATAAGCCTTATGATGGTTAATTTTTTGCTATTAATTTCCTCTATATTCCAACTTAACTTTATGAGCCAATCTTCTTCATCATAGTCAGGAATTTCCTCCTTTTTTATTTCCTTCCATAACTTCCCTATCGCGTTAGGTTTTGTCTTAACTTTTCCGAAGGTGGGTTGCAGTCTCCAATTTATAAATTCCGTATGCATGTCAAGTTTTTCGGTTGTCATGTCTTCTGTAGATTCGTTCTCTGTTTCCTCCGAAGGTCCTCTCATCGTTCTTGGTGGTAAATCGATCTTTTCCTCTCCTTTTAGTACCCTATCTTCTGTTATAACTGGGGTACCGAAAATTTCGATTTTCTGTGGTTGAGTTTGTAATTCCGCAGTTCCATCATCCTCATCGGATATTCCTGCTTCCCACATTGCTTGTTTTGAAATATCAGATGTTATAGGGAAAAGTCGGGATAAACAGTCTGCAACTTTGTTTTCTTTTCCTTTTACGTATTCGATGTCGTAATCGTATTCCTCCATTCTCAATCGCCATCGTAGCAATCTTGAGCTAGGATCCTTGATGTTATGGAGCCAGACCAAAGCTCTGTGATCTGTTTGGATTTTGAATTTGTTACCAAGCAGATACAGTCTCAAACGCTTCATAGCCCATACTATAGCTAAAAGCTCTTTTTCTGAGGTACTGTATCTTTCTTCGGCTTTGTTGAGAGTCCTTGAGATGAATAAGCATGGCTGTCCATTTTGACTAAGAACTGCTCCTAAGCCTTGATTTGAAGCTTTAGTTGTTAAGGTGAATTGTTCTTTAAAATTCAGAAACCTTAATACTGGTGCTGATATTAATGCATTTTTCAAGTCGTAGAATGCCTTTTCGCAGTTTAATGTCCAGTCAAATATTGTGTCCTTTTGAGTTAGCTTAGTGAGTGATCTTGCAATGCTTGAAAAGTTTTTTATGAATTTTCTATAATAACCAGATAGTCCTAGGAAGGATTGCACGTCCTTCACGGTTTTCAGTTCTTTAAAGTTTTTGATCGCGCTTAACTTGTCTGGGTTAGGTTTCACACCTTCTTTAGTTATTATGTGTCCTAAGTACTCTAATTCAGGTTTCAAGTAATCACATTTACTGGGTTCTAAACGTAGTCCAAGTTGTTTGATTCTTTGCAAAACGACTTCCATATTTTGATTATGTTGTTGGATAGTTTCTCCGAAGATAACTATATCGTCAATGTAAGCGAAACATTTGTTACCAATTAATCCGCGGAAGGCATTGTCCATTGTCAGTGTCAAGTGAAAAAACTTCTTGATATTTTCTTATTATCTTTTTAATAAATTCCTTTTGTTCTGGTTCCAAATGTTCCAATTTTGATAATTTAAGAATTTCTTGTAATCGTTGCCATGATTCATCCCTTTTTGGAAAGTTCACGTCTCGGGAACGCATAGTATAAATTTCTTCATATTTAATTCTTTTTGGTATTTCTGCTGGTTTCGTTGAGTGATTTTGAATGGGTACTTTTATAATTCCGTCCTTAATTTTATATATCCCGTCCGGTACTGTGTCTTGATCGATTATTAATACATCTTGATCGTCTCCTGCCGCCGGGATTCTAAATATTTTTGATGTTTTTGCCGGTATAAAATCTCCATCTACGTGTAACGGTAATTTCTTTTTATCCAAAACTAAAAAATCTGATGTAATTGCATATCGGTCATGTTTCGAGAAAAATTTGAGTCCGATAATTCCATCTTCCGGTAGGGGAAAATCGTTGGGGATAATATGAAATATGTGTTCTTTATTGAAAAAGTTAAATTTTACGGTTTCACTTGAAACGTGTTCGTCCCGTCCCATAACAAATTTTTTAAAGTGTTTTTGTCTAATGTCTCGTTCTTCTAGGATTTTTTTTTTTATCAGGTTGATTGCTGCTCCAGAGTCGACTAGAAGTCGGTAACTTCCTGTTCTTCTTCTTGCTCTAATAGATATGAGTCTTCCGCATACGGCAGAAACTCGGCTGAGTCCTCGAAATCTATTTGTTCTTGTACTTCTTCCGGTGTCATTTCTATTGCATCCATGCTTTCCTCTTGCAGCATTCTTATTGGTTGTGGAGGTCTTTTGACGTTCTGGCCAGGTTGAAAACCCTGCCTAATGTGACATTGATTTGCAAAATGACCTGTTTTACCCCATTTATAATAATTCATTCTTAGCCTGTCTTCCAGTGGTAGTGAATGATTGGGTGTTTTTATTCCATTAGTGTTGGCGTTAGGTCGTGATGGTGGTTGCGGCCGCGGTAGGTACTTCAATACAGGTCTCGTGACTACCTGTGTTCTTGTAGGTTGACTTTCTTTTAACCACATTTCGGTTTCTATGGCATGCGTCTGTGCCTCCGTTCTAGTATTGGGTTTTAAAAGTCGTATCTGTATACCTATCTCTTTCCTAAGGTTTAAAAGATATCGGTTCACTGCTTCTTGTTCTTCGAGCTTAATTTTCAATCGACGTTCGGTAGGATATTTTGATATTTGTAAAACGCCGGTGTGCCTATTTTCACCTAATTTCCCTATTTTGATGAATGATTGCGTAACGAAAGGATGTGTCGCGTTACAATATTAAATGTTTCGTTTTTTTAATACTATAAAATTCGAAGCAATCGCCTATTGCAATTCCTTAGATTTTAATAGTAGTGTATTTGTTTTATTGAGGAACGACCAGTGCTCTGGAATACCAGGAGTATAGTCGACCCGATCTCACCACTACTTAGCCTCGCCTGTAATGTAATACAGTCGCCGTTCAACGAACGTAAGGAGGGCTTATACTCAATGGCCTGAGATCGCTTCAAGTCGCGAAGTTTATTCGTGAGGTCACAACGTGTCCAATGGTTTTTACGAGTTTTCGAGCGATCGACTGATTATTGCATTCGGCCGCTCAATTTCGATTCTAGTGGCTGCATACAAAAGGAGACTGCTTCAAATGGTTTTGTCTATCGTTTTTTCTAGAAAAAAATACTCTAACCCGATCGGGCCCGATTAATTCGATGGAACGAATTTCAGAAACAACATTGAAATCAATACGTAACCGACTTCTTTGTCACGTGTATCACTTACTTCAGTATCGTACATTTTTGAAGTTATCTAATAAACAAATTTCAAGATGTATTTTAACGCTTCCATATATATTTGAGGGCATGTGCCTCATTGATCAGATGACAATATTAGTTTGCATAATTTTTTTTCGAAAATAATTGTTATTTCTTGATAATAAATCGGGGAATGATAAATGAATTGCTAAGACAGACCCGGTTATTTGGTATAGATTGATTAATCAAAGAATTAGTTTTCTGCACTAGGTCAGTGTTACACTCAATACCTTTCTTTGATCACTCTACTAACAACAAGTCACCAAAAATCCAGGTAAAAATAACACTTCGTTTTCTTATCTATAAAACTCCAGTTTTTAAATTATAATTTTGAAATTTTTTAAATTATAGCTGAAATACTTTGTATAATGCATATTCAATAATCCTTGAGACTTAAACGAGCAATATAATAAACAGACAAACTGGCTACACTGAGAAGAATGGATTATAAAATTTAATATCCAGGTCCACACTGAGAGAAATCGGCTTTGGTTTCTGTGCACATAGCACATAAATTTTTTGTACAGTAGTACTTTGGTTACTACAACCGCAGCGTTCGCTGTTGCGCTAGACAAATCAAGTATAACTTTCAGTTTTTACAACGAGGTAAGCCTGTCGTGACAACTATTAAATCTTGTAATAGTCACACAATTTAACTTGCACTGCACTGGAGATAAGTAGTTACTTCCAAAATGATATATTTTGTGAAAACTATAATCAGTCAAAAAAAGTTTATGGTGATGAAAAAAGTGACAATTTTTTAACTTAATTGACGAAAGTTATCATAAATATCATTATACCGGATTATTTTTCTAAATCTTTTCGGTGAAACTTCATTTTTTGTAATCAAATTGAATTCGTATTTCGATAACTAGGAGAACCATACCTATAACCACAAAAATAATTTTGGCTGAGTATTTACTGTCCATAGACAATTCATTACAAATTAATCTTAGAAAATGATCATAACCTAGTGATTCTGGTTTTTATGCAGAAAACTTAAAAAAATAAAGATGAATTTTCATAAAATAATGTAGATTCTATAAATAAAGCAATTTGATAAGAACTGTACTTGGTCATTTTAACTAAACTCTATGCGCGGCTCTACGATAGACTTTGGTTCCTACAACCGCAGCTCTTACAGTATTTCAAGTACATAAGAGCAATTACCCCGAACATATTAATCAAGTTTCTGCCACTCGGCCTACCAGAATTGTGGTCTCAGTAACGTTCCTTGCAGTTGGAGTAAACACTTTTCCAAAGTATGACAGCCACTACCATGATTGTCATGACAACCTTAACATTTTTTGTAAAGACGATTTTAATAAAAAAGCTTTGATTTGTGAAACCCGAAATTTCTCTCAGTGCAGTGACTATGGGACAGCTATTGAGATTATAAATACTATAATCTAGATTATAAGAAGTATAATCCAGATTATAAGTGACATAACCTACAATTTTATCTATATTCTAAAATCATACCGCTTATAATCGAGATTATAGCTTTCATAATTCAAGTGGCTGTCCTATCGTCACTTTACTTGGTTATTAAATTTTATAATCCATTTTTCTCCGTGTATGAATGTAAATTCATAAAAATAGTATTTAAAACGGTTTTGAGTTTGCAAAAATTACTCTAGTTTAGTTTTAGTTCATAGATTTAATTATATTTTGATTTTTGATGATATATTCTTCGTTAGTACTATTTGACTCAAGTTTACCACATGCCATCATTCTGTGATATCAATGTTTATCTACATAGCTGTACGTGAACTACGCGTTTCCCGTACACATGTACTTAGTTGTTTGCACGCTAAAACCTCTTCAACGTACAAATGGCTGCTGTTATTTGTCAGTACAAACGAAGCATCTAAAACAGAGAGTGGTAGAAATTATTATCAAATCAATACACCTCACAGTGCCAGTGGTGCAAATATGGAAATTCCTATACAAAATATTTTACAGCATGCATTTTATTTACATTAGTTATTTTAGCAATCATAATTTCAATTTTGATAAAAATTAATTAAATAAACTCACCGTTGACTAAAATTATTGCAAACACACTTAGAGAAAACAAATAATCTACTTTATATTAAATATAATTATAGTATAAACCAATAATCAGAATCAGCCTATCACGTCAGGATTTTGAGATATTTGAGGTTATGTGCTCGAAAAATGGGGTATTTCGCTACTTTTGAGGTTATGTACAGGGCGCAAGAAATTTTTCTGTTTTTTTTTTCTCAAATGCCATCATTTAGCACTACTCTTTCCCTTCAAAATGAGCTATTAAACAGTTACTAGCGATTTTTTTCCACAAAGGTACGGCCATATCAAGTTTTGACATTTATCCGCACAACCTTATGAGCATTCACATTGAATCTTTAGTGCATCCCTAGCATTCTGCATTCGAAAATTTATCTTGAAAATTTGTGCTTGCGGGTTTTCATGGTCTGTGAATAAGAATTTACAGTCAGAAAATTGACATTTCCATTTCTAAGATGGCGGATTCAAAATGGCGAATCGAAATTTACGAAATTAAACGATTTCGCTCTCTAATGTCAATTTTCTGACTGTAAATTCTTATTCACAGGCGTCATCAAAACCAGCAAGTACAAATTTTCAAGATAAATTTTCGAAAGCAGAATGCTAGGGATGCACCAAAGAGTCAATGTGAATGCTCATAAGGTTGTTCGGATAAATGTCAAAACTTGATATGGCCGTACCTTTGTGGAAAAAAATCGCTAGTAACTGTTTAATAGCTCATTTTGAAGGGAAAAAGTAGTGCTAAATGATGACATTTGAGAAAAAAAAAAGAAAAATTTCTTGCGCCCTGTACATAACCTCAAAAGTGTAATCTATTGAGTTGAAAGATTATTTTTGAGTTGTTGAGGCTTGCCAATGCACGAAGAAATCGTTAGATGGCATTGAATGATAAAATTTTGTACAAGAAAAGATCTAAAAGTTGATTAAATAATAAAAATTTATCATTTCATACGCGGGTCGAAAGATGGCGGAGAGAAGTCGGATAACGGCGTTGCCGATAATGAGGCCGTTTCTGGTGAAGAAGTCGACAAGGGATGGTCACACCTCGAAAGTAAATAGAATTTATAGATTATTGGACGGGGGAAATACATCGTCAACCGAATAAACGGTTCAAGCCTGCCAGACGGCAAGACAAAAACCAAGACGCGTGTGCGTGCTTGTTCGCAGACAAGACGAGAACAGCGCTCGTGCGTCCGTGTTTGCTGTACGCTAAAACAGGGACAGGCACAGAGGCCCGCGCTTGTTCTGTTTCAAGACAAGGGCAAAACGCATAAACTCGTGTTTGATATGTGGCAAAACGACTTTAGGGACAGCACAATGACATTATTAGCTGAAACATCCTCAGAAAAATGGGTTTGATTGTTTGTTTTCTGTTTCATACAGATGGGAGAAGATCCTACCGAATCTCAGGCTTTTAAATTACGATAAGGCCAGATCTATTGAAGCGTTGGACCTTCTTTCGTAGTAAAGGTATCAAGAAGGAGGATTTCGAATTACTGCCTGGGAAATATGCTTGTATTAAGGAGTTTGATGCTCCGATACTTAATCCGCAAATCGCGGTGACAATGAAGGATTTTGCCACTGCTAGAGATAGCTATAGTACATGGTCGAGATTCAGAAATTGGCAGAAATAGCGCTGTCCATGACGGCTGCTTCAGTGACGTCTATGTACGAGAACAGGGACGAAGAAATAGATCTGGACGATGTATTAACATATCGGCTCGACATGGCAAGAATCCTAACCCAAATAATACACAAACAATCAGTGAGCAGCAAAGCCTTTATAGAACCAGGCCTAACAAAGGAGACCAAAGCAATTCTTAAAGGTACAAAAATAGAAGAATTTCTCTATGGGAGAGATTTGACGGAAAAAATAAAGGAAGCGAAGGCCCTAGACAAAATAGGTGAAAATCTCAAAATTCAGCAAGCTGCAAAACCAACACCGGCAAAGCAGAATTTAAACAACAGAACCCCATTTGCGGGACGTCCATCAGCAGCGCGGATGGGGTATACACCTTTTGGAGGACGTCAGAGACCAAAGGTGTTTTTCAAAAACAAACAGCAATTCGTCAACCACAAGGCGCAGACACAACCTCGTCAAAGGCCATATTTCAACCAGAAGTAGGAGAATATGTAAGTGTGAAATCGGGGAGGTTAAAGCTGTTCTACGGAAAACGGTTGGAGATAACGAATGACAAATTCATTTTAAATTGTATATCTGGGTATAAGATTCCGTTAGCCATGAATGTTAAAGACTTCTAAAATTTAGTAGAAAATTTAAATTTATCTGACGCAGAAAGGATTCAGGAGATGCATATGGCTATCGAAGAACTTGTAAAGAAAGGTGCCGTGCAAACATGTTCAGACAGTGAGAGACAATTCATATCGACTTATTTTTGAGGAAAAAAGCCAATGGTTCAAACTGGTTCATTTTGAATCTAAAAAAGCTTAATAAATATGTCACTATACAACACTTTAAAATCGAGGACTCAAAAACTGCAGTACAATTGATCTTTCCAAATTACTTCTTAGCCTCAATAGATTTGGGAGATGCTTATCTTCTTATCCCAGTTCACGAAACGAGTAGAAAATTATTACGTTTTCAATTTCAGGGGAAATTATATGAGTTTGTTTGTTTACCCTTTGGGTTATGCACGGCACCTTTTATCTTTACAAAAATTATGAAAGTTGTCATAAAATACTTAAGAAATCAAGGGCTTTCTTCCGTAATATATCTGGACGATATTCTATGTATCGAAGAGAGGCGAGAAAAATGCACGAAAAATGTAAACGAAACAATCAGAGTATTAGAAATGTTAGGTTTTTGTATCAACTACCGCAAGTCAAATCTAGCGCCGACGACGAAATGTAAATTTCTGGGGTTCATTATAGATACAAAAAAATACGCTATCGAACTTACAAACGAAAAACGAACTAATATAGCTCAGCTAGTCGAAACTGTTCTGTCTAGAAAAATATGTACAATTAGAAAATTCGCTCAGCTAATTGGCAAATTGACTGCGTGCTGCGCAGCAGTAGAATACGCCTGGTTGTATACAAAGCTACTAGAAAGAAAAAATTGTTTTAACTCATTTTTAACGATAATTGTTATAACAAAATGATGGAGATATCTGGAACTGCAAAAACGGAGTTGTCATGGCGGGAAAATAATATAAAGAACAGCATTCACTATATCAAGGGGAGCACATTTGCTATGACCATTTACACCGATGCATCGACTAGCGGTTGGGGCGCTTTCAACGGAGATAGGCAAATTTACGGGTTTTGGACTCTAGAGGAACGATAATGGCATATAAACTACTTACAATTACTGTTGAAATAAGGAGAAAATTCTGTCTTGGTAAATGTGGTTTATTTAAGGCAATGAAAATCAAAGCACGTTTTGCATGCGAGCTGCTCACTCAGAGAACATAGCAACGACTAAGCACCTGTTCGTCTTAACGATTTAGGCAGCTTACTCCAAACGGTAGCTTACAGTTGCATTACATTAATACTGTACGTTTTAATTTTACACATTCTCATTCAAACTATATTTAATAGTATTCTGAATTTTTCGAACTTTTCTCTGCACAAAGCTTTAGTGAATATGTCAGCAATATTCTCATTGGAATTGATTTTACATACCCCAATCATCTTATTCTTAACACACTCATGAACAAAATGATGATGAATTCCTATATGCTTAGAGTTTTTCGTAAAATTTCCATACTTAGCAATATTTATTGCTCCCGAATTATCTTATATTATATTTTTGACAAAAATATGAAAATAAAAATCTTAAAGTTTGACTTTTTGCAACCGGAGCGTATATGTCATCAATTACATCAGTTTGTTGAAAACCTCTTACGACTAACCTAGCCTTACACTGAAAAAACAGTATAGCTAAGAGAACTATATTTTGGTGCTCAGAACCAGAAAATATTGCTATCAGACCAATGCTACGGTATGGTCCTCAGAACTGTACGAGTATAGGTGAGACAGCTATACAAGTTCGTTGATACGACAATACCATGTATAGCGATCGTAAACAAAATATTATGCCATCGTTATCGCTCTTGTGAATTTTGCGTGTGATAAAACAATACGCGATACGCAAAAATGATCTTTCAAAGAAAGAAAAAATGCTCCAAACAAATCGACAAACGCTTCGAAAAAATGACACTTCTTCCTCATTTCGAGGTTAGAGTCGCGTGCATGCGAAGCAATGTATAGGTCGCGCGGCAAACCAGTATAGTTGTCTCACCTATACCGCATGGGTCGAGACACTATATACCGGTATAGGTCGAACAGCTATACTGTTTTTTCCGTGTATATGTATCGTGAGGCTTACTCGTGTAAACCCACTTTTACATCTAAGACCTTTTGACCTCGTTCCTTATCAACTAATTCCCAGGTTTTGTTTTTATTTATGAAAACTAATTCTTTATCCATTGCCTTCTTCCAATTTTCGCAATTATTACTATTTAACGCCTCCTCAAATGTAGATGGAGTATCTACTCTACAGTAATAAACAGAAACATTACTAGCACTATTCTTTAGATATCTAATTGGACTTTTTCTTTCACGTGTGGATCTACGTGGAATTTTTGGCGTTAAACTTTCTTTTTCGCTTTTCTTTACATTACTTTGTACTTCATCGGTTTCATCCGCACTTTAAAAAATACTATCGTTTAATTCATTTTCTGCACTAGCATTGCTTTCATTATCATAATCATTTTCATCAAGATTAATACACTTTACATTTTTCTCGACAATATCAACGTGTCTTGCAACTATTATTCGGTTATTTATAAGTACTCTATATTCTACATCACCATAACCTATAAGAATTCCCATATCTGCCTTTTTATCCCATTTCAAAAATCTTTTTTGTTCGGGTTTTCGTACAAAAACTCTACTTCCATATAATTTAAAATTTTCAACATTTGGTTTCTTTCTAAAAAATATCTCATAAGGAGTTTTTCTCTCTATCGTATTTGCTAACACGCGATTTTTCAAATATGTCGCCGCACTTATTATTTCAGGCCAATATCACTCATGTATCTGTGCCTCATCTAATAAACAGCGTGCTGTATCTATAATTGTTCTATTAAATCTTTTAGCCGTACCGTTTAACTCATGTACATACGCTGGACAATTGTTCAAAATGATCCCCTTTTCTTGGGAAAATTTATAAAATCGATTATTTAAATATTCTTTACCATTGTCACATCTAATTATTTTTACTTTCTTTTCCGTTAAATTTTCAGATTCATTAATATATTGAACTAGGCAACAAAATACTTCATCCTTAGTCCTTATGCAATAAACTTTGGCTATTTTGCTATAAACATCAATAAAAGAAACAAAATATCTTTTACCCATTAAACCAGGTGTTTTAAAGCTACCACATACATCTGTATGTATAATATCCAAAATATCTTTGGCTCTTGTTCTATTATTTTCAAACGTTAAGTTATGCATCTTATTTTCAATACAAGTCTTACACTTCATAAATTCTGAATTAAGATCACTCGGTATACCTATCAATAACTGTTGTTTAGTTAACGTATTCAAATAGACAAAATTTAAATGGCCTAGCATTCTATGCCATTTCTCTTTCGAACGCATTATATTATTACACTCAGCACTATTTACTATCTTTTCTCGATACTTCAATTTACTTGTTATCTTACAAGTTCGATTTTCTTTATAGGCTACAGCTATTAACTTATTTTTCTTATCCATGATCTTTGCAATATCACCCTTTGAAATAATTGTGTTATTATCTGTTAATTATCCAAAACTAATTAAATTCGTATTCATATCTTTTGCGTAAAACACATTACTTATATTAACTTCAATTTTTTTACCAAATGCACTAAAAAAACTTACAACATTTCCGATTTTCGTTGCTTTTATGTATTTATTGTCCCCCAAATAAATATTTACAGGTTCTTTGAGCACAATCGAATTTTCAAAATATTTTTCATCATTCACTGTATGATCAGTGCATCCACTGTCTAATAACCAATGAATCTCGTTACCGAACCTTTTCTTATTGTCGTTACCCTGCGCAGCGTATGCCGTCGCTATCCATGCGCTCGATCCTGAGCTGCCCTGCTCGCTTGTTGTACAGGCTCCTTGCTGACGGAAATTCCCACGCCCTTTGGTGTAGTTGCCTCTTCCGCCTCTGCCTCGGCTTCGACCACGTGTTGTACTACGCCATGATCTACCGTCTTGGCATTCTCGTGCGAAATGCCCGGTTTTTCCGCAATTATAACAGCTTCCTTTCTTTGCAGCAAAAACATTAGATCTTTTTTCTTTATCTTTGTTATCGGTTTTCATTTCAGCTATCTAAATTTTACTCTTTACGTGTGCTGCTGTTTGGTCTTCTTCTTTTAAAGTATCAATTAAATCTCCAATGTAACTGTATTGACTTGGTAAAGTGTTCACAGGGAAAAAAATGAACTGCCAACTTGAACATCTGGAGTGTCAAACTGATTATATTAGAGTTTTAACTATGGGATAACATTCTACATGGTATAACGTACTATCTGTGAAGTGTAAAAACTAGATGTTCAGCTTGACTTTCCCAGAGTGTATGACAATCCTGGAATGTAAACCTGAGTATCTCAGGAGCGTTAGCTCGATTATCTCGGAGTGCAAGTGTTGACAGGTTAACTATTTCAGAATGTAAACCTGACATTCTGTCGATATTCAAACAGACTATAAAATTATGGTTTCTCTGACTACGAAGAAAAAATTATGGATGGTACGCGGTACTATCTGCAATATAAAACTGACTACATTAATTTTGACACTCAAAGATTGACACTCCATTTTTCTCTGTGCAGCATATAATTTAATTTTTCTTTCTCACTGATTTTTGCTCCAGTGCTTTTTAACTCATTTACCGATTTTTCAAAATCACTGAAAAAAAGCTGCTGAATCACTGTACTTTTCTAATCTCAATTTGTCCAATTTTTTTCTTCACACGATCTGTAATGCTGTAGACTCTTTAAAATAAATTTCATCTAACTTATTTATCATATCATATGCAGTCATTTCTTCACACACAAATTCTAACTGCTTATTCGAAATTGAACTGTATATTATATTTATAGCTTTTAAATCTTGCTGATCCCATTCAGGTCGGTCTGCACTAATCCTTTCTCTAGTTATTACTTCGTGGCACTTTTTAAACTTCAAGAACATCGTTATTCTCTTTTTCCACATACTGTAGTCCTCTCCATCAAACACCGGTATCGAAATATCTTTTTTCTCCATGACGTCTTCCCTATTTTCGAACGTTCTTTCGTGTTCAAACTTTTCACTAAGCTTCACTTCCGGCGTCGTGGCTTCTTCGACAAATGTCTCGAACGCTTCTTGGTGTTCGGACTTTTTCTTCTCAACTAACAGAACCAACTAACAGAACCACGCTCTGCTACCATGTTGAAATAAAGAGAAAATTCTGTCTTGATAAATATGGTTTATTTAAGGCAATGAAAATCAAAGCACGTTTCGCATGCGAGCTGCTCACTCAGAGAACATAGCAACGACTAAACACCTGTTCGTCTTAACGATTTGGGCAGCTTACTCCAAACGGTAGCTTACAGTTGCGCATCTTTTCCTATCGAACGGCTCTCACACGCTTTACAGCATATTCCATACGAGTACACTATTAAGTAACGCGAAAATTCTATTAAGTCTACTCTGAAAAACTACATAAGTAATGTAGGAGAGCGAGGACGCAATATAATTGAACGATCAATCGAACTTACCAAGTGAAGTTCGATCGAGATTATATGAAGTTCTCGCTCGAATACATTACAACCCACCCGGATCCAAATAAAGAGAAATTGGTTACCCCTACCCTATCAAATCATCCTGGCAAAATATGAAAATCAGCTTAACTCTAAATATGAAGCAACTGGGACAAAAGGACTGGGGGTCGCAGATCAGGTTTTTAGGCTCTGAATACGTGTGCTGCCTAGCGGACAGAAGAGGAACTATATTAGTAATGTATTCGAGCGGGACTTCATATAATCTCAATCGAACTTCACTTGCATCACAAATAACTATTTGATATAAAAACGAGACAAATGGATTATTGTTGGATTTGAGATGTCCTTCTAAATGTACGGCTTAATGTCTGAATATCTAACTTTATTATCTTAAGATCGCTACCCCATAGTGATACTTCCGTGATATTAAACTACATTCTCATATTTCTCAATTTATGTTGTAATATAAGGCTGATTTTAATCAATATATCAAATTATTAATTACTAGTCATTTAAAAAAAAAAATGGTTTCAATTGGTTAAAAAATGCGGGTTGTAAGACAATTGAAAGAACAGTTTTCGTTATTGCACGACTCTGCACCTGGGTGACTGAGTAACAGATTTGCCAGAAGGCTTTTAATTGCTTCCTTTATGTTAATAATTTCACTCTGAATTTCGGTTATTGATTATCGATTACGAAGAGACTCGAACTCCTGTTTATCCATTCTGTCAACAAACGTAATTGACTCTCGGAAATACGTTTAAAGAACACAATCAAATATGCAAACTATTAATCTAATTTTATAATTATCATTTAAATAATACGTATATGATAGCTAAATTCAACAAAAAAGCTTTTCTGAGATTAACGTTATTAGAGTTAGTCGTCATCTGCTTTATTTAGGTACAGGAATTTGATATACTTTTAGAAGCATGAGTCTATTCATTCCGTATAGAATAAAATGAGTTTTTAGGGTAATACAACTGTGATTTATGTGACTATGTGAATCTTTCAATTATAGTATAAGATCATTTATGGTTAAGTTACTTCTCAAATGGAACTAGTTGATATTCCTCACACTTTTATGAATAAAGTGAATATACGATGCAAACGGGGCGAAATTTTCCTTACTTTCTTAGACATTCCATCATTTCATTTACACACGATCGTATCGCTCACTTTTATTCATTTATTGAAACATTTACTACAACTCTACTGGTTTCACTTATTTTTTGAGTAAGTCTTCAAGAAAGTACATACTGTACAAAATTTGTTTATTGTGCAAATTATAGAAGAAATTTAATAAGGAGAATTTTAGAAAACGTCTTAATATTCTAATTAACCCTCTCCCGATCTTCCATCAGTGTTCTAACCATACACTCAAATTGATGATTTTGATCGATAACGGTCATTATTGCGGCGGGCAGTAATTATTATTATTATTATTATTATTATTTATATTATTATTATTCTATAAACAAATAATTTGAACACAAACTAATTGTTTCTGAGAAAAGTGTTGTTGCTTGTTCTAAAGTTCAATGCATTTAATTTTGCAACTAATTTCGATCTCATTTTTTATGATTTCATAAGCTGTTATTTACTTGGGGTTATATGTCAATGCGTTCACCTTACTTAAGGGAGGATTCTACTTTGTTGGGTAAAAAAAATCGATGATTTTTTAGGAATTTGTTTTTAGGAAACTATTAAAGATAGAAAGCTACAATTTAGTATGGTTTTAAAAAAACATTTATTCTGTGAATATTTTTTTTTTGACTGGCTACATGAAAGAGGGGCGAGGAGGGGCGTTGAACAATGGCGGCATTTCCTTGAGAAGATGACTCGCTAGCGGAAGTAATTAAGCCAAAACCGATTATCTGAAACACAAAAACCTGACATATTCTTATTCTGTACCGATTTCTGCATATAATGAACCACGATCATTTAATAATAATGCAAAACTAAAAAGTTATGAATTTCTCAAAAAAAATCTTGATTTTTTTCAAATTTGTTGTCACAAATTATTATGTAAAACGAGCAATTGTTAATATTTTTTGACGATTGTGGTTCACTTTTTGCAAACAATCCTGATACACATTTGTGCCAAATTTGGTAACGATTGGTCAATTAAAACGACTTGAATCACTTCCGTTAGTTCGAAAAACGTGGTTTTGAGATAAACGCGTTTAAATTTTTTACAAACAGTTTTTCCTTACGTAGGTACAATTATAAATACAGTTTATGTAAAAATGTCTATAAAATAACTTTTTAGGTTACAAAATATCTTTCTGTAAAATTATAAAATACAATTGAAAACACTACAGGGTGTTTATCAAATTCGTTTTGGTGGAAACTTTCCTCTCAGTTTTATTTTCTTTACAGACATTTTTTTTCAGTATATATACTGAAAAGAAATTTAAAGATATATTTCATTGCCTTTTATTATGATTCCAGTAAGATAACTTTTTTAATTTACCAAATATCTTACTGGAAATTTGTGAATCATAATTGAGCCCACGGGAAGAAAAACTCGCCGAACGCTCGAACAAGGGGAAAAGTATTGTCCACTTTCTAAAATTGAAGTAAAAAAAGAAAGTTGTAAAAAGTCAAAATATAAAAATATAAGCTGATAGAGCTTGTCAAAATACAACTTTTATTCCTCCAGCATTTTTTAGTCCAACATGATTATTACGAAAAAAAAATATAAAAGGTTTTTTTTGAATAACCTAAAATCAATGTTTCAAAAACATGAATTGCGATTTTTCGGTAAGTACTGCAAGATGTGCATTAAATTTTGCGTATTTTCATTCAGTATTCATTGCTAATGCCAAATAGTCATTTAAAAACAATAAATACCATCAACATTTGATAATATTCAATAACAAATCAATACCTGTCAATTCTTTGTTTTTCGCGATTCGGAATACTAAAAATAAAGAATTGAGAGGGTTGTTAATAAAAAGCGCGCGACGCACGAAGCGCTAAAGTTGAATTATTCAACAGAGTTCCGCGGTTTTCTTAGTTTATTTGTGAATTTGCTACTGAAAATCATGCGATTGTACATAATTTTTTCTTAAACAATTAATCGTGAAATTAAATTTGACGTTTTATATTTTTTATACAAATTTTATTATTATAAAAATGAAAATAATTTACAATTGTACACAATATATCTATTAGAACATCATTCTAGAATACCTCAATAACAATACCTTAATCTTGCATCTTAAAAAACTATTTTATTTCCATTTCTTAACTGGGACTTTCGTGAATATATATTATAATGAGACTGGGAATGGGGGATTGACATGCAATGTTCGTCGATCATTTTTTTTACATCTTCGTTCAGTCGAACCATGTGATTTTCATGTTTTCCGCGACTATTTTCGACAGATTCATTATTAACCATTTTTTTTGTGTAGTAGCGAATCGTCCCTTCCCTATACCTAATAAATTGCACAAAAGTTTTTGGCATACGTTCACGTTAAGAACATCATCGTGAAAAACATATTTCCACAATAAAACTTTTCCCTGAGCGTATCCTGTTACATTTGAAGGTTTTTTGGTCATCAATCCAGTCAGCATAACGTTTTGCGAATCGTAATTCCCATACTTCCAAAATGTACCATGGAATTTTTGTTGTGAATCAACAGGAATATTGTTGAAACAATTCTTAATACAGCAAGAATTTACAGGGTTGAATTGTTTCGCGGCGATTGTTGTCCCAGAAGTCGAAACGTATTCTTGTCCCTACAACACACTGAGAGAAATTTCGGCTTTCACGAACCAAAGATTTTTTGTTAAAATCGTCTTTACAAAAATGTTAAAGTTGTCATGACAATCATGGTAGTGGCTGTCATACTTTGGAAAAGTGTTTACTCCAACTGCAAGGAACGTTACTGAGACCACGATTCTGGTACTTGAAATACCGTAAGCGCTGCGGTTATAGGAACCAAAGTCCATCGCAAAGCCGCGCATAGAGTTTAGTTAAAATGATCAAGTAATGACCAGCCAAAATTATTTTTGAGGTTATAGGTATGGTTCTCTTAGTTATCAAAATTCAAATTCAATTTGATTAGAAAAAATAAAGTTTCGCCGAAAAGATCTAAGAAAAATAATCCGGTATAATGATATTTATGATAACTTTCGTAGATTAAGTTAAAAAATTGTCACTTTTTTCATCACCATAAACTTTTTTTGACTGACTATAGTTTTGACAAAATACGACCAGACAGCAAAATTGGAACGCATTGCATTGTCCCCGAACAAAATCGTTTATCATTTAGAAAGAATTGTCAAACTATATTTATAATCGAATTATTTACCTGATGATGCTTGGCATGGTGAAATATAGTCCAGGAATCGAGAACGAGAATCGGCAGGATTCAACTTAGGCTGCATATCTTTTTGGAAGTAACTACTATCTCCAGTGCAGTGCAAGTTAAATTGTGTGACTATTACAAGATGTAATAGTTGTCACGACAGGCTTACCTCGTTGTAAAAAATGAAATTTATACTTGATTTTTGTCTAGCGCAACAGCGAACGCTGCGGTTGTAGTAACCAAAGGAGCTTGGCAGTACGCATAAAGAAAATGTACGTGTACTAACCGTTGGGGTACGTATAAAGCTCATTCCAATCATCAACTTTGGTCACAATAACCGAATACACAAAAAAGTCCAAATTACTGTCATGATAACTATAAAAGTAGTAGCTTCTCTCAACTTTTTTGGTCAAGGCAATTACTGTACAAAAAATTTATGTGCTATGTGCACAGGAACCAAAGCCGATTTCTCTCAGTGTATCAAAGAATCTAGGTAGCTTTATAAAATTATTTATTGTAATGTTTTATGGAAGAAAAAATTCTCAAAGGAAAAGCATATATGTACGATTAAAAAATATCTCATTTCGGGCTTTTTTGTTAAGATTTTTCTTCCAAGCTGCTTCGTTTCTCTCTCGTTTTCGGCCAGATTTCGAACTCATTCCGTCAGACATTATTGTCAATTAAACTTTGAATGGTATTTTAACAGTTTAATGGTTTTAAAAACTATGAAAAGTCTAAGCTTATTAAAGTCGAAGAAACTATTGCCTTCTAATATTCTGACAAGAGTTTTACGATTAGCAATTGTTTCGCTATTAATTTGCTTTTTTTCTCGAAATTAGCATCTTTTTTTGAATTTCCTTTAAAAAATTTTCTTTTCAAATTGCTAAATGCAGAAGTCATATTATATAAGGTTTTGGAGGTGGGAGAAGTTTGAACTTAAATAATTTTATTTTATTGATACATATTATGAATTTTGATGATTTTCAGTGGCAAATATTTAAACGGATATCCAAATAAACTAAGAAAACCGCGGAACTCTGTTGAATAATTCAACTTTAGCGCTTCGTGCGTCGCGCGCTTTTTATTAACAACCCTCTCAATTCTTTATTCTTAGTACGAATAATTTGAAATTTTCCGAAAAACTTCCTTAAATACAAATAAATAACTTTGTCACTTCATATTTTTCGAAACATAAAATCCATTTCGTGCAGTACTTACCGAAAAATCGCAATTCATGTTTTTTGAAACATTGATTTTAGGTTATTCAAAAATACCTTTTATATTTTTTTTTCGTAATAATCATGTTGGACTAAAAAATACTTGGGGAATAAAAGTTGTATTTTGACAAGCTCTATCAGCTTATATTTTTATATTTTGAGTTTTTACAACTTTTTTTTTTACTTCAATTTTAGAAAGTGGACAATACTTTTCCCCTTGTTCGAGCGCTCAGCGAGTTCTTCTTCCCGTGGGCTCAATTATAGATAGCAACTGTACAACAATTAGCAGTGTTTTCTCAAATTGTAGTTGATTTCGAGGAGAAAACGAGAACCAACTTTGCGCGTTTAAAACAGTTGTATTGAGTTAGAAGAATTGCAAATACTGTCTTCGCCTTGGAAACCCAAAGCCCACTTAGACCTGAGCAAAGTCATGGCAATGGCACGTGCATCTGAACAATGGGTCACGCACAATGAGTCGAGGATGAAAGCGCAAGGCGACGTATTTGGAGCTAGTTGTCTTTGTTGCAATAATACCCGGAGCATATAGAACTGCTCTGAGCGCTCGGCACGCGCGGTGCTTACAAAGAATACGGAAACAGGTTGGCCCTTATTGTTTCCTTGATTTTTTGTACTCCTTTTTCTCCTTTCTTAGCGCCCTTTTTCTAACTGTTAGGTGAGGGCGGTCTTTCGTAAAGCAGTTTCTTTCCTTCTTCACTTTTGTGGACTATGTTACGTGCTCTAGCTTCTAGCTCCAAGTGGTAACTGACCCACGATGGTGCAGGAAAATAGTCGATGTATGCATGGCACTGTGAAACGCTATAAGCTAGAGGTGCATATATAAGTGAACCGTCTTACTTTTTAATAACTGAGGAACCGATAACAGTATCTTGTCTTCAACGACTTTGCGAAGCTAGCGATAAATTTGCAGAAACGTCAAAAGCACGGCCAACTTGGTCCCGTGTGAAGAATACTTATAAACGCGATAGGAATGAGCAGACAGTACCCTTCGACCCTTGAGGGTTCACTTTTCAAAGTTAGCCTTCAGCGCCTGCTTCTTCATCTCTCCGGTTTCTTCGGATTTCAAGAATTTCATTAAGTATTTCTTGCCTTTTTTTCCACAAAAAGCCCTAGAACAAAGATGACTCAATTTTCTCCTTCAAACTCTTTATAAAACAAGTTCTCCTTTTTCAAGAGCATTTTACAATGCTTTCCATAAGGACATAAGGACATTTGAACATCTTTTAAATCATAGTCGAGTAAAATAAATTTGATAAATACCTAATTCACCCAAAGTGAATGACAATAAGCGTTACATTTATTATGCTTACTATGCTATGCTATGCTATTTCAACTATCTTCGCTATTAAATATTTAATTTATTTATTGAGACTTTTCTTTGAAAATATTGGTCTCAGAATATTTTCCATATTATCTGACTTGTAATTTGTTGTTCATCGTATTTTTTCGCTATTTATCTCTAAAATTTTTCTAATTATTTTTGTCTTTCATCAAGATGTCAGATTTTCCCCATTCAAATTCTATGTCTTGAAATTTCATTCATGAAATTTTCGGACTTGGAAAAGAAAACATCAATTTTTATGTTTTATTCAAATTTCAATATACAAATCTCAGGGGGACGTACATGAAGGTGAAGCATTTCGGCAGATCTTCCCTCAATAAAAAAAATATAACTCACGATTATCTTTTTTTTTTATTCGCATGGAGCTAATTGATCCGATCGTACAGATGAGTTTTCTTTCAAAAATTGTATTCACTGCAGTCTCCTGGATTTTCTTTAGGCAAAAATGAGACGGAAAAAGAAAAATTTGCATTTCTTTCTTTTAGGCGTTTAAATAATCGTGTCTACATAACCAATCGAAGTGGTTGGGAAAGGAGGGCTTCCACCTGAAAATAAAGTTAGTTTTGAGCGAGCAGCATTTCTACAATCATAGCTTCAAAAATTCCCGCAATCCCATGACTTAAACGACGCTAAATAAAAAGACAAAATCTAACACGAAAAACCCACACAGAAATATCAGTCATAATCATCGATATTCATATGATCGTTCTGATTGTTTATCATCATTTATTCCTGTACGGCATACCCCTTATCACGAGCAATTATACGAAAGTTTCACTTATCTTCAGATTAGGTGTTTAGGTACAAATAGGAAAATTAACAAGAGTCTACGATGTCCCTTGGAAACCAAGGCTTCAAAGTACATTTGTTGGTAATTGAGGCGAGGTAAAGTTTAGAAAAACTCTTGCGATGCCTCTCCCGAGTACAAAGCTATCCTTTTTCTTCATTGGTTAAGAGATTGGAAGGACTAACACGAATTGCAATGTCCCAAAAGGCTCCAAAGCAATTTTATTATTTAAGGAATGGATGTTTTACCCCAGTTCCGACGTTACGATTAACTGAAACTTTATTAAATCGCGAAAACACAATTTAGAATTACACTTGATGCTGTTCACTCCCTAATCCAGTGAGCTGGTCTCCATGGATTGAGGAAGTTCTCCGAATCTATTGCCTGGATGATGCTAAAATGCACCCAGGCAAAAGGCGAGCCCTCCTCTTGATATTTCACGGCGTACAAACTTCTATGACCTACCTAACAGTAGGTATCCTGAGCGAAGTGATTTCCGTCGATTTTTGACTTCCCTCGTCACCTCGGTTGATTTCCGATTTGTCCCTATTAATCCCTACTCATCTGAATTTTGCCAAAAGAAGGGCTAATACGACAACTTTTAATTCGTCGTAATCGCAAGATGGGGAGCCAATAGGAATATTTAAGAGAAGTTTTTTATAAAAATAATGTTTTTGTTAAATAATTAATATTTTGGCACCGTATCCACTTACTATGGTTTTAATAATAATTGAAATTAAATAAAATTATTTCGTGAATCCAATAGTGTAATTATTATAAAATAATAGAGTAAAATATGTATATAGAAATTAAATGGATTTGCGATATTTTATTTTAATTTAGACTGGACCGTCTCAATATGTATATACAGGGTGAGGCACATAAAGTGCTACAGAGCGATAGCACTCAAACTCTTGATCATATCCAAAAATGTTTCAGACAAAAGGTTCAGTGTTGGAGAAGGCCGTCATACTGCACCACCCTATTTTTTATCGGTGGAGGCGCTGAAGCTACGTCAAGGTCAACTCCACTTTTTAAAATGGAACCATGTATTTTTTTTTCGATGAAATTATTACCGATTTTAAGACGAATTCAGCAACCTACAACACAAGGTCATTCTGGTCACGCAAAGTATGAAAATAGTCGAAAAATCGAAACATATCGGAATAATCGCTTTCAAAGGATCCACTATCTATAATGCGGCTGCTATCTTAGCTTTTGCTGCACTAAATCCCCATGCGAGCAGCAGGCAAATAAAAAAAAAAGTGGAATTAGTCAGCGATCTGTATTAAGAATCTTACATTAAGACAAGTTCCATCCATATCGTATGTCATTACATCAGGATTTGTACCGCAATGATTTCCTAAAACGCGTCAATTTCTGTAATTGAATTCGTAGAAAAATGTGCACAGTTGCCAGTGCTTTTTTCTGATGAAGCCAACTTCTTAAATACAGGAAATGTGAATAGGCATAATATGCATTATTGGGCAAATGAGAATCCTCGATGGATTAGAACTGTACCATTTCAACATCCGTGGTCCGTTAATTGTAGGTGCGGCATTGTCGGCGATCACGTCATTGGTCCATATTTTTTTGAAGGTCGCTTGACTGGGCAAGTTTACGCAAACTTTCTGCATAACGCAGTGCCTTAATTAATGGAAGACAAGCCCTTGCATGTTCGCATAAACATGTGGATGCAACACGACGGTGCACCACCCCATTATGCTCTGTCTTCAAGACAAGTGATGAATGAGATTTTTGACGAAAAGTGGATAGGACGAGGGGGCCCTGTAGCTTGGCCACCTCGTTCGCCAGAATTAACGAGTGCTTACAAGTCGAGGGTCATCACTTCGAGCATCTTCTGTGGGTAGACCCAAACCAAGGTTAGTGGATCCTTTGAAAGTGATTATTCCGATATGTTTCGATTTTTCGACTATTTTCATACTTTGCGTGACTAGAATGACCTTGTGTTGTAGGTCGCTGAATTCGTCTGAAAATCGATAATATTGTCATCGAAAAAAAATACATGGTTCCATTCAAAAATGTGGAGTTGACCTTGAAGTAGCTTCAGCGCCTCCACCGATAAAAAATAGGGTGGTGAAGTATGACGGACTTCTCGAACACTGAAACTTTTGTCTGAAACCTTTTTGGATATGATCAATAGTTTGAGTGCTATCGCTCTGTTACACTTTATGTGCCTCACCCTGTATATAATATAATTATTAAATTATATTTAGTATACATTTTTATTATAACTACGCATGAAGTTTAATGAAACTAAATTTTGAAATGTAAATTAAAAAATTGCATTATTATCAAAGAGTATCCTGTGTAAAAACATTTATAAAAAGTTTCTCTTACTTCCTGTGTTGTATATTTTCAAAAGATGTATTTTACAGTTGTGAATTCCAAATTACCATTATGCCTAATAAATTCATGTGAATTCTAAATACAGTGTAGATTTTTTATATTTTATGTAACACAGTTATCAAGACTTTTGCAGCTTAAATTTTCATAAAATCAATTTAACTTGAATAAACTTAAGCGAAAAATAATGAGGTAATTATAAATAAATTGAGAAAAAATTATGAATTAGGAATTTATTAAACTTAAAAAATCTATTTGACTAGATTATGTGAAAAATTCAGATGGAATGGAAATAAAAATTCTTATTGTAGTCACTTACACAGTGTGTCCCAAAAATAACCGAACTTTTTGGATATAGAAGGAGTCACACATTATATTATTTTTAAAAGTTATTATTTATTCAAAATAGGTTCCATTAGACTCAATACAACGTTTGGAACGATCAACCAATTTATCCATAGACTTTTTAAACTCGGTTTTTGGGATGTTGTTTAGCACCTGCCACAGCTGATTGAATGGTTGGAACGTCATCGTAAAAAGCTCCTTTCATTGCAGTTTTTAGTTTTGGGAACAGAAAATAGTCACACGATGATAGATCAGGCGAATACGGAGGGTAGTCCATGACACAAATCTGTTTTTTCATTGAAAATTCGTTGACTTTTTTGGTCTTGTGAGGTAGTGCATTTAACTGATGTGGAACAAAACGTGCAAAGACCTTTCTTTTACCCAAATCTTCAGTTAATATTGTGTAGATTGTACAGTAAGATAAATTTAATTCTTCTGCCAGCATTCTCACAGTGACATTTACATCGATAGCGATTATTTCACGTACTTTTTCCACTAACTCAGCACGATTTGATGCTTCTGGTTGTCCAGGTCTTGGATCATCATTTAAATCGTCACGGCCATTTTTAAATCGTGTAAACCACGTATAAACTTGAGTAGGACTCATACAATCATCGCCATAAACTTTTTTCATCAATTCGTATGTCTCAGCGAATTTTCTTTCAAGTTTAACACAAAATTTAATATTTGCTCTTTGTTCCATTTTTGTTTTGTAACATTAGCACACTTTTTCTTTTATTGAAATGGCTGTAACTTTCACATCTGTCATCCGATTTACATGAATTTAGGTGCGTTTGAAAGAGGATGAATGTATCTTTTTAATGCTGCAAATTTTCATTAGATGGCGCTGCATGTTGTATGATTTAAATATAAAGTTCGGTTATTTTTGGGACACACTGTGTATCATCAACTTTTGGAAAGGACCGGAATTGTAACAAAATTCATTGACGATTTTAATAATTCCGTATACCTTTCAATGGAAGCTTCTAAAAAAAATGTCGAAATTCTCATTGACTAGTCATATCCAAAAGTCGATGACAAGTAAAGAAAGTGTCAACAGCTAATATTTTCCGTGCACGAGCCTGTACTTCAATCTATTAGGATCAAATTAATAACTTTCTACTGAAATAAACTGTAAGTGTATTTTGTACATTTATAATTGTTTCCAGTTATTAAATATAATAACGTGGAACATCAGTATGCTGAAAATTCAACACGTTTTTCAAATTAAAAATTTTCTATATGTACCCAAGGCGCAGATTACTTTCATTCGTTCCTGCGTGAATAGATATAGCTGGTGGAACGAGTCTTGCAAATTAATAATGGATGAGTCAAAACACGCTGAAACTTTCAAGCTGTATATACATTGTTTTATGTGTATTCAGTAGCACACATACATAAATAAGGAATATATGTATGCCAAAAAAACTCATTTATACACTCTACAAACAAGTGAGTAGTGAAATGTGTAATTTTTACGCACTAAACACGTTGTCATGTGTGTAGTTGAGCGAAGGTACTTACTAAACATTGACAACTCAATTTTTCGGGTACAAAACGTTAGAGTGTTTGAAAATTAAACGTTACGTTTTTAATGTGTATCGTGATTTACGTGTAGAAGTAACACACTTGTTTCTAGAGTGTAATTGAAAGTATTTCATTCTGAGATTTACATACAAAATAAAATTTGTAATCCTCAAAACTGTAAGTCTCGAATGGCACAATTATTTATTGATTAAGTAATTGCAATTACCTATGTCACATGTTTAATTTGATATAAATGAATAAATGTATGGTACTCAGAAGTAAACTGAGTAAAAGTAAAAGGAAGAGAAAAGGATAAAGGTAGATTTGGAATTTATACGCACCACGATTGATATTCGACCACGGCGCCGGTAATGGTCCTTCGGAATTATCCTCGTTTCCGTGGGAGCATTCAACGCCATTCTCGAGTAAGAGCTTGTTTCATTCTACTATTCTCAAACATAACTATTCATCTGCTGCTTATCGGAAAATGATTTTCCGCAATATTCTATATTTCCTAATCATCATATGAATATTCTAAAATATTCTAGAAATACATGAAAAAGGGGTTTATCAAATGAGTCTATTTTCTGGCCTCAGAAATATATTTAAAATAATTTGTTAAAAGAAAAAAAACGTTAAGAACCATTGTATTGGAATCGAAAATCTTACAAGGGAAAGTTCCCATGTGTCCGCCTCCGATTTTTCTCTTTTTGTGATATGTTGTAGTAGTACATCTCAAGACATTCAGCAGCCACTTGTTCTTTCGGTTTGAATTGCAAAACTAAGGGGTGAAAGCCACCCCTAAAGGTTGCCCCCGAAAACGATTTTTCCCGAAATTTGAACCTAAAATACGTTTTTCTTTTTTTTTAGTAGAATCACTTGCATGTTATTAGGCCATCAAAGGGGATTTATACTATGACATTGCCTAAATAAGAAGTTGCTTCTTAATTTTTTTATAAGGATAGAAACGTGTTTTTTGATCATTTTTTCAGTATAAAAATTCGTATATTCATTCTATTTATTTGAAATTATATTATTTTTTAACGAAATATAGAATTGAGTCCAAGGGTAATTAACCCCTTTTTAAATTTTTTTTATCCAAAATACCAAAACATATCTATTCAATTCTATATTTCGTTAAAAAATAATATTATTTCAAATAAATAGAATGAATATACGAATTTTTATATTGAAAAAATCATGAAAAAACACTTTTCTACCCTTATAAAAAAATTAGGAAGCAACCCCTTATTGAGGCAATGTCATAGTATAAACCACCTTTGATGTCCTGATAACATGCAAGTGATTCTACTAAAAAAAATTAGGATTTTAGGTTCGAAATTCGGGAAAAATAGTTACGATATTTGTAGCTAATTGATTGCAATTTAAAACTCTCATGTTCCCTATTCCCATAGTTTTAATGCTTAGATTTGTTGAAAGGTCATGAACACGTTCTGAAAAACTTGTTATAATTCCGTTTCTGAAAATAAAATATTTATTGTGATATTACTTTCTGCAAAGTAAATATTTTATTTTTCCAAATATTTATGCAAAATAACAAAAAATACGTTTTTTAATCATTTTTTTACCAAAACAGTATTTGGTACATGATTTTCATAGGTGTATGAATTACTGCGATCTGTCAGGCGGCACTGCATAACCTTTCAATCTATTACAAATGCTTCGTTATGCTTACTTTTTATAATTGAGATTAAACAAAATGTTGAAAATTCCAAAATCGTTGCTAATGAGGCAAGAGGAAGTCAAGTAATATAATTTTAAGGTAAATTAAATAAGAGTTATAATATTATTTAATCTTAATTTGTTAAAAATGCTTCATGTTCACTTTTTATAATTTAGTTTAAATAAAATGTTCAACACTCCTTAATCGTTGCTAAAGATGAAAGAGGAACTCAAGTGATATAATTTTAAGTTAAAATAAATAAAATTAATAAAACTATTAATCTTAATTTGTTACGAATGCTTCGTCGTGTTTACTTTTTATAATTGAGATTAAATAAAATTTTCAACACTCCTAAATTAATTGTAAGTTCACTCAAAACAGAAATTGGGGTTTCCGCAGTAATTGGTGCGCAATAATTCATGCAAACCCGCAGTAATACCTACATGGAACATTTTTTTTAGATTCGCATTTTCTAAGTAAATCTGGTTTCTTTTCAGGGTTTAAGGACTGCATGCTACTTACTTAATACCAAATACTGCTTTAAAAATTAATTCGTGACAACTTTTTTATCTCAAAACCTTTTTTTTAACTTTAAAAGCCGTCTTGATTTTCGATCCGCAGTAATTGGCACACTTACCCTAAGTGATAATAAAAACAAATATTTATCGGAAACAATTTTCTTTTGTTCAGATAGAATTTTCTTTAAATATAGCAAAAAAAAAAACGTTTTTAGTTCAAACTGTTTATCTTAAAGAAAACAATTATTTTACTATGTCTTGTATGTTTCAGCACATTATGAGCTTAGATAAACTTTATTTAATATATACAGAGAAAAATTAGACCCAGAATGTGCAAAAATTATGAATAATAGAGGATCAGAACTGAAAAACGAATGTTGACCTAATTTTTAGGTAGTACTTTTTTAGATAGTAAATATTTCATGTATAAATTAATAACAAATTATTTTGAATTTATATTTACATAATAATGAGTAACAGGGATCAATAAATCACTAAACTGAAACCGCTTGGACTACAATAATCCACAACCTATTTAAAATTCATTTCGAAATATCCGTGAGAAGGAATACTCATCTCATCCACGCAATCCACAGGCACAAAAAAGATCAGTAAAATTTACAGGAAGTTCGGTACTTATTTGGACAACATGACTTTTTAGTAAATTTTACAAGAAGTTGAGTTCAATCAACAGATTTTCTGTACAATTCACTTAGCGTACAGTACAATCAACTTAAGTCGGATTTTTTCATATTCAGTAGATTTTACTGGACGCTGAGTAAAACGTAAAGGAATTCTGTTAATCAAATTGAACTTTTGATAAAATTTACTGAAAAGTCATACTGTCCAAATAAGTACCGAACTTCCTGTAAATTTTACTGATCTTTTCTCTGCGTGCAACTGGACTCATTCAGAACTCAATTCATTTTTAACTAATATTTAGTAAATACAAATAATTCGAATTTTCCATCATTGTTAAAATATTTCCCTGGTGCTTGCTTACAATCATTTTTATGTTAATAAACGTATTTCATATAACTAATTCTTTCTTATTCACTGACTGATTCGTCATCCCTTAGAGAGGATCCTCTCGATCTTTCCATAAAAGGAGGAAATCTTTAACAAGAGAAGTGTTACGTTTCTGACTTAACATAACTATCTCGATTTTTTTAAGCATCGGCCGGGAAGCACTAAAGTTAATGAATGGGAAATCGCAATTTTAATAATTACTAGGTATCAAAAGTTAATAAATTACAATTATACTTTATCCGATTACACAGATATTTTATTGAAATAAAATAAATTTGATAAAATCACAAAGGAATTTGACTTTGTGGCTAACCTAAGTGATTAAATAATCATTTTATTTTATTTGAAATTTTACACGTGTTACGTCACAACTACGTAAATACTTACTTTGCTCGAAGATTCTTCGTTTTAACCTTTTACCAGAGGTGTTAGTTGAAGTTTGACGGTTTTTTCAATAAATAAAATACTTAATTTTCAAGGGAATCTCAAAAATTTTTTATTCAAAGTATTGACCATTGGATTCTACACATTTTGCCCACCTTTCAGGCAAATCATGGATACCATTCCAAAAAAACTTTTTCTCTTTCAAGGCAAACAGTTCGACGAGCCATTTTTCGACTTCTTCAAAATTGGCGAAGCACTGCTCTGCGAGTGAGTGTCCCATCGATGCGAAAAGGTGATAGTCGGACGGAGCGAGGTCTGGAGAGTACGGCGGGTGCGATAATATTTCCCAATTCAATGCTTTAAATGTGTTCTTCACCACTTTAGCGGTATGAGACGGTGCGTTGTCATATTGTAGGATAACTTTGCCATGCCTTCGGGCCCATTCCGGCCGTTTTTCGATCAACGCATGATTCAAATTGATAATTTGTTGTCGGTAGCGATTCGTATTCACCGTCTCACCAGGTTTTAATAACTCGAAGTACACCACACCACACTGGTCCCACCAAACACAGAGCATTGTCTTACGGCCAAAGCGATTTGGCCTTGGAGTCGATGGGCCGACCTCACCAGGTGAAAGCCATGATTTTTTCCGCTTCGGGTTCTCGAAATAAATCCATTTTTCGTCCCCCGTGACAATTCGATGCAGAAAAGATTTCCTTTCGAATCGTTGAAGCAGCATTTCACAAATGGTTTTTCGATTTTCCATTTGTCTATCGTTCAGTTGGTGTGGTACCCATTTTCCATACTTTTGGATTTTTCCCATTGCTTTTGAACGTTGGCAAATTGCTCCTCGGGTCACATTTAGTGTTTGTACTAATTGTTGTTGCGATTGGGTTGGGTATTCATCCAATAACGCCTGCAATTCCTCGTCTTCGAACTTTTTTGCTGCACCAGGATGTTCATTGTCTGTTAAATCGAAATCTCCACTTTTAAATTGACAAAACCATGTCTCACATGTTCTAATCACTGGAGCATGTTCACCATAAGTTTCTGCCAGCAATCGATGAGCTTCAACTGCTTTTTTCTTTTGATGAAATAAAAAAAGCAACGAATGCCGCAAATGCGATTTACTTGGAACGAAACTCGACATATTTACGGATGTAAACAACTATGATGCTATTATTTTGGCAGAATGTAATTGTGTATCTTTGAAGGTTATTGTCCATAGAAAAATATGACATGGATGCCAAATCATAGAAATGTATACATACACTACGGTCGGAAATTGTGCACACGGTGCTTGTCATCGCTATCAAAAATCACTGCTGACTTTGAACCACGATATCTCTGTGAAAAAAAGAGATAGGACATTTTTAAAAATACAGTTGTAAAGTTTATGAAATTCCACGTCTAGTGACACTCAACAAATATTTTTTTTCCCTTCTGAAAATAATGCAGCACACTGAGGACTTAATAAAAAAATTCAAGATTTTTTCAAATTCTCTACCTCAACTTCAACTTTTTGCATGGCCTAGGGAAAATTTTTTCAAAATCTGAAAATTATACATCATAAAGTCTAAGATCTTTTCTTTAATTTAAGCCAAGAAAACTTGAAAAATATTTATGGGTACCCGAGATACGTTTAAAAATGTTTAATCGTATCTGAGCTGAATTTTAATCGACGATCACGGTTCTCGGCGGGTTTGTTGCTCGCCTCCTTAGTTGAGGCAGGACCGAATAGGCCCCGCACAAAGGTGGAGCTTATGTGGAGCCCTCTTATAATATATGTTTTTTTGATTCTGTTCATTAGTAAGTTTTATTTCTAATTATTCTAAATTTAAAAAAATATTTATTGTTATTTGTGATTATTAAAAATTATTTAAATCCAATATTATCCCCATATTGACGAATAGAACAATGATATGTAAACATTTTTTATTTCTTAAAATTCTTATAAACTAAAACATTAATAAAAATTTTAATAGTCATTGTAAATATGAACTAAGAATAAAAGGAAAGGAAATAAAGGAAACACGTTCTTGGATCAAAGAACATATAAGAGAGCTCTACTTAAGCGCCACCTTTGTGCGTGGCCTATTCGGTCCTGCCTCAACGAAGGAGGCGAGCAACAAACCGTCCGAGAAACGTGATCGTCGATTAAAATTCAACTCAGTACAAATCGACCTCTTATAAAATGCAAAATTTATACATGAAATCACTGGATATCTCAGGTAGAGTCCCCGACCTGTTGGGTAGTCGATATACCGACCAGCCCTGCAGGCAACGTGAAGTGCAATGTAAAAAATTTGTCTCATTTGTCATAAAGGTTTGAGAGGGTATTTCTATGTAATTTCACATGCTGAATATGAGAAAAATAGTAAAAAGATTGCCGCAGACACCTTTGACCTCAAAAATCTCTATTTCAAGTTCAAAGATGCTCCGAGGATTTTTTTCACTGCTTTTTCCCATTTTGGGCGCATCAATGACGCTGAAAAGCAATCATTAACTTTCGCTTATGCGAAAAATGAAATGTGACCTTAACTGCAGATTTTCAAGGTCAAGGATACCTGAGTGATTTTTTTCAGTATTTTTTTCGTATTCAGTCCATCAAATTACGTAGGAAAACACTCTGAAATCCTCGCTCCTACTAGAGTTGTGACACAAAAATTTACTTAAGAAAAAATATGCAGAACAACATTTAACATGTACTGACATTCAACATGTTTTGTTGATCATTTTTCCAAACTTTTTATTTAAATGAAAAAAAAACGTTCGCGCATTGCGGTATCCCCTCCTTTGCCTACTAGGCCACGCGCTTTGTCGGTTATGGAGTCCGGTGCCTCATGTGTAAATGAAACTAATTAATTTTATTACCTTTTTTTATTTATATATAGTTTATAACAATTAAACAAATTTGTTCGTAACAATGATCATTCGAAACATATTATTTTCATTATATTGGACATGATAGACCTGAGTACAATACAACTCAAGCACTTAGAACTTTGCCTTATCCAAATGATCGTAATCAATGGTGATCGTTCAACGCACCTAAAAAGGGCTTATACTTTCGTGTAAATATAATTTTTTCTGTAATTGTAAAAATTATTCAAAAATCATTTATGACTTATATCATTAAACAATCAAATTCCTGAATTGAAAAAAAATTATAATACTTTATGACTCAAATTAACGAAATATATAAAGGGTTTTCCAATAGGGACATAACAATTTTATCTATGAATAAAACACAAAAATATTTGAGATATTGAGTTCAAATTTATTGTGGGTGTAGTGCAAGCATTACAATTTATGAATGAAATTCGATATCGGCCATATGACCACCACGAGCCCGTTTACAGCGGTCGATTCTTTGGACCCAATTTTCCACCACTCTGGCACACATTTCGACCGGAACGTTGGAAATTTCGCGTTGGATGTTGCCTTTGAGGTTGTCTAAAGTTGCTGGCTTGTTGGCATAGACCAGTGACTTGATATGGCCCCATAAAAAGAAAACCAATGGCGTTAGATCGCATGAACGAGGCGGCCATTCGACCGGACCATTTTTCGAGATAACGCGTTTATTATAGCACGCACAGCCTGTCGGGTGGGACGATTATTACCGCCAAAAATTCGAGTAAGCGCTCGTAAACTTGCGACCACCGACTCAGAATTTCGGTAGTAATTTTTAATAATTTCCAAACGTTACTGGTTCGTGAACATTACCATGATGAAAATGTTGACTTTAACTAACGTTTTGACATTGACAGTTCATTGAAAACGTTTAAGGGTGCGTTTATATAAAGATACGAAATTGTTATGTCCCTATTGGAAAACCCTTTATATACAGGGTGAGGACATAAAGTGCTACAGAGCGATAG
This sequence comes from Diplolepis rosae, assembly GCA_030998225.1. Taxonomy (NCBI): domain Eukaryota; kingdom Metazoa; phylum Arthropoda; class Insecta; order Hymenoptera; family Diplolepididae; genus Diplolepis; species Diplolepis rosae. The sequence goes on from JAPYXD010000171.1 coordinate 836,270, forward strand.
CACTCAAACTCTTGATCATATCCAAAAATGTTTCAGACAAAAGGTTCAGTGTTGGAGAAGGTCGTCATACTATACTGGACCACCCTATTTTTTTATCGGTGGTGGCGCTGAAGCTACGTCAAGGTCAACTCTACTTTTAAAAATGGAACAATGTTTTTTTTTTCAATGACATTATTACCGATTTTAAGACGAATTCAGAGATCTACAACACAAGGTCATTCTCGTCACGCAAAGTATGAAAATAATCGTAAAATCATTTTAATTTCTTTCCATTTCTTACGATAACCATGATAATACACATCGATAGGGTATTATTGACATTGGCAGAAAGTGAGCATTTTCTGTTGACATATCAGTTAGTCCAGCATTACCTTCTAATGTGAGTACATCAGAACGCGAAAAAGAACAATTTTAAAGAATATTTTGATATGTACAGTGTACTTCGTACAGTGTATAGTGAAACAGACAGATCAACACAAGTTCCATCCGTATCGTATGTCATTACATCAGGATTTGTACGGCAATGATTTCCTAAATCGCGTCAATTCCTGTAATTGAATTCGTAGAAAAATACACACAGTGTCTCATTTTTGAATCATGTACTTTTTTCTGATGAAGCTAACATCGCAAATACGGGAAATGTGAATAGGCATGATATGAATTATTGGGCAAATGAAAATCGTCGATAGATGGGAACTGTACTATTTCAACATTCGTGGTCCGTTAATTGTTGGTGCGGCATTGTCGGCAACCACGTCATTGGTCCATATTTTTTTGAAGATCGCTTAACTGAGCAAGTTTACGCAAACTCTCTGCAAAACGTACTGCCTTAATTATTGAAAAACGTGCACTTGCATGTTCGCATGAACATGTGGATGCAACACGACGGTGCACCACCCCATTATTCTCTGTGTTCAAGACAAGTGATGAATGAGATGTTTGACGAAAAGTGGATAGGAGGAGGGAGCCCTGTAGCTTGGCCACCTCGTTCGCCAGATCTAACATCACCAGATTACTTTTCATGGGGTGTTTCAAAGGAAGCGAAATGGCGATAGCACCTACCACGCCTGATGACATGAATGAAAGAATACGCCGAGCATGAACCGAAATTACACCACAAATGATGGCTGAAGTTAAGACGGTCTTTTCGTGAGTGAATTAAGAAGTGCTTACAAGTTGAGGGTCATCACTTCGAGGATCTTCTACAGGTAGACACAAACCAAGGTTAGTGGAGTCTTTGAAAGTGATTATTCCGATATATTTCGATTTTTCGACTATTTTCATACTTTGCCTGACTAGAATGATCTTGTGTTTTGGCCGCTGAATTCGTCTTATAATCGGTAATTAGGTCATCGAGAAAAAACTACATGGTTCCATTTAAAAAAGTGGATTCGACCTTGACGTAGCTGCAAAAATAAGTGAAAGATATATCAAGTATTCCAGGTAAGGCAAAAGACCAAAAAAAAATTTTTCAATAAGGTTGAATCTAAACCAAGAATTCTGAATAGATATTTATGTGCCTCCGGCGCGGAAACTCGTTTTTCCGTTACAGCTGAGAGTAACGGAATGTGTTGTATTCCGTTACAGAGGAATATAATGTAAAAATTAAACTGCGCATGCGCATATTGTTTTACAGCGGAGCAGAATCTGCTTCCTATTCTTCTTCTTCTACGTACAGCGTTAGCACCCTACTGACAAAGCCTTGTACATTTGAACTGCGCATGCTCTATTACAACAAGCTACTACTACACAAGATCTATAAAATCAAAATGGCTGGGACTAGTCGCGAAATATCAAGTGTAATGACTAGCATTGTCGCTCGTCACGCATTAACCCTCATTGTGCGCCTAGTCACGTAATATACTATTGTCTGTAAGCACATGGAAATTGGTAGAATTAAGGCATGTAGTTTTATGAATTTTGTTTGATAACTATAAATTTACCTGACAGAGAACATTAAGACAATTTCTTATTTTTTAATAAACAAATTGCCAATCACATTTACTGGTTACAAAAAATATATTAAAAAAAAACGAAAGATATTTTGATGTCTTCACGGTTGATCCTAGTGAATATTAATGCAAATTGCAATTTCAAAAGTGTCTCCATGTACATATCAGTAAATTTTATTTCATAATGACCTATGTTGGGCCCCAATCCCAGTGAATTATGGAAAACCCAGAATCAAGAAAACCCTATTACGCGCAGTCAAACTAAGAAAAATACTGATCTTGCAAAATTTATGGCACAAAATCTAACGAGTCCCCTTAAATCGAGAAGAACAGTTACTGTGAAGGAAAAAGTAACTAAAGATAATTTTAAAAATATTTTCAAACAAGATCAAACAAATATCAGTTTTCAATCAAATAATATTTCATTATAGAAAACCTTAATGTCTGAACGATTCAAAACTTCCGGAACAAGCAGCTTATCTGACTCGAATAATTGGTTTAATTCGAGCTTAAAAACTAATTTAAGTATTATTTGTGGATCAATTGATCAGGACGAAACATTAAAAAATGAAACTACTTACATTAACAACGAAAAAAATAGTTTACTTAGTTCAACGATAATTCTAAAATACACAGTTGAAGAAAGAGATAAAATAAATTCGTCAGAAAATTCTCTCACTCGCAAAACAATTACAAATAATCACGATAGGGACGATAATAGTACCGACAACGAACAAATAGAGCAAACTGTTAACAACAATACTGAAGGAAGTTTTAATCCAATTATAAACAACGAAATATATATAATATAATATATATATAATATAATATAATAATATATAATATAATATATAATATATATAAATATATATAATAAAACTAACGACCGCGTTAGAAGTAGTACCCTTATTTGATGGAAGTAACATTCCATTATCACATTCTATTGAAGCATATTATGAGGCAAAGGCAATGCTGCCAACACCTGCAGCTCAAGGAAATTTAGCGCGATTATTGAAATGTAAATTATCAGGAGAACCAAGAAAATGTATCTTTAGGTCAACTTATAATAATATAGAGGAATTAATTGAAAAACTCAAAAGAGTCTATGCCCCTGCAAAAAGTGTGTATTAATTACAAGGAGAATTAGGAAATACCCAAATGTGGGCGAAAGAGAACGTACTTTCCTAAACAGCTAGAATTAAGGAGATTGCCGATAGAATCGAAGATTCTTATAGACTTAACAATGATGGATGAGTAGATAGTACTTTCAAACAGAACCTTCAAAGAGACGTTATTCAATGCTTTATTCGCGGTCTGCGTCCTGAATTAGAAATTTGAATAAAAACCAAAGAAACATTTAAAGAAGTTTTTAATGACGCAATCATCGTAGAAAGAGACTTGGCCGCATCTTCTGCAATACGAAGAAACAAAAATTCAGATTATTTTTAAATGGATGGCCCCATAAATAATAGAAATAATAAAACAACTCGATTCAATGTTGCACGTGATAACAACATAAATTATATAATATATAGAAAACCACGTCATGTTGCTGAAAATAGATATCATTTAACCAAAGCACAAGAAGCAGTTTCTAAAAAACAAAACCCTAATTTTGTTATATAAAATCAACAGCTTAGTAATAACTACCAACAACGAGAAAATAATAACAATAATTCTGCAAGAAATAATTATCGGAATAACCATTTTTTAGAAAACTGAAACAACAATTATCATAGTAATAACTTTGCAGAAAACAATTATCCGAATAACAATATTTTAAGGAACAGGAACAACAATTACAATAATTTCTCAAGCAACAAAAATAATTATCCCAACAGCAATAGATACTATAATTACAGTAATAATAATTTTCTGAGAAACAGAAATTATGATAATAGACAAGAAAATCTAGATTACAACAATAGACATAGACATTTTCAGATCCAAACAGACAACGTGAAATGAAAAATCAGCAATTAAGTAAACCCAATCAAAAATATCCACAAAATTTAGAAGTTTTATGCAACTATTGTAAAAAACCAGGACATGCTATTTGTAAATAACAAATAATAATATTTTGTAAATTGTAATATTAGATCAAATAAACAACAATTTCAGCATCCGGAAAACTAAAACGCTCTCCCCAGTATGGATGCACTGAGGAAAGCATCAAACAAGAACCAATTGCATCCACTTCTAATGATCAACCGGTCATAAAGATAAGCGTTTCCTAATCAAGTACAATTCCATCGATGATGATATGCGCAGGTCTTGAAAACCCTGCTCGCACGATCATAGATACCGGTGCTGGTCGAATTTTGATTAAACAAAATGCCGTAAATCCTGAATTGCCAGTAGACGAAAAAATAGTGTTAAAACTTACAGGAATAAATAATTTACCACTTTTTATAATGAGACAAGTACAAATAAACATTCTAGCATATCCAGCAATACTGAATATAATTCCAAATAGAGTCCCAGTAGAAAAAGATGGAGTATTAGGATCAGAATTTTTTCAAGATAATAATGTAAATATAAGTTATACTTCAAAATGCTTAGAAATTGAGAACCACTGTCACTCTTTTGAATCTACAAATACATTAACTATTCCAAAAAGAACTGTACCAACATTTTACGTTCCAATTAAAAATACTGAAAAAAGCGAAGGTTACATACCTCGACTACATATTGGCGAAGGAATTTATGCCGGAGGCGCAATTGTAAAAAATTGCAAGTGTAAAGCTTATAACAAATTTGCAAATACAAACGAAATACCAGTAACGATATCAAAACCGACTATTGTCTTAGAAGATTTTGAAGAAAGAGATTTTCAAAATGTAATAAGAAAATCAAGAAATTTAAAAAACGTTGGCGATGACAATTTATCTAACAAAATTCTAAATAGCTTCTTAAAAACCAACAAGTTTTTTGACAATCCATGTAGAAAGACAAAGATTGATTATCAACAGTGCAGACAGATTTCAAATCCCAGGAGAGCCACTTGAAGCTACTAACGTTTTGCAACATTCGATTCCAACTATAGATGACTCCGATTTTTTCAAGATAGATTTCCCCCTGTTCATAAAGAAGAATTTACAAAACAAGTTGACGAATTATTAAAAAATGAAATAATAGAACCTTCACAATCACCGTATAACACTCCAGTTTGGATTGTTCCTAAAAAACCTGATTCTAAAGGGAACATAAAATAGCGAATGGTTTTTGACTTCAGAAAACTTAATGAAAAAACGATCGGAGATTCTTACCCACTATTTAACATAAATGACATACTCGATTCACTCAGATCTGCCAGATATTTTTCAGTTGTCGATTTAGCTATTAGTTTTCACCATATAAAAATGGATCCTAAAGACTCTTATGAAACTGCATTTTCTACACCTCATGGCCATTATGAATTTGATAGAATGCCTTTTGGTTTGAAAACCGCTCCTGCAACATTTCAAAGGTTAATGGATATTACTTTAAATGGATTAATAGGAACAGAACTCTTTTTATATCTTGATGACATAGTCATATTTGCTGATACACTAGAATAACACGAGAAGAAATTAAATAATTTAATACAACGTCTTCGAAAAGCAAACCTTCATTTAAAACCTGCCAAATGTGAATTTTTACGACCTGAGATAGGACATTTAGGTCATATTATTGATAAAAATGGAGTTCGACCAGACCTCAAAAAAATAATAGCCGTAAAAGAATTTCCAGTTCCAAAAACACAAAAGAATGCCAAACAATTTTCTAGGATTAGCAGGATATTATCGTAGATTTATCGAAGGATTTTCAAAAATTGCCAACCCTCTTAATCAACTTCTAAAAAAGGATACTCCTCACATATGGACCGATAAACAGTAAATAGCTTTCAATATTTTAAAATCAAAATTATGTGAATATTTTGTGTTACTTATTTCCATTCATATTTATATGGAAGAAAATTTACCCTAGTAACTGATCATGAACCACTAGTTTGGTTTCAAAACTCTAAGGATCCTTGCTCACTAGTTTCACGTTGGAGGTTGAAACTCGCAGAATATGATTTTGATGTTGTATACAAAGCAGAAAAATGCATGCCAATGCAGACGCTCTTTCAAGAACCCCTATTGTTAGTGTGGAAAAATCAAGAAATTTACACGAAGATGATGATGATACCTTTATGACATTTCCAGAAAAAATGAATCTTGAGAAAACTTTTATAAATATCAATTAAAAAAATAATATCAAAAATGGAAATATTTCTAAAAATATATGCTTCAATTCAGCATTCGCTGCTATCTTCAAAACTTCCTGTTATGAAATATAAACAGTTGCTATAGAAAACCATGAATACTAGGGGTAAAAAGAAATAGCAAGAACAAATGAAAAATTGAAATCAACATAAAAATCTAGAAAATTTAAGTCGAAATATATTTTTTGAACCTCCCATCAAGAGATCGCGAGGTAGGCCCAGAAGGAATGTACTTACAGATTTAAAAAATTCCCCCTCCCAGACAAAAAGAAAGAGAGGTAGACCAAGGAAACAAATAAGTGAAGATGAACTTCCGGAAATATATACGAAGAAACCAAGTCAAGTAGAACTAGGATCCGATTTTGACTCTGATCCTGAATATTTGGACTATTTGGAAGAAATCCAAGCAAAAAATAAAAAGGGAGAAAAATGGCAAAAAACCTAAACAATTTATTATACCTCAAGAGGAAGAAAGCGATTATTATTTTTCTACTTCTGAAGATGAAGTAATTGATATAGAACCTAAAGATGAAGACAACTCTGAAAACTCTTGTATTTATGAAATTATTGAAAATGAAAAGATAATTATGTATATTTTGTTACAACAAATGGAAATCCTCTAGATAATGGATCAAAATATTCTAGAAAAATGTGGAACCTTACCAAAATTCAAAAATTTACAAAAGGGAACAGCAAAAGAAATTAAAAAGGGAAACTGCTATCATTTTGCTCTTCCGATTGAAGAAGAAGCTAAAAACTATTTATCCGAAACCATAAATAATATAAAATTGTCAATTTACGCATTACATGAATTATCTCAAAAATCGAATCTACGATCGATTAGTATTTCAAGGACTTCAAAAATCAACCATATAGCTTAGGAAGATATAAAATTAATTTTTTATTTAGTTTTTGCAAATTCTCTTACGAAAATAATAGTTTGTAACGGCATAACACAATATTCGACAAAAGAACAAAAATCACAATTAATTGAAGGAGCTCAAACCTCAGAATTAGGAGGCCATAAAGGTGTCACAAAGACCTATAATCGAATTTGCCGAAAATTTTTTTGGGAAAATATTATAGTCAATATTCAAAAGTATATTCAAGGTTGTTTACAATGTCAAATAAAAAAATTGGTTCAAGCTAAAACTAAAAATCCTATGTTTATTACTGATACACCCACTACTGCCTTTGAAAAAATATCAATGGATATTGCTGGTCCGCTACCAGAAACAAAATATGGAAATTTGTATATTCTTACTATACAAGTTAATTTTACAAAATATTCTCTAGCAATATCTTCCTAAACATCAAGCTGGTACAATAGCAGATGCGTTAGTGAAAAAATTTATTTGCATATTTGGATCGCTAAAAGGAGTACTAACGGATCAAGGCAAAGATTTTCTAAGCAATTTATTAAAAAGTGGCAAAACGCCTTAGAATCAAACAATTTCGTATCACAGCTTTTCATTCTTAATCCAATGGATGTCTTGAAGGATCACATCTTATAGGTGAATATCTCAAACAATTTGTAGTAAAAAACTCAGAATGGGACGATTGGCTAGAATTAGCAATGTTCTCATATAACACAAGTGTACACGAAGCCACAAAATGTACGCCTTATGAATTAGTTTTTGTGCCAATTAGCCCGTGAACCCTCTAGTAACTGAAAAATTGGAAACCTATGTTGATTGTTTGATCAACTTTGTCACACAACTGGATGAAATGCGAACACAAGCGAGAGAAAATCTCATAGCAGCAAAATAAAAATAAAAAATGTACCACGATAGAAAAATACATCCTTTAGAAATAAAAATTAGAGATAGTGTATCTTTATTAAAGGGAGTCAAAATTAAAAAGCTTGATAATCAATACACAGGTCCTCACGAAGTTTTAGATGTACTAGGAAAAGGAAATGTAAAAATTAACATAAAAGGAAAACCGACAGTAGTTCACGTCAATCGAATAAAAAGATCGCACATAAACATACAGAATTGATTAACTGGATTTAAATTCAAACTCAAAATAGTATAAAATTTGCATAAAACCAAAGCGTTTAGAATAACTAAACCACGGAAAGTTTTAAACAAAAAGATGTTTTGAAATTTTATTTTAATCTTATTTTTTCTTTTTTAAAGATTCGAGAAGCTCACTGAACCTTTAAATTGCACTGAAAAAATTTCAATATATTTCATGGTTTTTTTTTAGAGTCAATTAAACTTCTTAAACTAGCAAGTATTTATAAAATTGATCGAAATTTTTCAATTTTTCTCTTGTGTTTAGTACAAACTAAAAATTTAATCAAAAAATGTTATCAGGATTATTTGTAGAGATTTATGAGCACTATCAAAAACCAGTATTGAAATTTTTGATTTTTTCAAAAAATTATTTTCAAAAACACAAAAGTAGTGCTCAATCCCTCAATTTTGATTGGATGTGGCTGGTTAACGAACTTGTCCTTACTTTTTCGGCTCCGATAAAGTGTACCAAAGCTCAATTCAATCTGATAATTCTATCGAGAGTTATGCCGCACACGACCTACAGACAGACAGACAGACAGACAGACAGACAGACACTTTCGTAAAAACCCTTTTTTCTGACTCAGGGGGTCTCAAAACGTAAAGATTTGATGAAAATATCGAAAGTCATTTTTCACATAAAACCAATACCTTCTCATCCATGATGAGAATGTAATATATTTCTTTAACATTCTTATAAGCACCTTCTTTACATTTGATTCAATGAATTTTATTTTTGTTCATTGACCATTCAAAGAACAAATTAATAACTTTTTATATTAAGACAAATGCTAGTGTCCATTCGAATCATCATTTTTTTATCACTTAAAGAACAATATAGAAATATTTGCATTTTTTTTTTGCATAAAAGAAACACATTTTCTGACAAGAATAAATAAGCACTGCATAATTAGTGCCATCATAAATATAATTTCAATTTTTTTTTTTCTTTTATCAAGGGAAATTTTCTTGATTCCCATCCTATTAGAAGAACAGTTTCTACAAATATTGAATCTGTAAATATAAACTGTGTTATGGCTTTACAAAATGGTCAATGTGAAAATTTTTTTTCCAATAGAAATTAATGTGCAACAATAACAAATTGAATAACTACTATTCTTCATATTTTTTCATGCACAAATAATTTTATTTATTTACAAATAACATTAGAAAAACAATTAAAATTACACGAATTGTAGGAAAATCTATTCCCCTGTTATTATGGAAAATTGTTTTCCTCATGATTATTTTATCCATTTAATAATACACCAATTAAATTGGAGTTCATGCGATTGATATTTAGAAACTCGTTAAAGCAATAATAAACAATCGTAATGCCATTCTTTGAAGAAATTAACTTTAGACTAAACAAGGTTTTCCCCCCTGTTATATACCAATTTTCATCATCTATTAAGAAAGATGTGTAATAAACGATTTAAATATTTTTCAATCTCTATTATCAATATTCAGTATGTCAATTTTTCTCCTATGTATAATCAATAATTTATAATGTTTTTCATATTCTCTTTTTACTAATGTACACATCAAGGATATTAATACTTGTAAACTGCTCTTTACCATTTGTATTGAATTAATAAATTTAGATAATCGTTGACCTTCTTGTATCGAAAATGATAATGTTGTAAATTTACATAATTATTATCAATGAATAAAAAAAATATCAAATTACCTAATTATTACTATATATGTAACATATGTAATCAACTATTGCATGTAAAACTTCCAGAATTGTCTCCTCTGATGTTACTATACAATGATGTAAAACATTGTTATAATTTCCTCATTCGCAACAATAATCAAATTTATTCTTCTACCGAAGTTTCAATCGTGGATCGTTAACTCCCCACGATCGAATTAAGGGGGGAGGTGTCACGCCCCGCGATTCTATCAACACAAAATACAGAGAGATCTAATAAGAAATAGGAAGATCGTTAAAATCGAAATGCAGATTCAAATATAATTGATATATTTGGCTCTGACATTAATGCCAGGTAATAAATTTCATCGGAGCGTGACTCATCATCGGTCGGTTGGTTGGTCGGTCGGTCGGTCGGTCGGTCGGTCGGTCGGTCGGTCGGTCGGTCGGTCGGTCGGTCGGTCGGTCGGTCGGTCGGTCGGTCGGTCGGTCGGTCGGTCGGTCGGTCGGTCGGTCGGTCGGTCGGTCGGTCGGTCGGTCGGTCGGTCGGTCGGTCGGTCGGTCGGTCGGTGGGTCGGTCGGTCGGTCGGTCGGTCGGTCGGTCGGTCGGTCGGTCGGTCGGTCGGTCGGTCGGTCGGTCGGTCGGTCGGTCGGTCGGTCGGTCGGTCGGTCGATTCGGTCGGTCGGTCGAGTCGGTCGGTCGGTCGGTCGGTCGGTCGGTCGGTCGGTCGGTCGGTCGGTCGGTCGGTCGGTCGGTCGGTCGGTCGGTCGGTCGGTCGGTCGGTCGGTCGGTCGGTCGGTCGGTCGGTCGGTCGGTCGGTCGGTCGGTCGGTCGGTCGGTCGGTCGGTCGGTCGGTCGGTCGGTCGGTCGGTCGAATTAAGTTTATACATAACATTTTTTGGTGGCTGAGAGTAGACATACGATCGCAAAGGGTTAATTCTTTTACGATGCCAGCTTAACTCGTCCCCTTCGCAGGCTTAATCAATACCGTTTCGGGGCGAGCACGCTTCAAGTTCTAACTTTTATTTTCCTAAGATTGATCCTTTTTCTCATGCTTCTTACTTAAGACTTCGAGCTATTTGCCCTTGTCTCAAATTCTGGGTTTTTTCTTTACTGGTTTCTTAAAGGTGCCTTTCTGCGGACTTACGGTTGGCTCCCTAGTTTATATTCATAATTCTGGTGTGTGAAACTCGTTAGTTTGGACAGTCGACTTTACCTCTTCCATTCTCTTGTCGAGTGCTTCACCAAGATGATGTCTGAAGCCTCTAACTAAACTTTCGTAGGCTTTTGTGCAAAACGCTTAGCTCGAATAACGCTTCCTCTATTTCATCCCTGATTGGCAACGAACATGCTTTCTTAGGTTTTGCAAAGAGCTCCATTTTTTTAAAACGCTCTATATCTTGTTGACCAGATTGATCTTCTTTTGGAACCTCTCCTTAAAGTAATCTCCACAGACCCTTGCTTCGGACTTGTGAGTCCTGTCCGGCATCAACGTGACGTGAATCTCTCGACCCAACAACTCCTCACAAAAGCTACTGTTTAATTGATTGTTTCTCATTACAATTTCCACGAGTGGCTAGGGAAATATTCGGTCCGCCTCCGTAGTCTTACATGCGTCAGTGAGGTTTCGATACTCCAAGAGGTGACCTGGTTCTCTTAAGATACGGTAAGAGACACCACTTACCGGTACCACTCAGCCCTCGGCACGGTAGTTTACGCCTTGTATTCGGGGCTTTACCTTCCGGACCATCCTTGAACATAATCTGTGACGGCTTACTTAGTTTCATATTCGCATTCCGTAATAACCTTTGGTACAGGGACTCTATCTGCAACCGGAAGACGCGCCAGGTAGTCTGTTCTAAGACCCCCTGCTCTAATTCAAACGAAACCGAACCAAGATCCGAGGATTAGGTGATGCTTAATGAATTAGAAACGAGGTCACCACTCGAGTGCATTATTGGATATAGCATCGAAGTCTGAAGGAACAAAATTCAACTAACATGTGGCAGAAGGGATTCTCTATAACTATTGGCGATGTAGTCTGGGTGAATCAAGCACTTGCAGAAAGATGATAAATATGTAGGTGTGGTCGTAACAAGCACTCTCGAGGCGAGCTCCGGTTTTTAATTGGTTCGTGGCACCAGCTCGTCCCACCACATTTCCTACCCTTCTATCGTATACTTCTGCACCACTACCATCTACTCATCCTCGTGATACTCATCACCCTTCCACTGATCCAACTGTCTCCTCCGTAGGGAGATTTATTGCAACATTGTTTAACGTTGTTAGCCGCAAGCTCTTTCTCTGACCGCATTGTTGCCAACGTGAACTGTAGAATTGTTCAATCATTTTTCTCTTTTGAGTTTTCGAGCTTACCATAAAGTCCAGTGGATCGATATATATGTATGTATCGACCAGCTACGTTTCAAAAATCTCCCATTTGCTACCTATAAAGAAAAAGTGTCTGAATATTATTATGCTTTCACTTTATCCTTTTTTCCTACAGAGTGGAAAGTGACAACTGAAATATCAATATTTTTAACCATTTTAACTAACAAAAGTGGTTTTAAAAATATTTCATGAAGTTTTACGGATTTTAAAAGAATTTATTGATACTTCTAGTTTTTTTTCAATTCTATCTGAAGTTTAATTTAGTCTCCTAATTATAATTTTTTTCACTAATTTTAAGTAACAAAATACTAATCTCATAGCCAGAAATGAATTACTAATTTCAATATAGTCAAATTTTCCTTGATCCAGATTTAGTTTTATACCATTTGTCTACATAGACAAAGTCCATCAAAAATTATCTAACTGTTGAAAGTAATGTATATTTTTATAATATTGCAAATGTAAACTCAGTTTTCTCAAAGTAATTCTGACTGAAGAATACATTCTCATTATGGCACTATACAGCTTTGCGCTAAACATTAATGGTATTCAAACAATTAATTGCAAATTTGCAAAGCTTTTAGTAGCGCTTGCAACATTCATACTGCGATTTTTTAACGGAAACACACTATATTCAGACTCTCTGTAGAGGAAAATCATTATCTGTCAATCATATCTATTGCATCTCTTCTACTAATATATTCTTATACATAAATACATAACCAATCAAGTTTTTTATTAATTCCATGGGATGAGCCAACCGATATGCCAACATCCTCGGCAACATCTCTAATAGTGATTCGACGATTCTCCATAACAATTTTCTTTACTGGTTCAGTTTTTTCATTGGTTGTTGACGTGCTGGGCCGTCCAGGGCGAGCGTCGTCATCTACATCTTCTCGACCTTCTGTGAAGAGCTTGTACCATTTGTAAATACTTTTTCCACTTACAGTACACTCACCGTATGCCACTTTTAACATTTTAAGTGTTTTTGAGCACTTAATTCCATTTTTTACACAAAATTTGATGCATATTCTTTGATCCATTTTTTTCGACAGCAGAAAATCGCCAACACACGCAAAACACTTCTAGCCTTTATGCCTCTCACAATCAAACAAAAAATACTATATTGCTGAAACTGTGAATATACGTTCGGGACAAGTGTGCCAACATAGGGAAAAAAACTCGATAATCGAATGTACGTAGCTCGCGAAATTTTAAAATGCACCTTATTTTTTAACAGACCTCGGACTACTGTGGGCAAGAACTAAGATGGATCTTTAATTTAAACTTCGTGGGCTAACCTATACGGGCAAACTCTTTTATTTTTATGTTGGTCCTATTGTTACTGACATCTGAGCCAAATTTTATGTCAATATCATCATTTGTTACATAGTTACGCTTGTGTTTTCTAAACGACTTAAAGTGATTTTTTCGATTTTTACAATGTCTGGATTTGTTGAGCAAAGAAGTGTCATTAAATTTTGTTTGCGGGATGAAATTTCAGTTGCGGAAACGTTCAGAATGTTGCAGAAGACTTTGGGTGATTTGACTATTTCGCAGAAAAATGTTTATAAGTGGTACAAAGACTTCAAAGAAGGCAGAGAATGTGTTGATGACTTGGAACGCCCCGGACGACCATCAACATCAACTGACGAGCAATACGCCAATCAAATCAAAGAATTAGTGCACAAAAATCGTCGATTGACAATTAGAGACCTTGCTGACACTACTTGCATTTCAAGAGGATCACACAACACCGTTTCAAAAGATATTTTTGGCAGACAACTCGTGGTTTTTGCAACACGATAATGCGCCGTCTCAAACTGCACTCGTTTTTCGTGACCATTTCGCCAAAATCTCAACGCATGACTTCTGGCTATTCCCCAAACTCAAAAGACCACTCCGAAGACACCGCTTTGACACGATTGAAGAGATACAAGCCGAATCGAAAAAGACTTTGAAGGCAATTCCGGAAATCGAATTTAACAAGTGTTTCGACGATTGGAAAAATCGTTGGCATAAGTGCATTATATCGGGAGAAGATTACTTTGAAGGGGGTGAAATTGATTTGGATAAATAAATAAAGATTTTTCATTTTATAACAGAATTCACCTTAGTTTTTGCCCACAGTAGTATGTAGATCATGCTTGTAAATGCACATTTATTTAGAATTTTTCCAGTTCGGCCCCTTGTAATACATTCTTTCTTTTTTATACAATAATAAAAAACTTAATTATAAACACATTTGATTTTATCTTTGTGATTTAATTTCCCAAAACTATGACATAATATGAATTACAGAAATTGATTCAAGGGTTTTGATATCAGTGTTCCAATTTAACAATAAAAAGTAAAAAATAAGAACAAGTATTTTGTTTCTGCCAAAAAACTGTCAGTCAAGGAAGGGTTTTTGTTTTTTCTAAGAATTGTTATCCCTGATACATGTGCCTTTTAATGCCACTTCTTAAACAAGTGATCCCTTACGGATGCCTAAATCATACATAAGGACTTTATGTAATAGAAATTCAAGAAAAAAATTACTTTCAGAATAACTCTACTCCCTCGCTTTTACTCCATTCTTATTCTCTCATTCCCTTTTGTCCTCACACTCTTAGATTCTAAGACACCAGCCTACCAGTGAGAGGCAACCAATTTAAATAAACGATTGTCGACTGAGGTCATTACCATTGCTAGTGAAACATTCCTTTTTTCATTTTATGAGCAATTTGGAATTTTATGTTCTCCGCATTGTTCGACAACATAGCTGAATCTAATCGGAAATTTATACCGTAGGATTTTTTTCGATTTGTTCTTTTTTCAAGAACTCTTCCTTTGTTTCTCTCCAGTTTAGTGCTTTTCTTTCGATCGCTTTCGATTATGACCCATCCCCTCACGAGTTTCGGATATGGAAATAGGTAAAGCTTTTTCCCTCTCAAGTTTTGGAATTGTTTTGCGTTTGTTCACCTCTACTGGGAATAGAGAATACATATTTTATGACCGTACTGTACCCTCCTCCGTCAGTAAAGTAGGTACTTTCTTCATGGCCATCCAGGTGATTTCCTGGGCTCTCAGCGCGAGGAAGGAGTCACGTAGGTTCAAGCGGAGATAGACCTCGTCTCGAGACAAGATTAAAGTTTTCGGATCACACGCAACATTCGGGAAACGAAGTAGAAGCCGTGTCGATTTGTAAACGTGATCACTCGTCTAGAGGAGAAAAATTCTGCAAGAAGCGAGTTGATTTACGTTTCTAACTTCGTACTTGTTTTCGCAAAGTGTTAGATGTGATAGATGAAACGTTTTCAAGTTAATGCATACTTCTTTTCCTAAGATAAAAAACTTCATTTTTCTTAATATTCAATTTATAATAGTTCTTGTTTGATATAAATTATTTGTTCATAATTCAAACGTTTCTCTTCTCAATAAATTTGTTTGAAATGTTTTGCACAATTTTACAATTTGAATTCCAAAATGAGAGGAACATGCATTTTAAAAACACTGTAAAATGTTTCTAGGCACATAATTTTACGCTAATAAATACATAAAAAATAATTTCTCAAATTTTTAGAATATATTTATAACGTTAATTTATTATATTTGTTTTTGGAATTTTTCAAACTTCACTCAATTTCTGGATTTTAATGTTTCAATATTTTAAATTTATTATTAATTTTGCACGGTTAATTTTTATTAGCTCAGTTAAGAAGTCATATTAACAGAATTGTGCAGTATTGAATAATTTGGCAAATCGCACGATGTAATATTATAAAAGAGTAGAAAATGTGATTGAGTCATATGAAGAGCATATCAGACACTGTATACTTTTTGCAATTCAAGTGTAAAAGAACGCTGCTAAAGTCAGTGGAAAGATTTGTTTTGTTCTTAAAGAAGGTCCAATAAGTTTCAGAAGGTATAGAAAGTAATACTAGAGATTCTGCGATAGACCATTTTGTTAAAACGATCGAAAGCGTCCTAGACATCCTGACAAATTTTCAGATAAAGAACTGCAGCACCTGTTGAAAGCAAATTCCGCTCAAACACAAATAGAACATCTTAAGTAGCTTGGGGTTACTCAAAAAGCTATTCTTGTGAAATTGCATGAGCAGGGAAAAATTCAAAAGAATGTTTGATGGGTTCTTCGTATGCTAAGTGAGAAAAGTGAACAGCGTTGATTTGAAATGCCTCCGTCACTGTAGACCAGATTTAATAGAAAAAACTTTTTGAACCAAATTATCATCGGCATAGAAAAATTTGTTTTTCTCGATCATCTTAAACGCATGTAATCATAAGCACATCGTAGCTTGCGATTGACTTCAATTATGAAGCTAAACACTCACTTCATAAACGTATTGCTTTGTATCTAGTGGGATATATGCAGAGCGTAATACACATGTATTATGTATTATGAGCTGTTAAATCACGACGAAATGGTTACTGCCACACGCTACCGAAAACGAGCGACAATGCTCGCAGGAGATCGAAGCCGAGACAAAGCCGAAACGAAGCCGAGGCGCGATCAGTCCTGCGAGCATTTTAAGCGAGTCTCGTAATTACCCGAATTGTGTGCATTGGCACATATTCTATTTTATGTGACTTCGGTGCGTATACGAGTTTTTATGCGTACACTCGAATCTAATCTAGTATTCATCATGATTCTCGTCCATTGCAATTGATATTTCGCGACTAGTTCCGGCTATTTTGATTTTCTCGATCTTATGTAGTAGTAGCGTATTGTAATAGAGCATGCGCAGTTCAAATGTACCAGGCTTTGTCAGTACGTTGCCAATGCTGTACGAAGAAGAAGAAGAAGAAGAAGAATAAGGAGAAGAAGATTACGCTTCGCTGTATGGTTATAGGTACATGCGCAGTTCAATTTTTACATTAGATTCCTCTGAATCGTAATACACAACATTACGCTACTCTCAACTGTAGCGTAAAAACGAGTTTACGCGCCGGTGGCACATAAAATAGAATATGTGCCAATGCACACAATTCGGGTAATTACGAGACTTGCTTAAAATGCTTACAGGACTGATCGCGCCTCGGCTTCGTCTCGGCTTTGTCTCGGCTTTAACTCAGCTACGTCTTGGCTTTGCCTCAGCTACGTCTTGGCTATGCCTCGACTACGCCTTGGCTTGGATCTCCTGCGAGCATTGTCGCTCGTCGCGTAATAACCCTCATTATGTGCCTAGAAGCATAATATACTATTACTTGCGCATAATATACTATTACCTGCACAGTACTGACCTAACACTGACTATCGGTACTAAGTAGCGCACAGGAAAAACTGTGTGTGAATTTTGATGTAGATAGTTTTGTTCAGTTATCCCTTTAGGTAGATAGAATTAGAAGTTTATCTTGTTGATGGAGTATAATGGCGGGTAACTGATGCAAGGGCAAAACTGAATTTTCACCTTGGGACTTAGTGTTAAATAACGTCACAGCTTCGAACTGACAGTTTTATGGAGGAAAGTTCGGTATGAAAATTTCGAATGTTACCTGTTACCTCCACATGCACACGCGAAAACGCAGAAATGGCCTGAGTACAATGGGTCTGTGACATTCAAGAATAAGAGACTTTTATCCAGAAAATGACAGATGTTGATTTAATTAATTGATGGTCATCCTGCTAAAAATTGAAGAATTTAGTAATTCTGATTAACTACTACTTTTTTACATTCTCATCATGGATGAGAAGGTATTGGTTTTATGTGAAAAATGACTTTCGAAATTTTCATCAAATCTTTACGTTTTGAGACCCCCTGAGTCAGAAAAAACGGTTTTTACGAAAGTGTCTATCTGTCTGTCTGTCTGTCTGTAGTAGGTCGTGTGCGGTATAACTCTGGATAGAATTATCAGATTGAATTGAGCTTTGGCACACTTTATCGGAGCCGAAAAAGTAAGGATAATAATAATAATTCATGTATAATTATAAAACTCATTACATTATTCATATGTTATGAGTATAAAGCGATAATTTAACAATTAATAATCACTTCCCATCACTTTTTAATAGTAACTTTCTTGAAAAAGCAGATAGTAATAGAACATTAGCGGAACTTGCGCCCGACGCCGTCGATCGAAGATCGTGATTCCACGTGCATCACTTTACGAAAAAATTCATATTTCGCACAATTTTCGAGTGCGCACCTTAATTATATACCTAAAATTTGCGTAATGTTTGGGGCTATCACTATGGATTTTTTCAGATTTTTCAAAGATGGGGTTTTTTCAAAAAATCAATTTTTTCGGAAAATACATTTTTTTTATTATTAAATTTGGAGTTAACATTTTTCCAAAAAATACTACTACATCGGCCATCTAATGATACGTTTGTGTAATTTTTTCAGAATTTTTCCTAGTTTCAGTTTTCAAATGATTGAAAAAGAATAAAAATATATATATTTTTTGTTTATCCCATAACTTTTTAAATAATGCATGAAAAAATTTTTAATTTTGGCTTTCTTCATTACTTGTGTTAGTCTATCAATCCCTAAAATTTCATGTAAATCGGAAACATGGATTCCTGAACCCGTCCGATTTGCCATGCAACACGCCATATATATATATTTTCATTCACATATATATTACGTATCCCTGTCTATTATTGTTATTAAAAACGATTAACAAAATGCAACAAATATTATATAACAACAATGTTATTTCAATTTTTATAATAATTATATTTATTATTATTATTACTGATTGTAACTTTTTCATAGCCAATAATAATTATTTTTTTATTGCAAATATTATTGCCTAAGTGGTAGCAGAAAAGTGCGTCTACAAGTCTTCTAAACTCACCTATTGTCGCCGTGCCGGTAGTAAATCTTACAAGCCGTCGCGGTAATAACCAATGTTCTAAAAACTTATATTATTTGAACCATCAATAAGTAAAACAATTACCAAGCTACATCAACGTGACATATTCGGCGTTATAATTGTATAAATTGCTCATAATGAGGGTTATTACGCGACGAGCGACAATGCTTGATTATACTATTGATTAATTTGGATTTCAAATTTTATACATGGAGAAAAAAAATGGATAGCCAGTAACTGAATTGGTCACGTGACCTGCATGGTCCATGGCCTTAATAGGCGTTTACATCAAAACAAACCGGTAAGTCAAAAACATTTTATTTATTAAACTTCTCTTTTCTCTCTCACACTCTTAGATTTACGGTATGTTTTTCTTTAAGGTTGGACAAACCAGACTCTATCAACCATAGAAAAACCAGGCTGCCACCAATTCTTTTTTTCTCTTTAAACAAAAATCGCTTGGGTCTTGATCAATATTGTCATTTTTGAATAAATCATTCTTGTTTAACTTATTTGTTATTCAATTTATTTGGCTTGTTCTCTACCTGCTTTATTGTCAATTATATTTAACAATAAATATAGGAATAGATATAGAGTAATGGACTCTAGATTAGCTAGGAAAATCTAAGCAAAACCTAAAACTTAGTACGTCACATATAGGAAGAAAAATCACTGAATCAATTTGCACATTTGTTTATTGATCACTTTTTTCATTTTCAAGTTTCACTGACTCACAAATCCTAGCGCCGCTTATCTTCGCAATACACGATTATCTGTACTGCGTTTACTCGTGGAAATACCATCGTAGGTAATAAATTGTAATACCTATAGATACATACCGGATCTTATGCTCCCTGTGCTAAGTAGTAAATGCCTTTACGATCAGACACAGAGCCGGATAGAACAAGGAGATACAACCAGTTATGTTCAGCCATTTGCTTTTCCATCATTTCCAGTTTTACGACAGTTATTGCAGCATCAAAAAGTTAACGGCAAGAGGAAATTCTGCAAATCTGTTTGTAAACTAGAAAAATTTGAAAAAAACCCAAGCTTCAAATTAAGGATTTTGCATATCTAAGTATGCTGGTGAATAAAACGTCTGCCCTGGACTTTCGGAAAACTGGTTAGTGTGTCAAATATCGGTTTTTAGGTTTTAGCTTATTCTAACGAAAAAAACACATTCTTTTTAATGAAACTTGTTCCAGGTATAAAGCTATTGAGTCAATTTCTTTGTTGAATGGAGCCAAATATTTATGCTTTTAAATTATGTAAATTTTATTTTGCAGGTACTTTTTCGTAGTCCAGAATACATCCGTTTTTTATATTTATTATTGCAAGCCAGTACTGCTAAAATAAGTTTTATGCGTAATTTAGTGAATATTGGTGACGTTCGTATAAACAGTTGATAATCGTTCATCTCCTTTCCTTAAAAAATTATTATTCAGGGACACATCGTTTCTCGTGCCATGCGACAGAACTAAAATTTTCTTAATCTCGTTATCTTCTGGATTTTGCTATAGAATGAAAAAGCCTCTGTTCATTTTTAATCATTTTTATAGTAATATTTAACAATATAAAAGCTTTTAAAAAAGACATGGATAAAGGTTTATTAATATCTCATTTTCTATTTACAATTTTATTAATTTCCATGAATGTATATATTTGTATGTATAAAATGTATATATCTGTACAAATTCTTATCATTAATTCTATATCGTATTATATCGTGAAAAACAATGAAATATATATCTGATTAATATGTGTAAAAAAGTATCCTATTGACATTCAAGCATGAATACTTGTAAAATCAATCTTTTTTTTCATAATTAACACGATTAATCGAGAAGAACATTGTGTAACTTTTTTTAATGAAAACTTCAGCCTGCTAAAAGTGCTTCATTTCTGGAGAACTAACCATATACAAGGTCTATTGCAAAAGTTTCCAGACAAGCTAAAAATAGCCAATACTAGTGGTGACATCTGTTAAATCTCTTAGGCATTTAATCCTTCACCCATCATGGATGTTACGTCAAAATTTTATGACATTCGGATGTATAGAAGCTTAGTTATTACACCTAATGTGACAGTACGTTTAAACCATCAGTCGGAAGATGAATTTTGAACAATGAGCGAATATTTTTTTAACTCGGTAAAACAGCTGCTGAGACGCATCAAATAAGGCAAAAAGTTTTTTGTGATGTGTGTTTATCCCGTTCCACTATCTATGAGTGGTTTAAACGATTTAAAGAAGGTCGGGAAGACTTAAATGACGATGAACGTTCGGATTGGCCGAGATATGCTATGAACATAGAAAACCTTGAAATTGCGTGTGGATTCATAAAAAAGAGCCGAAATCTTCGTTCCAGAGGGCCCAACGGTCAATGCTGTAATTTGTCATGGTGTTATGGAGCATTTTCTGGCGCGTAATCGTCGTGTGCGGGCAGAATATCATGAAAAAGGAAGTTGGTGCTTGTTACACGATAATGCACCAGCTCATCCATCAACGTCAATAACGGATTTTTTGACTAAAAATGGTATTTTGTCTATCAATCATTCGACGATCGCCATCCTGAATATGATTTCTACTAATGAAATAAAAATGTCTTTCAATTTGCTTCTTGACCGTGCAAAGCAGTGTATTGAGTCCAAAAGGGACTATTTTGAATAAAATAAATCAACTTCATCAAAAACATTTTTAGTTTTCTTGATTTTTAGCTTATCTCAGGACTTTTTCGACAGATCTTGTATGTGATTTGTCACAAGGAAAGGGACCTAAGGTAGCAAAAATCGATTTTCGGGTTTTTGAATGTATAAGTAGTTTTTAAGTTGTTCTTTCCAATGGATGGATCCAAAATATTCTAACCTATTCACTTCGTAATTAAGCTACAAAGTACCCGAAAAATAGCGCGTTTCACAGGGATATTATCCGCCCGAGAAATCCAGCCCTTCACTTCCAACTACAATAGCTAAAATTGGACTAAACATGAACACGGTCGCAGCCTGAATCGTGGTGGAAAGTGTGTGTGTGTGTTTAGGGTGTGTGTGTAAGTGGCGGGGTGATGGGGGGGGGGGGGGGTCGAGGCCTATCTTTCACATTCACTTCTTCGTTTTTAGCCTCTCTTTCAAACGCTTGCCCTGTAAAATCTTTCCTTGCAGCCTTGAGTCCCTTTCCTCGTGACATGTCGCATGTGTTGTAATTAACAGGATTATAAACACAGAAAAACACAAAACAAGGCACAAATCATATATATTTATATTTAGGACAAAAAATGAGAATGAACAACAGGGAAATATAAGCGCATTGGAATCTAACATGGAACTGCTCGCGCAGACGCCGGGCTCAGGAGGGGCCCAGTATGCAATTTACTCGACCAGGTCCAGGTGTACTAGTGATGGCCATAATTCAGGGGTCATTGGCCTACCATAGTAACATATGTATTGGTTTTGAAATTCCAAAAATCTTGAATTTAAAGAATTTATTAAGGTTGTATGTAAAAAAATCGATCTCTGGTAGATTTTTTTAAAAAAGGAGCTGATATTCATGGGAAATGCATAAGCACTCTCCACATTTTAATTTGTAGTAATTAAACGCTCTGGTAGAGAAATTTAAAAAATGTCGGTATTTGTGCTGCTTGAAAATATAAATTTTTGAAAAAAACATCAAATCTCTCCACCGCCACCGTGCAGATTCATAGATAATTTAATTTAGAACATTTAAATTTCAGTCACTTTGAAACAGATAAACGTAACAGTATCGCGACCCGGCAACACTGTTCCCTTTCTTCAGCTCGTCTGCTGTACGCCTCGACACACACACACACACACACACACACACACACAACCAGCTTGGAAGCATACGTGAAATTGCCGGCAGAATATTTTCTTTTCCTCGCTTCAACCAGTCCCGAATTTCGACGTACTTCAGAGAAAAGTTTTGTTCTTTATAAATCTTCCTTTCCATCTGACTTGACCTGACATTTTTTTAATTGTTAACAATAACCTTTGACATCCAGCTATTCAAACGCATATGGGGCAAAATTCGTCAAGTGTACCCGCCTAAAAACTTTTTGTCTCCGATTTCCTTGAAAGCCCGCGGAATTATTGTCCTAGTGAACCTCTTTTAATTCCCCTAAGAGAACGTCTCTAGTACGACGGGTTTTCAGTATAAAGGGGCTCGAATTTTCGACCTTTTACCGCGCACGCTGATACTCAATTAACCATAACTTCTACAAAAGTTATCCAAATAAATTTTTTATGGAGGTCTTAGAAACGTTTTTTCACCAGCTTTACGCTGAAGGCAATGGTTTCAGATGAAAAAAATTATTTGAGCTTCATTTTTTAATTTTAAACATATCTATGAGCATATAATCTTCTAAACTTTGCTCAAAAAATATTTGGTGGAAAAGAAAAACGAGATTCGGGTCTTACAAAGGGATGATGAACCTAAACATCAGAGCAGCCTTTATACCATATATTGAGCAGAAAATCTCATTGAAACAATGGACTTTCCTGCACATTCCTGGATGCCAACCGCATAGAAAATGTCTGGAGTGTCATGAAGAGGAAACTTTCGGAAAAACGTATCTACAACCACAAACAACTCTCTCGACATATCAGGGAGATGTGGCACTCCTTAAGAACTGATTACGCTGAAAAACTGGTTAAGTTTGTCGAGCATACAGAAAAGTGCCAAGCCATTCTGGACAACAATGGAGACTGTACCGTTTATAACACTTCAAAAAAAGTAGAGATAAACTTACTTGGAACAAACTCTATAAAAGTCTCATTTTTTAGAGTTGAATAAGAATTTTAAAATGGACGCGAGAAATATACATTTATTTAGAAGAATAATTTTTCACTCTAATTTAATCATTTCTACTTTAAATATATACAAAAATCAACTCCAGTGGCGGGACTCTGACACAATCCAAAAACTATTTAAAAATACAAATCTAATTTCGGTGCATTTATTCACAGGTCCTATCTGCTAAAACAAACAAAAATTCCCTTGAAATGTTCGTAGTACTCAAGCCTCTTTCGGTTCATCCCATTGCCAAGTCATTAGAGATAAAAACTATGATTTTTAATGTCATTTCATGCGGCTAAAGGTAATTCAGGTGATTATCAATTGTCAGCTACATGATTACGATAACCTTTGCACACCGATTGCAGGATATTTTTTTATGTTGAAGTTAGTAAAAGATAGAAATTCTTGAATTTCATATACAATGGAGTATCAAATTTCGTACCTATAACCAAATTATTGTGTAACGATATGATTTTTTGGGGGCCCCTGATGTTACGGAGACCCAGAAAACCTACATGGCCAGCCTGGCAGTAGTTACGTAACTCCCTTTCACCATGTTTGAAAAAGAAATAAAACAAAGTGTATGGAATATTAACCAAATTCAAGATAATTCTCAATTACAATCTAAAGTGGACTTTCGCAAAGAAGAAAATATATTCAAGGAGATAAATGTACTCTGATTAATGTTGGCTACGGTCTTTTCAGCTTAATTGCACATTATGCGAAACGGTGATCTGGCAGTCGTTTCTGTTTGCACTAGCGCCGTCCAAGTTTTCTTTATCTCATTCAGGATGCCTAGCATTAAGGGGGTCTTCCGGTTTGTTGGGCGATTTTCGAGCGTATATTTAGAAACTTCTTGTGAACAAACCATTGACGCTTTTTGAATCGGTTTTGGATTTTTTTATTGAGCAAGAACAAATGTTCAACATATGTTTTTTACAGTGTTTTGTCAACCCTGTTAGTAACCTCTAGATGACCTTGAATTTGCCTCCTCTAAAACGTCAAGTAAAACGGTGTACACGATTCCGCTCGTATAAAGAATCTGAAATATACAATTTTTTTTTTTTATTAACTTACATTAACTTACATTAACTTACATTTTGGGAAAACGCATTCAAAAATTTATCGGTGTGTTTACGGATCGCAAGAAAGTTATGCTCGAGGGGCAATAATTCTTGAACCATGAACAATTTTGCTGAATCCTTTTACCACGACATTCCTAAAACATCAGAGATTAAAAAAATGTAAAAAAAAATCGATTTTTTTAAACTAACAAACCGGAAGACCCCTTTAAAAGAATCAAGGCATCTGTAAGCGCCACTTCGAACGTGCCAAAAACTAACATCTCAACTTGTTTCTTTTCCATATTTTATACTCAGTCCTTTCATCTGATACAATATTACGCTATGCAGACATTTCTCATTTTAAAATGGCATGTTGCAACATCACATTTCTCGATGAAATTCCCAATTTACAACCTCTCTATCCATTTCTATAAGAGAGACAGTTTATTAATAACTATCTTTTTCCAGATAAGAGCTATTGTTTCAAGTAACATTTTTTCAGAGGGAACTCAAATAATCTTTGTATAGGTGTATCAATTGAGATGAAGCTGGAATTAGGTTTAATTTTTAATCTATTTGAGTATTCTAGTATTTACAACTCATACATTATGGACCTTTTCATAGATTATGGAATTTTATGCCCTTTCAATCTAAATGTTTTCTTGACTCTCGACTATTTGTCTTATGTTCTGAAGTGCCTGTAAACTATATTTATAATTTTGAAATATGTATAAGCAAATACATTTTTCTGCGTGGGTATTGTGTCTAACCGCCCTTAAAAATTAAATTGAATTTCATTATAAATATATTTGCAAATAAATGTATGCAGCAATTGAAAATCCTCTACTATCTCTTCTCATGAAAGATACCAGTTTTCTTCTCATCTATTAAACACATTTTTATGTTCAGACGTCGTTTTAAATTTTGATATGTGTCAAAAAAGTGGAAATATTCCTAACATTAAAGCAGAATGTATATGAGAGAGTAAGAAAAGGAGGGAGTGTAAAACAGACGAGGGCCAAACCTCGTTGCAGCCGTCGCGTTAAATAATGCACGCTTCTTACCACACTAATATTTCAAAGGAGCTACCATCCGGCGACTACGTGGTTCAAACTTCGAATTATATATGAAGGTACAGCCGCTCGGAAAGGACCTTTGGTCTTAGGAACGAAGATGGGCCAGGCAGAAACATCCAGAGTGAACAGTTCGGTCGTTCGCCTCTATACACTACAGAAAACGTGTAGAA
The DNA here is from genome assembly GCA_030998225.1 of Diplolepis rosae. Taxonomy (NCBI): domain Eukaryota; kingdom Metazoa; phylum Arthropoda; class Insecta; order Hymenoptera; family Diplolepididae; genus Diplolepis; species Diplolepis rosae. The sequence continues at coordinate 862,480 of JAPYXD010000171.1, forward strand.
TCGATTACCGATATTCATGTACATTATATATTAGGACAGGGTAGAGGAAAATGTGCTGCCTGTGCTTTTCCGAATTCATTACTTGTACAAAAAAACCATTCTTTTGATAACTCGTCCTTTCGTTTGATTTATTATATATTCTAATATTATGTATAAAATTCGTATACAAATTCCGATCAGATCGAGGAACCTAGTTAGATGTAAAAATGCAGAAAAGGAAAATTCAAAATTCTTCTTATGATCAAATTTATATTCTACAATAGAAACCCTTGGATGGGAGTGAGCGTCGAAAAAATCCCTGGTTTGGATGAGACGTTTTTATTGGTGATTGATAAGCTATTGAAACTGAATTTTACTCTCTGCTTAGTCGCTATAATATTGTCTGAGTAACATCTTCTTTTGGCTTCTTCCAATTTCATGGTAAACAGGATATAATCTAATCTCTCTCTTATCCACCCCAGGCCCAATATAGAGATATGACGGTTTGGTTAACTTTCTGCTTACAACATAGCCGATTATTTTTCTTCAATGTAAAGAGTAAAAGGCTGGGAACCTTTAAAAAGAGAATTTGCAGATCCAGCATATGATAATTCAATTCCATTTTATTCTCACAATTCTGGATTGAAAAATATTTTTTGTCATTACCACACGGGAATGACCTTTCTAGCACCAATTTTAGTATGCAATGTGCCTGATTCTCGCATCTATAGAACGGTGTAAGAATTTTCGATTCCTGCATTATTCCATCGCCAAATAATGTGGGAATTTATGATTCTCGCATTATTTATATATGAAGTAGGATGAGAATCATACCTCCTTTCAATCTTTCTCCTCAGAACACGCACACGTCCACATATTGTTAGTTTGTATGTAATCCAAATCAGCGCCATCTGTTAAAAAACAACGGTGGCTTGTTGTTTTTATCGGCCTGGTACCGACGCAAATAACATTTGCAGGTTATGTAATTTTCGTTTTTGGCTCCTAGTTAGGCACATTGCATATTAAAGTTGGTACTAATAGAATAGGTCCATTCTCGTGTGAAAATATCAAAAAATAGTGTGTGTATGTTCTGCTAATTTTTATTATCATAAAACGAAAGAACAATTTGTAAATGGTAATGATAAAAGCGTATCACCAAAAAAAAAGATATTTTTCTCGTTATTCAATTATCAATCTAAAAAAACCGTTTATTTGCATTAATTTCTTATTTTAAAAGTAGCTTAAATCATAACTTACAGCGATGCGTAGTTTATAAATTAAAAAAATGAAATGAAACGAATGAAATGTGAGTGATCGTCTTATATTTCATATATTCATAATTCAGAAACAAATGACAATGTGGGTGAGCGTCTTATCTTGCTTGATTATGAATTTCATACAGTTCTAAAATTTAAGGCAATCACTCACATTTCGTTCACATCACACACGATCACATCACGATTCGATCAAAAAAGATGTTCGCTCAAGCAAATATGGACCATTTTAATGTGGATAAATGATGATCTGATTACCAATACAGCATTTAGTACAAGTTTTCGGAAATTGAAAAGAAGGGTACGTATTTTTCAATATATTTCAGAAACAGATAATCCGAATTAAATTTTTTTTCAGATCATTATTCTTCATTAAAAAAAAAAGAAATCAAGCTATTGTTTATTAAAGTAAATAAAAGTAAACACGGTCTTGTGCCGAAAATACGTAAATTTTAATTAATTATTTCTTTATGGCCTTACATCTTGTAATTACAATCACTGACATGACGTGATCCATGGTCTTAAAACATACGTTTACGCATGTAAAAATTTACATTCTGTTTTATTTTTATCGACGTTTTTATTTTTAATTACCTTATAATTACAAAACTTCTAACATCTAAGTGTCACGGGTCGTTTTATTTAGGGAATATGAAATAATTATAAATAAAATGATATCACTTAAACTCAAAAGATATTTATTGTCTCAGTGGAAATACGGGAGTGATAAAGGGTCCACCGTAGTCTAGACACGATGTAACTCTGGCTGCAGGGTGGCCCTGCAGCTTCCTCCTAGGTCCCTAGGTCCCAAAGACAGTAGTGGGAGTACAGGTACCACATAGGTTTGAGGCGTTGCGTTGACAGTTGTTTTCATACAAAAGAGCTTGATATATAAGTTTTTTGGCATTAATTTTGATATACACTTAAAGAGGCCAATCTTATAGCTTAGATATACAACAATAATCCCTATGGCAGTATAGCCTATATATCTTAATACATCATGCCCGGTTTCTACCCAGGAATGTCTTCTTCTGTCATCTCGAACAGTTTTCATAGTTTTAAATTCATTAATTCTGGCATGCGTCAGGGTTTCTTGTATCGATGGAAGACTGTCCTTTAGTAACTCTAATTCGGTCTCTTGAAAAGGCATTGACACATTTTTTTTATAAAGGACATTCGTTTTCATTGATACCGAACCGGATAGTTTAAGCATAGACTTAGGGGTTTGTATTATGCAGTTAGTTCCTGCTATAAAAGTAGCGGTGTTTAGCGTGATTGTCTCAGCATGCCCTTCGCATATAGTATTAATTTCTAGATTTTTTTCGGGTATCAAAATGTATTGATTATCGCTGTATAAAGGAATGTAAACTAACTCCTGTATTTTAAAAACTGATATTTGACATATTTTACTATCGAGTGTTTTAATCGTCGATTTAAACAATTCGCTTTCACAAGAGTGAATCTCGCTCAAAAAGTAAATGGGCTGTACTCGTTTACAGATCTTAATTTCGCCCAAGCTTTTACAAGATTTCATGGAGGTAAAATCGCCGGGAACATAGAAATTTTTCTCTTTGTTGATCAAAATGATTTCGTGTGTTGGTATAGCAGCCAGGAAGGTGTTTCCATGGGGTTTAGGTATTGGGATTAGGTGTAGATATTGTAAGGTGTCAGTTTCAGGAATAGGCACTCGTAATGAGTAAGTTAGTCTCCTATCAATTATAAAGACTGAAAGATCAGAGATATCAATTATGTGCTGATAGTTATATTCTGTCAGTTTAACCGGGTACATAATATTTTGCTCTTCTTCGAGTTTCTTCATTTCACTGATTGTTTGTTTGGGTGTTAGTAACTGGGGATCTATGATCCCATGCTTGCCGTCGTTGATAGCATTTATTAACAAATTAACATCCTCACTAATTTCTTGTATACTAATAGTGCAGGCTAATAGTTGGTTTGCTAATTGTAAGTTTTGTAAATTTTTATTCGTAGCATTTACTAGCCCATTTAATTCATCCAGTCGGCTTCTAGTCTGTTCATTCATTTTGTGGATATCGTGGGAGGTAGAGTCAAGTAGAGTACGCATAATGATAGTCTGATTGGCTATACTTTGTGACATTTTTTCATTGTCGTTGAACAATTTGTCCATATTTGCGTTGATGAGAGCAAGATCATCTTCGCTTAGAGAGCCAAATAATGCTTTAGAGAAGGTACCTATTCCATTTATCAATCCTCTTCTTTGTCGACCATAGCCCAAGATGTGATCGAGATTGTAGTGTAGCAGTTTTACTCTATCGAGTCGTTCTGTTATCAATTCTATCTCTCTTGCTTCATAGCAATGCCCATTGCACTGCTCTTGTACAAGCTCTAAGGCTGTTAGTGTAGCAGTTTTACTCTATCGAGTCGTTCTGTTATCAATTCTATCTCTCTTGCTTCATAGCAATGCCCATTGCACTGCTCTTGTACAAGCTCTAAGGCTGTATGGACCTGGTGCAGACGGTTGTATAAGTTGTCGCTGTCAATTATATTTATGAGCGTCCAGGATTGATGGTATAGACGAACTTCTCCTAGGTCCTCCGCATAAACTATGACATCATCAAGGGATTTAGTTGTTAATTTCCCATAGGAGAAGCCAAGAAGAGCTAGTAACCAAATGAACTCCATCTGTAAGAATTTAATATTATTCTTTTAAACGATACGCGTGAACAATAGTCCTTTCGTTATTAAATATAATTTCGTAATTATTGTTTGGTAAGATTTTAACAACAGTGGCTGGCCCTTTCCATTCAGGGCTGAGCTTATTTTCTTTAGTGTTCATAATTTTTACTAGGTCACCGGGTTCGAAGATTCTTTGAGGCAGTGCTATTCGTGAGTCTTGCTGTCGTTTGTACTTTTCCTTGTTTTTATGTATCCTGTCTTTTGCTTTATTAAGATAACGTTCATGTCGTTCTTGCCAAAGTTTAATTAGATCGGAGTATTTTAAACTTGGCGTCGTTGCTAAAGCAGATGGTATGTTGGCATCTCGTCCGAATGTTAGTTGGAAAGGACTAAATCCTGTTCCTTCGTGAGTCATTGTATTGTAGGCCATACAAAGGAATTTAAGCGTATCGTCCCATTGTACGTGTAAATCCGACATGGCAGTTTTTATAAGGTCCTTAATAGTTGCATGAGTTCTCTCAAGGGCTCCATTGGATTGAGGATGGAAAGCTGTGGTTCTCACGTGTCTGATCTTGAACAGGTTCTCGAAGTTCTGAACTAACTCAGATAGGAAATTCTGTCCCTGGTCTGTTAGAATATGTTTAGGGGATCCGAATATATAAATGTAATGATCGAATAGGTTTTCGGCAATGGATTCCAACGTAACATTTTTCAATGGAATGAGGGTAATGTTAACTTTTGAGTTTGGCATACATCGCAGGACTTGACAAACTTGATGATGTCTTCCTCCATATTGGTCCATGTACCTAGCTCTCGTGCCCTAGCGATGGATTTGTTTTCTCCAAAGTGTTGCGCCATTACTGAGCCATGACTCTCTTGTATGATCTGTTTCTTTTCTTCTTCAGATAATTTTGTTGTCGACCGATAACAGGTGTGTATCTTCAATTGAGGGTATTTATGACCTATGAAAGCGACGAGTGTTTTCAATTTGATTCTTTCGGTGCTAGTAATTGTGGGATCATTGAAATGTAGTCTGAGAATTCCGAGCTTCCGGTTAAGAGTTTCCAGAGCTACTGAATTTATTGCAGCTAACCATTTGGTTTCGTGGTAACTACCCATATTCACCGAGCTAGATGTGGCAGATTCTCTTTTAATCAGTTGTCTCCAGAGCTTGCCATTAGCGATCGGCTTTTCGACCTCCCGTGTCTCAGTCGGTTGAGAAAACCATCTGTAGTAATCGTCGTTCAGTTTCTTTCTTTCCTCATTAGTCTTTTCGACTTCAGTGTCAGGTGCATACACCAGAGGTGGTAATATTTGCATTTCCTCTGGGGTAGGAATCCTTGGTGGCTGCTCATCAGGTTCAGGTGTTACTAAATCTCGTTCTCCTGGGTTTTCAAAGATTTCGATGTCTGGGAGATTTTCCTCAAGGTCGATGGCTATATTTTCTAAGGAGTCTTGTGGTAGATCTCTTCGAATGGGGAAAACTCGCGATAGAGCATCAGCGGCCTGGTTTTCCGATCCTTTCTTGTATTCAATCTTGTATTCGTACTCTTTTAATTTTTCTCTCCATCTCATTAATCTGGAAGAAGGATCCTTCACATTGAAAAGCCATGTAAGTGCCTGATGATCAGTCTGTATTCTAAACTCTCTTCCTAGCAGATATTGCCGTAGTCTCTTTACTGCCCATACTATGGCTAAGAGTTCCTTTTCAGTCGTAGTATAATTTTCTTCAGGCGCGTTCAATGTCCTGGAAATGTAGCAACAGGGATGGCCTTCCTGGGACAGAACGGCTCCCAATCCGACATTAGATGCATCAGTTGTCAAGGTGAACTCTTTTGAGAAGTCTGGGTATCTTAGGACTGGGGCTGAACACAATATTGTTTTCAGCTCGTCAAAAGCATCTTGACACTGCAGCGTCCAGCAAAAGGGATTTTTGTCCTTTGTAAGTTCTGTCAAAGGTTTGGCAATAGTACTATAGTTTTGTATAAACTTCCTATAGTATCCCGACAAGCCGAGGAAGCTTTTGACCTGCGTTGGAGTTCTGGGTTGTCTGAATTCCATTACTGCCTTTAACTTGTTCTTATTAGGTTTTACTCCCTCCGAGGTTATTAAGTGTCCGAGATACTCGAGTTCAGGTTTCAGGTACTCGCATTTCTCAGGCTGGAGTTTTAACCCGGTTTGTCGGAGTCTTTCGAACAGAGTAATGATGTTTTTATTGTGTTCCTGTAAGGTAGATCCGAAGATAATTATGTCATCCAAGTATGCAAATCAAATGCCGAAAAGAATTTAGCTTTACCTAAATGGTCGAGGATTTCGTCAATGACAGGCAATGGGTAGGCATCTTGATCCGTATACTCGTTGAGTTTCCTAAAATCGATGACGATACGCCACTTTTTTTTGCCTGACGCGTCTGTTTTTTTTGGCACTACCCAGATAGGCGAATTAAAGGGTGATTTAGAATCTTTTATAATCCCTTTTTGCAGTTGGTCCATCGTCTGCCGGTGGATCTCTTCTTTGTGGCACTCTGGTGGTCGGTAACTTTTGATGTTGACAATTTTGTCCTCTTTGAATACAATCTTGTGCGACGTATGGTAAAGGATCTCCTTCTAAAGAGTATATGTCGTGATATCCCGATATTATTTTACTAAGGGATTCATTAATTTCTGGTTCCAGGTGTTCTAAACGTGTACATTCTAATACTTTTTGAATCCTTTCAAAAAGTTCCTGCTCTGTTATGTACATAACAGGAGTTTCTTTAAATTCCAGCTTGCTGGGCCTGATATCACATTCGTTGACTTGGTATGTTTTATACTCAGGAGTGGGATTTGCTAGGGGTATTTTGATTTGCTGATCTGTAATTCTGTAGATAGAATCAGGTAGATATTTGTTGTTCATGAGTACTGCGTTTTCATTGGTGGACCTTACCTGAAATTTTACTAGTTGTACACTGTATAGCGGTATAATTATACCGTCATCTATCAGCTCGTGTTTTTTCTTATCTAAATACAAAGCATTATTGGTGAGATTGTATTTATACTGGTGTAAGAAAGGCAATCCCATTATACCATCTTCTGGTATAGGAAAGTCTTCTCCAACGATGTGAAAGGTGTGTTGTATTCCTAGGTAGGGGATAATCACTTCGTGGGAAGATACATGTTTGTCGTGGCCCATAACAAATCTCTTGTCCTTGGCAATTTTCTTTGCATTGCTGAGCACGTTAGATCTTTTAATGAGATTTATTGATGATCCTGAGTCGACCAATAAGCTTGTGTCTCCCAATCCGTCTCCTCGGATGACTGTTAATTGCAGTCTTCTTCCGGATATTGCGGATACTCGTTCTGGAATTTCTCCTCCTCGCGATGTTCGATAGTTTGTGTAATCGATTCTTCTATCTCTTTTAGCGTATTCACTCTCTGAGGAGGGCGGTTGGTGTGGTGACTCCGCTGAAAACCCTGAATTGTTTTGTGGTTCGGACACTGACTTTGGACGTGCCCTATTTTATTGCAATTAAAACAAGTCATTTGAGTTCTTTGTTGTAGAGGAAGCCCATGGTTTGGTGGATTTGCGTATGCAGGTTTATACGTCTGTGGTGTCGTTAAACTTGTGGTCGGTTTTCGAGCAAAATTATTAGGTCGTGAGAGTGTTGGGTTACTGACTCGAGATGATAATCTTGGCATTGAGTATGTCGTATTCCTCAGTCTCTCTCGGTGCCATGCTTCGGCTTCTAGAGAATCTTGAAGTGCCTTCGAAAATGTTTTCGACTGCAAGCGTCGTACCTGTATACTTATTTCGTCACGTAAGTTCATTATGTACCTTTCTACAGCTGTACGCTCTTCTATTTTTATTGCTATATTTCTTTCAGAAGGTCGTTGATGCTCGGTTTGTATAGCATAATAGAGTGCGTTCAGTAGTTCTCGGAACCTTGTACTATAAGTTTGCACAGTATCATTATTTTGTCGACAGTTTTCTAACCGACTTCTACACAACTCTATTGAATGGACAGGGGCGAGATTAGTTTTTAAAATCTCATAAAGATCTTCGTAAGACCCTATTCCCGTGTGCCTAATAGATTGTTTCGCTTGATCCTTTATCTTTTCCGCGATTATAAAGTCTAATAGCAGGTCGGGTTGAGAGCATCGGACTCGAGCTCTTTTCACGCCCTGAATAAAATCGTGTACCCCAATGTCATCATGCCCATTGAGAACCTCTATCGTTCTTATGAGATCTTTAACAGGGATGAGTGTCGTTGGGGGTTGCTATCGATGAGGACTTACAGTCGAGCGCGACATTTGTGTAAGCGGAAGGGACTCAAGATTTTGTTGAGAACCTACAGCCGTGCGCGAGGCTTGCGTGGGGGGGACGATCCGAAATTTCCCGAACCTATGTCGTTATCTCCGTCTTCATCGTCTGTGTGAGACGATGCTGTCTGCCTTCCACCGGTTGCGCTTTCGTCCTCGGTCAACAATGCATCGCTTTTCCGAGCCAGTATTTTTATTTCATCCGCTCTTTTGGTATTTTCCTCGTTCAGGAGTTGAATACTTCTTAACAAGGAATTTTGACCCATCTCGAGCTGGCTTAATTTGTTCAATAGAATTTCTAGGGCACTTGCATCTGTATCTGACATTTTTTTAAATACCTTTTGAATAGGGTTGATAATATTAAAATGGCCGTTAATGTCTGAACTTTCGTCTTCGGAAGAGAAAGGGATTTCACGGAGATTTTGTCGATAGGTATGGAATGCCAGCTTGATTAAATTTTTCTCTTTTACCGTGCTAAAAAAAAAATTCTCTATTCGCGATTTTCTAAAAAAAACTATTTTCGCGATTTTTTTTTTTTATCTAACTTAGTAATAAAGTTACGAATAAACAATTGTTTGGTCGTGAAATGTTATTACATAAATGCAACTGACTTATTTATAAAATTCTAAACAAACAATTGTTCAATAATAGAACGTTATGACGTGAATACAATTTACTTACTTTTGATGGAATCTGGCAGGATGGGATTCTTCCTCTTGCTGATGAACCGTAGCGACGAAAATTCCAAACTTTCCCGTTATACTGCTAGGCCGTGGCACAGGTAGAAAACGAGTTTTCTTCTTTTTCCAACGGTTGCAGCTTGGCTGAGTGACTTCTCCCCTTTTCTGGGACTTCTACCCACAGAGTTACTGTTAAGCCTACTTAATTCAGCCTAATTTCGTATTCTCTGGTGATTACCAGTGAAATTTCTCCACCGTGTAATATAAAATTGGCTGTTTCGATAATCCGTAGAATATCTCCTTTTTTTTTTTCACTTGGTAACTGCACTTTATTACACTTTTCCACCTTTCCACTTTTCCACTTCCACTTTTTAACTAAAGCACTACAAAAAATTTCCAAATTCTTCACAAAGATCCGTCGGGTTTGATTCCGTGGAATCGTTTCGAGGGATCCTGGCTGGATCGCCAAAATTGTCACGTTTCGTTTTATTTAGGGAATATGAAATAATTATAAATAAAATGATGTCACTTAAACTCAAAAGATATTTATTGTCTCAGTGGAAATACGGGAGTGATAAAGGGTCCGCCGTAGTCTAGACACGATGTAACTCTGGCTGCAGGGTGGCCCTGCAGCTTCCTCCTAGGTCCCTAGGTCCCAAAGACAGTAGTGGGAGTACAGGAATGTTCTTGTCTACGTTATTAGGAGCGGACGGTATTAAAAGCGTTACATAAGACGAAATGAGAAAAATTGAATGAAAAGAGTTAGTTCAGATTCATTCATTTTATAGAAATTTCCTGACGTTTTACGTTCTCTCTAAGGCCATCATCAGAACGCATACTTATTTTTATATGATCTCAATTTCAATAAAAAGTCACGGTAAGGTAAACTTGTCACTCACTCACTCTCTTCAAAGAGGCCTTTGTTTCAAGTTTGAACCCAGAAGTTCTCGCTTTAATAATAATTGAATCCAATTATCTGTGAAAATAATAGACCTTCGGTATTTCAACATTCAATAACTCTGTTGTTTTTCAGCCGATTTTGACAAATGAGCACGATTCTAAAACGCCATTCAGTAGCATTTTAACCATGAGTCAATATACACCGAAAGAACGCGCTGAAATCGTAGCGTTTTACATTGAAAGCAATCGTTCTACAGCGCAAGTTCCCGGGACACGTTGTGTCGAAAAATGGCGATTTGGAGTGGCCTCCTCGTTCTCCGGATTTAACTGTACCTGACTTTTTTCTTTGGGGTTATTTGAAAAGCAAAGTTTATGCCAGCAAGCCAAAGACAATTGACGAACTTAAATGTAACATACGAGCCGAAATAGCTGCTATAACGCCCGAAATGCTGGCCAATGTTACGCAGAATGCGCGAAAAAGAGCTGCTTTTTGTGTATGGAATGGAGGTGATCATTTAATCGACGTTGTGTTCTAAAATTGATTTGAAATAAATGGTAAAGTATATCCTAAACAGATCTTGCTCATTTGCAAAAATCGGCTGAAAAGTGTCATAGTTATTCAATGTTGAAATACCGAAGGTCTAAATGGCGCACCCTGTATAGTTGTCCTGAATGTAATCCCAAATCGTAATTAGTCTTATCCTGTGAGAACTTACACATACAAATACGTTGCAAGATATGATAATATCATTATAGATTGATGAAAAGGCTTTAAAAAAAGGTTAAAAAATATCTAGACCATTATTAGTTGTGATAAAATATAACTAGAGTACGGTTTAAGTATACATGTCTGTAATTAAATTCAATCTTGATCAAGTCACCCAAGATAAATAACACTGGCCAACAAAATATGACTTTTGTGTTCATGGAATGACATATATCATTTCCAGAGTAGTTTCCTGTGCTGAATCTAAATCTGGTCTCTGTTTTTCCCAGCACATCAGATTTTTGAGAAATCACAAATCGTATGATAAGAAGGTGTAAAAAATTTTTTAAACGGAACGCAATATATGATTTCGATGCGTTTTTTATCGCAGAAACCATTGATTGTAGACTTCGTTTTTCGACTTTGGAAAACTTGCAGCGACAAAGTTGTTCCTTACCGTTAGAGGAAGTTTTCTGGGAATTTTCAGAAATATTTGTTTATTATTGCGGATTTGGCAGATATGTATTTTGAATGTCGCTCGGCCGTCTTACGCATTTTTAGCTGTCTCGTGTCAATTGCGTAATTTTCTATTACTGAAGATTCGATTGGAAGATTCTGCGTATACTAGATTGGATTCGAGAGTACGCAGAAAAACTCGTAAATGCGCCGAAGTCACATAAAATAGAATAGGCGCCAATGCACACAATTCGGGTAATTACCAGACTAGCTTAAAATGCTCGCAGGACTGATCGCGCCTCGGCTTCGATCTCCTGCGAGTATTTTCGCTCGTCGCGTAATAATCCTCATTATGTGCCTTGGCGCATAACATACTATTATAAAGTACATGAGTCCTATAATATTTCTGGGACTAGGTAGTGGATATGTAGAAAAATTCTTTCTTCTTGTTTCTTTATTTTTGTTAAAACTAAAAATGCAAACATCTGTTTAAATAAACTGCATAGTGAATTGTAACGAATTTTTGGTGACCTTTTTATCATGCTAGTCTTTCAATATCCTCGAAATTCTGATATTGGTTTTTGTGAAAGCACACCAGCAGTTGATTAACAGGGAACATTGCTTTATTATGTTGACTCTGATATCTCGTACATTTCTCTGACAACTCTTTCAACACAAGAGTCTTTTCCTTTAACTCTCTGGGAACTGAAGCTCATCATCTTGCATGCGTCGACGACGAAGATTTAGTCAGTCGGAAGTAATGTTCTGCACAAGATTCTATGAATTTCTGGCTCTTGTTACTTAAACGGGGAGGAAAGACAGTCGCTCGATAATCTAAGCAGTCGCGAGGAGTTTCCCTGATGTAAAGTGACAACCTCTAAACCCAAAGATCCCGCCAGGTAAGGCTTGTACAATAGCAAAGGCTATGAATTCATATGGGAACAAAGAGTGAAAGACGAAAATGAGAAAAGCCGAAGGAGTCCAAACCAGTCCAAACTCGCAGATTTCTTTGTAAGACGAGATTGTGCGGCGGTGACTGTGCAAGGTTTTAGCTCAAATCGAGAAAGAGGATAGGGTTAACAAAGAATTCACTTTAACATTAAGCAACATGTTTCCAACCTCTTGAATTCAATGGTACCTCTACATTTTCCTCAAATGTTGACAAATCTCCCGAGTCGAAATCTTGAGCAAGTTTTACGTTTTTAGGTACTGCTTACCTCCTGCTTCTTCTCATTTACCACTGCTTTGATACTCTTCAATGTATTTAGAACCTGAAACTAGCCCCTTGTTTAAGCCGAACTGTGCTGAAAAAGGCAATTTTTCCACGTTTGAGAAGTTTTTCAGGGAGAAAAATTACATTAATTTTGCTTCTGTTTTGAACAGCGTAACGAATAAGGATTAATTAAGGTTCTAAATATTTTAAAAAGTATCAAAGCAGTGGTAAATGAGAAGAAGCAGGAGGTAAGCTGTACCTAAAATCGTAAAACTTGCTCGAGATTTCCACTTTGGGAGATTTGTCAAAATTTGAGGAAAATGTAGAAGTACCATTAAATTCAAGAGGTTAGAAACATGTTGCTTAATGTTAAAGTGAAAACAATTCTAATTGAAAAGGAAGCCCAAACACCAAGATTCAATATTTGAGTGTAAATAAAATTAAGACAAAGCTCATTTCAGTTCTCTCGAGTTTGCCTTCAAAGAAACACCCAATTTTGAATTCAATCTACAATTAACGAATTTCAGCTTACTTTTAGAAATACTGCAGAATTTTATTAACAAATTTGCTGAGAATTATGATGAAGGTGTAATTTTCTTCTAGATTGCATTCTGGTATGTAGAATGAATGCATAGATATTGACAGAAAAGTGGTAGGTTCGCTTTTGCAGCAGGCCCGACTGGATTTTAATCATATTTAATATTATCTTACAGTTATATTTTTATTGCAAAATTAATATAAGGAAGTTCGAGTTTACTCTGCAGCAATGTAAAGTTATCTGGCTAAAGTAAATTAGTGCTGTTAAATTAAATAAATTAGAAATTGCAAAATTAATGTTGCGATTGAATTTGTCGGCTGATTGTTATAAAATGGGCAGCATTCCACAAATTTGCATTTGTTACACCGCTGTCGAACAAATGACTATCGGAACTTCAGAAACTATGCTTCAAACTAATGTAAGAAAATACGTATTCAGATCCTATTTTGAATTATTGCGGTACATATAAAAAAAGACTAAGAAACAATTTTTAATAAAAAACCCTAAAAAATATTTTTTCCACTTAAAATTCAATCACAACGTTGCGCGCGTTCGCCAGTAGTGCGCAATCTGCGCGATCACGATCGAACGTTAGAATATTTATGCTCATCATTCTTACCAATCTTATCCAATCATGCTGAATTTGTGATATGTTATAATTTAATGAACACACAATTGATAGAAATTGTTTGTTTAGGGTAATTCGAAAATTCATAGCGAAATTCTTGAGCTCAAAGTTGTGTAAAGTTTGTGCACTGTTTGGTTATTGAATTTTAGGGAAATCAAAAATGAGATTATATTCGTTAGGATCGGCAAAGACTAACGAAAATTTTCACGCAAAAATCAACTCGATATCACAATAATTACTGGAGTAATCGCGATTTACAAATTTTGTGTCGGATTAAACGCGGTGCATAGCAATGCACATGGATTGGGCAAGAGAAGTGGTATAATATTACCTGGAAAAAGAGCATTCCCATGCACACAGCTCAGTGTACCATTGTTTTCAGATAAACAGAGCAATTATAGAGAAAAGCAATGCTTTTATGTTATTTTCTCGAATTCGGAGACTAATATATCGGCGGCTATCATCCACACCTTTCTTTGGCTTTCATTGATAACTACACGGAGAAAAATAGTTGGAGTAATTTTACTCGAATCTGACGTTTAAACTTGGGACATAAGGACATTTCAACAACTTTTAAATCCTAGTCGAGTAAAATGAATTTGATAAATGCTTAATTCATCCAACGTGAATGATAATGAGCGTTACATAGAGAATAGTGAGGAGTTCAGTAAAACGTGATCTAGGACAAGGCATCCATATGCGTCAGTGGGTTAACATGAAATGTATATCACTGACGTTCGAGGAGCTTTAAAGAATAGTTCGTTGAAATGAGCATCGGGTGTGTTACTTCAACCGGCAGTAGTATGGTTCTCTTGAGTAACAAAAATTCTAACCTTAAGCCTGCCATTAGTCATCTGATACATACTTACATAAACATTATACGTATATAATATATCATAAAATGATTAATAATTAATATGCATTTTTATTGTAATTACGTATGAAGTTTAATGAAATTAAATTTTGAAATGTATATTCATAAATTGAATTATTATCAAAACGTATCTTGTGTAAAAACATTTATAAAAAGATTCTTTTATTTTCTGTGCTGTATATTTCCAAAAGATATATTTTACAATTGTGAATTCCAAATTATTATTATGTCTAGTGAATTGATATGAATTCTAAATCCTTTGTAGATTTTCTATATTTTATTTAATACAGTTATCAAGAGTTTTGCTGTTTGAATTTTTATAAAATCAATTTAATTTAAAAAACTTAAGTAAAACTGAAGAAGTAAGTATACATAAATTAGGAAAAAATTATGAATTAAGAATTTATTGAACTTAAAGAATCTATATAACTAGATTGTTTGGAAATTTTGAATAAATTATATAAACTGTTAGACTCAAACAGGATTTTTCATAAAAGTTTTTAGATGAGAAAAATAACATTTTTTCATTAAATTGACTACCCAAACAGAATTCGTGACACTCTTCCGACTATGATGATCGGTTAAATGTTGGTTTAACGTAGGAGATCGACTGTTGATTACCAGCGTTCGTACAATGTTGGAAAATAATTGACCCAACCTTCTTCCGACTCTAGAAAAAGTAATTTTCCGACAGCGGATGTACAAGGTCAATCCAGTGTCTATTCATCCCTGGTAGTCGACTGTAAAATACCAACGTTTGTACAACGCTTGGTGTACAACAGGCCCAACCTTTTTCCGACTATGGAAAAAGTAATTTCTTTAAAGTACGTTTTTACCCGTAAAACATGGATTTAATAATAAAGGTATATAAACAGTATTTTAGAAATGCTGACAACCAGCGTTGAAAATATGTTGGTTTCCAGTATTGGTACAACGTTGGAAACCGGTGTTGTACTAACGCAGTACATCATTATTATTTTGACTGTCCGCCGCAAGTTGGAAGTTGGTATCCCGCATTGGATCGACGTTGGTCGGATTTTTAATTTCTGCTTGGGTGTAGTTTTTATACCTTAAAAGTAACAAAAGATTCAGATGAAATGGGAATAAAAATTCTTATTGTAGTCACTTGTCATACACTTTTGGATAGGATTGAAATTGGAAAAAAATTCATTGACGACTTCAATAATTCCGTACACCATTCAATAAAAGCTTCTCAAAAAGTTGTCGAAATTCTCATTGAGTAGTCATATCCAAAAGTCGATGACAATAAATTATAGAAAGTATCGACAACTAAAATTTTCTATGCACGAGCGTTAACTTCAATCTATTGGGATTAAATTAATTACTTCTTACTAAAATAAACTTTAATTGTATTTTGTATTTTTATAATTGCTTTCGATTAATAAATAAAATAACGTGGAAAATCAGTATGCCGAAAATTCAACACGTTTTTGACATTAAAAATGCTTATGTGTGCCTACCCAAGCAGAAATCATGACACTCTGCCGACTGTGACGATCGGTTAAATGTTGGTCCGATGTAGGAGATCGACTATTGATTACCAACGTTGGTACAATGTTGGGAAACAATTGGCCCAACCTTATTCCGACTGTGGAAAAAGTAATTTACCGACAGTGGATGTACAAGGTCTATCCAGTGTCTATTCAGCCCGGTAGTCGACTGTAAAATACCAGCGTTTGTACAATGTTGGATTTACAACAGGCCCAACCTTCTTCCGACTGTGGAAAAAGTAATTTTCCGACAGTAAATGTACAAGGTCCACCCAGTGTCTAATCGACTCTGATAATTAACTCTGTAAAATACCAATGTTTGTACAAAGTTTGTTCGACACTGGTACACTTTAAAAAAAGTCTATTGATACTGAAGTTAGGTTCCTTTCAGAATGCATCCATTAAAATTAAGCAGATTTCTTTTGTCTGTCAACAGAATCGTTTTACTGTTATTGTAGTATTGATGATAACCTATTTAATATTGGCATTTGTCAAAGTTGGGCTCGTGTACATTTCTATTATTTATATTAGATAGGTTATATCGTACAATTTGTTTTATTTTATCCTCGAAATTATTTTTTGTTTGGTACGAGAAAGGATTTCATATCAAGACCAAAGGAAATACTTTGACAGTAAAAGGTTAGCATTTGAAACGATAATCGTTCAACTGCTACAAGATTTCCTCTCACGCCAATTTTGAATAGAAAATCCTCTAATAGTGAAGGGAATCGTTTGAGAGTCAATAGTCTGTTTTTAGAGTCTAGTCTTCTTTAAAAAATGTCTTTACCCGTAAAACATGGATTTAATAATAAAAGTATATAGCCAGTATTTTAGAAATGTTGATAGCCAGCGTTGAAAATATGTTGGTTACCAGTATTGATACAACGTTGGAAACTGGTGTTGTACCAACGCAGTACATCGTTATCATTTCGACTGTCCGTCGACAGTCGGATTCCGGCAGTCGGAAGTTGGTATCCAACGTTGGATCGCCGTTGGTCCAATTGTTAATTTCTGCTTGGGTAAGGCGCAAATTACTTTCATTCGTTCCTGCGTGAATAGATATAGCTGGTGGAACGAGTCTTGCGACTCACGGTTTACTCAAATATCGATTGAAGCGTAAAGTAGAATAAACGGAGAGCTCTGGTATTTTTGTGATTGTATAAAAGATTGGTTTATCATAATTATACTATGATTAATAATATAAGTTTTAGAAATCTTTAATGCACGCTTTCTTACTTTACACTTCTGAATTTTACTCAACTGTGATTCATTCTTGAACATTTGATACATCACAAATAATTACAGTAATACTAAATAATTTCTAATTCGTCCATATGTCCCAACTTTGATCGAAAGTTGAGTAAAATAACTCGAACTATTTTTTTTCGTGTAGAAAACTACGTGATGCAATATTCTTGAGAGATAAATGTTCAGCACTCACTTCAACCATAAGCAAAGGCAATTTTAAAATAGTATTAGCGCAGTTCAAATGTACAAGGCTTTGTCAGTAGGGTGCTAACGCTGTACGAAGAAGAAGAAGAATAAGAAGAAGATTCTGCTCCGCTGTAAGACTATATACGCATGCGCAGTTCAATTTTTACATTATATTCCTCTGTAACAGAATACACAACATTCCGTTACTCTCAGCTGTAACAGAAAAACGAGTTTCCGCGCCGGAGGCACATAAAACAGTTTGTATTACTACATACCACAGCAGTGATTCTTTTTGTATTTAATTTCCCAATCCTGCTGATTCGCGTTTTCAGCTAGTATATTTTCTAGTAGGCTTTTGAAGTGAACTCCAGTCCCACACCCATTAATAATTTAGAATGGGAGAAAATTCTCATCCCATATGATGTCACCAACACGGAGAAAAATGGATATTGACCCATAATATCTAGATATTGAGGCACAATGTCAGTAGCATTCAACTATGTGACAAACATTTAGATATTCTACTTCAATGCCTGCAGATATTGAAAAAAAGATATTAACCACCAGTATCTCAGATATTGAGCTTGATTATCTCAGATATTAAAAATGAATATTCAAGATACTAAACTTCTGAATATCCTCGTTAATAAACTTGAATGTCTGAGGTACTGAAGTTAAATATCTCAGATATTTAACATCAATATCAGGTATACTGAAAAGGTAAGTTATAGATATTACAGCTCAATGTCTAAGATACTCAAAAAATTATTTTAAAAGTTATGAAATAACTACATATTCAGTTTGTAGAAAAAAGTCAAATTATATTTTATCATGTACATAAGTATATAGCAGATTTATACTTCGCTCTCATTTTCATTATTTGGCATGTCTAAAATTAATTTAATGTTCTTGTAAGAAAATTAACCTCAACACTAAGGTTAGATTTCATTCTCGGCTATAAACCACATATATAGAGAAAATATATAACTTATATCTTTTACTTACTGCATCTCAAGTTAAACACCCGATCTTTATTCCATTGAAAACACTTATTAGAATTTTTACGAAACTTTCAAAATTTTTCTTTACGGCACGCTACAAGCATGCAAGCAGATTTCAATGAGCGCGAAAAAGTGATCACATGACCTTTATATATATGCGCGCGCACTTCATGCTTCAATATCTAAACTATTGAACTTGAATATCAAATGTTACTTCTCGGAAAAATCTTATATATTGAAAAAAAAAATTTTAATATTGCGTGTCAATATCTAGATATTATGGATGAATATCTCTTATTTGAATATCTACTTTTCAATATCCATTTTTCTCCGTGAATTTTGTCCTTGAATTTTTCAGACGTTTTTCCCGCAGCAAAAATACGATTTATTCAACTATGAATCATGTTGACTAATAAGATCATCTTCTGGTATTATTTCCTCAATCCATCTTTTAAAATAATCTTTCTACACGAAGAAAAATATTTCGTGACTTTTTTAAACTTTCTGATTGCTCTATCCATTCTACATATCGAAACACTCGCAGAATGAGAAAAATAATTTTACTTTATTTTAAATTAATTAACAAAGTTGGTTTATTCTATTTTCACAAGAAACTATTTCGAAATAAAAATATAAAAAACAATTTCAAAAATCATTAACAGGATTTGGGTATAGAACTTTTCGATTTCACAAGACATAACTTATTTTTTATTAAGTGTACGCGTTGTTCTATCACCCCTAGTGGACCCGGCTGAGAGAACGGTCATAGAATACTCTGACCGTTCTATGACTTCGCATTATTACGGCTAAGAACGGTAAAAAAGACATTAAAAGCATTGCAATTATGATTCTGTGGCAAAATTTGAATTAGAAAGTGAAGCAATAAATACAATTATCTTATTTTTCAGCGCTAAGAACTAGGAAAACATGATGTACCTGTCATTGAAGGCAGTGCAGTGGTTCACCATATGTGCGGAACGTCTCCACCCATAGTAAACCTTCACGGTGGAGACGTTCTTATCGCTGAAAAATAAGATAATTGTATTTATTGCTTCACTTTCTAATCCAAATTTCGCCACAGAATCATAATTGCAATGCTTTTAATGTCTTTTTTACCGTTCTTAGCCGTAATAATGCGAGGTCATAGAACGGTCAGAGTATTCTATGACCGTTCTCTCAGCCGGGTCCGCTAGGGATGGAATGAATTATTTTATTATTTCCATTTTTACAATGATATTAACAAATATAATATTATTACTAAATATGACAAAAAGGAAGAACGTAAAATCATTTCAAAATTATATTCAACATTGGGAAATGGAAACCAAAGTTCGGACACTTTTTACCAGCTTTATATTTAGCAATAAATGATAAAAGATCAGTTAAATATACAGAATTTACGTTAAAATTGATTTTATTTGATTTGATTTTCACACTAAATTACGTATTTCTTATAGAATAAATTATGGTACAATTTTTGAACGAAAAGTATATCACAAAATTGAAAGAATGAAGTGCGGAGACGTATTTTGATTTTATGCGTCTCCTGTTTTCTTATAATATTATTCTGAATAAAACTTCTGTAATAAATCCATAGATCTAAGAGATTGGTAACAAAAAGTTTCGTAATATGTAAAAGAGGCATGCATACCTTAAAATAATGTCTCGTGAAAAGAACCAGAATTATATGCTATGACCAGAATATTCTGGTAAGTGTGATAATAGACATTTTTTAAGTATCTGATACGACCGGTATGGACGCGTCCATTCGCCATTTGTAGAGCAAAAATGCAGTATGCAATAATTGTCTTGCAGAGTAAAGGTTAAGATCATATTTCAAGGTGGTTATCAACATAGATTCAAAAACGCGGTTCATACAACTTTCTGCATTATTTCCACGAGCCATACGTTAAACGTGGCTCTAGTACCTTTATGGATCCCATGACGTTAATCTTGTTAGATGGACCATCTGCGTCTACTTTAGCGATACACCCTTTTCAACGGGAAAAGACATTACCGTACAATAAAAGAGAAGAAATAAATACAGGAAAGTGGCGCTCTTACTGTAATAGCAACGGTAATGATAATTTCTACTTTTCACCCAAAAATAAGAATAACAAGATTAAAGTAATGAATAAAGCGAGTTATACGTACGAATAATGTCTGAAAGGGTCAAGAGGTTCGAATTCTAACTCTTGTGGCAAGAATGGCTGAAAATGATTTAAACAAAGATTGACACAAGGTTTGATCATAAATTAAGAAACTTCTTTACTAGGACTTGTATTTACTCTTTCAACAATACCTCGTATATTGAAAATATGATTATCAGTCATTAATTAATTTCTTGGTAGCAGTAGCTTTTTGTTGCGCAGGATAACTTGATATTATATTTGGCACTCAATAAGTTTTTCTTCTGATCTAAATTCAGAATTGATAAATTCGAAATAGCAGATTCAAGTGACACTTTGAAAAATACAAATTTAATATTTTCTTGCAAAAACTTGCGATCTTGGGGTTTTTGAGGTTGATTTCTTTTAACATACACGGAGAAAAATAGTTGAAGTAGTTAAGTTGGTTGTGCTGTACTCAATTACTATGCCAACAATGAGCGCAATCTGTCAACCAGTTTGTTTACAGCAGCTGGTTGAATCAGTGTAGTTCAGTAGTGCATCACGAATCTTACAAAGAACGGAATTATTGAACAAACAGTTTGCCTCAAATTTCAGCTAAAAAGATATAGCTCGTGAGCTTAAAATCTCCCGTGAGACTATTAGTTCGATTTTCGTGGATACTTTGGGCATGTATGCATCGCCGCACGACATCATAACTGGTGACGAGACATGGGTTTACGAGTTTGACATGCAAAAGCTCAACATTCATCAGAATGTAGGACAAAAGACGAGCCATAACCAGAAAAACCAAGTCAAACTCGCTTAAAATTCAAGGTGATGTTCATTTTGTTCTTTGATTAAAACTATAAAAAAATTCGTAGAGAAAGCCGAATGTCACTGAAAAGTACCCATAAAAAGTGTTTCGAAGACTGGAAAAAACACTGGCATATGTATGTTGCATCAAATGGGGCCTAGTTTGAAGGCGTCAAAATAAATATTTATAAATAAATGAAAATTTTGCGTTTTATTATATTTAAAAATTTCCGGTAGTTTTTGACACAATATATACCGAGGCGCCATATTCTCATAGGTTACCATGCAGTTATCTAGTTTTCAAAAATAGTTACTTTTTAAAGTTGCGACGGGTACTAATATCTTGACACCACAAGTTCTAATTGTAAATGCTGATACAATAATAGAACTGCAGGGTCTACCCGAGTCGAACTATTGATTCTCTTTTGCTTCTCTTGATACTCTCTTGATACTCTCTTGATTCTCTTTTGCTTCTCTTGATACTCTCTTGATTCTCTTTTGCTTCTCTTGTTACTCTTTTGCTTCTCTTTAGCTTCTCTTTATACTGTCTTGATTCTCTTTTGCTTCTCTTGATACTCTTTCGATTCTCTTTTGCTTCTCTTGATATGGTACTTCTCTTGATTTAATGAAAGTACATTTAAAGGACTACGGCACAATTACCAAGGCGATTCAGTAGCGCTCGAATCGTCGGAGAGAGCAGACGTGAGTCATAATGAGTTCTGTGTACGCGAAACGTTTTGAAGCGGTCTTCTTGTGTACCCATCCAAAGGGACCACTTATGTCCTATACAGTCGCTGCTAAATACATCAAAATGTCGAAATCGTTCGTGAAAAAGTGGGTTGAGCGTTATAAAGCCAATAAAAAACACTCCTTGAAGGTCCATGTTTGGGGATGCTTCTCATAGCGCGGTTTTGGGTGTTTAGAGCTCTTCACCGAGAACTTGAATGCTCAGAAAATGCTCCAAATATATGAACGTGGTCTTCTAAGGTCTGCTACAAAGATGTTTGGAGCCGATACGGCCGATCGGATCTTACAAGAAAATAACGACCCGAAACATCGAAGCCGTCTCTGTACCGCCTGGAAAACAGAAAAGGGCATCACAACTTTGGACTGGCCATCACAGTCCCCCGATGCGAATCCAATCGAAATGTCTGGAGTGTTTCAAAGAGGATGCTTGCGGGAAAACGTGTGTACACCCTGAAACAGCTCTCGCAAAAAATCAGGAAGATATGGCAAGAATTACCAACGGACTACGCTGAAAAATTAGTGGAAAGCATGCCGAAAAGGTGCCAGGCCATTCTGGACAACGATGGGGACTGGACTATCTATTAGATAGTAGCGCCGTAGTCCTTCAAGAGTACTTTTATTTTTTAAAAAAACGTTTTAAAATCTCTAATAGTTTTCGAAAAATCGAGGACTCGCTCTTGTTGAACCCTTTTCATTCTAGTACTTGAAGGTATGTGATGCGTAATGACGTCACAAATGACCAACCATTTTATATTATTTATATTCATCGGGTTGATTAGGACAGAAATGTAAATATAATCATGAAATTGTAGGCAACAATGAGCAATCCATTAAAAATCAATCTCCGGTACCATTTGGATTGTTATTTCGAAAAATAAAATTTTTCAAAATTAATGTTTTCAAAACAAAATTCGACATGTACCAGACATTGATACCTTGATACATTCCTCATTATTTTCCAAAAGTCTGTTACTATATTTTCGTTTCTCTCTTAATCAACACGATAAATATAAATAATAATAAACCGTTGCTAATTCCTGACGTCATTAGGAATTATATACTTTTAGAAAAGGAAAATCATAGAGGAGGAAAGGAGAATCTTCGTTGCTACTCTTTAAGATCCTCCAAACTGCAGAAACGGAAATATCTGCAGGAGAAGAGCACCAACAGAGGATCAAAATTACATTGATTTAAACAGCTAATACGCCTCTTTTGATTCTCTCAAGTCCTCGAAAATGGCGCATCTTAGAGAATCAATAGAGAATCGATAGTTCGACTCGGGTAGTTTTTCATTTGTTATGAATACATTTTTTTTCTCCTCTAAGTTCATGAAATAACGCCGTAGATAATATGCAAAGGCATATTGCTCTTACATTAGCACTCATAGATCTACAAGTATTCTGCAATCCACTCATGGCTGCTCTGTTTTATCTGCCCACGCTTGGTGGTAATTTTAATTAATCAAGGCACTATCCATAGACGTCTGCTTGTATTATGGGTTTTATCTTAATTCATAAATCGCATTGGCACTATATTACATATAATTTACTATTATTAATGGAATACCTTATGTACACGGGAAAAAATAGTTCGAGTTATTTTACTCAACTTTCGATCAAAGTTGGGACATATAGACGAATTAGAAACTATTTAGTATCACTGTAATTATTTGTGATGTATTAAATATTCAAGAATGAATCAAAGTTGAGTAAAATTCAGAAGTAAAGGGTGAAATTTGAAAGCTTGCATTAAAAGTTTCTTAATATATATATTATTACGCATAGTATAATTATAAAAAACCAGTCTTTTATTAAATCAAAAAAATAGTAAAGCTATGCCTCCATTCTACTCTACGCTTCAATCGAGAGTTGAGTAAGCCGCGAATCGCAAGATTTATTCCACCCGCTATACACAGGAACGAATGAAAGTAGTCTGCGCCTTGGGCACACATAAACATTTTTTACATTCTCATCATGGATGAGAAAGTATTGGTTTTATGTGAAAAATGACTTTCGAAATTTTCATTAAATCTTTACGTTTTGAGACCCCCTGAGTCAGACAAAATGGTTTTTACGAAAGTGTCTGTCTGTATGTCTGTCTGCCTGTCTGTAGGTCGTGTGCGGCATAACTCTCGATAGAATTATCAGATTGAATTGAGCTTTGGTACACTTTATCGGAGCCGAAAAAGTAAGAACAAGTTCGTTAACCAGTCACATCCAATCAAAATTGAGGGGTTGAGCACTACTTTTGTGTTTTTGAAAATAATTTTTTGAAAAAATCAAAAATATCAATACAGGTTTTAGATAGTGCTCATAAATCTCTGAAAATTATCCTGATAACATTTTTTGATTAAATCAAAATTAGAAATGTTACAGCATATTCAAATTCGAAAAAAGTCAATATCAAAATTCCATTTTCCAGTTGAATTATACGAGATACGAAAAAACGTTATGATACAATATTATTGAATAAATAAAGACCTACAAATTTGAATTGTAACATTTCTTCATAAGATGCATATTTTTCTTTTTAAGTAAAAAAAAAAACTATTGAAAAACCAAAATTCAATTTTTTAACAATAATATGTAAAATAAGAAAAAAACGTAAGAATACAAAGTTGTTAGTTTCAAAAAGATCTACAAGTTTTGTCTCACACAGTTTCTGATAAAACATATATTTTTCGTTTCAATTCCAAAAAATACGATTAAAATTAAAAAATTCCATTTTTTAGACAAAATATGTGAGATAGAAAAAATCTTTGAGATGAAAAATTGTTTGGCTAAATAAGGTCTACACATTATTATCGAGAAATTTCTCGACAGGATGTATATTTTAATTTTTTGATTTTTAATATTGAAAAAATTCGATTTTTTTCAACAAAATATGTGAGATACGAAATAAGCGTTGTTCTGCAAAATCGTTTCCTTAAATAAAGTCTACGATTGTTTTTCCTTTTTGAGATCAAAGTTGGGACATATAGACGAATTAGAAACTATTTAGTATCACTGTAATTATTTGTGATGTATTAAATATTCAAGAATGAATCAAAGTTGAGTAAAATTCAGAAGTAAAGGGTGAAATTTGAAAGCTTGCATTAAAAGTTTCTTAATATATATATTATTACGCATAGTATAATTATAAAAAACCAGTCTTTTATTAAATCAAAAAAATAGTAAAGCTATGCCTCCATTCTACTCTACGCTTCAATCGAGAGTTGAGTAAGCCGCGAATCGCAAGATTTATTCCACCCGCTATACACAGGAACGAATGAAAGTAGTCTGCGCCTTGGGCACACATAAACATTTTTTACATTCTCATCATGGATGAGAAAGTATTGGTTTTATGTGAAAAATGACTTTCGAAATTTTCATTAAATCTTTACGTTTTGAGACCCCCTGAGTCAGACAAAATGGTTTTTACGAAAGTGTCTGTCTGTATGTCTGTCTGCCTGTCTGTAGGTCGTGTGCGGCATAACTCTCGATAGAATTATCAGATTGAATTGAGCTTTGGTACACTTTATCGGAGCCGAAAAAGTAAGAACAAGTTCGTTAACCAGTCACATCCAATCAAAATTGAGGGGTTGAGCACTACTTTTGTGTTTTTGAAAATAATTTTTTGAAAAAATCAAAAATATCAATACAGGTTTTAGATAGTGCTCATAAATCTCTGAAAATTATCCTGATAACATTTTTTGATTAAATCAAAATTAGAAATGTTACAGCATATTCAAATTCGAAAAAAGTCAATATCAAAATTCCATTTTCCAGTTGAATTATACGAGATACGAAAAAACGTTATGATACAATATTATTGAATAAATAAAGACCTACAAATTTGAATTGTAACATTTCTTCATAAGATGCATATTTTTCTTTTTAAGTAAAAAAAAAAAACTATTGAAAAACCAAAATTCAATTTTTTAACAATAATATGTAAAATAAGAAAAAAACGTAAGAATACAAAGTTGTTAGTTTCAAAAAGATCTACAAGTTTTGTCTCACACAGTTTCTGATAAAACATATATTTTTCGTTTCAATTCCAAAAAATACGATTAAAATTCAAAAATTCCATTTTTTAGACAAAATATGTGAGATACAAAAAAAACTTTGAGATGAAAAATTGTTTGGCTAAATAAGGTCTACACATTCTTATCGAGAAATTTCTCGACAGGATGTATATTTTAATTTTTTGATTTTTAATATTGAAAAAATTCGATTTGTTTCACCAAAATATGTGAGATACGAAATAAGCGTTGTTCTGCAAAATCGTTTCCTTAAATAAAGTCTACGATTGTTTTTCCTTTTTGAGATATTTGGAAGAATATAAATTTATCAATAATCATGTAATTTATTAAAAAGTTACAAAAATGCATACAGAAAATCGAGCGCGAAGCGCGAGTGTCATGATGAGAATGTGTTCTTAAAGCCGATAGAGCCTTAAGTAAATTAAATTTTCTGTTTCACTTAAACTGAATAAGAAACTTAGTGAATTGGAGACAATGAATAATTACAATATACAATAATAATTACGTAATTTCTTTTTAAGTTGTTTAACTTAAAATAAACGAGTTTATGGATCGTTAAAATATGTTGCTGGTTTTATTATCCCCACCTGAACATTTCACTGATTTAATAAGTGAATTTAATCTATTTCACTGATTCATCAGTCGAATTTCACTGATTCGCAGTGAAAGTCTTATAGCTGTTGCCATCAGTGAATAGTCACTGCGAATCTGTGGCCGTTCACTGATTCAGGTTTAGAGAGTGGAATAGCCACTGTTTTATCTAGTGCGTAATAAGCCACTTACTTAATAGTGGATTCTACATACTTACACTGACAACGGGAGTGCGTCAATCTTCCCTGAGCTTTCTGCACGAAACTTGCAGTACCGAAAGTTCGATATAAATGATTAATAATGTCGGAGTGACAGGACCTACTACCTCAGTTATTTTGAGAAATTGAGTTTTGAAAATTGAGGTTTTCGCACGCGCCGAGTAAGTAAAGGCCGGTAAGTCCTTCAGCAGAGTATAGCGGTGGCGTAATGGTTATGGCTATCGGCTGGCATGCTCACGGCGCGGGTTCAATTCTTTTTGCCGGTGATTTTTTTTTTTATTTTTATACATTTTTAATTATGTACAATGTAATTAATATAAGTTTTGATCATTTGTAATGAATTTAATTTAAATAACAAATACTGAAAATTATAAATAATTATTAATGCTGTCAATATATTTTGCATAATTTATATTAATATTAATCATTTGAAAGGTACATTTATTTTACACTTTATTTATGCAATAATAAACATTCATTTACATATTTAGGAAATACTACTTCAAAGAATATTCTATCAGGCATATAAAAGGAATTTGAGGCTTCACTGTTATGACCTAATAAACATTTATTGTTAGTTCTTTGAATAATTGTACAATATCAATTTTTTTTAAAGAGTTTTACAAGTTTTCTGTATCACTTTCTTTACAACCATGAGGGTGATACTTATCATAAAAACAAGTAAAACATACATTTTATCGAAACCAGGAACATTTAATAAACGCTACATTGCTACATGAACAATTTTCCACCAATAAAGCAAGTGGAAAGCAAAGTTGATTCAAATTTAAATTCATGACAAATGATCAAAACTTATACTAATTACATTGTAAGCAATGTATAAAAATTAAAAAAAAATATCAACGGCAAAAAGAATTGAACCCGCGCCGCGAGCATGCCAGCCGATAGCCATCACCACTACGCCACCGCTTTACTGTACTGAAGGAATCACCGGCCTTTACTCACTCGGCGCGTGCGAAAACCTCAATTTTCAAAATTCAATTTCTCGAAATAACTGAGGTAGTGGGTCCTGTCATTTCGGCATTATTACTCATTCATATCGAACTTTCGGTACTGCAAGTTTCGTGCAGAAAGCTCAGGGAAGATTGACGCACTCCCCTTTTTAGGAAAAATTGCTATTGAATCAAAAGCATTTCTTTCCAAAAGCATGCATACTATTAATTCATGAAAATATACTAAAAGAACCAATAAATATGTTACTAATTCTATAGCATATTGATTTGAAGTTCCGGAGTTCAAGTCACTTTTTCGAGGAGAGTTCCGAAGTTCAAGATGGTCTGAAATGGCATTAAAGATTTGCGGATCTACAGGTGCTTTCATAGACTGTTTTTTCGACCGATACTGACATGATACCCCCCATTTTCCGGTTAATACTAATATGACATTTCAAGATGCTGCCTAAAAGGTTTTCTTCCAGCCAGATGAGACCATAATTGTTTCTATGAAGATTCCAACACTTTCATTTATTTGGATCGATAGCGACATGATCCTCAATTGATTCCCACTCAGTTACAGGTCTTCTAAATTTTCCTGCGTCATCCTCTAGCTTCCCTATTTCCCTTGGGTGAATGAACTTTTCGGGTAGTAGAGGATTAATGGTTTGTGTACATAATGCATTATAATGAATTATAATGCATTCTGATGGGATTCCCCAATGAGTACAATTTTGTTTTTTCTAAACATTTAGGGTTTTTCTACGATCAATATTTTCAAAATCTGTTACATTTACATGGTTAATGCTTTTACATTATTAATTTTACACAGATTATTTTGTAAATAAATATTGATAGTCACGGGACGTGACACAAGACTCGTCCCAGTACCTTCCTATTCACGCAGAAACAAATGAAAGTAATCTGCGCCTTTGGCACACAAAAGTTTTCTAATTTTAGAAAAGTGTTCAATTGTTCACATACTGATGTTCCAGGTTATATCATATTTA
The DNA here is from genome assembly GCA_030998225.1 of Diplolepis rosae. Taxonomy (NCBI): domain Eukaryota; kingdom Metazoa; phylum Arthropoda; class Insecta; order Hymenoptera; family Diplolepididae; genus Diplolepis; species Diplolepis rosae. Next base: position 891,094 of record JAPYXD010000171.1, read on the forward strand.
ATAATCGAAATCAATTATAAACATACAAAATACAATTACAGTTTATTTCAATCTGAAGTTATTAATATGCTCCCAATAGATTGAAGTTAACGCTCCTGCACGAAAAATATTTATTGTCGAAACTTTCTTTAATTGGCATCGACTTTTGGATATGACTAGTCAATGAGAATTTCGTCGACTTTTTCAGAAGCTTTCATTGAAAGGTGTACGGAATTATTTAAATCGTCAATGAATTTTTTTTACAATTCAATGCCCGGATCGAGTAAGGGAACGCGACGCTTGATGATAAAAATTAATTAACGCCGTTTTTGCAGAGATCAAAAATCAATGTTTTTTAAAATATAACTCACGATTACTCGCTCAATTCACAATTAAATGGTATATAATGGTATAAAAATCACTATTGTTTATAAAATATTTAATAACAAACTCTGGGCCTCCGAAACTTGTGCGCTGCAACGTTTTCGTGAAGAAAGAGTCGAGGAAATTTCAGGACTCAAAAAACTTCCAGCGAAGCGATTGTTTCTTAGGGTTCAAGGAAATATTTTGCAAAATTTGACCGAATTATATTCATAAACAAATAAACAGTGCCGAGTTAAAGAAACTGTAGCGCAACGTCGCGTGATCATGTGGAGCGCTTTGAGCACGAATGCTAGCAAGTTTCAACCTGTTCAGTATTCTCGAAGGTTTTTTTCTGTTTTCACCTACTTACGTACGTATCGTACTATATATAGGTATAGTTGTTAGGTTTATTTATGTAAGAATTTTTTTTTTACGCCCGGTGCTCATTTTACTCAACTACAGTTTGAAACATTTAACATTTCATGTTAATCCACTGACAAATGTTGATGCCCTGTCGTCGATGACGTTTTACTCAACTGCTTACTATTTCCTATGTAACGCCTATTATTATTCACTTTGGGTAAATTATGTATTTATCAAATTCATTTTACCCCATTAGGATTTGATAAGTGCTGAAATGTCCTTATGTCCCAAGTTTAATCGACAAATAATGTTTGTTCATTTCTTTGGCATAGGGTCAGTTTCTTCTTATTTTCTTTGATTAAAATTATTATTACATTTAAAAATGCGCAAAAAGAAAGAAAGGCAAACGTTTCGGCTACATATGGGGGCCGTCTTCAGTGCCATAAATTCAAAGATTAATTCAAAATTTCTGTAAAAAATTAGAATATAGGAGATAATTAAAATAAGGATTATCATAGAATTCAAAAACTTATCTCATAGCTTGCAATTCAAAATGAAGTAGTCCAGTATCATCATCATTCTTTAATAAAAAAAATTTTTTGGAAAAAAATTCAGGTCGGTTCGTGTGCAAAATCTTTTATATTTTTTCATTTTATCCGGTTTTTTTATTCATAGTGAACTTCAAGTAATTTTTCAATTCGTGATGCTGCATACTGGACTACTTCATTTTGAATTGCAACTTATGAGATAAGTTTTTAATTTCTATGACAATTCTTTTTTTAATTATCTTCTATATTGTAATTCTTTACAGAAATTTTGAATTAATCTTTGAATTTATGGCATTGAAGAGGGCCCCCATATGTGGCCGAAACGTTTGCCTTTCTTTCTTTTTGCGCATTTTTAAATGTAATAATAATTTTAATCAAAGAAAATAAGAAGAAACTGACCCTATGCCTAAGAAATGAACAAACATTATATGAATTTGGGTCAATACAATAATAGACATGTTATCAAACATGTCACTTTGAAATTTAATCGACAAAGTCGAGTAAAAGTACCTCATCTATTTTTCTCCGTGTATGTATCATAGAGTCACATTATACATGTATAGTTGTTTAATTTAATTAATTCAAGGAGCTCACCTCCAATCTTCAATACTATAATTTAATTGATACTAGATAATCTGCTTATCAATTATGAAATTATGAATTATATGCATTTAAATTGTTTCAGATTTTTGAGAATAGGGAGTTCTCCAATTTCCCTTACTTCTAACTTCCTGCGGTTGAACAACTGCAGTTGATTATGTACTATATTGAATCAAATTTAATTTACGTTAACCTACCCCTTGGTAATTCATTAAAAGTTCTTAATTTGAAATAACTTTACATTGACTTTAACCCTTCTTGTTGATTTCGACAAATTTTTCAATCGGTTTAGAGCTCTATTTTAATTAAAATTATTTTTTAAATTTTGTGAAGTCAATTCATAGTAACTTTGCAATAAAAAATAATAAAATTGTAGAAAATTCTCATTATACATAACAAATTGTTTAACGAATAAAAAAAATAATTTCTGCTGGAAATAGTAACATAGAAATAATTCATCGTTTTTCTTTGATAAACTGGCCATGAATGTGAGGTAAAAATATGACCATATTCCAAAAAAATTGAATCTACAAGTTTGTATTGAAATACCGATAGTCATTTCCGGAGTAATTGAAGAGTTATATTCAATAAGGCGACAGGCGCTCGAAAACCTGTAAAAGTATTGTCCGCCTCGTGATGTCATAGTCAAAAATTGAAAATCGAAATTCGAAAAAACCAAAAACATGGTTTTATAGCTCGTGAAAAATGAATGTTAGTAATGAATTTTGTTCATGCTTGAATTGCGCGACCACTTTTTTGAATTATTCTATTATTCATTAGTTACCTATTGATGATTAAAACAGAATTTTTGCAGATTTTTGCAAGGTGTGGATGGGGGTAAAAAAAAATAAAAACCGTCAAAATATGCATTCTTCCAACATCTTACTATCAAATCACATTTTATAATAACAGTAGACAAATGAAAAAACAATTTATTTGGTAATCAATCTCTAACACGGTTTACTGCTGACATTTTTGCAAAAATTTTGCAAAATATTTTGCGAATTTTTTTTTGTTGCGAAAAATCGAAATTTTTACATGCATTGTGAACAAATGGTTGATTGTCGTTATTCGCAAGTCGAAATAGTGCTGCTAAAAATATCTTTTCGTATTCTTGAATAATTTTCGAATTTTAGAGCTTGGATTGTTTATGGTAATAAAATTGATATGACATCTACCAGTTATACTGCAGTAATCTGATATCTTACGTTTATGACATAATATCACATTCGGGATATGTGAATAATAATCCCCCTCTTTGTTTAAAACAATGATAGAACATTTACCATTATAAAAAGATGTATCTCACTGTTAATAGCAATAATTTGTAACTGAAGTCTGAATCCTTCACTCGTATTTTGTATAAAGAACAGTCATAGATTCTGAATATTACAAGAGACTTATTCGGATTATGGATCAAGCCTATCAATTGTTAAAAGATAATTCAAGTTTCGAATTGACTGAAAAATGGTTGAAATTAGGTAAACGAAATATTCGTTTAATAAATACATTTTTTAAAGTGAACAAAAATAAGTTGTCTGTGTATGAGAAGAAGAGGATAACATCTACACTTGGAATATTGAAGGCATTAAACACTAAAACAAACCAACTACGGAAGAAAGGAAGGTGTACAGCACTATAGAGTCAAGAGGAAAGAAGAAGAAGAATAAGAATAAGGTGGGGAGATTTATAGACTGCTTTTCAGAATAGAATAAAGACGGGTTCTATTGTTAGTTTAGTGAATATACACGCAGAGAAAAGATCAGTAAAATTTACAGGAAGTTCGGTACTTATTTGGACAACATGACTTTTCAGTCAATTTTACCAGAAGTTGAGTTCAATTAACAGATTTTCTGTACGTTTCACTCAGCGTCCAGTAAAATCTACTGAATACGAAAAAATCCGAGTTAAGTTGATTGTACTGTACGCTAAGTGAATTGTACAGAAAATCTGTTGGTTGAACTTAACTTCTTGTAAAATATACTAAAAAGTCATGTTGTCCAAATAAGTACCGAACTTCCTGTAAATTTTACTGATCTTTTTTCTGCGTGTAGATTCAAAACATTTTTTGGAGCATGCTAAGTTATTAACAATTTAAAAAATAAATAGTGTTTTGAAGCAAAATCCAAATTTAAAAATTAATGTAATTTTGTATGGTAAATTTAAAACTAGTAGAAGGGAAAATGGATGAAGCTATAAAGCACTTGAACACAAAGAATGATATTATTTCTAAATCAACAGATTTGGATGCGTGGTATGATGAAAAAGTAAAAGATCAGCTTTTAGTAAATGCTGAAGAATTTCAGGAAACAAATTCTGGTTGGTCTTTAATTGAAATTATAAATTTATCAGTAAATATAAATAAATATCCCCCTTATCAAATTGAATTATCAACGTACAACAATTTACCAAAGTATATTCAAACAAAAAAGACAGTGGTTAATATAAAAATAATGATCCTCATTGTTTTTTATGGTCAGTCACAGTAGCACTGAATCCCGTAAAAAATAATGCATGCTTAATGAGTTCTTATCCTCATTTTACTGAAGTTTTAAAATACGATAACATAAAGTTTCCAATCAGTTTTTCTGACATCAAAAAGTTTGAAAAATTGAATGATTTAAGTATAAACATTTATGGTGAGGATGATGAAAAATCTAAAAAAACAACGGAAATCGTTCCTTTTTATTTAAGCCAGGAAAAATCGGATTTACCTACAATTCATCTTTTAATGATTGAAAATACTGTGATTGATGCTAATCATGAAGATTATATTGGTGAAGATGAAATTGATATTTCTAAACCAATTTATCATTTTTCATGGATAAAAAATTTATCTAGATTAATAAGCTCACAAGTCACAAGAAATGAGCGTCCAATTTTAATATGTGGCAGATGCCTATGTCATTTTAAATCAGAAAAGTCTTTTCAAAGACATAGATTGGCATGTCAAAATATAAATAAATGTAGAATGATTTTACCAGATCATGAAAATAATATTTTGAAATTTAAAAACTATCAATATGATGAAAAGGTGCCTTTCGTTCCATATGCTGATATTGAATGTCTTCTAGAGCCAGCGGTTGACTCACACATGAATACATCTATTTATCAAAAGCACGTTCCTACAAGTGTCGCTTATAATGTACTATGTATTTTCGATAATTCAATTTCTAAAATTAAACTTTATCGTGACAAAGACTGCATTGAATGGTTCATAAATGAACTAAACAGTTTGGCTGAAAAAGTAGATGAGTATTTAAAAATTATAGTACCAATGGAGTCACTAACTAATCAACAAAAACAAGAATTCAAATTTGCAAAAATCTGTCACATTTGTGAAAATCCTTTCAAAATTGATGATATCAAACACCGCGATCATTGCCACTTTACAGGAAAATATCGCGGTGTTGCTCATCAGGGTTGCAATACAAATTACAAGAATTAACACGTGATTGCAGTAGTTTTTCATAATTTATCAGGTTATGATTCCCATTTTTTTATCGAAGCTTTAGCGACAAGTTTTGAGGGAAATGTCAGTTTATTACCAACAAATAAGGAAAAATACATTTCTTTCACAAAAAATGTTAAAAACACTAATGTAAAGCTACGATTTATTCTCTTTTCGATTTATGCCGAGTAGTCTTGAAAAATTAGCATTATTTCTCAATAATGATGAAAAATAATAACAAAAAGACACTATGTGAATGATAATGAATTTAATTTACTGACTAGAAAAGGTGTATTTCTATACAGTTATATTGACAATTGGGAGAAATTAAAAGAAAATTAATTACCCCCAAAAGAGGCATTTTTCTGTAAATTAAATAATTCAAGTATTTCTAATGAAGATTATATTATCAGCATGCTTGTAGAGTTTGGGAAACTTTCAACTTGAAAACTTTAGGTGAATATTCAGATCTTTACCTCAAAACTGATGTCCTACTTTTATCTGATATTTTTGAAAATGTTAGACACCATTGTTTAAAAACATATAATTTCGATCCATTGCATTATTACACGGCACCTGGACTTGCTTTTGATGCAATGTTAAAATTTACTAAAATAGAACTCGAATTGTTGACCGATCCTGAAATGTTATTGTTCATCGAAAGTGCTATTAGAGGTGGTGTCTCTCAATGCTCTAATAGATATGCAAAAGCAAATAATCGATATATGGGGTCCAATTTTGATCCAAATTTACCTGAGTCATATATTATGTACTTTGATATTAATAATCAGTACGGTGCAGCTATGAGAGAATTTTTACCTTACAGAAATTTTGAATGGGTAGAAGATTTTTCAATGATTGATTTTTTAAATATTCCTGATGATTCATCTGTAGGTTTCATACTTGAAGTGGATTTTGAATATCCAGAACAGCTTCATGACAATAGCATCAAACAATAAAAATAAAACCAAAAGATGTTACTAAAGAAATTAAAAAAAATATTTTATTTAATATTTATAAAAAGTTTCAAATAAAAACTATGAGAAACAAACCAAAGTTTAAAATTGGTGATGAAGTAAGAATAAGTAAATTTAAACATATATGTATTTGAAAAAGGTTAAAATCCTAATTGGACAACAGAGTTATTTACAATTAGTCAAGTAAGAGATTCTGAACCAACGACGTACTTCCTCAAAGATTATCAAAATAAACCCATATCTGGTAGCTTCTATGAAGAGGAATTAAGCAAAGTTGAGAATCCTAATATTTATTTGGTAGAAAAAGTGCTTAAGAAACGTGGAAATAAGTTATATGTAAAATGGTTAGGTTTTGATGATTCTCATAATAGTTGGATAGATAAATGAAATATAGTAAGTAAGCAATTTTTGTATCTACTTCCTAAGAATAAATTTTCTATAAATAAAACACGAATTAAAAGGCATTCATTTTTTTATTTTCCTGCTTCTCCCTCTCACACGCATACAAAATTATATTTAATTAATAAAACTTGAACCAATATTTTGAATACTGGGCAAACTCTTTACAACTTCCTCACATAATTGTTTTAAGTGGAAAGTAATTATTTAAAAAAAATAAAGCTTTCGTATGTGGGAAATTGACACAATTTTTTAACAATTTTTTCAATACTTGAGAATAATTTTCTTTCAAAGAAGTTTCCAAGTTTTTCACATACTTATAGTCAGTATTACACCACAATCGTTCACCAATAATTTTAACAATCACATTTTTAACATTTAGTAGATTTGATGATAATAATTCTTCAAGATGTTGTTTGATGCAAGGACTCATTTCACTCAAGATCAGAAACGTTGATTCATTCATTGTAAAAGGATGTGGTGATAATGAGTTGCTAGGAACACGTTCCAGTGACACCAAACGCTGGTTGTTCAAAACGATGAATCAGAGAAGTGTTTGACAGTTGATTATCTGGATGTTCACTTCATTGTGGAAAAAAAGTTTCATTTCATTAAAAAAACTATTTAACAGCTTCCATTCTTCAGGATGTAGAGAAATATTTGATTGTGGATGACTACTGATCAATTTTAATCTTGCAATTAAATTTCCATATTTACATAATTCTGCACCAATAACTGCTTGCTTTGTTAATGATGAATTCAAGTTGTACGTAGTAGAAAGTAATAGTTGGTTTTTTGGAACGTAAGACATTTTTGACCTCAATTCTTTTCGGACCCTGATGAATGCAATTCAAATTCGTTGTATTGGCCGCCTAGAAATTTTAAACGTACCTCTCCAACAGCAATTTCTCGGATGAATTCTTGATAATAATCTTCATCTGCTTGAAATAGTGTCAGTATTCTTTGGAGGAAAAAGATAACAAAGGTATTTTCAATATCTGCAGCAATTTTAGATCCGTATTTTGTATACACTCTTCGCAAAATGTATTTACAGTTTTGAACGTTCATTGAACGATGGAAAATATTTTTTTTTGAAAACTGAATAATTAGTTATTGTCCCAGAAAATTAAAAACATAGTGTATTGTTGATGAACGATTGCACATTTAAAGGGCCCTGAATATAAACATAATAATTAATTTTCTTCTGGGAAAAATGTTTGTTATCGTTCAATGAACGTTCAAATCTGTAAGTACATCTTCGCAAACCCGTAATTTTGTAGAATTCGCCAACCTTTAGTTCCTTGAGGCTCTTGATAGGTAGGATGGTAGCAGCTCTATTCAATTTTTTTAAATCCATCATCAGATAAAGACATACTTTCGAAATTTTTGGATATTTCTTTAATATATGATTTAACTTCAATTAAATGCTTTATCTCTTTGATACTTTTTAAAAGATTATTTATTCGAACTTGTATTTCACGTTTGCGATTTTTACATTTGTGCATTCAAGTAATGTTTTAAAATGACTGTGGAGACACCGTGTATCGTTCCTTTTTTATATCCATGATCCCCCCTTTTTCCCTTTGTCTTATAACAGTTAATTTTCTTCACTTCTCTTTCTTAAAACTCTCTAGAAGCGTTTAGAAGCATCTAGACTTTTCGAAAAGATTTTGGAGGGGATTTACATACCCCTTTCATAGGAAACAATCAAAATTCTTTTTATCAAACTTAATTATCTATTCTTCAACAAGAGACGACATATCAAGTTTTATTACCCCCTATCCACCCACAGGAAACAATAACATTCTTTTGATATCTTAATTAATTACTTACCCTTCAAGGAATCTTCGACTCCAAAAGCGGTCTCTGAGAAATATTTGTTTTAAAACAATTTTTATCATTATTCACATGGCGACAGTAGTGTGTCTAGAATGTAATTCTACCTCCCATCAAAGGGAACAACCGACACACACGTCTAAATCAATCGGAAAAATTTTTATCAAATTTATTACATTAAACGAGAGCGTTTAAATTAACCATATGCCTTTATTTTTCTGAGAAATATTTTTTAACATCTGTCCTTCACATTCCATACGTACAGAGGTTAAACGAAAAAAATTTTATTAAATTTATTACTTTAAACATCCTGCAAGCGTTTAACCAAGCAAGTCACAAACATATACCTATTGTTTTTCTAAGAATTATTTTTTACCATTCATCTTTAAATATTTTTTAACATAAAAGCCTTAATAAAATAACCAAGACATGATTTTGAGGTCATATTTTCAAGATCCACCTTTTAACATAAATACAAATTTGCATGTATTGTAAATTATAACATTCCAATTCTTCTTCTTCTTTTAAATATTTATTATGTGGGACCTAATCTAATAAGAATTCGAATTTGACAGAGAATATATACTGAATCTATTCTCTGATCAACGCCAGAAAGTTAACAAGAAACACATCTTCAAAACTTCATCTTTGATTAATCTCGTGCGCTCAATATCAGTTACTTATGCATTTTAAAAAGGTTAAAGAGTTTCAAATTAATTAGTTGAGTTTGAAATTTCTGCCATTGCCTACATTATCGGAGAATCACTAGTCGCGTGTCAGATAGGATACGTTGCTGACAGGTGTCCTCGTAGACAATTTCAAACTCTTATATCGCAAATAAATGCACATTAAATTCAAATTTAAAGAATTTGAAATCTTTCTGTGGAAAAAAGACGCTTTCGACTGCGCTGGGATTCAAGCCCAGGTCTTTCGATTGCCGAGTCGAGAGCGTCTTTTTTTCCACAGAAAGATTTCAAATTCTTTGAATTTGAAGTTAAAGAGTTTCTTTGTTTCTAATTACTTGCAATAAAATCCCACAATATCGTTTGATAAAATAATATCCGAGATTTCGTATATAGTTATATAGGTTTTTTATTATTCTTTTTTAACAAAAGTGTATTAAACATTCACACCGGCGAATCGAATGGCAATATCAAAATATCAATATGTACACGGAGAAAAAAATCTAACTATTATAGTAGGCTGAGCTCTTCTTATTAAAGCACCGAACTTAATGTGCGAAATTGGTATGAGCTTCTACCAGTATTGGCATGAACTCGTGCATTTTTAGCATGAAATGTCTTATACTAAAAAAGAAACAAGCGCATGCCATTATTGCTAGTGTCATATGCTGTCATAGCAAGGTTCTCACCTGACTACGGGTGTAAGAGAACTCATACTGAAATAGAATGAATTTTTTACAACCGAGAGAACACGTGAGGTGCTACGTTCGAAAGTAGGCGTTGCTTAACATCTCGGTTGTAAGAGAACTCATACTGAAATAGGATGGGTTTCTTGCAATCATGGTAAGACGAAGTTCGAACTATTTTCGCAAGGCACAACTGCTCTAAAAGCATGAAACTTGGTACTTTCCAGCATGAAGGGATCCCTGCTTAAAATGTATGATTTTTTCACCAGGGTAGCAAGAACGAAACCTGCTACCAAAGCATGACAAGTGTTCTTACTATTATAGTCAGTTTGGCGACCCTCATAGTGAATATACAAATCCAAATATAAATTCATCAGGATTTAACGGTCTTTTCCGTTCATAATTTTGTAATACTATTTTTTAACATAGATCGTAATAAAGATTACAATTTAGTGTAAAATGAAAATTATTTATTGCAAGTACTAGATCAAAAGGTTGCGAATTTACAAAAGGTTATTAATATTGGTCAACAAATACCGTGACCTATCAACATTATTTATAACAGGGGACATTTACAGATTCGGATAAGTATTAACTTGAAATCGTTTAAATATAATATAAAATCATAATAAGAATAAGAATATTTACGTACAAAATTAAATTATTCACACACACCCAACCATTCCAATACACAATCAAATCACTAAAATTGTTAAAAATATTGAATCAAATTACAATAACTAGACTATCGTTAAAAGGCGATCTGATCAGTCTCTCAATTAGAAAAATCCCTTACATACGTTAATGATGATATATTATATCTCGGTGAATGTCGCCACCAATTCAATCCACCAGACGTATTGGATCATCAGTAGTTCGAATCACCCAATCATAAATATACTCATGTTCATGATGATGCAGAGACGTCTTTAAGAGTCATAATCAAATAATCATACCTTGTCATCGAAAAATCTATATGTGAATTTCCAATATATGATTAAATGGGTGCGTTTCTGCGTTCACTTCACCTTGTGAATCCTAAAATTCACCATATTACGAGGAGAACAGTTCTCTCACTCACATTTGGCATCATTAATGTATATACAAAGACCGTTAAATCCTGATGAATTTATATTTAGATTTGTATATTCACTACGAGGGTCGCCAAACTGACTATAATAGTAAGAACACTAGTCATGCTTTTGTAGCAGGTTTCGTTCTTGCTATCCTGGTGACAAAATCATACATTTTAAGCAGGGATCCCTTCATGCTGAAAAGTACCAAGTTTCATGCTTTTAGAGCAGTTGTGCCTTGCGAAAATAGTTCGAACTTCGTCTTACCATGATTGCAAGAAACCCATCCTATTTCAGTATGAGTTCTCTTACAACCGAGATGTTAGGCAACGCCTACTTTCGAACGTAGCACCTCACGTGTTCTCTCGGTTGTAAAAAATTCATTCTATTTCAGGTCTCTATTCATTTACTCACCCCGAATATCAATCCTATAGTCAGATTTTTTTCACCGTGTATATAGTAAAAAGAAATGGAGAAAATGTTTCAATTAAAATTTAAAAGTTCCTTTTTGTCACTGAAATGTTAAAGTTTTGAGTGAGAAATGATTTGGTAGCTACGTACTAAATTTAAACAATAGAAATAAGAGCAGGAAGGCGGGAAAGATTTAACGATATTTTATGTTTACAGGAATTAACATTGTCCTTTCCAATATCTTAAGTTATACTGCATTATACGCAGGTTTCAATGCACCATGTTACTTTAGTACTCTGAAGCTGTGTAAACTCACCTGCACGAACTAATTCCTTCTCGGTACACTCTTATTCTCATCATAACTCTAATGGTTGATTTGAGATCAGAATCTTTTGAATTTTTAAATTTCTTTATCAATACTATGGAAATATTTTAATACTTCCTTTAATAAATCAAGAATTTTTCAAAATGTTCACATGTATAATGAAAAATACAAGAAGTTTTGGATTTTGAATTCTTATTTCCTGTTTTTTCATAAATGCTTCTAACTATTAATTATTAATATATTTTTTGGTTTTTCTCGATATTTGATCAATTGAAGTTGAATTCAGATTGAATTGATATATACACTCAGAAAAAATATTTGATTGAATGAAAAAAAAAATTTGTTCCAAAAGCTTTTGTTGACTCAAACATAAGATTTATTCAAATTAAATAACATTTGTTTAATTCAAACAAAATATCTTTGGGATAAGTCAATATTTGTTCAAATCATATAATTTTTCTTCGAAAAAAAAGACAAATCATTGCATTCGTATATAGTTGAAGATATAATTTCTTTGATTTGGATTGAAAATTTTGTTCGAATTCATGCGAATTAGAAGTTTCAGATTGAGCTGAATTTATACACTGAAAAAACAGTATGGCTAAGAGAACTATATTTTGGTCCTCAGAACCAGAAAATATTGCTATCAGACCAATGCTACAGTATGGTCCTCAGAACTATACGAGTATAGGTGAGATAGCTATACAAGTTCGTTGATATGACAATACCATGTATGCCGCTCAAGAACAAGAGGTAAAAGTATAAAAAGCACAGTTGGATTCGGCACTTGGATATATAATATCTTCATCGCAGTCGAGATTCACTTACAAAGAAAGTTCTATGCATTCATGAGCGACTAGGATGAGCTGACAGTAATGGCCGTAAGAATTTCCCATGTGTCATAGGTATATAATACAATTTTCAGGAACAAGTGGTAAACTCTCTGCTACGTTCCGCTTTAGTCCAAGCGGTCTGTTAAAAGCAGGATTTGTGGTTCAAGCTGATAAAAAATTTCACAATCCTTGCAAGGATACGCTCGATTAAATCAGGATTCGCGGAAAGAGCTCTGGTCATAATATTCGACGATTAAAACAAAACCACGCGGCAGAATTTCATTCCAATGCAGTAAAGATAAAAGCAACTTTTTAAAAATGTGCAGTTTATCATGGGAAATGGAAAACCCGTTATCTTTATAACGACCTTTAAAGGTGAGATAATTTAAGGTTTTATATTTTTTCATTTTTGATCAGAAATTTTTTATAGTATAGATAGATTTTGAACGCCTTCCACCTAAACTGGAATCTCAATTATCATTAAAGAAACATACCTGTCTTGGTATCATATCAGCCCACTGTAATATTTTTGATATTCTCAAAAATATCTATCTACAGCGTGTGTATGTAAATATGCATGTACAATGTTTTTAAATTTCTTTGTCTTTCCTTGCAATTCTGTCGAATATTTCATTACGAAGAATTAGAATTTCTCATAAATAATTTTATGAAATATTCCATTACTTCTTTATATCATACAAAAATATTGTAAAAAAATAATAAAACTAGAGTCCTGGTTGTGTATATTATTTTTTGTGAGGAAAGGATATGTATATTTTTTTAAATTCAAATTATATGAGGTGAAAGAATGTCGCGCGCATAGCACGTGCTATAATCTTGCTGTTGCGTAATTAAAAAATATATCATCTGACAATTTTCGAATTTGGCGTTAGTTTTTTAATTATTAAAAGGTTTTGTTATGATAACCGCTTGGAATTTAATTAATAAATAACAACATTAACAATAATATTTGTAATAAAAAAAAATTGTAATTAGTTATGTACAAATAACAATCAGTAATTATAATAATTATAATTATAATAGACATAATTATTATAAGAGTCAAAATAAAATTGTTGTTATATTGTTGTCAATAAAGATTATATTTGTTGTAATTATTTTCTATCAATCACATACTCTCTAAATAAAAAAAAAAAAGGTTACTGCAAATCAGTCAAATTTCACTGATTACCTCAGTGAAAATATTTTTTTTGTCGTTGATAAATGAGTGAAAAATATTTTTTTCACTGATGAATCCGTGAAAAAGCAAATCACTTATTCAATCAGTGAACATTTGACTGCTTTAGATTTAAAGAGTAAATTGTTCATAGTTATAAATTTATTTTATAGTTTATAATAACAGTAGTATCGTCAATAAGAACAATAGAATAAACTCCTATTCGGGGCTGCCTCCCGAAAAGCCGCGCAACGCATAGTCCCCGGGATGTGGTCATTCCGGGGCTTAACCTGTCTTGTGGCGCGAAGGTAGCATCGCGGCTTTCCTGTGCAGCTCCCCGCTACATGCAGGACATCCATCCGATCTTTATGTGGGTCGCTTTCAGTAGTGTCAGGCCCCGCGCTTTCTCAAGTGTGACAAAGGTCTTCCTTGTGCCTCTGAAGGGCCTCCTCGTCATAGACACCTTCATTTCCGATGACGCATCCTCCCTGAGGCAGCTTCTGACTGCCTCGGCTATGCCCAGGATCTCCAACTCAATCGTGGGGACGAGGTGGCGAACGGACCTGGTTTCACAGACTACGCCGCGGAAGGCAGAGTCCAGCCTCCCTCTGTCCTTCGCTGCACACTTTATGTCGACCAGGAGGTCCTTTGACCTGGTCTCTCGGATTCCCTCGATCGTGACTCCCAACTCCATGGGGTTTACGAGGCTCTTTAGATTTTTCAAAATCGCCGCGTAGCTAACCCACTACGAGGATTTTATTAGTACTGCGTCTGGGTGGAACCTTTTTGGTCGCTCTGTTTTTCTTGCCTCCGGCTTGGTCTTTTTTTTCTTGTGGAGGTCCTTCTTAACAGGGACCTTGACCCACTCCTCCGGTTTCTTCGAGGTTTTTGGCCTCTTCTCTTCTTGTTTCTTGGCCACAAACGCCTCCGGACCACCCTATTTCTGAGGTGGTACTCGAAGTGATCCACGCAGCAATCACTGTACTTCGTATATCCAGTAGCAACAATTTTTTTCACTTTAAAGGCGGTATGTAGGGTCTAGTAGAAGTTGGGCTTCTGCTTGCAGGTGTAGAACAGTAAAAAATACTGCTGGGACTTGAAGAAAAAGGTTCTCTTCTTGGCTCTCCTAAAAAATATTAGTTTTACGTATCAATAAAGAATGAAAAAATCAGCAACAATGCTTTATTTATGTTTATGATTGTTAGATCACCTCTTGTACTGGGGGTTAGTGGTGTCTTCTCATCAAGGCAAACTCTCAATAAGGACATATCTTAAGATTCCCAGCTTTCAGTTTTGAAAAGTATCATAAACTTCGACGATTAATTCATGAAAAATGCAGCCATGGCTTTGAATTTCTCAAACTCTGTTCCATTTTCTTTAAGAACAAACTCAAAATAAAGAGTTTCATAAATATACTCTAACAAACAAAGTCAGAACATAATATATATAAAAAAATAGTGTAATTTGCAGAACTTACGGAATTTTTTCTCATTTCAAGTTTGAAAAAATGACATATATAATTTAGATTAGAAACAAAATTCATAATAAATTTTTTTTTCAAAAAATCTGATGAAGAATTTTTTTATAAAAGGCCTAAAATGAACACTGTCAGGTCTCAGAAATCGTTTTTGATTTCTTAAAAAGTCTTTTTTCGTTCCACTCTATTATACAAAACAAGATATATGTACATGCCTTGTTTTCAGGTTCAGTTGAAAAATTCAAACGCTTGCAAGTTTCAAAAATTAGTTCATCCATAGATTTGCAGGCTATAATAGCTATTTTGTCTCTTTTAAGCCCAGTGACTTCAAAGATTTTCATATTCATGCTGCAAAAAAAATAAAAATATTATTATCCTTATCTTTAAAATATTTGCATTATAGTAGTGGTGGAAAACTCACTTTTAATATACACTGAAAGAAATTGTATTGTGTTTCTACCTAACCGAGTTTGTTAGAGAATTTCTATGCAAATTAGAAAGAAAATCTTCTTACTTCAGTTATATTATTTTGTGTGTTAATAAGTATGAATAAGAAATTAACAAATACTAGTTGAGCTAATAACATGTCTTTAAATTAGCTATCAGCTCAGGAAACTTTCATAAATTTCCTTCTGATTGTATTATCCATCGACTGTTATGCTGATTTAGCAAAACAAAATGATTTGTTTCAAGGATGTATATTGGTGTGCGTTCAAACGTTTGCAGAGTGATCGTATGTGATCATGCAAACAAAACACGTATTGCTGGTATCGATTTAATTTTTTTTTTTAGATTTATAATCAACCACTGATATAATAGTTCACTTACCCCTAACCTCTGAAACTACTACGCATCACTAGTAGATAAGCGTCTGTTTTAAAAAGGTTCTAAAATATATTACTGGTGCAGTAGTATCCCTTCAACTATAACTGTTTTTATGAAACACCCATACAGTTTAGCTGTATCTGAGACAGCCAAACTCCTTTGCTAATATAACCAGAAGATTGTCTGTATTCACGATAAATTTCTTTCAGTGTAATATCCAGTTTTTATATTTTAGTTGTAAAGCAGGATAAACTTTCATTAATTCTTCCAAACAGTTTAAAGAATATGGTTTTCAGAACTATATATCGTTGTGTAAATAATACACGAAGTGCTGTTCACTTTACTAAACATTGTAACATTCAAAAATTTATTAATTACTATCAATTCTTTGAATATGAATTCAAGTTTACAATAGATTCCAATAAAGGTTACGGAGCTTCAAATTTAATTTAATGTGATATTAGTAATTTAAAGTAATGACTATGCTCTCAATGCCACTTTGACGTAAAATAAATTGAAAATATATATCTTCAATAAATTGTTTTATTTTAATTCCTTGTATGTAAGCTGGGAAGTTCGGATATATAGACAAGTTGGAAATTATTTATCACAGCTCGATAAACATTAAAAATGTAGAGTAAAGTTTCAAAATATACGTCAAAAATTATTATAATAATATTAAATAATCTCTAAATTATCTATATGTCCCAACTTTGCTCAAAAGTTGAATAAAGTTTCTCCAACTATTTTTCTCCGTGTGTGTATGTCATTTGGTTAACTTTAATACCTTATTTATATATCTATCATATTGATATTTAAAGCACTTGAAAATTATTATAATTCATATAAAAATAGATTTTTATAGATGTTATATATATACAAAGGAGTTAGAAATTTTTATCTTGAAGACGAAAAAGGGCCGAGTCAGCCAAGGAAGTTTGAAGACGTTGAGTTGGAGCAACTTTTGAAAAACCAATCTTGCAAAACTCAATCGGAATCAGCAGGAACACTTTGAGTGACTCAACAAGCCATCTCGAAACGTTTGAGTAACCTAGAACTAATTCAGAATAAAGTTCGTTTTATGAATGTTTTTCCACAAAGATAATTATAAGGAAGTGGTTCTCATGGAAAACGAATGGAAAAGTCTTCAGCAGAATCGCAGTATTTTTAACATATTTTGAAAGTCTCACATCATTTAAAGGTGATGTTTCAATGGCGAGATATTTTATTTAATACCCTGAACTTATAAATAATTATATTCATTTATAATTTATGAAACTATTAATTCTGAATATATAAATTAATACTTCTAAAATGTATATAAATCTTTTTATTATGTAATGTTCTTTAATTCAAAAATTTGATCTGTTTCTTTCAAAAATATTTTAGTTTATAGAAAATCGATTTAATAATTAAAAATCTTAAAACTTTTAATCAGAATCATAAATTGTCATAAAATTTAAAAATTCCCGCCAAAAACGGTAAATATTAGAGTCTTAATTCGAATTTTCCCTAGACTGTTTCTCTCAGAGTATCATACCTTATTTTTCGACATAATCTCCTCGTAGTTCAATGCACTTGGCTTAACATTTCTCCATGTTCCCGATTCCTACCCTGAAGTGGTTTTCTTCAAGGTCCTTGAAATAGTCGCTTTGCTGCGCGTCACGGCTTAACTGGCCCAATGCACTGTTGTGGTGGAACAACACCTTTTTCTTGGCCATTTTCGAGCGTTTCACCGCGATCGCTGTCTTAAATTTGTCCAAAAGAGATTCGTAATACTATATCCTGTGATAGTTTTTCCCTCCTCAGGATAATCAATGAGGAGGACTTCTTTCGCGTACCAAAAACTGACGCCATCACCTTCAATTGCAATATTGTTACAATTTTTATAATTGCACAATTAAAAGCATTTTAGCCCTAAAAGATTTGTTCTAATTTATAATAATAATTAATAAAATTACTATTTAATCAGATGTTCATTAATTATTACTTTTCAAAGAACTGATTTTGCAAAGATGTAATATACAAGTAAAAAGTTGTAATGATAAAAATGGGATATGAGTCATTAATTTGTCAGTGGCGCAGAAATCGTTTGGATTTTGTAGCTCAAGTTGCGTAGAATATTACCGAATTCCCGATGATAAACTGATTGCTTTACGGCTGCTTAAGCCCCCGACGATGAAGGAAGATAAATCGTTTCCTCCATGGTGGCGACCAACAGATTCAATGGCTGCATATCTTCTTCATCGATCTCACCTTCTTTTTCTTCCGCTGGCTTCTCTTAAATCTAATTTGCTCCTGACAAGCAAAGTGTATTTCCACGTTTACCATCAAATTCATCGAGACAAATTGAGGAAGGATCCGTCGAACGCTAATAGCTTTCTATCTCTTTCTCATCGATACCCTTCCAGCCTTTGCTTTTTATCTGCTTTCAAATTGGAAGCTTTTGACTGTGGAATATACAGTTCGTATGCTTCTTCAATGCAATCCATCGAGCTAATAATTTCAAAGAGATGTCCCCTAGATGCTAAAAGCACTGTATATTCATTGATTTCGCTGAAAAGTGGAACGCACCATTTTTCGTCATACATTACATATAATAGATAAAAATAATCATCTAGTATTATATAATGACGGATTATATTTATTAAAATGAGTTTCACATAGTCCTATAGACAATTCATGAATTTAAACTAAAAATTTTAGTATGTAATCTGTTTCAACATTTAACTGGAATCAAAATTCCTTATTGATACTTATTTGTGCTTAAACTGTAGTACAATCAAACAATTTCTATATAATATGAATTCTTGTGAAAATTAGATGAAGAATAATATAACCCTATAGAGACATGTACGTTCTACCGTTAGAAAATCATGATTCTCAATTGTCGGTAAACGGGATTTAGTTTTTTTGGTCTTCTTTGGCAGGTGAACCTGCAATTCCCAATTCCGTTTATCGACTGCAAACTAGAGTAATTGCGACTTGAATTTTTATCTAGCTATTTTAAAAGTAACATAAACGTTTGTAATAACGTCTATCTCGATGATGTTCCATCTTATAGTATATTCTGAAATAATTTTCCTTCATTATTAAATATAATTTGTACTCCGTTTTGTTGTTGGGTTTCAGTAGAAGAAGCAAGAATAATTTCCTCATCAGCTATGCAAATTTTCTGAAATATTGAGCAAGATTTTTCTACTGTGTGCTAAGAAAAAATTTTGACACGCATTGGATATTTAATTATTTATTTGGAAAAATCTCTAATGGTTTGATGTTATTAGGTGTCTATTTTATAAGTATCATATTTCCTAGCAACTGTAGTTATTTTTTCCAAAGTTTTAGAAAGTAATATCACCAAAAAATTGAATTTATTCTCATAATAATTAAATAAATATTCCAAAAATATTTCTAATAACTTTGTAAAACTTCCTTATTTATCCAGAAAAATTTCTTGGCGTAATATCCTACATGGAGAAAAAGTGTAGTTATGACAGAAAAGTTAATCTTTGTGACAGTTAAACGTTTAGCTGGTAACGAACGAGTAAATCAAGGAATGTCTTGGAATAAGCCAAAGTGTATATCCGTAACCACTTTAGATATTCTAGCGATATTTCATAGTCGAGAAAAGCATTGTTTATAGCTGGAACTGAGATTTTACAGTTATAGGATAAGGGTAATCGGAAAATATAGCTACTGCAGTTACAACCTTATGAACATGACGAAAACATAAAATAATTTTGAATTATTTGTGGATTATGCGACAAGATACATATTTACGAAGTATAATTAAATAAAAATATGACTTAATTTTTCCGTGCTTGAAATTTTTATAACCACTCTAGAGTGTCAGTAAAGAAAAAGACATGAAAATGGAAAACTATGCAAATCTAACCTTCATATGAAATTGACAATAGCTGATAAACAAG
The DNA here is from genome assembly GCA_030998225.1 of Diplolepis rosae. NCBI lineage: Eukaryota > Metazoa > Arthropoda > Insecta > Hymenoptera > Diplolepididae > Diplolepis > Diplolepis rosae. Next base: position 911,029 of record JAPYXD010000171.1, read on the forward strand.
TTGCTGCTATGGGAATATACAAGTATATTTCTATTTCATTTATACACTGAGGAAAATGTATCCGATTTTTTCCTGTTTTTTATAGGAATTCTACCTCAGGGGGTAGAAAAGAGGAAAATTTGCTAGTTGAAAAAAAGTATATATTTTATGGGAAAGTTGTTATTCAAATTTTGACGAAAATGGTACCTTACTTAAAGAAAATATGTACAGTAACTGAATCTAAAAAAGTCCGATAAATTATGGGACTTTGTATGTTTGTATATAGACGTGCGTCTGGCTCGAATGTAGTAATGTATTTTTGGCGCACAAAGTGACTTAGCGTATATGGCTACGTGTACCTATTTGAGGAAGTAAACTTGAAAAAATATTTATAAATTTTTGCTTTTTTTTTATAAACCGCTACTTTATACGAAAACACAAAACTCCATAAAATTAATGACTTTTTATGAAGTCAACTTTAAATTTTTTTCATAGAGTCCGGTCTTTTTATGAAATGCGATTATTTATATAAAAAACGAATCCTCATAAAAATACTGACTTTTCATAAAATCAACCATACAAAAATTTTATAAAGTTTAGTCTTTTAATAAGAAAAAGTTCTTTATAAAAATGATATAAAAAAACTGCCCGCTTCGCGAGCACATTCTCATCGTGCGATTCGCTCGCAAGTTTGAGCGCGCCTAGGGCGCGCGATTCAATCATCGCGCTCGGTCTTGTGCTCTTCGCATACATTTAAGTTTATTACTCATAATTTGATACTGTAGCTCAAACCCATTTTATAATAATATTACAGATAATGTGAATTACACATTTTCTTAAAGTCACTCTATTTCTTTTTGAATTTAAGTGAAAAATTTTTAGCTCTTTTTGAAATGAACAACTTTGTATTCTTACGTTTTTTTCGTATTTTACATAGTATTGTTAAAAAATTGAATTTTGGATTTTCAATAGTTTTTTTTTTAATTAAAAAGAAAAATATGCATCTTATGAAAAAATGTTACAATTCAAATTTGTAGGTCTTTATGTAGAAAATAATATTGTATTATAACGTTTTTCCGTATCTCGTATAATTTAACTGAAAAATGGAATTTTGATTTTGACATTTTTCGAATTTGAATATGCTGCAACATTTCTAATTTTGATTTAATCAAAAAATGTTATCAGGATAATTTGTAGAGATTTATGAGCACTATCAAAAACCAGTATTGGAATTTTTAATTTTTTCAAAAAATTATTTTCAAAAACACAAAAGTAGTGCTCCATCCCTCAATTTTGATTGGATGTGGCTGGTTAACGAAATTGTCCTTACTTTTTCGGCTCCAATAAAGTGTACTAAAGCTCAATTAAATCTGATAATTCTATCGAGAGTTATGCCGCACACGATCTACAGACAGACAGACACAGACAGACCGACCGACAGACAGACACTTTCGTAAAAACCATTTTTTCTGACTCAGGGGGTCTCAAAACGTAAAGATTTGATGAAAATTTCGAAAGTCATTTTTCACATAAAACCAAAACCTTCTCATCCATGATGAGAATGTAAAAATCATAAGGTTTACCATACACAAAATTGGTACATTTATTCAGTTTTCATAAAATTACATTATTAATACTCATAATGTATACATTTTTTTACATTCTCATCATGGATGAGAAGGTATTGGTTTTATGTGAAAAATGTCTTTCGAAATTTTCATCAAATCTTTACGTTTTGAGACCCCCTGAGTCAGAAAAAATGGTTTTTACGAAAGTGTCTGTCTGTCTGTCTGTAGGTCGTGTGCGGCATAACTCTCGATAGAATTATCAGATGGAATTGAGCTTTGGTACACTTTATCGGAGCCGAAAAAGTAAAGACAAGTTCGTTAACCAGCCACATCCAATCAAAATTGAGGGATTGAGCACTACTTTTGTGTTTTTGAAAATAACTTTTTGAAAAAATCAAAAATTTCAATACTGGTTTTTGATAGTGCTCATAAATCTCTACAAATTATCCTCATAACATTTTTTTATTAAATCAAAATTAGAAATGTTACAGCATATTCAAATTCGAAAAAAGTCAATATCAAAATTCCATTTTCCGGTTAAATTATACGATATACGAAAAAACGTTATGATACAATATTATTTTCTACATAAAGACCTGCAAATTTGAATTGTAACATTTTTTCATAAGATGCATATTTTTCTTTTTAATTAAAAAGAAAAACTATTGAAAATCAAAAATTCAATTTTTTAACAATAACATGTAAAATAAGAAAAAAACGTAAGAATAGAAAGTTGTTAGTTTCAAAAAGATCTACAAGTTTTCTCTGACACAGTTTCTGATAAAACATATATTCTTCGTTTCAATTCCAAAAAATACGATTAAAATTCAAAAATTCCATTTTTTAGACAAAATATGTGAGATTCAAAAAAAACTTTGAGATGAAAATTGTTTGGCTAAATAAGGTCTACACATTCTTATCGAGAAATTTCTCGACATGATGTATATTTTATGTTTCGATTTTTAATATTAAAAAAATTCGATTTTTTCCCCAAAATATGTGAGATACGAAATAAGCGTTGTTCTGCAAAATCGTTTCCTTAAATAAAGTTCCTCGATTGTTTTTTTCTTTTTGAGAGATTTGGAAGAAAATAAATTATTTTAATCATGTAATTTATTAAAAAGTTACTGAAATGTATACAGAAAATCGAGCGCGAAGCGCGAGTGTCATGATGAGAATGTGTTCCTTAAGGCCAATAGAGCCTTAAGTAAATTGAATTTCCTGTTTCACTTAATCTGAAAAAGAAACTTAGTGAATTTGAGAAAATGACTAATTTACATCATCTTTAATATCATTAAATTGGTTTGAGCTTCAGTATTAAATTATAAGAAATAAACTTAAACGTATGCGAAGAGCACAAGACCGAGCGCGCAGCGCGCAACAAGAATGTGCCCGCGAAGCGGGCAGATTTTTATAATGTTGAATTTATAAAAAAAAACACGTGCTTTTATTAAGTCAATCTTACAAAAAACTAGATACAAACTTTACAAATATTCTAAACACTTCATATAAAGTCATATTATAAAAACTTTATAAAAATACCAATTTTCAATAAAGTCAACTATATAAAAATTTTACAAATTTCAGAGCTTTTATAAAGAATTGTACCTTTATAAGAAGACAAAACTTTATAAAAGTCAGTGATTTTATAAAGTTTTGTATTTCTATAAAAAGAAGGCATTTCATTAAGACAATTTTTATAAAAATTTTCATACAGTTGACCAATCCAAATTATTGAAACCATTAAAACAACTTTTCGTTCTGTGAAAGTGCACTGGAAAAATGTTTAATTGATCCAACGATTTTAATTCATAAAATATTCTATTGCTACTTAATTAGTTGGTACATCTACTTTTCTTAAAATGTTACTATCTGCATTGTTATTATAAGACTCAGGCTGGAACATTTACCAAAAAAGTAGTTGTGCTAACTAATAAGGTAGCGGTGATATATTTTACGAATCGAAATACTCACGTCAACTCACCATGTTTTGCAATGTTTTATTTTAAATTCATATGTAAAAACAATTATAATTTAACAAATTATTCACAGAGATACATACAATGCAATAAAAATATATTTATAAGTACTATTTTTTTTATTTGAACATTTGTTACAATATGCACACTGAGAAAACGGTTTTGCTTGACCAACCAAAATTTTGTTACCACAACAAAATAATTGTGTTGTTATTTGTGCAACAAAACTGTTTTGTTGAGCCATCAAAAAAATTTTGTTGGGTCTCTTTTTTAGTCTAACAAAACTGTTCTGTTGATGTAACAAAAATGTTCTGTTGGTCTAACAAAACTGTTTTGTTGACCTGACATAATCATTTACTGGCTCAAAAAAATTCGTTGGTTAGCCTGGCAAAATAGTCTTGTTGTCCTAAAAAAATACGTTTGTTCTTTCTGAATAATATGATTTCGCAGCTTTGTTTCAAATTTCATTTGAATTTCAAGCACTTCACTTTTCTAAAAGTTTTGCGAGGAAGGAACTGCTGGACATGAGAGCCTCAAATGCTTCTTTATCTATACCTTGTTCTAAAAAGCAAATCTCTAAGTCTTAATATATTTAAAAATTTAATTTGAGTCATATATAAAAAGTATTTAAAAATAATAAAATGTTCAACGATGAATATATCTTGATTAACATTTGGACTATACTTAATACCTACTTTTGAAGGTGTCAATGAGGCACCTTAAACCCCAGTTCCCTAGAAGTCGTTTTGTTTACTTGTCTGCCATATTATTTGGATTACACACATCACATACAATCGACTAACGAATATATATTTCTATCGAGCATAGAGAACAACAGCGTCATCCGTCATATTAGACATAAACGTGCTCGCGTCTCCGGCTAACAATAAGTGAACACGCATGCGTGATCACGTATCTAATTAGTCTAACTAAACAGTTTTGTTGGATCGACAAAACTTTTTTTAGGCCAACAAAATAATACTCAACAAAATAATTTTATGTCAACAACACAATATTTTGTTGGCCCAACGAAATAATTTTGTGATAACAACCAAAATTTTCCAATGGCAACAAAAATTGCTTAACAAAGCGTTTTTGTTGTGATGTCTAATTTTTTGTTTTCAGTGCATTATCCACAATGTTATCTCGTTATGTATTTTATTGACATTCTTCGTCCTCATTAAATTTTCAACTCTTTCTCTGGTAGTCCGGACGTCCGCTTTTTCAAAGAGCTTTTAAAAAGATTCCTCGTGCATATACTGACCTATAATAACGCTGATATATCTGGATTTACTGCCCTACAAACTTCGTCGCCTTTGCTCGAGGAGAGTGAGAGCTTTTAAGAGATGCTTAAAGCTGGCAGGACAACAAATTTTCGTATGCAGTGTTGGATACATAAGATCACCAAGCACATTTCAGCTTGTAGTTCAGGAGTAATTTTAAAAAATCGCATGACATAATCCTATAGAAAGCAGCGCTCGCTCAAAGAACGACCAACATTATTAACTATTGGGCTGGATTTCGTCGTCTCCGTGCAACTTTTGAAGATCACAGCATTATTATGCCCTCGTAGAAGAGAAGATCTTTTTTGTCAATGTACCCTTTAAATCATATTAACTTTAATATGCAATTTTAAATGAAATTTAATACTTCATGTGCATTATTTACACATTAAGGGGTTATATACCTTTTTCTGGCTCAAAAAATCAAAAAAATTTGTATTGCTTATTTTTAAAGTACATACTTTTAACAATGTTTCTGCAAAATTTCATCAAGATCGGGGCACTAGAACCTAAGATACGGCCGTTCATAGCGCGCAGTTTCTGGAACTACTTATGGTAATGTCCACCTAAAACTTTAAACGCGTGTCACGTCCTGTGACCATTAACTTTTATTTATTTACAATATCATAATTTTATTCGCAATAAAACATGCATGAACGATATGTTTTGGAAGGTATTAATTATACGAAATAAACAATACTAAAATTGAAATAGGGAGAGAGAAATAGTAAGTTTATAAATAGACAAGGCTTATGAATGAAACGTCGAAACCCTTACAAAGGTGTGAACGAGGAAACCCCATCAGAATGCGCTGAGTAAACAAGAATATCGACCGGCGCAGCAAAACAGGGAAATTAAAAGTCTAGTTGATTTGAAAAGAAGGAACGTCGGGGAAACCAGAGGAGAAAAACTATTCTAATATATTCTTCCCCTTTTTCTTCTTCAATATTTTACAGGAAAACTCAATGTTTCGACCTTCAAAAATCGACTTTTTGGAAAGAATATCACTGCAACTGTAAAAAAAATTTTTGTTTGTTATATTCAAATGACCTTGAACCTGACGTGATGGAGGTTAACTGACCCTCTCATCGTAATCAGCGACCTCAAAAACCTGTCTATATGATATCCAATCCCTTTCTGGTTTTCTAGAGTAGATAAAATGTTATCCGGTGTTATCAAAGAATCTAAGAAATATCCCGTTTTACCAACACATTGACGTATATTAAATTCTATAGATTTTATATTCAAATGACGTTCATATCAAATTGAATCCCACAATTTCTAACAGTATGAGTTACTTTTGAATTTGCTTATAATAAGTTTCTCGGCATTTTTTACATTCCCATCATATGAGAAGGTATTGGTTTTATGTGAAAAATGACTATCGAAATTTTCATCAAATCTCTACGTTTTGAGACCCCCTGAGTCAGAAAAAACGGTTTTTACGAAAGTGTCTGTCTGTTTGTAGGTCGTGTGCGGCATAACTCTCGATAGAATTATCAGATTGAATTGAGCTTTGGTACACTTTATCGGAGCCGAAAAAGTAAAGACAAGTTCGGTAACCAGCCACATCCAATCAAAATTGAGGGATTGAGCACTACTTTTGTGTTTTTGAAAATAACTTTCTGAAAAAATCAAAAATTTCAATACTGGTTTTCGATAGTGCTCATAAATCTCTACAAATTATCCTGATAACATTTTTTGATTAAATCAAAATTAGAAATGTTACAGCATATTAAAACTTTTAAAAAGTCAATATCAAAATTCCATTTTCTAGTTAAATTATACGAGGTACGGAAAAACGTTATAATATAATATTATTTTCTACATAAAGACCTACAAATTTAAATTGTAACATTTTTTCATAAGATGCATATTTTTCTTTTTAATTAAAAAAAAAAACTATTGTAAATCCAAAATTCAATTTTTTAACAATAATGTGTGAAATACGAAAGAACGTAAGAATACAAAGTTGTTCGTTTCAAAAGGATCTACAAATTTTGTCTCGCACAGTTTCTGAAAAAACATATATTTTTCGTTTCAATTTCAAAAAATACGATTAAAATTCAAAAATTCCATTTTCTAGACAAAATATATGAGATACATAAAAAAAAGTTTAGATGAAAATTTATTTGCCTAAATAAGGACTACACATTCTTATTAAGAAATTTCTCGACAGGATGTATATTTTATGTTTTGATTTTTAATATTGAAAAAATTCGATTTTTTTTACCAAAATATGCGAGATACGAAATAAGCGTTGTTCTGCAAAATCGTTTCCTTAAATAAAGTCTACCATTGTTTTTCCTTTTTGAGATATTTGGAAGAAAATAAATAAATTATTTTAGTCATGTAATTTATTAAGAAATTATTAAGAAGTATACAGAAAATCGAGCGCGAAGCGCGAGCGTCATGATGAGAATGTGTTCCTTAAGGCTGATAGAGCCTTAAGTAAATTTAATTTCCTGTTTTACTTAAATTGAAAAAGGAATTTAGTGAATTTGAGAGAATGAGTAATTTACATCATCTTTAATATTATAAAAGTTGTTTGAGCTTCAGTATTAGATTATAAGAAATAAACTTAAATGTATGCGAAGAGCACAAAACCGAGCGCGAAGCGCGACGATCAAATCGCGCGCCTTAGGCGCGCTCAAACTTGCGAGCGAAGCGAGCCGCGCGCGATGAGAATGTGCCCTCGAAGCGGGCAGATGTTTTTAGCTGAATTTGACGAAAATGTATAATCCAGTCAGGCATTATTTTCTTTGGAATTTAAATTTATTTTCATTTAGGTACCTACAATTCTGAACAAATTTGTTTATCAAAAACAATAGTATATATAGTAGACAATGTTCGCTTATTCTGCGTACACGATTCATTGTTACACTGTTTCTGCAGATGCACGAGTATGTATATTCCCTCTACTTCATCAAAGACTGGCTGATTCTACACTCAAAATTACAAAAAGTAAACAATACTAAGTGGAACATATTGTATGTGCACACCTTTATTCAACATTTGCAATTACTCAGCTTCAAACAAATCTACTTGTAGTAGACGAACGTATACAAATCTTTCAAGGACAGGTGATACTTAGGAGAATAGCGAAATTGATTGATTTTATTTAGGCTTCTATGTGTTTGTATCGATTTTGAAAACAAAAAAGGGCTCAATTTTAGCAAAATCTATCGGGAAAATTATTTTCATTATCAAAACAAAAAGTGGTCTATCTAAGACCGTTTTAATCTTTTTTGCCGTTTCCTAAATTTTGAAAACAAAGTTTTACGTATTTTGGGCGCAAACATGTAGACATTGAAGCAAGCTTTTTACACGAACTTGCTACTGTTCTCAAGAATCACATGCCCTTAAGGGAGAAATTGGATTTTCGTTCGCTATCAACAATTCAATGAAAAATCTATAAACATTGAACAGGTCAGAAAACTTCAGAGAGTTTTATAATAATTTGGAAAAAGATTGTTTTATCCAGCGATTTACGGCTTCATGCAAACGTTCGACGTTTAATAAACTGCCGCGGGTTCTTCTTTCGCGCAATAATTTATTTTTGTTTTGAAATGAATCTATACTCCACGTTGCAATTTAGTCGATACACGTGAACGTAAAAAATTCAGGAAAAACCATTGAATCTTCATCTCTATGATAATCGATTCGATCGGTTTCTGTATTCTCTTTGTTTTTCTGAAATGTCCACATTAGCATTATTTTAACCTTTAAAAACTGAAGTAATATCTTTTACATTTTATCGATCATTTTTCTTCAACTTGAGTTCCTTTCAGTCTAGCTTATTTTAATATCAAAAAATTTAAAATTCGAAAGCTTATTAGTACTACTTTGTAAATTGCGGCAATATTAAAAATAAATATTTTAGATTCACCTGGGAATATTGATTGTAAAACCTTATGGAAGGTACCTAATAGAATTTTAAAGAACGATCAAAATGTTCTTAAAGTATATGCTGGAACTATATTATATTCAAATGATGTTTATTATATTTTTTAAATGATCATACAAGAATACGTAATACAGCGAAAGAAACTAGTGAAATCATAACTAGAATTTAACTATTAATTCCAGTTTTTTACATTCTCATCATGGATGAGAAGGTATTGGTTTTATGTGAAAAATGACTTTCGAAATTTTCATCAAATCTTTACGTTTTGAGACCCCCTGAGTCAGAAAAAAGGGTTTTTACGAAAGTGTCTGTCTGTCTGTCTGTCTGTAGGTCGTGTGCGGCATAACTCTTGATAGAATTATCAGATTGAATTGAGCTTTGGTACACTTTATCGGAGCCGAAAAAGTAAGGACAAGTTCGTTAACCAGCCACATCCAATCAAAATTGAGGGATTGAGCACTACTTTTGTGTTTTTGAAAATAATTTTTTGAAAAAATCAAAAATTTCAATACTGGTTTTTGATAGTGCTCATAAATCTCTAAATATTATCCTGATAACATTTTTTGATTAAATCAAAATTAGAAATGTTACAGCATATTCAAATTCGAAAAAAGTCAATATCAAAATTCCATTTTCCAGTTAAATTATACGATATACGAAAAAACGTTATGATACAATATTATTTTCTACATAAAGTCCTACAAATTTGAATTGTAACATTTTTTCATAAGATGCATATTTTTCTTTTTAATTAAAAAAAAAACTATTGAAAATCCAAAATTCAATTTTTTAACAATAATATGTGAAATACGAAAAAAACGTAAGAATACAAAGTTGTTCGCTTCAAAAAGATCTATAAATTTTGTCTGACGCAGTTTCTGATAAAACAAATATTTTTCGTTTCAATTCCAAAAAATACGATTAAAATTCAAAAATTCCATTTTTTAGACAAAATATGTGAGATACAAAAAAAAACGTTTATATAGAAAATTGTTTGCCTAAATGAGGTCTACAAATTCTCATTAAGACATTTCGGGACAGGAGGTATATTTTATGTTTTGATTTTTAATATTAAAAAAATTCGATTTTTTTCACCAAAATATGCGAGATACGAAATAAGCGTTGTTCTGCAAAATCGTTTCCCTAAATAAAGTCTACGACTGTTTTTTCTTTTTGAGAGATTTGGAAGAAAATTAATTATTTTAATCATGTAATTTATTAAAAAGTTACTGAAATGTATACAGAAAATCGAGCGCGAAGCGCGAGCACCATGATGAGAATGTGTTCCTTAAGGCTGATAGAGCCTTAAGTAAATTGAATTTCCTGTTTCACTTAAACTGAAAAAGAAATTTTAGTGAATTTGAGAAAATGAGTAATTTACATCATCTTTAATATTATAAAATTGGTTTGAACTTCAGTATGAAATTATAATAGATAAACTTGAATGTATGTGAAGAGCACAAGAACGAGCGCGGAGCGCGAGGTCCAGAAAGAACGGAGCGCGAAGCGCGACGATCAAATCGCGCGCCGTAGGCGCGTGACGAGAATGTGCCCGCGAAGCGGGCAGATTTTTTTTGGTGTAGAAAGTTCAGATAGTCTAAGCAGTCTGTGTCCAGTTACTCTCATTTTTGTTATCCATCGGAATCCCGGTACTCTTTCGTCTTTGTCTTCTCCAATTCTTAGCATTTGACAGTATAACATACTTCCCAATACATTGTGTCCTCAAATAGACCCCGACTAGTGCCATGTTTATAATAGGGCCAAATGGAGCTATTTATACACAAATCTTTGCCTTTTGAAGAATCAATTAACCTATTAACCATAATTGCATAACTAAGTATATTGATGACATTGAAGGCTTCTTATTTCAAGATTTCCGGTCAGGGTATCAGTTGACATATATATATATATATATATATATATATATTAATCATATTACATATATTAGTCATTTATTAATGTTTTTGTTCAACGTTGCTACAATTGCAGATTGCAATCGTTAAAATAGTGTCAGCGAAAAATAAAATAAGATAATTATAATAAACGGAGTTCATAAAATATCAATAGTTTGAAGCGATTTGTAAAACATAATTGTGGTATTTCTTTTTTATGATATAAGTATGTGTAATATAAAGAAGGATGTTTGTGGAATTGAGGCAAGTTATTAGAAAAGAATTGGTGACATTTTTTTGTCTTCTACAGATGAAAATTTTATATTTGTAGTAAATTGCTATTGACTGTATAAAGAAAAGAGGCTATGGTCTTCCTGAAGTTTGACTTGTACTACTTACAAAATCACGTACTGTCCTGGTAAAACTTTAAAACTAAAGAATTTATGAAGAAATTCGCTCTATCCTGATATCAGGAAACATCTATTCTGATAATGCAGTACATTTTTTAATTATAACAATTATGTATACATATATGTGACCGTCTGCAAAGAAAGGATCCTAACCTTTATAATTTAACACCAAAAAAAAGTAACTTAAAAATTTTGCGATTTTATGAACGAAAAAGCGATTTATAAACTATCACATACACTGTAAAAAGTATCAGTAAATTTTCCTACTATGTATTAGGAAATTTTTCCTAAATCCTTAGGAAGCTTACATTTTCCTACAGAAAGTGGAAATATTTCATATATTTAAGGAAAATTGACCCAATTTTCGGACGTATTTCAAAACTATTAGGAAATATATCAAACAGGTGAGAACATTTCACAAATCTCCTAAGTTGTAGGCAATTTTTCCCATGATAAGCGGAAATTATTCCACAAAAACGAAAATTTGTTCACTTTTTTTGGATCCTTTCCCACTTAAATTATGAAATAAATCAATTTTTCCTGATAAACTGGACATTTCTTCGACCAAACAGTACCCAAGCAGAAATTTACAATGGGACAAACGTCGATCCAATGCTGGATACCTACTTCCGACTATCGGAATCCGACTTTCGGCGGACAGTCGAAATGATAACGATGTACTGCGTTGGTACAACACCAGTTTCCAACGTTGTATTAATACTGGTAGCCAACATATTTTCAATGCTGGCTGTCAACATTTCTATAATACTGGTTATATACTTTTATTATTAAATCCATTTTTTACGGTTAAAGACATTTTTTAAAGAAGACTACACTCTAAAAACAGACTATTGACTGTCAAACGATTCCCTTCACCATTAAAGAATTTTTTATTCAAAATTGGCATGAGAGGAAATCCTTTAGCAGTTAAACGATTATCGTTTCAAATTCTAATCTTCTACTGTCAAATTGTTTCCTTTGGTCTTGATATGATAATGTTAATCGATTCTGTTGATAGACAAAAGAAATCTGCTTAATTTCAATGGATGAATTCTGAAAGGAAGGTAATTTCACTATCAATATACTTTTTTTAGTGTACTAATGCCGAATAAACTTTGTACAAACACTGGTATTTTACAGTGTTAACTATCAGAGTCGATTAGACACTGGATGGACCTTGCACATTTACCGTCTGAAAATGACTTTTTGCACAGTCGGAAGAAGGTTGGGCCTGTTGTACATCCAACATTGTACAAACGCTGGTATTTTACAGTCGGCTACCGATGCTTAATAGACACTGGATAGACCTTGTACATCCACTATCGGAAAATTACTTTTTCCACAGTCGGACCAACATTTAAACGATCGTCATAGTCGACAGAGTGTCATGATTTCTGCTTGGGTAGGAACTGTTTCCTGTTCTATGTTGGAAATATTTTCGACTATATCTTTCGAAAAATTTACGACCCATTTGTCACGTCCTGCGACCATCTCTATTTTGTTTTAATAATGATAATAATTTTTAAGTCAATAAATAAATTCATGATCGTATAAACAACATGTTATAGAAATATTGATTATACGGAAACACTAAATGTCTAGACGTAAACAAAGTTGTAATAGGAAGAGAGAGGAGTGCGTAACTATGAATGGAAGATAGTAAAGTATTGATTATTTACGGAAGGGGGGGAACTTTATCGAAATATGTTGTGCACACAAAACTCCAACACCTGTAGCCACAGGTAAAAGATTAACCAGAAGGTCTGCTGGTAAGGAAAGGAGAAATCTCTCTCTCTCTCTCTCTCTCTCTCTCTCTCTCGCTTCAACTAGAAATGAAATTTGACTTTGAAATACCGATTTTCACATTTAATTGTTAAATATAGTAAGTTCATCATCCTAGATATAGACCTTCATTAAAAAATCTCGCCGAAGCAATATATTTCTACCTTACATTTAAAGTTTTTCAAGAAGAGTAGAACGCCCGTTAAAATTCCGTGATAAGTTTGTAATCGTTATAGTCCCACGTACCTGAAAATTGTGCGGCTGGGAAATCCCTTGGAAACGTCATTTAACGATTAGCCATGCACCGCCGCCTAAATTCAAATGTAAATGACACCCTTGGGAGCCTCGAGTGAGTTGCGAAGGGTTGGACTTGAACTAGAATCCGAAACGACAAGTTTAAAGAGAAATCCCAATATCTTGTTTCTCCTTTCCCCTTTCTGTTTTTCCCGAGAAGAGGAAGAGAAAGCCGGTAAGTAACTTTGCAAACCACACTCTGGATCCAGATGCCACAACCTTCTTGACAGGTCATTTTCGCGCCTTTTAAGAAAAACTTAGAAAGACCATTTTTCCCTATACCTTCCTTTCCTATACCTCGTCTCTTCCACTTATGTCTGCCTCTTCTAACATCAATTTTCATTGTGAAATTCTGTCATATACAGAGATTTGCAATCTCTTCTTCGATTTACGTACACCCCTACAAAAAGCTCTAAGAATTTGTTTATTCGCGAAAGATTTCAACTACCATTGATGTTCGATAATGGAAACTTTTGTTTAGAAATATGAATGTAATATTTGCTTCACTTTATTATTCGCCTAAAAACATTCAATTGTTGTTGGATTCTAAAAAATTGTTATTCATGCTTTCAGCTTCATAACTTGCTTTTTCGCTAATGATCTTCAACACTGTTTACCGACAAATTATTGCCATAGAGTAATTAATAACTTGAATTTAATTTTATTGGTATACGAACATATATAATAGACACTTTTGAACATACAATTTATTAATTTGACTCGAACGTTCCAATATCTCAACAATATCCTTTTCAGGAAACTAAAATCAATATCCATGATATCATTGAGAACAAGCCAAATTTGTTGTCAAATAGTCATAATTGGATAGAGTGTATCAAAATTTCTACACTGAGAAAAAAATGCTATTGAATCAAAATGCTATAGAATTAGTAACATATTTATTGGTCTTGTAGTATATTTTTATGAATTAATAGTATACATGCTTTTGGAAAGAAATGCTTTTGATTCAATAGCATTTTTTTCTCAGTGTAGATAAAATAAATTTATGCATTTCAAAATATAATTATTAAATTATTGAATAAACCATTTTCGATTGATTTATCTAATTGAATTGAAATTATGACAAAACAGTTTTATTATAGACACATAGGCATGTAAAGTATATTGATAATAATGAATAAAAGTTTTTGATTATTTATCTGATAAAATATTTGAAATATCAATTCCAATTGTGTCATAAATCACAATTTAAATGATATTTGTTTTGAATAATTTTATTGTATGATATCAAAAATGTTTATGAGTGTGTGATTTTACTCGGACACTTTTTTTCTTATTTTTCTTCGCAAAAATTCTTTTATAATTATTTATTTTCTGATGTGAAATTTTTCCCTAATCCCATGCAATTTGATTTTTTTTAAATTTTCTATATCCTCAAAAAGATTTTTACTAATAATCTTATGAAATTTTCCATTTAACTTGAAATTGTTTTTGAATTTCTCTCTTCTGATTTCTAATTTTTATTGCTGGACTAATAATAATTAAATGACTAAATTGTTAAAATATCCTTATAATGGTTAAGTTAAAATACGAGCGTTTAGGTTATATAAGGTAAAATGGTACTGAAGTTCTGGAAAATAGAGCTTTGCGGCTCCCGATATGACTTTAGTTACGTGGAATCGACGCGACGTTACGATGAACGGTGTTTATCGACCGTTTTGCGGCACGCCGTTAGTGCTTTACTACAATGAAATTTTAAACAATTACGTAAATCACTTATAACTGGATGTAGTGGTAAGTCAAAATCAATAAATTTAATAAAGATAATATTTATGATGCGGAAAAAATGTTCTTAAAGAGAATCGTCCTATTAACATAACCTCAAACTAAATATGATACTAATTTATAGAAGCAGGAAAATTAAAATCAAAGTTAATAGCAATGTACTTTAAAAATAGCAACAATACAGTTTTTACAATTAATAAATGTTGATAATAATTTTTTGACATTTCTTTTATTATTTATCTCCTTGTAACTAATCATAATTTTTATCTAATTCGAATAAACAACAGCTCATCTTATTATATTTAATAGAAGATTATTTTTATTTCTAGTTATTAAATTTAATTGGTAATAATTTGTTATAATTCTTAATTTAAAAAATGTTATACGGTATATAGTTCCTGGAAAAATGATTTGCAGTCAAATTCAACGAAAACAGTTATAAAATAATTCACGTGATCTCATAGAGACCATTGTGATGCAAGTGATTTTATCTGACTACAATTCACTTTATCTCTTTAAACACCAACATTTCTTCCTTACAACGTGATCTTCGATGATTCGATCGCTTTTTGAACAATTGACGTATCAGATTTGGTTTTAATATAATTCTTCGATAGAACTCGTACCTACAGGTTTATTTCGTTATCAATTTATTCTTGAGGAGACGGGAGTTGTGAACTGATAAGGATAAACTACCTTTCCTAAAAAGAAAAAAAAATCAGGATTATAACTTATCTATAAGTTATTGCTTTCTTATAAATCAAATATCATGTTCGTAAAAAATTTCAACATCGTTTTCTACCGTGTACACTAAGAAATCTGAATGCATCTTATTTAGTGTATTTTACTTTAGAGAAATTATAGAACTTAAACAGTGAGTGTTATTTAAAAAGTAAAACTCTTGGAACGATATTTTTTCATATGATATATATTTTCCTTTTCTTAAAATAAAATAAAATAAATTAAATTAAATCCTCGGCCTCCACATTTTCACAAAATATTGTTCTCGTTTGTCTCTCGAGCGACATTAAAAGAAAACACTAGTAGCTCACAAGCTTGTAAATAAAGCGGTTTCTTCAATCCTTAGTTCGTTTAGTGATGTAGTTGAATTTCCGGTAGTAGAGGTTGATCTAGTGTGCAGAATAAAAAAAATTGAGATGAAAAAAAAATAAGGCACCTTAAAGCAACTCGAGAGAATTTTATTGCACTCGTATATATTCGGATGAAAGAATATTATTGTGCAATTTAGTTGATGTTGTAACTTATATTCTACGTAAAAATTAGGTAGCATATTTCAATAAAGAGTATAAAGTAGAATATCAACCCTTTCAGGCCTACATTATTCCCACCCATTCAAACTCCACTATTTATATTATTTGAGGCTCTTTTGGGTTAGTAATTACGAATCTAAAGTCACAATTAAAAAATCCAAAATTACGGACCCATAACTTTAAAAACAGAATCAATTTGGATCAAAATTGCTACTCAGAGATTTTTGGAATCGTTGAATTCAAAACCGATGTTAACATTCAAAACTTCAAAATATAGGACTTTAAAATTAAAAGTAAAAATCTAAGGATTATAATTGCTAATTAGTCCTTGCCATATATTATCTTTAAAAATTTTAAATGTGATCACTCTGGATGTACGATTAGTAGAAACGATGTAACATTGAACGGAAATGAAAGGATCAAGGGAAGCATTCCTGCGGCGCTAATTATGCCTGATGGCCTACAGGTGGCGAAACTTGATACCCCTTCTCCTTGTTTCTCCTATTTTCCATACAAGTTTACTCCTTCACTGAAAGGAATGCATGGGTTTCATTAGTCACACGAATTTGGTTGGTGTTTATAGATAATTTAACAAAATATTCCTGACACCTTACCAAAAATATTATAATATTTAGTTCAAAACTTGCACAACTAGAACTTGGCTCTTCATGAATCTCCAATATAATAAAGTTTACGAGACAAGAGTTATGGTTTTATAGTAACGTTCATAAGCTACTTGCCCTCGGTTTGAAGTAAATCTTTGAAAACCCATCAATTTATATATCAATAGCGATTTGTTTTCGATCACATTCATGCAATTTGTCTAGAAAGTCATCGTTTTATTCTATCTCGACTCTAAACAAAAAAGAAGACATTTATGAACGTAACTGTACTATAAATTATTTCTTTCAGTATATGTATTTCGTAAGCTCCGAGATTGAAAAATGTCAACATACAAGGTTTTTAGAGGTAAAGTGATATTCGAAGAATAAGTAATTGTCGAACATATGTATTCATCCCTAATTCTAAGCTTCTAACCCAAATCTTTCCCGAAAAATGGTCCTTCTCATTACTTACATTTTTTTCAGTAAATTGGTTAATAATAAATAAGTCCTAAAGAAGTTTTTGAGCTTTAAGTTGATCAAAAAGTTTATGTAATCACCAGATAATGATATTTTATAGACAATACGCATAAAAATTAAATATTTATTATACTGAAGTAGAAATTTTCAAAAGTTTTATTTGAGATACTCGTAAGTTTTCCTTTTCAACTAGTGAGGACCTCTTGAGGATAACTTGTAAGGTATTCAGAAGAAATGTAATACTACGCCATTTAAGTTATTAGTGAGTCTAAACTTTTGAAGTATTGTTAAGGCACTCTAGTTATTTTTGAGGCAATAGACAGTTCTTTGTTAGGAATTGAAATCTCACATATGTACACAAATCTGAGTGAAGGTTTTGAGCAATAACATCTAATGTTGATGAGCCTTGAAATTCGATTCCAAAAAATTTGTCGGCATCAGTTGATCCGTCTGTCACAAAAATTGTTATATAAAAACCTAATACCAAAAATGAGAATACAAAAAAGTTTTTGAAAACCAGGTAACGAAAACTTATGCGGGATCCCGAGGAATTTGAAGATTAAGTAAGAAAGTAATCAAAGGACTTTGTAGATTGAAAAATAAATTGTACGTGACACGCTTTTGCAACATTTTGGCCAAGAAACTTTACTAGGTAAATTGCGAATTTTATTGAAAAAATAATGTCATAACCCATAAAATATAGACGTATTGCGATGAATACTTACCAGACTCATACTGATACTTTTGGCTAATTTTTCTCCTTTTACGAAATCGTTTTACTCAGTTTCTGTTTCCTTCCCTTTTTCGGTCCATTTTATGATATGCAAAAGTTTTTTCCCAACACCTTACAAACGCATTAAATTTTAGGTTGACATTTAACTTGTATTTTTAGTACGCACACATTAAATGAAATGATTGCAAGTTTTCGCTTACATTATGCCTCAACAATTACTTACAAGCAATATTCAAAAGTTAATCACAAGGAAAACTAGATAAGTTTTACTCAACTTTAGCTTGTAATAGTTAAACTTACAAATAATTAGCAAATTCCCTACGAATATATTCTTACTAGTTTTGACTTACTATTAACTAATCAACTGTCAAGTGGAACTTAAGAAATTTCTACCTGGGTATATACAACTGGAATGAAATTTATAATTTTCATCAAGGTCTCATGTAGAATAATTCTGCGTTAGCATCACGATTCACTACATCTCTAAAGACATTCGATTCTTTAAATGATATCAATAACTGGCAAAAGTTGAAAGAAAATGAAAAGTGCGTTGTCGAACAAGGTAGACAATTAACCTGCAGTTTAATATGGCCCGCATGTAGGTGTCAGAAGTCACGTTTAGTTTGCAACTCTAATGTTGACTCCCCTAGTTAACTATTTTCCCATACTTGAACCCCAAAGTATTTCTCATGCTACTGGTCTGAAGTTCTCTGCGGGTGCATCAAGCCCAAAATCCCCGCGGAACACCACAAAACAACCGCAAAATGACCAGACGTTTTTTTTTTTTTGCAAATCGGGTGTGAAAGTGAGCGGGTATTTGTTCCTTTAACGACGCGAAAATAGTGCAGCAGAAATAATAAAAATGGACAGTGAGACGTGCGATAAAGCTCTGATTAAACCGGAGCGCAGGAAATGGACGAGCCCGACACAACGTGGGGCATCGCATTTAGTCGTGCGGAAAGGACAAAGGTAGAAATTTCGCACCCGGTAGGAATATCGAGCCACGGTATTAGTTGACTGCATACGGTATAATTTGATGTTAGTTTGATGTTGGCCTGACGTCGCTTGCTGGTGTCGTTCTAATGGAGGATAGGTATCCATGAAAAGCCGCACTGGCAGGATCTATACGTCAGCCGCAAGCGAGCCATCATTCTCGCCTTCGAACGTCAACTTCCCTTTTTCCTCTATCCCAGAATGTGAATCAATGCCCCCATCGCTGCAATATCTATTTGTTATTTTAATCTTTAGGAGACGTGCTCGTTAATCAACCAACCACTTTTTACTCGTATCATTATCAATTTTTCATTTGTAGTTCAAAACTTAATTAGTTGTTACTTCCTGAATAATCTACACTGGAAAAAATTCTAAGTGAATCCACTACTTTTCCTCAGCTCTAAAAGACGTCCGCACACCAAACAAAATTTCTTTAGCAGGATTAACTAATTCGCTATAGTCAGCATTAATCTAGTTGTAATGACAAGGATTCCAGTTTAAAATTACAATGGGCACAGATGTAATCTTACTAACGCACTTTTTTCATGAATAATTACTTATAAATATACAAATTTCTTTATAGCTTCACATATTTTCAAAATTTTAATCTAAAAAATGTGTACAGAAAAATTTTATAGTGAGAATTTTCGACAGTAAAAATACATATTAAATTATAAAAAAACAATTGAAACTATATCAAAGATCATATCAAACTTCTTTACAAGCTATGATAAATTTGTTATTGATTTTATAAATTTAAATATTTTTACGATCAAATATTTTCACTATGACACACTTTTTCCTTACTTCTCTGAGTTCATTAACTTAAAACGTAATTCAGTAATAACTTTGAACGCGAATATGTTTATACATATAAGTAGGGGAGAGTCTCCGGTTGTGGGCACCCCTGCATAGCGTTTGATATAATGCAAATATTTCGGATCTGACTACCTTCGTACGTGTATTTTGACAATACGCAGTTTTCGAGCTAAGATCGAAGAAAATGAACGAGCTTTGTCATTAGCTCCGATGACATTGAGAAAAAGTCCGTAAAAATAAAATAAATTGTAATTTTCCAATGTTTTAAAAGTACGATGAATCAAAGTGAATAATCTCAAACACGTGAGTATTATCGATATTTCTACAGTATTTTCATTGTGATTTGGGATGGCACATCGATTTATATCAAAATCATAACGCATCACATTTTTTTTGATTATTCCAAGAATGGTCGTGATTTCCGGTTGTGGGCACTTGAATGTAACCTTGGGACAGATGCTGCACATGAAGAGGAAGTGGTCCCAACATCACAACCTTCCACATGTAGAGCGTCTACAACGAGCCGCTCATCATTCTTGGATGAAATTGGTCCCCTGCAAGCAGCTCCACCAAAAAAGCCTTCAAATCGTAGTCGTAAACCAATACAAAGCATCGTCTTTACTTCTCCAGGAAGCGTTGTTAAAGGAGAAAACCTAACAAAGAGAACAAATATTTTTTAAAAAAGCCTTTTTTGTTATTTTTGCCACTGAAGACCGTTAAAACTAATAAACCTCGAAATTCTCTTGAATAAGGTACATTTTCCTTCAACCATTCCCATTTTTAGTGAATTATCAAAAGACCCACAACCGGTTACGATTTTTTTTTTTTTGCCAAAAAAGATGACTTCACAAAATTGGTCGTACAATTTTTCTAGTCAAAGTAATCAATGTAGTTACTTAAGCAAACAGTTAGCTAAGGCCTCTAGCTCTCCATTGATATGCACATCTCCGCATAATATAGACTCAAAGGAAAATTATGGGTCAAAAACAAAACTGTGCCCACAACCGGAGACTCTCCCCTAAATGAATATTGATAGTAATGACACAGTACTGAAGATACCTTATAATGGTGGATTTAAGACTGAATTTTAATTATATATATAATAGTGACCAGAAAAAATAAATTACTTTAATAATTCCTTATCATTTAAACTATATTCCATTGATAAAATAGCTAATGAATTATTAAGATATGTATTCAATTCGTTTTAAGAAAAATTAAAATTTCCAAAAATTGTGTAGTTTAAATAACTGAACACTGAGAAAATAATTTGTCATGACTATCAAAAGTTTTGTTGGTATTCGTGCAAATAAATAGCTTTTTTAGGATAACTAAACCTTATTTTGGGCACGATAACTACCTCAAGAATGATTAAAAAAGTTGTTTTGTAATTTAATTATAATAATTATAATAATTATTAACGAATTAGCAACAATAACGATATTTTCAACTCGTTTATTGCAATTTAATTCTTAGATGTTTCCAAAGCTGATAGTTTTACTTATTTTTTTTCATGGCAGCTCATGAATACGTTGACGAAGCTAATCATAATTTTGTTTTTGGAAATAAAATAGATATTGCAATATTATATTGTATGAGATTAATATATTATTTTTCTAAAAATGCATGCTATAAACAGAAAATGTTCATTTTGGAAGTTTTAAAAAAAAGGGTTTAGGGTGTATCTTAGAATTATCGAATCACAATTGTCTTTGAAATTAAATCTAATAGATGTCCCCACAAGTCCTAAATTCAAAATTTAAATAATTATCATATATCCTTGGAATTTAAAATCAAGTAAACTACCTATGCCGAATTCATTTCAATCGATGTAAGCGGTTCTGGCTTGGTACGTTTATCAAGATAAGTCCGCAGAAAGGTCCCCTCGTGTCTTTCGAACCAGGGTGCTTGTTCGACATCCATCTTTATCATTGTCTTCTTTAATTACTGGCGAAATGCTATCCTGATGAAACATTTTGTTAATAATTTCAGCTAGTTTAACAATCCTAGACAGATACCTTGCATGGGCCAGATAGTATACTATTGCTGCAATATGTGAGCAGCAGCCAACAGTCCTACTTCCGTTGGCACATTCAATACATTAGATTGTTCTTTAACGTATTGTAATTTGATCTGACTATCTTCATTAATCATTCCAGCTAAGTATGACATTGCCTGTGATAATTGATATGTTGCAGAGAACAGAATTTTGAAGTCCCTCTCAGTCATTTCTGTATAATCAAAAATGTTTTCCGAGGTGATACTTTGAAAGACAAGTTTCTATTGAAAGCAACCTTTTTCCTCTGCCTCAATAGCCAAAGTGTCCTCAACATCTTTCCTGACTTTCATTCTTTCTGTGATTTCACTTAGAAATTCTGCATCAGACTGTAACCTTTTCCTCAAAATGTGCTGCTCAGCGCACGGGTTACGCTCGAGGTTTAAGATGTTTTTAACTATGTTCCACCCTCTCCATCGTTCTAGGAGTTGGATATGTTTTATAAGATGAATTGAAGATTTTTTTGTGAAAAATAGAAGTGGTACACAAAGCACACCCCATGAAAAAAATTATCAAATAAATTGAAAAAAATTATTTAACGGTTCTATTTTCGAAAATTATTTCAGAATTTTTTTCTGACATTCTACTATTGAGAATCATAATATATTTTTTGTTCATCAAAATGCCATTTTTGGAAACATGACTGTGTTCCCAATGAGATGAATTGCACGAATTGGGGTTCGAATTGCTACCTCATCCACCCTATTCTCCTGATTTGGTTCCTTGTGACTTCACATGTTTTTCTATTGCTTTGTCGCTTAGTAGATGCCACACAGAGAATGTGTGAATTTTCTTCAATTTCAAATGATCACTGGCACAAAAAGATATCAAAAGGATTAAATTTACGCTCAAAACTTTAATGAAAAACATTTTCAGATTCAGAAGAATCTTCAGTGGTGAATCCATTTATCACAAAGTTTCAACAAAAACAATTCATCATTGTAGAAAAATTTTAGGGAAACTGAAATTCTTTTCTTAATCCACTTAATCCATGCCTTTAAAGGCTCTTGGCACAAGATATTCAACTTGTTCTAAAATGTTAGAACTTTTTGCTTATGAGATTATAATTCATTTATAGATCATATTTCAAAGCTAAGAAACATTTATTTTTTGTTTCAGTACGAGAAGTTACATTGTCTGAACTTAGGGACTCTGTAGCAGGGTTAAAGGACAGAGTGAAGTTAGTATGCAGGACGAGGGGGTCTCCTCCTCCAAAAGTGCAGTGGCTTAAAGATGGAATTCCTCTCCACCAACGAAGAGGCCTCCGGATCCAACACAAGCGGTAAGTCATACATTTATATTATATACTTTACATATACATCTAATACATGTAATTAATTTTCAAATTCAATCGGAACTTTGCATAATGTTCTGGAGAACCATATCTATCTTGATTAACGTTAAAAGACGTACTTCAGTTGAGGTATTTTACATTATATTGTGATATGCATAATACGATATTTTGTTTCATGTTGTTATTAGCAGACTGTATTTTAGCGATGACAGTTGAATCCTGATAATTAATAACGCGATTCAATTACAAGTGGTCAAGGGATTTCAACTTTCTAATGAATGGTCATTACGATAAGGATGATCGATGTGAAAATTATAATAGAATCAGTATTTGCATTCTCTATAGGTATTAGCATACTATTAGCATCTTGGACTTCCTCTACTCTTGTTCCCTTTGTATTGTACTTGTTTTATCGTGCACAAATTCACTTCTTCGGACACTTCTTACATAGTACTAGTGGATTTATTACCCTTCCTTCATCCTTTGACTTTCCTTGGAACTTAATACCTAAGAATCGATCTATTTTCAATTTGTCACGAGTATCATGTTGTATGGAATTTATGTCCAAAATAATTTCATTATCCGTAATGTTCTTTTCACAAAAAGACGAAATAAACATAAATAAATAAAAAGAGCTTCATATCCTTCCTTTAAAGACACATTTTATTATTCTCCACTTATTGAAAAAAGAAGAAAAAAAAATTCGGTAAGCAATACTTGGTTTGCGCTACTTAATTTGTTAGACATAAAGGAATAGTATATTGTTAACCAAATGGGGGATCCAGGAGATTTCCAAGGAACATGAAGTTGCCGCGTTCGCTTCGCTCGCGCGGTAAACATGCGTACGTGGCGTACGTAACATTTCTCTTGCGCAGAGCAGGGCAAACTAACAATTGAGCCCTCTGGAAGAAAATTTATGTTTTTTGAAACATTGATTTTAGGTTATTTAAAAAATACCTTTTATATTTTTTTTCGTAATAATCATGTTGGACTAAAAAATACTTGAGTTGTATTTTTACAAGCTCTATCAGCTTATATTTTTTTATTTTGAGTTTTTACAACTTTTTTTTTTACTTCAATTTTCGAAAGTGGACAATACTTTTCCCCTTTTTCGAGCGCTCGGCGAGTTCTTCTTCCCCAGGGCTCAATTGAGATTGGAATTCGATTATTTCCAAACTTTCTTGTCACTAGTGTGGAAGAGTAAGTCTCATTACACGGACTCATCATCGATCGTGGAATCGATACTAAAACCTGCATTGTAATGCCTCAAAAGCTTTATGTTTAAAATTGAATTCTATATAAAAACAAGTCTCACTAAAAAATTGTCAGCAGTGACAATAGAATGCCTTCCCCTGCAAAACAGTTTACGATCAGCTGTGCGCAATATGCACCACAGTTTATGCAAATTCTGAAAACATTCCAAAATCGTGACCACACTTATTCAATGAAGAGGCTCAATGGCCAAAGTTTCTCCACTGCAACTACTCGATAGTTCGAGAGAATATATGTATAGGAGTGTACAGTAAGGTCAATTTGGATTTCTGCAGACATAGTGAGCTATTATAGATACGAGGGGAGTATAATAAGCATTTGTGTTAAAACAGGAAATAAAATAAAAAAAACTTCATTTCAATTATTTTACAACATAGTCTTCTTCCAATTCGATGCACTTACTTCAGCGATATACCAACTTCTTTAAGCCACCTAAAAGTGTGATTTGTTGAACTCTGCAAGATAGGTCGTTGTTTCAATAATGACCTCCTCATTTTACGAGATCCGCTTTCTGCCAAACCATTTTTTTATGTTTGGAAAGAAAAATTAATCGCAGAAGGCCAAATGTGGATAATGTGGTGGATTAGGTAACATTTGATAGCGTAATTTGACTAGTTTTGTTGTGGCGATTGCAGATGAATCAGCTGGCGCGTTTTCATGGTGGAAGAGCACTTTTTGATCTAAATGGGGCCGTTTTCTCAACAAATTAGCGTCGAATCGAGTTAATAAATTAGTGTACTACTCTCCCGGGATTGTATTTACTCCTTAGAGTAGGCAATGAAATGTGATACTTTGCGAATCCCAGAAAACGGTGGCCATGACCTTTCCGGCGAATGGGACCGTTTCCACCTTCTTTGGGGCAAGCTGCACATTAAAGTCCACTTGTTTTGACTTTTCTTTCGTTCCTGGCGTGTATTGTTGAATGCACGTTTCGTCAAGAGTTACGAAACGCTGTAGAAACTCTCTTGGATTAGGATGAATGCAATTCAGTCGATTCTACATAATTACTTGTGTATGAAAAAATTGTGTACGCATTGGATCCGTGTGGGTGTTTTAAAATAATTTAAAACCCATAAACTTGTTCGCTTTTCCCGAGTCGAAATTTTAGTCCTACATTGAACCTGCTAATTCTACATAAAGCCTGGTTTGATTCTGCTAAAGCCTGGACATCCTACTTTGATTCTGTCACAGCCTACTCATTCTGAATTTAGTCCTCCTGTAGTCCTCCCAAAATCCCCACAGTTTTTTCCAAGTCCTCCTTTAATCCTCCCATAACATCCACAGTATTTTCTTAGTACTCTTTTAGTCCTTCTAGAATCTCCACAATATTTTTAGATCCTCCTTTATTCCTTTTGATAGTCATACCCAACATTTTTTGAAATTTTCAATATAAAACATGAATATTCAATGAATTATTAAGTAAAATATAATTATATTCATTAAAATATTGCTAAATAATTTTATTCCAGTTCTTTCTGGTTTACAGGTAGTCCAATGAATACTTGATTTTCGATATTTATGTAAATGCAAATTGAACAAAGACTTGCAATTGGAATAGCGATTGGATTATTGACAGTAATGCATTTTTGTAAAAAGTTTTGACTATCATACCGAAAATTATAGCCTTGAACACGAAAAACATCATAGCAAAAAATTTGTTGTCGAATTATTGCAAAATAGATATTTTCACAATCACAATTTTTAACTTTAACGAAGCAATGGAGAATACCTAAGTGTAATTTATCATTATTATCAATATGTTGTGCTGCGCCAGAATATGTCTGTCAATTATCTTTATACGTTTCTAATACGAATAATTTTCGATTTTTCAATAATCTTGAGAATTGCCATACTTTGAAATTTCGCAAAGTTTGGAAATTTTTCATTGCATTTGCAATTAAACCAGATAATTCTCTAATATACTTGTATACACCAACGCTATAACAGCTGTCCATAATTTTTTCAATAATTTTTACTTGCCGTTTCTTTTTTTGACAAAAATATTTTATTGTACCATCGGGCAACTTCTCTATAAATTTAGTCATTGTAATAAATCGATTTTGCGAAATTGCTATCTGGGTATCGATATTATGTGTACCGTGAATGAGTATTAATAATTTTCCATTTAAATCTTCGTACTCAAAACAAGTATACACCCAGAGTGGTCCAAGTCTTTGAACGATATCAGAATAATGTAACAATTGGTGTATATTTATGGAACAGTATCGTACTCCATATAAATTTTCGAACTCCCTAACGTATCTGTGTAAAAAATCGCGACTTACTTCGATCATTTCAGATGTGATTACATCAGAACTGAGAACTGAAATTGCTGTTAGTAAAAGGAGATAGTGGTTAAAATAATCTTGTCTCATTATACCTTCAAGAATAGGGATAGAATAATAAAAGTACCACATTTTCAATTCCGAAGCCTTCCAATGAACTAGATCATCAATAGAGCGTGGCATACGATGAACAAGTTTTGGTGGTTTCATCGAAGTGATTCGGTTATTAATAACATCAATAAAAGCATATAATGAAAAAGGTTCTGACCTATGTTTAACGCAGAATAGTAAATTCAGTACCTTTTTTACGACACCACCGTCAACACCGTGCATACGATCAATCGCCATACCTTGGATGTAATCTGGCATTAATTTAGAAAAAGCTGAATGGCCTTTCACACCCATTACCGGATTATCTTCAGTAGCAGTGCGAGCAAATGTTTCTGTAATTTCTAAAGTTCGCAATACAATCTCATTTCGATAGGGAAATGCTTGAACGCGGCACCCTTGTGTGTCTAAACAAACACTTTTGCTTTCACACAAACAAAATGAACAACCGTGAGTACCATTAAAATTTACAAAATTTAGACATTCACTCCTAGCTGGTGTGTCGGAAGTTCCTGCTAGAAGAACTCCTCTTACGTTTAATATAACATCATTACTAGGTACATATACTTGAATACCTTTGGAAAGTTTTTTCAAGCCTGAACGAAGGCTGTAAACAAATCTGTTCATATCAGGTTTTGTATTACCATGCCATAACCCAGCAAATAGAATATTTTCTCTTTTCTTTCTTCTTCCGAAAGGCAACTCATTTATAGTTAAGTAAATAGGCTACACGTTGATCTTAGAAGATTTATAAACTAGACTACCATCTGTATACCATGAGGGAAATATTGTTTGGATTTGATAGGAAACCATTGTCCATCCATTCTCGATACAGACTGCCATCATGAACGTCTGTTATGGTACCAGGTGGATGCATAGGTCTATAAAAGCGCTGCTGTAGACTGTTATAAAAATCCTTCCTTTTATATATTTCATTCAATTGATTAAGAAATGGTAATTGTACAAAGTAACAGATTTTCTTATTTGGGCAGGTAGGACAAATATCGTTACTAGACCTTAACTCTCGTATACATGTTCCACAATAATAATGTTTTTTCATTGTTTCTCCATCGAGAGAAAAATACTTTTTGAATTTATATAAACTATTTTTATTCAGATCTTGACGTAAACAATGGAAGTTAATAACAGTTATGATGTCTAAAAGACACGACATTGAAATATTATGATGTAGTAATATGGTTAAAATTAACAGCATACTTTGCATAACATTCACTGGAGCTCCTCGATACAGGGGCTGTTGATTTACATCACAATCGTTGTTAGGAAAGATCTCAGCATACTCATCTCCACTTTCCGCTGAACTGTATTAAGTGCTGTTATATTCATTGACCTCACTTGATTCATCTTCATTATCTGACGACCCATCCAAACTTCCATCACTTGCGTCATCGGAATCTATCACGTCTCTGTAAAAAAATATTCCTCAATCTTCTACAAAGAATTTCAAAGTACACCCTGAAAAACGTTTATTTAAATCAAAGTGAATTTTTTCTGGGTATAGATAAGCAGGGGTACAACGCAAATTGTCCAACTTTATCTCAAAGTATTAACAAAGCATGAAACATTTTATATGAATCTTCATCACTTGAAAAGAGTTCTAGTTCTTAAGTATCTTATTACATAAAAAATTGAAATCTTTAACCCCTGCGTTAGCACGAACGATTTGACTAAAAGTGATCAAATTGTACACGATATATTTTTTCTTTCAAACTTTTAATCGAAAATCTGTTTGTCGTCATCTAAAGTTTTTATTTTCAGAAGAAAGGATTTTCACGTTAACTTTTTTTATTTTCATTTATATGTAAAATGCTTCACAAGAATAAAAAACAGAAAAAAGATATTCATTCTTGTTATTTCATAAAATACCAGTTTACCAAAAAAACTTGACCTATTTTATTTAAAAGAAAACAAAATTAATGTTATCTCATCCCAAATTTTTTTTCAAATGACGGATAAACACATAAATTGGGTTTAATACTTGTTCCAGAACTTGAGCCAACTTCAAGTGCGCTGCTGCAACTAACAAGTCAAATTTTTTCAGAAATTTAACGATACATAATTTTCTGTTATTATTTACCCAGGTTCATTTGTTTGATTTCTTACATAGTTTTGTTCATCAATGTATCTAACTTCTTCTCGCGGTAAATCGATGTGGTCAATATGCCTAATAATGATCTATTGGATCTATAACTTAATTCATGCGGTTTTTTTTTCAAAACTTGAACGTTTATTCAAGAAAAACATGTAGAATAGTATTATTCAAAGTATTGCCCATCTGAAGCTATGACTTTTTCCCATCTTTCTAGCAATTTTCGAAATAGTTCTTAACCGGAATAGCAACATGGGGCCGAACATTGTCATGATGGAAAATTATTGCCTCGTGTCTGGTCGCATATTCCCGGCGTTTTTCGGCTATTGCTCTCTTCAAACGGATTAATTGTGTTCGGTAGCGTTCTCCATTGATGGTTTCACCCGATTTTAGCAGCTCATAATACAGCACATCCTTCTGATTCCACCAAATACAGAGCATTACTTTCGCGCCATGGATATTCGGCTTTGCCGTTGATTTGGCTGGTTGGCCGGGTTTCACATATGATTTTTTGTGCTTGGGGTTGTCGTAATGGATCTATTTTTCATCACCAGTAACAATACGATGCAAAAATGACTTCTTTTTGTGGCGTTTCAGCAGCATTTCGGACATGCAAAACCGCCTTTCAACGTCTCTCGGCTTGGGTTCATGTGGAACCCAATTTCCTTGCTTTTAAATGTATCCGGCTGCTTTTAAACGTTTTGAAATGGCTGCTTGAGTGACTCCCAAAAATTCTGCGAGCTCTTCTTGTGTTTGGCAACAATCTTCATCGAGTAATGCTTCCAGTTCTTCATCTTGAAACTTTTTTGGCTGCCCAGGACGTTCTTCGTCTTCCAAGCCAAAATCACCACTTTTAAATCGTGCAAACCACTTTTGGCACGTTCGCTCAGCTAGAGCATGTTCACCATAAACTTCCACCAAAATATGATGACTTTCGACAGCAGCTTTCTTCATATTAAAATAATGAAGAAGAACTCCCCGTAAAAACACTTTCAGGCACAAAGTTTGACATATTTGAGTGAATAAAAATTATTGTTTTTTACGCCTGAAATGAATGACATGTACTGAAAAAGACGCACAATGATAGTAGCTTTCCAATGTATGTTCGGAATATTGGAACGATGGAATAATAATCAAGTTACGCCATCTCTTAGCAAACCGCACGATTTAAGTTATAGATCCAACAATATTATTAGTAAATGCAGTAAATATTATTTTTATTTTAGTAATTACATAGTGAATGTAGGTAATTCATCATAAGAAATTATTTGTGCATGAAAGATGAAATCGTAAAGTTTTTTGCTTCAAAACGCATTTTCAAACTTCACCTTGCATTTAAATTTAAATTTAAATTTACCTTGCTATAAACGGTAATTATAGTTCATGCATTTTTACCAAAACATTATTCGATACCGTGAATGTAATTCGAGGAAAAAATATTTCAATGTATATGTAAGCCGTATCATAACACATTGTTTGTAGGTTAGATTTTGCATCTAGTATAACACCTCGTGTAGATTAGTAAAAAAAATGTCAATAAGAAGTTGATAAATTTGAATTTTGAAAAAATTTAACATACATATATACCTAGGGTAAATTAATAATTATAATAAAAGACACAAAAAACAGATAGAGACGATAAATAAAAAAAATATGTCCATCGTTCCTACTTGCATCAATCTACAATCAGAAAAGAAAGCTCGACTTGAGTCACCGATATCGACTGTCCTTCAATCAAGTGCTAATAATACTGTACAATCGTTTCTTTCCTTTTCGCCTAGAATGCAAGGAATGATTTCAGATCCCTGTGCTTCAAGAAACTGTGTACCACTACACAACAATAAACCATCAATTTCTACTAAAGATGATATGGTATATTCACCACGAGAGAATAAAAAGTTGGATAAAAATTTCGTAAATCTTGATCAGACTCATAGTGCTCATGGAAATACTGATTTTGACGACGACGAAATGTCTTCTACATCGACGAGTAGCAATGAGAAATATGAAGATCATTTATCCGATGCAGAAAATTCTGAAGGCGTAATTCGTGCTTTATCAGCTACAATTACTGGAAAAGGTACATTTATCATATTAGGTTATTATGTTTTTACCCTGAAGAAGACCCACACTGGGGTCGGAACGTACGTAGGTTGTTTCTACAGAAAGATTGACAATTTCACGATTCCAATCATCCAGTATTTGTTTAAGTGTTTCATGACCGTATGATTATTTGGTAAACTGCTCATTTCTAATCTCCAAAATTATTTGCATTCTGTCGTATCGTACTTATTTTTTCTTCATTTTCGAATTATAGAGTGGGCTAATCAGCAGGCTGGAAATATGCTTGATAAAAAGAAATTTATAACTCATATAAACAAAACTGCAGCCAACAAACGAAAGTATCGAAACAGAAAATCGCCCCTTAAAGAATGTTCTTCTGTAGAAAAAAGACAAAAGTCAAGT
The DNA here is from genome assembly GCA_030998225.1 of Diplolepis rosae. Taxonomy (NCBI): domain Eukaryota; kingdom Metazoa; phylum Arthropoda; class Insecta; order Hymenoptera; family Diplolepididae; genus Diplolepis; species Diplolepis rosae. The sequence continues at coordinate 942,358 of JAPYXD010000171.1, forward strand.
AAGAATACTTGAATACCACTATTTTTGCTTATTTGTCCATGAAATAACGAATGTTTGAGGGGTTAGCTGTAGTCAGCATGGTAAGAAGTAATACTTCTTTTGTGATTTTTTTCAGAGATTAATTATTACTTTTAATTATCAAACTTGTAATACATTATAAAGTATATAATATAATTCATTTTCATAAAGCAGATTGTTCTTTTTAATCTTTTCCTTTTTCAAAATAAAATAATATGTTTAATTTCCATAGTCGTAACTTACTCATTTTAAAATAAAATATCTTTTGATTACAGCACCTTTATGGATGTTGTTATTCACGCACTTTTATTTGAAATTAGGTATTTTCATTTCTTCGCCAGATAAATTTACTTCTCCTCTGTACCTGGGGGTCAAACAAGAGCAATAAATGCATAAAATGATGCAATTAAGTGTTATTGTTTAACCCCCCAGCTATATAGAAGGAATAAATTCATCTGACAATGAAGTGAAAATACCTCATTTTAAATAAAAGAGCGGTATTAACAACATCCATGAAGGTGCGTGTGCATCACAAAAAGATGCACTGAGCGTAGGACGTAGAGTACCAAAGTAGGTTGTGACTACGTCCTACTTTAAGCTACAAGTAGAAAAATGGAAATATGTACCGCTTTAGAGGACCAAAAGAGGACCTCAATGCTATAAAAATGAGCCCTCCTTAGATCCTCTGCAAACCTTCTTTAATTTTACAATTGTAGGTTCAAAGCAGGACCAAAATTTCGACTTGGGTTGTAGCATTTCAAAATAATGATTGCTTCGTTTGTTTCTAAAACTGGTTATGTAGCAACAGTAGTTGTTGACAGTCGTCGCACTGTTAATGCTGATTGGTGTACAAATATTTGCTTGCCTGATGTAATCACTGAATTATGAAAAAACAAGACCAGTCATCACATCGTTCTTCATCACGAAAACGCAAACTCATATACTGCACGTCAAACAACTGAATATTTAAGACAACGAAAAATCGAATTATTAGACCATCCAGCGTACAGCCCAGGTTTATTTAACTGTGGGAATGAGATACATTGCTACTATAATTTCATGACGACTCTAAAGTGACTCAGCGTCGCTCTCTCGAGATCGTCGTCTCCTACAACGTCGAAATTCCTGGTGCAAAACGGATGGAGCATGAATGAGAAAAGCAAGATTAACCAAATAAATATCACGCCAAGTTTTCCACGCGATATAGTGCTGCACAAATCCCAGACGAAATTGTTTGGATATGATACAAGCCTGTAAATTCATATTTTGATGTTCAAAAGAAAGGCGCCGTAACCACATGAACCGGGTGCACTACTCTATTATCTGACTTTCATACATTTCTTGTATAAATTATAAATTTCGTTCATTTCATTATTTATTTTGCTTCTTCAAAGCAAAACAAAAGTCGTTGAAATAATTTCAATTGCTAATTTAATGAGAATTCTTTCTAATGCATGAAGAAAATTCGTGTTGAAACTACCAATCTAGATGGAAGCGCATGATAATTTCTACACTAAGAGACTTTTCGTCACAGTAAATCATAAAAATGAATTATATTTTAGTATAATATCGATTCAAAATGAGGTAAATTGGGTTTCCGCATCAGAAACTATTATAGTGGTTTTCAAGCGGCAAAGTTAATATTTTCGTTTGAATAAACGTAATATATGTTCTACTAACTGTTATGAAACCTACGAGAATTTGACATTCACTATATTAAAGTTTTCTAACGCATGAAAAACAAATGGAAGAAAGGGGAGGTTCCGTGCTAAGAAGAGGGGAGTGGTTTTAGTGGAAACATGGAACAAATATTATCGTTTTGTGCATCGAGCCTAGTTTTACTCGATGATCTTCAAAACTAATTGAAAGTATATTAGTCAGAAGTAAATTTGTAAACAATTATTATTCATATTGTGCTCAATTAATATTTTTCGAAGAATATAAAAATCTTTTTGTGGAAAAAGAGACGCTTTCGACTGCGCCGGGATTCGAGCCCAGGTCTTTCGATTGACAGTTGACTGCTCCAACGAACTGAGTGACACAGATGTCCGTCATCCCTTTCTCCACAGGAAGACATCGATATATTGCGTTTTGGCATTTAATCATTTTACAATTTTGATGGTAGAGTTGAAATGTCACCGTCTGCTTAATCAGAACAAAATTCTCTGTATCAGATAGGATACTTTCCCGACGGGTGTCCTCGATTACAATTTCAACTCCTAATTTATGGAAGGCAATTAATATTTTTCAAAGAATTTAAACCTTTAACGACCAAGAACTACAATTTTTTAACTTATGTTCAAGCCTCATTCTCATGACTAAAGAAGATAAATTTCCAAACGAAAACCATGTTTCCTTATAGTTTTGGGTATGATCTTCTAGAATCCGTAGTCAGAATTGAGTTTCTTCTAGCAGAAAATCCAGTATGACGTAAAATTTGGAGAAAAGTACCAAATAATCGGGGATTTTTTTTTTCATAATTTTTTTTCGAGTCAAAAGAATATTGTGACTTGATCCTAACTATGATCAACGGTGATCGGAGTAGTTGAACTGCAAGGAAAAAGTTGTATCACTGATCTCAAATAGCCATACCCTTCGCAAAATGGCGGATATCCAATATGTCGGACAGAATATTTTGGAAACTGAACGATTTTCGTGGAACTTTATACTCCAGGGCTTTTGAGGTCGCTGATTACGAATTTAACATCGGATTTCCATTTTTCGAAATGCTGGATCCAATATAGCGGACATCAAATTATGGAAACTCTACGATTTTTGCACAACTCTGTACTCGAGGGTTTTCGGGGTCGCTGATTACGACTTTTAAATTGGATTTATGGAATTCCGCAGAATTTGAGTTGATTTTGATGAGATATTCTGTGTTTCCCGTTTCACCTAATCTTTTCGCATGTAGCTCTCAGCATCAAATACTGCAAATGTTTTTGTTCCGACTTTATTCTTGCCATCTCCGGCAGCATTGTATATCACCAGAGCATCTTCAATTCTCTCATAACTTCTTTCTCCCGCTTTTGCATCAGAACCCGAGTTATTGGAGCCAGAATCTTTTAAATTTGGTTCACTTACTTTTTCATCAAAATTATTATCTGATACATGCACTTCGTACACTACGTGGGAAGGTACAGAACGCCTTTTCCGTTCCTGGGATATGTTGATGAGAATGACAACTACTAACTGAATCTCCCAGGAACTTGGTATTATATATATTGTGGGTAGTCACTATTCCAAGAATTATTGGATTATAATGCTTGATCCATCCATGAACAAATGAATAGCTCCCCAGGCAACTTCGGGTCGCTTGTGTCGTATCTTCATTTGTTTCATGCACTATATTCAGATTGAGATGTAAAAGACACTGTCAATATTCCGTTGTGCATTGATTGGAAGAATTTCGATATTAAGTTCCTGGAAGATTCACTTATTTATTCTTGCTACCATCCCCATGTCGCAAACAAAACGAAAAAGACGTTCTGTTCCTACCCATGTGGGGTACGAGATGGATACATTAGGAAATTATTTCGGTGAAATAATTACGTTGCCAAATTCAGACGATTCTGGCTCTGATAATTCGGATTTTGATGCTGATGCGCCGATGAAATACAAAAAATAGTCGTATTGCATATGTTCTCGATCTTTTTGGATAATATGCACGCTATCACTCCTTTTGCTTCTCATAAAGTGTTAGCAAGTTTCGAGATAGACCCGGTAGTAACGGAAATTCATTGTTTACTCATAGTAGACTCATCATAGGCCTTTGTTAACATTTCACACACTTTGATACACTTTATTTCATTTTTTACGCAAAATTTGATACAAACTCTTTGATCCATTTCTTTTAACAAACGAAAATCGCCGAGCTCATAAAACACGTCCAACCGTAGCGGCTCCCACAGACAAAGTAAACAATGAATACAGCTCAAGATTTTATCATATATACTTCAGGGGCACGTATACCAACATAATAGAAACAAAATTTGACAATAGGACTCTCCAAACCCGCGAAATTAAAAAATTCCCGTTATTTTCTGAACACACCTCTTACATACACTAAGTATCATTAGAAAACACAAGTAAGCTATCTAAATTTATATACATGGGGATGAATCTACTAACAAGGAACATCAGGTAGGTCTCCCCCTCCGATTTTGTTCGTTCGCACATATGTTGTAGTACTCGAAAACTAAGCGACACGTATTTTTTTACGTGCCCAAAATGGTTGTTAGCGGGTAAAAATCACCCCCGAAAAGTGTGGTACCCAATACCCATTTAATTGTTTCACATATAATAACAGAATCTTTCACAATCAAATCAATTCGAACATTGTCCTCACAATAAAAGATGAAAATTATGATTTTAACTTCCTCAAAAAGATTTTTGGGGGGTAAACTACCCCACAATAACTTTTAATTATACAAAACATTTTCAAACGGGCATAATTACAACCCAAAAAAAACTGGAAAAAATATATGTTGCACGCGATAATAAAATAAAGTTAATGTATTTTTGCATTTTCACGAGAAATTAATTTATACGGGGTAGCCACCCTTAAGTGCATTTTATTATATTTCTGCAAAATAAAGTAAGTTTCGTGTACAAAATCGAGCAGAAAAATTTCTTCACAAAGAGGGTTTGAAAATGTGAATTCCCCAATTAAGTGAAAATTTTTATGATGGTAAACTACCCCAAAGTGAAAATCTGAAAAAATATATGTTACGCGCGGTAATAAAATAAAGTTTACGTGTTTTTGTTTTGTCCCAAGGAAATACTTCATAGGGGGTAACCAACCTTAAGGGAATTTTATTATGTTTCTATAAATTACAGAACGTTATATTATACATATCAGTATAGTTTTAGAAATACAGAAATTACATTTTTAGCTAATGCGGAAGGATAAACTGGTTAAGCGGCTGTTTTCTTCGACCCACGTATCTTTACTAATCCATTGAAATGTACATGAGATTCATTCTTGAACATTCAATACATCACAAATAATTACAGTGAAACTAAATAACTTCTAACTTGTCCATATATCCCAACTTTGATCGAAACTTGAGTAAAATTACTTTAAATATTTTTCTCCTTGTACATTTTCAAAGCTCACCGCACTGTTGATATGCGCCAGGGGCATATGAGACGACAGACGAAGAAAGCATTAATATTTTGATTAAAAGCTAATTGGTGGGTTTACGAAACCTTCGTCTCTCGCCAGGGCGATCCTCGCTGACTCATTTTTATTATTTTATTTTTTTTAATGTATCACTAAATTATCTTTATGTTAAAGATTTTATTACTAGTCTCATAATTATTATAATTATCATTACTATTATGATTATCATTATTAATATTATTATAATTATCATTATTAGTTTTTAGTACTATTATTATTACTATTATTATCGATATCGTGTTAATTTTGTATCAACTTTATCAATTTATAATATTACGCGTGAACTAAGCATGTAGCAATTCTGAGAGAGAGACAGAGGCGGGCGGAAGATCGATTGAAACTATAATACATACATACACATACACCCGTCCTTCTTAGGGAGAGATCAAACATTTTGAACCCCTTGAACGCTGTGCCACCTCAGATGCAGCTTGGCCACCTCAAACGTAGCTTGGACGCAGACGCAGCTTCGCCACCAGAAGGACACCGGTTCTTTCCCAACTCGGTTCTCGTCTATGCCAATTGGGTCGTACCACGGACTTCTGACGTATGGGACTGAATCCACCGCAGCGTGGAAACCGAGCTAGGTTCCTGGAGGAACAAGGTCGGCTGCGGATTCTCACCCCGCCGGACAGCTCAACACCGAAGGGGAGGTTCACGCTCCCTCCGCCGTCGAGCGAGTCTCCAAGGAGGCTATTGAAAATCCGGGCCAAGTTCTGGAACTGTCCGTCCATATGTCCTAACTTTGCTTAAAAGTTGAATAAAGTCTCTCAAACTATTTTTCTACTTGCAATTTCCGAAAATTGCATGCTAGAAAATTAACGGAAAATTATCTAAAATTTACAATACCTTTAAGGAAACGCACGGTGACAACTAAATGGAAAGCACATACTGAAAATGTAAATAGTCATTCATAGTACCTAGATATTACCCAATAATTTTTTTTTTAAATCTATATACGAGATATTAACTTGACCATATGTCCCAACTTTAATCGAAAGTTGTGTGAAATTACTTTAACTATTTTTTCTTACATTCACTTGTTCTTTTACAGCTGAATGTTTAGCTGTAGCAAGGATTAACTTCCCTGTCACGGCTGCATTTTTTTTCGTGTATCTCTTATACTCATTTTTCTGTTTTATTTCACTTATAATCACTAGGTTCTCTTGTAAAATTCGACTTTGCCGCATTAGGTCCCTTTTCTCGTGGCAGGTCACACATGTGTAGATTATTTCTCTCCTATGGATATTAGAGAGAAAAACGTAGAAAGAAAACAGAAACAGTGATGAAGAACAAGAGGTGCTTCAACTGTGGTAGAAAGGAACATGTAAGTAAGGAGTGTCCGTCGAAGGATAAAGGTAAGAAATGTTTTAATTGTAATAAGTTCTGTCACATCGCTTCAAGGTGCGCAAATAAGGAACAGGACGACAGTCAGTTTTACGCCGGTTATGGAAGTTGCAGCAAAAAGCAGTTTAAAAATGTAAAAATAAATCATTTACCGTTTTCTGATATTATCGCTACCGCGGCAGATTTAAGTTTAATGTCATACGACTGCTATTAAGGGGTAGGTTCTCCGGAGTTAAAAGATAAAACTTGTTTTGAAGAAATAGGCGCAAAAAATACTACTAAAGGCTACTTTGAAGTAAAACTAAGTGTAGACGGCGAATTGTTTAGTGTTAAATTCCATGTAGTTGACAATATGCTTATGAAACACGGAGTTCTGATCGGCGCTGAATTTTTGAACGAATTTGACCTGCCTATCGTTAAGTAACGATACGTCCGTCTCTCGGAAAAATAACAGAAGAAAATCGCCACGTTCCAGAAGTTTTCAATATTGATATTTTTAAAGGAAAAAATGTATTAGATTTCTCACAGATTTCAGACACTGGTTCATGCATGAAGATCGAATCCCTTGTAAGAAATTATAAACCGGTAAAGTCGCGTGAAGTTAACGTAAACATGAAGCTTGTACTTAAAGACGATGCACCGGTGTATCAAAGGCCACGGCGACTTCCTCCCTCTGAGAAAAACGAAGTAGACAAACAATTTAATGAATGGTTGAACGACGGGATAATTAAGCCTTCTAGCTCAGAATGCACAAGCCCCGTCGTTTTAGTGAAAAAGAAAAACGGAGAAACGAAAATCTGCGTAAATTTACGTAAACTAAATAAATAAATGATTTTTTTTTTTTTTTTTTTGGTGAGGAGGAAAAATGGCAAAATCTTTTATAGACGTTGTACAGGACTCTCCTAGGACGGGTCTAGGCATACCTGTTAAAACCAAAAAACCCCCTCTCTCGAACCAATACACCACCCGCGGAACCGCCTTTCGGCTTAATACTTCACGGGTGGTTGGTTCCATTAAAGTCGCGTACGACTCCTCCGTCAATAATAAATAAATGATTAAAGACACATATCTTTTGCCATTAATGGAAGATCAATTGGACCTTTTACAAAATGCGGCGATTTTTACGGCTCTTGATGTAAAAACGGATTCTTTCATGTCGAGGTCGATGAAGAACGTCAAAAGTATCTTTCGTTTGTACAGCCTGACCGTCAGTACGAGTTTACTAAAGTTCACTTTGATCTATGTAACTCCCCGGCCATATTCTAGAAGTTTATTAAAGCGATTTGTTAAAGAATACTCAACAATAGCGCGACCGTTGACGAATTTATTAAAAAATGGTGTGGAGTTCACTTTTGGTTTTTACGAACAGTATGCGTTTAATGAGTTAAAGAGGGTGCTGATAAACCAACCCGTGCTAAAACTTTACAAAATGGGCGCCAAGACAGAGCTGCACACTGACGCACCGAAATACGGATACGGTGCGATTTCCTTGCAGAAAGATAGTGTAGATAACAAGTTCCATCCAGTCCACTATGCGAGTGGAAAGACAACTTGCAGCTGAAGAAAAATACGCTAGTTACGAACTCGAAGTGCTCGTAATTTTCAAATCATTGAAGAAATTTAGAGTTTTCTTACTCGGCATTTCCTTTAAAATTATAACTGACTGTAAAGCATTTAGACTAACGGTGAACAAAAAAAGATTTAAGCGTGCGTGTAGCTTGTTGGACTTTATTCCTAGAAGAATTTTCTTACGAAATTCATCACAGACCGGGCACGGACATAAAACACGTAGATGCATTAAGCCGTAATCCTCTTCCTGAGGTACTTCTAATCAACGAAAATAACGACAGCTTATTGTCACGATTAAGAATTGCTCAGGACGTCGTTAAATTAGTGGAAAATATTAAACTGAATGAAGCCGATCATTATGTGTTAAGAAATGACCTATTGTACTGAGAGGTCGATGACGAGCCATTGCTTGTAGTGCCGAAGTGTATGCAGTCGCATATAGTATGGCAGGCGCATGAGCGCGGCCACTTTGGTGTGAATAAGACCGAATCACTTGTGCGGGAAGACTTTTGGTTCAAAGGCATGTGGCCAAAAGTAGAAAGAATTGTTTTTACTTGCATTAATTGTATTCTAGCAGTAAAAAAACAAGGTAGGCAGGAAGGATTTTTGAATGTGATCGATAAGGGTAACATCCCGTTAGACACGTATCACATTGATTACATCAGTCCGCTACAAACTACTACTTTTGTCTGAAACCTTTTTGGATATGATCAATAGTTTGAGTGCTATCGCTCTGTAACACTTTATGTGCCTCACCCTGCCTTGGTGGTGAGTTTGCTTTTAATTATAATAAAACAACTTTTCCAATTTCTAAAATTATTACTAATTTAGAATTTAGCATTCACAACATACCATTTGATAATAGAAATAATATAAGAAATGAACTAACCTATTGGGTTTAGAATTGGTTATATACAATGAAAACATAGCTAATAACAAAAATATATTTCTACTAAAAAACATTAAAGACACTCAATTTTTTCTCAAAAATAACACAGATATAATCTTAAATCTTATAATCTCATTATAAACAGAAATGACTACAACACAAAAATATACAATCTTCTAAACAATCCATCTACATACACTAAATTAAAAAAAGACCCTACCAATGAAATAAATGATACGCTTACTATCACTTTGAGTGATTTTAAAAATAGAAATATTATTGATGAAAAACTATATAAATTTCTTCATTGTAGCACCAATATCGCACCCAAATTCGATGGTTTATCTAAAATCCATAAAATAGACTGTCCACTGAGACCGCTTCGTTTATTCGTTCACCATTATACAACTTATCAAAATTACTCTCAAAATCTTTACAAAAAACTGTTGGACACATCGAACACTACATTAAAGATAGTTTTTAATTAAAAAAAAAATCTCCAATACTTTTATCCCCAATAACTTTACTATCACCTCACTTGATGCAGTTTCTATGTACACTAACATTTCATGGAACCTAAATAGAAAATCTGTTAAGCAAAGATGAAATCAAATAAAAACCCATACTTTTTTTAAACAGACACATTTTGACAGCATTTTACAATTTTGTCTTGAATCTTCATATTGTACTTTTAACAATGATTTTTATAAGAAAATTTTTGGTCTACCAATGGGCTAGCCCTTATCAGCCACTGTTGCAAACGTTGTCATGGAAGAATTGGAAACAAAAATTTGAAAACAACTACCTTTTGATATCATATTTTATTACAGATATGCAGATGATACTTTAATATGTCTACCAGAAAACAGAGTGGAAGATATATTATGCAGATTCAATTCCATAAATAAAAAACTTAAATTTACTTTAGAAAAATCTGTAAATATTAATATTAACTTTTTAGATTTAAATATTCAAATTATTAACAATAAAATCAAAACTAATTGGTTCAGAAATCCAATTTGGTCTGATCGTTACATTAATTTTTTCTCAAATCATAGTTTATCACACAAAATTGGTAAAACTTGTTCTCTTACGGATAGAGCAATACTCTTATCAGATAAATCCTTTAGAACTTTTAAATGAAAAAATTGTTGAACATGACAAAACATTAATTTCGAATCAGCAAAAAACAAATTCTAATTTTGAAATTTATAAAATTTATAAATAAGAAAGTAGAAAAATCATAACCTTTCCATATATCCAAAATTTTCAAGAACAATTATGCACAAATTTCAAAAAATCCAAACTACAAATAATTTTCACTATTGAAAATACTTTACGAAAAAGAATGTTTTCCAACACTTAAAGATAAAACTCAGAAAAAATTTAAATACAATATTATTGACGAAATTAATTGCATCCAATGTAATAAAAAATGTATTGGACAAACAGGTCGTTTCCTACATAGCAAATTGCTATAACATGCTAGATCAGTTAAAAATAAAGAAAATATAACTGTTACGTCCTGTGACCTTTTCTTATTAATACTAACCTACACTCATAAACGTTAATATTGATACTTTGTAATGAATTTGAAAGAAATATTGACCATTAACGTATGTAACCGAATTATTTAAGAATTAATGACAATCGACTGGGAAGAAACTGCAGAGAGGGAAAAGCAAAAGTATTATAAAAGAAAGCAGAGAGGTAAACACGGAAGTCAGTATTTAGAATCGCCAGTCAACAAATCAATATCTCCAGTCTTACCCCAACTGGAGATACACAATAAGAAATGCAGCCAAGATGTCATCGCACCCTAATTTTATGAGGGTCATTTGGAAGCAACAAGTTGACTTCAGGAATCTTTTATCTTCTCTTAATTTTATATTTTATTACTCCCGGACGCCTGTGTAGCTCAGTGGTCAGAGCAGTCGACCGGCAATCGAAAGACCTGGGCTCGAATCCCAGCGCAGTCGAAAGCGTCATTTTTTCCACAGAAAGATTTTCAAATTCTTTATATTTTATATTAAAAAACAAAATTTTTTTTATTGTATAAATATTATCTTTCTACTATATCTGTAATTCTTCAAAATTATTTTATATGTATTCATTTTGTATTTCCTTTTTATAGTCTTGATAAGGACCAAAACATCGGTCGAAACGTTGACATACTTTCTAAATAAAACTACTATACAAAACCGGAAAGGCCATTCACTTTAATGTTAAAATTATAATACCGGTAACATATCTACAAAAAAAAAAAATTTTTAAAGATCTGAAAATAAATGTCCGAATTGTACCCGTTTTCTACTTCATAATTATCAACACTTGGACGTTAAACACACCTAAATTGAATAATTAAATATTGTAAATAATTAATAATTATTTATTTAAAAGAAGAAGAAGTGTACGCGGAGGCTATAAACTGTAGGACACTTTCGTGTCCCTTTTTTTATTTTTAAGTGGGATTGCTTTCCGCCTACTGATCTATCCTCACCTTGCTACAAAAATAAAAGTACAAAGCGTTGGAAATTCGGTGAAAAATATAAATTTCGAAGGAACTAAATCGACAAGGTTTTGCTTCTAGATTCTAATAATTATTGTCAATGAAATATTATAAAATGAGAACGATACAGCTTACCGATAGTTGATATCCTAATCCTACCAGTTGGTAGGGCAAGGGCAGGAAAAAGAAGGTTGCTTTTGCTGCCCTAGACCCTCACATTCAGCTGGGCTTTGAACTTGTTAATTTCGTGACTAAAAGTAAGTCACTCTTATCGTTCTAATTTTCACCGACGGAACGTGGTTATGAACTTGCACACACGCACGCACCAGAAGTATCATCTGCTTCTTTCCGCCTATTAATTTGATAAAGAAATCAGAAGATGGATGGCTTTTAACCGGAAAGAAACCAGTACTTTCTAATTGTTTTCATTCGCAACTTTTGATATTTATAACTTTAATATGGCTTCTCGAAAAATATCTTCTCGTCGTTTTGAGATTTGACGTCAGGATTATTTTTCGGAAATTTGGATTTTCAACGCCAGGCCGTAAACGCATAGTTAACTCTTGCGGCTAACCGACCACCGACGCACTCAAAATATTATTTAAGCGCGAAGCGTAGTGGTAAAAATTTTACTTATATTATTTTTTAGCGCGACAATCCCGTGAATGACTTTCGTCGGAGGAACGATTTTAGAAGTATTAACGTCCGCCCAGTTACAATCCCCAATTTATGGCCTTGGTTAGGTCTTTTTACGAATCTAGGTCAACTAGCCAGGTGATAGGACGCGCTTGTTCTAAACCGCGGACGGGCAAAAGCAAAGAGCCGTGTCTTACCTGGAGTAAGAAGCTCGTCAGACTGCGATTTCGATTTAAAATTGATATATTTTTATAAAATTGTATCGATGTTATTCAGGTGAGGAATAGTGATGACTTTGAAATTATTTCTATGTGGCGTGATTTCTGTGAAGAGGAATTTTTTCTGAGAAAGGATTTGCAAATATTGAAGGCCTAAATACTTGGTAGTTTTGAAATTCTCTATGTCTATTGCCAAGTGAGAATTTTTGTCGACTTGCCATTTTATTAATTAATGATAATTTCTGGATTATGATCTAACATTCCAGAATTTTAACAAGTTCTAGATCGTTATCAGGATTTTAGATTGACCTTTAGAATGTTTCGAAATCTGACACCTTTTCGATTCTTCATATTCTCAGAAAAACGTTGCTTCAGCTTCTTTTGGTAATGTATTACTCACTGGCCGACAATTTTTCAGCTACCCAAGCTTTAGGTATAATTAATAATAGGAATAGTGATTTAATGGATTTAGGTCGTTCCAGGAATACTATTGCATGCATAACATTGATACCAGCGGTCAAGGAATTTAGCGCGTGGTCTCTAGCATGCGTAGGATTCGTCAAAGTCAGTGCGTGCGGGCGAGCGTAAGCTGCTTACGGCAGGCGTAAGGTGGCTATGACGTCGCCGCAAGGGTTGTATCCGCGCCCACAGACACTAAGGTCCAGCTTACGTGCGTGTGAGCACTTTCCTTTTCGTTTTCCTCTTCCTTCTTTCTCCGCTATTTGTCCCACCTATTATCTGCGTTCGCTGTTCTCTCGCATTCTCTTCTCTACTGTTCTTTACAAATTTTGAACTTCCACGTTTATCCTAATCTTTATCCATTTCATTTACATTATTTTAATGCATATACATTCAAGCATGTACACAAATATAAATGCCCAAGTTGACATTGTTATGAATAATTTTTGTTATATTATGTATAATAATGAAGAAATATGAAGATATATATATATATATATATATATGAAGATATATTGTTTTAATTTTAATTTTCCTAATATATTTAGGTTCTTGAACCGACCCCTTTCCCTGCCTCTGCTGAGCGCGCAAAAGCGCTCAGGTTACGAGAGTCGTGAATGAACTGTTTATTGTTTATTCGAGTCTTGCGTAAAATATTTCGCTTGGTCGATTATAAAATATTTTCATGAAATTATGATTTTTAATATTTTATTCACGGTATGCTCGTAACAAATTTAAATACAAAAAATCAAGTAACCATTGAAAAATTAACAAACAAGCTACAGAATAACATTACAAATAAACTGGAAAATTTGAAAATTAATTACATACAAAAAAATTGGTTTATAAACATGTCAAACAAACAAATCCTTGACGACGTTGCAGACATTTTGAGACTTGGTGATAAGTTTGCTTTTAATTATAATAAAACAACTTTTCTAATTTTGAAAATCTGCATTATTAATGTGACAATTTCCTTTTCCATAAAATTGAAAAATGTATATATTCTTAAAATTCTGAGAGGCATGTTGCGCCCTTTGGATGGATTATTCTATATAATTGGAAAGTACATGTTTCTGATCAACAATCTCTGAATTTCTGTAATACTGTAATGCATTGCAGTGAACATTTTTAATTGAGACTTTTCCCCTCTCAAAACTATAAGATTGAAGGGAATTCCTGGTTTTACGGAATGAGTTCACTTTTTCTTAATGCTTATTATAGTGCAACTTATATTTCTCCCTAAAAATGAACCATTCAAGAAGACGCATAAGAGATAGTGGAGTTCGTAACGAATCTGAGTAAATAACTGTCTGTCATGGAGTGTTTCATATTCTGACTAGATTCATATCGATGAGAAAATGCACTTAAAAAAATCTGATGTCATGGTGATCTTATATTGCGGCATCACTTTATTTTTGTATCGATTTCCTGTCGTGACCATCTCTAGAAGTGGATGAAATATTATCTAGTTTAAAAGTAAATCTTAAGGTCAAAAAACACGTAAAAGAACGTTACTCTTATACGTAACGATGCGTTCATAGTTACTTTAGCTATAGTAAAAGTTGCGAATAAGATTTTATTTCATTCTACTCCACGCCAATTCGAAATGTGTTTCAGCGCAAATCTGGAAAAAAGTTTTCAGTCTCGCTCTACGCAAACTAGCTGAAAATCAATCAACCGCACCAAGTTCTTAATCCATACCCGATCGGATTAATTAGGATCAATTAAAAATCTCAGATCGATTTTGAGCCGATGTGCATTGAGCAGGATTGAAGACATTTTTTCGAACTAGAACTCCGCATAATTCGCTGTGAAGTCTACAATAGTGGTCACACTGTAAATTAAAGAGGAGGATCGGACATACTGTTTGCATTAAAATTCAGAATGCAGATTAACGTTACAACACTGTTATGGCTGGCAATAAGACTTGAACGATCTGTGCTTGTATTGGTTGTTGTGATAATAGAAACATTTCCTATATACGCCTATTCTGCATATTTTATTGTGATAAGCATTTATTTTACACTCGTTCAACCAAGCATCGGAATACTAGTTAGACTTTTGCGGATAGAGACTAGACTTTTGAGTAATGCAGTGGATAAAAGGGATAATTGAAGCACATATGGGTAATTCTCCAAAAACAGGGCAATTTAGTGTCGTTGGAATAAATTATCAAAACTATTGAAATGAAAATTGCTAATAATCCTCACCCTAGTACCTTACGATAAATTATGTTAAGAAAATAATCAGAGGTGCATGTCATTTTTTTCATGTTATTTTTCCGCGAAAGTAACAAAAGGAAAATGATATCCTATCATTATTTTCCAGACAAATTTTTTCGTAAGAGAATGTAGTGGTTCAGCAATGTTTTACTACTAACACTACACTGCCTTCAATAACGGGTATTATGTTTTTTTAGATTTTAACGCTAAAAAATAAAATTATTGTATTAACTTCAATACCTTCAAACGCATATTGTACTACAGAATCATAATTAAAAAAATCTGCCCGCTTCGCGGGCACATTCTCATTGCGCGCGTCGCGCGCAACTCGCTTCGCTCGCAAGTTTGAGCGCGCCTAGGGCGCGCGATTCGATCGTCGCGCTTCGCGCTCGGTCTTGTGCTCTTCGCATACATTTAAGTTTATTTCTTATATTTTGATACTGAAACTCAAACCAATTTTATAATAATATTACAGATGATGTGAATTACACATTTTCTCAAAGTCACTGAATTTCTTTTTGAATTTAAGTGAAACAGGAAATTCAATTTACTTAAGGCTCTAACGGCCTTAAGGAACACACTCTCATCATGACACTCGCGCTTCGCGCTCGATTTTCTGTATACATTTCAGTATAACTTTTTAATAAATTACATGATTAAAATAATTTACTTTCTTCCACATATCTAAAAAGGAAAAACAATCGTAGACTTTATTTTTGGTGAAAAAAATCGAATTTTTTCAATATTAAAAATCAAAACATAAAATATACATCCTGTCCCGAAATTTCTTTATCAGAATTTGTAGACCTCATTTAGGTAAACAATTTTCCATTTAAACGTTTTTGTTGTATTTCACATATTTTGTCTAAAAAATGGAATTTTTTCATTTTTATCGTATTTTTTGGAATTGAATCGAAAAATATATGTTTTTTCAGAAAATGCGCCAGACAAAATTTGTAGATCTTTTTGAAACGAACAACTTTGTATTCTTACGTTTTTTTGGTATCTCCAATATTATTGTTAAAAAATTGAATTTTGGATTTTCAATAGTTTTTTTTTTAATTAAAAAGAAAAATATGCATCTTATGAAAAAATGTTATATTTCAAATTTGTAGGCCTTCATGTATTCAATAATATTGTATCATAACGTTTTTTCGTATCTCGTATAATTTAACTGGAAAATGGAATTTTGATATTGACTTTTTTCGAATTTGAATATGCTGTAACATTTCTAATTTTGACTTAATCAAAAAATGTTATAAGGATAATTTGTAGATATTTATGAGCACTATCAAAAACCAGGATTGGAATTTTTGATTTTTTCAAAAAATTATTTTCAAAAACACAAAAGTAGTGCTCCATCCCTCAATTTTGATTGGATGTGGCTGGTTAACGAACTTGTCCTTACTTTTTCGGCTCCGATAAAGTGTACCAAAGCTCAATTCAATCTGATAATTCTATCGAGAGTTATGCCGCACACGACCTACTATAGACAGACAGACAGACACTTTCGTAAAAACCATTTTTTCTGACTCAGGGGGTCTCAAAACGTAAAGATTTGATGAAAATTTCGAAAGTCATTTTTCACATAAAACCAATACCTTCTCATCCATGATGAGAATGTAAAAACATGAATGTTTTTATGCTTTTCTGATTCATATTGTTACGAGGTCAGAGAATGGTCAGTAAATAATCAGTGAATGGTGAGCGAATTCGCTTACCGTTCACTGGACCGGGTCCGCTAGTGTGGGGATTTACTTTATCGAACCTTATGTCACGCATATTTGTACAAGTGGGTTTTCTACTCTATACTATATACTTCCTATTCTTACGATCTCATGTATCATATCTTCTTGTTGTCCCGCCCTTCACCCGTCGAGCACACGATTGACAGGAGAGCGGCGTGCAATACTCTCTTATAAATAAAGTACCACCTTGTCAAGTTAAATTAGTGGTTTTAAACATTATCCTTCTGGATTA
This sequence comes from Diplolepis rosae, assembly GCA_030998225.1. Classification (NCBI taxonomy): domain Eukaryota; kingdom Metazoa; phylum Arthropoda; class Insecta; order Hymenoptera; family Diplolepididae; genus Diplolepis; species Diplolepis rosae. The sequence continues at coordinate 959,393 of JAPYXD010000171.1, forward strand.
GGCAATTCAGTTAAAGCCTATGGTTTCTGAAATTAAAAAATTTGTATGTGTGGCCAAGGCGCAGATTACTTTTATTCGTTCCTGCGTGAATAGATATAGCTGGTGGAAAGCTCTAGTATTTTTATGATTATGTAAAAGATTGGTTTTTTATAATTATACTAAGAGTAATAATATATATTTAAAAAAATCTTTAATGCACGCTTTCATACTTCACCCTACACTTCTGAATTTTACTCAACTTTGATTCATTCTTAAACATTTAATACATCACAAATAATTAGAGTGATACTAAATAACTTGTTGATATGTCCCAAATTTGATCGAGAGTTGAGTAAAATTACTTCAACTAGTTTTCTCCGTGTACATTTTCAAAGCTTATCGAACTGTGGTACAATCTTTATCATTTGGTGTTATTCCTTTGATTAGAAATGTATGGAAAGGACCTTATCACATGTTCATCTAATATAAAAAAGTATTAGTTTTATTTTTCGTTTGAATTAAATACGAGTGTGAGGGCAATTTTTTTGCACTAATAGTTCAGGTGTAATTTTAGGCCGCCTCAGGATGCTTCAATATTTTATTAAAAATTAATTATTTTCTGACCTCTTATTGTTTTTAATTGAAAACAATTGAAGATCGTATGTCATTTGTACAATAATCAATACTCGTATATTCGTTACTTACTTGATGTTGAACTGGACTTATATTGAATTTAGGATTCTCAAGTGTAATGTAAAAGTGTATATTATATCTTAATATCCGAGATGGCTGTCACAAAATTTACAAAGAAATATTTGAAAAGTGTTTTCTCTCGAAAACGGATAGACTAATGAGGCTATTCCAAAAAAGAAAAAATTGTTTAAAAACAATTGTAGCTAAAAATTTTTTTTGAAGTTTTCGAATTTTTTTTTTTGAGGTTAGGTTCTGGAGTGACCACATCCATGTTTTACTTGAAAAATCCTTATAATATCATTCATAACATATATTTTTGTTGAATTGTTTAAAGGGGCGAAACAATGTGAAAAAAAAATAAAAAACGCGCATATAACACTGCGCACCGTTATGTTGAACTCCTCCCGATCTCATACTTTGAAACACAACTCTATTGCATTTTTTTATGGTTAGAAATGTTGTTGAAATGAAGAAAGCATTCCAATTGATGTAACTTTTGTTATTAAATATATCATAAGTAATATTTCCTTCATAAACTTCTGTATTTAGCCTATCCAAATAATAATTTCCAGAGTTCATCATGAGGAGGTTGCAGTACGATTTTAAACTCCTTTATGCAGGGTGCTTTATTATCGCGAGTCCCCTCAGCTCTCACAAATCAGGGTGCGTTCGTTTATTTCTTGTCAGTGTTACTCGCTCATGCCCTATTCCACTGTGCGATCTTCATTTGTTCTTGTTCCTAATTTTCGTTTATGTGTCATCTCGTTGTGTGATTTTCAAATGTTTCCTATTTCTGATTCTCATACGGGCGCCCATCCACACTACGAGCTTCATTTGATCCTGGTTATTATTCTCGCCTGTACGTTATTTTATTTGTTTGCTAAGATATCTTTAACGATATTACTACTCATTGCGATCTTTCAATTATTGCAAGTGTCTCTTGCGATCTTCACTAGGGTTGTTCGATTCTTCAAAAAGAATCGATTCACGTAAAAACCGAAACAAAAAAATTGATCATGCAAGAATCGATTGTAAAAAATCGAATTTTTTTAAACTACTGTATTTCTCTTGTAAATATTTTTTTGATACTTAAGGGCATGTGATACATGAGGAAATAAGCAAATTCATGTGAACAATTTGGTCCAGTTTCTACATATCTGAGTCTAAAATACATCAAATTTTGTTTTTAAAATTTGGTAAATGGTAGAGAAGATAAAAACAGACGTAGATAGACTACTTTTGATTTTGATAATAAAAAAGTGTACTTTAGCTACAAACATATAGAAGCCTAAAATCAATCAAATATGCTTACTTCCTAAGTATCACATGCCCTAAATTATTTCTATCGCAATCTTTGGTTTAGTCGTATTTTCCAAATTAAAGCACAAGAATCTATTCGTAAAAATATTAATTTTCTTACAGTTATAAATCCGTAATATCGATTATCCTTGGCGAAAGTATCGGATAGGAATTCATTCCGAGCCAATCAGAAGTCGGATCGATGTTTGGCCGTTTTTCATCAAACGAGATACAGAACGTTTTCTATATGTTTGTGTCCAAAATACACAAAATTTTGTTTTCAAAATGTCGGGAATGTTAGAGAAGATAAAAACAGACGTAGATAGACTACTTTTGGTTTTGATAATAAAAAAAATGTGCCGATATATCTTGCTATAATTCAACATTTTTTCAATTTCAAAACCAAAATTAGTCTATCTACGTCCGTTTGTATCTTCTCTACCATTTCCCCAATTTTTAACAGAAAATGCTATGTATTTTAGACACAAACATGTAGAAACCTAAAATATATCAGTTTAATTTTTTATGTATCACATGCCCTTGAAAACTTTGATTGTTCCTGGAAAAAAAGAAGAATGAAGATATTAGGTTAAGTAAGACCATGTTCGAAATTTAAAAAAAAAAGTATAATAATGTGTCAGTAGCAAATAGACTTACATTTTGTTCAATTTTTTTCCAGCAAACCAAATTCAGCATCCGTGCAATTCCTAAATAATAAATAGATCTTGCTCAACAGTCTCAGCACACAAACTTCATCGCCAGCAAAACTCAATTCTTGTAAGCACAGAAGGCGTTAAACATTATGTAAAACGTAGGAAGACTGTGATGAAAATGAACGATTGGACGATGAAAATGTAACAAAATGCAAATTAAATCAAAACATTTATGTAAAATACATTTAAATAATTCTATACCTACCGATCGTAAGATTTTAATCAGGTCAATAAATATGGCTGCCTTAGGGTGCTTTCATATCTCCTTTGCATGCAGACGGAAAATATTACATTGTCTCTCTCTATCATGTGTCTTATTCATAAGTTTCTCTCACTGTAGTACAGTGTCTCCAGAACGTGGAAAAAGTCCATCCCCACCACACGACCCACGAGCTCATGCTTTCTTCCTCTATCAATAGGGTCGCGACTATTGATAGAGGAAGAAAACCAGAAGGAAGAAAGAGAATCGCTTCTCCGATTCTGGGAGTAAAGAATCGATTCTCAAGAAAATCGAATAGCAAATAATCGATTCAAAAATTGAAATTTTTCTACAAAATATCGATTTTCTAAAGAATCGAATCGGAATTGAACATCCCTAATCTTCCCTTATTTCTTATGCTCAATTCTCGTTAGTAAATGTACCACCTAACTTTGCGATCTTCGTTTGTTTCTCACATTGACATTGCTTGGAAAAATCGGCGAATTTAGCCTTTCAGACAAACAAATTAAAATGTTTACTGGGTTATCTTGGGAAAATCTTCTTGAAACAAAAGGCTTAATGACTTTATTTCGTAATAGTCAATCTCGTTCAGTGATCCAAGCTCTTGTTGTGTTTTCTTTTTTAAACTACGTACAGGAAGTTTCAATAAACTATTAGCTTCTATATTGAACATAGATAATGAACAGTCAATTTCGGACTATTCTAAAATTATAATTTAATTTTTTGAAAAAGACGTTCTGCCACTTCGTTTTGGCTTAAATTCTGCTAACAAGGATAATCTTATTCAAAACCACACAACAGAAATTGCAAAAAAGTTGTTTGTTGTTCAGGATAATTTGCTTCTGGTTTATGTTGGTATGTATGCGCGTCATCAGAAAAGAACAATACAAATAATGAGTATCAAAGAAAATCTTTTTTTGGACAGAAGAAAGTTCCTCTTTGTAAGCCCTTCACTATTTCTACGACTGATGGATACGCAGTAGACATGCTTAGGCCGTATCCAGCAAACCAAAATGATGCGGATATCATGAAAATCATCATTAAGAATCCAAATGGTTCATGTAAGTTTTTGAGGATGAATGATGTCTTTGTTCTTGATCAAGGTTTTCGTGACGTAGTTAAAGATTTGGAAGAAAAAAATTTCAAAGTATTGATACTTGCTTTAAAAGATAAAAGAAAGCAATTGTCAACAGAAGAATCCAAAGAGTCACGATTCGTGACTAAGACTCGATGGGTGGTTGAAGCTGTTCATGGTGTGCTCAAACAAAAGCATCGTCTTCTGGACCACAAAATAGATAATAAGTTGGTACCAAATATTGGAATCTACTTTAGAGCTGGTTGCTGCTCACACATTGCTGCCTTCGTGTACTACATCTCTAATGCTAGGTATTTGTCGAAAATTCTTTAACGAGCACAACTACTCAGCGAAATGTTTTTAAAAACTATTGCACTGCAGTGGTTAATGATAATAGCGATGAGGATTAAAAAAATTCTGAATTGGTGAGAGGCGAGGGGACTCAAGATAATAAAGCACCCCGATTTATGAAAGGTGAAGGGACTCGAGATAATAAAGCATCCGGATTTGTGAAAGGCAAGGGGATTCGCCATAATAAAGCACCCTGGAGAAAGGAGTTTTAAATCGTACTGCAACCTCCTCATGATGAACTCTGGAAATTATTATTTGGATAGGCTAAATACAGAAGTTTATGAAGGAAATATAACTTATGATATATTTAATTACAAAAGTTACATCAATTGGAATGCTTTCTTCATTTCAACAACATTTCTAACCATAAAAAAATGCAATAGTTTCGTTCAAAAGTATGCGATCGGGAGGAGTTCAACATAACGGTGCGCAGTATTTCATGCGCAATTTTTATTTTTTTACATTCTCATCATGGATGAGAAGGTATTGGTTTTATGTGAAAAATGACTTTCGAAATTTTCATCAAATCTTTACGTTTTGAGACCCCCTGAGTCAGAAAAAATGGTTTTTACGAAAGTGTCTGTCTGTCTGTCTGTCTGTAGGTCGTGTGCGGCATAACTCTCGATAGAATTATCAGATTGAATTGAGCTTTGGTACACTTTATCGGAGCCGAAAAAGTAAGGACAAGTTCGTTAACCAGCCACATCCAATCAAAATTGAGGGATGGAGCACTTCTTTTGTGTTTTTGAAAATAATTTTTTGAAAAAATCAAAAATTCCAATACTTGTTTTTGATAGTGCTCATAAATCTCTACAAATTATCCTAATAACATTTTTTGATTAAGTCAAAATTAGAAATGTTACAGCATATTCAAATTCGAAAAAAGTCAATATCAAAATTCCATTTTCCAGTTAAATTATACGAGATACGAAAAAACGTTATGATACAATATTATTGAATACATGAAGACCTACAAATTTGAATTATAACATTTTTTCATAAAATGCATATATTTCTTTTTAATTAAAAAAAAAACTATTGAAAATCCAAAATTCAATTTTTTAACAATAATATTGGCAATACCAAAAAAACGTAAGAATACAAAGTTGTTCGTTTCAAAAAGATCTACAAATTTTGTCTGACACAGTTTCTGATAAAAGATATATTTTTCGATTCAATTCCAAAAAATACGATAAAAATGAAAAAATTCCATTTTTTAGACAAAATATGTGAGATACAAAAAAAACATTTAGATGGAAAATTGTTTGCCTAAATGAGGTCTACAAATTCTGATAAAGAAATTTCGGGACAGGATTGTATATTTTATGTTTTGATTTTTAATATTGAAAAAATTCGATTTTTTTCACCAAAATATGTGAGATACGAAATAAGCGTTGTTCTGCAAAATCGTTTCCTTAAATAAAGTCTACGATTGTTTTTCCTTTTTAGATATGTGGAAGAAAGTAAATTATTTTAATCATGTAATTTATTAAAAAGTTATACTGAAATGTATACAGAAAATCGAGCGCGAAGCGCGAGTGTCATGATGAGAATGTGTTCCTTAAGGCCGATAGAGCCTTAAGTAAATTGAATTTCCTGTTTCACTTAAATTCAAAAAGAAATTCAGTGACTTTGAGAAAATGTGTAATTCACATCATCTGTAATATTATTATAAAATTGTTTTGAGCTTCAGTATCAAAATATAAGAAATAAACTTAAATGTATGCGAAGAGCACAAGACCGAGCGCGAAGCGCGAGGTCCAGAAAGAACGGAGCGCGAAGCGCGACGATCGAATCGCGCGCCCTAGGCGCGCTCAAATTTGCTAGCGAAGCGAGCTGCGCGCAAAGCGCGCGATGAGAATGTGCCCGCGAAGCGGGCAGATTTTTTCACATTGTTCCACCTCTTCAAACAATTCGACAAAAATATATGTTATAAAGGATATTCTAAAGAATATTCACGTAAAATATAGATGTGGTCACTAAAATACAACCTGGAACAAAAATTTCGAAAAATCAAAAATTTTCTTTAGCTACAATTGTTTAAAAATTTGTTTTTTTTTAATAGCCTCATTACTGTCTACAATATATATTTTGTTCATTAAAATTGGTTCAGCCTTTTTCAAGAAAAACCACTTTTAAAATTTTTTTTTCCCCCTTCATAACTCCCAAAAAAATTAATTTCTAGGGTTATCATTGGGAGGAAATTCACTTCACATGAATGTGAACTTATGACAGAAATTTCAAGTTAATATGTGCGGAGGTAGATTTTGTATGTTTACCCGGCTACGCCCATTGCTTAAGTTTAATTAGAATAATATTTCCGAATTTTTTTCCTCAAAGTACGAAGTGGCACTGAATTTTCCTAAATTTATTTTGAAATTGAATATTTATCTAAAAATGAATAACAGTTTTCAGAATGAGGTTGCAGTTGGAACTAACATTTTAAGAAATTTAGAAGTCGTGGGAATTTTATGGGTTATAATGCCAAGAACATTTAAGTTTGCACGAATTCTCAGTCCTTAAGTACGAGTATACTCGTTTTTCAGGCGATAGACCGTACAGCAGCCGTTCTTATAGTAGTCAATATTCCAAGCGATTGGATTCGCTCCAAACGATTTGAAATCGTGAAGAAGGAAGAACACCTTAGACATTCTTCATGCATCGGCAAGATCTTTCTTCTTTTTTCATAGCGAAGGAGACTTAATCGAGTTTGGCCGTCGTCCAGTAAGCATTGGTAGTAGATTTTGAAACCTCTAGACAAACTGTTCCAAAACTCATATCTATATTGTGTGCTTTCTAAGTGCCTTTCTCTAAATGAGGCAAACACTATTAAGCCCTCTTATAGTTTACCCAGAGTTTACTTCCTTCATAGCTTCATAATTAGGAATCGTATCAAGATGAAGTGAAGTCGAAATTACAATGATTGGGAAAGAACAGTTTGTTTGAATAAAACAAACATACACAGAGAAAAATAGCATCTGGTCATAGTGACTAGGAATAATGTAGTTGGAAATAAAAAAGTGACTGTAACGAGGCAGACTTGTTACTACTTGACCCATGGCTACAGAAACATGATTTGTAGCTATGGTAGCCATATTCTGAATACCTGGTCGTGGCGACTAGTTAACATCGTTGAAATTGTCCTTAACTCTTAAACCTAGCTATGAGAACTTGAAACATTGAGTTGTCATAGCTAGAATAACGTAGTCGCTATAACCAGTGCAGCAAACTTCACACTTGTTGAATCCGCTGTGTATTGTTTCGAGTAATGCATATTATTTTTCATAGCAACTGATAGCAACTCTTTTGAGAATTTGATTTGATGTGTCGAGCGGCTCGAAACTGTGATTTTGAATCCTACTACATTTAAAGTTTTAACCCGCTCTACAGATGCCGACAAACAGATTTTCAAAAGAGGTGCTATGAAAAATACAATGTTCCACGTAGTGATTTCATGCATTTGATTTTAGGAATTTGATTGTACATAACTTTATAGTTGACACTTACATATAGTGACTGTGACAACATTACATAGTCGCTGTGACTACATTACTTAGTCACTGCGACCACTTTTAGTACCCACATTGACGGGTCAACCATTGCTTGAATTCAACCACAAAAAGTAGTTAAGGACATTTTCAACTACATATATCACGTCACTATGCCCAGGATTTTTTCTCAGTGTATCTTTGATATACGGCTGAACGAGAAATTTATTTTGATTGCATGATATCCTAGCTCTTTATTTCTGTCTCCTAAATTTCAACGGGAGAGTGCAAATAGTGTAACTTTATCGAAATTTTAAATGTAATTTTCTGATACGTCTTTATTAAGTTTTTTACGATTTTTATAATTTTGATAATGTTTGCAACCTTAAAAATCAGTTAGGACCAGGCGCAATCCAGTAAAAAGGTGGGCATTAATTGGCATTGATCAGTAATCAGTACTATACCAGCACTGATTGCCAGTACGGTTCAAGTACTGGTTAGCCAGTTGTTAAAGTCTGATTGGGAAGTCGCCTATAGCAGAATTTAAGAACAGACATTATATTCTCAAAATTTTTAGCCTGATACATAAAATCATTGCATATCTCAATTACCTTTGAACGTTGATTTTAACGTAGAATAAGGATACAAACAAGTTAAATATTTATTTTGTCGCTTTCATAAGTATATATATAGAAAAAATTTTCGCAAAAAAGGTAGAAAAAGAAGAAAGTCGGCCTTTTTGAGAAAAATCGTGACATTTTGCACAAAAATCAGGAAATCAGGAAGCTGATGAAAAATCAGGAGTTTTCCTGATAAATCAGGACATCTGGTAACTCTATGCAGCGTAATTCTAGCGTTTATCCGGTTCGCTATGGAAAGGGACTTGAAACAATAACAGATGGAAATACGACACATCACTGGTAATCACGAACGTGTTTGAATCACACTAATGCAGAAGAGTTTGTACCATATAAGTGAGCAGTGTGATTGGTTATTTACTTGCGAGCTTTCTAATAAATATAGGTACATAATTATTTTAAATTTGCCATTGAATAAACTAAAGTAAGAATTTTTTGTACTAAATACATGAAAAATAATTTGTTTATTCCACCATATTCAGTAAGAAATCCACCAATAAGTAAAGAGCCACTAACATGGTGAAACATATGACTTGTCAATGAAAATTTCGTCAAATTTTTTGGAACCTCGCATTGAAAGGTGTGCGGAATTATTGGAACGGCCAACGAATTTTGTTACAACTTCATGCCTATCCGAAAATCAATGACAAACAAAGAATGTTTTGACAACTAATTTTTTCCATGCTGGAGCGCTAACTTCGATCTATTGGGATCAAATTAATAAGTCCCTGCTGAAATAGACTCTAATTGTATTTTGTATATTTATAACTGGTATCAATTATTAAATATAATAAGATGGAACATCAGTACGTTAGAAATGCAGCACCTTTCTAAAATTGGAAAATTTTAATGTGTGTACAAGGTGCAGATTACTTTTATTCGATGTTGTGTGAATAGATAGGTGGTGGGACGTCACACTTCTAAAGTTTTCGGAACTGTATCCATTCTTGAACATTTTGTACGTCATACATAATTACAATAATATTAAATAATTCCCAACTTGTCCATATGTCCTAATTTTGTTCAAAAGTTGAGTAAAGTTACTCGAACTATTTTTCTCCGTGTAGGGTTCATATGTTTCCCTCTTGAAACGATTTTTTTTAGTAAAAGGTTGTGACAATAAGTTTAAAAAAAGTATTTTTTAAATTCAAATCGTTTGCCTTCTATGCATTGTTTGTCTATTGTATACTAATTTTGTTTATATGGATACTAAAAATCTTAAGGATATAGCACAAAACTTTTACACTAAACCACGTGTATGTTGTCAGCACTCTAAGTAGAAATACTCTATGCTTAGTCAGCCAATAAGAAATATTGTTTTTAAAACATCTTGCCCCTCGAAATTCAAATTAATAGTTAGTGTTCTGAATTATACTTTTTTGTGGATTGTGCATTGGCGATGCTTACATCATCGATACCATATTTCTTAACGAATAACGAGTAGCAGAAAGCCATTGTAGTTCTCAGATAAATGAAAGTTGCAAAAGTGTTGAGCGGAAAAGTTTTGCTATCAAAGCTCTTGTGCTGCTAGAAAGTAACATTTGGTTTGCAAATATATAAGCAAGTAGCAGTGGTATAATTTGCGAGTAAATATTTCACCAGCGATGCTCACAGTGAGGCATTTGTTTTAGTATCAGAGGAAGGTAGAAAGCGCGATGGGAATAAAGGTCCTTGTCGGGAAAGGACAGAGAATTGTTGGTTTAGAAAGGTAGGGATGGTGAATTAGTTCTACAACTCTAATTGTACACTAACGGTGTAGTATTATAAAAGCGCTTGTATCATTAAGTTAGTTTAGAGAATGTTATAAGGGAGTTTAGCTTATGTAGCCATAACATTCACCGAGCGAATGGTTCATCGCACTTGTGTACTTTAGAAGTCCTTTGGGTTTTTCAATTGGGGTCATTGTTGCGACAACGTGGACGGTGAAAAATTGATATTCAGGATTAATATCTACTTATTAAACTATGGAACAGCTATCTTATATATTCAGAATCAATAATTAGATATTTAACCACAATATCTAAGCTATTATAAATTAATATATAAGATGGCTGTTACATTGGTTGAAATAACCATTTTTCTTCATGTGAAATCAAGTGAAACAAATATAGATGTAGACGAAGTCGCAAAAGAATATAACACTCACTATTTAGTTTCAAATACCCACTTTGAGCAAAACATTACATGCCCTACAATTTCCCAAACACTGCGATGGTAAACTTTAAAAGTTTGAGTTTTTTTTTTATTAGAAGAAACAATTGAAAATACAGGTAGATTGGAGTTATCCAATTAATCCAATCGATTATGACATCCATAACTCGAAATTAATTTAAACAGGTTGACTGACGAACCGCTTTGTGGATGTTCTACAGGCACGGTGTCACGTTTCTTACCTATGTTATATAAAATATCAGCAGAACAAAAAATTTGTTTCAATTAAAGTTTTCGAATAAAATAAATTTTTTAAATCCAAATAAATTATTCCTCGAATATAATTCTATAATATTATTATTCTTGAGCTTTTAGTATTTTAAACAATTTTCTAACATAAATGGGAAAATAATGTAAGTGAATAGAACTCAAATGCTTTTAAGTTTTGCCTATTTTGTATTAATCACTAGTGTCTTCTGTGTATTTGATCACACCTAACTATATGTTGTACAAATACAGACTCAATAACTGACCACACCCATATTATATCAAATTTTGCTTAGTTTAGCGTGTCTAAATATATACTATTGAAAATCCAAAACTCAATTTTTTAACAATAATATGTGGAATCAGAAAAAAACGTAAGAATGCAAAATTGTTCGTTTTAGTAAGATCTACAAATTTTTTCTGACATAGTATCTGATAAAATGTATATTTTTCATTACAATTTGAATAATACAATTAAAATTTAAAAATTCCTTTTTCTAATCAAAATATGTGACATACGAAAATAGCGTTGAGATGGAAAATTATTTGCCTCAATGAGGTCTACAAAATCTCAGTAGGACATTTTTTGACAAAATATATATTTTATGTTTTGATTTCAAAAACACTATTGAAAATAAAAAATTCCATTTTTTAACCAAAATATGTGAGATACGAAATAAACGTTTAAATTCAAAATCGTTTGCTTAATTAAAGTCTACGGTTGTTTTCTGTTTATAAATATTTAGAAGAAAATAAATTATTTTAATCATGTATATTACTAGAAAGTTACAGAAATGTTTAGGCCTGGCCGAGTCCGAGTCAATTTTTTGGAATGAGAAGTCCTACTTTTTATTCTATATTAGGATTCTATGGCTGAAAATAAAACACTTTTATTCTTGGTAATTTTTCACTATACCCCACTTAGGAAGATGTACTTACAGATTTGAACGTTCATTGAACGATAACAAACTTTTTTTTCTAGAAGAAAATTAATTATTATGTTTATATTCAGGGCCCTTTAAATGTGCAATCGTTCATCAACAATACACTATGTTTTTAATTTTCTGAGCCAATAACTAATTATTCAGTTTAAAAAAAAAAATATTTTCCATCGTTCAATGAACGTTCAGAACTGTATAGTAAGTACATCTGAGGAAGGAAGTGTACAACTTGGCATGCACTTATGTCTTCTTTTTTCGTTCTTTTTTCAAAAGATGAAACCGCTTAACTAAAACAGTAGATTCTATCTAGATTCTTTGTAGAATTCATTAGAAGTTAAATCTTTTCGTAAATAGTTATTTATTTATGAACTTAATAAAATAATTCAGAAATTTGTATTGTTTGATAAATTTTTAATACATGTATGAAATAAATTTGTCATGTTTCGTAACATCAGAATATTAGTGAACTAGATTCATTGAACTTTACTCAAACGTTTAGAAAAATTTGACGAAAAATAGAATTTAAATAAATGTTTCACATTATTAAGGCCATGGATCAACCACATCAGCTGATGAATTGAGTCCTACGTGTATCGATTTTTTCCCCACATTTAAAATTTTAGGTTAAAATAAAGCGGGCAAATTTTGGAAAATGATTAGAAAGTAGGAATAAAAAGTTATGTCAAAAGCGCTGAGTGTAGAAAGAAAAAAAGTTTTATAATTCCCACAGAAATACCGACACACATAACCTCAAAAATCACCGGTCAATATAGTTTAGTACCTGCAGTGCGGCACTACACATAGGTAGCGCTTCTAAAAATTCTGTCTTTTTTCTTGTAATCTTATCAATTTGATCAAATAAATTTTGTATTTATTTCGATATTCGGCACCCAACAAACCTGCCTTAGTGCTTCCTTATCCATGTTCCAAAATTCCAGAGCGTTATTCCATTTCCTTAGGAAATGGCGTTACAGAGCTGTATAATGCTGCCGATAACTTCCAGTTTTATTTTCTCAATAATAAACTTCTTGCAATTTTTTTTTTGTTTTCAAGTAGACATATTAGAAACAAAAAAAGTTATCTTACATGGTTCGATTAATCTATAAATTTGGTCACGTGACCCGGTTGATCCATGGCCTTAATAGAATTAATTTATGTTCATTCATACAGTCATTAATTGTGGGCACGTAAACGGTGATAAGTTATTCAATTGCATGCCTAATAATTGCTAAAAACTTCTACAACTGAGGAGTTCGAATCTAAGCTTGTGATTGTAATTACTTTCTTAAAAAATTGACTGTTAAAAAGTTACTTTCTTTGCAAAGTGCTTTATCCGTAACCAGTTATTGATAGAAAATATTATTAAAAATTTAAAAAAAACCTCGTTTTAAGCAAAACCCTACACGTAATACGAAAAAAATTTTGGGAATAAATTTAGTAATTTGTATGTAAAGGACATAAAACAGATTTGTTGTGTAGAGAAGGTTAGCTTTTGTTCGGTGGTAAACTATTAACATTTTATTATTTGATATCATTCTGACTATCAGAGAAGTGCGCAAGCTGCTTTCTACAGCGTTTTTTTCAACGATAAGAGAATGTGGTTAGGATAAGGAGGAAGCATAGGTTCGTGAGCTGAACGCGAGATACGAAGTTGCACCTTTCGTCTATCTACACGCGGCTGCAATCGTAGAGTACCGATATAACTTTATTGCCCTCCACACAGCCAATAAAGTACCGCTTAATGGTTCAGAGATTGATTTTGGTCGGAGAAGGCTCACGATAAAATCGCCGTTCAGCCACGTAAAGTGACTTTTTCTACAATGCTATAGAATCGGAAAGAAACTGAAAAACGAATTGAGAGTAACGATGTGCGATAAAATCGATGGCACGAGTGTATGAACTTGGTTTGCGGAAACTATACGTGATTTTTGAACAGTTTAAGTTATTAATTGAGTATCCTAATCACATTTATACCTGATATTAGAACGCATTTTCTTCAATAATATTTTTAAAAAACTTAGAAAAGCTGAAAGTATCTTTTAGATATGAAGTAGGAAATCCTATGTTTTTTGTGAATACTTTGCTCGCAAAAAAGTTTTTATGGTTCGCCCGCGGCTATTATAGGTTATGTGAAGCTTTTAAACTGATTACATTAAACGCAACACGATAAGTGTGAAAGACCATATAAAACGGAGAAACATATAAACGAGGAAATCGGGATTGATTACTAGAATTTCTGTAAAGAAATTTCATATTTGGTTTTTCCCAATAAACAAAAGAGAGTTTAATGCGGCTTAGAAGTGATTCCTGGATTTTAGTAATCCTTCCTAATCTGCGCCTGATTCTCCTCTGTTTATTGAGTTATCATTTGTGAAGAACTAAATGTAATTTTTTTTTTCAGAAATTCCAGTAATCAATTCCGATTTCCTTATCTTCATTAATCTCCGTAAATTCAAAGGAAGACACTGAGCTTCTAAAGTCGTGTCAAAAATCTATCTTAACCCTCTGCCTGTAATAATGACTGTTACCGTCAAATATCGTCAACCGGAATCTACGGAAACGAAATAACCAATCGCACTGCTCACTTACACAAACTCTTCTGTGTTAGTGCGATTTAGACGCGTATGTGACTACCAGTGCTGTATCGTATTTCCATGTGTGATTGTTTCGAGTCCCCTATCGAAAAAAATTTATAATTTCAACCACATGTTACGTTTTAGCAGTCTAAAATAATCAATCAGTAATAAAATTCAATATTATAACCAAACAAATAAAAATTTGACGCCTAGAGAATCGAAAATAAAGGAAAATGTTTATCAGGATGTTTAATCATATGATGACAGAAATTCGTTGCACTAGATCGAAATTACTACTCCTGCTTAGAAAGCTGTATTTTTCTGCAGCAAATCAAGATCGTGTAGTGAAGACTCCAATAAGCTGCCTTACGAGATATTTTATGAAATTCAGCTGTCTGTAGCCACGTGCGGTGAGTAGTGGTCGATTTGATAGGTAGAAAAATATGAAACTGTTTATGATGGAAGTGCCGATGATAAAATCAAATACATGTTTTTTTTTATTTAATTCAAAATTCTCTAAACATAAATGTATAAACATTACAATATCGAAAAAAATTATACCTTCTTCATTAGGAAGCTTTTCATATCTAAACAGATTATAAATTTAAAGAACGCGAATTTAATTAAAATGGTTTTTTCGTGTAAACACCAACTTTTCTCAAAATGAACAGTAATTCTAGTTCCGCCGAATTAGAAATTAATTTTGATGCTTCAAGTGATAGTGATTATAGTGATTCTTCAGAAAATGGGGACAATGTACTAATTTGAAATACAAAAGTTTACATTGAACGTGTAACGATTTATTATTAATTCTTTTTTATAGGTGATCTCACAACTCTCAATTTATTAAACAATTTGATTATAATTTGATTGTAAATTATTGATAAAACATAAAATGACTAGCACGGATTAAATAATCGTACAAGGACTAGTTTGACATAATATGATGCTAAAATACAATATTACATAAAGTTGATTTAATTTCACACACACAAGAGAACGCACGTTATAAATTTTTACTTTACAAACCGTCGTGAAGAACAAACTTAACATACCTCAATTTAGTCGAAGCGATGTAGCGTTATAATTTTATGATGTATTGATCTTTTCTTATTTCCAGTTTAACGATGGTTGTTAGACAATCAATCTAGGAAAAATATGGATATGCTATTTCATTTGAAGCGTTTGAGTATCGAGGCGTCCCTTCCAACTCAATATTCAATCCAAGATTGTAATCCAGATCCCAATGATCAATATTTTGTAATAATCAGCTTATTTAAAATCCTTAAATTCAAGTAGACTAGGATACAAGAGTATTCATCTCTTATTTGCTTTACAACTTTCAGATTCAAACGCCGCTACAATTAACATTTGTATAATTGATTATGTTTCACTCTTCAAACTCTATATTTAAAAGAAAGTCACTTTTAAAAAAAAGCTTACCTGGCGATGTTTTAACACACATATATATATAAACAATTTTATATTACAATAAATCGCCACACGGCGTTTAGGAACCTTCTATCAAATTACTGTTACAATAGTAGTTAGATTGCTTATGAGCCTTCAATTTGGCAATCGCGATTACTTAGTCCGCGTATTCCCTTCCCTTCCTCCTATCTCACGTGACTCACATTTGGAAGAAATAAATATATTATTGTTAATATAACGGCAGCTATACAGAGCGCTTATAGACATGACGTAGAAGTATATAGAATCACCTTACAAACGTAACAAAATGATCAAATAATTTACAAAAAATTTCTTTTCCTTCTTTCTAGACGATCAATTTTACACACTGGTATCAACTAAGGCAAATAAATATGCTCAGTATCAATAAGGATTAGGCCGAAAAAAAGATGAAAATCGTCATGAAGTTAGTGGTAGAGAAGTTGAAGTTTACGTAGGAATTTCAATTTATATGGGGATTGTTGATCTTCTTCAAACTGAAGATTATTTTTCACCTGACTTGTGTGACTGTGCGCTTGTGCAAAATGCTATGACCTACATGAGAATACTAACTATTAATTCCAAGAAGTATTCTCTTTGGACATCGAACCACTCCCATGCAAACCTAACACAACACGAAATTGTTCTGAAATCAGTAAAAATAATTAATTTATGGTCACATAAACTGCCGGAAAAATACCGAAAATGTTCACTCCAGTAAACGGAGAAACTTTCACGAAAAGGAATTATAAGAGAATCCCAATCACCATTTAACTCCCCACTGTGGATAGTACCCAAAAAAGGTAATAAATTACGAATGGTCATCGATTACCGGAAAATCAATTAATATACGAATCAAGATGCATATCCGTTACCCGTAATAGACGATATATTTGATTAGCTTGGTAGAGCAAAATTCTTTTCAGCTTTTGATTTTTCAGCAGGATTCCACCAAATGCCAATGAAGGAAAGCGACAAGAAGTATACAGCCTTTTCTACATCCCAGGGACATTTTGAATACAGCAGAATGCCTTTCAGATTAAAGAATGCTCCAGCTACATTTCAACGAATGATGGACACTGCATTTAGAGGATTAAGAGGCACAAGATGCTTTGCCTATATAGATGACATATTATTTTAGAAGATGATCATCCCGATAACGCTACTCATGATCCTAGCAGCCAATAGCTATGGGAACTACACTATAACAGCACTTAATGGAAAACAGGGCATTGTACATCCTCAGATTCTTATACCTGCCATATTAAGAGCTACAATTCAGGAATTTGAAGAAAAAAAAGAACTCGTTTTCACTTCGACCCAGACGAAAACAACTACCAACACATTATAGACATCAGCCAACTATCAGTTGCTATAATTGAAGGTCCATTCTCTTGTTTTAAAGATCCCAATCATTGAGAAAGAAGAAGGACAAATCAAAAGAATAATCCCTATCCCTGACCTTGTACAAAACGTATACTTTTCCATTATCTTGGACCATGACTATATAATCAAGTACAGAGACTCTTACGTACTTATAGATAAAGAAACCATTAAGGATTGTAAAACTGTAGCCGAATGTAAAATTTGCGAACGAATACAGCCTAGTATCAAGTTATTAGACAGTGAAACTTGCGAAGCTACCCTATTTAAAAGATACACTGAAACCAAATGTAAAACATCACTGTTCTCATTACACAAAGAAACATTTATACCCATTTTTAATGGATACATAGTAATGCCAGTTAAACCAACGAAATTGGACATTGATTGCGAAAGCTTTTTAAAACATGAAATTATATCGAAGCCTTCGCTACTCCAAGAGAACAACTGTAAGGTTTATAACGAATTTATACTTTATATTTTAAAGGCACCCAACAATCCCTGTCAACCGAACGATTAAATGTAACCTACGAATTTAGGCACCCAAGTCGAAATTTAGATAAACTAAGAAATCGGTTAATTCAGTCACCCAAATTAATTGAAAATAAGAAATTACAACAAGCGCGTTTGAGCTTAAATGACACCTAAAATATGTTTCGAACTATAGCTTAATATAGGCGAACAGAAACATGGACAGAAACGGCATTAGTATACCTAAATTATATTTAGGATACACTGCTTCAGCCATAGGAACACTATACCTAGCGCATAGGATAGGTCTTTTAGATCTTGTAAAGAATTGTATTCCTAAAAAGATATGTTTATTCTGCGTTAAAAACAAAGTTGAATCTTCGACACATGTAATAACTTATAATATATGCCTTTCTTCCGAGAGTGTATAAGGCGTGGCACTGGGCCTTGGTGGCAGTTCAATTCAGTTTCACATTATTCTTCAACGACTGTACATCGTACCTGTGTCGAATAAAAAAAGGCTGAGCATCAGTTAGATGACTCAGCAGTATTTCAAAACCATAAACATCTATTTTTTACTCATAACACATTAAAGGTCTCTAAAAATATATATTATTACTCGTAGTATAATTATAAAAAACCAATCTTTTATTCAATCTCAAAAATACTAGAGCTTTCCGTTCGTTCTACTTTACGCTTCAATCAAGAGTTGAGTAAACCGCGAGACGCAAGACTCGTTCCACCAGCTATATCTATTCACGCAGGAACAAATGAAATCAATCTGCGCCTTGGACATACATAAGCATTTTTACATTCTCATCATGGATGAGAAGGTATTGGTTTTATGTGAAAAATGACTTTCGAAATTTTCATCAAATCTTTACGTTTTGAGACCCCCTGAGTCAGAAAAAATGGTTTTTACGAAAGTGTCTGTCTGTCTGTCTGTCTGTCTGTAGGTCGTGTGCGGCATAACTCTCGATAGAATTATCAGATTGAATTGAGCTTTGGTACACTTTATCGGAGCCGAAAAAGTAAGGACAACTTCGTTAACCAGCCACATCCAATCAAAATTGAGGGGTTGAGCACTACTTTTGTGTTTTTGAAAATAATTTTTTGAAAAAATCAAAAATTTCAATACTGGTTTTAGATAGTGCTCATAAATGTCTAAAAATTATCCTGATAACATTTTTTGATTAAATCAAAATTAGAAATGTTACAGCATATTCAAATTCGAAAAAAGTCAATATCAAAATTCCATTTTCCAGTTAAATTATACGAGATACGAAAAAACGTTATAATACAATATTATTGAATAAATAAAGACCTACAAATTTGAATTGTAACATTTTTTCATAAGATGCATATTTTTCTTTTTAATTAAAAAAAAAACTATTGAAAATCCAAAATTCAATTTTTTAACAATAATATGTAAAATAAGAAAAAAACGTAAGAATACAAAGTTGTTAGTTTCAAAAAGATCTACAAGTTTTGTCTCACACAGTTTCTGATAAAAGATATATTTTTCGTTTCAATTCCAAAAAATACGATTAAAATTCAAAAATTCCATTTTTTAGACAAAATATGTGAGATACAAAAAAAACTTTGAGATGAAAAATTGTTTGGCTAAATAAGGTCTACACATTCTTATCGAGAAATTTCTCGACAGGATGTATATTTTAATTTTTTGATTTTTAATATTGAAAAAATTCGATTTGTTTCACCAAAATATGTGAGATACGAAATAAGCGTTGTTCTGCAAAATCGTTTCCTTAAATAAAGTCTACGATTGTTTTTCCTTTTTGAGATATTTGGAAGAAAATAAATTTATCTATAATCATGTAATTTATTAAAAAGTTACAAAAATGCATACAGAAAATCGAGCGCGAAGCGCGAGTGTCATGATGAGAATGTGTTCCTTAAGGCCGATAGAGCCTTAAGTAAATTGAATTTCCTGTTTCACTTAAATTCAAAAAGAAATAGAGTGACTTTGAGAAAATGACTAACTTACATCATCTTTAATATCATTAAATTGGTTTGAGCTTCAGTATTAAATTATAAGAAATAAACTTAAACGTATGCCAAGAGCACAAGACCGAGCGCGAAGCGCGAGGTCCAGAAAGAACGGAGCGCGAAGCTCGACGATCGAATCGCGCGCCCTAGGCGCGGTCAAACTTGCGAGCGAAGCGAGCTGCGCGCGAAGCGCGCAATGAGAATGTACCCGCGAAGCTGGCAGATTTTTTAATTTAAAAAACGTGTTGAATTTTCAGCATACTGATGTTTCACTTTATTATATTGTATTTAATAATCGAAATCAATTATAAGCATACAAAATACAATTACAGTTTATTTTAGTAGGAAGTTATTAATTTGATGCTAGTAGATTGAAGTTAACGTTCCTGTACAGAGAATTTTGGTTGTCGATACTTTCTTGAATTATCATCGACTCTTGGATATGACTAGTCTATGAGGATTTCGACAACTGTTTTAGAAGCTTCCATTTAAAGATGTACGGAATTATTGAATTCGTCGATGAATTGTTTTACAATTTCAGTCCTATCCAAAAGTCAATTGCATGTGACTGTAATAAGAATTTTTATTTCCATTCCATCTGAATCTTTCGTTACTTTTAAGGTATAAAAACTATAGTCAATTCATTATTTAAAAGTTTCACATAATCTAGTTATATATATTCTTTAAGTTTAATAAATTCTTGATTCATAATTTTTTCTCAATTCATTCATAATTACTTCTTAATTTTTCACTCAAACGGGTATTCTAGTCTAGAGGCTGTGATTTAACTGGTTTTTCAAACTTGGATAAAATAAAAACTGTTGAGCATATGAACAAACGACTTTCAACTTATTGTTTAGCAGGATTTAGAGAAGAAATATCGATTTATTTAGTGCTGAAATGTTTATTATTATACAAATAGCGTTGCTACAAAGATAGATAAGCCTGCAAAAAAAAATCGCTCCATGGCTGACGCGATTTGACGTGATTGGTGTATCTGAAACAAACAATTCAACCAGATTTATAAAGAGTATGCACGTCGCTATCGTCGGAACTAAAAAATATGGAAAATATTATTAAATAAAAAATTGGCGCCATTTGAAATGTTAAATTTTGATTTTGAACTAATTTTTCTTTTAAATCAAACTGAAAAATATATATAAACAAAATTAATTTCGGTGATTTTAGTTCGGACGAGAGTTATACGTTCATAAAACAAGCTGTTAAAATTTGAGCGTAATTGAACTAGGATTTCTTGGCCATACATTGCTCCTTCCTCCTTTCCGAAGAAATCATTTGAAGTTGAAATCTCTTCCTTCCGTTGAATTTGCGCCTGTTTCGCATCGTCAGTCATCCGATGCTCAAAGCGTGTGACGCGCTCGTTGTTGCCTGATTCAGCATAGGAAAACGCAGTCGGTCCAATGGAAATTCCCATACTCTCCATTACTTTTAGAATATACGTGAATCCTTCGTTGAAATGATTGCAGCAAGAAAGTTGGAAATTTCCACGAATTTTCCTCCTGAATGTAAATGCTTCGGCGAAAACGTCCATATCAGCGAATTAAGAGATTCATTGTTGTTCTGGTTTTCTGCTCCTAAACATCTTGTTAAAAAATGTTCTGTAGTTAGTGCCTCATAAATCGGCTTGATGACTCGTAGAACCTTGTCAGTAAAAGGTGGGTCATGTTTAAATGATTCGAGGGTTCCCTTGACAGTGGCCTGTTTCCAATGACACCAACTATTTTCACCTGAAGGACAATAGTCATGTTTGGGGTGCTCGTCGGTGGGACTTTTGTGA
Organism: Diplolepis rosae; assembly: GCA_030998225.1. Classification (NCBI taxonomy): domain Eukaryota; kingdom Metazoa; phylum Arthropoda; class Insecta; order Hymenoptera; family Diplolepididae; genus Diplolepis; species Diplolepis rosae. Next base: position 980,895 of record JAPYXD010000171.1, read on the forward strand.
TAAAAGGTTGCCCAAATTGCTTTTTGCATCTATTCTACAGAGTTCGAATGCCGAAGAATTACAAGTCCATTATAAACTGTCAGGTCCCTAATTATTTTATCAGTTAATTTTCCACGCTCTTTACCGCCGATACCTTTGTTTGTTTTTTAGCATTTCTCAGTCTCGTCCCCATTCTCTTTACGACATGACCAACACATTCTTTCTTCTGAACAGTTACTTCATTGCCATAAGGAGAAATATCGCAAATACCCTTAAAAGTTTTGCTATCTCCAGCGCCGATGTATTTTTCTTAGCAAACGCCATGTTTTTCTTTAGGCCTCTTGAAAATTACAACTATCGCATCGATCTCCATTTGACCTGCACTTCCTGAATGATTTTCCGAGCATTCATTAACGTGATTCTCCTGCCACGCTTCAAACGCTACTGGATCACTGTTTTTTTTACTTTTCCACAAATTGCAAGCTTGTAAAAACCTCACATAGCCGTGGATACCATTATCTGAATGGCACTCGACGTAAGCTCATTTCCATCTTCAGAAGAAAATACCTCTAAAGTAAAAACAAGTTTTAATAAACACTTCAATGAAAAAGAATTATGATTATTACTAATGACTTCCGTAAATAAACATCCTCTAAAGGATTATTAACTACTTTTAAAATCATTTAACTCATCGAAAGAAAAATATCGACTTTAACCTTGCTGTATACATTTCTGTAACTTTCTAATAAATTACATGATTAAAATAATTATTTTTCTTCCAAATATCTCAATAAAAAAAACAGTTGCAGATTTCATTCAAGCAAACAATTTTGCATTTCAAGGCTTATTTCATATCTCACTTATTTTGGTTATAAAATGGAATTTTTTATTTGAAGTGTTTTTTGTAATAAATTTTTTCATATGTTATAATTTAGGACTGAAGAGTACCGTATTGGTGAATTTAGTGTTCTTTATTTTTTTTAAAATAATGAGTGGCACCGCTAGCTTATCGTTAAGTTGGCATGACCACACTAAAAAAAACACGAAGATGTGAATTAAAATCACTTAGCAATGTATCAGAATTTAGTGTTCAACTAGTGCTCTCAAAATTCCCTATTGAAAAATTTACGACACTGTTACATTTTTAGATTAGTTGTACTGATGGCCAACCCATACGCTATCACTATCTTACATGGAGTCGACAACAGCAAATGAAAAAGCACATTCGTCAATGCCTTATAATTAAGGGCTTAATTAGTACTTTCAAATACCCGTGTGGAAGTCAAACTCGGAAACTGATCGAGATCCGGAGGGATAGCCCTAGTTGTAACCGGGAACCCGCCAGAAACGTCACGCTGGTTTGGTTATGTTCCCGACACGAAGGCTGGTCAGGAACCAGCCGGGCTACCAGCCCTTTTCTGGCTGTTTTTTTAGGGGGGTTCTTAGTAGCATTGAAGTTTCACTTGATTCATCATTGGACTCATCACCACTGTATTCTTCGTCAATTTTTCAAACTCTTCTGTCGGGACCAGCCCAGAGAGAGAACAAAAACCCAAAGGGAAGTCCCATAACTAAACACCCCAACCGAACGTCGTGGGAGAGGGTAATTAATTTTGATACCTGCTCGACGTTAACCTTAAAGGTCAGCGCAGAGCCTACTAAGATACGTAAAAGAACACAAAAGAAAACAAACGACAAAGACCGCGCATTCGCTAAATGGTTCAAAGCACCCGAACACATGCCCTTAAGGAAAACTACTGCGTAACATCTTTGAAAATTTAAAAAAATCTTTAAACATCGTATAGGTTCACTCTGACGAAAGTTCCGGATTGAAATTCATTCCGAATCAATTCGCACTATTCCAAGCCATTCCGGAATCTGATTCCAAACTAAACCAAGTTATTCTGAATGACTCCAAAGCAAATTTTCAATCCGAATCAACCCGAAGCCAATTCAAAATCAATCTGAAATCCGAATAAATCCGGTCAATTTCGGATTCATTCGGATTGAAAGTTTGGACTGATTCCGATTGGTCGGAATAATTCGGATTGATTTTAACTGGGCCTCTGATTAATACGGATTAAAACTGGCTTCAGAAACAGATTTCTGAATGGATCGCATTGGTTGGGAATAAATTCCCAATCCGAGACTTTCGCCAAGGTACTTGACTAGAGCCCGACTAGTTCCCGGTCAGTTTCTGACAATAAACTTCATCCTGGGTTGATTCTGCCGGTGCCCGACTTGACCCGGTCTGGTCACGAGTCAACCCGGACGATTCCCACCCAGTTCCCGGCCATGCAATACGGCCCGAGTTTGCCCGACAGGGATCCGACCAGAAACCTTTTTGTAATGGGGATAACTGGGGCAATTTCCACACGGGTAAGCATATGGTATTATGAAATTTCTAACTTTTTAATTTTTTAAAATAATGAGTGGCACCGTTAGCTTAATGTTAAGCTGGCATGACCATACTCAAAAATACTTAATGATGTTAATTATATTCACTTACCAATGTATCAGAATTTGTTTTAATCAAACAAAATGTATATAAAGTTAAGCAGTTAGACTAACCTTGAGTAAAATTGTGATTTTGTGTATAAGAGTTATTGTTTTCCTATTTTTTCCTTTTACGTTTTCTGGGGAACCACATAACTTAAACGGCACACATTTTCATGAGAGGTTAACTTGTAAACTGAGTTATGTTTTGGCTTTTTAAAGCATGCATAGTGGGATGAGAGTGGAGGGTAAGATTTTTTTCTTATAGGGATTTGATTTGGAGAAAGAAAAAGTATGTGCTGGAGATGGCTGGACTGTTGGGACAATGAGAGAAGACCATAAACTGTAACCGGAGACATAACGGTTTTGTCAGCATATTTTGGATTTTCCAGAGAGTTTATGTATTCGTGTATTTCGGAATTTTAATGTAAATTTTGAATGGGGTTAAACTTGGTGAGATAAACTTATAAGTTTTCTGTATCAGTCCTTTGATTTACAGAATGTTAGGTACTGTCTACGTGGGTCATTTCGAGAATCATGGGTTTTCTGTAGTTATCAGACCTGTCTAGTATTATGACATCATCAAACTTGAATTTGTGATCTTGGTGCCATGCGTGCTTCATTAAGGCAGTTCATTTTTCTGGAGGGTTATAGACATCTTTTTGATGCTCATGGATTCTGGTTTTTAAGGGGCGTTTGGTCGTGCCTATGTAAGTAGCTGTACAATCAGAACTTTGAAATACTTATTATTAAATCGAAGCCCGAGTTCTCAGAAATAACTTAATAAATTTTTGATCAATTTATTATCACACCCTTCTAAATTATTCACGGCATTCAAAATGAAACCTATTTCGAAAGAATACATTTGATTGTAATGAAATAATATGATCTATTTTTTATTTCAGACAAGCGGTTCTCAATCACGTGCGCCTACGAAAAAAGATATCCGTCTTTTGCGCTGAGAAAACTTAAGTTTTGTTTTTGCGCACGTGGTTTTACTCTATTTATTTTGCTCTCAAATATTTTTTAACTTTCTTCTGTGCTGAAAAAATTTGTGTTTCTTTTACACGCAGACTTTTTATCTGTGGCTTTAAGACTATATACCGGAAAAATTGCTGGACTCTTTTTAGTTATTCCCGAAATCGTATAGTATTCGTCTTGTTGGATACGTTTGAACAGAAAATAAATTTTTCTTGTATCCTAGATTTAGGTACGAAGTTCCGGACTTCTTCCGAAACAAAGTTTCTCCGCGTAGTAGAATAAACCCCTTCACTGTCAGACGAAAAAGAACATATCGTGCTAAAAATGCCTTCGAGAAAAAATACTTCGAAATAACGTTATATTCCCAAGGTAAATGTTTTTGGGCTCGCTCAATCCAAATCTGAATTTGGATTTTCAAAATTCAAAATGGCGGATCCAATATGGTGGACCAAAATTATCAGAAATGTTTAGAATTTGATCGGAAAGTTCATATTCAGATTTTTGAAGTTGGTTAACTAAAAATGTAATATATCCAGTGTGGTATAACAAGTTCTTAGTAAACAAAAGATAAAAAATGGTAGTATTAGGGTATGTTACAGAGAATTTTTATGAATAGTTCTAAACATTTTTGATAATTTTTTTCTACCATATTGAATCCACTATTTTGAATTTTGAAAATCCAACATCATATTTGAATTCAGCGACCCCAAAATCTTTAATGTGCTCATACACTATTAAATCGGTTGACATTAAATTATTTTCTCTTGGGATACCCACATATGTCACGAAGTAAAAGTGGTGCGACATATATGTGTCACTGCCAGTAAACAGGTTAACCGATAATGTGGTGACCCGTATAGCAAGCAAAATTTTTGGTTGAATCAAGTAAATATTTTTCCCAGTTTATCAAATGCACTAATCCAAAAGTCAGGCTTTATAGAAGCCATGCATAACACTCGGATGGGTCTAAAACTTTTATAGGTTGGTCGTGACGCTACGCTGCGCTAAGGGCTCTTGTAGGTGTGTCAAAGGTGGTGAAGGAGGGAAAGTGGAACAGGGGGTAGAAGTCTATGTGTATATATCTAAAAGAAGCACCACTTTAAATTTCTCTAGAGATCTTCAGTGCCAGTACTTCATCCTTGCTAAGAACCATACTGCATTTTTTTCTGTAGGACAGTCCCCAATAGATAGTCATTTTCGGGATGAACTAGAGAGACTTTTATTTACGTGCCCACTTGCTAAAAAATTACTAATGAGGGTTTGAGCTTTCACTTTAAGTCATATGAACAAAAATAGTTTCGGAATATATCTACTTATATATTAAATATATGTCGTCGCTCCCAAAAACAATAAAAATTTGTTCTTAATAAATTAATATTTATGATTCTTTTATGTAAGGTCTTCTTGTTAGAGAGACCTTGAGTTTCGACTCTGATCCATGGTCCAAGAAGCCTCCTTACAGCTCCCTCGACGTCCTCCGACTGGGTAACAAGTCCGCGATCTTGACCTCGATCCGGGGGATAAGATGAAGAACAGTCCCGCTGGCTTCAACAGCCTCTTTGAAGGCGGTATCCAGCCGCCCTATGCCGTCTTTGGAACATTCCAGTTCCACCAGTAAATACCCACGTCGGCTTTGCCTACGACAATATTGGAGTGCAATCTCTGCACCGTCAAGAGCGCTTTTTGAATGCTTTTTCTGATCGGTAGGAACATATTCTTCTTGCTTGAGGAGAAGTCCTTTATTTCAAGCAGGACCTCCTTCAAGTGTAGTTGACACTTTTGCTTGACGGTTGTTCCTTCGAGACTATCCCTAGAACATTGTCCGTGACTACCTACACTACCGTCGGAAATTGTGCGCACGGTGCTTGTGAGCGCTATTAAAAATCACTGCTGATTTTGAACCTCGATATCTTGGTGAAAAAAAGTTATAGGACATATTTAAAAAAAGCAGTTGGAAAGCTTATAAAATTCCGCGTCTAGTGATGCTCAACAAATATTTTTTTGACCTTCTGAAAATAATACAGCACGTGAGGAGTAAAAAAGAAAAATTCTCTACCTCAACATCAACTTTTAGCATGGCCTAGGGAAAATGTTTCCAAAATCTGAAAATTATACGACATAGAGTCTAAAATCTTATCTTTAATTTAAGGGGGTCTTCTACCTTGTGGCTTCATTTTTGACACTGTTTTTTAAATATTAGTTAAAGGAAAACTAAAAACGCAATCGAGATGCGGTTTGTTGCATTCAACTTGTTTATTTAAATACATTTAACACTAATTTTACTGAAAATTTGCCGTCTTTGATTTGACCGTGACTTGACCTTGAAGTGTCCCTTGCAAAAAATGCATACACAAATGGTTGACACGATTCAGCTCATAAAAATCGTCTGAAACAAAAAAATCAAAATGATTTAGTTTTTTTATCACCTTGGCTATCGTTTGACAGATGGGATTTTCAAAATTTGAAAATTTCGCAGAACAGTCAACTTAAAAAAAAAAATTTTTTTTTTTTCCACGTTTTCGAGGTTAAAAACATCTGTAAAAATTGTTTAAATAAAAAAATCTAAAATGCATCTGTCAGGCGATAGGCACATGTTTTTCACAAATTTTGATATATAACTTCAATTAATCAATCAATTAGTTTCCGAGATATCATGTCAACCAGTTACCAAAACGCAACTTTTGGGAAATCGCATTTAAAGATATTCATGCATGAATCGCGGAGTGGAGCGGAGCTATATTTGACGGCTCTGGAAACCCCGAAATAATAAGATTTCAGCTATATCCTTTTAAGGGTATATTCCTATCACCTTCTGGGTTGGAAAATTAAAAAAAAAAAAAATCTAATTTTTTGAACCAACAAAGTAGAAGACCCCCTTAAGCCAAGAAAACTTAAAAAATATTCATGGGTACCCGAGATACGATTAAAAATGTTCAATCGTATCTGAGTTAAATTTTAATCGATGATCACGGTTCTCGGCCGGTTTGTTGCTCTTCTCCTTCGTTGAGGCAGAACCGAAATGGCTACGCACAAAGGTGGCGCTTAAGTGGAGCCCTCTTATATGTATTTTTGATTCTGTTCATTAGTAATTTTTATTTCTAATTATTCTAAATTTAAAAAAATATTTATTGTTATTTGTGATTATTGAAAATTATTCAAATCCAATATTATCCCCATATTAACGAATAGAACAATGATATGTAAACATTTTTTATTTCTTAAAATTCTTATAAACTAGAACATTAATAAAAATTTCAATAGTCATTATAAATATCAACTAAGAATGAAAGAAAAGGAAATAAAGGAAAAACATTCTTAGATCAAAGAACATATAAGAGAGCTCCACTTAAGCGCCACCTTTGTGCGTGGCCTATTCGGTCCTGCCTCAACGAAGGAGGGGAGCAACACGTCGACCGAGAGTCGTGATCGTCGATTAAAATTCAACTCAGATACGATTAAGCATTTTTAATCGTATCTCGGGTACCCATGAATATTTTTGAAGTTTTTCTGGCTTAAATTAAAGGCAAGATTTTAGACTCTATGTAGTATAATTTTCAGATTATGGAAAAATTTTCCCTAGGTCATGCTAAAAGTTGAAGTTGAGGTAGAGAATTTGAGAAAATCTTGAATTTTTTTTTTTTAACTCCTCACCGAGACATCGTGATTCAAAGTCAGCAGTGATTTTTAATAGCGCTCACAAGCACCGTGCGCACAACTTCCGACGGTAGTGTATTTAGTTTTGTATCCGTATTCAGTAGTAACCCTCGGTACAGGGGTCTTCTATCCACAACCCGAGGACGCGCCCGGTCGCCTGTTCTAAGGCCCCCTGATCGGTTTACGAGAAAACCAATGCAGTAGTTGAAAGTGTTTAGCACTGGTTTGTCTGAAGTCCGCGGCACTAATTATTTCTCTCCATGTATCAAATGATTCTCCACATAATGTCGTACTTCAAATGGCATCCGAAGATTTCAAGTACCCTGAATTCGACAAATGATTTTCAAAGCTATTGAAACTATTTCTAATAGTATGGTAATACTTGAGCCAGGAGTGCAAAGATGAAAAAATCAAAACCTCCACAAGTTGTGACAAATCCCACTCTTCAAGAATATTTTTCACAAAGTGGTGATAATGAGAGTAAGCTCAACTGATTTCAGTTCAGAAAAAACACTAATTAAGAGACATCAGACACTACAAAAGAAATGATTCACGTCCGCCATTGCAGGTTAACAATTATTTGATGATTTTTTGCGCATACGTCATTAGATTCTGCAATATTAGATAGTAGCTGCAAAATTTGTATGGTACGGTCTATAGTTTTAATGAGTAATCATTCAACGTATAAAATAAAAGTATTGTGTATTGAAGCTAAGTTGGCACCATTGTCCTCTATACTAACGTCGAGTTCGAGCGCGATCTGTCATTTAGTTTGTTCACAGTTCTCGATGCTGTCAGTTTGTCTCAAGTGTGTTTCGCGATTTTTCAAATGGATAAGAATATCCAACAAAGAATTTGTCTCAAATTTTGCATCGCAAATGGAATTTCGTGTGCGAAATCGCTGAAAATGTTACAGAAGGCTTACGGTGAATCGACATTATCAAAAACACGCGCATATGAGCGGTACAGTGCATTTAAAAGCAGTCGAGATGTGGTGGAAGATTTGCCTCGCTCTGGTCGGCCATCAACGTCTTCAGCTGAAGTTAACATCGCTAAAGTGAGGGTAATAGTGACTGGAAATCGTAATTTAAGTTTATATATATAATAATATATGAACTGAACTTTCTATGTCGTAAGAATCAATTCGTACCATTTTAAACGATTGTTTGGGCGTGGAACGCGTTGCTGCTCGACTACACTGAGAAAAAAATACTATTGAATCAATAGCATTTCTTTCCAAAAGCATGTATATCACGGATTCAAATCAATATGCTATAGAATTAGTAACATATTTATTGGTTCTTGTAGTATATTTTTATGAATTCATAGTATACAAGTATATGCTTTTGGAAAGAAATGCTTTTGATTCCATAGCATATGTTTCTCAGTGTAGTTCCGAAAGACCTAAATTTTCTTCAAAAACTCAACAAATATCATCGAACAACCACCGTATTCACCTTATATGGCTCCGGCCAACTTTTTTCTCTTTCAGAAACTCAAATTACCGCTTCGAGGCACCCGTTTTCAGTCCACAGAAGACATAAAAAAGAATTCGCGGCGAGAACTTGAATCGATTTCGAAAAATGCGTTTAAAAAATGTTTTGATGATTGGATTATTCATTGGCATAAGTGTATTATTTCGGGACGTGCCTACTTTGAAGTCGATAAAATAAATTTGGGTGAATAATAAATAGTTTGGGTTTTATTGACTAATTCTCGGTCCTTTTTTGACAGAATGTATATACATATATATACATATACGTATGTACAAACATATATGCATATGATAAATACATATATACATTTTTCTGGCCGTCATATTATTTGCATTATTTTTACTGGTGATAAAGCGTTTTGCTTTACAATAAATCAAAGTGTTCATCAAATAAGTGGAATTCATTGTGCATTATTGTACATACAGTAAAATTATCAACATCATCCAAAAGATTTCAATTGAATTAGTTTTCATGAATTCCTTACTATTGGGTTGTCCCAGAAGTAATTGCTGATTTTTTCATACAAATTGAACACATTTTAAATACAAGGAATGAACTTTAATCAATGATAAAGTTTCTATTTCGTTCAATGACCTTTTGCCATCTTTCTGGTAACTTCATGATTCTACGCTCATAGAACTTTTGGTCTTTATCGACAAAAAACTGAACCGAGTGCGATTTCACAGCTTCATCATCATTGAAAGTTTTACCACACCTTTTCAATCCCACCAAACAGACAGCACAATCTTTTTTTGATGAAATTCAGTTTTCGTTGTTGTTTGTAGTTGTTCATCTTACTTGGGCCATGATCGTTTTCGAACGACGTTATTGTAAACAGTCCATTTTTCATCACCAGTGATAATTCGTTTAAAGAAAAGGATCGAATTCATTGCGTTTAAGATGCAAATCACAAGCGTTGCTGCGTTTTGTTAAATGAGTTTCTTTCAATTCATGTGGGGTCCAAATATCAAGTTTTTTAACGAGTCCAAGACGATGTATATGATGATCGATTGTTGATTTTGGTATTTTTAACATTTCTTCAATTTTTTGAACAGTTACATAACGATCCGATTCGATTATGGCTTTGATTTGGTCATCATCAACTTAATTTGGCCGATCTGAACGTTACTCATCTTTGAGTGAAAAATCCCCAGAACGAAATTCATCAAACCAATTTCGACACTGTCTGTCTTTTAACGCTTCCTCACCATACACATCACGTAACTTTTCAGCAGCTTGTGCTGCGTTCTTTCCTTTACAGAAATAAAAAAGCAGAATATGACGAAAATTCTCGTTTTTACACTCCATCTTAAAGTTGATGTAAAACTAACAACTGTAAACGAAATTTCGCGCAATTTGTTTGTAAAGTAAACTAAAAGTGACAGCTATCAAATGCCAGAATGAAAAAATTATGACATTGAAAGGAGCCATTAAAAAATATGGTCAAAGGCATCTATATGTGGAATCGGCAATTAATTCTGGGACGACCCAATAAGTCTTGCATTTAGCAGATTTCATTATTGCATGTATTGTTTTTTATTACTCGAAATCACGCTTACCGTAGGTAATCGATTTATAAATCGTTTTCGAGTTTAGGTCTAAGAATAATCTCATCGAAAACGACTAATCTAGTTCAGAGAATTTGCGCGGTAACATTTACCACCTTTCCCATTTCTATCGGTCTAATACTCTATTCCACTGAATATCAATTCTGTTCAGCCCACTTGACAGCGTATCTGTTTTAAGTAATTTTGTATTTAAAATTTTAGATGGATCTTATTTTAATGCAGATGATTTCTTCATTACAGAACTAATGGAAGTCTAACCACAAACTTTTGTTCACTTCATTATTTTAAAATTCTAAATCGTGCATGGAGAAAATTTCTTGGTCAAGCTTTCCCAAATTTTTTGGCAGTGTTCGGATATCTGAACACTATAGAAGGGTTTACTTTCATTACAGAAGATTTTTCCAATACCATAGTTAATCTTAAGTGGCTTGAAGCTTGAAATTAACGGGAATGTCCATATTCACGAGAAATATTTTTGTATTGTTTGTTTTCTAGAATACTTTACAATATAATATTTAAATAAGGGAAATTATGTTCAGGTAGGGAAAGAAACGATTGAAGGGAGGTGTACGCTTGGAATTTTTGTATTATTGTTTCGTTAAAATGTGTTAAAAGCAAAAGAAAAAGATAGAATAAAAAATAAGAATTAAAAAGTAAAGATGAACCTACTGAGAAAGAAGTTCTAACGAAGAGGTTGAATGTGAAGTGAGGGATCTATTCAAGCAACGAAAACATTAACGTAGCAAGCAAGGCAGACCATCCAAAAGAAAACCATTAAGTGCTTCTATAGAATAGAAAAAAAAACAGATGCTGAAGAGCGGGATATACGTGTCTAGCAAGGGATGAGTCTTTCTTCGTTGGATCGTTTCGACGATACCATGCCATGCCGTTTCCATTATAAGATGGATCGTTCTCTCTGTCGTCTGCAACAGTGACGAGCACCCGCTACCCTAAGTTGTCATTAGGATTCCATTTTCAAAACATTCCATCAGATCACTATGATGGATCGTACTTCTCACCTACTTAACAGATATTGACACTACTCTCTACCAATGTAAGGCCCACCTGCTCTTAAGGGGAGAGCCTGGTTTAAGGGCATGCGATACATAAGAGATAAGCAAAATTTATATTTTAGGTTTCTACATGTTTGTGTCTAAAGTACATCCAATTTTCTTTCCAAAATTTTGAAAATGGTAGTGAAGATAAATACGGACGTAGATTGACTACTTTTGGTTCAAAAATTTTAAAATAGTTTAATTTTAGCAATATATATCGAAAACTTTTTTTCATTTTTGAAACTAAAATTAGTCTATCTACGTCCGTTTCTATCTTCTCTATCATTTCTCAAATTTTGAAACCAAAATTCAATGTATTTTGGATGTAAACATGTAGAAACTGAACCAAATTGTTCACAAGAACTTGCTATTTTTCTCATTTATCACATGCGCTAAAGGCGCCAAAATTTGCATGATGTTTTGCAATATCTTTTTAACTGTAAATTATATGAATTAATTCGAGAACTTTTTAGCTGTGTAATTAGAGATGAAAACTTCTGGAGAAAATTGTTTTCATTGCCGATTAATCATGTTAAACAATACAAATGGGTAATTGTTCACGGCACCACGCTGCTGAAGACCTCTCTACTGTATACATGATGGCAGTCGCTCTATTAATCTAAAGCATATGAACCGTAATAATATAATACTCGATCGTCGCGCTGCGCGCTCCGTTCTTTCTGGACCTCGCGCTTCGCGCTCGGTCTTGTGCTCTTGGCATACGTTTAAGTTTATTTCTTATAATTTAATACTGAAGCTCAAACCAATTTAATGATATTAAAGATGATGTAAATTAGTCATTTTCTCAAAGTCACTCTATTTCTTTTTGAATTTAAGTGAAACAGGAAATTCAATTTACTTAAGGCTCTATCGGCCTTAAGGAACACATTCTCATCATGACACTCGCGCTTCGCGCTCGATTTTCTGTATGCATTTTTGTAACTTTTTAATAAATTACATGATTATAGATAAATTTATTTTCTTCCAAATATCTCAAAAAAGAAAAACAATCGTAGACTTTATTTAAGGAAACGATTTTGCAGAACAACGCTTATTTCGTATCTCACATATTTTGGTGAAACAAATCGAATTTTTTCAATATTAAAAATCAAAAAATTAAAATATACATCCTGTCGAGAAATTTCTCGATAAGAATGTGTAGACCTTATTTAGCCAAACAATTTTTCATCTCAAAGTTTTTTTTGTATCTCACATATTTTGTCTAAAAAATGGAATTTTTGAATTTTAATCGTATTTTTTGGAATTGAAACGAAAAATATATCTTTTATCAGAAACTGTGTGAGACAAAACTTGTAGATCTTTTTGAAACGAACAACTTTGTATTCTTACGTTTTTTCCCTATTTTACATATTATTGTTAAAAAATAGAATTTTGGATTTTCAATAGTTTTTTTTTAATTAAAAAGAAAAATATGCATCTTATGAAAAAGTGTTACAATTCAAATTTGTAGGATTTTATGTAGAAAATAATATTGTATCATAACGTTTTTTCGTATCTCGTATAATTTAACTGGAAAATGGTATTTTGATATTGACTTTTTTCGAATTTGAATATGCTGTAACATTTCTAATTTTGATTTAATCAAAAAATGTTGTGGGGATAATTTGTAGAGATTTATCAGTACTATCAAAAGCCAGTATTGAAATTTTTGATTTTTTCAAAAAAATATTTTCAAAAACACAAAAGCAGTGCTCAATCCCTCAGTTTTGATTGGATGTGGCTGGTTAACGAACTTGTCCTTACTTTTTCGGCTCCGATAAAGTGTACCAAAGCTCAATTCAATCTGATAATTCTATCGAGAGTTATGCTGCACACGACCTACAGACAGACAGACAGACAGACACTTTCGTAAAAACCATTTTTTCTGACTCAGGGGGTCTCAAAACGTAAAGATTTGATGAAAATTTCGAAAGTAATTTTTCACATAAAACCAAGACCTTCTCATCCATGATGAAAATGTAAAAATTATAAAACTTATCAGTATTGAAAAAATTGTTTGATTTTTACTAAAAGAATTTATAGCATATTACACTACAAGGACAGAAAGTTGAGATTCCTGCACTGCGCGCCATAATAATTATAATCATGGCTCGCAGTTCAGGGCTCTCAAATTTCTGCCCATGTAGTGTATACTATTTTTCTTTCTACCCGGTCGAAAGTACGAAAACAATTGCATTGGAATATATTTATGCCTGCTCCGACATTTGCGGCACAAGCGGAGCGAGTGCTGCTGGTCGGGGGGGGGGGGGGGGGCCTCAAATACATCTATAAATTAAGGTTTAGATTTCTATTTTCTTGTTTGCATCTTTGGTAATTATCATAGACTAGCATGTATCTGTCAGCGGACTTTTTGGGTAAGGTGTCAGTTTCTATTATTAATTGTGCTTCAGTTTCAAAGTTTTTATTAATTTCTTCTTCATCTGTCGATTCATCAGATGATATGTCATTCATTTTTTTATTTTTATTTTTGTTACACTTCAGTCGCTACTATTACTTTCTAAATAATATCCACTAATTGCCTCTAATAAGCATTAGCAGAGAGCTGACAAATTTTGACGCTTGAGGTTATTGACGTTTTTACTCCCGTTATTATAGAGGGCGCGCATATAGCTTGACCAATGCATGAAAGTTAGACTTTCTGCCGTGAAATTGGTGCCGAAACCACGTACTTTCGACTAAGGTAGTGAGAAAAAGTTGATTTGCAAACAAAAGTTGTTCAATATAATTTTCTATGAGATGATTTTAATTCAAATAAAAACTATACTAATAAGCTTCAAATTAAGCCTCATTTTATAAAAATCCCTTGAATAGAATTCTTTTAATCGTGAACGCAGTGTCAAAAATTGTTGTTCTGAGAAAATCGCGTTTAAACTTTATACTTAATTACGTACTTCATGTACGTGCGGTCTGTCAGAGGCTGTAGCTACGAAAGTACTTCAAATTTTGAAAAAAAAGTGGATGCAGCCTCAAATCAGCTGCAAAATATTTTTCTTTTTTCTGAAAAAAAGCTATTGAATGCAAAGTAAATCTCAGTATACAGAAACGGCTTTTTTTAAATCTTAAGGACGTTCTCGTGCCCGTGGATGTGCTCATTCTACTCTATCATAGGTAGTGGGATTACTGTTAAGCTTTCTAACCGAATGAGTTGAGCACCGTTTATGCGCAAAAGTAACAAAATGTGTCTTCTGCGTCGATTTGTGCGATTTGACAACACCGCTTTCCTGTCTCTCATATCGAGTCGAGAGCATATGATATGAGAGAGGTTATATTATGAGTTTATTGACAGTTTGTAAATACTAATAAGATGTCTAATAAATTTCGAAAAAAATGGATTTTTTATTTCACAAAAATCGACGAATTACAAAACCTTTACCATGCAATTAGTGATGTTAGAATATTAGAAAAAATTGTTCATGCTTCCAAGAGTGAAAAAAATCTCATAAGCTTTCAAAAGTCTTATTATGTATGTTACAATAAGATTCTGGACAGTAATAGAGTTAATTTTAATTTGCAATTTTTGACTAAACTACAAGGCATAATTTCCCTTACATTTTTAAAGAAATTGGCTAAGCATAACATTACGTATAAACAAATCAAAATTACGAAAGACCAAAAAGTTGTATCTAGATTAGTCGAATTCTTGAAGACTGAAAAAACAAATGGTTTTTGAAAAATTGTTGCTTATTCCTAAGCTAAAACTGAAAAGTATTATAGTAAAACGAGCTTTATTAGTTTTGTATGTAATTATAAATGTTGACTTCATTAAACATTCATCTTTTTATTTTTAAGTATTTTGTTTTAAATATTTCCAAAACAAAAATCATAAAAAATTGAAGAAAGTAAACGAGCTTTATTACTTTTTATAAATGATTATAAACGTTATAAGTAAATACAAGAAGAGTTTATTTTTCATTCGTGTTGTTTATTCACAAGCTTCTAAAATTTATTTTACCTGTATCGATTAATTGCAACACCATTCAATTTACACAAACGTCTAACTTCGAAAATAAGGCATTCGTACGAATCGTACGGCTCGCGGTAAGCGTACGCGTGCGCTGTTGATGCGGTATTGCCAACTCACCACACTTGCTTCAGCAAGCCGGCTAAGAATTTGTGCAACTGCGAGTTTCAACAACGTATATTGACAATTATGTTGCAAAACCTGAAGTCGGAAAGTTTGTTAGTTTATGACTTATGGCCTTATTAACAAATTAATAAACAATTAATAATTTATAAACTTATAAAAGTTTATAAATTTATAAACAAATTTCCCTTAGTTGCAAAATTGACTTTTTTTATTAAACAATGATGATTTTCTATGTAAAATAGTGAAATCTATCGATAAAAAAATCAGCGTCACTATATCTACTTCTCAGGTCCGTACAGGTTAATTGTTTATTAATTTGTTTATAAGGCCATAAGTCATAAACTAACAAACTTTCCGACTTCAGGTTTTGCAACATAATTGTCAATAATAAAAAGTATTCGGACGTTGTTGAACGGCGCGATATGAGTAAACAAAGCCTTTGAATGATTGTTTATTTAAGCGTCATAAACATTATCTATTATTATTCATAACTTTTGACCTAATTAATATTTTTTTACGGTCAGCACCTAGTTTTGTAGGGTTTTTTATGAGGAAAAAAAAGTTATAAAACTATTTTCCGATAAAATGAAAAAAATCAAAGATATAAGCGAAAAACCTGAAATTTCGTTGAAAAATTATAAATAATCGTAATTTAAACAATGGCGTCCATCGATTTGACACTACGGGAAAAGATATGTTGTTTCACTCATTTTTTTACGCCTAAACTCAATTTTTCAGCCTGCTCCAAGAAAACATCGCGAAAGGCTGTTTTTTGGACTATATCGCCTGGAATATATTGCCCTATTCGCATTCTCTGTCTTAATTTAAACTTTGCAATCGTCTTTTGAAGCCTGAAATTGCATAGAATAAAAAATATAATATTGAGAAATGTATTTTATGTGCCTCCGGCGCGTAAACTCGTTTTTTCGCTACAGTTAAGAGTAACGCAATGTTGTGTATTGCGCTACAGAGGAATGCAATGTAAAAATTGAACTGCGCATGCGCCTATAGCCATAAAGCGGAGCACAATCTTCTTCTTTTTCTTCGTACAGCGTTAGCACCCTACTGACAAAGCCTTGTATATTTGAACTGCGCATGCGTCTATTGAAATCCGTTACTACTACACAAGATCGATAAAATCAAAATGGCCGGGACTAGTCGCGAAATTTCAAGTGTAATGACTAGCGCCGCAAACAACTACAATACTTTCTTTTTTCGCAGGACTGATCGCGCCTCGGATCCGTCTCGGCTTCGATCTCCTGCGAGCATTGTCGCTCGTCGCGCAAGAACCCTCATTGTGCCCCCAGGCACGTAATATACTATTATAAGTAATGATGATGCTTTCAGCATTAAATGTTTTTAAAATAATGGTTGTTGAATATACATTTTCAGAAAAGTAGATTATTGATGATGTGGTAATTATGTATTTTTTATTGATTTCTCAAAATGCGTATTGTTTCTGTGTTTACAAAAAACATAATCAAAACTTTGCTAAAGGTCGTTAAAATCATTGTTATAATTAAAGCTAATAATTTAATTGTTAGTTTAGTTCCTAAAAATAGTATATTATGTGCATTTTAAGCGAGTCTCGTAATTACACGAATTGTGTGCATTGGCAAAGATTCTATTTTATGTGACTTCGGCGCATATACGAGTTTTTATGCGATAACTCGAATTCAATCTGAAAAGGTCGAAATTGCCGTGATTATCGCCCATCTCACTTAACATTCCGCGAATACTTCCGGCCATTTTAATTTTCTCGATCTTGTGTAGTAGTAGCGTATTGTAATAGACGCATGCGCAGTTCAAATGTACAAGACCTAAATAAATTAGATTCAAGTAATAGCATTCTACTGCACTTTAAAGCTGGGGTCAAGATTACTACTGCACAGGGTGAGAAACTATACACTATACTCGTATTCGTATTTTAGGATATTTCTAACACCATCAGTCATCAGATTTATATTAATCTCTATGGATTTTCCGATATCGTCTGTACTTTAAGCTTTGCATTCTGAAACTTTCGGAATAATTCGTGCATTTATTCAGTGATTAATAAATCTTGTATTGAAAGCTTCACCAGCTTTACTAAATTCATATACTCCACCGATTCAGATTACATTTCTGAGTATGCAAATCCTGTTAAATTAAATACAGGTATTCTCTTAGTTTCCTAAGTTTAAAATATAGATCCATAATTATTTAGATCTTCTTCATTCCTTCTCTTTTTGATAGGTGTTAAAATTATTTCCGCCTTAATCTTCAAATCAATCGATATAGTATAGATTAATGAACAGCGAACAGTGAATTCGATATTGCCTGAGGAAATTTATCTAAAATATCAAATTTTTCTTAAGGTTCGTGAAATTTCAAGGAATCCAAAGTCTTTCTGATTGAATTTATTTACTATTTCTTTTGCTTTTTTATCCACTTTATTTATTAACTTATGAAAGACTGCTTGAAAACAATAAAAATTAGATAAATCCTTGAGGAGAAGTACTGTATATATTCATTAAAATTATATCTGCTTTCCTATGCAAAATGCAGCTGGAATTTTCTAAAAACATTACTGAATAACACGATGAATTTCACTAAATGCATTTCATGCCATAAGTTACATATACCTATCATCTCAATTAACTATGGAATCTCTGCATCCTCTTTTGTTAGCATAGTTTATCGTATTTAATTAGAAACCATACAGTATGATTTTACATCCAGGTATAGTATTCTTTTGTCACATAATCAGCTTTATAAGGTAGTTGATCCACAAAAATTAGACCTCAGGCAAAAATAGATAATTTTACTTTCAAGAATAGCACTATTATTATTGAAGGGCTATTTTGGAAGAGGAAAGATTGATTTCCATGAAAAAAATTTAAAATACAGAAAAATAATTTTATTAATAAATTTAATTTTTGCCCAAACTTTTTTTCTTATCGCTTCTTACCAAATTTTAAAAAGTTATGCGATTTTAATAAATTACAAATCACTGTTTCAAGAAAAAGATTCCCTACAACTTAACTATTTCCAACTTTCGAAAATGAATAAATTATTATCAAATTCAGCAATTTGTTTATAAAAATTCCGTTTTGAAAAATGTCTTTTTAATAATTTCAGTCATTAAAGAATTTATTTTTAAAAATCAGAAACGGTGAAGTTGTGGGAAATCTTTTCTCTGAAAAAATGATTCATGATTTATCAGAATAGCATAATTTTTTAAAATTTGGTAAGAAGCGATAAGAAAAAAAGTTGGGTAAAAAATAAAATTTATTAATGAAATTATTTTTCTGTTTAAAATTTTTTTCATGTATTGTTAAATAATCTATTCTCTTTCAAAATAGCCCTTCAATAATAATATTGCTATTCTTCAAAGCAAAATTATCTATTTTTGCCTGAGGTCTGATTTTTGTCAATGAAAACTACCTTAAGGATATTCTAAAAAATTATTTTTGTGGTGTTAACTTAGACACTGTTTGTTTTTGCTAAATATGATATTTAATCCCTTAATTGTGAAAAATTGGAGTTTACTTAAAGAGCCAAGCTCTGATCATCAATTTCGAGGTGATTAGTTGCTGCTGATTCAACAATGATAACTTTTTGTATTCGGATATAACACTTGAAGAGCCATTTTCCTGATGTATCACGGAAACGTCCAAATTTTCAAAATTAATTAGTATAATGGCTATTTTGGAATCAATTTAATTGAAAATTTAATCATAATAAGAAAACTTAGAATGATTATTACATTTATTAGAGTAGCCCGCTAAGGTATGTTAATCTGATTACATTAGCTCCATCAAAATTAGTAAACGAAATTGAAAGTAATATGATTTTGATAGAAAATTGAAAAGAATACACGTAAAAATTGCAGATTTCCTGATATTTTATTGGTGAAGACTCACCAGGAAAAATGGAAAAACAGAAACCGCGGAGAAATGACAGTTTCTAATTTAGTGTCACTGCTAAAGTCGAGACATCATTAAGACTATTTCCACGGTTAAAGAACTAAAAGTAGAAAAGAAATTAAAATTATCAGTGTTGAATTATCGCCTTAATAGTATGTAGGAACACCCTAATTCGTTTATTTTGATACTTATGGTACTAAATTTGTGATCAATATTTCAAATTTCATAGATATTTATAACTATTGAATATTATATTACGCCAGTATGAGGCTATTGTGCTTGTAATAATGTAGTGGATGGAAAGAGACTTGAATTTTTTTTTCCAGGGGAGAAAAGAGAATCCATTTACGCACGCTGTGTGCACAGAGAGAAATTTTAGGTTTCACTGACCAAAGTTTTTTTGTTAAAATCGTCTTTACAAAAATGTTAAAGTTCTCATGACAATCATGGTAGTGGCTGTCATACATTGGAAAAGTGTTTACTTCAACTGCAAGGAACGTTACTGAGACCACGATTCTGGTACTTGAAATACCATAGCGCTGCGGTTATAGGAACCAAAGTCCATCGTAAAGCCGCGCATAGAGTTTAGTTAAAATGACTAAGTCTACGGACAGTAAATACCCAGCCAAAATTATTTTTGAGGTTATAGGTATGGTTCTTTTAGTTATCAAAATACAAATTCAATTTGATTAGAAAAAATAAAGTTTCACCGAAAAGATCTAGAAAAATAATCCGGTATGATGATATTTATGATAACTTTGGTCAATCAGGTTAAAAAATTGTCACTTTTTTCATCACCATAAACTTTTTTCGACTGGTTATAGTTTTCACAAAATATATCTTTTTGGAAGTAACTACTTATCTCCAGTGCAGTGCAAGTTAAATTGTGTGACTATTACAAGATTTAATAGTTGTCACGACAGGCTTACCTCGTTGTAAAAAATGAAAGTTATACTTGATTTGTCTAGCGCAACAGCGAACGCTGCAGTTGTAGTAACCAAAGGAGCTTGGCAGTACACATTAAGAAAATGTACGTGTACTAACCGTTGGGGTACGTATAAAGCTCATTCTAATCATCAACTTTGGTCACAACAACCGAATACACAAAAAAGTCCAAATTACTGTCATGATAACTATAAAAGTAGTAGCTTCTCTCAACTTTTTTGGTCAAGGCAACTACTGTACAAAAAATTTATGTGCTATATGCACAGGAACCAAAGCCGATTTCTCTCAGTATGGTACTCGGCTGGACTTGTGTTCTCCTTCTTGCTCCTACCTTCCGTTCATCCTAATCCTATGCCAATTTATAATATTTTCCTACAGTTTACCTTAATTTGGAAACAGCATGAATTAAACGTTTGAAGAATTTGCGCTATTTTGTAATTCTAAGCTATATATACTTGTACATACGTGTAGTGCATTTACACGGTGACCCATTGTAATCTATAATCCCAAATATCTTCTAAAATACTTTATCTAGGAAAAAATTGTTCGGACAAGGGTTAACCAGGACCGAGGGAGACATGTAATTGTACCATCAATTTTGACCTTGATTTCAATTTTCAAGGTCAAATGGAGGTAAGACCATTTTCTTAAATGAGAACCCCTATTTTTGACTGCGGAATTGAAAAGAGCGGGAAATTTCACGTCAAAAATAACCTTTGGAAAAATGGTTTTTGTGACCTTGGAAAGGTAAAAAATTAAGGTCAAATGTCTGAGAAACGACCAGATGCCGTTTTTCTGAATTGTCTCGATTTTTCGGGGTAAACAAACGTTCAAGATGCTTCACAAAAGTCGATGAAATGTTAAGGTGTACATCACCTTGACCATCATGACCAATTATTACTCAGGTAAAACTTATAGGAATACTTTTAGAAATTTCTGTATTAAACTTTCATCGCATATAATGGAAGTTTGTTTTTCAGTAGCGCATATGACATTCGAAATACTTTCATCTTAAGAAGAATACAGCATTTAACTGGAATTTTAATATACGTATGTATATATTTAAATAATGTTAACTTTAATTTTGATATTTTTTTATTGAAAAGTTATTTAATTTAATATGCATATATACCAGTTTTTCATAATATACGATTGCATTGACTTTAAATAACCATGTGTATGTTAAAGTATATCAAAACCAATAACATTTTAAGGATAATGATACATAATGCTAATTTTAAGATAATAAATATTTGGCGTAAAATAACAAGATTGGGAATTTCCTTCATGAACCAACCATTTTTTAAAGTTTTCGACCCGAGCAATGATAAGCGGCATCAGCGGTCTTGTCAAGGTGCTCGGGTTACGGGCGCTTCAAGTGGCATACAATTTAATTAATGATTTATTATTACGTTTTTTTGGAAAAATTCCGCCGCCTTGACACGCTCGTAACAGTTAGAAATGGAATCATTCAATGTCTTACACTTTTGAAATCGAAATTAAAAAATTAAAAATGTGCCTAATTATACGGAAAGCTCTAACTGGCTTCAAGAAAATTTAATTATTATACACAAAAACTAGTGCTAATTAGAACCGATTTTCGGGGCCTATAATAGAGCTGCAACAAATTCGAGAAACCTCTGTGGTATGAAATTCAGCCCGTTGTGAAAAGGTATTAAAAGAAACCAGAATCTTGCTTTCAAAATAACCAATTTTGTGGATGGAATGTCTGGAAAAACCGATTTTCAAGAAACCTTTTAATAGAATTGTCCTCAATCAGAATTTCTACCTGTTTTTCCTAGCTATTGCTGTATCCACGCCAACGGAGGTTCAGTATTTACAAATTAGTTTAAAATTTTTAAATTAGCAATTTGTCACTTGTGCAATTAGTAATTTAAAAATTAAAAATGCATAATATATGAACTTTCGCGATTACAACCATACAAAATACAAAATGAAAAGTTCGAAATTTTAATATTTAAATTCATCAATCATTTTAAACAATTTTTTTAATATTTCATTTTTCTATATCAATTTTATAAATCCATAATTGTGAAATTCAGCAGGTTCAAAATTCTTATTTTTTAGTTTTATCTGTATAAGTTTTCGTGATAGAACGATTTGGAAAAAATTAATTTGAAGGAATTAAATTAATCAAAACACATCTGTATCAATAATAAATTATTATTGAACTCGATGAACTCACGTCAGTGAATTATAAAAGTAGTTTTTAAATTAGAATTTCTTCAAATTGCGTGCTCGTTCTAGCCGAAGTGTAGACATGAAAATGTTAAGGTTATACTTTAATTGTCTCCCTCCTTTCAGTTCTTTTCCATTTGCCTCGAAGGCGTTCTTTGCTATAAACTTCCCCCCTATCGTTTTTTCTCCGCGTCCTGAAATGCACATATGCACGTAACATTAAAAATTTCAGTATTTCATGAGAAATTTGTTGAAAAATAAAAAATAGAAACGCATAAATTACTTTTTTCCTCTACATGCAATAAGAAGGCTCCATTTCTAGGGTGAATGAGCATGATTTTCTCATAAGTTATAAACGACTTTCGGAGAATTGAGAGATCAAATTTCAAAACAAAAACGGCTAAACCGATTTTGATGGTTCAAATATATTTTGATTCACGTCTCACGGAAACGAGCATTATTCGATTATTATTAAATCTATAACTTAATTCGTGCGGTTTGCTAAGAGATGGCGTAACTTGATTATTATTCCATCGTTCCAATATTCCGAACATGCGTTGGAAAGCTACTGTCATTGTGTGTCTTTTTCAGTATATGTCATTCATTTAAAGCGTAAACAACAATAATTTTTATTCACTCAAATATGTCGAACTTTGTGCCTGAAAAAGTGTTTTTGCGGCGAGTTCTTCTTCCATACTTTAATATGAAGGAAACTGCTGCCGAAAGTCATCGTATTTTGGTGGGAGTTTATGGTGAACATTTTAAAGTGATGATTTTGGCTTGGAGGACGAAGAACGCCCTGGGCAGCCAAAAAAGTTTAAAGATGAAGAATTGGAAGCATTACTCGATGAAGATTGTTGCCAAACACAAGAAGAGCTCGCAGAATCTTTGGGAGTCACTCAAGCAGCCATTTCAAAACGTTTAAAAGTAGCCGGATACTTTCAAAAGCAAGGAAATTGGGTTCCACATGAAGTGAAGCCGAGAGACGTTGAAAGGCGGTTTTTCATTTCCGAAATGCTGCTGGAACGCCACCAAAAGAAGTCATTTTTGCATCGGATTGTTACTGGTGATGAAAAATGGATCCATTACGAGAACCCCAAGCGCAAAACATCATATGTGAAACCCGGCCAATCAGCCAAATCAACGGCAAAGCCGAATATCCATGGCGCGAAGGTAATGATCTGTATTCGGTGGGATCAGCATAGTGTGCTGTATTATGAGCTGCTGAAACCGGGTGAAGCCATTAATGGAGAACGCTACCGAACACAATCAATCCGTTTGAAGAGAGCAATAGCCGAAAAACGCCCGGAATATGCGACCAGATACGAGGCAATAATTTTCCATCATGACAACGCTCGGCCCCATGTTGCTATTCCGGTTAAGAACTATTTGGAAAACAGTGGATGGGAAGTTTTACCCCACCCGCCTTATGGCCCAGACCTTGCTCCTTCTGACTACCATTTGTTCCGGTCGATGCAGAACGCCTTCACTGGAATACGGTTCACATCAGAACAGGACATCAAAAATTGGCTTGATTCATTCTTGGCCGCCAAGCCGGCGCAGTTCGTTTGGGATGGAATCCACAAATTGCCAGAAAGATGGGAAAAAGTCATAGCTTCAGATGGGCAATACTTTGAATTATACTATTGTACTTGTACACGTTTTTCTTAAATAAACGATCAAATTTTGAAAAAAATCGCACGAATTAAGTTATAGATCCAATATAATTTTATATTTTTTTTATATTATAATTAATCACCACAATTTAATAACTGCGAGTGCTGCGTGAACTTGAAGTTACACGGAGAAAATTTTGGAAAATTTGGAGATGCAGCTACTGCTACAGCCCAGCAGCAGTAGCGTTCCCACCAGCCGAGACAAAACGCCACGAGCTTTTTACCAGAAAACTCACAAAAAAATCAGAAGATTGAACATATTTAAAATTCATTACTATGATAATTAAAATGCAGTTGAATAATATATTTTCATTATATAAGAACAAAATGACATCTTATAAAAATAATAAATAACATTAGGTTACTTGTTACGTGCAGACGTAATCAATAAGTTATTAAGCCGGCAAAACCACATTGTTATATTCAAATTTTTATTATAGCATTATTTGATTCAATTAGTGCTTATTTAGTATCACATTAACGAATTCAGTGCTATTCAATTTTTCAAAATAATGAGTGGTACTGCAAGGTTAACGTTAATCTGGCATTACCACACTGAAAAATACATAAAATTATGAATTAAATTCACTTTTCGTTATGTTATAATTTTGTGCTCAATTTGGGCTATTAAATTATTTTGACGAAAAATGTAATGCAGTTTTATTTTTGAAAGTATACAATTTTTATCTACTATATTATTATTTAAGGGATCATATTCTCTACTACATAAATCTAAATCAGTAAAATTCACTGTAAAACAGTGAATATACACCGATTACCAGTGTTAAGTCCCACACCGGAATTCCGGTGGAAGCATATACACTGGTAATCAGTGTATATGCACTGTTTTCCAGTGCATTTTACTGATTCAGATTCAAGGAGTATAAAAAAAAATGTTTGTGCAAAACACGCTTTAAAGAAGTGATTCGAGTCCCTGTAGAGCGGTAGTAAGGACGTCAGTTTACTACTAGTGTTTTCATATTGTAACTGTATCGGTTCCTTAGGTCCTACTTTTGTTCCTTGAATTCGTTGAAATGGAGGATTTTTGCCGCTCTAAGAACGTCGTTGGAGGAGATGAGGTCGAGAATCTCTAGGAAAGAAGAGGAGTGAGTAGAGGTCCAAGCCAGGAAGAACGTTCAGAAGAGGAAGCCCAAGCTAGAGACCAAAAAACTGAAACGGCCTTAACGTGCTCGTTCCGAGGCGGTGATAATAAAGCCAGCGGTGGAGGTTAACTACGTGGCTATCTTAAAAAACTTCAAGAGCCGCGTCAACCCTGAGGAACTGGGTGTTACTATACGGGGAACCAGGGAGACCAGGTGTAAGGACTGCGGTGAATTGTGCTACGTAGGACAGAGAAAGGTTAGACCTTGCCTTTCGTGAAGTTATTGATGAGTGGGATCTGTCCGCCACCTCATCCCCATGGTCGAGGTGCAGATCCTGGACATTGATCCCACCACGGAAATCCCGGAAGTTCAAGAGGCACTTGGAAAGCCTTTATCAAATTGGAGAAATTGCGTGCCCTAAAGCTGCTCTAAGTGGCCCACATCAAGATCGGGTGGGTGTCTTGCAGTGTATGAAGGAGAACGGCGGCCAGCTAATACTACCGGTGTTTAGGTTTCGGGTACCTGGCTGCCTAATGTGGTGGCACCGATAAAAGCAAGAGCGGGTGGTGGTGTGGTGCAGAGGGACACACTGCGGCTGCCTGCACGGGCAAACCGCGGTGCTACCTCTGCGCTGAGAGAAAAGGAAATCCTCGTATTGACCACTTTTCCCGGTACCAAGAGGTGTGTAGTTTTTCGAGAGGCAGCCCCCAAGAGGAAGCCGTGAGAAGTCGCAAGAAGAGCTAAGCAGGCTAAATCGAAGAGTCCTGAGGTCCGGCAAATTATCCATAGAGTCATGCAGTTTTGAGTTTTGAGAAATAAATTCACAAACGATACCTTATATTTCATGAACAAAATTTGTTAATTTTCCATACTCTCATACATAAATATTACACAAAAACTTATATATAAATAATCACAAAATCAAACCTATCGGTTCTCTGGCGAAAGTATCGAAAAGGAATTCAATCCGAATCATTCCAACCACGAATTGATTCTGATAGATTCGAATTGAAAACTCAGTTCGGATTCATTCGTATTGGATCTCATTGAATTGGATTGATTCTTAACCATTTAACGTCAAAAGAGATTCATAAAGTTTATTAGAATGATTCAGGATGAATCAGAATGGTTTGGAAACATATTTCTGAATGGCTCGGAATAGCTCTGAATCGCTCGGATTGAATTTCCAATCCGTGATTTTTTCCAAAGTTGTAGATGTGTTCACACAGTGGATTTTCACGATCAGCTTTTATTCAGCCACATGACTGTGTCATGTATCAGAAAGTAACTTTTAGTCTAGGATTTTCTCTGTGTATAATGCAACGTAAATTATGAATGAAAAAAGCTAGAGTCATAATAACACCCCTTTTAATGAAATAACGAATCTCTCACCACCTTTAATTTGTAGCAATGAATCGAAATTAAGACCATGGGCCATGCAGATTACGTGACTGATTAAGCCACTAGCTATCGATTTTTTTCTGCATATATAAAATTTTTAATCAAAATAAATCGGTCAAAATTTATAAAATGATGAATAATAGCATTTGGAAGGAAAGGGAAAATAAATAGTGAATTAAAATAAATTTGTTTAAAAATTTTATCAATAATACCAACTGAGTGTCTGAAGTTCTGCTGCACTGGTCTAACACTGTCGGTAATATAATCAGCAAATTTGGTAAAATTACTTATTTTTATTGAAACTGTTTTATATCATTATGAATCTTCAAGAAATAACAGAACTGTCTCAATAATTTTCGAATTATTTTCCAAAATTTCAAGACGATAATACAAAATGAAGATGAGAAATTAATGGTTTGATTAATAAATAGATAATTTTATAACGAATTATGAGATGATGATTATTTTGAAAATGCGGAAATAATTATGTCCTTTTCTCTTTAAGCTACCTTGGTTGCTCGTATTTTTGAAAAAAAAAAAACATTTTCGATCACGAGCTGCCGCCAGGCATGATTCTGATGATCACAGGATAACTAGAAAGAAGGGAATATGTAAATGGAATTAAATCGTTGCTAATTTCCAGGTCATGCTAGCACAGGCAAGACTCGCGTATTACGCTAAACGGAATTTACCCTATTACCGAAGACACTCATACCTGGATGGTAAGCTGTATCCCACCTGTAATACAAAATATTTTACAGCTTTCTCACAAAAAAAGAAAGCTTAATCAAGCCTGTATTTCCAACTGAATTAAAAGTTCTGTAATGAATGTTCCGGCTTTCGCTATAAATCATTTCAAATCTTGTGCTATACTTTGCATATTTATTTCAATCTGAAAATACAAAGCTTTGAAAAACTTTGATTTTTTTATAAACTATTTCTCTCTAAAATTAGGACACATATTTCTTTATTATTACCATTATTACATAACCATATAACTTTAATGCTCAGTTATATGGCTACAAATATAAATTCTAACACAACGAGAAAGCGCTGCCTAAAGCAAATATATTTTTACAACCTTCAGTTTACATTGTTTTCTACACGATGTAAATCACGCAAATATGGTATCTCTATTGTATACCTTTTACAATGGCGCTTAATGTATGTTAAAATTTGGTATGCACATAAATGAGGTCTTACTGAATAGAAAAAAGTTATCTATCTTTCGACTATAAAAATTGAAAGAAGAGAGTGGTCAAAATAAAGATATGTTTTATTTGATATAATGTAAGAATTTCAACTTCCGACTACAACTTTGAAGTCATATTGAGTTTTATGAAAATAAAAGCGTCAGTTTTTGGTCCTGGTACCATAAGGTAAAAGCACCAATAGCCGGACGTCTAAGGAAATGTCATTCAATTTTTTGTATTAATCGTTCTAAATGTGATGCGGAATCAAGAATTACCGCGATTATTTTGATGTATGTGTCCTCCCTACTATAACAAAAAGTCCAGAGTTGAGTTATATCTGAATAATCCATTTTAATAATTCTTTTCATTAAATAATGCTCTGGAGCCAATTGCCGGACGGGTAAAGTGAATTGATCCAATAGCCGGACAGCGCTGCACCAATACTCGGACAAGAGAATATTATAATTTGATTGATATGGATTTGATATTTTTTAAGCATAATAAACACTGGGAAATATTTAGGGAAACATTTTTTAGGTCTGCGCTTATAAAAAAAAAGTATTGAAAAGATTTTACAAATAGAATATATTATATTTAGAGCTTGCAGCACTAATTTTGGTATAAAGCTTTTTAATCTTTTTTCTGATACTTTTTCCATGATCGATAATAAAGACACCCAATACATAAAACCCAGAAAATACATATGTTAAAATGAAAATACTTTCTCAAAATATCAGATTTTCAGCAAATCCATAATTCAAACATTATTTCTGCAAAAAATTATTCATTATCAATCATACTTTATCATTATTATTGAAAATTATCAATCAAAAAGATCAAAAAGTGGGGAAATTTCACTGTGAAATCCATATTTTCATTGTTCTCCATGTAAAATCAAAAAGAAAATAAACGTCAAATGTCAATTGAGGTTGGATTTCATATTTGACTAATTAAAATATGTTTAAAGTAATTTACCTAATATTTTATCAGATAGATATCTTCTATGAATTGAAAACAATCAAATACTTACCACATTTCTCGAAAATATCAACAGCACTTTTTAAAATTTATTCGCATTCGTTTTTGTAATAACCTTTTCGTCCGGTGACTAGAGTGAAAACAAAATAAGTGCAATGTAACTCTGGACACGCGTTCGGTTATTAGGCAAAACGAATATTAATTGACCTAATAACCGGATTTAGAATATTTAATTAAAGTAAAATTTTTTTTAATTTTGAAAAATATTATGATGTAGATAAAGCATTTGACTTCAGTGTAACACGTATTAAAATGAAAAATGAGGGTAAATGTAAATGTTATTTGCTTAACAAAGACAACGTGTCAGTTAGTTTATAGAGCAGATTTCGCTACATTTCGACCAGCCTTGTGCTTCAGTGGAGAAATTTTTTTTTCTTGGCAAAGTTTTAATTTCTAATTCAACAAATTTTTTACTTTTTTAAAGTGTACGTTTCGAGGTTTGTATACGGTTCACCAAAATAGCGATAAGTGATTCGTAAATCTCTAATTTTGAGAAAAATTCATGGCTCTGTCCGGCTATTGGGTACCGTCCGGCTATTGGTGCTTTTACCTTACCAACTTTTCCACGCAGAGAGGAATTTGATAGGAAGTAGTAACATCTTTATGAGTAAACCAGAATTATTAAGAAATTTATTAACGAATGTAAACAATATATCACATTCTTTCATTGTCTCAGGAAACTTTACCAAGAAAGATGGTAAAAATGGAAAATATATCATGTTTTGAATTCTATAATGTCCTTACCAGTCCTTTTTCTTTCACGTAAGACGATTGTCTGGAAAAGTAGTGAGGTCTCTATCATTTTTGTAACCCGACTTTAATCCTCTTATTCCCACTGTTACGTTGATATGAAGATTTTTTACCATTGTTGACTATAACCATCATTTGAGTGGGCAGAGGCTTAAGAAAAGCTCCGTGGGAACTTTACAGGATTTCTAACAGAGAATCAGCACAAACTTCGTCAGATTCAATGAACTTGTTGCTTTATTTCAAACATTTAAACTAAAATGAGATATTTTGGAAGGAAATTTCGATCAATAATAAGCAACTTCTGTCTTTTACAAAAAAGGTAATTGTGTACTATAAATTAATGAATTTTTATCTTCTCTTATAATATTTTCCCATATTCAATTTATTGATTTTCAAAGTTATAAGACCAGAAACAATGCATTAAAATTTTGGTATACACAAAAATATGTGAAAAATAAATGTTCTAATTCGAAATTTAAAAAATGCTTTTAATTTTACAACCCTGGCGAAAGTATCGGATTAAAATTCATTCTGAGTTTGAAATGATTCGGATTGATTCCCCGATAAGGAGGTGGGAATTCAATGTCAGTGAAATGTCAAAATCTGTAAAGAAACGGAATCGAGAATAAAACTTTTGAATGCATTTTAATTCCTCGGCATTAAAAGGCATTAAAAGGCATTACAAAGTTTCATTCCGGATTCCGTTTCTTTCCAGATTTTGACATTTCACTGCCATTTAATGCCCACCTTCTTACTCAATCAGATTGACAATTATAAATACATTGGTAACCTTCTAAATAATCCTCGGACTGATTATCTGTTATAACCTCACTTTCGTAAAAATCCGCCATACACATTAAGAATTCATAATTTTAAATGGTGGCAAAAAGTGAGTCACGGTATTGCTCATTAGAACTTGATAGGAAATGGACATGTATGGAGTTGGATTACTTTAACTCTGAAATAGGTGAACTGAACTCTGATATAGGTGATTCTCCACACAGAGGGCAATTTTGGCTACAATAATTTTTAAAAATTTGTATTTCTTCATTTTAATCAAGTCCAGTGGCTACACAAAAAAAATTCCTAAAAGACGTAGCACTTGCAGATATTTTTAATTTTTGAGTTTTCAGTTCATGAACTCTGATGATAAGCAAAGCAACAGAATGCAGAAAATATGTATGTATCAAACCTAATATGATAAAGAATATACATTTTGTTTAAAAATAATACACTTCTTCATTGTTTCTCAAAATTTTATCAATATTTATTATTATATATCTATAAATGTACCTTTGAAAAAAATTATATTTTTTTTCTGTAAATTTAATTAAAATGTTAAAGATTTTTTTTCAAGAATCGAACCAAGAAAAATACCATTTATTGACGTAAAGATGGAAGTAGAAGAAAGACAATACAATTTATATATCCCGACTTGAAAGAATTTTTTAATTTGAGGATAATTATATTTGATTATTTTTGTTTTAGGCGGAGATCGAAAATAGTAATAGCATCAGCAAAATTGGAAGATAGCGGAAGATACGAGTGTGTGGCTGAAAGCACTTCCGGTCACCGGGCTTCCCTTGCAGCTCAGCTTCTAGTCACTGAGGATATCAGAAATCCGGAAACCAGTAAGTAAAATTTCACTTTAAATTAATTGCTAAACCACGAGAATGCTTGTAAGAATTCATGAACATTAATTCACAAGAGCAGGAAAATCTAAATAGATAAATAATTGTTATGTAAGAATCTCCAACCTTTTTTCTTAAATTTTTGTAAATACTTCTTTTGCATTAAAAACGGAAGAGATTAAGCCTTTGCGGTCGTATTAAGTTTATACATAACATTTTTTGGTGACTGAGAGTAGACATACGACCGCAAAGGGTTAAATAAGCATCTACGTTTTCATTATAAATATTTTAATTATACCCCTATGATTCATTGAGAATAAATAACGACGAAATAGTTGTAATAATTTCATAATTCACAATCACATAAAGTTAGAGTCATTAGAAGAAACTTAAAGGCACATGAAGACAATGAGATCGCTGATGTCACAAGAGTTGAAGTAATTGTATACTGGATTGATCGTGTGGCAACCCCTTGATATTAATTTACACGTGATATCAACAGAGCAAGTTGCATAAACTTGGATTACGCTCTAACCGTCATTTAATGGGTTTTTTAGTGGTGCAATAACGATTCGAAGTGCGTATTTGCTGTAAATTTTATGCTCAGGGAAAAACTTAATTAATTCCTGTTAAGATTGTGAGTTGTGTATCTAGGTTTGTAATATAAACTATCATTGGTAAATGTACGCGATTATTAGTCTCCAAACATTCTTTAAGACAAGCGCAAAGTGTATACGGCGTCTTCCATGGCAAATCGGACGGGTTCAGGACTCCATGTTTCTGATTTCCTTGAAATTTTAAGGATTGATGAACTAACATAAATAATGAAGAAACCCAAAATTTGAGATTATTTCATGCATTATTTAACCCTCATCGGGACCGTCAAAACTACGTCTAATCGGTTCTTGTGTATACGAGCATATACACAAAAAGTTTGAGATTTGTTTTTAATGTTTCAAAATGAAAAAAATCATTTTTTTTTTGTTTATTCATTTATTTTTGAATTTTTATTTTCATTATAAATCAAATTTGTGAATATTCATGTGGAAATGGATGAAAACAAAAACTGTTCAAAACATCAATTTCTTGGGAAATAACGGAAAGTCGCAAAAAAATGTATACGGTCGTATACATAGAACCGATGAGGGTTAAAAAGTTATAGGATAAACGAACAAAAAAAATATTTTTGTTATTTTTCAATTATTTAAAAACTGAAACTAGGAAAAATTCTGAAAAAAATTACACAAACGTATTATTAGATGGCCGATGTAGCAGTATTTTTTGGGAAAATTTTTACTCCAAATTTAATGATAAAAAAAATGTTTTTTTCAAACAAATTGATTTTTTGAATAAACTCCATCTTTGAAAACTCTGAAAAAATTCATAGTGATAGCCGCAAGTATTACGCAAATTTTAGGTATATAATTAAAGTGCGCACTAAAAAATTGTGCGAAATATGAATTTTTTTGTAAAGTGATGCGCGTGGAATCACGATCTTCGATCGACGGTGTCGGGCGCAAGTTCCACTAATGTTCTATTACTATCTGCTTTTTCGAGAACGTTACTATCAAAAAGTGATGGGAAGTGATTATTAATTGTTTAATTATCGCTTTATACTCATAACATATGAATAATGTAATGAGTTTTATAATTATACATAAATTATCAAAAAAACAATTTTTTTGATTATCATGAAAATAAATTTGTTCGTAAAAAATCCACGAACAAATTTTTTACGTCAGAAAGTATGAAGAGTGATTTTTCGAATTGTACGTTGATGAGAATGCGGTAAATCGCAAGGACTCTGATTTTTCGTCAATATTATTGTCTTCGAGAGATTTTTGGAACCGGATGGTACCTGGAGGCCGTGAGAAGGAAGATTTTGCGAGTCATTCACCGATTTCTGGTAATTTTAACAATTAAGAAATAAAACATAAATGCTAGGAGGAACAAATCTTATTATTTCCTATCCTTCTTCTAAAACTTCATCTTTTATAACTCTTATCCTGTATGTGTTGCAAAGGAGAGCATTTTTTTTGACATCTTTGAATTTATTGAGAAAATGCTCTGGGAATGCCCTTAAACTGCTTTTATTTGAATCTACGAGCATAATCTATTAAGAGGAAAATTATTTTTAAGCTGAGTCTTGATAAATTATTTATAGATCAACACGTGATGATTTCACTATATTTCTATTTGTATCGAGAGTGAAAAATTACGTAATATTCACTTACGGTTTTTGTTTTTCTATGGATTACAACAATGTTTCCTTTTTTGTCAAATCATGTCAACTGCTCTTTGAAAATAAACTCTCGTGGATTTTTTACCAACTAATTTATTTTCATGATAATAAAAAAAATTATTTTTTTGATAATTTATGCATAATTATAAAACTCATTACATTATTCGTATGTTATGAGTATAAAGCGATAATTAAACAATTAATAATCACTTCCCATCACTTTTTGATAGTAATGTTCTCGAAAAAGCAGATAGTAATAGAACATTAGTGGAACTTGCGCCCGACACCGTCGATCGAAGATCGTGATTCCACGCGCATCACTTTACAAAAAAATTCATATTTCGCACAATTTTTTAGTGCGCACTTTAATTATATACCTAAAATTTGCGTAATACTTGCGGCTATCACTATGAATTTTTTCAGATTTTTCAAAGATGGCGTTTTTTCAAAAAATCAATTTGTTTGAAAAAAACATTTTTTTTATCATTAAATTTGGAGTAAAAATTTTCCCAAAAAATACTGCTACATCGGCCATCTAATGATACGTTTGTGTAATTTTTTTCAGAATTTTTCCTAGTTTCAGTTTTTAAATAATTGAAAAAGAACAAAAATATTTTTTTTTTTCGTTTATCCTATAACTTTTTAAATAATGCATGAAATAATCTCAAATTTTGGGTTTCTTCATTATTTATGTTAGTTTATCAATCCTTAAAATTTTAAGGAAATTGGAAACATGGAGTCCTGAACCCGTCCGATGTGCCATGGAACACGCCATACACACATTATTTAAATTCTCTTTGTATTTCAAAAATTTATGATACTTTAACAACTTCCAGGAACGAATTTTAGGCTATTGTAAAGTTATTATTGCAAGTTATGTGCGCGCCGTATGCATGCAGAATTCACAAAGATGGATCATCATTGTGTTTCGAATTTGTAAGAAAGGTCTAGACGATTGTAAAATGTGTTTTAGTGCATTCAGCATGTTTAGACAAGTTTCACTGAGGACGGAAAAACCCCAGTTTTCTATCTGTCGCTATTTTATTACGGGGTTAGTGCAACAATTTGTCCAACGTTGATTCGTTCCATTATTGTATTGTAAATTACTGTTTAAGACAAGCCCTTTTATTGAGACGGTCGAGACCGTCCGCGGTCACATGCAATACAACTTCAGATAGAATCGTAACGGTATACCTCTCTGGTATAAACGCGTGTACTCTGAACGAGAAGGTAAAAATGCGAGCTCCCAAGGGTCTTTAAAACTTAGGTTAAGTCAGATATAATCGAACGGTCAAACAGAGCGGTAGTCCTCCGTTTTCATGCACATTTATTTAAGCTTGAATAAATCATACGCATCCAGCTTTGTCACGATACAGTTCAGAGTTTCTACCATCCATCTCATCAATCTAAAGGTGCATCCGATTAACTTCGCGTGCACAGCATATCACCAAACTCACGAAAACATGAGCCTCTGCGCGTCATGCCGATTCGCACCAAAACCATTCCGTTCGTTTGAAAATATTCAGGAGAAGTCATGCATTCATTCCAACTACAACCAGATTCGAAAAACAGCATCTTGGTAAAATTGCTGTCGTACTATATAAAATAATATGCACCACAGTCATCCATCGAAAAATTTATTCAATAAATAAATATTAACTAATAATAATAACAGAATAGACATATCTGTTATAATTGTTATAATTTCTGATACAGAAAATTCATTTCACTTAAGAATTTTTAGATAACCTTACAAACTGATACTATGTAGAACTAAAGTTAAAATATATATAATGTAAATAGCGATTTCTTATAGATTTGATTTATCAAAATCTTTTCTTTACCTCAGCTGTGCCCCTGGAGCTACATAATAAAAATCTAGTTCATAAGAAAAAAAAATCGCGTAGAAAATTTTTTCTTTGGTATCTCGAAATTGTGTACCGATCCGAATTCAATTTAGCCCAAAAAACATCTGCAAGTTTCCGTTTGACTTGTTTTTATTTGAATCACATAAAACTCTATTAAAAATTTTGGATACAAAAAATTGAATAATTAAATGAAAAATAATAACTTCTTATATATTCATTGAATACAAATGCAATATTCTGATTTTTTACACTCCATTCATCAATGAAAAGGTATTGGTTTTATGTAAAAATGTTTTCAGAATTCTTTTTTTTTTCTTTCTTTTGATTAGGGAAGATAGAAAATGCATTTACGCACGTTGTGTGTGTTACTTCCTGTAACCTTTTCTTACCTATATGCCTTCATATTTATAAGTATTAAAATCAAAATGCCGTGTGTGAATTCAAATATATATTTTTGTTAATTGAAATAGGTAATCAAATTGTTATAAAGCAATGAAGACTATAGAGATACACAATACACTGCACACAAACTCGAAACGATGACGCCAATTGTTTAAAATTGCGTAGAACAAAATAAGTAAATAAAGTAATAAAAAGGCAATAAAAGAAATCAATTTCGGGGACTGACAAGGGGCAGCTACTAGAAAAAGTCATAAACCAGGATGGAAACTTAAAACACACAAAAACAAATGACATGAATCGTCTTACATGCATGGATTGAAAGCAAGTTTAGCTAGGGAAAACGAAATCGAACAAAGAAAGGAATTGAAATAATTAAATTTAGGAAATGTCGAAGGACCAAATTCCAGAAAAACAAAGTCGTGAAATAAGGTGAAATCTTCAGCCCCCCACCCACCTCGGCGGATATTAAAGCAGCCTCAAATTTCAAGGAGGGATGCAGAAAACGTTCAGTTCCAGTCGAAATTAATTTTAACTTTGAAGGGTTTACAACGTCGTGACCAGTTCTGATTTCTGCCCCCCCCCCCCCACACACACACACACACACACAAAATTTTGATCAGTCCCGTTGTAAGTTTCGATTTTAGGCCTTGGCGTCTGCACCTCGAAAGTATTAAGTATACACTGAAAGAAATGCTTGGGATTTATCAGCCATATGAATATAGCTGATTGTTTTTAAGTAATTCAACAAAATATATTTGACAGTTAACCAAAAATATTGCTGCAATAGTAATTCATATGTTTGGAATACACATACAGGCTGAACTAATACAAGCAAACCTTGGTTTTCGGTAAATCTTCAATATAATATAGGTCAAGGAACCACAATTATGTCTGTATCGTCGAATTTTTTTGCGATTTTAAAATATCCAATGTGAGAAAATTCTAGGAATTTTAAAAATTGTGTTTATTTTGACAAACAAATTAAAGAACCAATAAAGGGATCAAGGCAAAATTACTGCATGCGTGATTTTATCGATGCAAGTTATAGCCAGATCTGCAGATCAACAGAATAATCAATATGGAATTACCATGCGTCGTTATAATACCCACACATGATAATAAATCGACAAAAAGTATTGTTTAATTTAACATATTTGAAAAAAATAATCCATAAAAATTGTAGATAATTGTTTCACCAAACTACCTACAAAATATGAGATCAATCGAATGAGTAGTTTTTGTGTAATCCTGTACACCAGTTTGGGGCCTCTTGTGAAAATATAGTTACTTTACCGCCATTAAAGTCCGCCATTTAGTATCAAGTGCCAAATTTGAATGTGATTTTTAGATGTATAAAGTATAGATAATATATCGTGAAAATTTGAAAAGGATCTGTCGAATAGTTTTTATTTTATAGCCTTAAATAAATAGTATTCATTTCTGGTTATTTACATGAGTCTCCCCCCTCAACATAATTTTTATGTTAATAAATATATTTTATATGATCAACCCTTCTTATTCACTGATTATTCCTCATCCCTTAGAGAGGATTCTCCCGATCCTTGCATAAAAGGAGGAAATCTTTAAAGAAGAGAAGTGTTACGTTTCTGACGTAACAGAATTTAAAAAAATTTAATGATAATTTAGAGAATTTCGGAAATGTGCAAAAGTCTTAAAGTAGTTCAAATTTAGGAAATTTTTTAAAATTCTGACAGTTTTAGAATTTTGTAAATTTCGAAAATTTCAATTTTTTTGAAATTTCAAGCATTTTGTAAATTTTGATAATTTTAGAAATTTTGGAAATTTCGAAAATTTGGTATATTTTTTGAATTTTGAAAAATTTTACAATATTTGGAAATTGTATAAAATTCAAAAATTTTGGAAATTTTCGAATGTTCTGAAAACGTGC
This sequence comes from Diplolepis rosae, assembly GCA_030998225.1. NCBI lineage: Eukaryota > Metazoa > Arthropoda > Insecta > Hymenoptera > Diplolepididae > Diplolepis > Diplolepis rosae. The sequence goes on from JAPYXD010000171.1 coordinate 1,018,497, forward strand.
GCAATCTGGAAATTTCAAAAAATTTTAATAATGAAAATTTCGAAATTTTGTAAAAACTCAAAACGGTGTCAAAATTCAAAAATTTCAGAAATTCAGATGGTTCGAAAATATTAGCAATTTATAAAAATTTTCATAACTGGATATTTTGTCACAGTTTTGAAATTTTAAGATTTGGTGAATTTTTTAATATATCTCCTTCAAATTTAGTTTGCTCGGTCGCAAGCACGTTTCATTTTACTACCTACATAACTTCGTTAGTGAACTGTTCCACTCTACAAAATGTACTGCAGCTTTCAATAATTATGTTTACATTGCTTTCGAAATAACAACATGGAATTTGGTGTAAAAAACATTAAATAGTTGCTGCTGAGCAGAATTTTTGTACTGTGGCTCTGTCAATGCACATACTGAAGGCCAGGGATAAGCCTAACAGAATCACTAGTCACTACGAGTCAGTAAGAAAATGCTGCTCAGCAGCAACTCGTATTCTGAGGTGCAGAAAGGCGATACCTAATGTTATCAACTACGATTCACTGACCTGCTGTACACGTTATAACTAAAAATCAAAGCATCTGACTTCGACTTTTTCAGTGAATCGGTCACTGAATATAAGAAACAAAGTACTCAGGGACAATATTTCTCATTTCGCGATACTCGAGTGCTGCGTTACGACGAGCGAGTTGCTGCAAAGCAGCATTCAGCTTGCTGTATTGTAAAAATTTAGAAAACTTCTAAATAGAATCGAAGTTACTCTACTTTAGCATTCTTTCCTTGCAAAAGCAAAATTAAGCTTCTCAGTTTCTGCTGAGCAGCAGGAAAATGCTGATTATTAGCATTTACTTTTTTGCGTATATATTTTATCTAATTTAGGTAATTAAATGGATGGATATATAATAAAAATTACTACTCATTAATACATTTAATCACTTGAATTACATAAAATACAGGTACGGACAATATATTTCTTTTTGTTTTTAGTAAAAATATACTCGAGTGGAGCAATTGGGAGCAATGTTAGACGGTACACGATGACGCGTCCATCGCTGTTGGAAATAATAAAATTAATAAAAAAATCTACTTCAAATCACTCAATTGATTTTGGATATTTTGTATGTGTTCTGATTCTGTGTTGACCGATATTTTTATTTTATGTTTTTCTTAATATCAAATTTCGGCTAAATTTGACCTCTATCCACTTCCTTTATGCCACTATTCGAGTGCCTAACCAATTATTGCACAGGGACCCTACATAGTAGGAGTAGGTCGTGAGCATGATAACTCTCGATAGAATTATGGGGTTGTATTGAGCTTTGACTTGCATTATCGGAACCCAAAAAGTAAAGACAAGTTCGTTAACCAGCCACATCTAACAAAAATTGTAAAAATAAAAGTATTTTTTGTATTAAACATAAGTTAGGAAATTTACAGTATGTTAAAACTTGACAAAAGTCAATATGAAAATTCAATTCTCCAATTTAATTATACAGAATACGAAAAAAACATTATGATACAAAACTTTTTACTAGAAAAAGATCTACAAATTCCAATTGCAACATTATTCATAAGATGTATATTTTTCTTTGTCATTTGAAAATATGCTATTGAAAATCGAAAATTCAATTTCTTAACCAGAATATGTAAAATATGATAAAAGCGTCACAATGCAAAATTGTTCGCGTCAATAAGGTTTAAATATTTTTTCTGACATAGTTCCTGATAAAATATATATTTTTCGTTTTATTTTTAATGCAAATGTGGCTCTAACGGATATAAAGTATTAAAAAGTATTATGATGAAAATGTGTTACTTAAGCCCGGCAAAGCCTTAAATAAATTGAATTTCCTTTTTCATTTGGAATCAAAAACAATTTCAGTAATTTGTGTAAAGGACATAGAAAACCGAGCGCGAAGTTCATCTATTTCAGAAGCAATGAAAACGTGCCCGTGAAGCGGGCAGATTTTTCTATTCTTATCACCATGAAAAGGTATATTATATTATACTTATAAGTATTTTTAATTTCGAATACATGCATATAAAATAATTTATGAACAATATTTACGTAAATTCAGGAATTCTCAATCCCGCAGTTTCTGCAAAATGCTCCTCATCTTAGAATATTTTTTGTCGTGATATCGCACATTGAAGACATTGGAATTTCAACAGAATACACAGAATAAAATGGAAATATTTGAAAAATCTTATTATTTACATTTATAATTGAGTCGATAGCATGACATAAAGGTAAGAGTATATAAAGTTTGATTCAGAGAAACGTTTTTTAGAATCTTAAAGGGTATCGCCGAATAGGGCCCTCATCTTCGAAACAATTCGCTCAATTCCGAAAAATCTCAAACCTTTTAAACCCTCAACATTTCTTTTCGATATGAATAAGTAAAAGATGTCTATTGCACACCTTCTGGGAACTGCCCTTGCCCAAACGTTTTTATGAACTTATTTTCGGGGATGACAGACATTTTATGTAACTTGTTGTATAGAATATTTTGTATAGAATAAATACAAAAAAAAAACGAAAAATGCAGTTTTTTTGACATTTTTATGGACTACTCCCCTTAAACGCTTCAAAAAACTGCTTTTTAAATCCATTTCTTCACGTAAAATCGGAAGCAGAATATCGCTTCTATCAACCAGAAAGTAAAAAGATACTGTATATTATCTGTATTTATCGCATTCTTACCATTCACCTAGTTTAAAAGGGAACAAAATGATTAAATGGTGCAATTAACAAAAAGAAGTGGAAACAAATTCTGTGCCACTATAAAATTGTGACAAAAACAACTCAAATCCATTTAATTTCGAACATCTTGAAAATCTGACGTGCTAGGAAAATTCTCAAGGCAGGTTATGATGTAGCAACCAAAATTGTATAAGAAATCATTTTCCATTCGCGAGAAAAAATTATTCGCAAGTCTGTGTGATCAATTGATGATACTAATTTCAAATTCTAGATAGAACCACCTTGAATGATCAGAATTGACATCAATTTAGGAACGTCCAAATTTATCCCACATGTCCTAAATTATATTATTTGATAGAATGCCAACTAGGATTGGCGACGTGAAGATTAATGTTAAAACGCATATTAATAGAGTATTTATTAAAGTCCCAAATATTCAAGACCATGGCGAAATTTACCATTGCTTCGCCAAATATTGTGGCTACATGCTGTTTTCTGAAATAAACGTTAGTAAATATCGGCGCATTCTAGTCACGCATGAATAATTATTGTGGAACATGTTCTCTGAAAGCAAATAATGCCTGGAGCCGCTGCCGCAATATCTCGTTCAACCTGAAATACCAAAACGGTTGACACGATTTAGCTCATGAAAGTCGTCTGAAACAAAAAACCAAAATGATTCAGTTTTTTTATTCCGTTGGCTATCGTTTGACACAAGGAATTTGCAAAATTTTAAAATTTCAGGAAATAGTGAACAAACAAGAAAAAAAAATTTCTATGTTTTCATGGTCAAGAACAGCTGTAAAAATTCTTGAAATGGAAAAAATCCAAAAAGCTCGTGTCAGACGATAGCGATATGTTTTTCACAAATTTTGATATATGATTTTAGTTAATTGATCAATTACTTTTCGAGATATCATGTCAACCAGTTGCAGAAACGCAACTTTTGGGAAATCGCATTTAAAGATATTCATGTATGAATCGCGGAGCGGAGCGGATCTATATTTGACGGCTCTGGAAACCCCGAAATAATAAGATTTCGGTTATACCCTTTTAAGATTATATTTCTAGCACCTTCTAGGCCACAAAAATGCAAAAAAAAATCGATTTTTTTGAACCAACAAGGTAGAAGACCCCCTTAAAGTAAGTGCGCCAAACGTTTCATTATATACACGTACGTATAAATATATGTTAATATTCGTAAATATCACCTCCAGTGGTCATAAAACTATCAATAATTAAAATTTATTTGATTTTTATGTTTTTCTTTCAACAAAGAAAAAGTATGTTTTTAAGCATTCCTCATTTCTAGGTGTATTGTATTCTTATTATAAATAATAAAATATTGGTTTTATGTTTTATTATTACCACAAACCTTTAAGAAACGAGTTGAAATTTCAAGAAACGAAAATTATAGGATAACAAATTAGAATTTTCAATGGCTTTTGTTTTTATATTTTAGTTCTCAAGCTTAAATTAATACTACGACTTGGCTATCACTAAAAATTTGGATGCAACTGATAGATAAGAAATTAAAATGTGATACAGTTACAAAACAAGAAACTTTATTCATCGTTACAGAAAGATTACATAACGTATCTTCTTCCGTCATTGTCTTGCATTAAATGTAACGGAGATTGCTTTAAATAATAATGAAAAAAGCACGGTTGCATTCCAAAATTTTTGTATTGACTTATACAAGTATATATATATTGAAAACTTTTAAATTGCTATTGGGGTTGTAATTGTTCTCCTTTGTCTTGTACGTGAGCTTGTGGCAGCCGTGAGCCGCACTAACACCTCTAGTTACTGCACACCATAAAATTATCGTGTCGAATGCGTAATTCATGGTTTATCACCGTCGACGGCTTCTAATAGTGAATGTTTCTCTCGTGACTTCACTACCCTTTGATAAGCAGTTTTGAGTATTCGATTCCACTCCACCTTACAAAGAGATGATGTGAAACGAAAATCATTATTTGCATCAACTAACATGAACATTATTTAGGTCAAGAAGATGCAAAAACATACATAGGATATTCGAAAAGAATTATTTAAAAATTCACAGGTGAGTTTTGAATAAGAAAAGGTACTTTAATCAATTTTTAATATACGTACTGTAATGGATGTATGTAATCATTTTTTTAAACTTTTGAAGACGCGAATAAAACTTGCTTTCTTAATTGTGATCACGATATTTAGGTTGGCTTGTTTTGATTCCTCTTATTTTCGCACACTTTTTGTGCAAAATCTGTCTGATATATTTCTAAAGATAAGAGTCAAGAGGGTAGAAGTCTTGATCATACGGTTATTATTCTGAACCGACATCATGGCCTCATGCATTCTAACAAATGCTTTGAACACTTTACGTGTAAAATGGTAACGGGTTTATATACTCTGTGTTGATTTGAAACTTATTATTGATTTGTGCTTCTAAGTATTAAAGAATAATTCAACTTTCAGGAAATTTATACGAATATTAATAAAAACTGTTGGAGAGTTAATAAATATTGACAAAGTCGCTTTTTAGATAGAAGCTACCTCCGCATTCATTGTCAAAACATGCAGGTAGACAAAAATTATTTGCTTTTATATGTGTAAGGTTCAAGAAAGATAACTGGTATGGTTTAGATCAGATGACTGGTAGCCTCTTAAAATGTATAATAAATTCAGCATACTCTAAACTATAAATCATATTAAATTTTAATATTTATTCCTATCTTTTCATGCAATTAAGTGATTGAAATCCATTTCATGATACATTTAGCACATGTAGTAAGCACGTTTGCAATCTTCTACAGATTTCTTTGGTCTCAGGCAGGAGAATAGATGTCCCAAATAAATTTGCTCTCGACACATTGGGAGGGATGCTTTTCTTGGGTGAAAATTTTCTACCATCAAAGAAGCATAGTCTTCTTCGTCAATGTTATTGTCTGGGAAGCTCGGCAGCGCACAAAGCGGAAAGAGAGAGAATGTTGGGGCATCTGGTACGAAACTTTCATGAACGAAGCTCGCTAAACAAATGCTTTCTCTCCTCCCACTCCAAAGACAAAAAAAAATAATAAAATGTGAAAAGAAGATGTTGGCTATCAAAGGCCGCATTTGTTCAAGTTGCCTATTGTACTATGTGTACTTGAAAAAAAAAAGTTTTTCTTGTGCAATTTAGGACATGAATACATATAAGACTCAATTTACTAAATGCATTGTATAGAACTTCGTTTAAGGATATTATTACAAATTAGCAAGAAAGGTTGGTCAAAGATTAGGGAAACTTGGCGATATAACAATACAGACTGTAGAGGTCATTAAAATTATACAGAATTTCAAAATTTGTTGAAGCAATAGAACTCACTTAGTTTTGTGGGTACCGTTGAGACACAGGCTACACTAGGTTTATATACGTATTATGTAGTTTCGTAATATGCACGTGGAAATGTGATTTAGTCTCTAGGGTAGCACCGTGTCATTATAAAGACTACCACGTCCCAGAGATCTCACAATGGAATTGAATGAATGGAAGGATAAGTAGATAGATGTGTTTGCGATCAGAGGCCAGTACACGATTAATCCTACCTCTTAGTCTTTAGTACAGTATTCGGCACGATATTCCGCCCTCAGTGCATTATGACCAGTCACCCACAATAATTTAATTATGACTAGCTTACAAAATAAAAACGGGAATGAAAATAGAACATACTACATCAAGTTAAGAATAAATTAGTTCGGCTTATTTGAAACCTAAATCCAGTGAATATTTAATTTGTAGCAACTCATTTTAAATTCACGTTTTTCTGCGTGTGGTTTGTCTTTATTGAAGAATCCTTAAGAAAATCCCTATATTATTTCCGGACAAGATTTGAACTAGGATTTTCTCAGAGATACTTCAATTATAATGTGCAGCAAATTACATAAGTATTATGTTTCGAGCACCTGAACACGCAGGCTATACTCTAGAAGGCGAAAAGTACAGACAAAAACATGAAACATTTTTTTTGCTCATAATTATCTATGTCTATATTCCCAAGTCTCTTAAAAGGGAGATGATTAGAAAACAGAAAATAATTGTTTTTAAGAGGTGAAAATGGATTTGCGCACACCATAAGGGTCGGTAATGTTGGACTCTTCCATAAATGGCGCTATCCACTAAACCTCTTCCCTCGGCCCTTTTCTCCTTCCCTCTCATCTGGGCTACCCTCAATAAGCTTTTTTCCAATCGATCAGTCGTCATACCCTCAAAACAAATGGAGGTTATTTTTTTCATTAATTCATCAAGTTCCATTTTTTCAACGTAAACAAATTTTCTATTTCATTCTTATGGTATCCCAGTAGAAACAAATTTGTTAGTAATTTATAAATAATTATTATAATTGTTTACCGTCGATATTTTCTGTCCCTATAGGCAGTAATATCTTCCTTTAGTCTGCAATTAATATATTTGATGACCTGTTGCATTAGATGTCCCATTCGTATCACATTACACTTTCAATTTTTGCCATTAATTAAAAAGTTCATATTATTTAAATTAATTGGAATAAAAATTAATTATAATAGTTACAAGAGGTGACAACTTTTAATATTCAAAATTTTTAAAGTGGTTTTGAGGCTCTAGAGAACGGTTTAAGAATTCTCTATAAATTGAAATAAATGGCATAATTATTTCTGCGGTATATAAAAAAATAGTGAATAGGACACAAAAAACTTTTTTTTCCGATAGACTGATCTTTTTTATGTACGTTATAAACTTCATTCTTTTTCTTTGGCGTCACATTTATTTTACATAACAAGATATGTTAGTTAATAGTAAAAGTTTCTTTTGTCCGCAGTCAAGCATTTCATTATATCCAGTAAATCGATACCCACGTTCTAATATGTCGTATCCTACATTTGGAAAATTTTCCAGGAAACGATAAAAACGTCTTGCTAGCAAAAATAAATAAATGTAAACAAATTTTTGTTTTATACGTTCATAAAAATGCATAAATAATAATAATTAAAGCAAAAAAAATTCTTTAAATAAATTTTATGATATTTATGTGGGTTACGCAAGAAGAAAAAATTAAAATGTATTTTAGAAAGAAAATTGATTTAATGGTTTTATAATTAAATATTGTTTCATCCCAAACGTAACATTTTTCTCTCTTATTTTTTATTTTTTAATTCATAATTATTATAATATAACATTATTGATACATTTTATTTTTAATATCTTTAATATTGCTTAAAACATTTTTTTTTTCATTTTAAGTACTCTTAATTTTTTTTTTTTTTACTTCAGGTACATTTTCTTGCTGAGATTGTTGAAAATTTCTTGTCCTCTTTCGTTTGGTATTATCACAATTTTTTTTATTATTAATATCATTATCTTCAGGTTTTTTAAATCTATTATTAGTACGCAGTACTTTGCTTTTAACACCAAGATTAACTTGATTAGCTTTTCGTTTCTTACTCTTAGTCTTTTCAGTTACCTTAACTATATTTTTACTCTCGGCTTCCAAATTTTTTATTGATGGAGATTGATCAGAAGGAGAATCAATATCATCAATATATTTTATATTATCATAGAAGCAGTGTGTATCTCTCAGCAACACTTTTTTTAATGCCTGTAATTGTTGCCATTTACTTTTAGTTCTTTTCAATCGATCTATTTGTACAAACAGAGGTTTCAGCGGATGCTCTAGATTTAATTGGAGTTGTAAAAATATTATTTGTAATTATCTTCTTACTCATTTTATTAAATAATTTCTCAAAATAAACTTAAGACTAATCACAAAATAAAAATTCACTGTCACATCGCTGGCGCTGACTTAACCAATGGATGTGGGATACGACATATTAGAATTCGTGAAAATCGGTATGTGGGATACGACATATTAGAATATTTATTTAAAAATATTAAATAAACAATTTGAATCACAAGATTTTAATATAAGCTGTAAAACATTATTATTAATCCATTTTTTAAAAAAAGTCAATTTCTCAAATTTTGTGGGATACGACATATTAGAACGTGGGTATCGAAATTCTTCTTATTTTATAAAGAAATAGGTTCGAGGTCTAGATAAAATTGAAATAGCATGAACGAATTCAATATTAGAGGATTTACTGCTGTTATAATTTCATAAATAATAATTATTCATTATTAAATGTAAAGGGTTTTCCAATAGGGACATAACATTTTTATCTATGAATAAAACACAGAAATATTTGAGATATTGAGTTCAAATTTATTGTGAGTGTAGTGCAAGCATTACATTTTATGAATGAAATTCGATATCGGTCATATGACCACCATGAGCCCGTTTACAGCGGTCGATTCTTTGGACCCAATTCTCCACCACTCTGGCACACATTTCGACCGGACCGTTGGCAATTTCGCATTGGATGTTGTCTTTGAGGTTGTCTAAAGTTGCTGGCTTGTTGGCATAGACCAGTGACTTGATATGGCCCCATAAAATGAAATCCAATGGCGTTAGATCGCATGAACGAGGTGGCCATTCGACCGGACCATTTCTCGAGATAACACGTTCACCGAATTTGCCTTTCAATAAATTAATTGTGACGCGTGCTGTGTGGCTAGTGGCACCGTCTTTTTGAAACCACATATCGTTGATGTCAAGCTCATCCAATTCTAGCCACAAATAATCTTTCAACATAGCACGATAGCGCTCTCCATTGATGGTAACATGACGGTCGTTTTCATCCACGAAAAAATACGGCCCAATCACACCTCGGGCATGAAAACCGCACCAAACAGTCACTTTTTGCGGATGCAACTGTGTCTCAAGAAGCACATTTGGGTTTTTTGCTGACCAATAACGCATATTTTGCTTATTAACAAAGCCATCGAGCCAAAAATGAGCTTCATCGCTGAAGATGATTTTTCGATGAAATTCTTCATTTTCTTCAAGCTTTGCCAGAGCTAAATTGGAAAAGTTTCGGCGTTTCAAATGATCAAGTGGCTTTAGTTCTTGACTCAATTTAATTTTGAAAGCATGTAGGCAATACGACGTCTTTTTGGCACCGGAACGTCCAATAGTGTAAATTTGGTCTCGAATTCATCCACTATAGCACGCACAGCCTGTCGGGTGGGACGATTATTACGGCCTAAAATTGGAGTAAGCGCTCTTAAGGTGGCTTGATCGTTTTTGAAAAAAATTATAGACTGCTCTGAAACTTAGAGATTATCTTAATAAAATATGCTAGATTCATTTGGAAAAAAGAAATACCGTGATTGACGATGTCATTGCCGAAAAAATCGCTACTGAAAAAATGTCAGTTTAATACGTAGTCTTATGGGATTCCTCTTCAAAATCGGCGAAACTCCGGAAAAAATCACAAGTCCCCATAAATCCAATATATACTAGTACTTTCGATTTCGAGGAATCTATTAGTATTATAAAAAGGAAGGGTTGACGACTTCAATCAAGAGAGAATTGCGAAAAAGGTACAGAATATAGAAATCGCCTCGATGTGAAACTAATAATTTTTTATTATCGCTTTTTTCCGGGGACATTTCCGCGATTTCTTACCCTTCTACTCAGATGTTACTATAATACATATGATTATTAAAAAAATAAGTAGCAATGAGCATTCATGCAACACGTGCCCCCACGTTGCCCCTCATTTCATACGACACCAAACGCTCAAGCCACCTTAAAGTTGCGACCACCGACTCAGAATTTCGGAAGTAATTTTTAATAATTTCCAAACGTTGCTGGTTCGTGAACTTTACTATGATGAAAATGTTGACTTTAACTAATGTTTTGACATTGACAGTTCATTAAAAATGTTTAAGGGTGCGTTCATATAAAGATACGAAATTGTTATGTCCCTATTGGAAAACCCTTTACAACTTTGCCTCCGCCGTTTTTCAATAGATGGCTGCAGCGGTAAGTGCTGGTCGAAATAGGTAGATCAAAAATGTCACACAGTAAGCTTGGGCATTTTTTAAAATAACGACAGCACCATATTGCTGAATTTGTGTTTGCATCATAAATTTATTTTCGATTGAAGATGTCAGTTTTTAAGCCAAATTTTTGTCATTTGCGGGGAATTTTGATAATCTGCTTTCATTTGAAGAAAACTGAGGCTAAGGCTCATTGAATGCTCTCAAGTACTTACGGTGAGGCTGCTCTTAGTGGAAGAACGTGTCGTGAGTGGTTTCAACGCTTCAAGAGCGGTAATTTTGATGTGGACGACCGTCATGTGGTGAAAAAGGAACAATTTTTGAAGATTCCGAATTGGAGGCATTACTTGCTGAAGACTCGTGCCAAATGCAAGAAGAATTGGCAGAATCATTGGAAGTGACTTAACAAGCCATTTCGAAACGCCTCAAAGCCATGGAAATGATTTAGAAGCAAGGAAATTGGATTCCGTACAAGTTGAAATAGAGAGATCTTGAACGGCATTTCTTTGCTTGTGAACAGCTGTTTCAAAGACAGAATCGGAAGGAATTTTTACATCACATTGTGACCAGCGACGAAAAATAGGTCCACCACGATAATCCCAAGCACAGAAAAAGCACACTAGCTCGGTGTGGGGTATTATAAGCTGTTGAAACTGAGTGAAACGATCACAGGGGATCGGTATCGAACGCAATTGTTCGTTTGAGCCGAGTATTGAAGGAGAAACGCCCACAGTACCAAGAGAGGCACGACAAAGTTACCTTCCACTATGACAATGCTCGGCCACATGTTACAAGATCGGTAAAGACATGCTGGGAAACGCTGAAATGGGAGATCTTACTCCACCCACCGTACTTTCAAGACGTTGCTCCTTCCGACTACCATTTGTTTCGATCGATGGCACACGGCCTAGCACATCAGCATTTCTGCTTTTATGAAGAAGTCCAAAAATGGATTGATTCTTGGATCGCCTCAAAAGACGCATCGTTTTTTCGAGATGGTATCCGACGATTGCCAGAAACATGGGAAAAAGTAGTGGCTAGCGACGGACAGTACTTTAAAACAAACATCGGTAATAACTTTTTAAGAATAAAGCCTCAAATTTTGGGAAAAACGGCGGAAGCAAAGTTGTATATATAATATAAAAACAGTTTCTATGATATTATATCTTAATATGATGTGATGAATATTATTCAAAGTTTCTCTGGTAATAAATTCTTTTTGGATTACAATGTGGTTTAAGTCATTTTTATATTTTAACTATATTTTTGTATGATATGCCAATTTATTTTTTCTATTTTCTATTTTGAAGTAGTACACGGAGAAAATATGTAGCTGTCACAAGGATTTTTTAGGTTTTATTAGCCATATTTATGGTTAGGATGGTTAATAGTATAGCTGGAACAGCGTTATGTTTCTTTGTACCAGCTACACATTTTTTGCGTGTAGGTTCAACTAAATACACCCGTAAAAATATTTGATAATGCAAAATAAATTTAGTTCGATCATCTAAAGAATTTGTTTTATGTAACCAAAGATGGGTCTTTTAATACGGTTTGATTGAATCAAACAAATGTTTTTTTCTTCGGTCGTATATTAAAGATATGTTTATTAAAGAAAGTGTTTTGATGCTTCACTGACATGCACCCTTTAGGAGCTTTATTGATTAAATCAATTTCATCACAATCTCCCTGAATTTAAACCAATCAAAAGTTGATTCAATTCATAGATTGAGAGATTTAATACGTCAACATTGTTAAAAAACATCTATTGAGTTTTATCTTAAAAGAATTGAATCATAAAATAAATTTGAAATTCAGTCATTCGAAAGCAAGAGCAATATACACTCTGCTCTTGTGTGTGTACAGCTGCAAACTATGCCATGTTGGACCTAATTCGGTATAATGAAGAAAAGAAGTATTGTATTATTATTACCTTTTTCGGCAAGCATCTTATAAAGGGTTTCCCAATAAGGGTGATATGTTTTGAAATTGAAAAAAAAACACTGAATATTCATTCGGAATTGATCGAAATCTTTTTTATTATATTGGATATTCTATGCCATTTATGATTTAAACAATATATCGGCCAAATGTCCCCCGAGACTTGAGCCAAAAATGCGCCTCATCAGAAAAGATGATTTTTTGATGAAAATTGGGATCATTTTCAATTGATTCCAGAGCCCAATCCGCGAACTCCCGACGCAAACGATGGTCATTAGGCTTCAGTTCTTGGGCCAGAATCATCTTATAGGGATGCAGGCCAAGATCCAATCGCAAAATACGCCAGGTAGTCATCCTGGACAGGCCCAATTTCTGAGATCGGCGTGGCACGGACAATTCACGGTTTTCCTCGATACTGGGCTGTACGGCGGCTATATTCTGTGTAGAACGTGCGGTACGCATACGATTTTTAGGCTTAGTATCCAATAGAGTAAATTCACTCTCCAACTTATCGATTATTCGACGAATTGAAAGCGCGGATGGAGCAGAATGACGACCATATTTTGCACGATATGCTCTTTGAACACCGACAAAACTTCTCGAATTTTGATAAAATAATTGGACAATTTCCAAACGTTGTGGAAGCGTGAAACTACTCATGATTAAATGGCAAACCTTACTGATGACAACTGACAGCAGACGTCAAAAATTTCAGTTCAAATGAGCCCGATAGGGACATTCAAAATCATATCACCCCTATTGGGAAACCCTTTATATTCGGTTGTAATATCTAAATTAAATATTAAGCTATATATATAGCTATATATATATATATATATATATATATATATATATGATACAATAGTATATTACGTGCCTAGGCGCACAATGAGGGTTATTGCGCGACGAGCGACAATACTCGCAGGAGATCAAAGCCAAGGCGTAGGTGAGGCGTAGTCGAGGAGTAGCCGATGCGTAGTCAAGGCGTAGCCGAGACGTAGCTGAGGCAAAGCCGAGACGAAGCCGAGGCGGGATCAGTCCTGCGAGCATTGTCGCGAGTCTCATAATTTCCCGAATTGTGTGCATTGGCACTAATTCTATTTTATGTGACTTCGGTGCGTATACGAGTTTTTATGCGTACACTCGAATCCAATCTAGTATTGTAGTTGTTTGCGGCGCTAGTCATTACACTTGATATTTCGCGACTAGTCCCGGCCATTTTGATTTTATCGATCTAGTGTAGTAGTAGCGTGTTTTAATAGAGCATGCGCAGTTCAAATGTACAAGGCTTTGTCAGTACGGTGCCAACAGTTAAAAGTAGTGTAATGTTCTGTATTACGATACAGAGGAACGTTATGTAAAAATTGAACTGCGCATATGCCTATAACCATACAGCGGAGCGTAATCTTCATCTTATTCTTCTTCGTACAGCGTTGGCACCGTACTGACAGAGCCTTGTACATTTGAACTGCGCATGCTCTATTACTTACGCCTCGACAACGCCTTGGCTTCGATCTCCTGCGAGCATTGTCGCTCGTCGCGTAATAACCCTCATTATGCGCCTAGGCACATTATATACTATTACTACAAAAAGATCTACAAATTTTTTGTTATATTGTCAATGCAAATGTGCCTCTAATAGATATCATGTAAAAATTGAGCGTGAAGTACATTCTAGTTTGTAAATAAAATTTGACTCAATTATGGACTTATCCACGATGTCTCAATCAGATTGCTTTTCAGCCGGCAAAAAATACTTACACGCGACCAGACTGGTTCTGCTGCAATTTTCAACATTATTTTGAGAAATCCTACTTTCATGTACTCGTTCTAATATGATAGCCCCTCGATAATCTCGACGAGTTTGGCATATATTATTCTAAATAAATAAATTTGCCTCTTTCGATTTTTACAAATTCATCCAATTTTGTGTTATCTCTATAAATTGTGCAAATGTAATTTGAAACAATTCTCAAATTTTATGAAATTTCTCTGTGAAAGGGTATAGAAATTATTTTATTAAACCTTCTTAGGTACACGTGTCCCAAAAGGGACATGGCGAAATTTTCAAGTGAAATATTTTCATCGGAATAAATTGTTATAAATAAACAATCGCTAAACAAATTGCTGCAAAACCTATTGGAACATAAAATAGGATCCCAAAAGAGTATTTCAGAATATTGAGAAATTTTTGAAGACCTTTTTCATAAAAAAATAAGTGCCTGGACTTTTTGGGCCACGTGTACCCACGGTGCCAGTAAAAATACGTGTACCTACGAACGGTTAATATTTATATCAGGTGTAGGTGGTGACATTCTTATTTTATTCTTTATTGTTTATTTCTATTATTCGCTTCTTTTAAATAGTTTTTATAGTAAATATAGTAGCAATGTGGCTGAATTAATATAATTTGTTATACAATAATACTCTCAATACTATGTGTATAGAAGTTGTGCTGATGCAACATTATGTCTCCGAATGCTTCAATCAAATTTAATCGAATCATAAGCAGTAATGTACAGGGTGCGCCATCTAGACCTTCGGTATTTCAACATTGAATAACTCTGTTGTTTTTCAGCCGATTTTGACAAATGACCACGATTCTGAAACATCATTCAGTACCATTTTAATCATGAGTCAATACACACTGAAAGAACGCGCTAAAATCGTAGCGTTTTACATTGAAAACAATAGTTTAATTGTGAAAACTGTGCGTGCTTATCGTATCGCGATTTGGAGTGGCCTCCTCGTTCTCCGGATTTAACTGTACCTGACTTTTTTCTTTGAGGCTATTTAAAAAGAAAAGTTTATGCCAGCAAGCCAAAGACAATTGACGAACTTAAATGTAACATACGAGCCGAAATAGCTGCTATAACGCCCGAAATGCTGGCCAATGTTATGCAGAATGCGCGAAAAAGAGCTGCTTTTTTGTATCGAATGCAGGTGATCATTTAATCGACGTTGTGTTCTAAAACTAAGTTGAAATAAATGATAAAGTATATCCTAAACAAACCTTGCTCATTTGCCAAAATCGGCTGAAAAGTGTCATAGTTATTCAATGTTGAAATACCGAAGGTCTAAATGGCGCACCTTGTATTTGTAAAGATTGAAAATCTTTTATAGGTTTCAATTAATTCAAACCTCCTTAACAAGTGACTGTTTGCTACGTATTCATTCAACACATGTTTGCCTGATCAAACAATGAGCTGTACCACTTAGAGAACAACAAGTAGATACATGAGTAAAATCAAAACATGTGATAAGTATTGTTTTGAAAAATTCTGATTCCTGAAACATTAAACCTTCAATGTTTTTCTCCTAGCATCAATTGATGTGCCTAAAATAAATGTATATGCACTATATTGCAACCACAAGTTACTTAAAACGAATATTATCATTATTTCATTAATATCATCAATTACGGATGAGTTTATACAAGAGTTCTAACGAAACAAAATGCATGAAGAGAATTTCAAATTTTCTATTCTTAATGATTAACAATCATGAACTCACAATTTTTTAAAAATCAACACACGAATTAAAATGAAAATCACAGAGACAATTGTCTTTCATTCTTATCTTTTGTAAAATGTTTCGAGAATTTTTTGTGGAAAAATTATCTTTGAGATTGTCCTTTTTTCGTTCTTGTGCATTGAGTTCCATCATTCCTGAATATTATTGAGTTTCCCCACGGATTCAAGACATACTAAACAAAAATAAATTATTTTTAGAGATTTGATACCGTAAAAAATGATAATTAAAAATAAGACGGGGTTTACAAACTGTCATATTTTCATGTATTATAAAATATCTAATCTAATCTAAATTACAGGGATCAATTGAAAGTAAATTCTAGGATAAAAAATAATACTTTCATTTTAGATAGCGTGCACATCGGTTTAAAGAAAAATAATTTTGAACATGTTACTCAGTACTTATCGTATTGTTTTGTTTTTTCCTGACAGCGGAACATAACTAAGAATCACTACAAGAACCGAATGAATGCAAAATATGTTGAATGCGATAGATCGTCTTTCACAAAGCTTGTTATATAGTATACTACCATACTTCTCGAAAGAGCAGATCCTGAATAGAAGACAAAGTTTCACTAACCAATTCCGTAAAGTTGTTGAGAAACTCTTCTTTCCTCGTATTTTGAAACTGATTCAACAACTTTACAGCCGAAAACTATTTTCCTCGTCATATAATATACTAAGGTTGTATGAGCCTAATTCAGGAAATGGTTTCAAATTTAGCCCTTTGCTCTCGGGAGGTGACTCCCAGTCACCACTTGGTTCGATGTGTCAAGTCGAGCGGTGACTTTGATGCGGAAACTCGATTGGCGATAATGTCTATTTATGTTTGGTTTTATGTTTTTATGTTCTGAATTAGCTGCAGGAAATTCACATAGTATCTGAAAAATCGCCTCGAGTTGCTAGTTCGCTCAAGCGAGAAAGGTCTCGAGTGCAAAGAGTTCATATATTCTCATCTAGATATCGTGAATTGTAACTCTATTAAGTTAATCATTTTCTCTAATAATACTTACACTTAGAATCAGCAGATTTTTATGATTGAAACATTTAGAAGTTAGTGACTTCAACATTATAAATTATAACTGATTGAAATTCTGCGAAAAAATATAAGTTTTAAAGTTAAACAAATCTTCTATTTAAATTCGGGATTTTAAAATAGAACTGCTAGGAAAACAAAAGTTTTTCTAAAACAAATGTAAAGTTTTTTACGAAAGATAATTTCTCGTTAAAAAAAATGGGTCACATTCCATTCTATGAAACAGAGATACATCTGTTAAATGTGTGAGACAATGTATAAAAGATGCAGCTGCGAAAACTATTAATCACTTTGTCTTGTATCTCTTCAAATATTTCTTTGTTACTTCCTCTGGTGCTCAGTACGTTTATCTGTCTGTGTATCCGTCTATTCGCTGACACGTGACAAGGTCTCAATTAATTTACTAGTGAAATAAAGCAAGATTTCGTAAATGTTAGGGAGACATTGTAGCAATAAGACCACTACTATTTGGTAATCAGGTACGATTGAATGTACGCAGCTGCCAGAATCATTTAACGTATGCGCTACGAATTCCTCCGCCCCATCCGACCTCTCATTACTTTCACAGCCATCTTTATAAGCGGTGCTTCAGTAAAATCATCTCGAATTAAGATTCGATCCCTATTTATATTGTTTGTATTTTTATTTGCATAATCATAATAAATTAATTTTTAAACTTATAATCAATTTTACATAAATCTGTTAAATTCTTACAATCTCATCACATAAGAAGGTATTGGTTTTATGTTAAAAGTGACTTTTTAAATTTTTATAAAATCTCGACATTTTGAGACCCTCTGTATGAGAACAAATGGTTTTTACAACGATAAGTATCTGTGTCTGTCTGTTGTCGACATTTGTAAGCACGATAATTTTAAAAGAATTTTCGGATTGGATTGCGCTTTGGCAAACTTAATAGGAGATATATCTTTTGGTTATTAATGAAAAAGTTATCAAAAATAAAAAAGTTTTGGTTCCCAAAAAAACTATACGAGATGCGAAAAAAATGTTGGGGACAAAATTGATCATCTCAAGATGATACAAGTATACAAATTTAATTTGGGCCATTTTTTGAATGGACACGTAGTTAAAAATAAAAAAATTCCACTTTGCACAAAATCTATGCGGGATACGAAACAAATGTTAGGAAACAAAATTGTTCGTTTCAAAACGATCTACAAATTTTCTGATAAATATTTTTTTATTGGAGTTATATCTTTACTTTTATTCATTAAAAGCGTTTTGATAAAAATAAAACATTTCATTTTCCCCAACAAAATGTACGAGATGCTGACAAAATGTCAAGAAACAAATTTGTTTATTTGAAAAAGATCTAAAACTTTGGTGCTAACCATTTTTTCATAAGAGTTATATCTTTTGTTCATTAATGAAAAATATTATTACAAATTAAAAACTCTCTTTCTGCGAAAAACTACGCGGAATACGAAAAAAAATTTAAGGAAAAAAATTATTCACCTCTAGAAGATCTACAACTTCACTTCAGACAATTTTTCAATAAAAATAAATAGTTTTTGTTTCTGACGTGATATTTTTCATAAAGAATAAACAATATGGATAAATATGAATGTGTTTCTCAAGGCCAGTGAAGCCTTAAGTATATGGAATTTCCTTGTTCATTTCAAATCTAAAAGAAATTGAGTAATTTGTATGTGAAGGACATATTTAAAATAAAAACACTTGAAGTTATTGGAATCATACAGAAAAAAACGACAGTTTTTCAAATACGAGGGTCATTCAATAAGTCCTTAGAAAAAGATAGAAAAACAAATTATTTTGTGTAGATTTTTTTATTTATCAACATAATCTCCTTTTAACTCTATACACTTTCCCAAGCGCTTCTCCAACTTTTTTAAGCCGTCCTAAAAGTAGGATTTTGGAAGGTCATCAAAATAGGCATCTATTTGAGCGAGGACCTCCTCGTTCGACGTGAACCGTTGTCCGCCGAGCCATTTTTTCAAATTTGCAAATAAAAAAAGTCACTGGGGAGACAAATCTGGTGAATACGGTGGATGTTGCAATAATTCGAATTTTAATTCCGTAATTTTGGCCATCGAAACTGCGCAGATGTGCACCCGTACATTGTCTTGACCGACTTCGCCGTCTTCGCCTACTTTGGAGCCCGTTCGCCTTCAAAAACCCACTGTTTCGACTGTTCCTTTATCTCCGGAGAGTAGTGGTGTATCCATATTTCGTCCAGTTATGTATCAACGCAGAAACTCGTCAGGATTGCGACGGAAAAGCGTCAAAATAACCTCAAAGCCGACCACACGATTGCGTTTATTCTCCTTTGAGAGCAAACGCGGCACCCATCTTGCCGAGATTTTTTCCACACCCAATTTTCCGTGCTAAATTGAAGATACTATACCTTGCGATATGCCTGTGGCCTCAACTATTTCGCGCACTTCGATTTGTCGAGCACTCAAAACCATATCGTGGATTTTGTCAATCATTACGGGGAAAGTCACTTCCACTGGACGTCCCGAACGACGTTCATCTTTTGTGGATGTACGGCCACGTTTAAACTCATTTACCCAATTGTAAACAGTTGCAAACACAGGAGCAGATGTTCCACGAACTTCATACAAATCAGCTTTGACTTCTTTCGGTCTTAAGTCTTTTAAATATGAGTGTTTAATCACTGCTCGAAACGTACTTTTTTCCATTTTTCTAAATACACAAAAGTTTATTGCTTCAATCGACAGTAAAAATGAAACCATATGATAACTGGGACTTTAACAGCTGTCTAGTGAGTAATGATTCTCACTAAAACCAAACCATTTTCAGTATTATGAGCATCATCTCTTGGATTTTCTAAGGACTTATTGAAAGACCCTCGTAAATTCATCAACTTGAACAGTATTTGTGTTTTAAATGCTTTTGTTCTATAGATCAAAGCACTTCATTGTGAAGTTTTTACAGTTAAATTTAAACTCAGATATTGTGTATACATTTTGAATTATGCGTAATCATTTGAGCTCATTTAAAGTTCCTGATACAAGATACTTAACGAAAACCAAATCAAGTAATCAGAGTGTTCCAAATGCACTTGAAATTATAGAAATTATAGTCATTATCACCCAATCATAGTTGCTGAAGTAAACGTGTAGTTTCTTCTTCGTAATTAGATATATATTAATGAGAATAACTAGAACAAATATTTTAGTTTAATACAAAAATGCAATGCATACCATTAATTTTTAAAGATTGACAGCTGACTTAACGTTCTTTCGATTATTGGGTTATGCCTACACTGTAAAAAATGTTCAGAATTTTGCCCACTTAGTTGTGGGGAATATCTAGTAAGAAGGTATTTTTTAATTTTATTATAGTGCCCACAAGACTAAAACATTCAATATAAAAGTGTAGCAAAGTAGTGTAACAATATTTTTGCATCGCTCAGTGTCAAAATGACTTCCGAAACGTTAGGAACTATTTCTTAATTTCTCGTTATTTTGGCATAGGGTCAGATTCTTTTTATTTTCTTCGATTAAATTTATCACTATTAGATATAAAAATACTCAAAAAGAAAGCAAGACAAACGTTTCGGCCACATATGGGGGCCTCTTCAGTGCCATAAATTCAAAGATAAATTCAAAATTTCTGTAAAACATTAGAATATAGAAGATAATTAAAATAAGGATTATCATAGAAGTCAAAAAATATCTCATAGCTTGCAATTCAAAATGAAGTAGTCCAGTATGCAGCATCACGAATTGAAAAAATATTTAGAGTTCACTGTGAATATAAAACCGGATAAATGAAAAAACATAAAAAGTTTTGCACACGAACCGACCGGAAATTAAAAAAAAAATTTTATTATTAAAGAAGGATGCAAAATTGGTTATCAACGTAAAGTTTTCAAAAATGTACACCTTGTTCGCGTTTTGCCATTGATAACCAGTTTGGCATCCTTCTTTAATAATAAAATTTTTTTTTAAATTGCGGTCGGTTCGTGTGCAAAATTTTTTATGTTTTTTCATTTATCCGGTTTTATATTCACATTGAACTCTAAATATTTTTTCAATTCGTGATGCTGCATACTGGACTACTTCATTTTGAATTGCAAGCTATGAGATAAGTTTTTGACTTCTATGATAATTCTTATTTTAATTATCTTCTATATTCTAATGTTTTACAGAAATTTTGAATTAATCTTTGAATTTATGGCACTGAAGAGGGCCCCCATATGTGGCCGAAACGTTTGCCTTTCTTTCTTTTTGCGCAATTTTAAATCTAGTAGTGATAATTTTAATCAAAGAGAATAAGAAAAAACTGACCCTATGCCAAAATAACGAGAAATGAACAAAAATTCTATGAATTGCAGGTCAATATAATAACAGACATGTTATCAAACATGTCACTTTAAAAATTAGGAACTATATTGTGCTAGTTAGGAAATTCATTCGATACATCTGTCCAATATATCCGAATATAACTAGGAACAATTTCGCAGGGTTAGGGTTATTAGCTGGCACACAAATATTTCCGAAAATTTGTTTACAGTGTGGAATTGCATAATTTTGAATAATATTCAGGAATAATAGTAGAATAGAAATAAATAGTCCAGTGGACGCCCGGAGACCGTTAAGGATTAAAAAGATCTTCTCCTCTGGAATGCATTTCAGAAGAGTAAAATTAACTCCAATGATTAATTAACACCAAACTGCGAGGAGCCAACAAGTCAAATGTTGTAGATCATGTTTAACGATAATGTGACATGAGGGTGTGACTTATTGATTAAACGATGAATTAATGTTTAAAAACGAAAATTCAAACACGTGAACACAAAGCCTGATTGTAGCATCATTAATGTAGCGTGCGTGACGGAATTCTAGAATATTGATCATGCTAGTTGGCGTGCCACACGCGCTATCCAGTGTCCCAGAATCAAAAAAATATTACAATATCGAACCTTATTTATATGATTATTTTTTATCACGAAAGAATGAAGACTGAAGCCTGATTCTTATCAAAGGATGGTGAGGAGGTTTTCTAATGATTAATTGGAAGTGGTTATGGAGTCAAACAACCTATTTTTAAAATTACTTCTGATCTCAGTTGATAGACACCTTTGTCTGAACCTTTCATTTTGCTCTTTAGATGTTTCAAACAGTATACCTACAATATTTTCTTATGTAAAAAATCTAATTCCTTGGCTGAAGAGTATTTAGAATCGACAGAGATCAATTTGAATTCCTAGCAATATCCTAGTTTCCCCTCTTAGTATATAGCATGAACGTAAAGGGTTTCCCAATAGGGGTGATATGATTTTGAATGTCCCTATCGGGCTCATTTGAACTGAAATTTTTGACGTCTGCTGTCAGTTGTCATCAGTAAGGTTTGCCATTTAATCATGAGTAGTTTCACGCTTCCACAACGTTTGGAAATTGTCCAATTATTTTATCAAAATTCGAGAAGTTTTGTCGGTGTTCAAAGAGCATATCGTGCAAAATATGGTGGTCATTCTGCTCCATCCGCGCTCTCAATTCGTCGAATAATCGATAAGTTGGAGAGTGAATTTACTCTATTGGATACTAAGCCTAAAAATCGTATGCGTACCGCACGTTCTACACAGAATATAGCCGCCGTACAGGCCAGTATCGAGGAAAACCGTGAATTGTCCGTGCCACGCCGATCTCAGGAATTGGGCCTGTCCAGGATGACTACCTGGCGTATTTTGCGATTGGATCTTGGCCTGCATCCCTATAAGATGATTCTGGCCCAAGAACTGAAGCCTAATGACCATCGTTTGCGTCGGGAGTTCGCGGATTGGGCTCTGGAATCAATTGAAAATGATCCCAATTTTCATCAAAAAATCATCTTTTCTGATGAGGCGCATTTTTGGCTCAAGTCTCGGGGGACATTTGGCCGATATATTGTTTAAATCATAAATGGCATAGAATATCCAATATAATAAAAAAGATTTCGATCAATTCCGAATGAATATTCAGTGTTTTTTTTCAATTTCAAAACATATCACCCTTATTGGGAAACCCTTTTGTTCCACGAAAAGACCTTCTGGTGTATATTATATAATTGGGTCAGCTGAACATAAATATATTTATGGACGCTGATTTTTGTCGCAACATTCGGTTCGAAAAACAGATGCAAGACGTGGAATATACTGCGCATAATGATGGAGCAGAAAATGCTAAACGCAGAATGAACACACAATTATTTTACTCGAATCGCACGCAGTTCGGCTTCCCATATTTTCTCCTTTTATCTTTATTTTGTCCCACTCTGCTAATACTTCTGAAACCAACCGCAAAAATGTGTCATATATTTATGTCATTAACAATATACCTCGGCTGTATAGTTGAGCATTTTGTATTTCCGAAGAAAAGACATCATTGAATACAGCGACTTTAATGACGAAGTCCTGTTACTCGAACCCTACAGAAATCTTTCCATAAATAGACAATCGCGTGCTCTCGTGCTCGTGTTTTTCCCGCTCAGTTACAGATTAATATTTTCTCACAATGCTTCTCGAGCGAAAATGTCAATATAATTATTTTCCCAAAATCTTTCCCTTTTGAAGATAAAAAGTTAAGGAGGACGAAGTCATTACGTGTAAGCTTTCTTGTGAGTAGTTCCTTGTTATTCCATTTTATAAATACAATCCGAGTCAGTAGGAACTGGGAAATATTGCGACTGAGTAGTAAAGAACACTTTCTAAAACATGCAGACGCCTTTAGAAGATTATGGCTTTCATAACATTTCAGGTGATAAATAATACCCGTAAGAAGAGTTGCATTAAAATGCCTTCCTTTTTTGTCCTCAGGTTTTTAATTTAATTTGTCAGAATAAGTTAACTCTTAAAATAAATCCTTTTATGTGCCCGGTGGCGACAGCTTTTTATGAATACTTTTGGATTCCATAAAGCAACTTGGGGATCAACATTTTATTTTCTCTTTTGATGTACCCTTTTTTTCGTGTCTTTATGTACTGTTTTCTGAATAATTAACGATCGAAAAGATTTTGATTTAATCACAAAGTTATTATTAAGACATTTTCTTCGTGTGTGTGTAAAATTTTGTTATACAATGTACTGAAAACTTCAACGTTGCGTCCAATGTTAAACCCAATTTTGAGGTAAACGTTAGATCCAGTCTAGAGCCTAACGTTGGTTTCAGTCAGGCCACCTAAACCTCAATGCATTTTCTTGTGAAAAAGTTTAGCTACTCTACCCCTTTTATCTCTTTGTCAATCCAAATTCACGCCTATCTCTTTCATTCCCGATCTATTTATATCTGTCGATTCTTCGTATATATAACTATATTTGTTTCTATCTCTTGTCTATCCACCTCTATTTCTTTTTACATCTTTGTCAATCCAGGTTGATGCGTATCTGTTTCTATCTCTTTGAGCAATACAAATTCACGACTATATCTTTTAAACCCGTTTTCTTTATCTCAGTCTATTCTTTGTATATCCACCCATATTTGTTTCTATCTCTTGTCTATCCACCTCTATTTCTTTATATCTCTTTGTCAATCCAGATTGATCCCTACCTCTTTGAACCCCATTTTCTATATCTCAGCCTAATCCTTATCTATCCACTACTATCACTTTTTATTTCTTGTTTATTCAAATTTACATACATCTCTTTAAATACCCTTATCCCAATCACAGCCTATGTCTCATATATTGACCTATATCTTTTTCTATCTTTTTTCCAATCCAAATTCAATCCAGGTTCACGCTTATCTCTTTCAATCTCTGTCCCTCCTCCTGGTTAGATCTTCTAATCTTGTACATACTGTACTAGGTTGTTCAAAAAGTTTTGAAAGCGACATCTATAGAGCAGTAGAAGAACCAAAATTTCTACGCCATTTTAAGATTTCATCTTTCATATGAACATACCCAAAGTGTCATTCCACTCTGTCAATTCATTGTTTGTTTACAAGCCATTTGAAGTTGACGTGTCAGTGTATTTTTGTACAATGGAAAAAACCGAATATCGTGCAGTGATAAAATTCTTTGTTTTGGAAGGTTTATCAGCAACGGAAATTCATACAAAAATGGTGAAAGTGTTAAAGGAAGCTGCTCCTTCATTTCCAACTGTGCATCGATGGGTTTTACAGTTTAGACGTGGTCGAAAAAGCGTTGAAGACGATCCACGCTCAGGACGTCCAAAAAGTGCATCAACACCAGAATTCATAGCAAAAGTACAGGATATGGTTTTGGAAGATCGTCGATTGACCGAGAGAGATTTAGCAGAGGCCCTAGACATCTCATTAGGCAGTGTGAGTCATATTTTACGTGAAGTTTTGGGTTTCAGAAAGCTCTGTGCACAATGGGTGCCGCATTCGCTCACAATGGAACAAAAACACGTTTGAATGCGACTTTCTGAGCAACATTTGGAGCGTTTTCGAAAGGATAAAAAGGATTTTTTGCGTCGATTCATCACTATGGATGAGACTTGGGTCTTCCATCATGATCCCGAATCAAAACAAGAGGCTAAGGAGTGGTGTGAACCAGGCACTTCGGCACCGAGGCGAGTTCGTGTCCAGAAATCGGCGAAGAAGGTGTTAGCATCAGTTTTTTGGGATGCAAGAGGGATTTTGTTGGTGGATTATCTCCAAACTGGCAAAACAATAAATTCTGAATATTATTGTAACCTTTTGGATCAATTGGATGCAAAAATTCGTGAAAAAAGACCCGGTTTGCAGAAGAAGAACATCTTTTTTCATCAAGACAATGCACCCGCTCACTTTGCAGGCCTTGCAGAAAGTCACTTCCATGATGGGATAAACAAGTTGGAAGACCGTTGGACCAAATGTATTGATCTTATGGAAGATTATACTGAGCAATAAAAGTGATTTCACCAAAAAAAAACCTATTTTCATTTCCGCTTTCAAAACTTTTTGAACAACCTAGTATCATTCATTAGAAATAATTACTTTTATTTATCGAATTTATTCATTACTTATTCATTATTATAATGAGTACGCGTAGGTCGTCCAAACTGCCGAATTCAGTTAATAGAATTATTATCTAAATTCCTTTATTATCATGTGGGGTCTTTGGTCTTCTACTCTCGGATTGAGAATGTATTTCACACGCGCCTACGTTTATCACTTCAAATTTTGAAACAGGGGAAAGGTATTTTCAAATAAGTCAATTCAAGGAGGCCAAAATTAATACAAGGACATAATATATATATTTTAAACAAAATGAAACCGATGTGAACATCAAATTTTGTACATTGCCGCATCCTATGGTTTTACGAGGGCTGTTCAACAAGTCCGTGATTTCTCGAAAGATGGTGCTGTTATCGTAAATACGTTACGACTCTAAGGGAATACCATCTAATATAAGTGCCTATACAAAGTTTCAAGTCAGTACGTTGTTTAGAATTTTTTTTACTGCTAGTCGAATTTAGTTTTTCATTGTTGAAACAAAACGTTGAAAAAAGCGAGTTTCCCGTGCTTATTAAACATTATTTTCTACGAGGAAAATTAATCAAAGAAACTGAAGAAAATCTTGCAAAATATTATAAGGAGTCTGCTCCATCGCATGGCATAGTTCATAAGTGGTTCACTGAATTTCGTTGCGGCCGTACTAGCACAAGTGATGCTGAGCGTCCTGGTCGTCCAAAAGAGGTGACTTCTTAAAAAATGATCGATAAAATTCATGACATTGTACTCAACGATCGTCGATTGAAAGTGCGTGAGATTAGCGAGACTGTAAACATTTCAGTTGAAAGCGTATGGCACATTTTACATGAATATTTGGGCATGAGGAAGCTGTCTGCAAGACGAGTGCCGCGTTTGCTTACAGCCGATCACAAGCGGGCTCGTGTGGTTGCGTCTGAGCAATGTTTGAGCATGTTTCAACGTAATTCAAAGGGATTTTTGCGACGTTATGTAACTGTTGATAAAACGTGGATTAATTATTATACAAATCAGCCAAAAATGTTGACAGGGCCTGGCAAATCTGCGCCGAAAAAAGCGAAGATGGTTTCATCAACCGGTAAGGTCATGGCCACAATTTTTTGGGACTAACATGGTATAATATTAATCGGTTATCTGCAGAAGGGAAAAACTATTACACGAGAGTATCATGCTTCATTATTTGATCGATTTTATGCCATACTGAAGGAAAAGCGGCCCCATCTGGCGAAAAAAAGTGCTTTTCCACCACGACAATGCACCAGCTCACTCGAGTGCTATTGCAACGGCCAAATTATTTGATTTACGCTACGAAATACTTCCTCATCCACCTTATACCCCAGATTTGGCTCCTTTCGATTATTTTTTGTTTCCTAACATGAAAACTTGGCTTGGAGGTAAAAGATTTTCATCAAACGAAGTGATCATTGCTGCGACAAATGAGTATTTTGAGAGGTTTGATAAAAATTACTTTTTAGAAGGCATAAAGAAGCTTGAGTACCGCTATAATAAATGTATACAGTTAAAAGGGGACTCTGTTGAAAAATAAATTGGAATTTTTTTTATAAAAAGTGTTCTTCATTTCAAAGTCACGGACTTATTGAACAACCCTCGTAACTCTAGGTTCTTAATCCTACCGGATGCCCTGGAAGCAGAAGCAAGGCAGAGAGCACGTTCTAGTTGCTGAAGTCCTGGGTAATACGGATTAAGCTTTATTTGATGTCGCCGTGGTCCCAAAAAGGAACCACTCTTATCTTTACACGATTAACTCGCGCACACACCGCTTTTCTTTATTCTAACCTGATGATTTTAAGGTGAGAAAGAGATAGATGGCTTTTGAAGAGAAGGGAAGCAGTTCTTTTAAATTTCCTGTCCTTCACCACTCTTGTCTCACAATAAACCTACACGGAGAAAAATAGTAGAGATAATTTTACTCAACTTCCGATCAAATTTGGGACATAAGGACAAGTTGGAAGTTACTTAGTATCACTGTATTTATTTGTGATATATTAAATGTTCGAAAATGAATCAAAGTTGAGTAAAATTCAGAACTGTAGGGTGAAGTATGAAAGCGTGCATTACAAATTTTTGAATATATATATTATTACTCGTAGTACAACTATAAAAAACCAATCTTTTATTAAATCACAAAAATAGTAGAGCTTTCCGTTAATTCTACTCTACGCTTCAATCGAGAGTTGAGTAAACCGTGAATCGCAAGATTTATTCCAACAGCTACATCTATTCACGCAGGAACGAATGAAAGCAATCTGCGCCTTGGGCACAAATAAAAAATTTTTAATTTCAAAAACTTAAAATCTTAAAATTAAATTGATATTATGAAAATTTAAACAAAAAAAAGTCGATAAGTGTATTACATAAAATATGAAATATCACATAAATTACTCAGACAGAATAATAATTTGGAATACGCAAATGTAAAATCCATATTTTGAAAATATAAAACACAGAAAATAGAAGAACCTTCTTTTAAATGTTTTTATACAAGATACTTCTCAATAATAATGCAATTTTTTAATGTACATTTGAAAATTTAGTTTCACTAAACTTCATACGCCGTTATAATAAAAATGTATAATAAATGTAATTTAATAATTATATTATATATATCAATAATCATAGTTATAATAATTGATTAATTATATTAATTTTTAAAAATATTTTATTAATCATTTATGAAAAGGTTGATTTATTTATACTTGAGTAAGGCTAAAAAATTTTATTGACGGCACTTACTCTCACAAGCTCTGAATAACTCATGCAGTCACTATATAAGAAAGTTCCAAATTTTATATCTCAGTATTGTAAGCGAGCGTGTGCGTGATTCGACGAAAGCGTATCGTACTATATATAAGTGTAGTTATTAGGTTTATATATGTAAGGTTATATGTTTAAGTGAATTTGTAGTTTGAAATGTGATTGGCTACGTCTGAATGGTATGAATGTATTTGTAAGTTGTTTATGTATATACCGGATGACTATTGGCAGGCTCGAGGTAAGAATTTTTTTTATTTGAGAGAACCATACCATTGCCAGTTCAAATAATACGCCCGACGCTCATTTTACCCAACTACGGTTTGAAGCACCTCAAGCGTCGGTGATATACTTATACATTTCATGTTAACCCACTGACGCATGTTGGTGCCCTGTCGTCGATAACGTTTTACTCAACTTCTTACTATTCCCTATGTAACGCTTATTGTTATTCACTTTGGGTGAATTAGGTATCTATCAAATTGATTTTACCCGACTAGGATTTAATAGATGTTCAAATGTCTTTATGTCCCAAGTTTAATCGACAGAGTTGAGTAAAATTACTTCAACTATTTTTCTCCGTGTATTTACGGTTGTAAGAGAATAGACTCCTTATTGTTTTGAGATTCGACGATATGCAGATTTTCATAGCTAGTTAGTATTTAAGGGGGGAGTAAGGTATTTTTTTTTCATTTTTTTCCATGTTTTTTTTATTTTTTTAAATTAATGTCCAATATGTTGAGAATATTCTGTGAAAATTTGAAGTCGATTGGAATAAAACTAACGGAGATATGGAGCTGTAAGTCTCCGCCTCTCCGGACTGGTCTCGTTCTGCTACATCATTTTTGTCAAATCCCCAATTTTGTTTTTCCTCGAAGGACCTGTATATTATAGTGATTGTACTTTGTCTTAATATTCGGTGTTCCAGAGAAAGTTTAGTTTGAAATTTTCCGGCATCGATGATTCAGTGTAAGTATATGAAATGAAAATCATTCATTCCGTGGCGTCAAAGTCTTCAAAACTCTGAACGCGTTTTGCTGACACTTGGCTTTTTCAAAGTCGGTGACTTCTTTAACTCAAAATCGACTGCACCGATCCTTTTGAAATTTTGCACACGCTTTCTTTACATAAATTGCGAGGTAACGCTGTCGAGTTTTTTTTTATATTTTTATCTTGACATATTTTTAAATAACAAAATGGCTGACGTTTTTGACGAAAAATCGGTGTTTTCACTTCTAAGCTCTGTAAAAAATTGAGAAATCAATACATAAGAAAAAACTCGACAGGGTTACCTGAAGAAACTTATCAACTAATAAATTCAATTTGGCTTTTTCATTTTAGATGATCCAGTGACGAGTTATGAGTGTCACCGTAATGGAACTTTTTTTGGAGACGTCAAGGGAGATTCGCTGCCAGTGTCTCATTTCTTTATAAAAATTTATAAAAATTTAACAGAATTTTCTCTAAATGTCAATTAATAATATAGTATTCATTAAAATAAATAGATATTAACAGTATTGCCAAAAAAAATTATCAAAAATAGGTGTATTTTGTAGTGAATTAACCTTACCCCTCCCCCCCCCCAGCCCCCCTAAATAACTAGATTTTTAGCTCCAGACCGCGACACACTATTTATACTTGCGACCAATTGACTACCAGCAAGCTTCTACGTGAAAAAACCCTATGCTTGGTAGTAAGAGTATTTCGGAATACTATTAATAGCACAATCTCGCGTTTGGCTTCCGTTGAAGAGAAGATTTTGTTATTACTTACATGCGCCCAATTACTTGTACCGAACAGCGGATGGGCAAAGTAGAGAATTAGTATATTACGTACATTGTCGCGAGTCTCGTAATTTCCCGAATTGTGTGCATTGGCACGTATTCTATTTTATGTGACTTCGGTGCGTATATGAGTTTTTAGAAAGTAAATTATAAATATAATTTATAATTATAAAATCAAGTAGCCATTTCTAATATTGCTAAAACGTTTGGATCATATTTATTGACACCAATAAATCAAATATCGATATGAATTGATTAAATCGATTACTTTTTTTATTAATTAAGGATTTTAATACCTCAACTATTTTTTCATAATTAGAACAAAATACTGGTTCAGATCTTTTTCAGAATTATCGTATATACTGGCGATTCTAACATGTAGCTATCCAATATAATAAAATAAAAGTTATCATTGGTATTAGGAATTTTTTAAAAGCAATATTAAAAAGTTTTTTCAGAAATTCAACACTCAATAGCTCTCTATTCAGCAGAGCACTGTTTAAGAGGAAGGCACAGATGTTAATTCATTTAAACACCTGAGGAAATAAATTTTACCGTAAAGACAAACAAATTGAGAACTCGCTAACCTCATAAAAGACCAACCAGCTCTCCCTTCAACAACGCACTGTTCAGGAGGAAAGCCGAGACGCGCGATCTCGCCTAAAGCGCTCACACCGGGGAACTTTGTACAACGCTTTTGTGCCAATTTTTCGAATTAAACAACATTGTATACCGCTAGAATAAATGCTCTTTGCATTTTCAGCGTCGAGACTATCACTGTTGAAATACAATACCTGCATTAAAGTCAGTGTAAATTAAAAACTTCAAGGACTCGAAACTAATCGAATTCTCAAAACACAAAAACCACAACCAAAATCCCCCTTTTTTGTTTGTCTTTCTCACGGTTTGTTTTTTAATGGTTTTATTGAGACCCATATTTTTTTAAAGGTCGCTAGTTTCCTGTTGGCGTTCCATGCAGAAGGGTCTATGTCCCCATGGAGGGTGATAGACAAAATTTTTTATTTTTTATAGAATTTTAGCCTCAAAGAGGGTGCTGGATAGACGTGTGCATTCTGTTGGATCGAATGTCGCAAATTCGATTCGATTCGCCTTATTTGTCGGATCGGATTTTTTCGATTCGATCGGCCGCATAGTCGAATGTCGAATATTCGACATCCAAAGCACCCTTCTTCGGATGTCGGATTTTTTCGATTCGATCGGCCGTCCGTCGAATGTCGAATATTCGACATCCGAGCACCCTTCTTCGGATCGGATTTTTTCGATTCGATCGGCTGCATAGTCGAATTGTCGAATATTCGACATTCGAAGCACCCTTCTTCGGATCGGATTTTTTCGATTCGATCGGCCGCATAGTCGAATATTCGACATCCGAAGCACTCTTCTTCGGGTGTCGAATATTCGACACCCGAAGTGCCTCAATTCGGATATTGAACATTCGATGAGCGCAGGATGTAGTTTGCAACTTTTAACCAGACATCACACAATATACATACATTGTATAATTGTATTTTGATTTTATATCACCATAGTCGAAAGAATGTATTACATTCTCATGATGGATGAGAAGGTATTGGTTTTATGTGAAAAATGACTTTCGAAATTTTCATCAAATCTTTAAGTATTGAGACCCCGTGAGTCAGAAAAAACGGTTTTTACGAAAGTGTCTGTCTGTCTGTCTGTAGTAGGTCGTGTGCAGCATAACTCTCGATAGAATTATAAGATTGAATTGAGCTTTGGTACACTTTATCGGAGCCGAAAACGTAAGGACAAGTTCATTAACCAGCCTCATCCAATCAAAATTGAGGGATTGAGCACTACTTTTGTGTTTTTGAAAATAACTTTTTGAAAAAATTAAAAATTTCAATACTGGTTTTTGATAGTGCTCATAAATCTCTACAAATTATCCCCATAACATTTTTTAATTAAATCAAAATTAGAAATGTTACGGTATATTCAAATTGGAAAAAAATCAATATCAAAATTCCATTTTCCAGTTAAATTATACGAGATACGAAAAAACGTTGTGACACAATATTATTTTCTACATAAAGACCTACAAATTTGAATTGTAACATTTTTCCATAAGATGCATATTTTTCTTTTTAATTAAAAAACAAAAAAACTATTGAAAATCCAAAATTCAATTTTTTAACAATAATATGTGAAATACGAAAAAAACGTAAGAATACAAAGTTGTTTGTTTCAAAAAGATCTACAAATTTTGTCTGACACAGTTTCTGATAAAACATATATTTTTCGTTTCAATTCCAAAAAATACGTTTAAAATTCAAAAATTCCATTTTTTAGACAAAATATGTGAGATACAAAAAAACGTTTAGATGGAAAATTGTTTGCCTAAATGAGGTCTACAAATTCTCGTTAGGACATTTCGGGACAGGATGTATATTTTATGTTTTGATTTTTAATATTAAAAAAATTCGATTTTTTTCAACAAAATATGTGATATACGAAATAAGCGTTGTTCTGCAAAATCGTTTCCTTAAATAAAGTCGACGATTGTTTTTTCTTTTTGAGAGATTTGGAAGAAAATAAATTATTTTAATCATGTAATTTATTAAAAAGTTACTGAAATGTATACAGAAAATCGAGCGCGAAGCGCGAGCGTCATGATTAGAATGTGTTCCTTAAGGCTGATAGAGAGTAAATTGAATTTCCTGTTTCACTTAAATTCAAAAAGAAATTGAGTGACTTTGAGAAAATGTGTAATTCACATCATCTCTAATATTGTTATAAAATTGGTTTGAGCTTCAGTATCAAATTATAAGAAATAAACTTAAATGTATGCGAAGAGCACAAGACCGAGCGCGAAGCGCGAGGTCCAGAAAGAACGGAGCGCGACGATCAAATCGCGCGCCCTAGGTGCGCTCAAACTTGCGAGCGAAGCGCGCGATGAGAATGTGCCCGTGAAACGGGCAGATTTACAAATCCGTCATTCGACCGGACGTGCTTCGGATGTCGATTATTCTACATTCGACGGACGCGCTTCGGATATCGAATATTCGACATTCGACGGACGGCCGATCGAATCGAAAAAATCCGATCCGAAGAAGGGTGCTTCGAATGTCGAATGTTCGACATTCGACGGAGGCCAATATCGGATCGAAAATCGGATCGAATCTTTTTGCACACCTCTAGTGCTGGAGGAGCGCCGAAACTTCGGCGAGCAGTTTGTTTTAATTTTTTATTTATGTAAATGGTGGTGGGTAATAAAGACAAAAGAGAACGAAAGAAAGAAAAAGAAGGAAGGGGTTTTGGAAGGTTGCCTTATTTTTTTATTGCTCCTTTTTTGTTCCTTTTCTCATAGTTTTATTGAAGTGTGGTGATTTTGGTCCAAATTTGGTCGTGTTTTTTATGTTTTGAGGATTCGAGTGGTTTCGAATTCTTGAAATTTTTAATTATTAGATTGGAATCTATTGAGTGTGTATTAAAATGATGTTTCTCTTTATCCAGGTGACTAATTTGCGTTTATTATTTTCGTCTTGTTCTGAACGATATCTTGATGTTGCAATTACTTGTTTTTGTGTGAAACTTTATTTTTCTGTTCGCTGTAAAGAAATCCATCAAAAACATTTTTGTGAAATTTTGTATTACGCATCAGAAAAAGAGTTACAAATGTTTTGAGATAAGGCTTTGCATCAAAGGCCGAAAAATTTTACCCCCTTCACTTTAATGAATATAAATTGAAATTAATGAATTTTGTGTTTGTATGTTCAAATTGCAGTTTACAGTGAAAACACAAAATAAAGATATGCAACGATACTAAGGTACTTTATCGATTCTGAAGTATTATTTCTACCACTCCCAGGGTAACAAAGTTAATGGAAAAGGCGAAGTATGTGCTCATTATAATATCCAAGTCAAGTGGTCAAAAGTTTTGTTTGGTTACCTGATAGCAAATCCTGTCTCTGGTCTTGCACAAATTAGCACTCACGAATATACCTTTTTATATTATTTAACAATATGTAGATTAATGAAAATTGCTTCGAACAAGAGAAATCAACATGTTTTCAAACAATGCATTTCTCTTTACCGGATTTTTGTTCAATTCTAGTCTTTCTAATCTTTTTAATTTTTTTTGTATCATTTTATAAATCTCTACTCTTCACCATCGACTATTAATTCTCCTATTCCTGCGCCATCGTTATTATTATTTCTATTGCCGGCATCCTGGATGTATCGAAGGAGCATTATACTGTTATATTTTACATACTGTTGATGCCGAACCACAAGATACTCGCGATGTGTGCACAGCAACCCAAAGTTTTTGCCCCAGCCTTGCAGGTACAATAATATCCTAATATTTGTTCGTCGTCTCCATTTTCGATTTAATCGTTTTCAACTTCTAGTCGAAAACATATCCATAACTAATAGCAAGTAGCATTTCTAAATCGAGAGTAGATTCTGATCCTCAAGAAACCTGGCAAATCTCTGTCTATATCAAGTTCGAAGAAATCAGAACTCTCATGTTCGAACTTATCCTGAATATATGAAGGGGCTAATTCAAGTTGGTATGGACCGAGGGTTAATCGACGTAAATATTGAAGATCTAATCGAGGAAACTCAGGAACGTGTTCCTGACTCAAACGTTCCCACATAGTATTTCTTCTGGAAAGATTTTCGCCTCAACTAACGCTTGTACCACATTCACGACATTCTATCGAGTTTCAATCTCTCGCGCTAGGGCAACAGTTTTATCCATCATTCGTAGGGGTAGTCGATATTAATTTATCAAGCCTCCAGCTATCAAGTAAAAATCTTTTAAATGTAAGAAGTGAGCTCTTGAAATAAGTCCATCTAAGAACCTGTAAATGGTTTTTCTTACTACCCTAGTCAAAAGTACGTGGTTTCGGCACCAATTTCACGGCAGAAAGTCTAACTTTCATGCATTGGTCAAGCTATATGCGCGCCCTCTATAGTAGCGGGAGTAAAAACGTCAATAACCTCAAGCGTCAAAATTTGTCCGCTCTCTGCTAATGTTTATTAGTGGCAATGAGTGGATATTATTTAGAATGTAATAGTAGTGATTGAAGTGTAACAAAAATAAAAAAATGAATGACATATCATCTGATGAATCGACAGATGAAGAAGAAATTAATAAAAACTTTGAAACTGAAGCTCAATTAATAGTAGAAACTGACAC
The DNA here is from genome assembly GCA_030998225.1 of Diplolepis rosae. Classification (NCBI taxonomy): domain Eukaryota; kingdom Metazoa; phylum Arthropoda; class Insecta; order Hymenoptera; family Diplolepididae; genus Diplolepis; species Diplolepis rosae. Next base: position 1,054,267 of record JAPYXD010000171.1, read on the forward strand.
CTTACCCAAAAAGTACGTTGACAGATACATGCTAGTCTATGATAATTACCAAAGATGGAAACAAGGAAATAGAAATCTAAACCTTAATTTCTCTCATCTGCGAAATATGGTCCGTGTATATCAAGAATATAATCATCGGGTGCAGTCATCATAACAGGTTTTACTAAATGACGTCCCTTATGAACGGAGTAAATTTGTCTTAAGGTACGGTAATTCCTTGATTTTTCAATATAACTATAAGTTCCATTGACAATTGAAATGGCCTTCAATGCGTTTGGATTGTCATTATGCAATTCATTTGCAAATGGAATCACATGTTCTGCGATGAATTGTTGACGAGTTATCGCTTCAAGACCAATATTTTCCTGTACAAATCGTATCATCATCGATCTTCTCACTACACTAATCAACATGCTTATCGCTTATCTACTGGAATAATTGAATAAAATCTTCAAAATCTCATCAGCAATTCCATGGCGCATTTGACACAAAAATATGAAGAGAGATTTCGTGGATACCTGGCGAAAGTTATTATCCTCAGGAACAGGAACAAAATACTCGTATAAGTCGTTGAATTTAGCTTTCGATAAAGACGTAAGATAAACGTAATTCTCATCAGTTAAAGTGCCAGGATCCAGAGAGCTCTTACGACTTTTCAGAGCTGATTCTCTCAATAGTGTGAAGAATCTTCTGACTTCTCTTCCAGACAAAATTATAGGACGATTTAAATATTGCAAGCCATCATAGAAGTTTTTTGAAAGAAAAACTGCTTCATCAAGGTGTTGCAAACAGATCCGAGTTGCTTGAGGAACGTAAATGTTTCTGTCCAAATATATATTAACGTGAGCCTGAATACTAAATCTGTGCAAATCATTGTTCAAGCGATTACAAATCATACATGTCTCTGTGGATCTTTGTCTAAGAACGTTCAATCGAAGACTCTTGGGATTCTGCAAGGCCTCTTCATAGCGTGTAAGTAATAAATCACACTTAAAACAAACACGTAAATGATCATTAATCACAAGAGCCAGTTGGTTAAACTCCTCGCGGTACCTCATAGCAATCTCCACTTTTTGATTGTTGAAGTTCCTCATAACATGACATACGTTGCGCCATGCCGGATCTTATGGTATAAAAGGTAGAATGAAACATTTTTTCCCCAAACTTTTACCCTACAAAGAGAAAAATTATAAAATATTTAAAAAGTCCATATAATCGACAATCACAAGGATTGTTAACTTTTACTGGAGAATTAATTATAGGCTTTAAAAGTAGAAAAAAAGTATATTTTGACTTATTTTCAAAACTCTATTGTGAATATATGTCTTTGAATATACAGGTTTTAAAAAGAATGTATTTAAACTAGTGCTAAAATAAAATAACCAAACTACTATATTTTGTTGTACACACATCCCATTATTTATTAAACTTATTCAGAAAAGTGTGTTTCTCGATTCCGGGATCCAATAAGATCGATGATAATCCCTTCAGTTGTTGAATGAGATAAAGTGATGATCCCCACAGGTATGAGTGGGTTGGAGGAAATGATCCCCACAGGTGTAACTGCGATGGAACGACTGTCCTCACAGGTGTGAGAGAGAACAAGCGATTATTCCTCCTTTCACTCAGTCTAAGATCGTTCAAAGATCTTCAAACTGGACAGGATGAAATGTATGACTCCCGAACCTTAGGTTTGTAGATGGAAACCGGTCGAATTTTACAATATTTATTACATTATATTATATTATTCATTTAGCAAGAATGAATAAGTGGTGATGAGTAAATCTATGGCGGCTGTACAATTCTTCCCCTGCGTCCTATAATCTGTCAAGAGACTCAGAGGAGATTGCTACCAGGGAGGATAGAGTCACTAGTAAACTTTGTCAAATTATTCGAAATTTTTTTAAGAAATTAAGTTACAAAGTGTTTCGTGGAGTTCATAACGTCGAAAGGTTTTATTTCATGTTCCTTAGCTCTTGTTTTTTATGTTCGTCGCTTTTCTATCAGGTAGTAAAATAAATTCCTTGCCGGAAAAAGTAGATTGCATAGATTCTGTAGCGAGAGGCTCTACTTCAAAACGCAAAGTCGCATACTAGAATACTTGGATAAAGGCAACGTTAGAATGTTACTCCCAAGTGATTTTAACGATGCATGTGCTGGTAGTCAACTCCTTTCATTAGACTCTTGGCGATGAGTTTTACCTTCATAGAGCATTATATACAGAACAATAAGGCGAAATTCACTCTGACTTAAGCTGCTTGCATAAATGAACTAAGGGAGCAATCCTCTTGGTAGTGAAAATTAAAAGATAAATTTCCCAAATTACTTTTTCCTTAAAACGTTTTATTCTTCTCATGAATTCAAAATCATTTTGATGAACAATTTTTTGTGCTTTTCAAATTTAATTTAGCTCAGTTTATTCGCGGGAATTCTCCTTAATACATTTCGTTTATCTTAATTATACAACATACTTTAAACTCAATAAAATTTCAAGTTAAAAATATATTAAATTTAAAATAAAATAAAATTACAATGTGATGCTTATTGTTTGATTCAGCTAGTTAATCGCTTTAATCGTTGTAATGAATTCTTTGGAGAATTGACTAAAAATATCAGCATCATATATAATATTATCAATCGAATTGAAGAATCTGCATATTTATGAAAGAGTATAATTTAAGGGGGTCTCCTCATCAATCAGCTTCAAAAAATCGATTTTTTTGTTGTTGCTTCAATCGTTAGAATTATTATCTGAGAATATTCTTGCACAGTTACAAAGTAAGCTGATTAACATCTCATGCCTGTAAGTTTCCTTTAATTTAATTTTTTTCCTTCGACAAACTTTAAAGCCCATTTTATGAAAACCATGTTTTTTGAAATTCCGTGCGCGATTACAAAAAAACTATAAAAGCTATGTATACAAGTAAAACACTGTTTTTTAGATAATTTAATTGTGCACAGACTGAGTTAAAAAAATATATTAAAAAATCTCTTTTTACAATGTTATTAACGCACTTACTGCTAAAAAAAGGCCGAAAAATCGAGTACTTTATTAAAAAATGACTAAAATATTCAAATTTCAACTTTCAATCACCGTAATAGACTATACTGTGCAGAAAAGCCTTCCGAATAAGGAAGTATTTTAATTTTTTGTTTCAGGTAAAAATTACGGGCTGAATTTTTCACGGAGTTTATGTTGTCCGCGGCGAGCTGCTGCGCGATATTGTTTATAAATCCGCCATTTTTATTTATTTTGACATTCAAAAAACTTTTTATTGTTGAATAAATATATGTTCAAAGATACGCAAAAGATCATTTGTTTCTCTTACTGTTTTCATGTTTAAAAAAAATCCTAAAAAACCACCTTTTTTATGAGCCACTGTTGAGGAGACCCCCTTAAGCCGTATTCAGTCTTATGATCATAAATATCCAACAATCTGTATTGTTTTAAGTATGTTCTCTGGCTCCAGTTGAGCTCAATCGAAAGCGATTCTCTGTACGATGCTGACTCCCTCGCCGGAACAAAAAACAATTGAGAGCCACTTCACTTTCTTCCCACGCTCTTCCAAATCGCCATTCGCCATTGTCTGCCTTCTGTAATGCCGCGAGTTCAACGAAAAATCCCTTGGATTACTTGTTTTACATTGCTATAATTAAAAAAAGAAAATTGCAAGCCCTTTTAAAACTTTCACTGCAATATTTCTATTATGTTTCTGCATCATACACTAGTTTTTGAATGAAATTATAAAAAGTATTTTTTTCTACTAGAGAGTCATAAAATGGATTTTATAACCCCGCGCGGGGCAAACAAATCCATTTTATGACGCCCTAGTAGAAAAAAAATCGTGTGCGACACGGGAAAAACATTAATTTTACTCGTGTGGTTGTTACCCTTGCTTAGCTCGGGCATCAAACTCCACACTCGCAAAATACATTTTTTTCACTCTAGTTGCACAATATACTATTTCACAATTCAATAAATAATCCTATTTAAAAAAACTCAGAATAGGGATCCTATGTTAAAAGTTGAAAATTTGAACCTCAATATCTCGAAATTCAGCATTGCTTGAGGTACTGAAATTTTTACCATATACGAGGGGCACTAATTATATTTTGAGCCTTGGAAAGATTGAGTGTTCTCAAGTGCCATCTGACATTTGCACTGGAAAGTTTAACATTTTTTACCATAATCACTTTTAGAACGTTTTGTCTCAGCAAAAGAATCGAATTAAGTCGTGAAAATTTTCGTACGATGATTTATTACGACTTTTGACGTGGATCATCAAGACAAAAATCCATCGTTCAACTTATTTCCACTTTTGTCGATGAAGCCCCATCCTATGCAACAATCAGTTGTTTGGCCAGAAAACATTAATGCTGTGCAAAAACTGATAATGCAAGTGTTACGTCCGAAAACTAACCAATTTTTATAATTAACAAGGTTGATTACTTCATTTTTAGGTCAACGCACTCGCGCTATAACCTAGGAAATGACCGCGTATGATATTTGATGGAAACATAAAATCTCTACCGCGAAACGCTCAAAACACTCGTATCTAAAGAATCTCAATACAGTTTTCGGTATAGATATCGGCAATAAAAAAAAATGAAGTTCAAATGTGTATTAGGTACCTAAAACACCCTAACCAAAAGAAGGGAAATCGATAATTGCAAGTATAACTCAAGTGCGCACCTAGTGATTTCAAACACCTAGCGCAACATAAATTCTCAATAATTCGAGCGATAAATTCAAATTCATGCCTAGCGATATTAAACACCTAGCGATTTCAAACGCCTAGCACAACATAAGTATTGTTTTCAATTGTTTAAACGATAAATTCAATTTCACGCCTAGCGATATCCAACGCCTAGCGATATCAAACGCCTAGCGTTGCATAAATGAAATGTAAATTAAATTCGAATATAAATTCAAAATACGCGCCTAGCGATTTCAAACGCCTAGTACAACATAAGTATAGTTATCAATTATTTAAACGATAAATTCGAATTCACGCCTAACGATATTTCACGTCTAGCGACGTGTTTATTGTACTCCTGCACTCCGAGTCAGCTGCATACAAGTGTCCATTTCCTGTATATATTGGGTGACCGAAATTCTTACGAATTACTCTATTTATTTTCTTATTCTACATAAAAATTAATATTCTAAACTTATGCAGGATGCAACGCAAAATCGTCATGTGACATACTTTTTTTTTTTTTTGGTGAGGAGGAAAAATGGCAAAATCTTTTATAGACGTTGTACAGGACTTTCCTAGGACGGGTCTAGGCATACCTGTTAAAACCAAAAAACCCCCTCTCTCAAACCAATACACCACCCGCGGAACCGCCTTTCGGCTTTAAACTTCACGGACGTCATGTGACATACTGTGAGATTGAGACAACCTTAAACATTAGTTTCACCTGCATGTATAAAATATTGCATGAACATTCAGCCATCAAAAAGATTTATTCTCGTTAGACCCCAAATAATTTGACATAAGCTCAAAAAGATGCAAGAGTCGATTGGTGCAAACAAATGCTCAAGAAATGTTCGAACGCAAGTAAAAGTGTATAGATCATAAAAGAAAATACTTTGAAAAACAGTAAAGCTATTTTTGATAACAAATTACTGTTTTTCATTATTTGTCTCAAAATATAAATAGTGCATTTCGTATTAAGTATTACTAAATTTTATTATTAGTTGTTGTAAGATACTTCAATTGAAATTGTTTTTCAGTGCTTTGTCAAAACTCACGAGTAAAATGACGACCACTAGTGCACTGATGATTACTGGGTCATCTATCAGGTGTACAAATAAGTTTCCTCCGTTTGACAAAAGTTGGCGTCATCAATAAGTTTTGGTTGAAATTGACAGATGTAAAACGTCACTGACGCAAGGTTGGACATTTGTCAACAACATAACCTTGAAATATTAGTGAATTTTTAATAATATATATTCTTCTGTGTGCGAAAATGTCGAGTTTTGAGCCGAATAAGCGTAATTTGCGGGAACTTTTGATTTACTTTTTCAATTAAAAGAAATCTGCAGCTGAGGCGCATCTATTGCTTGTAGAAACATATAGTGAGGCTGCCTAAAGTGAGAGAAGTTGTGAATGGTTTCAAAAGTTTAAGAACAGTGAATTTGCCATCGAAGACAAAGAACGTAGCGGAAGGCCGAAAGTGTACGAAGACGCGGAATTGGAAGCATTATTGGATCAAGATTCGTGCCAAACGCATGATGAACAATACGTTAGACAATACTTCGAATAAAACATAAGGTTCCATTCTTTCATAATAAATGCCCAATTTTTGATAAAAAGCGGCGGAAACTTATTTGTACACCTGATACCTTAAAGCATAAATAAAATAACAGATATGGAATTTTGTTATCTTTCAAAAGATTGGAATTGCTTTATAAGGTTATATAGTGAATAACTTTTTTCCGTGAAAGGTGAAATAAGTCTGAACATGTTCCGTTATTCAATCAATCATAACTTCTGCTAAAGTTGATCAATTTAATCTTTATATGAATGTTTTTCAAACGTTTTTTATCAGCTGTCCGATAAAAATAATGATTTTGTAATAATAAAAATATTTCATGCTCATTTTGCCATTTTTAATATATTTTTGAGTTTTGTTTTTAAAATGCGACACCTTCAATTTTTTCAAAATTCTTCAAATAAAAAGCTCCATCCTTGTTTTTTAAAATCATTCAAGGTAAAAAGAGGGACGAAAATTACTATTGGACTTATAAGAGGATTCTTGCGCTCGACTGCCGTGCCGTGAGACGCTATACAGTGTAAGTAAGCACTTCGTAGGTCTTATTGTGTATTGTGTCCATTAATATTATTATGATATACCCACCTATATTAGCAAAATAGCAATGTGCTTATTCCATTACACGTACACTTATTTTTCTACCTTGTCGTTCAGTTTTCATTGAAAAATCAATCATAAAATTATATTATAATAATATTAATTGACATAATAAGACCTACGAAGTGCTTACTTACACTGTATAGCGTCTCACGGCACAGCAGTCGAGCGCAAGAATCCTCTTATAAGTCCAATACTAATTTTCGTCCCACTTCTTATCTTGAATCATTTTAAAAAACAAGAATAAAGCTTTTTATTTAAAGAATTTTGAAAAAATTGAAGGTGTCGCATTTTAAAAAAAAACTCAAAAATATATTAAAAATGGCAAAATGAGCATGAAATATTTTTATTATTACGAAATAATTATTTTTATCGAAAAGCTCATAAAAAAACGTTTGAAAAACATTCATATAAAGATTAAATTGAACTTATCCATCTATAAACAGCTAAAAATAGATAGAATTTATCTATTGATTCTAATTCTTCCTTAAGTAGAATAAGACTAGCATAACATTGATGTTCAACTACGATGCTCTAACAAGCTCTATTTTTTTCTCACGAAAGGTTCATGGTAAGTTTTAAAAGATATCAAAAGTCCTTAGAAATTTAAAATTCCTTTAATAATCGGAATTTTAGATTTTAACTGCTAACTAACTAACTAATAAGAATACTAATTGATGCAGATAATCTCAACAATTCGATTTAAACTTCTAGGCTTGTTCATAGGTTTCTGTGTGAGGATTTGTAGTAGGGAAATAATGATACACGTTCAGAAATAGCCTATTTCATACTTTGCAATGTCAGAATCAGCAGACCCAAGTTCAGGTGCAATATTAAATTTAGCGTTCTTGAAATATTTTTGAAAACTAAAGAGATCAGTTATAGTATGATGAAATAACACATCACTCAATAAGTTCGTAAGATGACTGATAGAACAACTTTTAGGCAAAATTCGACTTCATTCATCAACATAGTCTCCTTCAAGGGTATACATTCATTCCAATGCTTTTCTAACATTTCGATGCCTTTTTTGTAGAACGATTTATCTGTTGCCTCAAAATACGCTTCAGTTTCGGCAACCACTTCTTCATTGTAGACAAATCTCTTTCCGTGAAGTATTCTTTTTAAGTCTTCAAACAGGTAGTAGTCTCTGGGAGCAAGATCCGGAGAACACGGTGGATGGGGAAGCAATCCGAAGTGCAATTCGTGCAAATTTTCCATTGTTGCAAACCGACTAGTGACACGGTGCATTGTCTTGGTGGAAGGGAACTTTTTTCTTCTTCATTTGGGGTCGTTTTTTCGCAATTTCTTCCTTCAAATGCATCAATAACGCCATATAATAATCGCCATTGATGGTTCTTCCTTTCTCAAGGTAATCAATGAATAGAATACTGTACGTATCCCAAAATACAGAGGCCAAAATCTTACAGGCTGACATTTGCGTTTTTGGTCACTTTGGACGGTTTTAACCCTTTGCCAGAACCATTTTGTGGACTTTTATTATGTTTTCTGGAACAACTTCCGAGTTTGTGGAACCAGAGCATTCAGCATCATCGGTGTTTGTACGGCCGCGTTTAAAATCAGCAAACCACTTCTCTACCATTTGTCTCGATGAAGCAGAGTCTGGACAACACTTATCAAGCCATTTCTTTGCTTCAATGGTATTTTTTCCCATTAAAAAACAATGCTTCATCAAACACGAAATTCAGATTTTTCATTTTTTTTTTCAAATTATAAAAGTAGCGTCACTAAAAGTACTGTAACTTGTGAACTAAACGTCAGATTCTCATGAAATGTTGACACGTATCGTTTGAAGGTTGGTACTACCTAAAAATCATATGGATTTATCAATAGTGGCGCCATCTATATGTCATCCTACGGAATTATTGAGTGATGTATTAAGTTAGCACCTCTATTACTGCTTGGAAATTACACGATAGTACACGATGGAAAAAGGGGATGTTGAACAACTAACATGTATTCCTATCCCACAATTAGATTCAACGTTTTCTTCTTTCACAGCTGATCTCGGCTGACCCGAGCATTTGTTGTCAATTAAGTCTTACATACCGTCTTTAAATCATTTAAACCACTCATAGATAGTGGGATGGGATGAACACTCATCACTATAAACTTTTTGCATCATTTGATGCGTTTCGCTAGCTGTTTTGCCGAGTTCAAAAAAGAAAACTTGATTTTGACTCTCTTTTCAAAATTAATTTTTTGACTGATGGTTTAAACGTACTGTAACATTAGGCGCAATAACTCAGCTCCTATACATTCAAATGTTGTGAAATTTTGAGACAACATCTATGCTAGATGTAGAATTAAATTCCCAGAAGATCTAACAGATTTCGCCCCTAGGATTAGCTATTGAAGCTTGTCTGGGAACTTTTGCGACAGACCTTGTACTTCCAAAGAAAAGATGCTCGACTTTCGTGAAGTCTATGCATAATACTTTAGTCTCCTTATGTCTATTCTCTATGGAAATACTCGAATCTTCACGAGGGCACACTGATTAGACAGAACGTGTTGTGGAAAAAAAAAACATTGAGTAACATCCACATAGATGAGATTTAATCTGTGACTATTTAGATAACTGCAGTTAGTCTATGTCTAGAATAAAATATTTAGTCGAGTAATCAAGAAATGTCACCTTGATTGGTGGTCGAAAAGAACCTATCTCAAATTGTTGAATTCAATTATTTTGATTTGAATCCAACAGTTACCTGTCTTTAAATGAGACATGACATAAAAAAATTTACACATGGGTGGAAGTTGTTTCATAGTATTATATATTTTCGATAAACTTTTATAATATATTCAGGGAAATAAGCAAATACCTCTTTCCTTTAAAGTTTCAAGAGCATACACCTTTAGAGTGTGGACTCCCATACTCTGATCTATCCACTTAGATTATTTTTCACGTATCTTCAGTCGGTGCTTTAACAACTGAAAAGTCGTATCGAACAAGAAAGTGAGATTCAATAAAAGCCGTTCACAGTTACAGATACCGCTGAGCCGTACTAACGTTATCCATGATTCTGTTGAGAATTCGAAATGCGTCTAACGCTCTCTACCTTTAAGTCCGCCAATGCCCGGCCTTTTTGCTTTCCAATCCTCGTTTTAGACGTGTGCAGTGGCGTGGAAAACGGAAAAGTGGTTCAGGCGAGAAATTCGACTTCTAACATTGGGATAACTAGTTACGTTTTCAGTGAGGGTATTACGGCAAGATATTTGCCAGGCTCGAAACACAAATGTACCACACACAACCTGCGAGTGTTATAGATGCCATCTTTTCAGTTATAAGATCTTTCTCGGAAGGAAAGAATATAATTGCAAGGTAGAAATAACGATCTACGTGTTCTGTAATTTTTAAACAAGTACACTTACAAATAAAGGTGTTAAAAAAATGGCAATCTTCGTTTACAGGATGAAAAGTTTTTCTTCTACATATTCCTGTAGTTTTTGATCCACTGAATCAGAAAATAATGGTTATAACCCAGCTGAAAAAAGTCCACATTAAGTTCTATGTGAAAATTTCTTGTGATTTCCAGTGGACTTTTGAAACAGTTCACAAGGAATTCTATGTCGAAACGTTTGAAAATATGTATCCTTCTGAGTTATTATTTCTGGACCCTAAAGCCAATTATTAACAACAACATCGTATGCAATTTATTATTTGAGGGTCGATACAAGTCCTATTTTATGAATATTATTTAATATTATTGTAATAATTTGTGACGTAAATTTTCATAAATTTTATTCTTTATTTTTGAAGTTTACCATACTGTGGTACATTTTTTAACATTTGTTACGTCACAAATGGTTATAATAATTTGAAATAGTTTCCATTATTCCATATGTCCCAACTTTGCCAAAAGTTGAGTGAAGTTTTTCGAGCTATTTCTCTTCGTTTATCTGTAAAACCATACAAAAATTTCCTATGAAAGGGCAAACTACTTATGGCTAATCAGTAGGGAGTTTATCAGAGAAACTCAGAGAGTAGCACAATTTTCGCTAGTGCTGAGAATTCCTTTTGCTAAGCGACAAAGCGTGCGTGCCCATGCCCTACATGTAACGTTGCGCAGGTACATTCGTGTAACCTCAAAAGTTGCTTAATTTTGACATAGTGAAGTTCCAGTGAATTTGTTACTTGAGCTACCAATTTGATAAAAAATATTCAAAAATTGTCATGTAAGCTTTTTTTTCTTTTTACACATTGAAAATTATGCAGACAATTTTTTTTACGCGACACGTAAATGCGTATATCGTTCTCTCAATCATTTAATTATTAGAACTGAGATCCTTATACAGTGTATCGCGGTCGCAGCGAAACGTATCGCTCTGGTAGTGACACCGTATTTTATTATAAGTGTAGCGCTGTTACAGCGCTACGCGTATACATGTGACCACGATTCTCTTTGTACCGTATTAAAACCGGTACCATAACCTTGTGACCACTCAAATATTGATACCACAGGGATATGGAGTTTTCCGTGTTTACTCTATCATGTTTGCAAGTCAAGTTTTAAAATACTTTATGATGAAATTGTGTTGATTTATTTGAAAGTTTCGGATTAACTGATTTAACAGTGAAAAATATTGTTTCCACTGATTCAATCAGTGAAAATCTAATTAATTCAGATTTAGAGAGTAATATTTTATGAAGTTCAATAAAAATTTCACTGACGTACGAATTTGAATTTTTTTCTGCGACTGGGTAGCGACATAGTGTTTTCGATAGATTGTTTTTCGCCATGAACACGAATCCAGGGTCAATAGTTGTTCATTACATCAGGTTTCTAATTAATACAATTATTATAATTAATTAATAAGTATGTAATAATTTTCATCTAAACAGACAATAAAGACTCTACCAAGCAACCCTTGAATAAATGCCCAAGTGCGAAATTAGATACGGCCCACACTGATAGAAATAGTTAGGTTGATTTAACCATACAATTGTAGGTTAAAAATTTACGGGTATATTTACAATATAATATGTGTAATTTGAAGCACAGCAATTAAAATATGACAAATGCTTTTTGTTTGAATCAGAAACATAAATTGTAAGAGAAAACAATTAAATATTACTGGTACAATTAATAACTATATTTGCGATACAAAACTGCAATAGTTAGTAGTTACTACCGTGTGAAATGTTTAATTCTCTTAAATATTTGTTTCCTCGAGCACTATCTAAAAAGTGTATTTTGGCAATATCACTGGATGGTTGATTCACTCGAGATTGTTTCCTTCGTTTCCAAATTCATATTGGTTTGCTTTTAATTAGGTTAATTAGGTGTACAGTTCTTTTTAAGATTTTGTGATATTCTATAATTTAATTGGTGCAAAAAATTTAACTATAAATTAAAAGTATGTGATATCTCAGAGTTAACATACGTACTATTGTTCAGAGTTAACATTATATGCAGTTTTGAAAATAAATTATTTTACGAAACATTATTTAGGCCTTATCAATTTCTTTAAAGCAGCAAAGTATTCTGTTCATACTTGAATACAATAAATCTTATTCTCATGATTTGTCATAGCATATATTGTATTTCATTTATTTATTATGTATTTCTACTTAAATATTTTCGTTTCAAACTAAAATACATTGCTTTACACTTTACACCTTTTCTTATTCATTCATCCCTTTTTATAATTATATGAATAAAAATATTCCCAAATTTCTTCTTAACCTTTCTATTATTTATTTATTTATTTGTTCGATACTTTAAGAAATCATAAAATCAAAGTCCAGAAGGAAACTGATATCCAATTTATACTTAATTTATTAAACATTGAATTTATCCCTATTATACATATAAACTCATTCGGCACAAAATTTGAAAACTCAATTAGAACGTCCTAAAATCAATTTTAAAAAGTACATTAAATTACTATAAATTTATTAGTCTTTATTTTCTTCTATATAAGTTTATGTCATTTTTTATACATCTATCAAATCTTTCAAATTTAGTTTTCAAAACTTTTACTCTCTATTTATTTACTCATTTTATTATAATCATACTCATTCAACCACAATTGGATGGCCAAAACACACATCCTATATTGCTGTATCTATATTAGCAAAAAAATATAGTTAATCCAATCATAAATATAGTTGTATCACTCATTCATTTCTATCAGTGCAACACTGTCCCAGCATCGCCAAAAATTTGCCGAAGATCGGCTGCCAATATCGTGCCGTTGCTGGAATGATAACTCCGGTATGCACTTGGCGGCCAATGCTGGCCCAAACTCTGGCCGCCAGCACTTGTTTTCGGCACAGCAACGGGCCAATGCTGTGCCGAACTCTGGTTTTCTTACTTCCAGGATGGTTTGCCGTGGTAAAAGTGACAAATGGCCCAGTAATGTGCCGTCCATGAGCCCGACTCTGGTTCTTCTACTTTCAGAACTGGATGCCATAGTGAAAATGACAATCGGCTTGGTATAGGGCCGATACTGGGCTAAGTTTCGGCTGAAGGTCGGTAAATTTAAACAGTGGAAAAAGGGCGCCGTCGTCGGCCCAGCACTTGACCGATGCAAACAGTGACACTGGCCCAATAACAATGGCCGACTCTTGGCTGCCGAGATTGGGCCAATATTGTGCCGTATTATCACCTTCGGCAATTCGCACTTGGGTGTACACTGTAAAAAATTTGGGGAATTTTTCCCACCAATTATTGGGGGAAATTCTACATTTTAGGGTAAACATACTGTTTCCCAAGAAATTGAGGAATATTCCCCCAAAAAATGGCTAAATTCCAGAAAAAGTAGAAAATATTCCCCAAAAATGTAGTGAATAAGTAAATCACTTATATTTTGGGGAATTTTCTCCACCAATTATTGGGGAAAATTTCACATTTTAGGGTAAACATATTTTTCCCCAAGAATTTGGGGAATTTTCTCCCAAAAATGGATACATTCCAGAAAAAGTAGGGAATATTCCATAAAAATTTAGTGAATAAGTAAGTCACTTATATTTTGAGGAATTTTTCCTATTCATGTTGTAATTTTTACAAAATATTAGAAAAATTTACGATAAATTTAGGGAAATTTTCTTTAAAAATTAGGGAATTAAGTAAATTCCATGTGATTCCGGAAATTTTACCAACTTCATTTTGTGATTTGACCCAAAAATGGGATAAATATCATTTAAATAAGAAAGTATTATCTCTATCTTGAATAAATTGAGGCCTTCTTGCCTTTTAGTCTAAATACGGTACTGTGCCTATTCATTGCGTTGGTCGAATCTCCTATTTATGCTTTGGTTTACCTGCAATTCATTTTTGATGCTTCAGATATTGAGTTGTATTGTTCGATCACTCTATAGACTCCCTTGTTACTTGAAACTTACTGGCGTTTCTGATAATAAATTTGCATTCAAAAATATAAAATATTTGAATAGAATATTTATTTGAATAGAATCCAGAACTCTAAATAAAATTCCTGGAACTCTCAAAAATGCGATTTTCGCAATTTATTTGAAAACTTTGAAGTGCTATAGTTGTTTGACTTTTCATTTTGGAACAAAACGTATTCGGACTTATTTGTAGAAATATTTGAGTAGAATCCAGAACTCTAAATGGAACTCTTAAGAATGAAATTTTGAAATTTTTTTGAAAACTTAGAAGTGCTAGAGTTTTTGAATTTTGATTTTAGAACAAAATGTGTTTGAACTTATTTGTAGTACTTTTGGGATAGAATCCAGAATTCTAAACAGAACTTTTGGAACTCTTAAAAATGATATTTTGAAAAAAATTGAGGACATTTTGATTTAGCTATATTTTCCGTATAATCGTATTTTTATCCATTAAAAGGCTCGAAAATTTTTCAAAACCTATCAGAAACTTTAGGACTGTTGTAAATGAAGATAGAACTCTCATATAATTCGAAAAATGTTGATAGTGTGGAATCAACTTCACAGACATACGGAACTCTACTATATCGACCTTATCAACCTGTGATTTAGAATTAACTTAACGTCCTTTTTAAGACAAGATGGAATTTTCAATAAGGTTTTACAACTTGAAAAATATTCTCTGTGAAAAATCTTTTATTCGTTATAGCTATACACTCAGAAAAAATATTTGATTGAATCAAAAAAAATATTTGTTTGAAACACTTTCTTTGATGTAAAGAAATGTTTTGTTTAAATGAAACAAAATTTGTTTGATTCAAAAAAATATCTTTGGACCAAATCAATATTTGTTCGAATCAAATCAATTTTTGCCTTAAATCAAACAAATTATATCTTTGACCATATATCAATGCATTAATTTCTTTGTATTAAAGAAAAATTAATTTGATTCAAACAAATATTTATTTGGTTCAAAGATATTTTGTTTTAATCGAACAAATTTTAATTCATTTAAACAAATCATTTCTTTAAATCAAAGAAAGTCGTTCAAACAAATCATTTTCTTTGATTCAATCAAATCTTTTTTCTGAGTGTATTTGTTTCAGTCATTGTGAATTTATTTCTATGTATTTTTGTACATTTCTACACTGAGAAAACAGTTTGGTAGTGCTAACAAAAATTTGGTTGTCGCAACAAAATAATTTGTTTGATATACAGCTGACAAAATGTTTTGTTAGACCAACAAAATTTTGTTGTTGAATTTTCCGTTTCACTCAACCAAATAATTTTGTTGTGATAATAAAGGTGTTTTGTTAGTATGACAAAAATGATTGTTGATTCAACGAAATTATTTTGTTTCAAGAAAAAAATTATTTTTTTGAAAGAACAATATTATTTTGTTAGGAGAGCATACTTTTTTTTAGTAGAACAAAATCGTTTTGTTGAAGGAAATTCAAAATTTGGTTAAATTAGCAATATTTTTTGCACAGATAAAACATATTTCTATACACGGAAAGAGAAATATGAATTTCCTAGGTTATTCGAATTTCTCTCATGACATGAGATATTAAATAGAGAAAATTTCATGAGCTCTGTAAACGAATTAATTTGTTGTGAAGATCGTTCAATTATCTATAAATTTAAGCTGTATTGAAATAACAAGATACAATATACAATAAAGAGTGATATTTATTTTAAAAGATACATATTATTTCTCTTTGGCATGACCATTTATGTTAAACTACATACGTTTCACCATAAATATCAGTAATAATACATGAAGGCTTCACATAATTAACAGTTTTATAGGGTAAACACAACCAATCGCTTATGATTTCTATTTTGTAGGCATTCAAGTGCAAACAGAACTTTTATATCTGTAGTGGGTCTGACAATAAAGAAGGGTTGGCTTTTATCATCAATACAAACGAATTCTATTTTCGAAAAAGTAGGTTCATCTGCTAATGAATCTGACGAATCCACAACATTTCGTAGTTTGTTATCAAATTTAATTTGTGTTCCCAGAAACTGACTTTTTAAAAGTTGTGTTACAAAAGGACTACAAGGTGTAAGATTATTTAAGACCTCATAATCTATTGGCAATTCAAACTTGCAATTCGAGACCTGGTGGTCGACAAGCGAACTAATCAATATGGCTACCGTTGGGCTTCGCGCAGCATTGTGTATACTATACTAAAGCCAGATGCTCACAATGTAACGTAGTAATTAATCAATTGTTAGACAAATAAATATATAGTTAACATAAAAAGTAAGTGACAAGTGCATAAATAAATATAAGCGTGAAAATGGATTTCTCACCGAAACACAGGAAAGGGAAGGACTTTACTCGTAAAGGCAGTGCTTGTACGTACTCGCATAACGTATTTAACGACAACAAAAGCATTTTTAGCACTTACAGATAAACGTAATTTGAAAAGTTCTATTCAGATGAACAGTAAATACGTGAACGCCGAAGCCCTGCGGCAGCCATGATTGTTTTTATGCAGCAGCGCCCCTAAGCCCGCGGTGGACGTTTGTTTTGCCAATACCTTGATCTACAAATCATAAAGGTAAAAAAAAGTCAACTACACGTATCATTATTTACACTGTTAAAATTTTCTGAACACTTTCTGGTAAGATTGTTAACAATCACTTTGCAAGACTCTGCCATATTGATTTTAATCCCAAGATAAAAGTGAAAAATGATGAATGAATATTTTTCATTAAATGCACTATTAGGGTTAGATTAGGGTTAGACTTACCTTTGAAGGTATTTATCAGGCCTGGTAAGCCCCATTCCTCCTAGAGTTGCTGTACTTTTGAGTCAGACATCAATAAATATGAAGTCGCGAATTCGATTAAATTAAATTTCGATGAACGGCGAAGATGAAGACATGTGGTTTCTCGGTAAAGTTTGCTACATCGAATCAAACAAAAGAGCTGCGTGACCAGACCTGAGTATCGAGAAATTGAAATATGTCACAAGAGTTCAGGTGTCGCTAGTAGTAACTTTGCCCTGTCAAAGCACGTAACACATGGAAAATAACACAATAATATGAAAACAGTTTAACTACTAGTTTAAAATAATTTTTACTCTGTGACATGGTTTGTTTAGAGATTAATTTGCCACTTTCTCGTATTTTTTCTGTGCATTATGTGGTCTAGCAGAACATAATTAATACTAGCGCCAACTTACGCCCTAGTTTAACTCTCATAACATATTTTATGAAGAGGAAAGATAGGATGATGTGCCGGTTGCATGCGACGCGAACGAAATACTGATATAAACAACACAATACACACGAGTGCACGGAGAAACTTTTCATTGTAAAATCTAGTATTATTATATTTATTTTTACTAAAAGTCAATAGGAAGCGAGGATATAGTAACAAAACTAGTTCTATTTACCATAGCGGTAGGAGGAAATACATTTTTTTAACCAATTGTAAATATAGTGCAACTTTATAAATTACCATTGAGAGTTGCAAAGATTAATATCTTTGATGGCAAATTGAAACTAGAAATAAGTGATACCTATATAAATAAAAAGTAAAACTATCTATGCAAGAATTGGTCTTTTGAATAATATAAATTGCAAAATAGTTTAGAGAAATTACCATTGTCAATAGTAATGAACAATGAAGAGAGAAAGACTTGAATATTTTGCAATCGAATACATCATATATTGGAATAGTACGTTGTCAAAATTCCCATTGGAAATATTAAATGTACTGCCGAGTGACGTCAGATACGCTGAACGTTTCTGATATTACCCAAGAATCGCTCCATGTGCTCGTTATGATTATTTGTCGGTAGCCGATATAGTAATATATTTTTTTACATTTGAATATGGCGCCTTTCTAACTTACGATTTCTTCTAGCAGAGGGACTACCGAGCTTCCTCACAAATCGTAAAAGTTTCCACAGTTCAGTATATATTGAAGTTGCTACATTCTAATTGACAATATTGACATATCACTGCGATGCATTTATGACTGTGTGCGTTGCGGAGTTAGGTTAAGTTGCGTTGAATTAGTATTTGAGCGTGCATTGGTATGTTTATTATTTATATTGATATATATATACGTACATATGTGTATGTAAATATGTAACTATGTTTATAAATACTCTCTCTATATAGCTCACAAAATCTAATAAGAACTATGGTAAAATTTACGAATGACTGATTTTTTTATATCATGGAGGTGCAATTATTTCCTATTTTCGATAGGATAAGTTATAAATATGGTTCCACTATCTCCAAAAGACTATGGTAATTCGGTTAGACAGAAGATCTGACTTTACTATTGTCTTTTGTAAACTTAACATTCTTTCTTAGCAATTAATGAAACATTTATTGGGTTTACTTCAATATAATTCGTTCGATGGGTCGATTACGATTTTACTATTTTAAGAAATAAAACTTGCTTTTGTTTTTAGGCATAAGTACAATTATATCACCATTTTCTCCAATATTATTAGTAACTCCATAGTTTAATATTCAAAATAATAATTTCTAAAAAAGTGACGTTATATCCTCGTTTCCTATTGACTTTTAGTAAAAATAAATATAATAATACTAAATTTTGCAATGAAGAGTTTCTCCGTGTGGTAATACATTTTGTCAGGACAACCAAATTATTTAGGTGGTTTAACCAAGGCATTCAATCAAATTATTTGTTCGAACCAAATACATTTTTTGGTAACATTAACCA
Source organism: Diplolepis rosae (assembly GCA_030998225.1). Taxonomy (NCBI): domain Eukaryota; kingdom Metazoa; phylum Arthropoda; class Insecta; order Hymenoptera; family Diplolepididae; genus Diplolepis; species Diplolepis rosae. The sequence goes on from JAPYXD010000171.1 coordinate 1,073,234, forward strand.
TTCTTTTTGTAATGCCAACCAAATTTTAGTATTGAAAACAAAATCTGTTTAACAAAACTAAATCCAAGTCAGTAAATTTAGGAGCCCCTTCAAACTCTCCCATGAATCTAATCTAATCTTTTACTGTTGCAGAATTTGATCCTTATAAATTTAAATTCATGAGAAATTGTTATAGCTTCTACTTCTACAACGTAATCGAGATTTCATTCACCGTTAGAAGTAAGTAAAGCGTAATTGAAACATCTATATATGCAATAAAAATGCTGTAAAGTTATAAAGGAAATCAAGATATTAATAAAAGAAAATTGCCTGACGTTTGTGAGCGATCCCCAAAGTGTTTTAATATCATGGACCCATCGTACCACAATGTTCCACATTACTGAATTATAGTTTATATTTATGTAACATAACTTTTATCGTATTATACATTAAATATTTTTGCATAATATGGGAGATACGACGGAATACAACAAGGAGCGTTTGCCTAATTCTTTTTAGTAAAGATTTTTCAAAAATTCATACAGCAAACTATAATTATTTATAACTTTCCCAGTTCTATTGTTTGTAAAAAGAATTTTTCACAAAATTGTTACTAAAATGAACCACACAGAGGTTCCTCACTATATTCCATTTCATTTTCACAATATTCAGAGACATATTTTGTGTACATAAAAATCTATCTTGCACAAATATATTCACACACGAATTTGGGCATGTGCTCCGATTGGTTTATTGCCTTAAGATATTCAATTACTTTTCCAAAAACAAGTGCATTGAACTAATAATAAAATACATCACAACAAATTGTATAATTTCTTTCACTGAATGACAATTTCATTTTGGTAAAATGAAGCAAGTCTTGTGTATGCACAGAGAAACTTTTGGTATCAATATTTGGTCCACCCCACATCCATAATTAAAATAATGTGTAAGAATTTAGATATAAATGAGGTACTGTCATCAAGATTCCTATTATTATAGGATATAATGGTATTTCTGTATATATCATTCTAAACTTGATTGAGCAAGAACTTTTATTGGGAAATTCTTTCCAAAGCAGATATAGAGAATATTCTTGTTTCATACACTCAGAAAAAAGATTTGATTGAATCAAAGAAAATGATTTGTTTGAAAGACTTGCTTTGATTTAAATAAATGTTTGTTTAAATGAAATAAAATTTGTTTTATTCAAACTAAATATCTTTGAAACAAATAAATATTTGTTTGAATCAAATTAATTTTTCTTCAAAACAAAGAAATTAATGCATTGATATATGGTCAAAGATATAATTTGTTTGATTTAAGGCAGAAATTTATTTGATTTGAACAAATATTTATTTGGTTCAAAGATACTTTGTTTGAATCAAACAAATTTTTTTTCATTTAAACAAATCATTTCTTTACATCAAAGAAAGTGTTTCAAACAAATAATTTTTTTCATTCAATCAAATCTTTTTTCTGAGTATACTGAATAAGTAAGTTCGTGGGTTTTTCATGAACAAATTTATTTTTATAATAATAAAAAATATTACTTTTTTGATAATTTATATATAGTCATAAAACTCATTACAGTATCCATATGTTATAAGTATAAAGCGATCATAAAAGAATAAATAATCACTTCCCATCACTTTTTGATAATAACGTTCTCGAGAAAGTAGAAAGTATTCAGCACTAGTGGAAGTTGCGCTCGACGCCGTCGTTCGAAGATCGTGATTCCACGTGTATCACTTTACAAAAAAATTCATATTTTGCGCAATTTTCGAATGTGCACCTTAATTATTTGCTTAAAATTTGCTTAATACGTGGGGCTATCACTATGAATTTTTAAAGGTTTTTCAAAGATGGCGTTTTTTCAAAAAATCAATTTGTTTAAAAACAATTTTTATTTTTCTTATTAACTTTAGAGTAAACATTTTTTCAACAAATGTTACTACATCGGCTATTTAATGATACGATTGTGTAATTTTTTTCAGAATTTTTCTCGTTCCAGTTTTTAAATAATTGAAAAACAACAAAAACGTATTATTTTTGTTTATCCCATAACTTTTTGAATAATGCATGAAAAAATCTCATATTTTGGGTTTCTTCATTATTTATGTTTGTCTATCAACCCTTAAAATTGAAAGTAAATCGGGAACATGAAGTTCTATACCCGTCTGATTTGTCATGGTATGCCCCATATATAACATATAAATGCATACGTTAATTTGGTACAAAGTATTGGCGCCTTTTCCTGGCGAATCAGCAAAGAATACAGACTCAATTTGTAGGAAGGAAGGATGGATGCAGCTTCGGATTACAATAGCAACAAGGAGAGTTATAAATTGTGAAGAATTTATGCGAAAGAAAAGTAATAATTTTGTGTCGATAAGTCTTTACACTATTTGACCCTTCTATTTGTAAACATAGGGTAGCGAGTGGACCAAAAAATGGGATAATCATCAAGAACATTTCTTGAGAAAGAAAAAATCAGAAAATGATGATAAAATTTAAAAATTTACATTTTTAAGTATTTTAAAAATATAAATTAAATTAAATATCAGTTTCGTCAGCATTTTTCGAGCTGTTTTTATTGCATTAGCACATGTAATAGAAAATAAATTCTGTTTGATTTGCCAGCACGTATTTTACTTTTAACAAATCAGAAAAGAGCATTTAATTTCAAATACGTAGAATTTCATGGTTTCATCCATAATCCTAAAATCTCTTCGAATTAGTTTACTCTGATTAATGATTGGAGTATAATTTACAGCTTTGGATATATCACATATAGGGTTGATAAAATATCTGTGGCTGATTAACCTTATCAATTTTCATGCCTAAGAACGAAAAATATAACACTGTTGAAATATTTTTGTCTTAATTTTTCCATAAGTATTAAATTAAGGTGTAAAATTTCACAGCTTTAAGAGCGAGTTCGAGAATTGGAAAAGAAGTATATTTTCTGAAGGTTTATGAAAATTCATGAAGTATCGAAATAATTTCTTATATGATGAATAATGCATTGCATCGAAAAAAAAAAATTATACTTGATGAATGTGTTCTTTCAGGGAAGCAAGTTGCATTTTATACCTTCAAAAGTAACAAAAGATTCAGATGAAATGGGAATACAAATTCTTATTTTGTAGTCACTTGTCATCGACTTTTGGATCGGACTGAAATTTTCAAACAATTCTGTGACGATTTCAATAATTCCGTAAACCTTTCAATGAAAGCTTCTAAAAAAGTTATCACTGCGAGTAATGATATATATTTTTAGAAATCTTTAATGCACGCTTTCATACTTTACTCTACACTTCTGAATTTTACTGAACTATGATACATTCTTGAACATTTAATACATGACAAATAATTTTAAAATTTCAAATTGCATTATATTTTTAACTTTGTATTTGTATTTATTTCTCTTAGAAAATTTGATAATTTATCAGTTTTAGAAGAAAATCCGAAACAACTTAAAACAGTAATTGAAAAATCTTCATACACATAAAAGTACAAAACATGAATAATAATTGTTTATTATTTCAGGTATTTAAAAAATGGTTAATGAAATAAAAATACTTAATTGAAAAAAAATTAATAAAAATATTAAAATTATGAAAAAAAGTTTCAAATCGAATAAATAGGAACATGTATTTATAAATAGCTAAATATATCAATAAATAAATGAGTAAATTAAAAGAATCAATTTAAAAATGAGTCAGTATATTGGTGGTTCAAAAATATAATAAAGCCTATGAAGTCTGATATAAATACTATCCAAATAAAATTTACAACTGAGTTATGATAAATTATAGTTTCTATTATTTGTTGTAGATGATCTGTACTTACAATATATTACATGAATTAAATTATATATTCGTATTTTTTATTCGTAAAAATGTAATCTATAGAAGCCAAAATGGAATCTTTAGGAATACAAATTCTGGGTAGAAGAGAAACTTTATGGCTTGTTCCTTTCGTCGATGGAGTATGTGTAGATAACATTGATGGAGCTCACGCTATTATTGATAGTAATAAAGCATTTTCATAATTATACTCTTTTATTAAATCCAGGGTTCAAAATGTTTAGTAACTCCACAGTTTAAAACCTGGGCTCTGAAATCTCAAATTTAATCCTCTCTTAAACTTTTCTTCAATTTTCATGATCTCGAAGACTTTGATTCACTTTCAGAAAATGATTTTTATCGAAATAAGGAAAGTTCGTGATACACTTCAAATCAAACGCAAGACATGTTAGATACTGCAAAAGAGTTAAATGATCAGGCTATGAAGTTTGCAGAGAAACTATATTTAATCCCACACTGAGAGAGAATTGGCACAGCTAGCGCCACTAGCCGTGGAAGTGGCCACACTTCACTAACGTCCGTATAGCACGCTTAAAAAGGACGGCAGGGGGGCGAAACTGAGGTTTGATCGGCGCGCTCTCTGTTTGCACACTGGTTGCGCCTTTTTCGCGCGTTGACGCCCGATGTGTGCACACGAATCAGACGCTTGGCAGTAAACGACCGTTAGACACTACGAGAGGGCGCTGATATTACGCTACGGTGCTCGTCCACCGCACAAAGTTGCGCATCTACTGCGCTTTTCTCAAGCAAACCTATCATGTACGGGTTGGGCGCGTTGGCTACAATACGAGGGCACTGGCCATGCCAAATCCCTCTCAGTGCAGGTATATTAAGAATGGATCTCGTTGTAGTTGTACTATACTAAAGGGCAGGGTTGCGAAGGTAAAATACCTAACGTAATTTACTATGTATATTACGTGGAGGTTTCCTACACGTAATTTACGTACCAGGGGTGTTAGTTGAAATTTGCCGGTTTTACTCATAGTTGTCGCTAGAGATATGTATACATTTCTATGATTTGGCATCTATGTCATATTTTTCTATGGACAATAACCTTCAAAAATACACAATTACATTCTGCCAAAATAATAGCATCATAGTTGTTTACCTCAGTGAATATGTCGAGTTTCGTTCCAAGTAAATCGCATTTGCGGCATTCGTTGCTTTTCTTATTTCATTAAAAGAAAAAAGCAGTTAAAGCTCATCGATTGCTGGTAGAAACTTATGGTAAACATGCTCCAATGATTAGAACATGTGAGACATGGTTTTGTCAATTTAAAAGTGGAGATTTCGATTTAACAGACAATGAACATCCTGGTGCAGTGAAAAAGTTCGAAAACGAGGAATTGCAGGCGTTATTGGATGAAGACCCAACCCAATCGCAACAAAAATTGGCACAAACACTAAATGTGACCCAAGGAGCAATTTGCCAACGTTTAAAAGCCATGGGAAAAATCCAAAAGTATGGAAAATGGGTACCACACCAACTGAACGATAGACAAATGGAAAATCGAAAAACCATTTGTGAAATGCTGTTTCAACGGTTCGAAAGGAAATCTTTTCTGCATCGAATTGTCACGGGGGACGAAAAATGGATTTATTTCGAGAACCCGAAGCGGAAAAAATCATGGCTTTCACCTGGTGAGGTCGGCCCATCGACTCCAACGCCAAATCGCTTTGGCCGTAAGACAATGCTCTGTGTTTGGTGGGAGCAGTGTGATGTGGTGTACTTAGAGTTATTAAAACCTGGTGAGACGGTGAATACGGATCGCTAGCGACAACAAATTATCAATTTGAATCATGCGTTGATCGAAAAACGGCCGGAATGGGCCCGAAGACATGGCAAAGTTATCCTACAACATGACAACGCACCGTCTCATACCGCTAAAGTGGTGAAGAACACATTAAAAGCATTGAATTGGGGAATATTGTCGCACCCGCCGTACTCTCCAGACCTCGCCCCGTCTGATTATCACCTTTTCGCATCGATGTGACACTTACTCGCAGAGCAGCGCTTCGCCAATTTTGAAGATGTCGAAAAATAGCTCGTCGAATGGTTTTCCTTGAAAGGGAAAAAGTTTTTTTGGAATGGTATCCATGACTTGCCTGGAAGATGGGCAAAATGTGTAGAATCCAATGGTCAATACTTTGAATAAAATTTTTTTGAGATTCCCTTGAGAATTAAGTGTTTTCTTTATTATTTCTTTATTTTCTTTATTTCAATATGATAAAAAATCTGTCGCTTTATAAATTTTCCTCATTAGCAGTTTCCATTGACAAAAATGAAGAAATTTTCCATTTTAGAGTGTGGCCTTAGCGTACCTATGGATGCTTCTTAAATCATTTAAATCATGAGAATTCTCAATTTCAATAATTTACTCAAACTTTTTAATTAGATAGAGCAACTTTTTTTTTCAACTAGTTAAGAACTTTCTTGTTTTATTTATAATTATGTCCTAATTTTCTTTCAGAAAGAAAAATCGTTTATTTCGAAACTTTCAGATGCTTACCCTCTTGGAAAATTTGATGAAAGTTGTTGATAATATTTCTTATCGACTAGACAATATATCTTTTCCTCTTGTAAATTTAAATTCCAAGTGAATGTGGGAAATTGATGTTACAAGAGTTTTTACTCAATTGAGATAACCAAGTTGACGTCACAGGCCATGTGGTAGGGATAGACTGTAAGTTAGGTTGGTCTTGGACGAAAGAAATATATGGGAAGCATTGGGAAATTGATGAAACAAAATTTTCTAGCCTAAAAGTAAGTCATAAATTTATTAATAATTATATTTTTCAAGTGCAAAATTCATTTCCGCTTATTTTGAGTACCTACTTGTCGCTTGTCATTCTTTTAATTTTTTAATATAAAATAAAATGTCATAAATTTGTAGATTATGATGACCGTTTGTTTTGAAGGATTTGAAGAATGTATCGATAAGCATGTTCTCGTTTTCAACACATTCTTCAAATCCTTCAAAACAAACGGTCATCATAAACTACAAATTTATGACATTTTATTTTATATTAAAAAATTAAAAGAATGACAAGCGACAAGTAGGTACTCAAAATAGGCAGAAATGAATTTTACACTTGAAAAATATAATTATTAATAAATTTATGACTTACTTTTACGCTAAAAAATTTTGTTTCATTAATTTCCCAATGATTCCCATATATTTCTTTTGTCCAAGACCAACCTAACTTACAGTCTATCCCTACCACATGGCCTGTGATGTCAACTTGGTTATCTCAATTAAGACGTTTTTATTATTTTAATGATTTTTACCATTGACTGTCATGTTTTGACTTAATCATTATATTCCAAAAATTCCATGTAAAGTATTTTATGGCTGATTTTTGTATGCTCTGATGATGCTTCTGGAGTGGAAGCTAAACGTTGGCAAAAATTTTTAAACATCTGAAAATAAATGTCCGAATTGTACCCATTTTTTTCTTCATAATTGATCAAAGGGTATGTCCGGATAAGCATGGGAAAAGTACCCCCGTTCGGATTTTGGTTAAAATTCAAGTACATGTTTTGTCTTGACATAAAACTTATTTCAGTAAAATAACAGCCCCAGAAAATTATTATTTTAGAAGATTAAAATTTAAAGAATTTGAAATCTTTCTGTGGAAAAAGACGCTTTCGACTGCGCTGGGATTCGAGCCCAGGTCTTTCGATTGCCGGTCGACTGCTCTAACTACTGAGCTACACAGGCGTTCGACATCTCCTTCTCCACAGGAAGATCTCCTTATATCGCCTAGTGGCTCAGCCTTGCGGCTATAAATGATTTAAAATTAATTAGTTGAGTTTGAAATTTTTTGTGTCACTACCTACATTATGGCTGAGCCACTAGGCGATATAAGGAGATCTTTCTGTGGAGAAGGAGATGTCGGATAGATTTCAAATTCTTTAAATTTGAATGTAATTTGCATTTATTTGCGATATAAGAGTTTGAAATTGTCTACGAGGACACCTGTCGACAACGTATCCTATCTGATACAATCTGATACGCGACTAGTGATTCTCCGATAATGTAGGCAGTGACAAAAAAAAATTTCAAACTCAACTAATTAATTTTAGAAGATATTGTAAAAAATCAAAAAAATGAAATTAATTTTATTCTGTAAAATGCTTATGTGAATATCGTAACCAAAAATATATGTTATAGTTCTCGATACGAGGATTCTAAAAAAAATGTTTTCACGACTATTTAAGGAAAAAGGGAGAGATTAAAGCATTAATTTCTGGGTAATAAAATCAGAAATATATTTACTATCTATTCATCGTCGCTGTCTTCGTTTATAACAGGTTGAACATTTTGTGTAACGAAAAATCGACTTAATATTACCGCTGGTTTTACAATTTTCGTTTGATATAGCGCATTTGATAACTAGTAAATTACTACTGATACGTGAGAACAAAATCCAACTGTGCGACAATTCAATAAACATACAGTACTTGAAAGTACAGTACAGTACAGAAAAAAGAAAATCTATCACTGCTTCATTAAATACAAACCTAATTCTATTGGTTACTCCGGAAATTCGCAGTACACATGTGAGTGTGCAAATGGAAAACGTTCAGTTGGATTTTGTTCTCACGTATCAGCAGTAATTTACTAGTTATCAAATGCGCGATATCAAACGAAAATTGTAGAACCAGCGGAAATATTAAGTCGATTTTTCTATACACAATATGTTCAACCAGATACAAACGAAGACAGTGACAATGATTAGATAGTAAATATATTTCTGATTTTACTACCCAGAAATTAATGTTTTAATCTTTCTCTTTTTCCTTCTTTATATAAATATACTAACATATTTAATTGTTATATTTTAAGCAACTATTTATCGTGACGTCTCCCGGTGTACAAATTAGGCTTTTGCACTATGTTCCACCCTATTTAGCGCCCAATGAAAAATATATGTTATAAATCAATAGTCGCGGAGTTTACAGAAGAAAAATGGCGATAGGGTGTTTTCAAAAATGTACAAAAATTGTTTTCAAAAAATAAAAATATTTTTTTTTGTATTTTAGTTTCTTTAAATAATTGTGAAAACAATTTTTTTAGAATCTTCGCATCGAGAACTATAACATGTATTTTGGTAACATTATCCACAGAAGCGTTATACAGAGAAAAATTAATTTGATTTTTTTGATTTTTTACAATATCTTCTAAAATAATAATTTTCTGGGGCTTTTAAATTACTGAAATAAGTTTTATGTCAAGACAAAACATGTGCTTGAATTTTAACCGAAATCCGAACGGGGGCACTTTTCCAATGGTTATCCGGACATATCCTTTGATAGAAAAAGACAAAACATAATTCAATTTGGTAGAATTTTCATCAAATCCAATCTCATTTTTGTAGCAAATTGATTTTCTATATCAAATTCAATCAAATTTTTTCAATAAAGTATGTACTTAATTTTAAACAGGAATTTCGAACATATCTGGCGGAACAAATTTATAGCTTAATCAATTTGCAGGATATATCGGCGACACCCATGAACATAACAGAATTTCACAAAATGTACTCACTATTAAATATCGATGGTAAACACCTGTAAAATGTAAGAAGGACCTCGAAATAGCACAATACACTCAATATCGATCATAAAAAGAACTATCAAACGGAGACAAAACATTTCCCTATTGAAAAATTTCACGTAAAACAACAGATTCTTGACGTAAAAAATGACGTAAAAAACTATCCCAATTTTTAACGTCGTTTTTCACGCCATTTTTGACGTCGTTTTTTACGCCATTTTTGACGTCGTTTTTTACGTCATTCTTTACGTCATTTTTTACGTCAAGTTTTTCAATAGGGTTAGCGATGCGACCAAGGTTTGGTGACCATAGTTGGGCCAACTGTGGTAGTTTTGGTTTTACCAACTTTGGCAGCCAAAACCGGCAACCAAAGATGTGCCCGACCGTCAGCTCAACTATGGCCCAGACTCGTTCCGACTGTCGGGCCAACCTTAGCGCATTACCTTAGATGATCGTGATAGTTCGGTCGGCCCACCTCTGGGCCGTGGTTGAACCAATCTTCGACATATTATTAACTAGATTATACAAACATATTTTGCCTAAGACGGCCCATTTCCGGCACCCGTCGTCGGGCCACCTGTTCACGCCAATGGACATATAGCGTTATCATTTCTCGATCACTAGTTGAACCGACCTCTAGCCAGCAAGGTTGGACCAAAAGGTTGTCTTAAAAGGGACAAAATTTCGGTTCCAAAAGAACCAATTTTGTCTATAAAATGTCTGGAAAAGAATCGGTTTTGAAAGAACCGTTTCACACGATTTGCTACTTCAAAGTTATTGCGAATTAATGAGATAACACAATTATTGTTATAATGCATGTACACTGACAAATTCCTAGTGCATGATATACAGTGTGTTTTTTAGCTGCAAGAGATTTTTCAATAGGGATAACTTTTGAATGACGACTGTCAAAGTGACATTTATTTGACATCTGTGTTCAGTGAAGTTTGCCATTCAGTCAATTGTGATCGAATTGTTTTATAATTATACTAACTTATTGTTTCATTCATGTTAAGAAACGTCTGCAAAGTGGAATCGACTAAAAAATACAATTCTGAGGATGAGAATCATCCATATCAAGAAGACCTTACGGAAATAGATAAAACTCTTGAAAAACGTGAAGTGAAGCTTACAAGATTTTCAGTGTTACTTTATTTACAGCAAAATGAAATAATATTAATAACATAAGTACTTAGGTCTTGAGATTTAGAAAGATAATTTTATAAAGTCTATATCATTCGCTTTCTAACTCGAGAAAAAAATTGTTCATTGAAAAAAAGTACTAAAAAGACATAAACTAAATTTAATAGTTATATTATAATTTGTGCAAAATTAAGAATATCGTCTAGTTTTTTTGTGAAACATCTTTAGCATGAAATAATTTTAGCCACGGTAAATTCTTTTTGACATGATATTGAAGTTTTATTTCATATAAAAATCAAACACAAGACTTACTTTATTGTTATTGTTTAACAGCACTATTTCTTCTTCTGAAATATTGCTTTTATTGAGCACAAGACTCATGCTTGAAGTGCAAGTGATATCTTGCCTTTTGTCAATTTACATCTGCTTAACTGCTAGAAAATCATTTTCAATGGTAATGTACCTTTTCCTGGGAAAAAGTAATTTCCGTGCATTGGCCTACCACCCTTATTCATGTTTACCAGGGGTATTTATCAAATAGATAATTGTAATTAAAATTCAATATACTTATCTAAAATTCATATAGTGGTATTCAACTGGCAAAGATAATATTTTGATTTATATTCCAATTTCTTGTATTTTACAAGTGTTCATCAATGTTAATTGTAACCCGCATTGGAACGCATTGTATGACATTCGCTTTTTCAGTACTTTCTTCCACGTAACGCATCATATGGCATTCAACTGAAAACAGAATTAAATTACATTGATTCAGATCAAACTTTACTCAGAGAAAGGCTTTCAATAACATTCAAGTTGGAATTGGAAGGTCGATAAACAGCATTAAAAGGCATTAACTATTTATTTCTATGCACATTTAACGGCATTTTGGACAAAAACGGAATTCCTTTGGATTTAAAAGTATTGAAATATCCACTTTTATTCTATGCCGTTCACTAAAATCTTCCTTATCGGAAAATCGCAAGTGGCATAATAAAAATATATTCCTCAAAGTTAGTTTCTACTGTAAGGTGATTCTATATACTTCTACGTCATGTCTATAAGCGCTCTGTATAGCCCGACCGTACCATGCTACATATTGACGAAAGAAAGTACCACCGCGGGAACGGCGGCGCTGTTGTGCCGAAGCAAGTATGGCGGCTACCACGGACAAAATAGCATTGGAAGTATAGGTAAAATCGTGATTTTTCCTAAATTACGCGAGTGAAGCCGAAAAATGTTGACGATATCGCTGGAGGAGTTATGCAGATACACTGCAGCCACTCCTACAACGCGAAATATCCGCGAAGGCCAAGAAATTATAAATTCTGGCCTCTTAATTATGTGCGGGGTAACGGAAAGAACCGCTGCAAACATACAGTTATACGATTTATGTTTGCAAACAAGCGGAATAACATCTGAACCACATGTTGTGATTGGGAATTTAACAGTTAAATCGTCCGTTTACTTAAAAAACAATGACATTTTCGTTAAAGAGATGGATTGTTCCTGCAAAGCCGGCTCAAGCCACTGTTGCAAGCACATCGTAGCTGTCTTGCTGTTTTGTAACCGGTATGTGCTGTATATGATTTTAAAATGAAAAATATTTACTTTATTTGTTTCTTTGAATATTTTGGATTATTTCATACTTTCTTATTCCAATTTTTTAGAAATAATGTGCTTGGGTTGGAAGTGATATCTTCGACCGATAAAAAGTGCGCGTGGAAACGCCATAAAGAACCGGTCTTAGAACAATTTAAAGTTCTTCCGTCTGAGACTTTCTGCTGCACAAAGCCAGACAGATTACCTCCTCTTTCACCAACAAGACTAGCTCAAATAAGGAAAAGATTAATTGATTGTGACGATAGGACTGCAATTTCAAAGCACAATTTGGAACGCAACAGCGTCCACCACCGCTTGCTTTCCTATACCCGGTCGAGAATTCCATTTTATTTACAACACGGTAACTATTAAAAATTCACCACACGGAATTGATTAAAAAATAAAAAGGCAAATAACTCAATTACTCCTTATAACAACATTGACGTTTGTCCGTAGTAGCGGCCATTTTGTGTAGTTCGTGAAATCCCCGCCAGTGTCGCATGCTAATTTACTAGTCTCAATAGCATCATCTTCATGAGATCAAGTCTCATGACGCATAAATGTGCCTTCATGTTTCGAAACAAATCCATAATTTTAATGAACATAACAACCGTGGAAAATATTCGAAAGACCCGGGCTCGAATCCCGGCACAGTCGAAAGCGTCTCTTTTTTCATAGAAAAATTTATATTTAATTATATATTTATTTATAATTTATACATATATCGAATATAATTCTGGTATTCTCGGATATTTGAAGCCCATAATGCTGAAGATGTGTATAATAATGTCACAAAATGTCTGAGTTTCCGTCCAGAGAAGAATTAGGGAATAAATACTCCAAAGGCGATTCCGCTTGAAAATAAAGGTATTTCTTTTATTACTGTGATGTGAATTAAATCCACAAATTCAAGACTTTTGCAAAAACTTTCTTATCCCATAGATGTATTGGAAACAAGTCATTTCGTATAGATTTAGGTTTACATATTTCTCAGGATTTAATGCTATGGCTAGAGGGTTAATGAGCATAACATAAAATTAGCTAGAGAGCGTTACTTGAGGTGGGATCCCATGAAGGCGTAAAATTGAGGGCATAAAGCACAAGGTCACAAGAGAGAAATAGAGAGGTTAATTCGTGTGCCTCTTTTACTCTTATGACTTTATGCTTAACATTGTCGGTTTTACGCTTCTACAGGACTGAGCCATTAGGCTTTCCCATTACAGCTGAATCCACATAGCAGTCCTAAGCTTACACGGAGAAAAATAGTTGAAGTAATTTTACTCAACTTCCGATCAAATTTGGGACATAAGGACAAGTTAGAAGTTATTTAGTATCATTGTATTTCTTTGTGATGTATTAAATGTTCAAAAATGAATCAAAGTTGAGTAAAATTCAGAAGCGTAGGGTGAAATATGAAAGCGTGCATTAAAATTTTTTAAATATATATATATTATTACTCGTAGTATAACTATAAAAAACCAATCTTTTATTAAATCACAAAAATAGTAGAGCTTTCCGTTCATTCTACTCTACGCTTCAATCGAGAGTTGAGTAAACCGTGAATCGCAAGATTTATTCCAACAGCTACATCTATTCACGCAGGAACGAATGAAAGTAATCTGCGCCTTGGGCACACATAAAAAATTTTTAATTTCAAAAACTTAAATTCTTAAAATTAAATTGATATTATGAAAATTTAAACAAAAAAAAGTCGATAAGTGTATTACTTAAAATATGAAATTTCACATAAATTACTCAGGCAGAATAATAATTTGGAATTCGCAAATGTAAAATCCATATTTTGAAAATATAAAACACAGAAAATAAAAGAACCTTCTTTTAAATATTTTTATACAAAATACTTCTTAATAATAATGCAATTTTATATTAATTTATATATATTATATATTATTTATATATAATATTAATTTCTAAAAATATTTTATTAATCATTTATGAAAAAAGTTGATTTATTTTTACTTGAGTAAAGCTCAAAAATTTTATTGACGGCACTTACTCTCACAAGCTCTGAATAACTCAGGTAGTCACTATATAAGAAAGTTCCAAGTTTTATGTCTCACCATTGTAAGCGAGCGTGTCCGTGATTCGACGAAAGCGTATCGTACTATATATAAGTGTGTAGCTATTAGGTTTATATATGTAAGGTTATATGTTTGAGTGTATTTGTGATTTGAAATGTGATTGGCTACGTCTGGATGGTGTGAATGAATTTGTATGTTGTTTATGTATGTACCGGATGACTATTGGCAGGCTCGAGGTAAGAAATTTTTTTTTATTTAAAGAACCATACCATTGCCAGTTGAAATAATACGCCCGATGCTCATTTTACCTAACTACGGTTTGAAACACCTCAAGCGTCGGTGATATACTTATACATTTCATGTTAACCCACTGACGCATGTTGGTGCCCTGTCGTCGATAACGTTTTACTCAACTCCTTACTATTCCCTATGTAACGCTTATTGTTATTCACTTTGGGTGAATTAGATATATATCAAATTGATTTTACCCGACTAGGTTGTAATAGATGTTCAAATGTCCTTATGTCCCAAGTTTAATCGACAGAGTTGAGTAAAATTACTTCAACTATTTTTCTCCGTGTAGGAACGGTGCTTTTAACGGTTTCTTTTGCTTTGTGCAGCGAGAGCTAAGGCCAAATACTCAGTGACGCAAACGGACGTATTTAATGCACACTTCCTAAGAATTTACCCAACGCCAAAACAAATTTTGATTCAGCTTTACAGTCACTGCGTTTTAAACGTTCCCGCTCGTTCCCTATCACTTCTCACCAAGCGATGCGACAGTTTTCTGCCACAAGAATTACAATAAAGCCGAAGTCTCGCTCCTCAGCTGAATTCATATTACGCTCATCAGCTTTCTATGTACTATATATTTATATTGTAAATATGAATTCAATTGGTTCAAAATTATTTCAAATTAAGGGAATACATTCCCTTCAGGACAATTGAACGCACTATTGTAATAAAATTAAATAATAAACATAATAATCTAAATGTATTAATCCATAAATTGATATTTTATTTATATAAAAATAATTAAATATTATAACAAAATAAGAATTTAAAAAATATTATTATTATTATTATTATTATTACAGTAAAATCATAATTATTACATAATAAAATCACTATCATCAAAAATAAAATTATTAAATAAATAATTATTATAAAATTAAATTTATGTATATCTTTAAAACGAATTGATGAAATTAATAAAGTCAATCCTAAGTGGTTGAAAAAAAAATAAATAGAAAATAAAAACAGAAATTTTCTATTTTTTCTACAAATGATGTGAAACACGGAAAAAGTAAGGGCATCAAATTTTCACACCGCAAAAAGTCCAACACAAATAATTCGTAAGTTTTTTCTACTATCTTTTGTTATTTTCAAATAAAACAGAATTTTTAATTTCTAAAATTGAAAATGCATTATTTAGACGTGACTAAACTTGAAAATAAAAATTTACTAAAAAGATTTGTGAGTTTGATGAATGAAAAGAGACATGGTAACAAGATTTTGTTTTCTTAAAAACCGAGACTCACCACAAACCGCAAAGGCGGGTGTCAGTAGCAAAAGGTATGTGCTATCACCAGTGCTCGTTACGAGTAATGAGCAGTTCCTAAAAAGTCCAGGAATTGCCTCCTTATCATAAATTAGTACATTTTAAGGATAAATAACCCTTGCGAAAAAAGCAAAAGTAAAATTTATTATTATTAAAATTATTGTTAGTAAAACAATTACAGGCTCAGTGATTTCATGTACCTGTAGTTTTTTCAATAATCGCGACAACATTATTGGTAATTACCAATAATTTTTAAAATAATAAATCTAATAATTAATTTTCCGTAGTTTTTATTCGGAAAAGAAGGCAAACTTTGTGTTAAATACCTAATTGCATTCTCTTCTTGCAAGTTATAATAAATTAATGAAAAGAGAGAGTGTGAAGGTAAAGAATTTCTAATTATTATTAACTCTCATTAAAATTCTTTCAGTTTACATTCTTCAATACTATTCCTAAAAATCAATAATAGAGATTTTCAAAAATAAATTAAAAAATTTGATTTAGAAAAACCAAGATTTAGTTCTACAAGACAAAAATTAATTATTATTATCATCATATCAAAAATTTTAAAATCCTAATCGAAACAAAGGTTTTTCCCTCCATTTAATCTTTAGTGTTCAATACTTTGATGTTGCAATCTAGTGATCCTAACGAGGAGAACATTGCAATAACATATTAAGAACATTTTTTCTACGAAAAAAGGAACGCTTCCGCTCCGGTGGGTATCGAGCCCAGGATCTTTCGATTGCCGGTCGTATACTCTATCATCTGAGCTAGGGAGGTTCCACGCAACTTTTCTCACAGAATCTATTTACGCCAATTTGGCTATGGATATATCATGAACTATTTTACTAATTTTTCCAAATAATTTCAGTCGATTTTGTCGATAATTAGAAGAGTGTATCACTCTCCGTGATAACGGAACTCTACCATATCGACCTTATCAACCTGTGATTTATAATTAACGTCATTTAAAGACTAGATGGAATTTTCAATATATATTAAGGGGACAGTCCCTTCAAGAGACCGAAAAAAAGCGTTTTTCCTAATTTTTTTTCTCACAGAAAGAAACATCGGAGACATAAGAACTTTGGGATTTGTTTTAGTCATATTTTAGACTTTATTAACAAAAAAAATTACATCCGAAAAATTTCAAATGGCCGAGTAATCCACGTTTTGCGACAGCGTCTCGACACGTTCGGAGTCAAACTGCGGGAACTATAGCAGCCGTTATTTTCAACTGAAATCAAACATTTTTTTTTGTTCTCTTCGTTAGACTTATTTGTTCTATGTGAACTACGGAAATTTTAAAATTCGGAAATTTAAACAAAAAATTATGATTTCAAAATAAAGTGACTTTTTTTTTTAGTAATTTGTTCATAAAAATAGTAGTAAAAATCGGAATTTCTTAAAATCCGTAGTTTACATAGAGTAGCTTTTTATACTGAATAAAATAAATGAAATGAATATAAAGTAATAGGAAATAAATAAAAAGTGAAATTTTAGCTCGAAATTCGAAGTATTTCGGGAGATACACGGAAATTTAGTCGGTCACGTACATTACGTACGTACGTACATTACGAAATCTAAAGCGCGTTTTTTCAAAACCATGTTTTTGCACTTTGCGGGAAAGATAACTAAAAAAGTTCTTAACCGATTTTCTTAAACCAAAGTTTTTTTTTATTCAGTATAAAAAGCTACTCTATGTGAACTACGGATTTTAAGAAATTCCGATTTTTAATACCTTTTCTATGAACAAATTACTAAAAAAAAGTCACTTTTTTTTTGAAATCATAATTTTTTGTCTAAATTTCCGAATTTTGAAATTTCCGTAGTTCACATAGAACAAATTAGTCTAACGAAGAGAAAAAAAAAAATTTTAATTTCAGTTGAAAATAACGGCTGCTATAGTTCCCGCAGTTTGACTCCGAACGTGTCGAGACGCTGCCGCAAAACGTGGATTACTCGGCCATTTGAAATTTTTCGGATGTAGTTTTTTTGGCACATGATCATATTTCATCGATTGCCAACAACGCTAGGGTAATGGAAATCTTACAAAAATCCGTACTCGACTATTTTCGAGTATACTCTTTCCGATTTTGTTACTTACACAGAGAAAAATAGCATCTGGTCATAATGACTAGGAATAATGTAGTTGGAAATAAAAAAGTGACTGTAACGAAGGAGACTTGTTGTCGCTACTTGACCCATGGCTACAGTAACATGATTTGTAGCCATGGTAGCCATATTCTGAATACCTGGTCGTGGCGACTAGTTAACATCGTTGAAATTGTCCTTAACTTTTAAACCTAGCTATGTGAACTTGAAACATTGAGTTGTCATAGCTAGAATAACGTAGTCGCTATAACCAGTGGAGCAAACTTCACACTCGTTGAATTCGCTGAGTATTGTTTCGAGTAATGCATATTATTTTTCATAGCAACTGATAGCAACTCTTTTGAGAATTTGATTTGAAGTGTCGAGCGGCTCGAAACGGTGATTTTAAATCTTACTACTTTTAAAGTTTCAATCCGCTCTACAGATGCCGACAAACAGATTTTCAAAAGAGGTGCTATGAAAAATACAATGTTCCACGTAGTGATTTCATGCATTTGATTTTAGGAATTTGATTTTACATAACTTTATAGTTGACACTTACATATAGTGACTGTGACAACAGCACATAGTTAAGGACATTTTCAACTACATATATCACGTCACTATGCCCAGGATTTTTTCTCAGTGTAGAGAGCATAAAAAATTGATTTTCCCAAAAAATTTTGCAATTAAAACGAAAATTTCGACCAATTTCTGAGGTAGTTTTTCCAAAAAAGTAGTTTTTTCAAATCGTTTGACCACTCAAATCGGCCTGTTTTCATCAAAAGTCGTGCAATTTTTATATGTGCTTCAAAACCATGTATTTGGAAAAAATTTATTTCCATTAGTATTTTCAAAATGGCGGCTGGAAAAGTGTAAAACTTTGCGTAATATTGAAAAAATGGACTGAAACGGTTTTATATTGTTTTTTGAAGTGAATCGTTGAATCTGTGTTCAACTTTGTGAAAAATCATTCGTGAGTAATTCTTGTACAACAATTGAGATTTGATCTCCCAAATTCAAAATGGCTAATTTTAGATGGCGGAGGAAAATGATAAGAAACGAGATTATTCAGAACACAACCTCCACGTGGTGAAAATCGTGCAACAGTGTAGAAATTAGAAACTCGCTGGCAAATATTGTTCGACTGATCTTCTTAAATTCATTCATTGAAAAAATGTTCGCTCTAAACCGATGCATTGTCAGCCATCTTCAATCTTGCATAACAGAATTCTCAAATCTGATTTCAGATTCGTAATCAGCGAGTTTGGAAACCCCTTAGACCGAATTTCAGCGCAAACTCACGCTATTTGTATGGTTCCGTCCGCCATATTGGATCCGCCATTTTGAATGTTTCAGATCTGAATTCAGATTCGTATTCAGCATCCTTGAAAACCCAGGAGACCAAATTTTTGCGTCAAATCTCGTTTTTTATTATTTTCCTCCGCCATCTTAAATCAGCCATTTTGAATTTTGGAAATCTAACCTCAATTGTTGTACAAGAATTATTCAAGAATGTTTTTTCACAAAGTTCAATACAGTATTCAACGATTCACTTCAAAAAACAATATAAAACTGTTTCAGTCCATTTTTCCAATGTTACGCAAAGTTTTACACTTTTCCAGCCGCCATTTTGAAAATACTAATGAAAAATTTTTTTTTCCAAATACATGGTTTTGAAGCACATATAAAAATTGCACGATTTTTGATGAAAACAGGCCGATTTGAGTGGTCAAACGATTTGAAAAAATTATTTTGTTGGAAAAACTACCTCAGAAATTGGTCGAAATTTTCTTTTTAATTGCAAACTTTTTTGGGAAAATCAATTTTTTATGCTCTCTAAGTAATAAAATCGGAAAGAGCATACTCAAAAATAGTCGGGTACGGATTTTTGTAAGATTTCCATTACCCTAGCGTTGTTGGCAATCGATGAAATATGATCATGTGAAAACCTACAATTTGGGCGTTAATGGGTTAATATATATTGAAAATTCCATCTAGTCTTAAAATGACGTTAATTCTAAATCACAGCTTGATAAGGTCGATATAGTAGAGTTCCGTTATCACGGAGAGTGATACACTCTTCTAATCATCAACAAAATCGACTGAAATGGTTTGGAAAAATTAGTAAAATTGCAATAACGAACTTATAGTTATATAGTACTAAGAACAAGGATTTGGCAAATAAACAAAAATATTTTCTTGGTATTTTTTAAACCAAATTTCTTGGTTTTCTCAACAAATTATTGTATTAAATTGACACTGAAAAAATCTTTCTATCACAATTTTGTTTACACGTAAGAAGCTAAAATTAATCTTGCTTCAGAGATATAAGAATATTTGTATCGATTTCCATGCGTGAAAAGTGGCAGAACTTTAGAAGTTTATTAGGGGGACACGTGCGAAATATAATGTTTGCACAATAAGTAGCACATTTGGTGCATGTGTTACATAACAGATATTTTTCATAATCAGCAAAACTTAGTGAATTGAAGCAACTATAATATGATATAAAGATATATATCATATCTTTTGCATTTGAATCAACTTTCGTAAATATGAATGAATTGAAATTTCATAAAAGTAATTCATATTAGTGTGATGTATAACATATAAATTTATGTGCCACCGGCGCGCAAACTCGTTTTTTCGCTACAGTTAACAGTATCGCAATGTAGTATATTGCGCTGCAGAGGAATGAAATGTAAAAATTGAACTGCGCATGCGCCTAAAGCCATGTAACGGAGCACAATCTTCGTCTTATTCTTTTTCGTACAGCGTTAGCACCTTACTGGCAAAGCCTTGTACATTTGAACTGCGCATGCGTCTTTTAAAATCCATTACTACTACAGAAGATCGATAAAATCAGAATGGCCGGGACTAGTCGTGACATATCATGTGTAATGACTAGCGCCGCAAACAACTACAATACTAGATTAGATTCGAGTGTACGCACCGAAGTCACATATAATAGAATACGTGCCAATGCACACAATTCGGGAAATTACGAGACTCGCGACAATGCTCGCAGGACTGATCGCGCCTCGGCTTCGATCTCCTGCGAGCATTGTCGCTCGTCAATATTCAAATATTTAAATTACATATTTTATAAAATTTTATTGAAATGTTTTTTTCTTTAATTTTTAGCATTTTTTCGCCAGTATAAGTATAAAATAAACATATATATTTTATCTATATACATATATAAATATAATTTCTTTAATTTTAACAGTTTGTGTAATAAATACCTGTTAGAAAATAGAATGCGAGGTTTTAATTTTTGAATCACGCAACTTCAGTCGTTTGCTTTTTATAACCGCAAATTTTCCTTTGAATTTAAAAAATATTGATCTATTTATTTAAATTTTTTCATCAACTTTAAAACATAATCTTACGTTTAATAATAGTCATACTAATAGTTATCAACAAGCTGGCAAATCAAAAACTTTTATTATTTTCAAGCTTGTATTAGTTTTGATTTGGACTTATTTGCCTATAAAATTGCATGCAAATTGATCAATATGTCACTATTTAATAAGTTCACCTCTAAAAATGACTTTTATCAATTTTAACCTAAACTAGTCAATATTTCTTTGTCAAACTAATTGCACGTTATTAGGCTAATTCAGGCAATTGATTTAACACGAAAATATTTTCTAGTTTACATTAAAATTGATAAAAGTCAATTTTAGGGTTGAACTTCAGGGGCTGTTATTACCCCTTGGAAATATTTTTCGACCGATAAAAAAAATACGGATTGATTGCTTTTTGATGACCACCAATATATACAAGTATAAATTTCATCAAAATCCGAGAACCTTCAGAGTTGTAAATGTATGCAACAGTTTAAACAGTTTTGTCCAATAAAATATACGTTTTAGGAAAAAAAATGCGAGATTTAAATTTTTTATTTGTGGAATTTTAGTGCTTTTTGTTTTTCATAACCTCAAATTTTCCTTTATATATAGAAAGCATTACTGTATTTATTTACATTTCAATAGTCGGTTGTCGAAAATCCGACATTCGACTCAGCGCTTGCTCGTATTCGAATGTCGGAAAGCGACTCACGTTTGAGTCGGTTGTCGGCAATCCGACATTGGACTCAGCAGTTGCTCGTATTCGAATACCGGACAGCGACTCACGCTTGAGTCGGTTGTCGAAAATCTGACATTCGACAGCGCTTGCTCGAATCGAATTCAATTCGACTCATTTCTCAGCTGAGTCGAATCGAAAATTAGTCGGTTATATTCGACTAATGCACATCACTGCTTTTTAAAGATTTAATATGCTGAAACATTTCTAATTTTGATTAAATCAAAAAATTTTATCAGGATAATTTGTAGAGATTTATGAGTACTATTAAAAACCAATATTGAAATTTTTGATTTTTTCAAAAAGTTATTTTCAATAACACAAAAGTAGTGCTCAATCCCTCAATTTTGATTGGATGTGGCTGGTTAACGAACTTGTCCTTACTTTTTCGGCTCCGATAAAGTGTGCCAAAGCTCAATTCAATCTGATAATTCTATCGAGAGTTATGCCGCACACGACCTACTACAGACAGACAGACAGACAGACATACAGATAGACAGACAGACGGACAGACAGACAGACAGACACTTTTGTAAAAACCGTTTTTTCTGAATCAGGGGATCTCCAAACGTAAAGATTTGATAAAAATTTCAAAAGTCATTTTTCACATAAAACATGCATGCAGGAAAAAGCGAAGCCAAGCAGGGATTCTGGCTAGGGTGATTTTTAATTCGGGAGTTCGGATCAGGTAAGGTTTTCAGGTTAAGGAAGGAACTTAACCTAAAAACATAGCTCTCGCATAAAAGAAAAATTAAATAAAGTAGCGTATAAATCAACTAAAGCTACAATTTATTTGTTAATGGGCAAGGCCCTGGCTCAATATAAATTCAAAAAAACGATAAAAAAGATTGAAATATCGTGGCCAACAGTGGCACATGGCACCTGAGCCTGATACACAGGCTCTGAGAAAGCCTGAGAGTCACGCGGTTTTAGGAAATAAATTTATTATGGCCCGGAATAAGGTCTCAAAAACTTACCGGAGATCTGGCCGCGACCTCGCGCCTAACTGCGTCCGAGTCAAAATCTGGAGTGGCGTCCATTAAAGAAAATAAATCTTAGTCCTTTCGTAACAACGACAGAATAAAGCTGCGCGCCGAAGGTGTCGCGCAGTTTTATTACATCAGCTGGAAAGGCTGGTGCACGCGCATGAAGCTCAGGTTTGCGCGAGCGACTCGTCTTGTGAGGACGACCGCGCCAGGCAACCAATAAGCTGGAGCGTCTATCGGTCAGCTTGCCCCATTGGCTTAAAACGTAGAGGGGTGCGTTTAAACTGCGTAGAGTTTGTACTGCACAACACAGCAGTTACAAACAGGCAATACAAATATGTGACAATTTTGTACTTATGATATGGCGATCCCAACTAAATATGCGCTATATATAGTGAGCATAATAGCATCGTCGTGATGGCGTTGGAATTTATGGGCTGCAGCACGTGGTTGGTTTTAGATGCCATGCCTGTCGGGTGATGCCCTCTGTGACTTGCCTGGGAACCCCTCTGACGTACGATGGCAACACAGCGATCTTCTTGGCGGCGCCTTTCAAGCTGGTGTTAACAATGAAACAAAAAAAGAAAAACGGCCAGAAAAGAAATAAAATAAAAGAATTTTACGAGCAGCTCTCAGACTTCCCTTAACATTATAAAGTTTTATAAAAGAAGGTAGTTTTGGGCTCGATCCTGTCGTTGTCGGTCGAGGTAACCAAATGCAACGTAATCTACTACGTTACAACATATACATGAAATGCACTATTTTTCGCACATGTAGAGCGTGCTAAAAATGAACAATTTCAGCTTGATATGACAAATAATATTTACCGCGTTTGCGTATGCGCATTTCGAGCAAAAGATTACATTCCCAATTATGGTTAATAGAATAAATGGAAAATCAACTCAAATTGTTGAACCAACTTCGATAAGTATAATCATAATGATAGGCCTCGTTCGGGACACTCTAGTATATTCACGATAAGTGTCATTTTTTAAATGAAAAATACCATATGCAACATTTAAGAAAGTCATGCAAGTCTGACTAGTGTCAAGTTCGCAGCAACCGCCTCTGTCTTGTGTTGTAAACTTCACACTCGCCTGTATTCGCATACTTTTTTCACTTGTTGTTCAATATACTATTTTTTTAATATAGGGTGAATGTAAGGCCTCCAAATACGTATCAGTGGACGGACTAACATTTTTTCTTCTTGAATTATATGGATAAAATATTTTATTATTAGTAAAATATAAAAATTCGCTAATCTACTGTACAAACCATTTTCAAGAGAACGTAAACTATCATCCTTTTATTTTAATAAGTTCTCAAACCTGTCATCGGATCTTATGATTACTAGCTGAATACCAGTAGATTTACCCTACTCATTTGATCTGCTTGGTCTATTCACTTTTAAAATCATTTTAGACGTGATAAATGTCATATCAGGGAATTGTCATATGATGTCTTATAAATGTCTTATATTCATACACTTTATTTTCAATAAATAATTTTTAGTACTTATTCTGCGGAAATTCTTTACCGATATAAGCTATAAAATTTTGGCTATTTATTTCCAAATTTGTACATTGTATGTACATAGTAAAAAAGCGTATAAAAAAGAATTTTGCGAGTATTCAACGAAATTGACTTATTTGATGGTATGTACTCAAAATACTAAAAATATAATAGTATAATAATAAAAATATCTATGCTTATCAGGTATATTTTTGAATATTTCCAGAAAAAAAAGAAAAGTCTTCATGATAAATGTAATAAACAGTAATATAAATGTTAAAATGTTGCTGTTGGTTTTCATTTATAAAAAATAAGTTTCGAAACATAGTATTACACATGTATAGTAGTATTAATCACAATAATAAACTGCGCGAAATTATACATACTGATTAATTGTAATTATATAAAATTTTCATACATATTGTTTAAAAATGGAGAATTTTAGTTATCTACAGTAATGTGTAAAATATCAAAATTTCCAAAAAAACTTATGCAATTTTAATGTTCGATAACCGACTTTACTCCAATAGTATATTACGTGCCTGGGCGCACAATGAGGGTTATTGCGTGACGAGCGACAATGCTCGCAGGAGATCGGAGCCAAGGCGTAGTCAAGGCGTAGGTGAGGCGTAGTCGAAGTTCAGCCGATGCATAGTCGAGGCAAAGCCGAGACGAAGCTGAGACGCGATCAGTCCTGCGAGCATTGTCGCGAGTCGTGTAATTTCCCGAATTGTGTGCATTGGCACGTATTCTATTTTATGTGCCACCGGCGCGCAAACTCGTTTTTTCGCTACAGTTAACAGTAGCGCAATGTAGTACATTTCGCCAGAAAGGAATGAAATGTAAAAATTGAACTGCGCATGCGCCCATAGCCATGAAACGAAGCTCAATCCTTCTTATTCTTCTTCTTCTTCGTACAGCGTTAGCATCTTACTGGCAAAGCCTTGTACATTTGAACTGCGCATGCGTCTACTAAAATCCATTAGTACTACACAAGATCTATAAAATCAAAATGGCCGGGACTAGTCGTGACATATCAAGTAAGATGCTAACGCTGTACGAAGAAGAAGACGAATAAGAAGAAGGATTGAGCTTCGTTTCATGGCTATGGGCGCATGTGCAGTTCAATTTTTACATTTCATTCCTTTGTAGCGCAATGTACTACATTGCGCTTCTGTTAACTGTAGCGAAAAAACGAGTTTACGCGCAGGTGGCACATAAAATATTGAAAACTCGAGATTGGAAAAATTAAATATTAAATTTTTCATTTCAAATACTGTAGAATTACACAATTGAGTATGTTTTCAATAACTGACCAATTATTTGTTCATTAATTTGTGATAAAAGCCATAAAACTCATTCATTACTGTATCAAATTCGAGCACGCTTCATTCCGTAGTAGTGGGGGAAGAGGGGTCGATCGTCTGCTCGTTGTGGGGAACCTTGACGCGCTCGTATAAGGGAGGCCTTGCTACAGGGGATCTCGTTATAGGGAATCTCCAGTGGAGATACGTTTCATGAATATTTGCGAGTCTTGGGGTGTCCGATAAAAATATTATTCCAAATCCAAAAAACGTTGTATGTACTCTATAATCCCGAAAAATATGTGGAAGGTCTGTCCGGAAAGTATCTGGCCTATCTTTATATCTCCGCGCTGGCGCTATTCTTCATCATCGGGCCGGTGGCATCCTTCAAAGAAATCCCCACTTGATTAAATAACACGGTTCTAGCGATGTTTCCACTTCTCGAAACAGTCCTTGAACTCACTTTTAGGGATGGCCTTGAGTACGCTCGTCGCAAAATTTTCAACCGTCGTTTTGTCATCGAATCGCTGTCCTTTGAGTGGTTTTTTGAGTTCTGGAAACAGCCAAAAGTCACAGGGGACTATGTAGGGACTGTACGGAGGTTCTCGAAGCAATGCGATACTGTGTTTACTCAGAAACTGCTGCACAAGATCCGATGAATGCGCTGGCGCGTTATCGTGGTGAAGAAGCCAGTCACCGCACACACGCGAGTCATTCCTAAAATCTGGTTCACAATTTCCCAAACAGTAGTTTTCGGTATTCCGAGATCATTTTCTAGTTCACGAACAGTTAATAGACGATCACCTTCAATCGCAAGTCGCACCCGCTCAATATTATCCAATGTTTTTGTCGTCGAAGGTCAGCCAGAACGAGAATCACTATCAACAGAAGTGCGGCCTCCTTTGAAACGATTATACCACTCTTTTATTCATGTTTTGCTTATACACTCATTCCCAAAGGCCTTCTGCATCATCTGAATAGTTTCCGAACTCGTTTTCCCGAGTTGAAAACAAAATTTGATGCAAATTCGTTGATCTTGTTTTTCAGTCATTTTTAACTATCACAAAATCCGCCGAACTCAAAAGTAGCTTTGTAAACAAAGACACGCTGCGCATGAACCATACGTCCCACAGATGTCAGCAAGCAACCGATAGGTTCGTGAGGCTTTACTGTTGACGTTCATGGTTCGCAGAGGTCGCTCTAACACTATGGCGTGGAGATATGAAGGTAGGTCCGATACTTTCCAGACAGACCTCGTATGTATTGCTGAGACACCCAAAAAATAGTAAAACTAGAAGGATGGCTTTCAGCATAATTATAAGCTGGGCAAGTACATTTTTATTAAATGTGACATTTTGTAACCTTTTATTATATTATTTATTTTTCCTCGTTTTTTGATCGGAAAAGAGACTTGAAGGGATTTCTTAACCGAATCAAAGGATGAGGATAGCCAACAATAAAACTCAAGAAATTATCACAGTTATTGACCCTCTTATTAAATATTTGAATACAAATTGAAAAGAAGTTCCTTTGAAAATTCCTCCCGGGAAGCAGCTTGAAAATCAAAGGGGAAGAATTTATAGATTTATTTAAGTATCAAATTAGGGACTTGATAAAAATTTGGTACTTACCGGAATTGTTTCAAGTTGATGGTTTCAGTCCACCAAATCCTTGTGTCTCCTTGGTTCAAGTGACGGTTGAAATCGCTTTCTGAGAAAAGTACCGAGTTCATAACTTCAAATCACTTTTTCGAGGAGAGTCACTTTTCTAAGAGAGTTCCGGTGTTCAAGATGGTCTGAATGTCACTGAAGATTCGCGGATTTGCAGGTGCTTTTATAGACTGTTTTTTCGGCGGATACTGACATGATATCCGCGATTTTCCGGTCGATACTAACATGACATTCCAAGGTACTGCCTAAAAGCTTTTCTTCCAGCCAGATGAGACCATAATTCTATCCATGAAAATTCCAACACTTTCTTTTATTTTTATCCATAGCGACAAGATTCTAATTTCATTCGCACTCAGTTACAGGTCTTCTAAATTTTCCTGCGTGTTCCTCTAGCTTCCCTATTTCCCTTAGGTGAATGTACTTTACAGGAAGTAGAGGGTTAATGGTTTGTGTACATAACGCATTATGATGCATTACGATGGGGTTCCCCAATGAGTAAAATTTCGTTTTGTCTAGATATTTAGGGTTTTTCTATGATCAAGATATTCAAAACCTGCTGCTTTTAATGTACCTGAAGTTCTGAACGTTCAGATGAACGAAATGCAAAAAAAATTTTTTTTTGTTTTTTTTCCATTTTGGTGATGCAGTTTGACTCATACATGCAAATAAGTAAAGCCTATGCACAAAAAAGTAACAAAAAATTTTGATTGGGGGATAAAACAACCCCCTTTATAATAACAGTTTCAAGAGCAACACAATATACCAGAATGACATGGATGTTACTCAATTTTTGTAAATTTTATTTACCATAAAATTCTTTTTTTTTATACCAAGTAATCTGAGTGGGGTAATAAAAACCGGACGCACCCTTAAAAACCACCCTACCTGCAAACAAACCACTAATCGTACAGAATTACGTGGTTGTTACTCAATTTTTGTAAATTTTATTTACCATAAAATTCTCTTTTTTTATACCAAGTAATCTGAGTGGGGTAATAAAAACCGAACGCACCCTTAAAAACCACCCTACCTGCAAACAAACCACTAATCGTCCAGAATGACATGGTTGTTACTCAATTTTTGTAAATTTTATTTACCATAAAATTCTCTTTTTTTATACCAAGTAATCTGAGTGGGGTAATAAAAACCGGAGGCACCCTTCAAAACAGGGTATCAAAAATTGGCTTGATTCATTCTTGGCCGCCAAGCTGGCGCAGTTCTTTTGGGATGGAATCGACAAATTGCCATAAAGATGGGAAAAAGTCATAGCTTCAGATGGGGAATACTTTGAATAATACTATTGTACATGTTTTTCTTAAATAAACGTTCAAATTTTGAAAAAAAAACCGCACGAATTAAGTTATAGATCCAATAATAGAATTATGATGCTGATAATGTTATTTAATTGTTATTCAAATATTAATACTGTTTTTCAGGCTCAATAATAATTTGTACTAAGTGTACCTTATTTCTGGCTTTCTTCTCGATATTCCGGCTCCACTTTTCGGGATTCTTTGATTTTTTCCTACCAACTTGAAGATTCGTTTCTTGGGACATTTTCACGACCACAGTAATACATTTTTGAAATTTTTTAACTTATTTAATGTAATAACTAACTGAAAAATCCATCCTCATAACAAATTTTGATTAGCATAAGGTAGATATCCTTCTGATAATATATCTCTATATATAGCAGCGTACATATTGCCTTTAATGTTAACAATTGGACCGACGCCTTTCCAAGAAAATCCACCCTAAAGCATAATGTTACCTCCACCGTGTTTCTCTGTTGGTATTTTATATCGAGAATCATTTCTAGTGCCGTTTGGTTGTCGAACATATCTTCTCCCATCATTTCCCAATAAATTAATTTTAGTTTCGTCCGAGAAAAGCACTTTCTTCCATTCTTCAACAGTCCAGCTCTGGTGTTTTTTTTGCAATTTCTAATCTGGCCTTCTTATTTTTTTTACTGATAAGCGGTTTTTTAACTCCAATGCATCCAAAAAGTCCCACTTCTCCCAATCTGCATGAAACAGTACTTTGACTAATGTCAGCCAAATTTTCGTCGCGTAATTCTCGTGCGATAATTGCAGCATTCTTCTTCACGTCTGCGGCAGCCTTTCTCTTAATCATTTTATCGAAACGATTAGTTGTTTTTCTCGGCCTCCCAGCACAGGGTTTATCTTTCAGGGTACTTGTAACCTTCCATTTATTTATTAAGACCTGAACAGTTGATTTTCCTATTGCCAAAATGTCAGCTATTTCACGCGAAACTTTTCCTTCATTGTGCAACTTGATTATAATTTTGCGTATGTCTCAAGGCGTGCGTTTTGGCATTTTGACTGAATAATACGAAATCTACAATGTAATAGAAACAGAGCTCCTGATATTTACATACCTTCGTGACCGATAACGTCAACAAAGTGGAGTAAATCATAGCTTCTTGGAAATTGGCCGGATACTTATGAAGAAGCGAAAAATGTTATTTTTATTACAAATAATTGTTAATTGTCGTATGAAATTTTTTGATTGCACATTTTGATTGTATAATAAAAATACATTGCAATAATATATTTGTCTTTTCAGTTTGTACTCTTTATATATTACTTTATCACAAAATTATTTTTGGTCGGAAACTTTTGCACACAACTGTATTTTTAATTCTTATTTAGATATAATTCAAATATAGACAAGATATATTATTTAAAAGGTATAAAGCATATTTTTGAACTTCGTAAATGTTGGAAATCCTGTAATGATTCACAAAAAGCGAACGCCAGAAGAAAGAAATGAATTTAGAATAGAGCGTAAATGAGTCACTTAATTTCAAGTGTTCAATAGTATATTATGTGCCTAGGCGCATAATGAGGGTTATTACGCGACGAGCGACAATGCTCGCAGGAGATCGAAGCCAAGGCGTAGTCGAGGCGTAGCTGAGGCAAAGCCAAAACAAAGCCGAGACAAAGCTGAGACGAAGCAGAGGCGCGATCAGTGCTGCGAGCATTTTAAGCAAGTTAAGCATTCGCAGTTCAAATGTAGAAGGCTTTGTCAGTACGCTGCCAACGCTGTACGAAGAAGAAGAAGAAGAAGAAGAAGAAGATTACGCTCCGCTGTATCGTAATAGGCTCATGCGCAGTTCAATTTTTACATCATATTCCTCTGTATCGTAATACACAACATTATGTAACTCTTAACTGTAGCGTAAAACGAGTTTACGCGTCGGAGGCACATAAAACATATAATATTACTGTTTAATGCCATAATTGCTGACTTCATAGTAGCAGGAGCTTCACTCGATGAGATGGACAAGATCTCTCACCTTTTATTGACCTTACCCAATGTCTATGATGGCATAGCAACTGCTCTGGAAACTTTGGGTAATGATAACCCTACTTTGGCTTTTGTAAAAACGCGACTTTTGGATCATGAAGTCAAACTTCGAACCGAGGACCGATCCAATAATACTCTGAAAGTTTTGCATGCAGGTGAAACATCGTCAACGGTGGAATCAAGTCGAGGCAAAACAACGCAAAAAAGGTGGAAACCACGCAAACACTTTAAGGAACAAAAATGGCAACCAAATTTCTTTTCACAGAAGAAATATGGTCACAAGTCACAATTTAAATTATCAAAAGTGGTTTGTGAACAATGCGGACGTAATAATCATAAAATTAAAGACTGTTATTATAATAAACGGATGCATCAGCAAGATAATCAGGCACAAAATTTAAAAACCGTACAATCAAACATTGTTTGATGGGTATGATTGTTGGGTATGAACCAAATGGGTACAAAATATGGAATATTGAAATCGAAAAGTTTCTTACGGCCCGCGATGTTATTGTTGATGAAACAAATTTTAAAACTTCAAGACCACGATTTTCTGAAGAAGTCGGTCCTCCAAAAAGGGTTCCAATCTCCAATAACGAAACCTGTGATGTGAACACAGAGAATATTCAAATTCCTGAAAGTAGTAAATCTCTATTACCTGAAGTCATATCGCAAGACAGTAATAAAAAACAACCCGAATTAAGAAGAAGTGATAGGCTTAAAAATCGTCCTCAGCTCTTTTATAAAGAAAACCAAGATGATGAGTTCGATTCATATGCAGCAAATACACAAGCTGTTATCTATTCAGTCCCTAAAAGTTTTCAGGAAATTAAAGAAACGGATGATCGAACTCAGTTGGAGCTGGCTATAAAGGATGAGCTTAATTCACTTCTAATAAATGATACATGGAAAATCGTGTCAAAACCTTTAAATAAAAATATAGTAACATGTAAGTGGGTATTCATTTAAAAAAATGATGAATCTGGAAATCCCACGAAATACAAGGCTAGACTGGTTGCACGGGGTTCTAGTAAAAAATATTCAGTAGATTATGACGAAATCTTTGCACCAGTAGAAAGGATTTCGACCTTTCGTTTTCTTTTGTCATTCGCAAATCAATTCGATCTCTTAATCCATCAAATGGATGTAAAGAGTGCTTTCTTGAACGGGATTTTTCATGAAAAAATTTATATGCAAATTCCGGAATGTGTTGAGGCTGGAAATAATCAAGTGTGTAAATTAAATAAATCTAACACATCGTTCAATAAGTCCCGGGACTAACTAAGAAAACAACATTTGTTTTGCAAAATTCATTTTTATTCATAAATATAATCACCTTTAAGTGTAATACAATCATTCCAACGCTTTTCTAACTTTTCGATACCATGCTTGTAAAATGATTTGTCCTTGGCTTCAAAGTAAGCTTCAGTTTCAGCGATTACTTCCTCATTCGAGCCAAATCTTTTTCCCTGGAGCATCTTTTTGAGATCAAAGAGCCAGTAGTCGCTGGGGGCTAGATCTGGAGAGTATAGTGGGTGGGGAAGCAATTTGTAGCCTAATTCAGACAATTTTGCCATCGTTTTCATTGACTTGTGGCACGGTGCATTGTCTTGATGAAAGATGATTTTTTTCTTCTTCATGTGCGGTCGTTTTTTTGCGATTTCTTCCTTCAAACGCACCAATAACTCAATGTAATAGTCGCTGTTGATATATTTTCCCTTTTCAAGGTAGTCGATGTAAATTATACCGTGCGCATCCCAAAAAACTGACGCCATGACTTTGCCAGCTGACTGTTGCGTTTTCGGACGCTTCGGACGGCTTTCACCGGCTGCACGCCACTCAGCTGACTGCCGCTTCGACTCCGGAGTGAAATGATGGATCCATGTTTCGTCCATTGTCACATACAGACGCAAGAAATCCTGTTTATTGCGAGTAAACAGTGACAAATAGCTCTCAGAATCGTCGACTCGTTGTTGCTTTTGTTCCATTGTAAGCAAACGCGGCACCCATTTGGAAAAGACCTTTTTCATGCCCAATTTTTCGTTTAAAATCGTAGACGCACTTCCAGTTTATATGTTCACCATCTTAGCAATCTCACGGACTTTCAGTTTCCGGTCGTCCATCACGATTTTCAAAACTTGCATAATATTTTCCGGAGTTACTGCTTCATTTGGCCTACCCGAGCGTTCCGCATCATTTGTATCAGTGTGGCCGCGTTTTAAATCAGCCTACCATCGGCAAATCGTTGTTTTCGACGAAGCGCAGTCCGGATAACATTTTTCAAGCCATTGTTGAGCTTGCACGGTATTTTTTCCCATTAAATAGCAATGTTTTATCAACACACGAAATTCGTTTTTGTCCATTCTGTACACAAATGCAAAAGTTTCGTCACTTTCACCACAGTAGCTTTGCTGTTTATGTTCTGATTGACGTGAAAGTCAGACACGTGTCATTTAAAGGTGAGTTCTTTTGAAAAACGACGTGGATTTTATATTACTAACGCCATCTGTGGGTTAGTCCTGGAACTTATTGAACGATGTGTTATAGATTAAAATAATCATCTCGTTGTTGGTACGAACGTTTTGATTCTATAATGAAAGAAAAAAGTTTTAAAAATTCTCTAGCTGACAATTGCTTATATTACTTAGATAAAGGCGAAATAAATAAAAACATTCATTTACTTTTATATGTAGATGATATTATTATAGCAACGTATGAGCAAGACACCATGTTTAGGTTTAAACAATATCTGCATAGTTGTTTTAGAATGACTGATCTGAACGAAATAAAAATTTCCCTAGGAATCTCAGTTGAAAGAAATGAAGAAACAATATCCATGAATCAGATTACATATTTAAAGAACGTTTTGCAAAAATTTGGTATGAGTGATTCTAAATCCATAGATACACTTTACCATTAAAAGTAGAGTATGATGCATTGAGCTCGGATGAGTTTTTCGATGCACCTTGTAAAAATCTAATTGGATGTTTGATGTATGCAATGATATCTACGAGGCCTGATCTTTGTTTTTCAATTAATTTCTCGAGTCGATACCAAAGTAAGAATACGAAAGGGCTGAGGAAATACCTGAAAAGGGTTTTAAGATATGTGAAAGGTACTTTGGAATTTAAACTTACTTATGCTAAAAGTGAGTAAAAAAATATGTTTATTGGCTGTGTAGATGCTGACAGGGCTAATGATGAACTCGATAGAAAAAGTACAACAGGGTATTTGTTTAGAATTTTTGACAAATGTACAACAGAAGCAATTTTTATATGCGAAGATAATATTGGTTGTATAAGTATTGCAAATAATCCCACGCATCATAAAAGGTCAAAGCATATTGATATTAAGTATCATTTTACTAGAGATTTAATACAAAAAGGATATATATCTTTTAAATATTTGTCCACAGGTAATCAATTTGCTGATATTTTTACGAAATCTGTAACTGCTTCAAAGCTGATGGAAATAAGATTTTCCATAGGCTTACATTAATGTGGCTGACTCATTATATTTATCTATTTCAATATATATAAATATTTCTTTATGTATCCAAAATACTTTATACTTTTCTATTATCTATTGTATTATTGTAATGTAATTCATTTTATATTGTATTGTTTTTAAGTAAGTACTGTCTTTTACACTTTTTGAGTGGGAGTGTTGAAAATCCTGTAATGATTTACAAAAAGCGAACGACAGAAGAAAGAAATGAATTTAGAATAGAGCGTAAATGAGTCACTTAATTTCAAGTGTTCAAAACAGATAATATTACTGCTTGATTCGACGTGCTAGTTTGTCGACATCTTTGTTTACAGAATATCCAAGTGACCTGATATTTTTCCCTCTGCGACAAAACCACATTTAGTAGAGTTTGACAGTTAGTTATAAAGAGCAGTCTAATAAAATCGTACAAACGTCTTTTATTTAAGAAGCCCTAATCTCTATAGTAAACATAAGTATTTGGTTATGCCATTAAGCAAATTCGCCAAGTTTTCTCGCTAATATCATTAAATTAATTTCAATACATTACAGTTTGTTATTATTACGTTTCTGGTAATATAAACGCTCTCATACAATATCGAATGCATTTATGATAATTTTTTTATCAATATTATATCAAATATATGAATCAATAAAAAAAATATATAATCAGTGAATATAATCAATTACTTCTAATATATTTCCATGCAGGTTAAATGTGAATCAATATAATTTCAAGAAAGTGAAAAAAAATTTTTTTCTTATTCTTAAGTCGCATTTGTAATAGTTACAGGACGTGACAATTTCACTCAAAAACGTATGTATCAAAAAGGGTTATTTCTGGGTAACCATTTGAGGTGAGAGAGGCATGGAAGTCGTTGTAAAATGTATGCACTTTTTAAAGGCACGTACTTTGTCATGAAATTTGTCTTTGCCATGGGAAAGGTGATAAAAATTCAAAAAACGTTAAATGTACTAAAGGAGGACATTTCTTGGGGATTATTTGAGTTGAAAAGCTGACCACTGCCATTAATTCATACTTTTTTTTTTTTTTTTTTTGGTGAGGAGGAAAAATGGCAAAATCTTTTTTTCCTATCTAGGCGGGCTTCACCCCACTCGGGCGACTTACTGTTGAAGTCACCCCCTATGAGGGATCGCCCGATGGCCTCACGGAGGCTTTCCTCAAGGAGGAGGATCTGGGTCTCAAAGACATCGAAGGGATCGCCGGGGGAGAAGTAGCAGCTGTACACACGCACATCCGCCACCTCCACCCAGACGAACCCTGCGTCGGTCTCCAGGAAGTCCCCGACGCCCAAATCAGGGTTACAAACAAGGATGCCGGCCCTCCTTGATGCATCCTGATACCAAGCAGAGTTATCGGACCACTTGTACTGCTCACTAATGAGCAGCACATCAGCCCCCCTCTCCCTGGCAGTCTGCATCAGGAGGTCCTGGGCATCCCTCCCCCTTCCGAGGTTGAGCTGCAGGAACTTCAATTCCTGCCTCTCAACCTCCGAAACTCTTCCCGGAAGACCGGGCAGGAGCCGCTCCCCGACACATGGGCGACATCTTTGTCGCCCCTGTCTGCGCATGACAGGCACCTTGGTGGCGCCTTACAGGTCCTGGCCAAGTGTCCCGTGGCGCCGCATCTCCAACAGGCGTTTTTCCTGTCGGGGTTGCTGCACCCCCGGGACCCGTGGCCGTACCCAAGGCACCTGAAGCAGCGGGCGACTTCCAGGTGTTCGCGAATGCGGCAATCTACCCACCCGATCCTCAACTTGCCTAGCTGAAGCAGACGCGCGGCGTCTGCCTCAGCAAGCCGGATGACTGCAGTCTTCACCCCACCAAAGCGGGTGAAGAGCCTGCAGGACCCCTCAAAAGCTGGTCTGCCCAATGCCAAGCACAGGGCAGACACAACCTCCTCTTTTTCAACGGTCTCGTCGAGGTCCCTAATTTCGAGGGACCTCGTCGAGACCAGGGCCGAAATCTCTGCCCTCTCCCCGACCGCCAGGTCGAGCTCCTTCCGGAAGGCCGAAACGTCTCCCCCCTTTTTGAGGACCAGAAGGACTTCTTCCTTCCTGGTCCTCCGGATAGACAGGACCTCAAGTCCTGCCTTCCGGGGGTCGACTTTCGCCTTCATCTCCTTCAAGATGTCGGCGTAGGACTGGCCGTCCTTCGCCGAAACCTTGATGGCGTCGCCCGACCTGGCGGGCGAGGAGCGCTTCGAAGTTCTCTTGGCGTTTGTACCCTGTGCTTCTTGCACAGGGTCCTTCGCCCTTCTCTCCGTATCCACTTTTTTCTTTTCCTTTTTTTTTTCTTTTTGGTGACCACTTGCCAGTCCCCATCTTTAATCGGGGCCTGGCTCTTGGCCACCTGTGCATACGACGGTGACGGGCCGCCCTTCCCCCTCTTAGGAGTTCTTTCCTGAGGGGGGGAGGGGGCTGCCCTCTTCTCACCTTTATTTTGAAGTTTTGGGGTGTCTCCCAGAGACGCAGAGCGCGTTCTCCGGAAGATACCCATTTTTTTCGAGACGGGGTGGGTCCCCAGCCTCTTCTGAAGTTCCACCCCGCTTTCAAGTAGGCACCTGTGGGTGTTGAGCATACCGCCCAACACCTCAGCTGCCTCGTTTACTGAGTCTTTTACAAAGCCAGGGTTGTTCCTGAGCATACCCTTTTGTATTACGCTCAGGGCCCTGGCTAGCTTTTCCATTTTCTCATTTTGCTCCTTCAGGACATTCCCCACAGTATTTTTATTCAAATCCATAAATCATTTTTACCAGCGCATCGTGCGTAGAGGAGCGGGTCGGAATAGTTGGGAACGCGTGTACCCTCGGACCGAAGTCCTACCCCAGTTCCCTGAGGCCCAACCTCCGCTTAGCCGGTCCCGGAATACACGGACAGACCGGACTCGCTCGAGGCAACACAGGCTCCGACACCTGTGTTCAATACGCACTACCTGATCAAGGTCCCGAAGGGGCTGGCTTCTGATCCCGCATGGCACACCACTTTGGCAGAGCTAGGCTCACAGCAGCCTCGCCTCCTCGTGGGGCGGGGAAGACACCACTCGGCGACGAAGCACTCCCAGTGGGGCGCCATACGGAAACGATCGTTTGGACTGCTCTTGGTCACAGACTGCGGAGGCCTTGCAGTGTCCCCCAGGAGATTCCATACACCAATTCGCTCTTAGCCTCTTTCAAGAGGGAGACCGTCTATAGGTTCTCCTCTCACATTCGAAGGACACATATCACAGTCGTGCGGCGCTGACATTCATTCAGTTCACTCATTCCTCACAAGCACTCTCAGACTCTCTCTCAGCGCCGCTACCTGGGGCATACATCCTTCTCCATGCATGGGTATGGACGCGTTTATAGCGTCCCCCACTCTCAACCTGGGATAGACCCGTTTATAGGGCACCCTTCACGCAATGGGAAGATGCCCGTCTATAGAGCCCCCTGCATTTGTTCACCGATTCATCGGGACACTACAACCTCCATGGCCCGAGGGCCGTCTGCTAAGCCTCCCCACCCGTCATTTTTTGGCATAGCCAAGAGAAGGACTTCGTCAAGGTACCAGTCCGAGGGGAAGCCATTAATTCATACTAGACAAGCACTTTGCATGGAATTAAATTTTATCCCTAATAATATCATGTTGACTAAAAATAATATCCTAGCAATCTTTGTTACAGACAATTTTTCGATAACGATTTGAATTAATTATAATTGGTATAAGTGCCCTAGTGAACTCGTTCCAGTAGACGATCAGCAAATTCGCTCACCATTCACTGATTTTTTCAAGTTTTTAACGCTAAAAAATAAAATTATTGTATTAACTTCAATACCTTCAAACTCAAAATGCATTGTAGAATCATAATTGAAACAGTTTGAATATTTTCTATGCTGTCATTATTCATATTATAACTTTGTATGGGTGAAAATGAAATGTCTTTTTTTTCTGTTGCAGCGACAGTTTCGTGGCCAAGGCAGGAACAACCCTGTCCAATTTCAGGGGATTTTTGCATGAACGGTGGTACCTGTCTTTTTTTTGAGACCGTCGGTGAACCAGCTTGCAGGTAAGAAAAATAACACTTTTACTCCAGCTTTAGTCTCAAATGAGTGTTGACGCCTAGATATGATATTCACCTTTATCGAATTAACCTTTGTATTTCTTGTATTACCTTCTGAGTGTTTTTTACATTATCGATTAGAACGTATTCTGAAAATAAGTTAAGATTTTTTACAAGCACATACAGTAGCTATATTGTCTATACCTAGTTTTACAAAGGAGACGTGCGGTTTAGTTCAAACACATTTAATTTCATGAAACGAATCTTACTAGAATTATATCGAACGATCGTCTGTTGTCTGTTCGCGTTCACGTACACGAATAAAACCCCTAGAAATCGCGGTTTGGCCATGTTTTTAAATTTGCACCGGATAAGAACAACATCCCTGAGACTTTAATAATTGCTTTAATTCAAGATAGAGCCATACACTTCACTATGTTTAAATTTTTATCTCAGGGAGAATCGAACCTATCTACTTAAAAGATACGCCTCGCATCCGGTGAAGTTTACTAAAATCTATAACAAAGTTTTAATTGTTTTTCTAAAAATTGATATTCTACAATATTATAAAAGAGGTTGGTTTGCAGGATTAATGATGTACTGACTCAACACCTAGTGAATCTTTATAAGCGTAAAAAAATGTTCACTTTTACAACTCAGGTAAACAAGAATTTTATAACTTCAATTAATACTATTTAAAAAAAATTTTGGAAACAGAAATTAGAGATATTCATATTCATATAGAATTTGTGAAAAAATCACTTGAAAGTACTAAGAAACAAATTCTCGATTCCAATTTATATTGTAATACTACATAAATCTTGCTTTCCAAGCATGACAGTCGCGACGATTTTCAAGCATGATACTTTTGTGCCGATGGCGCGTGAATTCACCTCTCTACGCACGAATTCACATTCTTGCAGCGCTAAAATTCTCACGCGAAGAGATCGCCACGCTGCTACTCTTTAGACATGAGCTGCATGAATAGAGGGGAGGAACGGCTCGCTTGAATTTCGTGTCTACGCGCACGCTCGTGCTTCAAGCAGTTAAGGAAAGGATTTCGTTAACCTCATGCGCAAAAGAAAATACTGCAAAGCACTCGAAACTCTCACAAAAATTTTACAAAATTTCAAAAACGTGGCACTTTGATAAATCCCTGGATCCGCTGAAGCGTGTCTGAGCGCGTCTAATGCCTATCCTTACTTTCCCCTCATACTCACAGAGAGGGGGAGCGCCAAGGAGGGCCGACGAGGGGATAACCACGAAAGAATTTCATTAAATCCATGCATTCGGTTACAGCCGAGTACAACGAATTTTGCGCACAACTTTGGCGCTATGATAGCATGTACAGCTTACTATTTGAGCACAGCTTCCTTGAAATATTTTCGCGATACAAACTGTGCGTTGATAACATGAATTGTAGAAACCAAAGCATGAAAATCACGCTATATGTGCAGGTGTTCTACCATGCTTGACAAGTAGGAACTTTCATGCTCGGAAAGCAAGATTTTTCTCTCCGTGTATCAATAAGTTTTTTGATCTTTCAAACTTAAAATTCAACTCCATAATACAAAAATGCAATGAGAAACATAAAAAGAAATTTGATTCCCTATTAACCAGAAAATATCACCGCACGAAAACAATTAAAGATTCACAAAAAATTTCTAAGCAAGATGTTATTGATACGATTAAAAATGTAGAATCGCCCTTGTTATCCTTTGACATCAATAATGATTTCAAAAATGAAATAAGAGAAAAAGTAACAAATAATATAATTCACAATTGCAATAAAGATACTCATATTTCCATGGAAGACAGAAATTTCGCCCACAAGTTAAAAATTACTAAACCATTTTTAAAAAACAATCCTGATATTTTTGTAACCAACACTGTATTAGCTAAATGTTACGGCTTACCAAAAATCCACATATAAGATACACCTCTCCGCCCTATAATTTCTATGATTAACGAACGAACAGAAAAATCTTAAACTTTGCAGAACGGGATTTGAATAGTAGAAAAATAAGATGTTCAGGAATAGTTATTAACTTTAATAAAATTCAAAGGTGGGTTGTAAAAGTAATAACAAATACGATGAAGATTGGAAATTGCTGTGATTTTGGTCTTTGGTTAGGTATGTGGCAACGTCGCATTCGTAGGTTATGTGCGCGAAATTTGAAATGTATGCGTTATATCTGTTCAGCAGCTCGTACCAACTGGTGATTAAAATTTGTTATGAAAATCATGTTTTTAATAAATGAAATATAACATATTAATTATTCGTATGATTAATAAACGAATTAAGTACATACAAACATCTTTATTTACATACATATCATAATACGTAGTACGTAAAATCTTTCTCAATGACATACTAAATTTGTCTTATTTTCACAGTCTTGAATCGATATAACAATTTTTCAATACATATCTATTATCATCACAATCGTTCATTAATTATTATTTAGAATATTTGATACATATACAACAAATATATACCAACTAAACTAAAGTGAATTAGTATTTTGTTTCCAGATAATCACAGATTTTATTTTTAATCTTCTTATTATTTGTCACACGAATTTTCCCGTTTTTATCAGCACCGAACAAACGAGATAATCCATCAAAACCATGTTCTTTGTATGCATCGATAACGATAGCTACCGTGATTTCAGAGGTAATCATTTTTTTCCTCATTTTGACGGATGTGCAGCTTTTTAATTCATTGTATAATTTCATGTCTGAGAAACATTTCTTAAGTACTGACGTGACCATATGTGCGACTGTACACATGTGCGCACACGAACAAACAAGATGCGACGTTGCCAGATCAAGTACTACTGTAGTCAACCTGCGTGTTTAATCCTGTTTTGACTAGGAGGGTAGGTGAGTAACTCCCTTAACCAAAAATTTT
The DNA here is from genome assembly GCA_030998225.1 of Diplolepis rosae. NCBI lineage: Eukaryota > Metazoa > Arthropoda > Insecta > Hymenoptera > Diplolepididae > Diplolepis > Diplolepis rosae. Next base: position 1,114,447 of record JAPYXD010000171.1, read on the forward strand.
GTTAATAAAGGGTTTTCCAATAGGGACATAACAATTTTATCTATGAATAAAACACAGAAATATTTGAGATATTTACATTGGTGGTCATTGCGTGCACGCTAATTATCAGTTTCCGTGCACTGCTTGCCGTTGTGCGAAACAATGGGAGTGCTTTATTACCGACCAGCAGCAGAACACGCACCAGCAGGCAGTTGGACGCGCGCTGACCACCGATGCGTGGCGCAATATTTTGCAGAATCCGACCTAAGACTGCACCAGTGCGTCGATAGATGAATAAACAGTTTCTGTCCATGAATAATAAATGGTCAATATAACGATTTTTAAGTGATTGCAAGCAACACTCGTACATTTGCTCTTATTTTGTGCGGTACGCTTATTAAATATACTAACAATCTTTGTTGAAAGCGAAGGTAAGCCCATGGAATTTCTTTTTTATACATTGTCTTTCTCCTAACCTACTGGAAAATTAAAATTAGTAAACAGAATATATTTTCTCTTCTACGAATTCAACTCCCCGACTACGAGGAAGGAGACTGGATTGAATTGCTCTTCAGAAGGATAAAAGACTTCACTAACCGCAAAAGCTGGAAGATATTTAAGTTTCTCATTGAAGACCCTTTAATAGTATAAATACTGGAAAAATTCGATTAAACCATACACTGAGAAAAAATCCTGGGGATAGTGGCGTGATATATGTAGTTTAAAATGTCCTTAACTACTTTTTGTGGTTGAATTCAAGCAATGGTTGACCCGTCAGTGTAGGTACTAAAAGTGGTCGCCGTGACTAAGTAATATAGTTACAGCGACTATGTGATGTTGTCACAGTCACTATATGTAAGTATCAACTATTAGGTTATCTAAAATAAAATTCCTAAAATCAAATGCATAAAATCACTACGTGGAACATTGCATTTTTCATAGGGCCTCTTTTGAAAATATGATTTTCGGTATCTGTAGAATGGTTTGATACTCTAAAAGTAGGGTTAAAAATCACAGTTTCGATCCGCTCTACAGTTACATCAAATAAAATTCTCAAAAGAGTTGCTATCAGTTGTTATGGAAAATAATATACATTACTCGAAACAATACACAACGGATTCAACGAGTGTGAAGTTTGCTGCGCTGGTTGTAGCGACTACGTTATTCTAGCCATGATAACTCAACATTTCAAGTTCTCATAGCGAGGTTTAAGAGTTAAGGACAATTTTAACGATGTTAACTATTCGCCACGACCAGGTATTCAGAATATGGCTACCATAGCTACAAATCATGTTTCTGTAGCCATGGGTCAAGTAGCAACAACAAGTCTGCCTCGTTAGAGTTACTTTTTATTTTCTAACTATCACTGTAAAAAATTTGGGGAATATTCCCCCAAAAAAATAGTTGAATTCCATTAAAAGTAGGGAATATTCCCCAAAAATTTAGTGAATAAGCAAATCGCTTATATTTTGTGGAATTTTCCCCACTAATTATTGGGGAAAATTCCACATTTTAGGGTAAACATACTTTTCCCCAAGGAATTGGGGAATTCATCTTTTGATTTTCCCGAAATATTAGAAAAATTTACGATAAATTTAGGTAAATTTTCTTTAAAAATTAGGGAATTGAGTAAATTCAATGTGATTTCGGAAATTTTCTCATATTCATTTTGTGATTTTTTCCAAAAATTGGGAAAATATCATTTAAAGGAGAAAATATTATCTCTATCTAAAATAAATTGAGGGCTTCTTGCCCTTTAGTCTAAATACGGTACTGTGCCTATTCATTGTGCCGGATGAATCTCCTATTTATGCTTTGGTTTACCTGCAGTTAACATTTTAACTGCGGGGGGTGGTCGATATATCGACCACTCAATAGGCATAAAATATTTAAGGTTTTTAGGCAATATTTGATGTTTTGAATATGTAAAAAATAGTTTTAAAATTCCTCGAAACATTGTTGACCTTGAAAGTAGGTATTTCAAGGTCACATTTCATTTCGAGTAGAAGCGAAATTTTCTACGTAATTTGATAGATTGAATACGAAAAAAATACTGAAAAAAATCACTGGGGTATCCTTGACCTTGAAAATCTACAGTCAAGGTCACATTTCATTTTGCGTAAGCGAAAGTCGGAGTGCGGTATTCTGCGCATGAAACTACTTACGGAAACCTTCTAAAAACTTGGCTTATATTAGAAATAAAATTTGACCTTGAATTCGCGATTTTCAAGGTAAAGGGTGTCTGCGGGAATTTTTAACTATTTTTTTTCATATCCAGCGCGTGAAATTACATAGAAATGCACTCTCAAACCTTCATGACAAATGGGAAAAAATTTTTAAATTGCACTTTACCTGCGGGGCTGGTCGATATATCGACCGGCAGTCAGGTCGGGGACTCTACCTGAGATATCCAGTGATTTTATGTATAGATTTTGCATTTTATAAGAGGTCGATTTGTACTGAAATTTCCCCGCAGCTAAAAGGTTAACTTTTAATGCTTTAGATATTGAGTTGTATTGTTCATTCATCATATAAACTCCCTTGTTACTTGTAACTTTCTGGCGTTTATGATAATAAATTTGCATTCAAAAATATAAAATATTAGAATTTTTAAAAATTTGAAATGCCATACTTTTTTGAATTTTCATTTTAGAACAAAATGCATTTGAACTTATTTGTAGAAATATTCAAGTAGAATCCATGACTCTACACAGAACTCTAAGAACTCTCAAAAATGAGATTTTCGAAATTTATTTGAAAACTTTGAAGTGCTTTAGCTGTTTGACTTTTGATTTTTGAACAAAACGTATTTGAACTTATTTGTAGAAATATTTTAGTAGAATCCAGAACTCTAAATGCAACTCTGAAAAATGAAATTTTGAAATTCTTTTGAAAACTATGAAGTGCTAGTTTTTATGAATTTTGATTTTAGAATCCAGAACTCTAAATGGAACACTCAGGAAAGAGATTTTGAAAGTTTTTTGAAAACTTTGAAGTGCTACAGTCTTTTGAATTTTTATTTTGGAACACAATGTGTTTGAACTTATTTGTAGCAGTATTGGAGTAGAATCCAGAACTCCAAATAGAACTTTTGGAATTCTCCAAAATGATATTTTGAAAACAATTGTGGATATTTTGATTAGCTATGTTTTCCGTAATCGCATTTTTTATGCATCAAATGGCCAGAAAATTTTTTAACACCTATCAGGAACTCTAGGACTGTTGCAAATAAAGTCAGAACTCTCATAAAATTTGAAAAATGTTGATAGTGTGGAATCAACTTCACAGACATATGGAACTCTACTACAGCGACCTTATCAACCTGTGATTTAGAATTAACTTAACGTCCTTTTTAAGACAAGATGGAATTTTCAATAAGGTTTTACAAGCTTGAAAAATATTCTATGTGAAAAATCTTTTATTCGTTATAGCTATATTTGTTTCAGTCATTGTGTACACTGAGAAAAAACTGCTATTGAATCAAAAGCATTTCTTTCCAAAAGCACGTATACTATTAATTCATAAAAATATACTACAAGAACCAATAAATATGTTACTACTTCTATAGCATATTCATTTGAATCCATGATATACATGCTTTTGGAAAGAAATGCTTTTCATTCAATAGAATTTTTTTCTCAGTGTATTTATTTTTGTGCATTTTTGTACATTTCTATACTTAAATACAGTAACTATTACAGAATAATTGAAAATAATATAAAGAATTTATTTAATCTTTTTAGTAACCGGTCCTAAGCTTTACACGCAAAATCCGAGTCAGTAAATTTAGGAGCCCTTTCAAACTCTCCCATGAATCCGGAACTGCAGATTGTACCCATCAGCATTATGTGCCGATAGTTTTACAATCGGAATTTCCCAAGCAAATTTTCTACCAGCATTACATATATATGTGATATATTTTTAAAAGGATTTCGGAGTTTCGAATTAGATTTATTGTGACATTAATAATTTAAAGTAATGATTTAGCTCTCAAGGTCGCTCTAGCGTAAAATAAATTGAAATTACCGAAGTGTATCATTTTATAGAATATAAATCGATCTCTATATAAATAGAATATAATAAATATAATAAATCTTATTTAGAATTTGTTCAACGCTAAGTTTCGCAATCATTTTTAATAATTTGCCTTTCAAGTAAACGTAATGCATTTTTATTTATTCTTAAATTTTTCAATTGAATACTAAATGCCTATTTTTAATTCTCATTCAAATTATATAGGATATTTTCTCCATGATATTTATAACATATATAATTATGGGAAGTAACATAAAAATAAAATTATAAATTGCTGCCAAAGCCTATACATCAGTTTCTATTATAGTTTTCCTGCCTTTGCATCTTTGGCTACTTTTGGATATTTTTCAATTCTCTTGTGTCCTTCAATAGGATTGATTTCTAAAAGCATATTTCAAAACAGAGGAGAAAGATTAATTAATGTATTCAATTGAAAAATTTAAGAATAAATAAAAATGCATTACTTTCACTTGAAATGCAAATTATTAAAAATGATTGTGAAACTTAGCGTTGAACAAATTCTAAATAAGAATTATTATATTTATTATATTCTATTTATATAGAGATCGATTTATATTCTATAAAATGATACACTCCGGTAATTACAATTCATTTTACGCTAGAGCGACATTGAGAGCTAAATCATTACTATAAATTATTAATATTACAATACATCTAATTCGAAACTCCGAAATCCTTTTAAAAATATATCACATATATAAATACTACATATAACTACATATATATATATATATACCAGGTCTAGAAGTATGAAACCGGAATTTTTTTGCAAAAGTTACACGTCTGTTGCATGAAAATGATCAAAAATATTTTATTCAAAGTAATCTCCATTGCTATTTACACATTTTTCTCACCTCTCCGGAAGGTAATGAATGCCACGTCAATAAAACTGTTCGTCTTTTAAATCAAACCAGTTATCCAGCCATTCTCGTACATTTTCGTACGAAGTGAAGCGTTGTTCAGCGAGAGCGTGGCCCAGTGGTACGAACAGATGGTAATCGGACGGAGCCAAGTCTGGAGAATAAGCGGCATGCACCAGTATTTCCCAACTGAACGTCTCGATCGTTTCCTTGAACCGTTTCGCTGTGTGTGATGGGGCATTATCGTGATGAAAAATGACTTTGTGTTGCCTTCTTCGATAATCCGGTCGTTTTTCTTGTAATACTCGATTTAAATCGACCATTTGCTTTTGGTAGCGATTCGTGTTGACAGTTTCACCAGGTTTTAGCAGCTCATAATAGATAACACCCTTCTGATCCCAACAAACGCACTTTTTCGGTGGTTTTCCACGATCTTCGTTTCTCACATCAAAATGACCACTTTTGAATTTTTTAAACCATTCGAAACACTGTGTTTTGCCTAGAGCATGCTGGCCGTAAGCTTCCACAAGCATTCGATGCGATTCTGCAGCAGTTTTCTTCAAGTGATAACAAAAAACCAGCGCTGTCCGCAAATCGTAGTTCGTAGGCACAAAACTCGACATGTTGATGCTTGTAGTAAATACACTGGTATATCGAACTTGGGTTGTTGTCTACTGAAAATCTTTCTCAGCTGCTAGAGTGAGAAGATGGCGCTGCAGAAGTGGTCGTACGGTCCCTAAAGTGGTGGCAAGCACCATCTATAGGGAAATTCCGGTTTCATACTTCTACACCTGATATACTATATATATAACTACATATAAGTCAGAGAGAGAAGCTAACGCGTATAAGACCGAAGATTAAGGAAGCGATCCCTGATGTACCAATAGCACCAAATGATATAATTGCGATGGACATTTTCGGAACATTGCCTGTCACACAAGCTGGAAACGAATATATTCTCTCAATCCAAGATATCAACAAAATATCTCCCTCTCATAGCGCTTAAAGAAACTAGCAGCGAATCTATTATAACACATTTGTTGGACCACTACATATATATTTGTTCATCTCTGAAACAAATACGGGGTCTGTTCAAGAAATAAGGTGAATTTTCATATTTCTCGGGCTATGTACATTTGATTCCCGAATTTTTTTCCCTATGTTGGCACACTTGCCCTGAGTTTATGTTCACAGTTTCAGCAATATAGCATTTTTTGTTTGTTTGTGAGGGGCATACTCGTAAAGGTTAAAAGTGTTTTGCGTGTATTGGCGATTTCCTGCTGTCGGAAAAAATGCATCAAAGAATATGCATCAAATTTTGTGTAAAAAATGGAATTAAGTGCTCAAAAACACTTGAAATGTTGAAAGTGGCATACGGTGAGTGTACTGTAAGTGAAAAAAGTATTTACAAGTGGTACAAGCTGTTCACAGAAGGTCGAGAAGATGTAAATGACGATGCTCACCCTGGACGGCCCAGCACGTCAACAACCAATAAAAACACTGAACCAGTGAAGAAAATTGTTATGGAGAATCGTCGAATCACTATTAGAGAAGTTGCCGAGGATGTCCGCATATCAGTTGGCTCATGCCATGGAATTTTTCGGATATTTTAGGTCTGAAGCGTGTGACAGCGAAGTTCGTTCCAAAATTGCTGAATTTTGACCTGCTCACTCGTCATTGCTTGTTCGTAATTTTTTGGCCAAAAACAACACCGTAATCATGCCTAAGCCACCGTAATCACCAGATTTAGCCCCCTGTGACTTTTTCCTGTTCCCAAGATTGAAGAGACCCATGAAAGGACGGTGTTTTGCCACGATTGAGGAGATAAAAACCGAATCGCTGAGAGAGCTTAAGGACATACCAAAAAGTGCATATCGGAAGTGATTCGAGGATTGGAAAAAACGCTGGCACAAGTGTGTTATATCTGAGGGGGATAAATTTGAAGGGGAAAACAGAAATTCATGAATAAATTAATATTTTTCGAAAAAAATGAAAATTCACCTTATTTTTTTAACAGACTTCGTACATACCGATCAAGGGGCAAACTTCGTTTCTGAGCTAGTTCAAAAGTTTGAAAATCGTTTTAGGATTAAACACATAAAGACTACAACCTTCCATCCTCAAGCGAATGGAGCTTTAGAAAGGACGCATTTCACAATTAAAGATTTATTGGAGACATTCATTGCCGATAATGGCACTGAATGGGATCTAAACCTCAACCTTACTTACTTGGCCTATAACGTAGCAGTTTATGAAAGTACTGAGCTAACACCTATTGAAATGTCTTTCGGGAGAAAAGCAAATTTGCCTTCGATTTTAAATACTACCACATAAATAAATCATAAAGAGCTGTTAGATATGTGGAAGAAACGACATGAATCTTATCTAGAAAAGGGACAGGAATCCATAAGGAAAACACAAGAGCGATTGAACATTTTGCAAGATTCTCACATTGTTATCTCAAACCCTATCTTCGAAGTCGGAGATCTTGTATTAATCCATAATGAAACGAACCAAAACAAGTTAGATTCTGAATGGATAGGGCCAGGAACAGTAATGCGTCGTAACAGTGAAACAAATTTTCAGATCCTTTTTGAAAATAAGTACTACGTAATTCACGCGAATCGGTTAAAGCCCTATTATCAATAATAATATGTTTTCAGAATGCAGATTATCTGGGTCATCCTTTCATTCGTCTCCATTTTCTGCCGCAAAATGACTCCACTGCATAACGTCACAATTTTTGTTGATGACTCAGGTGATGCGAGATTGTACCACGAAACCTGGCATTTATATGTATCAGTCGATGTAGATAAAGTACATACACTGAGAAAAATGGATTATAAAATTTAATATCCAGGTTCAGTGACTATGGGACAGCTATTTAGATTATAAATACTATAATCTATATTCTAACATCATACCGCTTATAATCGAGATTATAGCTTTTATAATTCAAATGGCTGTCCTATAGTCACTGTACCTGGATATTAAATTATATAATCCATTTTTTTCAGTGTACTAGGTTTAATAACATTTTGGAACATTATGAAGTAACGTCTGAGGTGTGTAAAAATTGTACCGAGCAACTAGAGTTAACACTTGTCAGTAGTAGAATGCAACGTTTAAACTCAGAACGTAAGCTTCTGTATAAATTGTTAGAAAAAACGAATATAAATAAGAGAGGATTGATTAACGCTATAGGGAGTATTTCGAAAACATTGTTTGAAACGTTGACAGAATATGATTTAACCTATGTTAATCGAGAACTTGACCATTTATATGCAGAAAATAAAGATTAAGCTTCCAGTATTCAAAATCCGACTAAATTGATTAAACTGATTTTAAATTTAGGTATATAAAGGTGAATTTCTTTTAGAATATAACAAAGAAAATATAAAACATGTCAATTAAATAAGTACCCAAATTAATAACAACACAAAGAATTTTCTAATCTCGAATCAAATAATAATTATGACTTTGCTTATAAACGAGTTAAACGAAGATATTATAATCTTAATAAATACAATTAATGACGGCAAACATGGTATTGTGCACCCATAAATTTTATCACCTATTTTACTTATTGATGCCCTTGAAGAGTTTGAGAATAAATTTAACATAAAATACGTATTCCCTCTTAAAGAAGAAAATTATCAACATATTATCGATATATCTGGAGTAAGCATTGGTTTAAATGATCACAATTGAGGCACTGGATTCCATCACCGACGGAGCGCGTGGCCTAGTCAGCAAAAGAGGGGATACCGCAATGCGCGAACGTTTTTTTTTTCATTTAAATACAAAATTCGGATAAATGGTAAAAAAAACATGTCGGTACATGTTAAATGTCGTTCCGCATATTTTTTCTTTCATACATTTTTGTGTCGGAACTCTAGTTTTTTTTATAATCGAAGAAAACCGTATTTTTTGAAGGTACAAAATCAGTCAATTTTTCACAATCAACTCTCTGTTTTTCGTACAAATTTGTCCGGAATAGTCTGAAATTTCATCACCAGACTCAAAAAACCCTAGAGCTTCAAATGGTTATGTTCAACATAACAAAATTCTTAATTTGTTAATAATTTTTATTATAACAGTTGCGGCTGGCAGAATTCTCATGTTTCAAATTCAAAGAAAAAACTCTGCGCGCTTCGCGGGCACATTCTCATGGCGCGCCTCGCGCGCAGCACGCTTCGCTCGCAAGTTTGAGCGCGCCTAGGGCGCGCGATTTGATCGTCGCACTTCGCGCTCCGTTCTTTTTAGACCTCGCGCTTCGCGCTCAGTCTTGTGCTCTTCACATACATTCAAGTTTATTTATTATAATTTGATACTGAAGCTCAAACCAATTTTATAATAATATTACAGATGATGTGAATTACACATTTTCTCAAAGTCACTCAATTTCTTTTTGAATTTAACTGAAACAGGAAATTCAATTTACTTAGGGCTCTATCAGCCTTAAGGAACACATTCTCATCATGGCACTCGCGCTTCGCGCTCGATTTTCTGTATACATTTCAGTAACATTTTAATAAATTACATGATTAAAATAATTTATTTTCTTCCAAATCTCCCAAAAAGGAAAAACAATCGTAGACTTTATTTAAGGAAACGATTTTGCAGAACAACGCTTATTTCGTATCTCACATATTTTGGTGAAAAAAATCGGATTTTTTTAATATTCATAATCAAAACATAAAATATACATCCTGTCCCGAAATGTCTTAATGAGAATTTGTAGACCTCATTTAGGCAAACAATTTTCCATCTAAACGTTTTTTTGTATCTCTCATATTTTGTCTAAAAAATGGAATTTTTGAATTTTAATCGTATTTTTTGGAATTGAAACGAAAAATATATGTTTTATCAGAAACTGTGTGAGACAAAATTTGTAGACCTTTTCGAAACAAACAACTTTGTATTCCTACGTTTTTTTCGTGTTTCGAATATTATTGCCAAAAAATTGAATTTTGGATTTTCAATAGTTTTTTTTTTTAATTAAAAAGATAAATATGCATCTTATGAAAAAATGTTACATTTCAAATTTGTAGGTCTTTATTTATTTAATACTATTGTATCATAACGTTTTTTCGTATCTCGTATAATTTAACTTGAAAATGGAATTTTGATATTGAGTTTTTTCGAATTTGAATATGCTGTGACATTTCTAATTTTGATTTAATCAAAAAATGTTATCAGGATAATTTGTAGAGATTTATGAGCAAACAATTTTCCATCTAGACGTTTTTTTGTATCTCTCATATTTTGTCTAAAAAATGGAATTTTTGAATTTTAATCGTATTTTTTGGAATTGAAACGAAAAATATATGTTTTATCAGAAACTGTGTGAGACAAAATTTGTAGACCTTTTCGAAACAAACAACTTTGTATTCCTACGTTTTTTTCGTGTTTCGAATATTATTGCCAAAAAATTGAATTTTGGATTTTCAATAGTTTTTTTTTTTAATTAAAAAGATAAATATGCATCTTATGAAAAAATGTTACATTTCAAATTTGTAGGTCTTTATTTATTTAATAATATTGTATCATAACGTTTTTTCGTATCTCTTATAATTTAACTTTAAAATGGAATTTTGATATTGACTTTTTTCGAATTTGAATATGCTGTGACATTTCTAATTTTGATTTAATCAAAAAATGTTATCAGGATAATTTGTAGAGATTTATGAGCACTATCAAAAACCAGTATTGAAATTTTTGATTTTTTAAAAAAATTATTTTCAAAAACACAAAAGTAGTGCTCAATCCCTCAATTTTGTTTGGATGTGGCTGGTTAACGAACTTGTCGTTACTTTTTCGGCTCCGATAAAGTGTACCAAAGCTCAATTCAATCTGATAATTCTATCGAGAGTTATGCCGCACACGACCTACAGACAGACAGACAGACACTTTCGTAAAAACCCTTTTTTATGACTCAGGGGGTCTCAAAATGTAAAGATTTGATGAAAATATCGAAAGTCATTTTTCACATAAAACCAATACCTTCTCATCCATGATGAGAATGTAAAAAGTATGCGAGAAAGTTTAGAGTTGAGAGAACTTTCAGCGAGAAAGTTGTTCAGTAGGCTTTCAGGCAGTTTTTAAACATATTTTGAGATTTTTGAATCCAATACTGCGGTCAGGATAGGAGTTTATTTGACTACGCCCAGGTGCGAAATTCGGTCGGCTGCCAGAGCTTGACCATCGGCCCAAAGTCGGTTCTACTTTAGCAACCGATCGACGGCAACCAGAGTTGGGCCGACTAAGGTGTTTTCAAGCTACCGTGGTCCCACTAACGTTGGCAACCGACGTCGGCGGCGAGCGAAAATCCGACCGTCGGCCCTATTTTGGCCCAACTTCGGGCCGCCAATCGGATAAACGGTGGTAGATTGGTAGGCACGACCGTAAGAATGCAGTCGGTCCAACTCTGGATACAACAGTCAGCTAGCCACAAATCACCATGATGCACCCGACGGTTGGCTCAACCTTGGCCCAAATATGGGCTGACCGTTGGATATACTCTGGTTTTTTGTTTTAAAAAGATCGGTGAAGTACGGTCGGCTTGACTCTGGGCAATAGATGGCCCGTCCGTTGACGTAGCATTTACCCTTAACATTGGTTGAATATAACCTACTCTAATCATCTCGATAGATCTGCTATCGACTGCGGTAGATCTGCTCGTATTATTGGGAAGTCGAATTGTTGTGTCACTCGTAGACATTGATAAATATGACTGGAAAAAGGTCGGCATATGAAAGGTTGAAAAAATTCAGGAAATTGAAGCGTAAAAAAGTTGATGATGATGGCAACAGCGAAAACAGCATTTGTGGTGACGACACCATTAGCGCTTCCAAAAGCCTCATTGAAGAAGCTGATCAGGAGTTAAAAGTTGCAATCCCTGAAGATTTGAAGTAAGTGTAATCATTTAAACTCTATTTATATTTGTATTAAAAAATTCTACATTTTTCAACTTTGATGGGTGTTGCTAAGTAGTTACAAGTAATAAATGTAAAAACTTTTTGCGCTTGAATAAGTTATACATATTTTCAGAATTTTTAAAGAATTATGAACTTCTTTAGAATGGATTTTTGTGTCGTCAAGAATTCCAAGAATCGTATAAAATTCCATTTGATTTTTTCTTGTAGACTAGAAGGAAAATTTCACAAAACCTTGCAAGATAATTGCAATTTCTTGTACAAAGAGAAAAATGATGTTGAATTAACAGGATTCGCTTGGTAAAAAAGCTGTATTCTGTAATATTTTATAGATTGCAGCAACAAAAATTGGTCTGTAAATTTGACAGGCTCATTTATGTAATTTAAAGATATATTGAAATTTTTTTAGAGATTCCACAGGATATCTGCGGTTTCTATTTTAACAGATTACTTTTGTTCATTTGAAGTAATTTTTTTCTTCTCGTACTCTCCTCCAGCGTCTTCTCAAATCTTCTATATCCTCCAGAATATTTTGGATCATTCTATAGATCTCTGAATTTTTCTATGGCGTTTCAGAATCTTCCCAACTTTATCACAATCTCAAAAAGAATTTCTAGAATACCTACTTTGGCATTTTTTTGAACTAGAAAATTGGCAAAGATTTGGGAAAATTCTTTGCTAATCTTCTAGTTTCATATGTAAAAAATTCTATTAGTTCTTTATTTTGGAAAAACTAAATACTATATTTCTTGACTTTAAAATCTTCAATTAATATTTTGCTGATAACCTTGAAAGATGTTTCTTCGACTTTTGAAGCATTTCATTCAGAACAACGTAAAGACGATTCTGTAAATAGTTCGGATACGTGGATTTAACAATCGTTGTGACATCCTAATAACTGAAGATTCTTCAAAATTTTCTGAAAATTTCAATGTCATATTATACGTTGTCAGATTCTTTGAAACGGAGTTGCAAACTCTAAATTCGGATTCATCCGTTTATGAGCTGGAAAGTGGAACAGGTACTGAGCACAATCTTTTATCAGACACAGGTACAGATTGTGGACGCGAAATAGGAGAAGCAGGAAGCGATAATCAACTCCTTTTACAACAGACTTTCAAAAAGCTAAGTCTACGTGAAAAACTTGTGAAATGGACTACTGATAATTTGAAATTCCTTCCACACACAGTTATTGATGAACTATTGCAATTGTTAAGATCAGAAGGTCATTACGATCTTCCAAAAACTGCGGAAACTTTGCTAAAGACAAAGAGAACAGAAGGTGTGATCATGGAAATGCTGTCCAAGAAGGGAAAATTTGGAGAGTATGTTTACTTTGGTATTAAATCCGGATTGAAATCAAAGATAGGCAAATCTGATTTCAACGAGGAAAAAATTAATGTCATTGCTAATATAGACGGTTTGCCCCTCTTCAATAAATCAGATATTGAAATGACACCAATTTTGATGCAAGTCGTTCACCCAGATTATTTTTGTAACCCTTTTATTGTTGCACTTTATAGTGGAAATTCTAAACTCGACAGTCCAAACGAATTTTTAAACGACTTCGTAGAAGAGTGTTCGCAGGTTATAAAACACGGAGTTGAAATTGATTCAAAAAAATATGATTTCGATTTAAAAACTTTTGTTTGTGGTACACCGGCGTGAGCTCTTGTTAAGTGTACTAAAGAACATACCGGATTCTATGCTTGTGAAAGGTGCACTATAAAAGGAGAAACGGTTAGAACAACCAAAAGTTAATCCTAAAAGTCAAGTGAGAGTTTATCCAGACATCGACTGTCCTCGACGAACCAAAAAATCTTTCAAAAAGAAATCTCAACCAGAACATCATCATGATGACGAAACGTCACCACTTCTTCGTATTCACAAGTTCAATCCAGTGAAAGGTGTGCTATTAGATAGTATGCATCTGCTTGCTGAAGGTGCGATGAAATTACTTTTACAGAAATTGATTTTTGGAAAAAACAGGAATAAGCTCAGTCGAGAATATCGAAAATTACTGTCTCAACTCTTGGATCAGGTGTTTGCTTCTGTACCGGATGAATTAGCCGGGAATTAGCCGTCAAACGAGTATACGAAGCTGAAGATTTCTTACGGGAGTTTGTTTCCAAAATGCCACTGCTGTATGGGAAATCATCTGTAGTGATGAACATCCACAATTTAATTCATGTAGCAGACGACGTTAGGTATATGCAAGCTTCGTTATCAGACTACTCTGCCTTTCCATTCGAAAACTCCTTAGGGAAAATAAAATCTCTGGTACCCTCAGCAAAGAAAGTCGTGGCGCAAGTTTTCCGACGTTCATCTGAAATAGAAGCAGCAGGTAGTGATATCATCATGCGTTATCCTCTCATCAGCAATGCAAACAAAACCAAAGAGCATTCCTGCAATAATGAGATCTCTTACACAAGAGTCGAAATAAAAAAGTTTCAAGTTGGTTCGATGTATCCTAATAATCTTGTTCAATTAAACAATGGACAATTTTTCCAAATTTCTAGGATTGTTTCTCGTACCGATGAATTAGATTTGAACAATTTTTTTATGGAAGGCTTCGTTATCTCCAAAGTTGAAAGCGTTTTGGAAGAACCAATCAAATCAGAAGAAATCGGAATGTACAAAATTCGAAAGATGCCATCTACCAATGAAGTATCTCCAAAAAGTGTATGCATGTCTGAAATCAAAAGAAAGTGTATTCTAATGATTCTTGGCAAAAGATCTTACATTGTAAGTTTATTACACATTTAACAGGGTTCAAAAAATATGTACAAAAATGTAGAAGAGTAATATTTTATTAAATAATGATAATTTGATGTTTATATTCTTTAAATAACAAAACATTTTTAAATATTTTATGTATTTTTATTTGTCCTTTCTCGGACCATACATTAAATTAAAATCACTTAATTGAAAACGTTTGAAATAAAAAAAATTTTAATCACTCAAAGTTGCATGCGATTCGTTTCTTTATCGTGATGTCATCGCTCTTTTACTATTTTTCATCTTCACGTCACGTTAAAAACGTTAACAGTAATGCTCCGAGCCTGACGACCACCATTTCTATCTGACGCTCCCTTGAGCCATTTTCCTGTTATTTGGCAAATTTCTTCGCCAGTGACCGAATTTCCTAATAAGTTGGTGATAACATCTGTAAATATATTTATTCTGTTTTGAAATATGCGACCGTAATCGAAGTTTTTACTACAATTAAGTCTTTTTCTTCAATTGACGAAAAACAGAGTTGTTTCGGTAGGTCCAAAACCTCTAAAGGCGTTCAAAATTATGAAAGTAAAAATTCAAATACGTACAAATTTTTTTTTTAAATTCCTGATTCAACCACGATAAATCTGATTCACAAATAAAAATTCAAAACTGTTGAACGATTTCTAAATTACTATAATTCAAATAATGGGTAGCCGATAAATGCTAAAAAGTACAACATTTCTATGAGTATAATTTAAATATATTGATTAATCAATTCAACTTGAAACTAGATCATATTAAAACTTCATTAGCGCGTTTGAAAAAATAAGTGGGCGATAATATGTGACTTAATTCTTTGATGATCACAATTAAGCAAAAAATAAAGATAAAATTGTAGATTTCTGGTTGGATGATTATCAAATTGTCAAATAAATTTTCAGGATAATTTCATAACATTATTCATTCAATCATCTAAACTTTTTGACAATCTGTTAGAAAATTTGAATTTTCTATATTCTTTTCATACTTGTTTAATCGTATAAATTTTCTCAACACCTTTGAGAATCTTCCAGATTTTTTTTCTATCATAAACTGCTACTACCTAGTTCTTTTCTATACATTATTTTAGATGTCTTTCAAAGATTCTAAGTATTTAAGAAAATTTTGAAAAGTGTCTAAACAGTTCTCAGAGAGTACAAAAGATTTTGAAAGATTTTGGAAGAGTTCAGAAAATTACTGATTATTCTAGAATATACGGAAACAGCCTGGTCTGGGATAAATATTCAAGAATTTTGGAAGATTCTCTTAAAAGAAGATTATGAGTGAATTCAAAATATTGCAAAAGATTAATAAAGAATCCAAAAGAGACTCTTTATTAACTCATCGAAGTTTGAAGATTGTACAGAAATTTTTGAAAATTTTGATAGTCTTTTGTAGATTTTGGAAGATCCTGAAGGATCATAGAAGATTCTGTAGGTGCTTAAGAATTTTTAGAAGGTTATTAAAACTGGGACCTATTACGGTACCTGACATGCACATAGCAAATTCGGAGTATAGAACGGTTGCAATTTAGGCATGATCGTATATTATAGTTGGAAATTATCTTACCACTCATACATTCGAATGTGTTGGTTGCGCAAAAATTTCTTTTAGCTGGTAGGCTACTGTTTCTTTTCCCCTCTCCAGAGTAAAGAAGTTGAACTTGTTGGCCAATAATTTTTGGTAAAATTGCTCGCACAACTTCCGCAACCTTATCTTTTCTCCTTCCATATGATCGCATTGCGTTCTTCTGCAAGAAATAAATTCTAAAGTGAATGACGGAAAATTCTTTGCGATAGCGAGTTCTCAAGTAGTTGAAAAATATGAACTAAATAAATTTTTAATTTTCAACCCCACATAAAAGATGAGCATTAGGTTAGGCATGTTATATAACCAAAGAAAGTTTAAACTGTTTTTTGATTATCTCGTATAACAGGTTTTCAGCTTACCAAGTCCATCGTTTTAACAGAATTTGTGGCCAAAGCACTATCAAAAATTTCAAAAATGGTGTGATCTACTATGGGAAAAGTGATTTCCAATTTCCGCAGGTCTTCGCTCAGCCCTTTTCCTAGTGGGCGACCCAAGTTCAAAAAACGTTAAGTTTCAGTCTTTTGTAGAATCAGCTCTATGTCGTACTCAATGCTTTCTTGTACCTTTTCCATTTCCACCATTGTAGTCTCATAGTACTGCATTAAGGCTGCCTTAATTTCAGCAGATTCTACAATAAAAATTACCAATGCTTCAAACTATTAAATTATTTTTAATTAAGTATAAGTATTTTGTAATATGTAATTTAAAGAATAGTGTAAACTCCAATGCTACCAATAACAGTACCTTATTCGTTATTGCTCTCCTTTCTTCTTTTATTATTACACTTTTCCTGTGGTACTAAAAAATATTACATTCATAGAATAGTTTACCACCGGGAATTTTATGGTAATAAATTTTTTAAATAATTAAATATTTTCATTTGAATATGATAATTAATTATTTCTGAATATTTAGTAAAATAAGTTTTTGCTCAAAGCCTAATATTACTATGTTTTTGATTTTAATTTCTTTAAAAAGCTGAATTCTCAGTTCAAAAAAATGTATCACCTATCTACTCAATAAAAAATAGAATCAATTAATTTCGTTACAAAAAATCATTATTATAAGTGTAGTCTCTGCACAAGTTGACCGTGTGGTAGGGCGCAGACCTTAGATTACTTTAATGTCAGAAGCTAGCATCCGAAAACATTTATTTATTCAAAAAGTGTTTGCTATATCCTTATTAAATTTACCACTTTGACTTGCATCTGCAGTTGTTTTTCGTCGGAGAATATTGGACACGTATTGCTTTGTTAGAGCATCCTCGTTAGACAATCCTTCTGTTGCAGTTGTGCTGCCAGGATCTAGAGTCTTCAAATATCGCTCTAGGCGTTTTAATCCTTTTTCATAAGATGCTATAAAATAAAGCGAATTGTGTTCAATAACGTGATTTGGATAATACACTTGCATTGTTTTTAAGAAAGTTCGTTGATTATCTGCCAGCCTGAATATCTACCGCACTTTTTGATTATAAATATGTGTTGCTCCTGAAGCCAAGAGGCTTCCGGATTTTTGCATTGGCGAACCCACTTCTCCAGATATTTATATTGCTTTGTCTTCGGATAGGAACAAGAGTTTCCATTCTCGTTTAAACAATTTAAGGGAATCAGGTCAACGACATTTTTTTCACTCTGGTATTCTTGAACGAATTGCACAACAGCATGCGTCTGTTTTCGTCGATCCTGCTGCGGATGTTCCATATTCTGAAATATTTCATTAATCACATTTTTGAAGTAATCAGTTCCACTAAATTGAAATCTATCATAAGTTTAATCAACACAAATACTAAACAAAATGATTTTAAATTGTGTGCAAAAATGTCATGAAGCTAAAACTAGCTGCTACTTTTCGAAACGATAATTCTTTAACCTTCTTTATATTTCTAAATGAATATATTTGTTCATATACCTAAGCAAAGATAGTATATTGTATTGTTAGCTCCCGAGCGTAATGAAATGCATCGTTCAGAAAAAGATACAATTTTTATATTGTATAAAAATCTTTTTTTTTAATAGTGGCTTTTATTTTATTTCATAAAAAAAAACAAAAATCAGAATTGCAAAGGGCAGTTGTTCATACCCAAATGGTATTTTTACAGCCAATTAGTATTTAAAACACCAAGCTCGTGGAACTCGACCCTCTTTTCATTTCGATATATCATATTGTAAAACCTAATTTTTTGATTCAAACAAAACTGTGTATATTGAAACAAGAGAAAGAAACGATGCTTCCTTAAATTTAGGTTAAGAACACATGATAAGTTTTAGGCGATCAAAATACTGACTTAATTTTCTTTCTGTGAAAATATGTCTATACTTAGAAAGCAGGATTGCTTTTATCTTGGAATTAAGATAAACTTTTTGATAAATTGACGTGGAAGAAAGGCTTCTACATGCCTGATGCAACTTTTTGAAAACCGTAATGGTGTACTTCGCTGGCAGCCAGTAAATGATCAGCAATATCTTCTCCCCTGAAATGTGAAATCTTTGTTCTGAAGTAAACTCTCTTTCTTGATTGGCTAGTAAGTATCATTAAAATTACTTTAAAATTTACCGCAATTTTCACGTAACTTGATTGGCTCACAATCTTGACTCTCCTTCCCGCGTTCATAGTTTCCTTATACGCCGCAACGTGCTACTCGACTGCTGTGAATGCGGATTTCTTTTATTTTCTTCTAGAAAGATTAATGTAAGTAAGTAATTCAATGTAATAATATATTAATAGATTGGATTCCTATATTGCGCTGTATATTGTTATTTTTATTTAGTCTTGATTCTTTATTAGGTCAATTGCAGCTACAGTTTCTTCGTGAGATTTGGGAAGTTTACGCGGTTCATTTATATGGTTAACGTAAGTTTTAAAGTTGCATAGATAAGTTGCCATTCACAAGGGCTTTTCACATTTCTGAAATTTTTTGACATTTTTTTATTGGGTTGCTTTTGAGACCCCCCGAGTCAGGAAAAACGATTTTTGCAAAAGTGTCTATCTGTATTATATTTTGTGCAGTATTTTTTCAGTCTTTTGAATGATAACTTTATTTGCCTTCCGCATTAGGTTGTGGAAAAATACTAAGTTTAGTTCGCTTATTTTCTTGCACTGAAACTAACACTTGATTTCAGATTCTCTCGGTCCTAAAAATGGCGGAAGAAAACAGAATGCCTTCAAAGCGCCAAAAAGTTGAGTCAACTTCTGATCTGACCTCAGGTATGTTATAATTGCTTATGATGTATATTTGTATAAGCTATAGAACATTCTTTTTGATTACATATTGGAACTTTGTAGTGATATAAATTGAAGTAGATCAAAGATCGCAAAGTAATAATTGGAAATTGAATTATTGATTTAAAACTAATGATCCTTAATGACTGTTTATGCATCAATTTATAACTTAAACGTACAATTAATAAACCTATTAAATTACAGTGATCGATGTCCAAACGCTCTCTGAAAAGGAGACTGACGAGGACCAGAATTCAGAAGAACAAAAAACAGATGAGGACGAAATACAAGAGAATGGCGAAAATAACTTTTTCAAAGAATCTAATCCTGAAGATGCAATAGAAGTTGAACTTACAGTAGTCGAGAATAATGTGATCGAAAAGCAGATACCTATTGTAGAACAGCCAGCTGCAGAGGAGCGTATTCATAGTTCACGGAATAAAAGGAAAAACTTAGACAACAGCATGGATATCGTGACAATGATTAAAACCATACAAGCAGCCTTGATCCAAAATGCTCATTCTTTTAAACGAAGAATAATCAGAAAGGTGAAAAAAAGTATTGGTCTTCTAGAAGGTGCAATAGAACAAAATACAAACGCGCCTCTACTGGTTGATACAACCAAGCATGTGGAAACTCTTCAAATGAAGTTACCAATAAAAGATATTCAAGAATTCATATCTTTCGATAACATCGCGTCAAAGAATCCGGAGCAAGTAGAAGCACTGGCAAGTATATGACCTATTAAATCAGAATTATTAACTCATTTTTTAAACGTTGATTCACTATTTCTTAATTCTCAGAAGGCCATATTTCTCATTCAAAAAATAAGAATTTATGTCACTAGAGTAGCTTTTGTTCTGTTTCAGAAAACATTAATGACGGTTGCCACACGCCGATCGTCCAACATCAAGGAAGCCATCCCTAAAATCTTAAAAACATTGATTGACAAAGAAATACAAGAAGGTTTCAGCGCAAGCGGAAGAGGAAAGAACAATTTACCGTTCAAAAACACATTGACTTACAAGACAATGCGACGTGAGATTCAGATTCATTTTTATTTATCTTGGAATTTATTTTATTTACTAAAATTTTCTAAAAACTTCTAAATCTATCCCGAATTTGGAGATATTTTGTTAACATTCTATTCTGAACCAAAGTTCCCCAAATTTGAACTTGAAAATAACCCAAAATGGAAAAATTAAATCTAAAATTCAAACTGAGCTTCTTACGAAAAATGATGAGACTGAATATTGAGGGGCTTGATAAAAAACAATTGCAAACAAAATTCTAACCAAATACAAAAATGAAACGCAAAACTTTACATATACTGTTACATATACTGCTTTATATAGTCCGTGAAAAAACCTATCAAAATCTATTTTCATTAGTCAAGTGCCATAATCTTTGCAGGACATTGTAATTGATAGCTAACATATTTAATTTAATTTCACTTCCAAATATTTTGTTTTAGTCTTCGAATTTGCTCTTATTTGGCTGAGAAAATTGAAATATCTTTGTTTGCGATATATTTTGGTGAAAAATTGATGCTTCATTACTTAAAAAAATGATCGGGATTTGATTAGGCAAATTTTGATATTCTCGGCCCATCCTATTTTTGATAATGGTTTTTTTGTCTAGAAATGTACTCACTTGGGTTACATGAAATGAAATTCTTCAAGATAGGATATTGACAACAATGACACTTACCTTTTTCTTAACACTTTGCAGATGTGCTGTTGGATTACTTCCATAACACTTCGGAGTGTGATATTTTGTCAGAACTGAGCACTTGGCTGGCACGAGCTCGCGACCGTGAAGGTGGTCGAAAAAATCGAATATAATTAAAATAATGTAATATATTCTGTGAATAAATATTATTTTTCCTAAATACGTATTTTTCATTTACAAGGCAGTATTGCCAAGCCAACGGTTAGCAGTTAAGGTCAGTTTATGTTATATATAACATAAACTATATAAATATATATATTTATGACCCTACCATCGGTTACAAGCTTGGTCGGACGTTTCTTGCCAATGTAGTACCAACCTTATAAATCAAAGTCGGCCCTACAATTTTGCCCAAGGTTGGGCTGGCATCATCTTAATAGATGGCCCATCTATGGGACCAAATGTCGGGCCGACGTTGAGAAACTAAAGGCGGTTGACCGTTATCATTTAGCTGGTTGGCCCGACCAGTGGCAAACAAAGTTGGACCGACCGTCTACCAGTTGATCCGACCGTGGGCCGACGGTCAATTCGCACCTGGGCGCTCGAGCGCACCGATACCTTCGCGAGGTATATCGATCGAACGCAGGAGAAAGAGAGATGCACCCATGCCGAGAGCAGGCGATTCGACAGAATTACAACATCATTTTTGCCAATTCGTTTTCTTTATTTATATCTATTCTGTAAAAATTATTTAGAAACACTCTAGACGAATGGGAAGAAATTATATATGTATACTTTATATTGGCAATAATGAAACAAAAATTTGATCATTTATCATTAGTTATACGTCAAAGTAATCTTTATTACAGGTTTGGTAGTTACATATTGAACATTAGCTCGAAATGTGTCGAATTTTTGAGGACTAATACATTTTTTAAGATAAATACCCGAAATGTTCCTTAAAATGGAAGACAAGCAACCTATTATTTAAAACATTTGATTTGACAAATCAAAATTATATCAATCAATTATAATAGAATTATGATGCTGATAATGTTCTTCAATTGTTATTCGAATATTAATATTCTTTTTGCTAGCTCAATAATAATCTGTATCAACCGTACCTTGTTTCTGGGTTTCTTCCCGATATTCCGGCTCCACTTTTCGGGATTCTTTGATCTTTCCCTTCCAACTTCAGGATTTGTTTCTTTGGACATTCTCACGACCATAGTAATAAATACTCGACAATTTGTTAACTTATTTAATGCAATAAATTACGGTTGTTCGCGATAAATTACACGTTTTCTCTTCAAAGGCAAATCATGAATTGACTTAAAAAGAATAAAAATCCAGTAAAGCTTCAGAATATTTTTCAAAAAATTATATTCTGAATCGGCGTTAGCAGAACTGTTCCTAGAACTCTAAACATAGTGGGGTTTTAATGATCTCTAATGCAGATATAAATAAAGAAAACGAATTGACAAAAATGATGTTGCAACTCTGTTGAATTGCGTGCTCTCCGCATGGGTGCATCTCTCTTTCTCCTGTGTTCGATCAATAATCCTCGCGACGGTATTGGTGCGCTCGAGCGCAGTTAAGTAAATTCCCATCCTGACCGCAGTTTAGGATTCAAATATATTTAAAAACTGCCTGAAAGCCTGCTAAACAACTTTCTCGCTGAAAGTTCTCTCAACTCTAAACTTCCTCGCATACTCTTTTTTCTTTGAAGTTGAAACATGAGAATTCTGTCAGCCACAACTGTTATAATAAAAATTATCAACAAATTGAGAATTTTGTTGTGTTGAACATAAAAATTTGAAGCTCTATGGTTTTTTGAGTCTGTTGATAAAATTTCAGACTATTCCGGACAAATTTGTACGAAAAACAGAGAGTTTATTGTAAAAAATCTATTGATTTCGTACCTTCGAAAAATACGGTTTTCTTCGATTATAAAAAAAACTATAGTTCTCATACAAAAATTTATGGAAAACAAAATATGCGGAACGACATTTAAGGTGCCTTGTAAATACGGAGAATGATTGATAGTTTCCAGATCCAATTCTAGTATTTTCAATTGCGTCCGATTTGCAGTGTGTGGACGAACATTATCATGTAGAAGAAATTGGCCTGGTAACAGGCCAAAATTTAAAAGTTTTTTATGTATATTCAACGTCTCCAATATGATATTCTTTAGCAGTAGTCCGATCCGAATATTATATCACATAAACAAGCCTCAAAGCGTTCAAAAAATACGTGTGTACCTTTCATAAAATATAATCACAGATATATTTAAATTTCGCGGTCGCCATTTTTATTAAATATTGAACTCATTTTATGTGTATTTAGCTTCACTTAACAATTTATACACTCGGGCTCAAATTTCTATATACATACGAATTTAATTTTGATTCTCTCCTTCAAATATTGTATTATATCGCAAAGATAAACCACCAAGCGCCCGACTCATGCGCGTAAACATCCTGCTTAAGATAATCTCTGAGATTTTCGGTTCTTTTGGGCCTGGAATTATTATTAAATGATGTATTACCTCTACACATAACTTTTATACACATAAAATAATGCACATAACTTTTATACTAGATATAACTTTACACTACACATAACTTTTATACACATAAAATGATGCATTTTTATACACACGAAGGGAATAAGACATAGACTTCTTCATTGCGTTGCAAGTCTTTCTAAAAATATTATTGTTGGTGATTTCAAATTAATTAGTTGAGTTTGAAATTAATATTATATTTCCCTTGAATTAAAATTGCTTTCTCTGGAGACTCTCTGAACATGTGGTCTTAAACTTCTTTTTTCTTTCTCTCGTCGAACAATTTATGGATAATGGTGTTTTTCTCTACAAAATTAGTGGTTAAAAAAATTTGTTAGATAAAAATATCATTGCGTTTATGTGGTTCTTGTGTGTGCCTTTGAGGAAAAGCAAAAAAAGCCTTGGAGCTTCCCCCATCGCATAAGTTCCTTGCACGCTTTTTCCATAAAATATTATACTTGAGAAAACAAAAACCAAAAAAACAAACAAAGAATCTAGTATTACTATTAATAATTCATTTTTGCATGCTTAAAGCCTAGCCATTAGGTTCATGAAATTATCTGGTAGTGAAGAGGGCGCCCCTATTTGTGACCGAAACGTTTGCCTCTTTATCATCATAATATATTTCCTGCCTTCAAAAATCTTTTATATGTTCCTCTATCATTAATTTTTAATGAAAACTAAGTGACCCAATGCCAATATAAAGACACTATATCGAATTTATTTTTGGGTCAAGATAAAAACCATAGACATTAATACAAACATGTCTCGAAACTAATAAAATACATTTGATACCGATATCCAAGCAACATAGAAATCAATTCCTAATACCCGAACCAAAGGAGCAGTTTATTTTCTTGAACAATCCTAGAACAATGTATTTCCCTACGAGTGAAATACAAATATCTAAATGCAAGCTACTCGAGAAAATCAAGGTCTGTCAACGTTCACATCCAACTTATCTTTTAGCCGACACACATACTTCTGAGAACCAAATTATCTGTAATATTATTAAGACATTAGACATGTCAGTATGTGAAATATATATTTTAAAAATCGATAACCTAGTGTTTATTAACTTAGCAGAAAGTCAAGGATATATTGTGATTGCCGAAAAAGTAATTGACTTAACAATTAATTGTGAAAACAAAATTGAAGACGTTAGAATCACTGAGGCGACACTTTTATCCTCCGAAAATAATTGCATTTTAACCACTGAAAGTACCAAGTTAAATTAAGAAAATCAAAGGAAATGAGTAAATACATTTCTTATACAAAAAATATTTCGATCCCTTATGCAAGCAACGACCTAGAGATACTGAATGACAAACTGCTACCCATTGAAAAACAAGTAAATAATGAAAAACTATTAAACGCAGGTAGAACCTTAGACGAAATTGACAATATTTCTGCTCTTAAAGATCACCATAAGCGTCTCGAACTTCCTGAGTATGTATAGGACAATTGTCTTCTTCTAGGAGGAAAAGAACCTCTCAGGATAGCTTTTAAAAAAATTTCAGTCAGCAAAGCTACATGTCCCGAGTCGGTTTTCAAAACAGTTTAACTTGATCGTCGAAAGACTCCAGTAACAGAGTCCTCAAAAAAAGTAAAAATTCTCAAAATTGATAAGTGCTCGGGTCGTCAAGATTATCAATTTCACATTTTATATATTATAATAAAAAAAAAAGTTCTTTTCCGGTCGGTTCTTTTCGCAAAATTAAAAAAATTTTCGTTCGTTATATCGGGTTGTTTATATACAGTGAATTTTCAAATATGTTTTCAATGCGTGTTTTGCATACCGGCCAGTGGTGGGGGGAGAAGGCGAGTAGGCTCACTGAGTCACTTTGTTGCGTTCAGGCGTTTGGAGCCATGTTTGGGACTTTTTTAAATAAACTTTGCAACATTTTATCGAAGAACCAAGATTGATGTTCTGTTGTGCTTAATTTATATTTTTAAAAGCCGTTTTCAAAATGAAAATCGGACCACCTCTGCGGCAAGCAGACATTTTACAATTAACGCATTAAATAAATTAAAGTGTCAATAACGCGAAAACGTATTATCTTAAAGTGTCCGTTTTTTATACATTTGAAGAGCATAAAGTCTGCTACTGTCCCACCAAACCTCAACCTAAAAAGTTAAAAATTAACTGAGATATTAATTTGTTTAACAAAAGCTAAATTTCCCGGTTTTTCCGAATTTTATCCGCTCCTAATTATCCAATCGGATCAAGCGACGGCTTATTTTGTTCACAACTCAATTGCATAAAACTTTTCAATTAATTTTATTAAGATTGGATGATTACCTTTAATGTTATAAACAAAAAACTAAAAAAAGTGCGATTTTTTGGTCTTAAATGTTGATAAAACATTTATAAATCATATTTCGTTGTCCAAAACATGACACAATTACTCTATGAACAACCTTTCTTCTGATGGCGCGGTCCGTTTTCTGAAATAAATAATGTCATAACAAATTCCCTGTTGCTTGGACTAAAAATTTGGCTCGAAGCGATAAGAAAATAAGTTTGGGCAAAAATAAAATTTATCAACAGACTTATTTTTTGTGTTTCAAATTTTTTTCATAAAAAATAATCTTTTCTCTTTCAAATTAGCCATTCAATAATAATATTTCTATTCTTGAAAGCAAAATTATCTATTTTTGCCTGAGGTCTAATTTTCGTGAACGAACTACCTTAACTCGGCCAGACAACGGCTCCTTATCTACTAAGGCAATCCAAAGCATCCACTGCTTAAACCGCATATTCTATTTGTCCGTTAGATCCACTCTTTTCCCATTTCAGAATATCATTTTTTGGAGGTGACTCTTTTTTACTTTAAACTAAGATCATCTTGCAGAACAATGGACACTGAAGAAAGTTCCATTTTCTATCCCCCACAAAAAACTTGCTTGGCTAGGGCTTTTTTATTAGTCGGATAACTGATATTGCTGATAGGATTGTTTCTTCCAGAGTCCCACCCAATGAAACTTTTGTGCTTTCTTCTCCGATGGCTCATCCGTTGCAAATTATTTTCTGCTTGAAGCAAGCAAAAATAGAGATGTACAAGTATATTATTTCATAAAACAATATTTCAGTAACAAAACTAATCACATTTAAATTTGTTGATGGTTTCAAAATTGAAAGAAAAGCTGTTAAAACTTTTAAAATAAAGTACATTTACGTGACAGAGAAAATCAGCCATCCGTTAGTCTAATTTTGAGAACAAAAATCCCAATGGACAGGAAAACTCGTGCGTTTTGACGTGGAAGTCCGCGCAACCGGAAACTCGTTAAACAAATTTGGCTGCCGACTCGTTTTGGTGATCCGCGGGATAAAAGTACCCCTGGGAAGTGACAGACAGGTTAGGCACAAATCGACCCAGAAAGGTGGATAGGGCATCGACTGACTGCCGTTATCTCAGTTGACAAGGGTTTATTCGCTTTATCAGAGGATCAGGTCATACGAAAAAAGAGAAGCGACTCGTATAGAGGTACAGACGCAACTCATTTCGATCAACTCCCATCCCCTCCCCAGCCCTATCCTAGCACACATCCCACAAAATAGACACGAATACTCCCTGAAACTTCATGTAAATTTTGGAACTAAGCCATCACCCTTCTGCAACTCAACCAAATGTAAATAAATCTGGTAGCATGAAAAGTAGTAATTTCATAATTAAAATGTAACTTTACTGGCCTGAGTTTACTGCTGAGATTTAAGTTACTAAAATATTAATTACTTTGAGACCTGACCTCATCAGAGCTTCATGTACAGATCTATATAAAACCGTGAAATATTTTTATAACCCAAGGTAAATTCCCATTTCTATTTTACCTTCTCCCCTAACTCACATCGAAACTTTTGCATTTTTTTTATACTTCTTATGCATTATTTTTCTCCCTACGACTTTTTCTACTCTTAGTTTATCATTAATCATATCCTATACTTCATTATCTGTACAATTTTTTATTCACGTATAAACAATTCTACGTCGAGTATTGTAGCCAACGATATTTCATCGCTTGTCAGCGATTTTATTTATACATAAGTGTGTTCTTTTATGTGCCAAAAGCAACTTCTTAAACTATTTCTTGAAAATTTAAAAAAAATATAAATAATATTTAATATTCAAATATTTTGATGGCTTTTCTCTTAATTTGAATCGGTAGTTGTTTTTACTAATTTCAATCAGTAACTGGATTTTATTTATAGAATCAGTTGCTTTTAACTGATTAATCAATATGGATATGACTTAAAAAAATCGATTGTATAACTAATATTTAGTTACTTATTGAAATTAAGAGAGTTGCTTTTATTTCGCATATTGATATAGCTGGTGGAACGAGTCTTGCGACTCACGGTTTATTCAACTCTCAAATGAAGCGTAGAGTAAAATAAACGGAAAGCTCTAGTATTTTTCTGATTGAATAAAAGATTGGTTTTTCATAATTATACTACGAGTAGTAATATGTATTTTTAGAAATTTTTAATACACGCTTTCATACTTCACCCTACACTTCTTGATTTTACTCAACTTCGATTAATTCTTGAACATTTAATACATCACAAATAATTACAGTGATATAAATATGATAAATTATAAAAACTAAAATCAGAAACTATTATAAGTCTAAATTAAACTCAAACTTTAATTTGACGCAACTTTCGCCACATTTGTTATCAGGTAGCAGTTATTTCTTATAGCTCTGTTCCAGCTAGGGTAAGTGTGGGTATTACTGTGGATGCCTCAGTTACTGCGCTTTCAAATAAAACTAATGATATACAATGTTTTAAAGATATATAACGCTACAGAACAACTAAAAACAATCAATTTCTAATCCAAGCATAATAAGTATCAACGAATTATCAATAGTTACGATATTTGTAGCTAATTGATTGCAATTTGAAACTCTCATGTTCCCGATTCCCATAGTTTTAATGCTTAGATTTGTTGACAGGCCATGAACACGTTCTGAAAAACTTGTTATAATTCCGTTTCTGAAAATAAAATATTTATTGTGATATTACTTTCTGCAAAGTAAATATTTTATTTTTCTAAATATTTATGCAAAATAACAAAAAATACGTTTTTTAATCATTTTTTTACTAAAACAGTATTTGGCACATGATTTTCATAGGTGTATGAATTACTGCGATCTGTCAGGCGGCACTGCATAACCTTTCAATCTATTACAAATGCTTCGTTATGCTTACTTTTTGTAATTGAGATTAAACAAAATGTTGAAAACTCCAAAATCGTTGCTAATGAGGCAAGAGGAAGTCAAGTAATATAATTTTAAGGTAAATTAAATAAGAGTTATAATATTATTTAATCTTAATTTGTTAAAAATGCTTCATGTTCACTTTTTATAATTTAGTTTAAATAAAATGTTCAACACTCCTTAATCGTTGCTAAAGATGCAAGAGGAACTCAAGTGATATAATTTTAAGTTAAATTAAATAAAATTATTAATCTTAATTTGTTACGAATGCTTCGTCGTGTTTACTTTTTATAATTGAATTTAAATAAAATTTTCAACACTCCTAAATTAATTGTAAGTTCACTCAAAATAATATCGCAGTATTACGCGCGCAGAAATTGGGGTTTCCGCAGTAATTGGTGCGCAGTAATTCATGCAAACCCGCAGTAATACCTACATGGAACATTTTTTTTAGATTCGCATTTTCTAAGTAAATCTGGTTTCTTTTCAGGATTTAAGGACTGCATGCTACTTACTTAATACCAAATACTGCTTTAAAAATTAATTCGTGACGACTTTTTTATCTCAAAATCTTTTTTTTTAACTTTAAAAGCCGTCTTGATTTTCGATCCGCAGTAATTAGCACACTTACCCTATAATATAATGTCTGGATCAAGCAAATGATATCGCTGAAATCGTTAAATTTGTCAAAGATATTTACTTAAACTGATTTAAAGATCTTCTTACATTCACTTGTTCGTTTCCAGCTAAATGTTCAGCTGTAGCAAAGATTAACTTTCCTGTCACAGCTGCACTTTTTTTCCGCGTATGATGTTGGTAGTTCGGATTCAAAAGTTTGCTTAATTGTTCTTCGAATGAAATAACATTTTTATTATTCAAAGTATGCGCCTGAGGCGTCCATATACTTTTGCCATTTCAATGGTAATTCATTTATGCCTTTTACATAGAAGCCTAGAGAGCGAGAACCGATGAAAGAGCGGAAGGCATTTTCGACAGCCTGTTGGAAATTGGCTATTTTTCCTTGTATGAAGTTATCTATATTCCGAAACAAATAATAATCAGTTGATAAAAGGTTCGGTAAATACGGAGAATGATTGATAGTTTCCAGATCCAATTCTAGTATTCTCAATTGCGTCCGATTTGCAGTGTGTGGACGAACATTATCATGTAGAAGAAATTGGCCTGGTAACAGGCCAAAATTTAAAAGTTTTTTAATATTGTTGAAATATAGTACCCAGGACTTTTTGAATTACTGATCACAAATCTAAAGTCAATTTATCACAATTAAAAGTAAAAGATCCAGTGTGATGAAAAAGATGTTTAAAAATATGTATTTTTTATAAAAATCATTACTTAGCCGTTTTTGAGTTGCCGGTTGCTAATTCAGTGACTCTATAGAGTTATGCGTAATAACGAAGAAAGAGGTTTTAAGAATATTGCATAGTCGTTTGTTTAGAAAGCTCAGTAGTTATAACTTTATTGGTCGGGCAAGAACTGAGGATCGGGCCCTGCGCTCTACATTATATAGGCCTCGAGTGTTAATAGAAGGGGTATCTTACCGTAAGGCATAACATTCCCCTGTTTAGAATGAATTTAGTCCCTAAATTTTGATACGTCTATTTTTGGGTAATTCAGTTAGCAAAGGCTGAACGCTCGCGTTGTAAGTGATCACATGCGTGGGTGTGTCTATTTTAGTTTTAACGCAAAATAAGCATATTCTTTTCGGGATACAATTTTTTAACAATTAAAATAATCCGAACCTGTAACCAATGTACAGTGTGACTAATCCAAGTGACGCATACCCTAAATAGCTTAGGTATTCCATGATTGTTTCTGTCGTTGTCTTGATTCGCCTATGCTGAACTTTAGAGTTTAGCATGTTTTCCGTATCGTCTAAACTCAACTTGGCTTACTGTAATTCGACGTTATCAATTATTTTGGGTAATTGAATGAGCCTATTTTCGAGACTTGCTAAATCGCTGGCAGAATATTGAATGTCGTACGTGACGTTAAAATACTCAAAAGTTTTATACTTAATTGTGTTTCCTAATAAGATTGATGGTTCAGAAATATTTTCTTGTTTGATGTTATTTTCGCAAGCTAAATCTAGGTCTAATTCCTTTAAAGGGATAACGATGTAGCCGTTTGTTATGGGTATAAACGTTTCTCTGTGAAGCAAGAAGGGTGATTTTTTACATTTATTATTGACGTATCGCTTGAATAGGGTCGCTTCGCAGGTTTCCCTGTCTAATAATTTTTACTAGGTTGGTTTCTGGAACAAATTTTGTACTCAGAAATCTCTTTACAATTACTTACTGTTTCTTTGTCTGTTGGTACATAGGAGTCTCTGTATTTTATAACATATTCATGGTCTGGTATTATAGAAAAGTAAACATTCTGTACAGGATGGGGGATGGGAATTATTCTCTGGATTCGTCCCTCTTCTTTCTCTATAGTCGGGATACAGACAACGTAGGTAAACAATCCTTTAATGATTGCTACGGACAGTTGACTAATGTCGATGATGTGCTGATAGTTGCTTTCTTCGGCGTCGAAGCGATATCTCGTTCTTTGTCTGTCTTCGAACTCTCGGATAGTTTCCTTCAGGATCTTTAGTGTGAGCAATTGTGTGTGTACTGCTTCGTGTTTGCCGTCATTGATAAAATTATAATTACGGCTATTACCAACTTGCTGTTAACAAAGCTGTCTCTGGATATAGCGTTCACTCCTATGCTCAGATTTCCAGCTAGTTGTCGCTCGCTATTTAGATTGTTTAGTAGCTCCTTGTGATTGACTGATGAGGAATCCAAGATAAGTTTAAGAATTTTTTTGTGGTTTGACAACACGGTAGCTACATTCTTATTGTCACTGTAAACTTTATCAAATTCAGCATTTATTTGACTCAGATCATTTTCGTTGAGGGTTCCAAATAATGTTTTTGAAATATCTCCGACGAAGTTGGCTAATGCTCTTCGTTGCCTGGTATTGTGTTTTCCTAAGAGCTTCATGAGGGTGGTTTTTTTGTATCTTAATCTATTGTATCGATTCCTAACTAGATGTATTTCATACATAGGTGGACATTCTTTATTGCATGCTGTTTGAGCTAATCTAATAGCGGTGTCGATAGAAGTAAGTCGTTGGTCATTTGAAGTGGAATTTATCCCAATAACAAGTTTCCATGTTTCGCGGTAAAGATGAACCTTTAAATGTTCTTCCATATAAACATTCCCTTTAAGAGACGTGAGAGTATAATTCGCCTGACTAATCATAGCTAGTGCTAGCAGCGTTATCGTCTGTATCAGTATCTGAAAAATACGGCATACATTGGTCTTTGTGTATTCGAATGATCTTATCTTTTTTTCTTTTTCTCAGATTGTTATTGTCAATGTAATATATGACTTCAAAAGGACCTTTCCAGGCAGGTTCTAATTTATTTTGCTTAGTATTGTTGAGTGTTTTGACAAGATCTCCTGCTTTACATATTGGATGTTTTCTAGTTATATTTTCATCGATTCTCCTTTTTGTCTTTTTCATTTCTGCCTGGATTCTCTTTCGGGTTTTGGATATGATCTCTTCATGTTTCTTCTTCCTTTTCCTTATCAGGTCCTGATAAGTTAGGTTGGGTGAGGTGTTGACCGTTGAAGGGATATTGGGTGTTCTTCCAAATGTTAATTCATAGGGAGAATGTCCAGTCGTTTGATCGGTAGTAGTGTTGATGACGAAATTGATCTATTTTAAGTTTTCGTCCCATTGTTTATTATTTTCGGCAATACTAGTCTTGATCAGGTTTACTAGTGTAGATTGCATTCTTTCGATGTTCCCGTTTGATTGCGGGTGGAATGCAGTTCTTTTAATATGCCGAAGCTCAATGCGTTTTCAAATTGTGTCATTAATCCCGATAAAAAGTTTGATCCTTGGTCAGAAAGTATGGTCTTAGGTGCTCCGAAATTATAAATGTAGTGATCGATCAAGGCTCCTATTATTGAATTCGTTGATTCATTCTGCAAAGGTACGAGAACTGTATATCTTGTTAGTCTATCTTGCATACTGATTATGTAACGATTTCCTTTTTGTGTTTCGGGGAGTGGCCCGAAGATATCTAGTGCCAATTTTTCGTTAGGTTCTAAAGGTATATCAGGTAATATGCTCTTCGCTTGATCCTTTATACGCGTTGTTTTCTGTAGTTGGGAAATGGGGCAAGACTGCACGTATTTTTTAATTTCATTGTCCATTCCGAGCCATAAGCCGATGGTCTTAGCCTTTTCCAGCGTGTTCTTTTCTCCAAGATGAGTGGAGTGTGCTTCTTTGATTATAGCTTGATTTTCTTCTTTTGTCAATTCTCTGGTAGGCGTGAAGCATAAGTGGAAATTTATGTGAGGGTAATAATTTGAGAGAAATTCCATCATTTCCTGAAGTATTTCCTTTTGCAGTGGGGTAAATAGTGGGTCTCCGAAAATAGCCTTATGATGGTTAATTTTTTGCTGTTAATTTCCTCTATAATCCAGCTTAATTTTATGAGCCAATCTTCTTCATCATAGTCGGGCATTTCCTCCTTTTTTATTTCCTCCCATAACTTTCCTATCGCGTTAGGTTTTGTCTTAACTTTGCCGAAGGTGGGTTGCACTCTCCAATTTATAAATTCCGTATGCATGTCAAGTTTTTTGGTTGTCATGTTTTCTGTAGATTCGTTCTCTGTTTCCTCCGAAGGTTCTCTCATCCTTCTTGGTGGCAAATTAATTTTTTCCTCTCCTTTTAGTACTTTTTCTTTTGTTATAACTGGGATACCAAAAATTTCAATTTTCTGTGGTTGAGTTTTTAATTTCGCAGTTCTATCTACCTCATCGGATATTCCTGCTTCCCACATTTCTTGTTTTGAAATATCAGATGTTATAGGGAGAAGTCGGGATAAACAGTCTGCAACTTTGTTTTCTTTTCCTTTTACGTATGCGATGTCGTAATCGTATTCCTCCATTCTCAGTCGCCATCGTAGCAATCTTGAGCTAGGATCCTTGACGTTATGGAGTCAGACCAAAGCTCTGTGATCCGTTTGGATTTTGAATTTGTTACCAAGCAGATACTGTCTCAAACGCTTCATAGCCCATACTATAGCTAAAAGCTCTTTCCCTGAGGTACTGTATCTTTCTTCAGCTTTGTTGGGAGTCCTTGAGATGAATAAGCATGGGTGTCCATTTTGACTAAGAACTGCTCCTAAGCCTTGATTTGAGGTGTCAGTTGTTGAGGTGAATTGTTCTTTAAAATTCGGAAACCTTAACACTGGTGCTGATATTAATGCATTTTTCAAGTCATAGAATGCTTTTTCGCAGTTTAATGTCCAGTCGAATATTGTATCTTTTTGAGTTAGCTTAGAGAGTGGTCTTGCAATGCTTGAAAAGATTTTTATAAATTTTCTATAGTATCCTGCGAGTCCCAAAAAGGATTGTACGTGCTTTACTGTTTTTAATTGGTTAAAGTTCTGTACTGCACTTAATTTCTCCGGGTTGGGTTTTACTCCATCCTTAGTAATTACATGTCCTAAATATTCCAATTCTGGTTTAAGGTATTCGCATTTGTTGGGTTCTAGATGTAGTGCTAGGGTTTTTATTCTTTCCAAAACCGCTTCCAAATTTTCGTTATGTTTTTGAATATTTTCGCCAAATATTACTATGTGATCTATATATGCAAAGCATCTTGTGCCTATTAATCCTCTAAATGCATTGTCCATCATCCGTTGGAATGTTGTACTCAAAATGTCCCTGAGATGTAGAAAAGGCTGTGTTCTTCTTGTCGCTTTCCTTCATTGGGATTTGGTGGAATCCTGCTGAAAGATCAAAAGCTGAAAAGAATTTTTCTCTACCAAGCTGATCCAATATATCGTCTATTACGGGTAATGGATATGCATCTTGATCCGTATCTTCATTTATTTTGCGGTAATCAATGACCATTCGTAATTTATTACCTTTTTTAGGTACTATCCACAGCGGGGAGTTAAATAGTGATTTGGACTCTCTTATAATTCCTTTTCGTAAAAGTTTCTCCGTTTCCTGGAGTGAATATTTTTGGTGTTTTTCCGGCAGTTCATGTGACCTTTAATTAATGATTCTTCCTCATTTCAGAAAAATTTCGTGTTGTGTTAGGCTTGTGTATGGGAGTGGTTCAGTGTCCAAAGAGAATACTTCTTGGTATTTTGTAATCAATCTTTTTATAATATCTTTCTGATGTTCCTCTAAATGATCTAGTTTCGATAGTTTAAAAATTTGGTTTAGGTTTAGGTTCTATACAGTAATTGGTAATGGGTACAGAAATCTCGTTGTTCTGAATTCTATTAATTCCGTCTGGTATGTTTTCTTGATCTATTACAAGTACATCCTGATTTTGATCAGTCGTTGCTATTCTAAATACTTTTGTTGTCTTTCCAGGGATAAATTCTCCGTCTTCGTGGAGCGGTAATTTTATGTTGTCGAGTATCAAAAATTCTGATGTTATTGCATAACGTCGATATTTAGAAAAGAATTTTATTCCTATTATCCCTTCTTCCGGAAGTGAGAAATTGTCAGGTACAATATGAAAAATATGTGATTGTCCAAAAAATGTTAAATTAACTGTTTCTGTAGAGATGTGTTCGTCTCTACCCATAATACATTTTTTAATTTATTTTTGCCTTTTATCGTCAATGGCAATCACTTTCTCCTTAATTGAATTTATTGCTGCCCCTGAGTCGACCAGTAGTGTGTATTCTCCCGTTCTTATACTTGCTCGTATGGACCGGAGTCGTCCGCATACGGCTGATATTCTGCTGATTCCTAGAACTCTAATTGTTCCTGTACTTCTTTCGGTGTCATTTGTAATGCATCCGTGTTTTCCTCTTGCACCATTCTCACTGGTTGTGAGGGTCTTTTGACGTTCAGGCCGGGTTGAAAACCCCGTCTAACGTGACATTGGTTTGCAAAATGACCTGTCTTGCCACATTTATAACAAATCATTTTTACTCTATCTGCATGGTAGAGTAACTATCTTACTCTATCTGAATGATTAGGTGTTCTTATTCCGTTAGTGTTGGCGTTAGATTGTGGTACTGGTTTCGGCCTTGGTAGGTATTTCAGTACAGGTCTCGTGACTAATTGTGTTCGTGCAGATTGACTTTCTTTTAACCACATTTCGGTCTCTATGGCATGCGTCTGTGCCTCCGTTATTGTATTGGTTTTTAGTAGTCGTATCTGTGTACCTATCTCTTTCTTAAGGTTAAGGAGGTATCGGTTCACTGCTTCTTGTCCTTCGAGCTTAATTTTTAATCGACGCTCCATGGGACTGACATGCTGTGCCTGTACAGCGTAATTAATTTCATTTATAATCTGTCTGAAACTAACAGTGAAATTTTGAATCCACTCAGTTGCTCCTTGTTTACAACTTTCTAATTTTGATTTTAGGGCTAGAATCAAGTATGACGATTTTAAATTTTGTCCAAGTGCGTCGTATAAATCCTCGTATGAGTTTATTTATAAATATCTGATTGACTTTTCCTCGAAGCCAGTAATTTCCTTTGCTATGATTAAGTCCAGGAGTAAATTAGGTTGTGTACATCTGGTTTTTGCTTTCTTAACAGTTTTAATGAAATCTTCTATTCCTATATCGTCTTGACCATTGATCCCACGAATGGTTTCGATCGCGGTTTCTGCTTTTATTCTTCGCTCCTCGTCGATGTGTGATGCTGATGGGACGGGGAATCGTACATTAGGCTCTGCGTAGATGTTCTCATTCCTAAATCGTAAGTTTTCTTGCGCGTTTTGTCGTTGTGTAGTTTCTTTATCTGTTTCAACTTCTCCCGAGCAACCTCCTTTCTTTGCCAGCTTAGAAATTTCCTCTATTCTGTTTTCATTTTCTCTCTTGAGCGTATTGAAAGAGAAAGTGAGAGATTCCATTTGGGCGAGCATTCGTTCTAGCAGATCTTCCGTGGTATGGGAGAGGGACTTGGCCCGGACGGGTGAATGAACTCTAGACATTGGAGCTGTCGCGAATGGAAGGTTTATAGAAAGTGACGAGTCGATCTGGTACGAAGTACCGTTTTGATGTTTGTCAAACGTCGGTGTGCCTATTTTCACCTATTTTCCCTATTTGATGATGGTTTGCGTAACGGGTGTGTTTGTCGCGATACGATATTAAATGTTTCAGTATTTTAATACTATAAAATTCGAAGCAATCGCCCATTGCAATTCCTTAGATTTTAATAGTAGTTTATTTTTTTTTCTTGAGGAACGACCAGTGCTCTGGAACACCAGGAGTATAGTCGACTCGATCTCACCACTACTTAGCCTCGCCTGTATTGTAATACAGTCGCCGTTCAACGAACGTAAGGAGGACTTATACTAACAGCTGAGATTCGGGGTTTCTGGATTCCGTGGAGTCCGCTGCCACTTTCTCAAGCGATGACGTATCAACCACTCTGCTGCTTGCTGGAAACTGGTTTCGCCAAAGGGCGTTAGCTACTTGCTGCTATGCACCTTATGGGCGTTGGCCAACCTGGTCCGATTCTTCTTAGGATCTTACCACCGATGTGACGTACCTCTTCCGCCTGTTTGCGGGACTGGTTCCAATTTGAATGTTCTTCAATCTGAATTTACGTCGTATAGGGCCTACTATGTTCAGCGCCTAATTATATTCAGATAAATACTAATTCACTTTTATTTTATTTTCTTTCGGGCTTACCGTAGTGAAGTCCGGAGTTCTTACCTTAAAGAATCTCGGAAGATTCTTACTTGCTTCTGGTCCGTAGAATCCAGTTTCTTTTCTCAGTGCCGTCTGCGTTTCTATATGGTTCTAATTAATCTGTTCCCTAGAATTTCGAGAACCGAGAGAACTTAGCGGATCCTGGCAGGATCGCCAAAATATGTTATGCGTAATAACGAAGAAAGAGGTTTTAAGAATATTGCTGAGTCATTCGCTTAGAAAGCTCAGTAGTTAGTACTTTATTGGTCGGACAAGAACTGAGGAGCGGGCCCTGCGCCCTACATTATATAGGCTTCGAGTGCTAATAGAAGGGGTATCTTACCGTTAGGCATAACAATAGAAACTATCAAAAAACAATTTAAATTCAATAATTTTTTACAATAAGTGATAATTTTAAGTTAATGCTTTGTTATTGAATCAAGTCTCTGGTCTTCAGAATCCATGTTAACTACATCTTTTTTACATCACCTCTAATGGATTTTTATGAGAGGATCAGAAGAAACGAATAACTTTTAACTGAAATCTGCAGCTTTTCTTTCTTTCTCATTCCTTCAGCTTAATATTATTCCAAGCCATGTTATTAAATCTGCATTAATATCGGTGCATTACCTGAGGAGTCAACTTCAAATGTATGAAGAAACGTTCTTGACAAACAATACTGAAATTAATGTCTTAACTTTTCCTTCCAAAAGCTAAATCTTATGGAGATTCTTCATCATTAAGGAAGTTGCACCACAAACGTAGCATCTTGCAGGTGAAGAAGGTTTATTAAGAACTTGACTTATCTTTACACACGGTATTTTCATGTTCATTTTGTATAGAACGTGTTACAACTCGTGCAGAAATAACCCCACTTGGCCCCAGCTAAAGACGGGTACTAGTCGGGAGCTACTCGGGTTATTTTCTCGACAAAGTTCCTAGTTGGGAACTGGTCGGGTACTTGTTGGGTAATTTTTGTTGACAAAGTTTTACTTAGGGATTGCTCAGGAGCTAGTTGGGTTTTTTTTGGTCAAAATTTCTAGTCAGGAAATAGTCGGGCGCTGGCCAGGCTATATTCCTGTTAAAGTTTCTGAACAGAATGTGTTTAGTTCTCTTTAACAGAAAAGCTACGAAAATAGTTTTTTGTCGTTTCAAGTAAAAAGGCAATCATTGCATTTCGGATGTCTCCCAGTAATGTAATTTGTGCTGCGTGACTTGAGAACTTATCCGAAATGCCATTATACTACCTTTTTACTGTAAAGACACAGACCACACTTGTACCTGACAAGATCCCAATTAGAATAAGTCGGGGAGGATGGTCAGCCTCCGACCACATCCCGACTAGGATAGCAAGGATAACTGGCCAGCTCCCGACTAATGTTGCGTGACACAACTGGTCGGAGACTGACCTGTTTTCCGGGCTAGCTCACGACCTAAAGCGGGGTCAAGAAGTCAGGATCCCGACCATCTCCCCAACTGAATTTCTGCATTGAATCGAGTTCTACTCTTATTAAAATAAATGGTAGATTGCTCAAGTCCATGGATCAACCAGATCACGTGACCAGATTCCCACTTCACCGTCACTTTTATTTTCTGTAAACTCATGTCCATGCAAAATGAGATATCGAGTTAAAAATGTGCGAAATTGAAAAAAGACATCAAGGAAGATCTGTCAATTTTTCAATTTTCATAATTATAAAAAAAAAATTTCTGAAACATTTTTATTTTTAATGCATTATAATAATCTAAAAGTTAATAGACTTTCCTTAGTGCCTTTTTTAAATTTTCCTTAACACGATATCTTATTTTGCAGGAACATGAGTTTACAGAAAACATTAACGGGCCTCGCTACTTTTAATCTTGTTAACTCTTTTTTTCTTATTTCATATATAAGAATATAATACGTTTATATAATCTGATTGATCTAGAACAAGTATTATTGCAAAGTTTTTTAGAGGTCTTTTAGTATCTGTTGAAACTTTGATTATAAGAGTTGTGATTGTCAGTTTCACCATTCCCATATTTAGTAATGAAGAGTAATGAAATATTTTGGTTAATAATTTTATGAATTGTTGGTAAAATGTTCGAAACCTTCAGAAGGTGTAATGCTATATGGTCAAGTATTGCATAGGGATTTAATCAAATTCAATAGTCGATCAATTCAAAACACGAAAACAATGGGACATAAGTTTGATTTTTTTCAAAATGATTTGATTTGCTGAACGATTGATGAAATGCCTTATTAGAATCACAAAATGCAGTAGACACTCACAGAAAGTCTAAGATTTCGAATATTAGTACTTTTACCTCGGTGTTTGTTCGTTATTGAAATACAATGTTGACTCATGCCTTAAAAATGAGAAAATTTATGAAATATTATCTGTGAAAAGAGGAACGCTTTGACTCAGCTGGGTATCGAGCATGGGACTTCGATTGCTGGTCTAATCATTATATGGTATCATTGTATATGCACAGTTCAATGTTCCTGGTGTTTAAAGAGAACAAAAGTTAATTTTCATAATAAACCAAAGATATAGTTATATTACTTTTCGTGTTTTCATATTTTCTATTTTGATATCTTTAAGATGATAAAATTTTTGATCTTGAAAAAATATTCAATTGCTTTTTTATCCTCGTTGAATGCTGTCCCCAGATTTGTGCGTCACGGTCCTGCACATCAATAAAAAGTAAATATTTTCGGAATAGACGTATCTATAGTTGGTAACACGTAAACATATGAAACAATAAATTTTATAAGTTGCTTCACTTGGAATTATGTGTAACAAAGTCATCAATAATTGAAATTAAAATATTAAGTAATGTGTGTACGTGTTGAGCTAGTGGATATAAATGTAAAAAATTTCGATAATGTTACAAATAATTCTACAATTTTATACAAAATTAATACTATTTTCACGTCATTGCCTGGCATTTTTTCTTTCCATTCTTATTTCCGTCAATTTCTAGTTAGCTAAAAGCCAGCTGACTCATTCTTTGCTTTTGTTTATAGATAACGACACTTAAGGCCATGCGATACTTAGAAAATTAGCAAATTTTATTGATTTTAGATTTCTACATATTTGTCTCTAAAGTGCATAAAATTTTGATTTCAAAATTTCAGGAATATTGAAGGAGATAAAAACGGACGTAGATAAACTACTTTTGGTTTGGAATTTGAAAATTGAAAAAAGGTTCAATTTTAGCAAAATATATTGGAAAATTTGTTTAGATCATCAAAATCAAAAGTAGCCTATGTACGTCCGTTTATATCTTCTCTGACATTTCTCAAATTTTGGAAACAACATTTTATGTATTTTAGACACAAACATGTAGTAACTGGACCAAACTTTTCATATGAACATGATACTTTTCTCAAGTATCACATGCCCTTAACTGAATCAGTTAGAATTCTCATTGATTTAAATTAGTGCTCCACATTGTCTTACAATCAGTCATTTCTGCCTGATCAAAAATAATTAATCATTTTTGACTAACAATCAATCACTGTTGACTGATTCACTCTGAATATTTAAGTTGATTTAACCGAATTTTGTTTGACTTGCCCAATATTTTGGTTCATTTAACAAATATTTTGGTTAGATTGCATTCATTTATTTATGGGTGTTGAAAATCAAGAAGTCAGTTACTGAATGAAATTATCAACAATTATAACTGATTATCGAACAACGCATGTAGCATCGATATATTAATCATTCATGAATTTTAACGTTATTGAAAACATAATGGAATTTATAATAAGGTTTATGAATTTAAAAAACATTCTCTGCGAAAAAAGTCGTCTTCACTGGGTATCAAGCCCAGGATCTTTCGATTGCCGGTCGAATGCTCTATTATCTGAGATACGGAGGTTCCACACAACCTTTCTCACAGAATCTATTTACGCCTCATACGGCTACAGATATACCATAAACTGATTACTCATTTCTTTCCTGGGCTCGATACCCAGTGGAGTGAAAGAGTTCCTTTTTTCACAGAAAATATTTCTCAAATATATTGAAAATTCCATCTTGCCCCAAAATAACGTTAAGTTAATTCTAAGTCACAGGTTGATAAGTTCAGCATAGTAGAGTTACTGATACTATACACTCTTATGATAACCTTTAACTGTCTGCTGACTTCATTATATTTGCGTCTGATTGTCATTATAGGTCACTTCGCTCAATATAATATATTGAATAAAAAGTAAATTTTTTACCAGAATCTTATTTTTATTGAATATAAGACTATTTAAGAATCACTACTAAAATAAAAATTTCTCTATTTTGCCCATCCGCTTTACGCAATGCTTAAAATTCACTTCCTTCAAAAATTCTTTATTGTGAACTTAATTCATATTCTTATATAAGGCCATTTAGTTCCATGGGAATGAAATAGTTTATGTGTACTATTGGGTATTGCTCAATTTCTTTAATCATTGTTTTTAGAAAATATGATCATCCCGAGGCTAAGTGGCCCGTTGTGCCCAACTCTCCCCTACCAGAGGTAGATTGGTCAATGACCAAACGCAACCTATCAGTGATCGAGAAAATAAAAAGGACCGTCTAATTGAGACAGTATAAATAAACATATTTTCAATAGTTTTGTATGCATAAAAACTATTAAAAATATGTTTATTGTCTCTTATCAATATTATCCGCCTTAACCTCTCTTTTTTCCTCTAATAAATAATATAGAATGAAAAATTCCTTTTCTTTTATAAAATAAATTTAGCTGTCGAAACTGAAATCAATAAGGTTACTAAACTTTGACTATTTTTGTTAGGATTGTTTCTATTTTCTTTATCCACTTTCCATTTTTTATTTCATTTTTGTACATATATAAGATGTTAAAGTTTCTTTAAAATTTAAGGAAGTTATTTAAATTCACTTAATTTATTTTGTGATCTTTACGTACCAAAAAAAATACAAATACAATCACTTACTAACGGAATAAAAAAAAATATAGCCTCTTGAGAACTTAAAATAATGTACGATCTTCGCGTATGAATCGGAGCACTAAGCAAACAATCCGTATCGCAACTGCATACTATTGGTTTTCCTCCCAACTTTCATACATAAAAAATACCATTGACCTCACCTTTACCATATACACTCTGACTAAACTCTTGCGCGGTAATGAAAACTTTTTTAACCACCTCGGTAAACTCATAAATCTCTTCCCTTTAAAGCAACACATCCCGATCTAGCGACTCGTTTGTTTCTCTTACCCACCACCCAACTTGTTAACTTCGCGTTTTTACCACTCACAACCAAATTGCCGTATAAAATAGAACTCGTCACAATATGTACCCATTTTACG
This sequence comes from Diplolepis rosae, assembly GCA_030998225.1. Classification (NCBI taxonomy): domain Eukaryota; kingdom Metazoa; phylum Arthropoda; class Insecta; order Hymenoptera; family Diplolepididae; genus Diplolepis; species Diplolepis rosae. Next base: position 1,157,325 of record JAPYXD010000171.1, read on the forward strand.
GCTCATTTGCCATGTAGAGATGTACATTGCATTAAAACGTGAGTCACGAATTGAAGGTTCTAAACTTACATACACAAACAGACGTTCGCCCGTTCGTTTGTCTTTTACCGCTGTCAGCTCATTGTAAACACTGGTGGTTCTATCGACCCTATTTCTAGTTCGCGACTCGTTCGAAAGGAAACAAGTGTCAGGTTCGATCTTTCGAGAAAAACACCTTACCTTGAGTAAGTTAGTACTGACAATCAATAAAAAATCAGAGGTAATATCAATTAGGACATTAAGTACTGATTATTTTTGGTACGGTGCCGGCGTGTAATAGTAATAGTTGATAGAAATTGAGAAAATAATCGTAAACATTCATGATTAAAAAGAATCCCGACCAAGCGGACCGGTTAGATTCACTAACTTTTCATGTACTATTTAATCCTTGGTGATTTCCTCATCCTCATTAACTTTTTATTAAATCCTCATTCAATTATTTTGAATTTTTTTAAAACACTTCATATTTAATTTTTTTTATCATGTAGATAGTAAGCAAGTGCATTGAATTTCCATTCATAATCAATAAAAGCTTTCTGGAATGCTATACAATCCTTGATTTCTCAAGCCTGACACTGTTTTGTTTTCTTCAGAAATTGGAATACTCAATGAAACGCGCATAGTAGGAAAAATTGCCCCACTTTGATCCATGAGCATGAGTAAACAATTATGGCCTCTGATTGTAAAAAATGTAGACACACGACACTTGTGGAGAATCGTAGCCCCATTACTCTTTCTCGTCGGCGATGGTCACTCGTAAAACACGACAAACAAACAAAACTGCCCGCTTTTACGTGTAACTGTGAAGAAATAATCCGATAAAAAAGTGAGCGCAATAGGTCTCTGGATTTAGCTAATTGGTCGATTTACAATACATGCCAAAATAGAGCGACAAACTTCTTTTAACTAAAGAAATATAGCTACCGCTCTTTTTTTACACAGTTTTTGAAATATAATTGTTCAATAACATATGTTTATTATTTTCTTATTGTTGAAATGTCTGGTAACGCATAGAATCCTAGGCGTGTGGTTCAATTTGAATTTCAGAAATTATTTACTAGTACCGATATGTCAAAAATTACACAATGTCCGTAGAATACGAATTAAAAAAATCTGCCCGCTTCGCGGGCACATTCTCATCGCACGCAGCTCGCTTCGCTCACAAGCTTGAGCGCGCCTAGGGCGCGCGATTTGATCGTCGCGCTCGGTCTTGTGCTCTTCGGATACAATTTAAGTTTATTTCTTATAATTTAATACTGAAGCTCAAACCAATTTTATAATATTAAAGATGATGTGAATTACTCATTTTCTCAAATTCAGTAAATTTCTTTTTCAGTTTAAGTGAAACAGGAAATTCAATTTACTTAAGGCTCAATCGGCCTTAAGGAACACATTCTCATCATGACACTCGCACTTCGCGCTCGATTTTCTGTATACATTGCAGTAACTTTTTAATAAATTACATGATTAAAATAATTTATTTTCTTCCAAATCTCTCAAAAAGAAAAAATAATCGTAGACTTTATTTAAGGTAGTACGATCACGAACATTAGACCTCAGGCTAAAATAGATAATTTTGCTTTCAAGAATAGCAATATTATTATTGAAGGGCTAATTTGAAAGAGAAAAGATTATTTTTCATGAAAAAAATTTGAAACACAAAAATAATGTTATTAATAAATTTCATTTTTGCCCAAACTTATTTTCTTATCGCTTCGAGCCAAATTTTTAAAAATGATGCGATTATAATAAATGACGGTTCATTTCTTTAGGAAAAAGATTCTCTACAACTTGACCGTTTCCGATTTTTGAAAATGAATTCTTTAATGGCTGAAATTATAAAAAAACAATTTTTCTAAACAAAATTTTTATAAACAAATTGCTGTATTTGATAATAATTAATTCAATTTCAAAAATAGGAAACGGTCAAGTTGTAGAGAATCTTTTTTCTAAAAAAATGAACCATAATTTATTAGAATCGCATCATTTTCAAAAATTTGACTCGAAGCGATAAGAAAATAAGTATGGGCAAAAATAAAATTCATTAATAACATTATTTTTTTGTGTTTCAAATTTTTTTCATGAAAAATAATAATTTCTCATTCAAATTAGCCCTTCAATTATAATGTTGCTATTCTTGAAAGCAAAATTATCTATTTTTGTCTGAGGTCTAATTTTCGTGATCATACTACCTTAAGGAAACGATTTTGCAGAACAACGCTTATTTCGTATCTCACATATTTTGGTGAAAAAAATCGAATTTTTTTAATATTAAAAATCAAAACATAAAATATACATCCTGTCGAGAAATTTCTTAATAAGAATGTGTAGACCTCATTTAGGCAAATAATTTTTCATCTGCACTTTTTTTATGTATCTCACATATTTTGTCTAAAAAATGGAATTATTGAATTTTAATCGTATTTTTTGGAATTGAAACGAAAAATATATGTTTTTTCATAAACTGTGTAAGACAAAACTTGTAGATCTTTTTGAAACGAACAACTTAGTATTCTAACGTTTTTTTCGTATTTCACATATTATTGTTAAAAAATTGAATTTTGGATTTTCAATAGATTATTTTTGAATTAAAAAAAAAAATATGCATATTATGAAAAAATGTTACAATTCAAATTTGTAGGTCTTTATGTAGAAAATAATATTGTATCATAACGTTTTTTCGTATCTCGTATAATTTAACTGAAAAATGGAATTTTGATATTGACTTTTTTCGAATTTGAACATGCTGTAACATTTCTAATTTTGATTTAATCAAAAAATATTATCAGGATAATTTTTAGAGATTTATGAGCACTATCTAAAACCAGTATTAAAATTTTTGATTTTTTCAAAAAATTATTTTCAAAAACACAAAAGTAGTGCTCAATCCCTCAATTTTGATTGCCAAAGCACAATTCAATCTAATAATTCTATCGAGAGTTATGCCGCACACGACCTACAGACAGACAGACAGACAGACAGAAATACAGACAGACATGCAGACAGACAGACAGACATTTTCGTAAAAACCCTTTTTTCGGACTCAGGGAGTCTCAAAACGTAAAGATTTGATGAAATTTTCGTGAGTCATTTTCGACATAAAACCAATACCTTCTCATTCATGATGAGAATGTAAAAAAATGTCACTAAACGTAACAACATCTGATCGAGTCATAGCTCCACTTAGAAATGTTTTGCCTCCACTAGGTAAATATTATACAGGGTAAGGCACATGAAGTGCTACAGAGCGATAGTACTCAAACTATGTATTTTTTTTCGATGAAATTTTTACCGATTTTAAGACGAATTCAGCGACCTACAACACAAGGTCATTCTAGTCACGCAAAGTATGAAAATAGTCGAATAATCGAAACATATCGGAATAATCACTTTCAAAGGATCCACTAACATTGGTTTGGGTCTACCTACAGAAGATGCTCGAAGTGATGACCCTCGACTTGTAAGCACTTGTTAATTCTCATTTTCCCAATAATGCATATTATGCCTATTCACATTTCCCGTATTTGCGAAGTTAGCTTCATCAGAAAAGAAGCACATGACTCAAAAATGAGACATTTGTGCGCATTTTTATACGAATCCAATTATAGAAATTGACGCGTTTTAGGAAATCATTGCCGTACAAATCCTGATGTAATGACATGGGATACAGATGGAACTTGTGTTGATGCAAGATTCTTACCACAGATCGCTGACTAATTCTACTCTTTTTTTCTATTTGCCTGCTGCTCGCATGTAGATTTAGTGCAGCAAAAGCTAAGATGGCAGCCGTATTATTTTCATTAACAATTGGTCGACGTTTGACTCGTGTTTATTTCACTGTACCGAAGCGACAGAAACGGTCAGCTAATCGCTTAAAAGCCATGTGCGATATTTGTTGCCTATCTGGATAACGAGCCGCTTATCAAAATATTCTTGAAAATCGTCCATTTTCGCGTTCCGATGTACTCACATTAGAAGGTAATGCGTGACTAACTGACATGTCAACAGAAAATGCTTCCTTTCTGTCGATGTCAACAATATATACCCTATCGTTGTGTATTATCATGGGTATCATAAGAAATGAAAAGATATGAAAATGATTTTCCGACTATTTTCATACTTTGCGTAACTAGAATGACTTTGTATTTTGATCGCTGAATTCGTCTTAAAATCGGTAATAATGTCATCGAAAAAAAAATACATGATTCCATTTTAAAAAGTGGAGTTGACCTTGACGTAGCTTCAGCGCCTCCACTGATAAAAAAAAGGGTGATCGAGTATGACGGACTTCTCGAACACTGAAAGTTTTGTCTGAAACATTTTTGGATATGACCAATAGTTTGAGTGCTATCGCTCTGTAACACTTTATGTGCCTCACCCTGTATAGTTCTATTATTTCTCTGCAGCCTCTGTAACAATGTATGTAATTTTTGGTAATTACTTTGAACTTGGTCTGGTTTAGATGAGTAATTTATTCTAGAAATTTATCACTTAATGCCAGTAAATTTTCCCGTTTGTCAATAAAATGACCAATTTTGAGAAGGTACCTCGATCATTGGTAGGAAATAATGAGATTTTTTTACTTTGTACATTACAGATAAGATACATACATACTCACTTGATTCGAAAAGATCTTTATTTCAAGCTTTGATTTAGGATTTAAAAATCTTTACTTGGGGTAAAAAAAATAAATAAATGAGATATACAATTTATTGTTATCAAATTCAATCAAATTAGATTTATTAATAATTAAACACAATTGTGCTCCGAAATATGTTGTCAACACAAACAACTCAGTTATAAATTAAAACGCGAGGGAGAAGTAATCGCTGCCATTAAAAATGGGGTGTAGTTGTTTGAACTTAACCATTGAATCCTTCTACAGGAATGAGCGAAATGGAATTTTGATCCCCTTTTAAAGACGAAGTAATTCTGTACGAAAATCTCTACAAGAGTAAATACGAGAGATGAAATGAGCTCTCTACCTTGGAGCATTAAGAAAAGTTCTTTGATTTACAGCTGACTCTTGGTTCAACTAAATTTGCCATTTTAGCGAGTTTTCAGAGTTTCTGTTCAGAGATAGTCACTTAGACTTAGACTTACACTTAGACTTAGCTATACAAATTAAGGGTCTGGACCGAATAACTCGCCCGACGCTCTAACATACCAGAACTGCTTATGGAGCTATCGTTGCTTGTGTTGGGTATATAGAATTCTATAAAGGATCCTATATGTTTTATCTATTAGTGTCACCTATAGTAAATGACATAGGAACCCGAACAGGTTCCAATATGAGATCCTATATAGATTCCTATGTCATTTACCTATGTAGAATCCTGTGAGTTTCGCGTCACAAAATCCTACGTTCATACCTATGAACTATACCTACGCTAAGACCTATGAACTTTACTTACGTAAAATCCTACAGTAGTACTTCAGCGCCTTCTTGTATTTATAATCTATCAAATAAGGATACTCACCCAATGATAATTATTTTCATTATTATGTCTATAATTTTAATTTGTAAAAAATGTATGAATTTTAATTAGTCTTCACAAGCGACTTTTTTTCTTCACAGGTGCCAACTATCAATCATGTACAAACGTCTAGGATCTTTCGAAGGTGCAGTTTGTAGATTAGAATGTATTGTAACGTCCTAAAGTTTACTTTGATAAATAATTCCTAGCTAAAAGTCTAGAGTCTATTGCCCTATCTACGTTCCTCCATTTATTGTTAAATGGTTAAGAATTTTTCCGGGTTGAGGACAAGCCAATGAATTTTATGAAAATTACTAAAGAACAATATTTATTAATTTTTAAACAGAACATAAAATAACCTTTCAAGGAAAATCGCTTGTCGAATGATATCGATAAAATCCTGGTGTAAGTTTTTCTAATATTCAATCATATTTCAACTTGATTGGGGAGATGCACGTATATTTATTTAAAAATGGTGAACTTGAATTTCATAGTGTGGGCGTTACTCACATCGTCTAAGAGTGTAGACTAGGCGCGTGCTAAGTGAATTAGATAAACTTAGTGGCAGAGATTAACTACATTGTATGTAATCATCAAAATATATAAAAATAATATTACATTGGAATTATTAATTATCCATTCATGTTCATTTATTGTTTATTGTTATCAATTTTGTTGATATTCAATAACAATAACAATATTTTGTCATTATAGTGTAAAAGTTACAATCAGTAATATAAATAATAGTTGAACAATTACATTAAATGTTACATTATAATCGATATAATATTCATTGTTAATAATTTATCGTGTTACAATCATAGTAATAATAATAGGCAAAATAACATTTGTTGTAAGACGTTAATCATGAATTATATTTTGCTCATTGTTTTAATTCGATATTATAATTAGTTGTGGTGATTGTTGTCACATACTCCACTCATTAAATCAATTTTTTTGTTTTTATTACAACGCAAACACATCATACATAAAACACACTATTTATATTACATTTATACACCAAAATTCTAAAATGCTTAGATTTTCATATTTTGTATATATATTTTATACTCTTGTCTATTGCATGATACATTTGTGCTCAAGACCCTTCTTATTCATTTCTATTTCTTTATTTCAGCTTCTATTCAATTTCACTTTCTTTTTCTATTATTCTTCTACAGAATTTACGCCCTTATAGCTCTAGAAGCCTTGCCTAAGTAAGTTACTGTAGACAACCTCATTCATCATCTTTTTTTCAACAATTTCAAAACGGTCGATCATAAAAATCGGCATCTTGTAATCGTCGCCCAGCTGTCGGGTTTTTCTTAATCCGAATTCAAACATTTTATGCCTTGAGGCGATAGTCTTATCGGTACCTTTTCTGAGGTACTCTTTCCAATTACCTGTGTATTTCCCCTACTCTTCCATGCCCTTATATCTATTTCACACTCTCTAGTTCACTCACTCTTTACACCCTCAATTTTTAATTTCAAAATTCAGTGAGTCTTGACCTTCCGTCCTGAGCACCTCACTACAGCTCGATTAAATAAACAGACATTATTCGCATATTGGACTTGCTTATTTTTCCTGTGCACGGAATCACTAAATAGTAATAACAATAATATTACCAATAAGAACAATTTCATAATTTAGATGAAATTAACCCATTAACGCCCAAAATCACAGACTTTTTAACTCATTTTTGGCCCTTGTTGACAAAGCGAAAAACGGAATATATCATGACCAAACCTTGTATACACAATGTTTTTGGATCTCCTCTTACGATTTATGAAGTCAAAATTACATTATCGTGCACTGGAAAACCAATATGGCGGATTTCATTAAAAAAAAGTACCGAAAATTTGAAATTTTTTTTTTATTCTTTTTTTTTTCAAATGGATAAAGCATATTAATCTATTTCAAACTATGGACAAAGGTGGACAACATAGTTGTAGTTTATGAAAAATATTTTTTGGTCCAGCTCCTTATGTTTTATCTTGTCCAAAATGTCGGAAAACTGGAAATTTTGAAAAATACGCGTTTTTTCATGACATTTCTAAGATAATTGGATAATACACGGGATTTTATTGATCAAACTGTCAAAGTTTGATTGACTAATAATGTACAGACCTCTTCTAGTATATGTAATAACCTGATTAATAGGCGAATTCAATATGGCGCTTGGAGAACTTGGGAAATACCGAGTTTTTTCAAGATTATCCTTGATGAAAATTCCTGAACCTTCATTAAATTCAATTTTCCTATGTTTCTTGGCACGTTATATGTAATTCCGGTGCCAGTGTTAGAAAATTCAAAATGGCGGAACCAATATGGCAGTCCGAATATTGAAGATTTAATAATATGCTAATGAAAAAAGTATTTTCGTATTTTATGTAAAATTTGTGATCAAAATTGTCTTTAGACATTTTTTAATTGAGATCGCTAATTGAGCGGAAAAAATTCGTAAAGTTCTGAATTTATATTTCACGATCTGAATATTCTCCAACGCTTGATGTTTGTGTTCGCTATGGTCTTCACGCAGGAAAACCCGTAGAACACCCTCCAGCTAATTTTTAACATTACATAATATCATACGCGGTTAGTGTAACTGTTCTCTTGAAATACATATGAAATGTTTAGAAACCTAACCTCCAAATTTAAATATATGATATTTCATCACGTGATATCAAAATCTCGTGACAGAGTTTGTTTCTATGTCCATTTGTTTCTTCATTTGTCTTCATTTATTTCATTGCTGCGTCACTTCTACCACTCGAGTTCCACTATTTTCGTTTCCCATAAGAGAAAATACTTTGAATCAGCATATATATCAATATCCGCGAGTGAAAATTTCAGCTGGATTAAAATCGCCTGAAATGTGTCTCCAATCATCTGGATTACTAAGTGCGCGAATTTCTTTTACTCTGTTCCAGACAAAAGCGCCCATTGCATGTGTGTCTCCAGAACGTGGGATTTTTCGGCCCCCATCACGTTCGTTATTTTTAGATTTCACGCTTTCGTTTATCGAGTCGAAATTGAGAATTGTATTTTTCTCGAGTACTTGCAAAAGAGGCGCGAAGCAGACGACGAATTTGAATTTACGAAGTATATAGTTCAAGAAATAACACTTTTCTTCAATTTCTTGAAGAAAGTCTGCATGAAATAAACATCAGTATGATCTTGGAAAATTTCATGAGGATTTCAACACTTCAAAAATAAACTTTCAGTGAAATTTAGTGACAATAAATGTATAAAATTTGAATCAATATATAATTTTCCATTCAAATTTATATACTTCTTACTAATTTTGTACATTTAACAATTTTTCAATTAGAACAATATTTTCTATCGAGATAAAATGAACATACAATTCAAGTTCATAATTTATATTTTCAGTTATATGTTAGAAATATTTTCATCTCACATTTTTGTAGCCTAAGCACAAACTTTTCATTCCAAAACTTTAAATCTCTACGGAAATGGAAAATTGTCTAATAGCAGTAGATAAATTAAAAAGCTAAAATATGTGTTTATTGGTATTTCCATATTAACATATAAATATCAATCAACTTTAAATTTTACATAAAAATGTTCGCTCGAAGTGTTCAAATCTTGTTACAATTTGACAAGATTTTATGGAGGAGTGCAATCTTTTGGATGAAATATTTTGTAGTTCTTAATTTGTCTGTCCGTCTGAAATCGTAGTAAGATTTGAACAGTAAACAACAAATTTTCCAACAGAATTCAGGATCAATAATAATTGATTCAGGAAATACTTCAACTCTGTAGAGCATTTTTGTATTTCGAATTCAAAATGTGTGCTTAAGCCTCAAAAAAGTAAGCTGAAAATGTAGATATAAAACTAATTATGTCATGTTTATGTCTTCTTAATGGAAAATACTTTGCATATAATTCTCTAATTCGATATTTTTTTAATGTATGAACATTCAAGAAATTGATAAATATTCCATCTTTTTATAGGAACTAAAAATTTCCGGATAATGCTTTGATTGAGAAAGCTAAAAATTTGTCAAATATTGATATAAATTGCAATTTTACAATTGCATTATTTTTCAAATATTTTAACATCTCTTCAATCTTGATAATTCTTACAGAAGTTTATTTCAGGTGAGTGACTTTTTCTTTTTCTAATGAAAGATTTCGTAATTCTAAATTCGGCCCAATTCGTAACATTGTAAAAAGATTTTAAAACTTCATAAAAAAATGTTTCTGTTTTATTCGAATTCAATAAATATACAATGTTTGGAATCGAAATATTAAGTAAATGATTTTTAATTTCTGGGAATAAACTGCTTTAATAAGACAATCTTTCTTCTTTGTGAGAAATCTCAATTTTAAAATTAAAATTCTACGCATAGGATACAAAAACATAATATGAAAATACTTTTATTACAGAATTTTGAAATATACAAGTTGACCAATTTTTAATCGAGTAAATCGGCAACTTTAAGCAAAAAATTATGTTAAAAATATTTTATCAAAAAAAAAAAAATCAAATTAAATTACGGTTTAAAATCCACATTCATAGATTGATGGTAAAAGCAGTTTAAAGTTTTTTAATCTTACGTTTTAGTGACGTATGCACAGACTTTTAATCAGATAAATGAAATGCTTTATAGAAAGTCAAAATTTTCTTATTACTGCACTTAATCAAATTTATAAAGTAAAAATATTTTTTAATTGATGCTTTCACTCAATTCTTTAAACATTCATTAATTGAAAATTGTACTCAAAATTTAATCTTGCAGCGTTCCAATATTCCCACAATGTTACAAAATCTTATTAATCATTATTTTAGTCGAATTATTTTCAAAATATTTAAAAAATAAATGTAAATATTTTGATTAAATACTCTGTCAAATTTTGCATTTGACTGATCTTGCAAAATTGTTGAAAGTTTTGAATACCGATAGAAGAAACTTTAAATGAAATTTTATATCCATAAATGCTTAAAGTTCTGTTTAGAAATATCAACTACAACATTCTCAAATTTTATAAATAAACTACTAAATCCCAAATATTCTGAAATAAAACTCCTTTCCACACCACCACGGAGGTAGAGTTTACTAGTAATAGTTCAATAAATTTTATGTACACTTTCAAGGCACATCGTTTTTCCTTTTGCAAAAATTTTTAAAACTTCTAATTTTTCAAGTAATTGGGAGAAGTACATTTAAAAAAAAAATTGTTTTCTCTACTTCCACTCGCGCTAGCTTAACAAATTTTCAGAACTTTACGATTTTATTAATATTGTATTAAGTGTCTACGTTTTCTGAAACTATCTACAGGAGAAAAATTTTAATACTTTAGTAAAGAAAGTTTTCTGAAAACTTGTAGCACAATCAGATTAATAGCCAAAAAGTTACCAATGTTTTAAATCGCAAACGAACGGTATAAAGGTCAAATTGGAGACGAAAACAAATAATAATAGCAACCTTCTTTTGTTTTCTTCTAAGATATACTTGATTCTCGCTTTATGCGTTATTTGAGAAGACAAGAGTGTGGATTCTTCATATTTTTATCGTAATTCCTTATTGAAAACGGCAAAAGTAAGAATATTATATTATTATTTGGTGATACGTGAGTGCTCTTACGTACGTTATTGTTTGATGCTTGTGGGTAAGTTTATTTTGTGAAACTTAATTTGTGTGCAGATTACAAATTATTCACATTCGCTCAATTTTATCGACTTTTCAGCTTATTAATTCTTTTCAAATAATTCTGTTTTCCTTCGTCGTATAATTTATTGTTCACAATGAGTAATCCGGTTGACCCAAATTCGAGTGTTTTGAAGGACAGCCAGGTTCAAACGAAGGTTGACCACCGTTTGAACTCTGGTTCAAACGAATGTCAACCCGCTAGAAAAGTCATGAAAAATGCAAAAAACTTTCAGTTGGGATGGTTTGAGGAATTTCCGTCGTGGAGAGAGTGGGTGGTTACATTAGCAGATGAAACAAGATTTCATTGCAAAATTTGCAATAAAACGTTGCTATGTGTCAAATCGGAAATTGAAAAGCATGAAGCATCTTTATCACACAGAAAGAAGCAAGAGTTTTCAAATAAATTAGAATGTTATGGAGTAGTAAGTGAAAATTATTTTAATGTAACTGCCAATTCTTACAGTGTTGAACCTTGTGTAGCAAGTTCTTCTGCTTAAGAATTCACAAATTCCACGATTCCGGAAAGTGTTACTTTCAAACAGAAAGTACAAGAAGCAGAGATTAGGATTAGTACATTTTTCGTAGAGCATAATTTACCATTCGCGATTTCATCAGAATTGATAGGACTTTTCCAAGATATGGAACCTTCGGTTTTAAAAGACGTTAGATTGAGCCACACTAAAATGGTCCTAGTTGTATATAACGTCGTATGTGCTGCTGAAACTGATCGCATGGCAAATATTTTGCGTAAGCAATCGTTTTCAGTGTACGAAGACGAAACGACCGACAGGACTCTAGAAAAGTGGCTGTCATTAATGGTTCGATATGTGGAGCCAACGACATTTTCTGTCAGGGTGGAATTGCTCCAGCTTATTAATGTAAATGCTTCGGATTGTTCTGCCTCTAAAATTTTTGATGCGTTCGAAAAAGCATTGTCCGGGCAGAAAATCCCTTTATCTAATATCTGTGCTTTAGCTTGTGATAATGCACAGGTGATGGTCGGCAATAGGTCCTCATTTAAAACAAAATTAAAGGAAAAAAGTCCCCGTTTAATTGTTTTCCCGTGTGTCTCGCATTCGTCAGCAATTGTAGCAAAATATGCTTGTGCCACAATCCCAGATGTAGAGGATTTAATCAAAGATTTGCCAGCTTTTCTTAATGCTAGCTCCAAGCGAACGGCTATTTTTCGATCGATTGTTTTGGAATTAGGAAATGACTATCAAAAAATTCCTAGTCATTCTGAAACTCGCTGGCTTGTCCGCTATCGATGCATAGATATTATAATAAAGAATTGGGAAGTTATTCTTCAGTATCTTATGGTCCTCGTATCTGAGAAGGTAGAGAAGGCCAAAGACTTGTTAGGAAAAATGCAGAATCCTTTGACACTCGCATATTTCCTATTCTTGAAATTTACTTTGAATAGGTTCAACGTATACAATGCGAAATTTCAAAGTCGCGAAACAATGGTTCAGGAACTCCAGCCAAACTCGGTTAAATTCTTCGTATGGATTCTTAGCAGTTATTTGAAAGAGGGTCTTCTTCAACCGAATTTATTCTTTCAAATCATTAGAAATGTTAACTTTGCAGATCCTAGTAATCAAAAGCCGCTTCAAGACATTGACGTTGGTAAGGAAACGCGAGAATATTTCCAGCAGCAACTTACAAACAAGAAGTTGCAAATAGTAGAAGTTGATCTATTTCTTCGTAATTGCTTGAAATTTTATGTCACAGCAAGCGAAGAAATTCGCAATCGACTTCCTTTTGATGACATCTTTTTGTCTTGCGTTGCTGTTTTCCGGCCTCAAGTAGCTTTCTATGCTGATCGAAGCGAAACTTTTCCTAGGGTCTGGAAAGTTTGTCAAGATTTAGGGTCGTTTGATAGAATAGGTGTACAAAAAGAGTGGGATTCTTTACTCAAAATCAGACAGGAACTCAAAGAAAAGTGGTTGAATTTATCTTTTGACGAAATGTGGTCTAGTATCGGTGTATCTTCGACGAGTACAGGAGAAAAACTTTTTCCAAATTTGACCTCAGTATTGAATCATGTTCGGAGTCTTCCTCATTCAAATGCTGAGGCGGAGCGAGGTTTCTCCATGCTCACGGACGCGAAAACTCCCAAAAGAAATCGCTTAGGAAACAGGACGGTCAACTCAATTTGTGTTACTCGATCAGCCCTAAAGGCGAGAGCTGAAACAGCCAGAACAACGAGCATCACTTCGAAGCATTTGCAATTAATGACCGAAAATCTATATGAGATGGCAGAAAGTGATAGGGAAAGTGGTTTGTCGCTCTTCGCTCACGAAGGAGAGGATTAATTCTAATGGCCAAGGCATGGCGTTAATCAATTTCAAACCCCTTTCTTACTCACAATATAATGACATTTTATTTCTTATATCAGAGATACGTTCTTTATTCCTTTCTTCGCGTGCCTCGGGTATGGAAATTGTTTAGTTTTAATTATTATTTTGTGAGTAAGAAAACATACTGAAATTGAGTAATATCACGCTTTGCGCATAAGTGAGAGGCAAGGGGACTCACAATAATCAAGCACCCCAAATCATCCCGAATTAATCAAACTTCTTCATTATTTGATTTAAAACAAAACATTTTTGTTCGACGTATACTGGCATTTGATAGAGGCAAGCCTGAAGTACGGGCTACATTTGTAGCGTTTTTTACCACTTTGCTTCATTTTTTTCCTTTTTTCTTTTTGCTTGAAAGCAAAAACCCTTTTCGTTTCGTAGGACGTGGACTAGGCCTACAGGGGATACCACGTAAAAAAAACGAGCCTTAAACTCTACCTCCGTGGTGGTGTGGAAAGGAGTTTTATTTCAGAATATTTGGGATTCTCTAAGAATGAACCAGCTTTTTTATTTTAATATTTCAAATGTGTTTTCTTTCTTTTATGTTTAAGGCAAAAACTAGATCTAAAAAAAGCAAAAAAACCTATTTCTCTAATTGCGTCCAAGATTAGAGTAGAATCTATGCAACCGATTGTTAAAGGTTTTAAAAGTTTTCGCTTTAATTTAAAAAGCAAGTCTTCATAGTATTTTACTAAATAATGAAAGTATGTCTACAATTGTTTTCTTGAATCCTACCCACAGGTCAAACATGGTGCAAAAATGTCGAAGACTAAGAAAAATGTCTTAGTACTTTGAAGAAGTTTTTCTAAATCGATATGTATCATATTCCAATAATATTTAGGAATATTTATTAAAATATTCATCTTCTAAATTTGTTTGATTAATGTACAGAGTACACTTTATATTTGAAATTTGTATACACTCTAAATCTGAATCAGTCAAATTTCACTGATAATCAGTAGATTTTGACTGATTCATATTTGAAATTTGTACAGTTTTTTAAAAAATCCGAAACTTTTTGAATTTAGTAGTTTATTTATAAAATTTGAGAATGTTGTAGTTGATATTTCTAAACAGAACTTTAAGCATTTATGGATATAAAATTTCATTTAAAGTTTCTTCTATCGGTATTCAAAACTTTCAACAATTTTGCAAGATCAGTCAAATGCAAAATTTGACAGAGTATTTAATCAAAATATTTACATTTATTTTTTAAATATTTTGAAAATAATTCGACTAAAATAATGATTAATAAGATTTTGTAACATTGTGGGAATATTGGAACGCTGCAAGATTAAATTTTGAGTACAATTTTCAATTAATGAATGTTTAAAGAATTGAGTGAAAGCATCAATTAAAAAATATTTTTACTTTATAAATTTGATTAAGTGCAGTAATAAGAAAATTTTGACTTTCTATAAAGCATTTCATTTATCTGATTAAAAGTCTGTGCATACGTCACTAAAACGTAAGATTAAAAAACTTTAAACTGCTTTTACCATCAATCTATGAATGTGGATTTTAAACCGTAATTTAATGTGTCTTATTTTTTTTTGATAAAATATTTTTAACATAATTTTTTGCTTAAAGTAGCCGATTTACTCGATTAAAAATTGATCAACTTGTATATTTCAAAATTCTGTAATAAAAGTATTTTCATATTATGTTTTTGTATCCTATGCGTAGAATTTTAATTTTAAAATTGAGATTTCTCACAAAGAAGAAAGATTGTCTTATTAAAGCAGTTTATTCCCAGAAATTAAAAATCATTTACTTAATATTTCGATTCCAAACATTGAATAATTATTGACTTTGAATAAAACAGAAAAAAAATTTTTATGAAGTTTTAAAATCTTTTTACAATGTTACGAATTGGGCCGAATTTAGAATTACGAAATCTTTCATTAGAAAAAGAAAAAGTCACTCACATGAAATAAACTTCTGTAAGAATTATCAAGATTGAAGAGATGTTAAAATATTTGAAAAATAATGCAATTGTAAAATTGCAATTTATATCAATATTTGACAAATTTTTAGCTTTCTCAATCAAAGCATTATCCGGAAATTTTTAGTTCCTATAAAAAGATGGAATATTTATCAATTTCTTGAATGTTCATACATTAAAAAAATATCGAATTAGAGAATTATATGCAAAGTATTTTCCATTAAGAAGACATAAACATGACATAATTAGTTTTATATCTACATTTTCAGCTTACTTTTTTGTGGCTTAAGCACACATTTTGAATTCGAAATACAAAAATGCTCTACAGAGTTGAAGTATTTCCTGAATCAATTATTATTGATCCTGAATTCTATTGGAAAATTTGTTGTTTACTGTTCAAATCTTACTACGATTTCAGACGGACAGACAAATTAAGAACTACAAAATATTTCATCCAAAAGATTGCACTCCTCCATAAAATCTTGTCAAATTGTAACAAGATTTGAACACTTCGAACGAACATTTTTATGTAAAATTTAAAGTTGATTGATATTTATATGTTAATATGGAAATACCAATAAACACATATTTTAGCTTTTTAATTTATCTACTGCTATTAGACAATTTTCCATTTCCGTAGAGATTTTAAGTTTTGGAATGAAAAGTTTGTGCTTAGGCTACAAAAATGTGAGATGAAAATATTTCTAACATATAACTGAAAATATAAATTATGAACTTGAATTTTATGTTCATTTTATCTCGATAGAAAATATTGTTCTAATTGAAAAATTGTTAAATGTACAAAATTAGTAAGAAGTATATAAATTTGAATGGAAAATTATATATTGATTCAAATTTTATACATTTATTGTCACTAAATTTCACTGAAAGTTTATTTTTGAAGTGTTGAAATCCTCATGAAATTTTCCAAGATCATACTGATGTTTATTTCATGCAGACTTTCTTCAAGAAATTGAAGAAAAGTGTTATTTCTTGAACTATATACTTCGTAAATTCAAATTCGTCGTCTGCTTCGCGCCTCTTTTGCAAGTACTCGAGAAAAATACAATTCTTAATTTCGACTCGATAAACGAAAGCGTGAAATCTAAAAATAACTTGAAAACTCAAGCATTGTAACGAAGTCCGTCTTCGTGCACCTTCGGCTTTACACGAAGCTGGTGACCGCAACGTGTAGCAGAGCTGACACACTGACACGCCACGTTTGCATGTATTTCTCCCAAATGGGAACGTGGTGGGGGCCGAAAAATCCCACGTTCTGGAGACACTGTTGAATGTCGCGTTCTATCCATGCTAACAGGGTAGTCGAATCTGACCAATAATATATTTTATCTGACTCTCAAGTCAACGATTGAACTACTGTCATCACGAGTCTTGTAGCTATGGTTGCTGCCATTAACTTTAGTCTTGGGATGGTCGTCTTTTTAGGAGCCATACCCGACCTAGCGTTTAAGTGTGATCGACAAAGTATTTTCAAATTCAACATGCGCGAAAATCACTCCTGCGTATGCCATTTCACTCGCGTCCCCAAAAACATGTAATGTAATTCTACCTTTTCCCAATTTTCGCTGAATTTCCAACTTTTTCAGAGAGGGTAAATCAGCCATCCAGACAATAAAATTCTTTCTCTTTTAACCCTAAGTTTTGATGTCCCAATTTACTCCTTCTTCACATAAGGATTGAAGAATCGGCTTCGGCTGTAGAGAGACCGGACATGTTATTCCGATAGGTTCAAAACTTTTATAACTAATGGGTAATTTATTACGTTTAGTAATCGACGTCGAAAAATCAATTTCCAAAACTGTCGGATTAATCGTTATTACATCCTTTCGTTTATTCCATAAAACTCCGAGAACCCTAGTGGTTTTATTCCCAAGCAAGTCTTTGAAGATCTCCCAGCCGCGAAGCTCGAAACCACCCGATCTCATCACTGTATCGGATTCACGAATAAACAAATTCAATTCTTCCTCTGAGTCTACACTTGTCACACACTTATCTACGTAAATAGCACGCCATAACCTACCAACGTATACTCGGCTGCGGTGTTTCCATATACTACATGATCACTCAGTATCATGATTTTTGTAACATTTATTTCCATTTCCATTGATTTACAAGTACTCTTCTAACAATATTGTAAGCTAAAAATTTTTTTTAGATATTTTTCTCACTATTATAAAAGATTTAATCGATATTCAACCGTTAATAAATGTGTGGTGGTTAATTGAAAACAATGAAAAGGTAGTTGTCCATAAGAGCACATGTTAAAAGACGGAAAATATTTATTAAAATATCTTAGCTCACAGGTACCCTGGAGTCTTGAAAATTTGACTGATTCATTTTACGCATTTAAATAACTATTTTTCAAGTTTCATCCTTTTCCGACCGTTAATTCGTTTCACGTTATAACCTCCTTAAATGCAGCTCGATAATAGCCGACAAAAGAAAAGTGCTGCAGGCTAGGCCAAACACTACGCGTCAGTGGCAGAAAGTATCCACTTCTCCCTCTTTCATCGAAAGAAAGCGTAAGTAATCTCGATCATCTTTATGTACTACAATTTGTAAAGAGGCCCCTTTTATATTCGATATGACCTCAATATTATATTTACGAAATCCAAAAGGCTAGCCATCCTTTCACAGTGCTATCGAATTTAGGCATGTTGAGTTTCGAAAAACTCGTGTTTCTTCAAATTTTGGCCGAAGATAGCGGCTGCATAGCAACAGCATTCGGTGCAGTCGATAATGTATCCATTATGAGTCTTGCTTACGTATCATCGTTTTCCAATTCTTGATAGATTTCGTCCTCCGTTACATCCACTTCCAAAAGGGCTGTATTAAATTTCCCATGTACGTGATCCAGCTCGGCCATCTTTGTTTCGAGTAACTGGAAGGTGATGGGTTTTCCTGCTGTCGAAGCATTTACCCAGTCCATCTTGAGCATGAAATTTGTATAAGCTTTCGAAAAACTTGTTCTAGTCACTCTACGCTGCTTCTCGAGGGCTTCGATAATGCTACTTACAACTTAATCCGAGAATGAACACTTTCACGCCACCAGTCCTCTCACGGTCGCCAGTAATTTTAAGTAATGCCAAGGACTGGATAAAATGAACGAATACACTTTTCTTTGTTTTACGAATGATTGTCTTGATTGGAATAAGCCTGCCTTTCTTTAAATTTTGGTACCTCTACTATTAGTAGTATTTCTACTACATCAACTGCTCTTGGTGCGTTGTCTCGCGAGACTGCACAGTGGGCCCACTCATATAGGAGAAAAGGGGAACGAATTATAATGTCTGCTATCAACAAGTGGTGGCGCTATTGTCGCTACCGCTGTTATTTTTAAACTGTTGTAACCATAGCAACCATATCATTGCAAGTTGAAATAATACAGCCGATGCTCATTTTACTCAACTACCGTTCGAAGTACCTCAAGCGTCGGTGATATATTTATACATTTCAGGTTAACCCACTGACGCATTGTGATACCCTGTCGTCGACAACGTTCTACTCAACTCCTTACTATTCCCTATGTATCGCTTATTGATATTCACTTTGGGTGAATTAGATATTTATCAAATTCATTTTACCCGACTAGGATTTAATAAATGTTCAAATGTCCTTAAGTCTCAAGTTTAATCGACAGAGTTGAGTAAAATTACTTCAACTATTTATCTCCGTGTAATAGTACAGTATTTAACTTTCCATCGTGATTCATATTTAAAAATTCTTGTTGTATTTTTATTCTTTCACAAATTATTTTCAACTTTAAATCATTTAAATTTATGAAATGGATTTCATATAATATATTTCAAAATTTTGCGCTCTTTAGAATACATCGGGTTGGGGGGACGGGGGTTTCGTTTGCATTGATATTAGTTATTGCTATCAAAACTTGGCGGCGCTGATTCTCATTTTCACATTTTTAAGTACCCTCCTATAATACATGGTAGTGGCCGCACTGTGCGAGACTGCCCATCGCCTTTCCCCTTACAGAGGATGCCGATCCCACTCAAACGCGACACAAAACGTCTTGTGATATCGCTAGTGTCCCCTTACACCTAACAATTAAAATGTATTTGTATGTGGATTCACTCTCGTCAATAAAAAAGTTCAAATTTCCAACACTTGATATGAAGTTGAACATGAAAATTTAAAGTATATTATGTGCCTAGGCGCATAATGAGGGTTATTACGCGACAAGCGTCAATGCTTGCAGGATATCGATGAATAAGAAGATTACGCTCCGCTGTATGGTTATGGGCACATCCGCAGTTCAATTTTTACATAACATTCATCATCCTCCCCTGGTCGACGCGAACAGCCAAGTCCGCCCAAGATGCAGGACCGTGGGTGTAAGCCCCTATGCGATTTCTACTGGCCCCCATTGTTGCCGCGCTCTGCACGCCCATCGAGCTCCCTCGTCTTCATCACCAGGGTGACCAATGACTCGATAAGCATCCATATCTGTTCAGACTGGAGCATGAGAGAGACCATCGTGTCAGGAGTGAGTTGTGCGCCCACTGCCCGACCGACAGCCTCCCTTTCCGCGCCCCACCTGGCACAGACAAAGAGTCTGTGCTCTGCATTTTCCACAAGGGAACGGCAGTAGCGGCACGACTCATCGTCTCTTTTCTTGAAGCGTTTCAGGTAAGCATTAAAGCAACCATGGCCCGAAAGCGCTTGCGCCAGGTAAAAGCCGACTTGACCGTGCTTTCTATCCAGCCAGGTGGCTAGCTCCGGGATCAGACGGTTTGTCCATCTTCCGGTTTGGTCACCATGCCATCTCGTCTGCCATTTCTCGACGAGTCTGCGCCTTCCATCCTTGCGGATGGCCTCCTTCGCGCGAGCGATTTCCTGCAGGTCGGCGCAGGTAAGCTCCTTGCGAAGCTGAAAGGTCTCCTGCCTTTCCTCCGCCAATAAATCTATTGGCGGAACGCTCGCCAGGACCAGCACAGCACTCGTCGACACAGTTCGGTATGCTGAGACAATTCTCATCACCACACCTCTCTGTGCCGAGAACATCTTCTTCAGGATAGCATGGTTGTTAAGGGAACTTGTCCAGATCAGTGCTGCATAGAGCAGCTTTGAATTTACCACGCACGCCACCAGCCTTCTCTTAGCTTCTTTAGGACCACCAATGTTGGGCATGAGCCGAGTCAGGGCGGCCCCACATTGGATGGCTTTAGCAGTCGCGATCTGCAGGTGTTCGCCGAAGCTAAGCCTTCGATCCAGCTGCACACCCAGGTACTTAATGCTCTTTTTCCACTTGATTTCATGTTCCCCGAGAACGATCTTCGGGTATTTGAAGGATCTCCTGTCTATGACCAGCAAAGCCTCGGTCTTTTCAGGGGCCATTTTCAGGCATCTGCTATCTAACCAACGCTTTGCCCGCCACAGACTATCATTGATCCTCAGCTCCAGGATTTTGACGTCGTCAGCGGCGCACACGACAAGTGCGTCATCCGCGAAGCCGATGATGCTCGTTCCAGCTGGCAGGTCTATGCGCAGGAAATCGTCGTACATGACGTTCCAAACGAGTGAACCTACCCGCGACCCTTGAGGGGCGCCACATGTCATCTCTTCCTTGAGAGACCATTTGTCGCCCTCGTATATCACCCACCTGTCGCTCAGATAGTCATCTATCATCCGCAACAGGTAGTCTGGAACCTTTTTCCGCACCATCGCCTCGATGCAGATGTTCCATCTCGCGGTATTGAACGCATTGCGTATGTCAATGCTGATCAACGCGCAGAATCCCTTACGCTTACCGGTTCTTCTTCTTGCTTTAGTGGCGATGTCCACCACTGCCTGGATGGCGTCAACTGTGGACCTGCCTTTCCGAAAGCCGAACTATGTCCCCTATCGACAGTCGCGCGCTCCTGAAAAGTTAACATAAATATGCTTTTCATTTACTGCATCTCCCGTCCTCTTGCTAAAACTTTGCCTTCGTCGCCACGCGGGAGTTACCTTAAGGTACAATTGGGAATGGCGGTCGTGACGTCATAGAAGATAAATGATGAGGAGAGTAGGTCGCTCTCCTCGTGAAACTTTTAGGTGAGGATTACTCGAAAACCTGACGTGATGGAGCAATTTCGAGCCTGGATTCGGTTTCTACGCCAAAAATTACTTTGTAAATGACTATCGGTATTTCAAAAAACTGAAAATGCCAACCGATTCTACGAGAAATAATAAGTCGAAAACCTCCATACCATTTTTATATCCGATTCTATTTTGTTAGTGTATTATCGTTATAAACAATGACATCCCGAGGGGAGATGCTGTACTCCGTTCTACCCCAAGCCGAATCTACTTTAGATAGCACCAAACTAACTATTGTATCACTGTCCAAATAAAAATAAAATGTACTCGTGTTTTTTCTTTCTGCGATTCCAATTCTTTATGCGAAATTATTTAACCAAATTAACAAAAATTTTGCAATTCCAAAAAACTCTTAATGCCAATCGATTCTACCAGAAAAAACACGGGTAAAATTTTTTTTCATTTGGACAGTGAAAATTAAAAGTTCCCCTTTTGTATCGGTTTTTCCCAAGCAATTGATTTAGCAACAATTTCCGTGAATTCAACTGTTCAACTCTAACTTCAATGTTATTAGCTCAAATTCTTCTAGACATGACGTGCAACGTTCAGACACTGCTTTACGCAAAAGATTAATTTGTTCATATCTAGTATCGATGTTTTTTGTGTCGACGGATGAAATAAGTTGCCAAGTATTATGATAGATTTTTGCGGTATCAAGGTTTTCAATATATATATAGTAGAGTTGTCTGGAGATCTTAGGGTGATATTTGCAGAAGTGATGTAGAGAAGTTCATTTTAGAAAGGGTAAAATGAACTTTTGAGTTTATTGGTAATAGGGCTTCAATCTATTAGCGTGCACAGTGTGGTGTTTATTATTGTATAATATTTCGTAATCAGAAGGGCGGACATATTTGCATATCGTATAGGGCCCCAGCCATACAGTTTCCATTATGGATTTTTTGCTGTCATTATGTAGTAGCACTAAATCTCCCAGTTCAAAAAGAGGGTTGCTGATGATAATATTGACATGTTGTTGCTTTTTTTACCGTTCTTGTGTTTTCTGAATCGCACTATCTCCTTTTTCCAAATTTTCATTATCAGCCATGTATGTCTTAAGCAGGTATTTAATCGTTCCACGAGTTCTCTCGAGGGCTCCGTTATTTTATGCATGGAAAGCAGTTTTTTTATGTGCTTGATTCTGAAAAGGTTTTCAAAATTCTGAACCAATTCTGATACAAAGTTTGCTCCTTGATTAGTTAAAATGTGCTTTGGAGAAGAAAATATGTAGATATAGGATCTAGCAGGTTGATCAATATACTTTCGCTCGTTGTTTCCTTCAATGCTACGAGAATTATATATTTCTTGAGCACGTCTTGAATAGATAAGATATATTTGTTTCCCGACATCGTTTCCGGTAGTGGTACAACAATGTCCATGGCTATCTTATTATTTGGCTGTGTAGGCATTTCTGAATTACTACTTCAACTTTGGGCCGCATTCGAGTTACCTTTTCTAATTGGCATACATAGCTTACATTTTTTAACGAAGTCAATTGCATCTCTTTCCATATTTTCCCACAATGTGTGTTCACGTAGCTTTTTAATGGTCTTATTCTCTACAAGGTGACCAGTTGCCACAATTCCATGTGCTTCTCTCAGCAAATTTTGTTTTTCTTCTTTGTTTAATTGTTTATTGGGTCGTTCGCAGAGGAAAGAAGTATGTTCATAAAATTTGATCTATGGTAGATATAATTTAGCATATCTGCTATGCGTACTCGCTCTGTTACAGTAATTAAGGGATCCTCCATGTAAAATTTAAACATACTCCAAGTTTTGTTTCTGGTCAAATCTTTGATTTTGATGTAGACAAGTTTCACCCATTTCTCTTCGTCATAGTATGGTAACTGGATTCTTAACATCGAAAAGATATTTTATTTTGTAATTTCAATCCTATTCTTCCCATTAGTTGTAGGTTTAACTTTTAGCTTTCTGGACATACGATTTCTTTTCCATTTTGTGTATTCCTGGTGAATTTCCTTTTTATCCTTCGGTGCTTGATTTCTCAATCTTTCGGAAATTGGTTTATTATCTTCGTCTGATGTTAGTTTTTCCGTATCGTCGATTTCTGGGTTGTCAATTTTTTGGCTATTTTCTGGGTTCTCTTGAGGTTCTCCTGAAAGATCTTTGTCTTGAATAGGGTAGATCCTACAAAGCGCGTCGACTGCGAGATTTTCTTTCCCATTTTTGTAAACAATGTAGTAATAATATCCTTCCATTCTTAATCTCCACCTCATTAACTCCGAGGAAGGATCTTTAACGTTGAAAAGCCACGTTAGAGCCTGATGGTTTGTCTGTATGATGAATTTACGTCCGAGAAGATATTGTCGGAGTCGTTTAACTGTCCAAATGATCGCTAAAAGTTCCTTTTCACTAGTATCGTAATTTAACTCGGCTTTATTTAATGTTCTTGATATGTAGCAAACCTCTTGGACCTCTTGGGATAGAATTGTCCCTAGTCCAACATTTCTTGCGTCGGTGGTTAGTGTAAACATTTGCTTGTAATCTGGATATCTTAAGACAGGTGCTGAGCAGAGAACATTTTTTAGTTTTTGGAAAGTTTCTTCGCACGGATGTGTCCAGTTGAAAGATGTATTTTTCTTTGTAAATGAGGTTAATAGTTTAGCTAATGTTGAGAAGTTTTTAATAAATTTCTTATAGTATCCAGCTAGTCCTAGGAAAGACATGCCATCTTTTTGTTTATCAGGCCTTTTGAAATTCTGAACGGCAGATAATTTGTTTGGGTTTGGTTTTATCCCGTTTTCTGTAATTACATGTCTTAAGTATTCGAGTTCTGGTCAGAGGAACTCGCATTTATCAGGTTGTAACTTTAACCCCAACGCTCGTAATTTTTCTAATAATATAACTAGGTTTTCGTTATGTTCCTGAATTATATTTCCAAAAGAAACAATATCATCTAGATAAGCAAAGCATATTTTCCTAAACAGATCTTTAAACTCAGATTTCATCCAATCGTGCTACAACGAGTACAGATGAAACTTTGAGAAGGTTTATAATTTTATTGACGATGGCAGTGTTCTGGAGCACCGGCAGTATATCAACGTTCCCTAGATACTGAAATAGATAATCAAGAGATCAACCTATCGTTGTAAAGAGTATCCAACTTCTAGGCTCAAATCGAGATAACTAATTTAGTTCTCCTTTCACAATTTAATTTATTTTCCTTATTAATTAATTGCGCCTACTTTGATTTTCCTCTCAGAGTCCCTTTCACTGCTTTTCGAGTTGGATGTCTTTGTGGAGAATTAATCACCGTTCCTTATGGCAGCGGAAGAAGGGCTGGTGATGACTCAACCAGCTAGGTCCCTGCAGTTTTTCTTCCTTCTTTTTCTGAGGGTGTTACCCCTTTATGTTGCGCGCCTCGAGGATTTACAGCTGTATGTTGCTTACCCCAATTTTTACTTAAAGATAAATTATTGAACAATAGCTCAGAGGCAATCTACTTATTGCATGTCTATGTTCTCACTTCGAATGTAAGTTGTGGTCGATTGCCTAAGATTCCAATTCCTTAGAAATGGTTCTTATGAATACTTGTTTAGAGCGACGTATCGATCAAAAGTGTTCTGGAAAAGATCTACAAAATTATGTCACGGTCTGAATAAAAGTCACTTTATTAATATTTAATTGTGTAAAAGATCCGTAGATCAGGACAGATCTTTATTTTTTGTCAGATACAAGTTGATACCGTAGCAGTCAAACAAGGAATGAATGTCGGTCCCGAACCCTGTAGCTGTGGTCCCCCAAGGTGCATACATGTAAATCCTTATCAGAAGGTAAGGGGAGATTAGAACTATTCTCAGACTTGTAAGATCAGAATTTCTACGGTAAAATATCTGACCTATGAATTCCAGCTTCACATACTCTAGTGCACGGAAAAAAGTTCTTTGAAGTTTAGAGAACTATTTCTATATTTGCGGATAAAGAGGATAGTTCAATAAAAGTTAAATAGTAGATTGTGTAGCTAGGGGCTGAGGCACTGATTTGGGGCGAGGACCGACATTTTCAGGCCGAGTCGTAACCAAAAACGCGCCCGAGGTGGAGACAAATATGAGTTGAGTTCCAAAAACGGCCCAGCTCCGTAGCAGACATAATATTTTTTGTAAAATGCGCACTGAAAAGGTACTTCAGCACCTAAAAGCAGCTTTGAGGGGTTACATTTGCAATACGGCGCACCATGCGCATATGATTGAATGCAGATAAGTGGGTGAGAAAGAGACCACGTAGTCAACACGGTCGATATGTTTAAGCACTTTTGATCGATTTGCTCTCTCTTGGTCCTGAAAGAGAAAGAAAATACAATTTCTAATTATGTACACTAGCGCTATGTACACGAGTACTGTGAAATTACTAGAACCAATAAACGAGTATTTCCATTATTACTTACAAAGTTCAGTCTTTTTTTATGCAGACTGGCACATTTTCGTATTAATTGCAATACTCGAATAACTATACCATACACCATCTCAAACACATTAGTCGCGTGTCAACGTCGTGCATTGGGAAAATATAAACCATATTATCCGAACGCTTTTGAAGACTCTTGTTCACTAATTCATATCTTGTAAAATTATGTAAATAAAAAATTTCTGATTGCACCTTCTGAAAGATCAGATCAACAACTTACAGAATAACACATAATCCGAAAATCGATTTTTTGTCTCGTAGGTCCCTTTTCTCGTGTCGCGTCATATATACTCTATTGTAGCAGCCTCAAAACTTTAGGAAAAAGTTCATTGAAATGATGACTGATTTTTGAACGCAAATAGTAGATTGCATAGTAAGGAGGAAAGCGAGTTCTTTTAACGGCAAGGGCAATGTTTTCGGAACGAGTTGCCGTGAAAAGACATGTCCACGCACGCCACTTGAAGAGACATGTTACGCTTAATTCGTAAGCAGTATGATACGCTCATTTTGTGCGGCTACCATGAAAAATAAATTTCTCATATTATTATTATTAAACACTTTATTTACTTTTAAGTATACACTAACTCACTATTACACACACTCACTACATATATGTATAATTGCTTCTTTAAACGATACTAAAATTAATCTTAATCGCTGCGACTTTGAACAAGGTAAAGAATTTATAAATATATTTTAATTTGAAGGTAACATTTTATAATCAATTAGATGTGAACCATCATAACATTCTATCACGTATTCCAGAGCCTCATTCTCGTCTAAATTCTAAACAGAATTATTAAAATGGATTATTCAGATTTAACACAACTCTGGACTTTTTGTTATAGTAGGGAGGACACATACATCAAAATAATCGCGGCAATTCTTAATTCCGCATCACATTTAGAACGATTAATACAAAAAATTGAATGACATTTCCTTAGACGTCCGGCTATTGGTGCTTTTACCTTAGTTAGTTTGGTGCTATCTAGCCTGAATTTCGCTTAGGTAATAATGGATTAATACAACAAATTTTGATTTACACACTTTCTGATGAAATTTATGATATATTTTTACTTTTTAGTAAATTTAAGAAAAAATTATTTAATTTTTTCGCAATTTCAAGATACTTTTACTCAAAAACATCATAAAAATTGTTATATTTTACGTCACCTTTGTAATATACAAATTTTGTAAATTTTCGAATATTTCTAACAGTGGAGGTAAAGGTTATACTTGGAGGGGTAACATAGCGCCATACTAGGTATATTTCCATTCGGGAGAATTAAGATTTCGGAAGATAGCGAAAATGAGAGTAACTGAACTTGGACTGCTTAAAAACTCTAAACTTTCTATTCCGTATTCGTGTAAAGGTATAAAATACTTTGCAGTAACTGGTGTAATATTTTATTTTATATGAAAGATTCATCATAGTTGTTAAAAAGACCTGAGCTCGAATCCCAGCGCAGACGAAAGCGTCTTTTCTTCCACGGAAAGATTTCAAATTCTTTAAATTTGAATTTAATTTGCATTTGTTTGCGATATAAGAGTTTGAAATTGTCTACAAGGACACCTGTCGGCAACGTATCTTATCTCATACGCGAATAGTGATTCTCCGATAATATAGGCAGTGGCAGAAATTTCAAACTCAACTAATTAATTTGAAATAATTTATAACCGCAAGGCTGAGCCACTAGGCGATATAAGATCTTCCTGTGGAGATGGATATGTCGGACGCCTGTGTAGCTCAGTGGTTAGAGCAGTCGACCAGCAATCGTAATACCTGGGCTCGAATCCCAGCGCAGTCGAAAACGTCTTTTTTTCCACAAAAAGATTTCAAATTCTTTAAATTTGAATACAATCAATATTATCGAAAGTAATGAATTATTTTTTTAAAGTTGAGTTAAATATAAATTCTCAAAATTCTCTAACATTTGTTTTAATTCTCTCGGGACTCTTGAATTTCTGTAATTACTTCGATTATATTACGCGAACTAAAGTTCACGTGAGTTTAGCAACATTACACTGTAAAAAAAAAGCGTAATTTTCCAATACATAGGTGATGAAATTTTTCAATAAAAAATTGAAAAAATAGTCTTCCATCGAATTATTTGATTAATTTACAATAAATATTCAAATCCCTATTGGATTTTTTTTCAGTATTCAAACTTTTCAAGTGACCAGCTCCCGCCTAATTTCGCATGACACAACTGGTCATAGGCTGACATCTCGGTCAGCTCTCCATTTGAATTATCACACTGATTTTCGGAATATGTCTCTAATAATGGATAATGATCCATTATTCCAAATATAATTCGAAACAATATGTTCGACCCTCTCAATCTGTACATTCCAGCGAAGTGTATACCTAATAAATCCGAGACTATCTATTGAAAAATTCCGGTACTCAGATCTATATATTTTACAGACCATTTCAGGAAAACTTTAAGAACTCATTTTCCAATATGAAAAAAACATTTTAACAAAATCTTGGACATAACCCGAGTCGAAATCCTAAGACTCGTCTCAGTCTCTACTGTCGAGATTGACGCGAATGTGTGACGACGGTTACGAGAATGAGAGAAGAGAGTCTATAAATGTTCAGCATTCATAGTTAACTCTCTTCTAGTCATCGAAAACTGCACATATTACCGTTTTCCCATTTTTCGAGGGTGAGGCGATGGCCAACTCTACAGAAATACGTTGTCATGGTTCTCTTAAATAACAAAAAAATTCTTACCACGAACCTGCCATTGGTCATCCGATACATACATACATACATAAACAGAATACAAATACATTCACACCATTCAGTCGTAGCCAATCATATTTTTAATCACAAATACACTTAAACATATAACCTTACATATATAAACCTAATAACTACACTTATATATAGTACGACACGCTTTCGTCGAATCACGCTCACGCTCGCTTACAATGATGAGACATAAAATTCGAAACTTTCTTATATAGTGACTGCAAGAGTTATTCAGAACTTGTGAGAGAAAGTGTCGTAACTAGAGTTTTTTAGCCTTACTCAAGTAAAAATAAATCAACTTTTTTCACAAATTTTTCATATAATAATGATTTATTTTTAAATTAATGTAATTAATTAATTAATTTTTATAATTATGATTGTTGATATATATAGTATAATTATTAATTGATATTTAGCATACAGTTTTATCATAACTACGTATAAAGTTTAATGAAACCAAAGTTTGAAATATACATTAAAAAATTGCATTATATATTATCAAAAAGTATCTTGTGTAATAGTATATTACGACCCTAGGGCATTAAACATTCTGGCCGTGGGTTGTATACTATTTTTCTTGATCTCCAGCCGAAAGTACGCCCAAAACCGAAACAATATTAATATTTATTTTTCGTTCAATTGCATGAAGTCACATTAATTTAAATTAAACAAACGAATTATACGATGAATTTAGCGGCATATATATAAGAAGGTTCTTTTATTTTCCGTGTTGTATATTTTCAAAATATGAATTTTATTTAAATTTTATGTAATGCATTAAAAAAAATTTATAGCTTCTTTTAATAAAGTTACCAACACGTATATCAGGTGTGATGTCCCGAGATGTCTCGAGCTCACATGTCCTTCTAAAATAACGCTAGAATCTGGGAATGCAGAAAGAAATAGAATAGAATATTATCATAGTGTATCTAGAAAATTAATATAATATAGATATGTGTTTATTTAAAGGTTTATATACTTAATAACGCCAATATGATTTTATAATATTAATCTAGGCTTGTAGAATGTAATTTTCGTAGAATTATCTGGATGTTTATTGTATGCGCATTCTAACCGAATCATCTTTGCCAAGTTTGACAATTCTGTTAAATTGCTAACACCCAGATGAACATGATTGCTGATCTCTGTGATGGGCTCCGGGGCTTTTTCGGGTTTTACCCATCACCAATATTTTATTACTGGTTTTCCCTAAAATCCTCACCGTCCATATCGTTATAAGAATTGGATTTTGAAAGAGGATCCATAAATATTTTTGAGTTGGAAATACACAAATTTTGAATACCATAAAACATTAAGGCGAAACGAATGTTCGACAAACCTCAAACGACCCTAAAGGTCTATTAGACCAATAATAAGGCACAATAGCCTCCGCCTCTAGCAGGCGGACAAGGTACATAATATAAGTACAGATTGTCTTTGAATCTATCTAAAGGTACCGTTTATCGCCGTTGTCCTGAGGACACAGGTAAGACTCAATAAATGAGTCAGCCGAATTTTCCAGACCAAACTAGCCAATTTGGACTCTCGTTATTCCTTTCCACCTCCACTTTTCCAACCCCTACCCTTTGGGCCAGTTCATCAAGTGGGGGTAGGCACTCG
The DNA here is from genome assembly GCA_030998225.1 of Diplolepis rosae. Taxonomy (NCBI): domain Eukaryota; kingdom Metazoa; phylum Arthropoda; class Insecta; order Hymenoptera; family Diplolepididae; genus Diplolepis; species Diplolepis rosae. Next base: position 1,187,749 of record JAPYXD010000171.1, read on the forward strand.
GGATGTCACGGAGGTCTTCGCAGACTTTGGCAATTAGTTCTATTTTGGCAGTAATATTATAACCTTAGTTTTAACGACTGTAAACGCGTCGCGTAGTAGGTACGACCTATCGGGTTTCGCAGCTCATCGGCTGAAAACGCGCCATCCGATTAAATGTTTAATTTTCCTACCGTAGCTCCGTGTACAGTTAAGTTTTATTAAATTTAAGTATAGTTTAGAAATGGTAGTGTCACCCTCCATATTAATATAATAAAAGATGCTGGTTTACGATCAATGAGGGTCAAATATAAAGAAGAAAACTCTTTATATTGTCAAAATTGTTGCGACGTTTCGTTGGCTATGGGTTTGCCAAGATAATAGATTTAAGAATATTTTTGTTTGCTCATATATTCGCGCGAAACAGCGATATTCATTCGCTGTGACGTAACACAGGTTTAAAAAAAAAAAATTTTTTGAGAGATTTATTAATTTAAACTTTTGATAAAATTGGATAAAATGCTAAATTCTCTTATACTTATAATTCATTATTTCCGGTTGAAATAATCAAATCGATTTTAGGTTTGTTTCATTTTCTAGCTTATTACGTTAGGTTTTCAGATAAATAATTCTATAATTTATATTTTGTTAATTAACTACAGATATAGGCAATTTAATTGTTCAAACAATTTTTTCATGTTTGCCCTCTCAGTAGAAAAATTTGGAAAAAATACAGCCATATGCGCTATGTCTCAATATAACTAGCGCATATTTAATAAAAGTAGAAACTCAATTAGATCGGAAGATATTAAAGATTTTTGAGCGCGCGTATGTCGTGTTTAATCCTGTCTGAGTCGACCAAAAGCACATTATATCTCGAGGAAGGCTAGTTGCGGCTCGACTCGGACTTAATTAAACACGTCGCGCGCTCAAAAATATTTAATATCGTCCGATCTAATTGAGTCTCCACTTTTATTAAATATGCGCTAGTTATATTGAGAAGTAGCGCATACGATACTATTTTTTCCAAATTTTTCTAATGAGGGGGCAAACATGAAAAAATTGTTTAAACAATTAAATTGCCTATATCTGTAGTTAATTAACAAAATAAAATTTATAAAATTATTTATCTGAAAACCTAACGTAACAAGCTAGAAAATGAAACAAACCCAAAATCGATTTGATTATTTCAACCGGAAATAATGAATTATAAGTATAAGAGAATTTAGCATTTTATCCAATTTTATCAAAAGTTTAAACTAATATATCTCTCAAAAAATTTTTTTTTTATATCCCGTTATACGTGTTGGTTAATATATTAAATGGAAGCTACAAAAATATAAGAATGTCCCATATGCATATTACTCATTGCAACTATATACATCTGCCCCAAATAATTAATTATACCTTCTTGAATTCTAAATTTTCTGATCTTGGAATTGTAATTTTCAATATCACTTCACTCTCGTTTCACTATCGCTTCGTATTCGTTCTTCTCTGCGTTCAACTTGTAAACTATTCACCTTCAGTTTTATGAGAATTTGAGACATAATATTCGCTCCACACTCGCCAAACACTCGATTTTTTAAATAGAAAGTGTAGCGAGGGCAAAGAGAAGGCAAGAATTTCGACTCGGGAATTTATCCCAGCGGTCTTGAAATGCGCAGGATAACGGCATTTCACTCATTTTTGCGTGGAAGGTATGGAAGGTATATAAAAAGTCATAAATTTCTGCACGGGATTCGATCGCTCACCGATTCTCGTCGTACACCAAGGATCTTTTTCCTAGTAGCGGGTCATATAGTGCATTTTATTGCTACTTGTGAGGCAAACAAATTTATTTTTCGACCCCCCCCCCCCTTCCCCCCAGTAGGAAAAAAAGCATGTGCAACATGGGAAAAACATTTATTTTACTCGTGTGATTGTTGCCTTCGCGTTGCACGGGCATCGAACTTCACACTCGCTAAATAAACTTTTTTATTCCTAGTTGTACAATTTACGTTTCAGGCTATATATATATATATATACGATTGGAATCCCTGCATCAGAAGTTTAGTACTCATAACATCATCGGTTAACAAAATCTAAAAAACGTTTAACACAACCCATTATTATTAAAGAACTATTGAAATTGATCGCATGCGTTCCATTTTAATGATATTATGAATTTCTTAGAGTTTTGTCTGTCTTGCAAAGTTTTTCATTACAGATAGGAAAAGAAATTTACACAGATTCCTGATGATTTATTTTTTCTTAAATCCATGCTATAAACTGCAAAATAAAAGTTGAAAACCACTAATACTTCCTGCCTATAGACTCAGTGAGCGTGATTTTTTCAATCCCGAACGAGCAGTGGAGTAACATCGTCCGCTGTGGTACTTAATAAATGGGCAATTAATCCATAAAAACCACGGGCACGTTGCTCTGTTCTTCGTGCCTCTGTGTTCAGTCTCTGAACTAAGCTCTCTAAACCCACAGACCAAAGGCTCTACATTATTCGAACAGAAACCGTTTTACGAAAATAAAGATTTATTTACTTGGAAAATTCATGTGAATGTGCACACAAAAATAAAAGTGTTTGTTCTAAAAAAGGAAATTTACATTTTTTTGGCATTTTTCTACAAAAAATGTAAAGTTATTTTCAAGTTTCTGTAACGTACAGATAAAATATATGAAAATTGTATGAAACAGTTGAGATTATAAATTTCAAAAGTTGAACACTTGACGCCTGTATGGTTGAGGATCTTACAAGACACAAAAAGGTTTTATATTTTGTTTCAGCGGAAATGTCTCGGATTTTTAGCTTCAACTATCATTACTTTGCATGGTGACATATTTGTAAAATATTATTATATGAATGAGCTGAAAATACAGTATTTGAAAATCTAATCATTTCAGATTATCGTTTTATCACTTCCATATATGTTCTCGAAAATTCTGGAATCCTTTAGAACGTGATACAATTTACTAATTTAAGGTAGTAGTCTGTGTAACTTATGCCTATTTTTATGACTTCTTTGGAGGGTGGTTTTTTATAGGAAAATAAAAATGAATTATCTTGAATATTTAGAGTGTTTTTATTTACATATTGAAAATATAAAAAAAAATTTATTTGAAAAGATTTAATAGTTTATTACTATTATTATTGTCACTCGAAGTTGGAACCTCAAAAAAAATGCACGTGGGTGGCCCGGGTGATTTTGGCTCTTGATTTTATCTGAAATCAAATATTCTTGATTATTCTTAATCTATAGACATGTCATTCTGGTCGGAACTACTGAAGTTAAATTTCAAGGGTAAATAACAAAATGGCGGACTTTGAAAAAAAAGTCCTTTTATTTTAGCAAAGAAAGGGTTGTAAAATAAAAAGTTAGGGGTGAAAAAAATTCTCTTTAGTACCGACGAGAACTATAAGTGTGTAGAACAGCCTGTTAAAATTTGAAAGCAATCGGTTCAGTAGAAAAAAAGTTAGGACCCGGGCAGACCAGAAAAACAATGTTTTGAGAAAAACGCGTTTAAAGTTCAACAACAAATTTTCATAAGTAAACTTATACTTACGTCAATCGTCTATGCCTGGAGCGTATAATATGCTCTAGGAAACTCGTTATAACTCCCGAAATATTTCGAATTTCTGTCTGAAATTTTCACAGTATATTCTCAAGGCATTGTACTTTCAAATTAAGCAAAAAAAAAATTTTCGATTTTTTGAACTCAAGTTACCAGACTACTACCTTAAAAAAAAGTCTTTTCATCATATCAACCCTGGTAATAATTTTCATCTCTAGTGGAAGTGTAATTATAAGTGATTTGTTTCCCTTCCTTATTCTAAAAAAACAATTATGGTTCAGTTGTCTATCTGCTTTAACGATTTCCGAGAATCGCTTGTTTCTATGAATAAAGTTTTTTCCAGTTGTCTCATCCTTGAAACTTGCGTTTTTCTTCCCGTTTTTTTTTTACTTTAGACTACCGCATCTACGACAGACAAGGCGGTTTCGACGATCTTGCTAGCCAAAACATTCGTCGAACAGACTTGAATGATTGCCAAAAATCTCACCCGCTAAATAGATACACCTGTCTCACATGATGGAGCGAATCGATGCGTATTATTGGAAGGGCAAACATGAAACACTTTCATTGAGAGATGTGTTCTAATTGTAAAAGGACTTTTTCTCATGCGCATAGAAAGCTGGGAAAAAAGAACTAGAATTGATATTGTTTATTATTTTCTGTTCTGATGAAAGCGTCAAAACTCATAATTTTTTGATGCTGGCAAACAACAGACAGGTTTAACGTAACTCAATGATCTAAGAATAATTTAGCTTTATTTACAAAACATTCAACAAAATGTGATACATACAAACTGAAAATCTGTAAATTTATAAAAAATTCCATAACGATTTGTTTTTTCTCATAAAAATCTTAAAAGTTGTTTGAAATTGATTTCTGAGATTCACTAGCAAATTAAAATTCATATTAATCATATTCAACATCCTGAATCTTCCCAAAATTATTTTTTCAATCCAACTCCCGTCTGCCGTTCGCAGCTGCCAAAAAATAAACCTTCACAAAAAAAAATATCTTTTTAATTACAGGGTTTTATTGAGCATGGCTTTCCCTACAATACGCTATGTTCCGCTTAAGTGTCCCCGATTACATTTTTTTCAATTTGTGACGTTACATCTTTTAAAAGAACGCTTAATATTGTATTTTCAATGCACATGCACAGAATCAGTAAGGATTTTCACTGATAATAAGTGACTGAAAGTCAGTAAGTATTTCACTGAACATCAGTGAAGTCTCACTGATTTAAATTTGAAGATTAGGTGAAGTTATTGATTAGGTGAAGTGAACATTATTTTCAAGTCGTATACGTCGACACATATTTATTTATACAGAGAGAATATTTAGGAGATGAGTGCATGCTAAAATATTAATAAAATGTTTTAATAAAACTTCTCACCTATAAAACAATATATTAATAGGTAATTCCAGAGTATAAAAATCCCCTTCTGAAAAGTCACGCACATATGAACTTTTGTAGAAATCTGTTGGGTGATTCTCCACAAATGGGACACTTTGATGTCTATGAGTTAAGTTATTGAAACTATTGAATGTATTGTTGTGGAACTTGACAAAGATCTTTATTTAGTATCTTGCGACAAGGTCGATAGTAAAAATTAGATTATATCATGATAAGTGCAAATAAAATAATATTATACACTCGAAAAATATCTGTAAGACATGTTCATAAATGCTTGTGGTATACCTATGTAGAAAATAAATAATTGACTAATTAAAAATATATACTTATAGATCTCAAAGGTAGACTTGAAAACTGCAATTCTTATTACTAATATCTTAGTTGATATGCAATACACCCAACTTACGCACTTAAGAACGAATGTCTTCAAAACTATTTTTGAAGTTACGCCAATATATATCCCATACATTTGACCGTGATTTGACAATATGTAATCAGAAATAACTTTCTCGGTCCGGTTGAGGCATTGAATTTAAGAAAAAGTACTTCACTACTCATTTCTTTGAGTTTTGAGTAGGAAAATTGAGAATTTTTTTCAACCCTGTCGTGCATCATGGTACACATGTAGATTAGTAACTTTGGATATGTGTACCTTTCACAAATATTGAGATAAAAATTTCACCAAGGTCTTGTTTTAGAGAGGAGGCATAGGAATATTTCTTAAAAATAAGTAGTATCCTACGACGCACCCAGTCTGGTATACACACCCTCAAATAACGCCAAAATCTGAAAAAATTGAGATTCATGCAAAATTGCTAGCTTAATATTTCAAAGTCAGTCACTCGTTGCTACATGAACCACTTAGAATTGATGGTATCATTAAGAACATAAAGGCCAAGTTATACACTTTAAAAAATTTAATGTGGCGGATCTATTATAACGGACGACCTAAATCTCAATTCGTAATATTTTGACTGCATGGCATTATGGGTTCTTTTTTAAAAATAAGATAATTTTTATGGCAACATGTGACCACGTTTAACTTCTTAATAATTTTTCTTTCATTATGTGGATTTTCTTATGATTCTTGTAATTCGATAAGAGCTTACCTCTTCATTTTGCTTACTATTCTATATATAGAGGATTACTATAAATAGGATAACAAAATTCATGTTGTTCTGAAATACTTATTTTTTAATTTAAATATAAAAATCAGGAATTATATTGACCCTTGATAATTAATACATGTAGTAACATATTATATTGACTTTAGGGTCATAAATAAAAAACTGGATTTTAATCAGACGTTTAGGGTCTGATCGGGGCCCTCATTAGTTATTAATTTTAATTCTAAAGAATAAAGAAAAAAGTTGCTAGCATAGGATTTCTTTAATAAAAAATTTTGAGTAATTAACATTTCTTTTCCACATGCTGAAAAATAAATTTTAAAATTACTTCAAAGTAAATATTTATTTCACATAAAGTCAAATTCTGAATCGCAATAGAAAAAACAATTTTGAAAAATAATTTGATGAAATTAAGAATTTTTGCTCAAGTACGTAAGTGTTACTTGCATAATGTATCCATAATGCAGAGCACACTGCGCGGGAAATGACTATTTAGATTGAGTTTTTACACTAATAGGTAATGCTGAATCAAATAAATGAATCTGTGATGCAGTGTGAAATGTATCACCTACCGCAGACACAAACTGGGGTTACATGCATTTCCATAATTAACAGTATTCTAAATCAAACCAATTAATTCGATATATGTAAATTCAACAAAGTTAATACAGTTCGGGAATCCATATAACTAACAAACTGAACATTATCACATTCAATCTATTCATTTTAACACTAATTATTCCTTATATTGTCAAAATTTATAATCAAATATTCAGTGAAATTCAATTAAAGTTTTATGTGGTTGCACGAATTTTCTTGATGTTGTGTTTTGGTCAGCAGTCCTAGGATTGATTTGCTGCAGCTCTCCACCCCTTCCTAATCTGAGCAAGTCTCTTCATATCGCAGTATCCTCTACAACCCATGTCATCTATACATTTTGTCAAAAAAGTACCGAGAATTGGTCAATAAAACACAAACTATCTATTACTCATCACAATTTATTTTATCGACTGAAAACGAGTGCCTCGAAGTGGTAATTTGAGTTTCGGCAAGAGAAAAAAGTCGGCCGGAACCATATCAGGTGGATATGGTGGTTGTTCGATGATATTCGTTGAGTTTTTGGTCAGAAATTCGTTCACAATGATAGCCTTGTGAAATAGTTTTTTGGAACTAGTCGAGCAGCAACACGTTTCATGCCCAAACAATCGTTTAAAATGGTACAAATTGATTCACGAGACACAGAAAGTTCAGCGGCTATCTCTCTTAAACTTAATGGCGATTTTCAGTCACCATTTCCTTCACTTTAGCGATGTTAACTTTAGTTGAAGACGTTTATGGCCGGCCAGAGCGAGGCAAATCTTCCACCACATCTTGACCGCTTTTGAATACACTGTACCACTCATATGCACGTGTTTTTGATAATGTCAATTCACTATAAGCCTTCTGTAACATTTTCAGTGATTCCGCAAACGAATTTCCATTTGGACTGCAAAATTTGAGATAAATTCTTTGTTCGACATTTTTATCCATTGGAAAAATCGCGAAACACACATGAAATAAACTGACATCGAAGACTGTGAACAAACTAAATGACAGATCGCGCTCGAACTCCACGTTAGTATAGAGGACCGTGGTTCCAACTTGGCGTCAAAAAGGTTTTTGACAACCTCTTTAAGCGGACTTTTTAAATAATCAATTCCCGGTACTTTCTTGATAGAATATAATTTGTTTCGTGTATTCTAATCTTTGTCTCCCTATTCTTTTGCATCCCTTTACTGTAGCCTCTAAAATCGTTCCTACTAGTACCTCATGTCTGAGTGTGTGACCTATAAATCTGTCGAGACGTCTTTTTATATTAGGGTATAGGCTTTTCTTTTCGTTCGCTGCGTTTCACACATCCTCATTTGTCACCTTGCCTACCCAACTTATTTTTAATAGTTTCCTATAGCATCACATTTCGAAACCCTCTATTCTTCTTCTCTCTCCTTTACCTATAGTTCATGCTTCACAACCATAGAATGCCACGCTCCACATGTAAGTTTTCAGCAGTGTCTTTCTAATTTTTAGATCTATATTTGAGACCAATAATTATGGAAAATTGGCAAAGGCTTTCTTAGCTTGCCCTATTCTAGAACGGATATCTGTATTACAATACCACGGGGTTCCTTTGTTATTTTACTCTCTAAGTAGCAAAATCGTTTTACGATTGAACTCGCAGGACGGATCGCGCCTCGGCTTTGTCTCGGCTTTGATCTCCTGCGAGTATTGTCGCTCGTCGCGTAATAACCCTCATTATGCGCCTAGGCACATAAAATACTATTTCATCTATCCATGATTTCCTAGCTACTCTTGTTTCTTTCCCTAATGTCTTTTCTGCAACTTTTACAATAATGTACTGTGTTTAGTACTTTTCCATCTATTATTGATACTACCTACTCCGCTATTACTTGTAATAACCAGTTTCTCCCTTATCGCTTTTTAAAAAAGTTCCCGTGTCACCTCGTTTTTTAGCTTCCCAATATTACATCTATTTGTCGTCAAAACCTTTTTTATTGTTTTGAACCTGAGACTGCATTATATGATTACTGGTTTGTAATCACTATATTTATCCTACGCCTAGACAACTCCTGCAGTCCTTAACTTGGTTCCTAAATCTTGGCTCAACTAAGATGTAGTGTATCTGATATCTTCCTATATCGCCAGGCATAGTCTAAGTATATTTTCGTCTTTCGTGATTTTAGAAGAGTGTGTTTGTTACGGCTAGCTTGTGTTTCACGCTGAATTCTACTAATCTGTCCCCGCGTTCATTTTGTTTGCCTAGACCATATTTTCCTACAATATTTTCCTCTTTTCCTCCTACTACTACCGAGTTTCAGTCTTCCATTAATATTATCTGCATAATTTAAAAATAATTATGAAAATTATACACGGACATACACATATGAATAGCATCTACAGATTCGTCGAAGAAGTTACGTCACTGGTGGATGCTGTCATATCATTCTAAGAAAATAGAGCTGTCGAATGCAAACTTGTTTGCTCACCGCAACGAGCTTTCAAGTATGGTAGAATACGGTTAAGTACGGATGGGTACGATGGGATGCGGTTGGTGGGTACGGTTAAGGTCGGTCATGTGCGGTGGCAGCGTCGTCTGTGTTTGTCCTGATGCAGCCTGAGCAGCACCCAGTCAGGCGAACCTAACGCTGGGTGCCAGCTCCCACTGAGGGCTGACCATGGGGGAACCCATCGATCGATTCTCGATGTGGCCGGACCAGGAGGACCGGTGTTGGGGCGGTCTCAGTGTCATATGACGGTCGCTACATGGCTTCGCCTGGGGCTACACCCAGTCAGGTGAACCTGGGTGTTCAGCTGGGTGTCAGCTCCCACCGAGTGTCGACCATGGGGGAACCTATCGGTGAACGCTCAGTCCGGCTTTACCAGGTGTGTGGCAGTTGGGGTCGGAGATACCCTCCTATGGGGAACCCATCAGGAGAGGCATCTCCATGCCGTCCGTCTAGAGCGCAGCTCCGGTGTGACCCGGATCTGCTAAAGTTAATCAATTTAATTTTTATATGGGTGTTTTTAAACGTTTTTTATGAGCTTTTAGAAAAAAAATGATTTTGTAATAAAAAAAATATTTCATGGTCTTTTCCTCATATCAAACATATTTTTAAGTTTTTTTCTTGATGCAACCCTTTACATTTTTTTCAAAATTTTTTGAATAAAAAGCTAAAAAGTAGGCTAGGCATGAATTTAATGTATCATGTTATATCGAGCTCCCGGTTTTGTGCTGCAATTTGCTAGTTTTTTATCAGGTTTCATATACATTTTGTCGTATTGTTAGGTTGGAGTGAATAAGGATTGAAATTGTGTAATGAATTTTCAAGTGTCTCTGTACCGCTTTGGTAAGACTCGTCTTCATGAAAACTTGTTTGAAGCTCAGAATTCATAATGTGATGAAGCCGTGATTTAGTGAAAGTTTTCCTATCAATGGAAGTATTAACTACCCAATCATTGGTTGCATTAATTGCCTAAACATTTTTTTTCAATCGCGGACCGTAAAATTGGTTACAAGTTTGGCGAATAGTGAAATAGCTTTCTAAAAGAATTTTAAGTATTATATCGATCATCCCAACTGTGACGTTACAGAAGTACGTCACCCATACCAGCTGATTGGTACCACTTGACCCCAAAATTATCCTCACGTAGAAGTAAACAAAATCTCTTATTATAAACCATGTCATTCAAAGGCTGTCGAGAGTGCAATGATGAAATTAAGGAAAAGCCGGTGTGTGTCAGATGCGGGTCTTATTACCACTCCAGATGCGCGAGGCAAGGAAAAAGAAAAATCACCATATCCACTGTCAAAAGATTACCTCGAAGAAATGCTGTCCAAAAGAATGGACGCATGTTTTGTACAACAAAACAAAAATATTCGAGAGTATCTCAACGAAGAACTGCAGCTACACACGCAGAGCCTGAAAGAGGAATTGAATAGGGAGATCAAGGCAACTGTTAACTGTTGAGATGTGTCTACAAGAGCTCAAAAATAAGATCAGCGGAGAAAAAAGGAATGTGGATGCGAAATTTAAAAAGGTAGAGGAAAGTTGCAGTAGACTGACTTCAAGAATAGATACAATAGAAACCGATATTACAGAACTTGAGGATTTGAAGGCTAAACTCTATAATACAGGATCAACAAACAACAAATCATTTAGGTGACACACTTACATCTCTTACTATATTAGAACTAAATGAATGATCATTAAGAAAGAAAAACTTAATGATAGTCGGACTAGCAAAATTATCTAACGATAAAAATAACTATAACTAATTTAACTAAAGAGATACGCCAGCATGACTCGGCTACAAAAATTAAAGTGCATGAAAAGAATACAAGGACGTCATAAGAGGAACAAATCCGCAGCTAAGAAACACCGTCTCACTACAAGGAAAAACAGTGTAAACATTCTTAATTCTAATGATTGTAAAACTATAAACATTTTCTACCAAAATGTTAGGAGACTGAATACTCAAATACTGAAACAAATTCAGTAAAAACGTTCAAGGACTTATATACATACGATATCTATTCTATAACAGAATCGTGGTTAAGGGCAAATGTTGGATCCAACGAATTCTTCCATGGCTCTCATTTTACCACATTTAGGAAGGATAGAAATAGCTCTATGGGCGGAGGCGTAATTATTTTAGTGAGAAATAAATTCTAATCATATGAAATAAAGTTAACGCCTTTGACAAAAAATGCGTACTTTCTAATTGACTGTCTAGCAGTTAAAGTTATTACACACTATAGCACATTTATTATCACGACAATTTATATACCACCTGGAATCAAAAATATCGATTATGTTGACTTTATTCAACTGTTTATAGATTCTTTCTTAAACTGTGAAACTCCTTTATTACAATAATTACAGGGGATTTTAATGCAAGAAACTTTGTATTAACAAGAAAGGATAACATATCTGACCTTGAACTTGAGTTTTTAGACTGCGTGGTTAACTCTCTAGAGCTGAATTAATTTAAAAATATAAAGAATGCCAATGGACTATGCTTGGATCTAATATTTGCAAACTTTAACGCATGTCAAGTAACCCGTACGCCTCCAATGGCGAAAGAAGATGAATATCACCGGTCTTTTTATGAAATGCAATTTTTTATAATAAACGAATCCTCATAAAAATACTGACTTTTCATAATGTCAAGTATACAAAAATTTTATAAAGTTTGGTCTTTTAATAAAAAAAAAAGTTATTTACAAAAACAGAAAACTTTATAAAATTTTCATAAGGTTTACTATATACAAAATTGGTACATTTATTCAGTTTTCATAAAATTACATTATTAATACTCATAATGTATACATTTTTTGATAATTGTGACGTCTGAAGTCACATAAGATAAAAGTATTTTTAAGATTGTCAATTATATTCTAGAAGAGAATATAAATGTTTAAGTCAGTTTCGGGTCTGTAGTTTTCACTCCAATAACCCAGGACTACTGTTAGAATTGAATTCTCAAAAACAAATGGTTTCAAAATAATATGTAAATGGGAATGACAGGGTGAATCCTAGACAAAGTCGTACTATTGCCATACAAGGGAGCACGCCACTTTGTCCTAAGTTCGGGGATTTGGAAAGGAAGGAAAGCACTTTTACAATTGCTAGTACTGGAATGGTTACCAGCACTCAAACATTTGTGTTAAAAATATTTAATTACAAATAATATAAAAGAGATAGAGGGAGTAAAAGTCAGGGAAGAACACAGCAATTTAAAATACAACTTACTTTTTAATTATTTATTTTTTTGTGTGCTGAAAATCCTTAGCGTTGACACCTTCCTTGAAGCGGTGTAGAATCCTAGTAAAAACTTGGATGAGTGAATTTTCATTAAATAAATTAGTGCACCCCGCTTCCCCCACCATATTTCAAATTTTAGGAAAAATCTGGGGGTAGCTGTCTTAGCTCTCTATTGGCCTAGATAGGCAAGCCTAGTTACGCCCCATCCTTCTCTAGTATGAAAATTCGGGGGCGTTTCAAGTTTTCCGGGCCTTGTGGGCCGTACCAAGTTTTCTCCAGGTTCACCCACCTCCTCAAAGATGGCGACATTTGTACAGTTTTGCTATATAAAAATGGAATTTTACATAAATTTGATTATTACTAAAAATTGTATTCATTAACATTGAAATAATTATTTCGGTAACAGATTTACTAATTTTAGGTAGTAAATACTAATAACTAAAACCTGTTTTATAAAAAGACAAAACTTTATGAAAGTCAGTGATTTTATAAAGTTTTGTATTTTTATAAAAGAACGCATTTCATGAAGACAATTTTTATAAAAATTTTTGTAAAGTTAATTTCATAAAAAGTCACTAATTTTATAAAATTTAAATTTTAAAAAAGTGACTATAAACTTTTGATTTACTAAGGGCCATCTGCATATTTACGGCATAGTTGATGTTTTTCAATACATTTTTTTTTTTAATGAAACATCATGAAAAATTGAACGACGCGCTTCACATTATTATCCGAGAAGCGCATCGGTTACGATTGTCATTGATTTTAAGCTTTATTTTCGATTTTTCCAAGACAAAACACTTAAAAACGTTTTGAAACATATTGTTTTTTTTTCCGGTTTTCTGTTTTGATAATACAATTTGGCTACTTGTTATTTCCATTCAGTTATGAAATAAAGTCATTTGGCAAAACCGATGCTTTCGCTACGTAGAATCGGCATTTAGAAAAAAAAAATTGTTTTTTTTACGGTTGGGAAACGATTTCACTAAGAACAGCAGGGTTTTTCAAAGTAAAACTCGTACGAAAATGGAGCATCTTAGACTGTGGGTCATGTAACTAATAATCGAAGTGCTGTGGCAATTATTTCACAGGTCAGCGGTCTACGTTCAAGCCTACGGACCACGAGTGCGCGAGTTCAAACCCAGCTTGGAGCAGATTTATTTTCATATTTCTTCAGCTTTACTACATAAATGTTTAAATTGCCTAATATAATTACTAACATTGTTTCATAATTGTGCATGATAATTAAAGTCTAAATAATTTCTCCTTTCACACAGGTTGTCAATGATACGTATAAAAATTAAGGTAAAAATGTGAAAAGAGACGAGGGGGAAGAAGGAGAAAAGGATCGATAAAAGGGAAAAGAAATTATTGCTTTTTTTTCTTCGGAAAAAGTCCGATAAAAAAAAGAAAAAATTCTGACAAATTTATATTAACTTTTTAGTATTCCAATCACGGAAAAAAGTCTGATAAATTACAGTAAAAATTCCGCAATCAAAACAGTTGTATTTCACTGTTTTAAAAAAGTATTAATTAGACGTTCGAGTAGAAAATTGTATGATGTTTTTTCGGAAGAAGCCCCCTATTTTATAGCACAATGTCCGATGGTACGTAAAGTCCGATAAAAAATAGGAAAATGTTCTACAAGGATTTTCTGGGATTAAAATTCCATAAAGTATAGGAGAATTTCGCCTTAAAAAAAGAAGAAACTAAAATATATTTTTCTTAGTGTTGACTCAAATCAAGTCTGATATTCAAACATAATATTCCGGTCAGCGATGTTACTCGGAGAAAATAGTTCTTTGAAATTTAGAGAACTAGTTCTAGATTAGCGGATACAGATGATCATTGTACATAGTTTTATATAACTTTTTCAAAGTTTTAGAAATAAGCTAGAAAAGTTTTATAATTTTTTTAGTGAACCTCGATTTAAGAAAGGTTCAATAATTTGTAGACAAAGATACATACAAAAATGTTTGAAAGTTTCCTGGCAATTAAATTGAAAGTAAGGTAAATGTCCCAGTACTCGGTATCTTAGTTTAGGTAATCGTCACTCTCTAAATCTGAATCAGTCATATTTTGACTGATTGAATCAGTAATTTGCCTTTTCACTGATTCATCAGTGAAAAATATTTTTCACTGTTCAATCAGTTAATTTCCACTGATTCCTCAGTGAAAAAAATATTTTTCACTGTCAAATCAGTCAATTTACTGATAACTGATAACTGATTTACTGTAACCTCTTTTTAGCTATTTGAATCAGTCAAATTTCACTGATAATCAGTATATTTTGACTGATTCAAATTTAGAAAGCACACAAATAATCGTACATTTTATTAAATTTTCATTGTTTTTGACGGTTTTTTTATAATACATGCTGCTAAGTCGTATTATCAGTTGTTGTAAAATACTACCATTAAAATTGTTATTCAGTACTTTGTCAAATTTTAGGAGTCAAATGATCACATTGAGAAATTAAATTCGAGGTATTAAGTGTTTGTGAATCCTTTGTATTATAATCTTTGGAGAACAACTCTCTAAAATCTTTTTGCAGCTTAAATTCAAAAAATGTATTTTTATAATACTATTCCTCTTATGAAATTGATTTATCCTATGGGAAAAAATAGTTGAGGAATAGTAATGTTATTTTTAAAAACAACTTTGAATTGGTCTACCCTACCACCAATCACACACTTAATTTAAAAATTTTGTGGAATTTCTCAGTTATAGGGCTATTCAGAGAAAGTTCGAAATAACCAGGGAACTTTAAATTCTTGCGTTCACCAAATATTTAGCATTGATCGAAAAACGACGTTATAATGCCTTTATGTTTCTACCGAGCCATGGGAAAGTTTGTAAATATAAACGCAGTTTACCAAAGCAATTCAATCGAAGTGCTTTTTGGCGTAACTTCTCATCAACACCAGTTTTACTGCTCAAGAGCAGTGTTCGTTGGAAACCAAGCTAGCACGAGCATTAAAAGTAATTAATTGGATCTCTAATTGACGAAAGATCAAGAGCATTTTCCAATCACCACATGGAGCTCGTATAAAACAAATACCAGCTATAGTTACCCTAACTTTCACGTTCCTCGTTCCCTTTTCTTGTAATCTACCATAGTTACCAAAAAATATTAAAACTTTCCAAGCAAGCCGACTATTTATTTTCAAAGAATCGCTAAATACGTATAAGTAATTGTATATTGATTTTATGAACATAAATATGAAAATCGCTTCCTCCGTTATGGTTGGACCTCGCACTACATGCTCGGTTTTGTGTTTTTCCCGTGCATTCAATGTATATTCCTCATGATTTTTTACTACAACTCAAGTAAATTTTATGATATTGTAGAGATATGTGATTTAAATTTTCTCAAATTTTCTCCGACTTTGAGGAGTACACTCTCATCACGACACTCGCGCTTCACAGAAAAAACTGAATGTGAATTTTGGTGTAGATAGTTTTGTAGAGTTATCCCTCTAGGTAGATAGAATTTGAAGTTTACCTTGCTGATGGAATAGAATAGCAGATGACTCTAAAGCAGGGGCAAAACTGAGTTTTTACCCTGGAACTTCGTATTAAATAACGTCACAGCTTCAAACTGATAGTTTATCCAGTAAATTACAGTTGTCAAGTTGCGACTGTAAAGTGTACTACTGTGCGCAAAAACTAAAGTGAATTTTTAATTTAAACTTCGTGGGCTAACCGATTCAGGCAAACTCTTTTATTTTTATGTTGGTCCTACTGTTTCTGATATCTGTGCCAAATTTCATGGCAATGTCATCATTTGTTACATAGTTACGCTTGTGTTTTCTAAACGACTAAAAGTGATTTTTTCGATTTTTACAATGTCTGAATTTGTTGAGCAAAGAAGTGCCATTAAATTTTGTTTTTGAAATGAAATTTCAGTTGCGGAAACGTTCAGAATATTGCAGAAGGCTTTCAGTGATTTGACCATGTCGCAGAAAATTGTTTATAAGTGGTACAAAGACTTCAAAGAAGGCAGAGAACGTGTTGATGACTTGGAACGCCCCGGACGACCATCAACATCAGCTGACGAGCAACACGTCAATCAAATCAAAGAATTAGTGCACAAAAATCGTCGATTGACAATTAGAGACCTTGCTGACACTATTGGCATTTCAAGAGGATCACTCAACACTGTTTCAAAAGATATTTTAAGCAGACAACTCGTGATTTTTGCATCACGATAATGCGCCGTCTCAAACTGCACTCGTTCTTCGTAACCATTTCGCCAAAAACTCAACGCATATCGTTCCACAATCACCATATTCGCCTGACTTGGCTCCGTGTGACTTCTGGTTATTCCCCAAACTCAAAAGACCACTCCGAGGACACTGTTTTGACACGATTGAAGAGATACAAGCCCAATCGAAGAAGGCTTTGAAGACAATTACGGTAATCGAATTTAACAAGTGTTTCGACGATTGTAAAAAACGTTGGCATAAGTGCATTATATCGGGAGGGGATTACTTTGAAGGGGATGAAATTGAGTTGGATAAATAAATAAAGATTTTTCATTTTATAACAATATTCACCTTGGTTTTTGCACAAAGTAGTGGTTCATTCACTGAGAAAACAGTTTTGCATGAACAATCAAAGTTTTGTACCGCAACAAAAGAATTTTGTTGTTATTTGTGCAACAAAACTCTTTTGTTGAGCCAGAAATTTTTTTTTGTTGGGTCTCTTTGTTATTTTAACAAAACTGTTCTGTTGGTCTAACAAAACTGTTTTGTTGGCCTAACAGAATGTTTTTGTTGAGGCAAAGAAATTTTTTTATCAGCCCAATGAATCATTTGTTGGCTCAACAAAATTCGTTGGTTAACCTGGAAAAATAGTCTTGTTGTCCTAACAAAATAATTTATACACAATATTTTGTTGGCCCAACAAAATAATTTTGTGATAACAACTCAAATTTCGCAATGGCAGCAAAAACTGTTTAACAAAACGTTTTTGTTGTGATGCCTACATTTTTTGTTCCAGTATTGCTTCATAACGAGAGTGAAATAGAGAGAACAGACAGAAGTAAACTTTCGTCACAATCGAAAAGTAAGAAATGGAACTCGCGATTTAAAGAAATAAATAGGGCTTTTAATTTAATTGGGCTGAAGATTCAGATGTCTCGTCAGACGAATTTTTCTACTTCCCTATCTACTCAGAAAAATATAAAAAATTCGAGCAGAGTAATGTTTTCGGCCACTTATGACTACGATGTATAAATGCACATTCATCTATTTTATTAAAATAAAAATTGAAATTATCTAGAGTGGAGAGCCCTCAAATTCTTCAGAAGCTAACCGTATAAGCACATTTCTAGAAGTAGGCGATAAATAATCTTGCAAAATTAATTATTTCAGCCACCTATGACAACTATATATGAATGCACATTTATCTAGTCTATTAGAATAAAAATTGAAATTATCTAGGAAGGAAGACTCTCAAATTCGTCAAAAAGTGACAAAAAATATAATTTCGAAGTGAACCTTGATTTTAAAAAGTTTAATAATTTGTAGAGATGAATACGTGAAAAAATATTTGCCTTTGATTATATTCATTTTTGACAGGAGCTCCTTCTCATGTTTCCCAAAAAGATGATACAAACAAACTATTACCTTTTATTATTGATGACGAAAATCCTAAAATGAAGGAACAGGGCTTAAGGATATAATTTTCAGTAATATAACTATTTCATCTTTGGAAGGTAGGACGTACATCAACGTATTCGACCATTTCTAAAGCGAAAAGTGACCGAAGATAACTGTTTAGTAGAAGCCGTAATTTTTCGAACGATAGCCTGTTCTGCCAGCTGGCGTTCCAGAGACACCATGAATTTCTCTAGCAGTCCCGTCATTTCTGTCTCTCTCTTCCCAAGGATTATAGTCCGACACAAATCTAACTTATAACGGCAGACGTTCATCCGTTGACACGAGTAAAAAAAGCGTATCTTCGTTGCCGACACTCCGTGGATATAAAACGTTCACTTCGCTAAAAAATAAAGATGAATAATCGACAGCTTGCGACAAGTAAAAACTGAATAGCAAATTTCAGAAAGTAAAGGGTTTCCCAATAAGGGTGATATGTTTTGAAATTGAAAAAAAACACTGAATATTCATTCGGAATTGATCGAAATCTTTTTTATTATATTGGATATTCTATGCCATTTATGATTTAAACAATATATCGGCCAAATGTCCCCCGAGACTTGAGCCAAAAATGCGCCTCATCAGAAAAGATGATTTTTTGATGAAAATTGGGATGATTTTCAATTGATTCCAGAGCCCAATCCGCGAACTCCCGACGCAAACGATGGTCATTAGGCTTCAGTTCTTGGGCCAGAATCATCTTATAGGGATGCAGGCCAAGATCCAATCGCAAAATACGCCAGGTAGTCATCCTGGACAGGCCCAATTCCTGAGATCGGCGTGGCACGGACAATTCACGGTTTTCCTCGATACTGGCCTGTACGGCGGCTATATTCTGTGTAGAACGTGCGGTACGCATACGATTTTTAGGCTTAGTATCCAATAGAGTAAATTCACTCTCCAACTTATCGATTATTCGACGAATTGAGAGCGCGGATGGAGCAGAATGACGACCATATTTTGCACGATATGCTCTTTGAACACCGACAAAACTTCTCGAATTTTGATAAAATAATTGGACAATTTCCAAACGTTGTGGAAGCGTGAAACTACTCATGATTAAATGGCAAACCTTACTGATGACAACTGACAGCAGACGTCAAAAATTTCAGTTCAAATGAGCCCGATAGGGACATTCAAAATCATATCACCCCTATTGGGAAACCCTTTAGTTGCATGGCCGAGTGAAAATAATTTCCGGCACTAACAATGTGACACTGTATCTGGTATATTAAAACTTATATGCTTTTTTATCAGATTGTAAGTATAATTCCTACAATAAATGGTCGTTTAATGCAAAAATAATGTTTCTAACTTTTTTTTAATATGTGTGAGAACATTCTAATAAAATACAGAAACCCTACATAATGTGAGCGTGATGAGTATAATTTTAATTTGCAATAAACTGATAATAGAAAAGATTTTTCAACACATTTGTCTGGATTGTTACTTTAGTGACAATATACGTAGAAAGTACATATAAACTCTATTTGTAGAGCAAAAAATTACATTATATAATAATGTAGTCAATCGTTAAAGAAGGAGGATGCCGATCATTTTTGTTCTAATTTTTTAGCTACAAAACATCAGTTACAAGAAAATGTTGTTCATCAAATTTTATTTTACAAATTATGCAACTCTAATAAATTTGGTTACAAAATTTTTGTTCTAGAAGAATCCCTCCCTAAATTGACTGGACTAATTCGTCCTCATCGCTTTGATTGATGCATGAAAATGTTAATGATGATATAAGTGAGGACTCGATTGGACGATGTGGTTATGTCAACTTATCACACCTGCTTTTGTTATATGTTCATGAAGAAATTCAATTATAAGACTTTCGCTTTGTGTCTGAGGCGAAAATCAAATAATTCGAGATTTTTATCCGCTCTTGAGGTAAATCAAATTAATCAAGATTTTCATTTTGTTTCAGAAATTTACATATTAGGAGGCTGTGCTCAAAACTTTAAAAATCAGCCCGGCACGATAAATATATGAGCCTTTTAAAAAATAGGAATACAAAAATGAATAAATTTTCAGTGCTTATCATAAGAAATAGTTTTACTGTTTTGCGCAACTTGAATCCTTGAAGAATTATCTAATCCCACAATCTGAATGAAAAAATTTATATTGTTCACCTAGCTATAAATGAACCACTGATTGCAATCAGCGTATATACGCTGATAAATTAGTGAAATTACGCTTAAATTTTGAATTTAAGTGAAACAGGAAATTCAATTTACTTAAGGCTCTATCAGCCTTAAGGAACACACTCTCAGCATGACGCTCGCGCTTCGCGCTCGATTTTCTGTATACATTTCAGTAACTTTTTAATAAATTACATGATTAAAATAATTTATTTTCTTCCAAATCTCTCAAAAAGAAAAAGCAATCGTAGACTTTATTCAAGGAAACGATTTTGCAGAACAACGCTTATTTCGTATCTCACATATTTTTGTGAAAAAAATCGAATTTTTTTAATATTAAAAATCAAAACATAAAATATACATCCTGTCCCGAAATGTCTTAATGAGAATTTGTAGCCCTCATTTAGGCAAACAATTTTCCATCTGAACGTTTTTTTTGTATCTCACATATTTTGTCTAAAAAATGGAATTTTTGAATTTTAATCGTATTTTTTGGAATTGAAACGAAAAATATGTGTTTTATAAAAAACTGTGTGAGATAAAATTTGTAGATCTTTTTGAAACAAACAACTTTGCATTCTTACGTTTTTTTCGTATTTTACATATTATTGTTAAAAAATTGAATTTTTTATTTTCAATAGTTTTTTTTTTTTTAATTAAAAAGAAAAATATGCATCTTATGAAAAAATGTTACAATTCAAATTTGTAGGTCTTTATGTAGAAAATAATATTGTATCATAACGTTTTTTCGTATCTCGTATAATTTAACTGGAAAATGGAATTTTGATATTGACTTTTTTCGAATTTGAATATGCTGTAACATTCCTAATTTTGATTTAATCAAAAAATGTTGTTGGGATAATTTGTAGAGATTTATGAGCACTATCAAAAACCAGTATTGAAATTTTTGATTTTTTCAAAAAAATATTTTTAAAAACACAAAAGCAGTAAAACTTGATTAATTTATTAAATAATAATACCAAATTCTAGTATAGAATCTATATTCCAAACTAGTGTCACGTCCTGTGACCATCTCTACTACGTTAATAATGATAATACTTTTTCACGTCAATGAATGAATCTATAATTGTATAATATGCGGAAGCACTAGATGTGTAAACGTAAACAAGTTGTAGAAGGGAAAGAGATGAGTGAGAAGCCATGAATGAACACAGTAAAGGTATTGATTATTTTCGGAAGGGGAATTCCGTCTAAATGTATTATGTCAACAAATCTCCAAGCCCTGTAGGCACAGGTAGAAGATTAACCGGGGGGTCTGCTGCTACGGAAAGAAGGAAAACCGGTGAAGCCAAAGACGAGGAGTACTGCGATAGATCCTTTTCCTAATATGGAAAATCTGACCACAGGAAGGGATGAGGTCAGCCATGCGCCAAACAATAGGCCAGCGTTAACAAAATAATTCTTAGAAAATGAGTCAACGGGTTCTTCATGACTCATAATATCGATTAATAGAGGGGATTTTGACCCAGATGAGGGTCTATAAGACTAGAGTCCCTAGAAAAATAGAGTCTGCCGATCTGTACCCAAGATGGCGACCACTGAGCGTGTGTGCGTTAATCCGTGTGAGTAGCTGTGGTTAGATTCCACTCTGGCTGTGGTTAGAGTGTTTGATTCTGACATTCGAAGAATGTGTCCGTAATTGTTCACGAAGAATATACCAGGGAAATTGCAAAAAAGTAATACTGTGACACATACCAGGGGTGTTAGTTGAAGTTTGCCGGTTTTTTCAATAATGAAAACACTTAATTCTCAAGGGAATCTCAAAAATTTTTTATTCAAAGTATTGACCATTGGATTCGACACATTTTGCCCATCTTTCAGGCAAGTCATGGATACCATTCCAACAAAAATTTTTCTCTTTCAAGGCAAACCATTCGACGAGCCATTTTCGACTTCTTCAAAATTGGCGAAGCGCTTCTCTGCGAGTGAGTGTCTCATCGATGCGAAAAGGTGATAGTCGGACGGGGCGAGATCTGGAGAGTACGGCGGGTGCGATAATATTTCCCAATTCAATGCTTTTAATGTGTTCTTCACCACTTTAGCGGTATGAGACGGTGCGTTGTCATGTTGTAGGATAACTTTGCCATGTTTTAGTAACTCGAAGTACACCACACCACACTGGTCCCACCAAACACAGAGCATTGTCTTACGGCCAAAGCGATTTGGCCTTGGAGTCGATGGGCCGACCTGACAAGGTGAAAGCCATGATTTTTACCGCTTCGTGTTCTCGAAATAAATCCATTTTTCGTCCCCTGTGACAATTCGATGCAGAAAAGATTTCCTTTCGAACCGTTGCAGCAGCATTTCACAAATGGTTTTTCGATTTTCCATTTGTCTATCGTTCAGTCGGTGTGGTACCCATTTTCCATACTTTTGAACTTTTCCCATGGCTTTTAAACGTTGGAAAATTGCTCCTCGGGTCACATTTAGTGTTTGTGCCAATTGTTGCTGCGATTGGGTTGGGTCTTCACCCAATAACGCCTGCAATTCCTCGTCTTCGAACTTTTTCGCTGCACCAGGATGTTCATTGTCTGTTAAATCGAAATCTCCACTTTTAAATTGACGAAACCATGTCTCACATATCTCACTGGAGCATGTTTACCATAAGTTTCTACCTGCAATCGATGAGCTTCAACTGCTTTTTTCTTTTGATGAAATAAGAAAAGCAACGAATGCCGCAAATGCGATTTACTTGGGACGAAACTCGACATATTCACTGAGGTAAACAACTATGATGCTATTATTTTGGCAAAATTAATTGTGTATTTTTGAAGGTTATTGTCCATAGAAAAATATGACATAGATGCCAAATCATAGAAATGTATACATATCTCTAGCGACATCTATGAGTAAAACCGGCAAATTTCAACTAACACCCCTGGTATGTCACAGTAAGATGACATATGTAAAATATATATACGTGTAAGATTTGAATGCATATATATATGTATATTCATTCAAATTTTACGGGACACTGCGTATGTTCCACATTATCGTATTAATAACATAATAGTTGAATAAATTATATATTTATTAAAGTTAATTAACCAAAAAAATTTTTTTTGGATCTTTGAAGTTTATGTTACAGGTAACAAAAAATTATGTTACAGAAACTAAAATTTATTTTACTTGTCACTCATGACGAATTTTGACACTGTTACAAAAATTCCTGAGCCCGTAAAAGAATTTTCTGTTACATGTCACTGGAGCTTTATGCAGTTACCAGTAACAGAAATTTCTAAACCGTAACAGAATTTTCTGTCACGGTAATAGCTTAAAGCTCCAGTGACGTGTGACAGAGAATTATGACATGAATTTCTAACAGTGTATTGATAATTCATTTATTCGTTTAAATGCAAAAAAAATAAAATAAGAAAACGAAAAAAAAGCAAACGTGATGATATTTTGTATACTTTAGTTTGAAAAAAGAACTCTACTCGCGCCGGTAGCAGCAATTTTGATTGGTTTGTACCCATAATGGCTGCACCAATCATTGAAGGGAAAGTTCGGCAGACTCTATTTTTCTAGGGACTCTATATAAGACTAGTTGCTCATTCGGAAATTTCACTCAGTTTTCTTCAAACCTTCGTTCGTCAACCACCATTCGTCAGTCAATATCCGTCGTCAGTCAGTATCCGTCGTCAGTCAGTATCCGTCCTCAGTCCAATTGTTGAGTAGAGACATTATAACAAAATATCTAAGACACTCCAAGTTTGTTAACGTACCAGAGTGTACTACTAGTGAAATCAGTGCACATCTGGATTATCAGTGAGGATTTGGAATATCGGTGGTTACAGATTGGATCTCAGCAGCCTCCGATTAAAACCGTCGGCCATTGTGGATCTCTAGTTAAATTTTGAAATATACCATCAACCAGTAAGTGGTCTAATCATTTGTCCCAGAAGAAATTTCTAATAATCTACTCTCTCGCTCACTCTCTCTCTTTCTCTCTATCTCACTCAATATTTGTACTCAGATTTTAAAAGGTTTTGTAATAAAAGGTTGATAATTTTCAAATTTATTGAGTGGTTATTTGTTGTTGGCTTCCCTCACCCAGTTTCGGTTTAGAAATCCTCTGGATTTCCTTACCGTTTTAAACGAGGAAAATCCATTACGTGCAGTACTTACCGAGAAATTGCAATATATGTTTTTGAAACATTGATTTTAGGTTATTCAAAAAATACCTTTTATATTTCTTTTTTCGTAATAATCACGTTGGAATAAAAAATACTTGAGGAATAAAAGCTGTATTTTGACAAGCTCTATCAGCTTATATTTTTTTATTTTGAGTTTTTACAACTTTTTTTTTTACTTTAATTTTAGAAAGTGGCCAATACCTTTCCCCTTTTTCGAGCGCTCGGCGACTTCTTCTTCCCGTGGGCTCAATTGTTAAATTTCTAATACAATTACATGTTTGAAATTGTTTACAAGTTAAATTGGAGTTTTTGTAAATGAGATTGGTTTAACGTTTACGATGTTAAAATATGTTCATAAAGAATAGTTGTATATTTTTATGAAGATAAAATAGTAAGGTTTGTTAAGTGACTGTTGAAATATGTTGTAATTAATTATAAAATATATTTAAGTACATATCAGGTAAAATTCATACTTTAATTTTTTAGAATTGATTCAAACTACGATAAAGAGTGTCTGAATATCTTTTAGTAAATTTTAAACTAGTACTTTACCTTCAGAAATAAATTCTCATAAATTTATAAATTGATAAAGTATATTTCTAATTATTAAATCTTTTAGTAATATCCCATTGGTCTTTGTATACATTCTATAAGTTTGAAACGTGAGTTCACATAAAAAAGGATAGATTCAAATTACAATTCCCTTATTAGCTAATATAATTGTTTTTTTTATTCATAGCATACTAAATAATATTAAAAAATGAAATTAATTTCTTATTTAATTCAAGTTTTTTATAAATTCTTATTGTTAAAAAGTTTATTTTCTATGTTGAATAGAATAAGATATTATCTGAATGGAGAATGCACTTTGTATCTATTTGTATTTGCATGGATTGGATTGGAATTAAACGACTTGAATTCAGTCAAACACATAAACTAGAATTCGGAATAAAACGAAATTGGTTCGGCTTTCATATGAAATGAAACACTTTCATGAAAAACGATCATGTTAGCTAACATAAAGCTTCCTACATGCTCAAAACCGAATCGAAGTTACTTACACATATGAATTCAAACTCGAATAAATTGATTATTCATATTTCTCAAGAGAGCTAGTACAAGTTATATTTTAGTTCTACAGTTCGTAAGTGCATTTTGAAAAAAATATTTTATGAGAAATTAATGCTCTAAAATATATTTTAAAACGAAATATCCATAGTACCTACATAATAATAATAGGATGACAAGCTATACAATCCAAATAACATTGAACAAACACTGTTTAGAATATCCCATTATCTATGTTAATAAAAGTGATAATTTGCTCTTTCTAACGTCAAAATGAGTTTTAGCTCAAATTTGCCTATCAAATCTGTTATTCAAGTATTTAGGAGATTATTAAGTACTTTTACTCATGAATATTGTGTAATTATTATGCAATAAATATTTCTCATCATATCCAAAATTATTTGCACATTGCTCTTTGAATAATGTGCTGGAACATTGTGTGCACAATGGTGTTGTACTGGCATAATACCGGGTGGAAAACGGCTGGGTACTGGTATTCGTCCGAAATATCAATCGGCTGGGAGTTGCACGGTTCTCGGCCGGTTTGTTGCTCGCCTCCTTCGTTGAGGCAGGACCGAATAGGCCACGCTTAAAGGTGGCGCTTAAGTGGAGCTCTCTTATAAGTTTTTTGATCCAAGACAGTGTTCGCAGAACGTGGACGTAAACGGCCCCTACCATAGATGCTTCGAGCTCATTGTGTCTTCCTCATTCAACCAACCTATGGCAGTGGAGCGAGGAAGAAGCCATGAGCTGGTAGGGTCTATGGTGGGGGCCATTTACATCCACGTTCTGCGAACACTAATCCAAGAACGTGTTTCCTTTATTTCCTTTCCTCTTATTCTTAGTTGATATTTGCAATGGATATTAAAATTTTTATTAATGTTCCAGTTTATAAGAATTTTAAGAAATAAAAAATGTTTACATATCATTTTTCTATTCGTTAATATGGGGATAATATTGGATTTAAATAATTTTTAATAATCACCAATAACAATAAATATTTTCTAAAATTTAGAATAATTAGAATTAAAAATTACTAATGAACAGAATTAAAAATACATATAAGTTGGCTCCACTTAAGCGCCACTTTTGTGCGTGGCCTATTCGGTCCTGCCTCAACAAAGGAGTCGAGCAACAAATCAGCCGAGAACCGTGATCGTCGATTAAAATTCAAATCAGATACGATTGGACATTTTGAATCGTATCTCGGGTACCCATGAATATTTTTCAAGTTTTCTTGGCTTAAATTAAAGGCAAGATTTTAGACTCTATGTCGTATGATTTTCAGATTTTGGGAAAATTTTCCCTAGGCCATGCTAAAAGTTGAAGTTGAGGTAGAGAATTTGAGAAAATCTTGAATTTATTTTTAACTCCTCATGTGCTGTATTATTTTCAGAAGGTCAATAAAATATTTTTTGAGCATCACTAAACGTGAAATTTTATAAGATTTCCAACTGTATTTATAAAAATGACCTATCTCTTTTTTTTCACCGAGATATCGTGGTTCAAAGTCAGCAGTGACTTTTAATAGTGCTCACAAGCACCATGTGCACAATTTCCGATGGTAGTGTACATACATAAACAGTATACAAATACATTCACACCATTCAGTTGTAGCCAATCACATTTTCCATCACATATATACTTAAATATATAACTCCACAGATATAAACCTAATAACTAAAACTTATATATAGGACGATACGCTTTCGTCGAATCACGCACATGCTCGCTTACAATCCTGAGACATAAAATTTGGAAATTTCTTATATAGTGACTGCGAGGGTCATTCAGAACTTGTGGACCAGTGTCGTGACTAGAGTTCTTGAGCCTCACTCAAGTAAAAATGAATCAACTTTTTCAATAAATTATTCATAAAATATTTTTAAAAACTAATATAATTAATCAATTATTATAACTATGATAATTCATATATATATAATATGATTTATTGGAAATATTCAATAGTTTTTGGAAGCGAAATAAAAACACCAGCGATAACAGAGCAAACACTTTGTTTATTCTTCAAGAGCCACCAGGAAAAGTGAAGGCAATACACAGAGCATTCTTAAAGCGTAAATACGTACAAATTGTCACGCAGCCGCATTCGGTGGTACAAGTATATCTAAGCTCGCTAATATAAACAAAGAAAGTAGCGAGGATATAATGCTACAATTTCAACATCCTCCCTGCATAATAACCTCGCAAAAAAAATGTAACGTAAGAGTGAAATCTTTAGAAATCGCAACGCTTTCCTAAGTTCAAGAGTTCACGAATATATAGGAAACGTTGTTTCGGAAAAGCCTTTGTAAAAATATCGGCCTTCAGTTCTGTAGACGGAATGTATTCGACAGATAGTTCCCCGTTGACAACATTTTGACGAATGAAATGAAACTTTATGTCAATATGTTTCGTTCTTTTGTGAAATTCGGGATTTTTCGCGCGCTTGATCGCGCTTTGGTTGTCTACGGAAAGAACCGCGGGGGTTCCAGGCTCATATGACAAATCGCACAAAATTTTTCGCAGCCAAATCGCTTCTTTCGCAGCTGCCGCTGCTGCCACGTATTCAGCTTCTGTGCTGCTCAAAGTGACGATTTTTTGTCTTTGGCAACCCCACGTGATAATCCCCCCGCCCAGGAAGAAACAAAAACCGCTGGTTGAGCGCCGCGTATCGACGTCGCCCGCGTAATCAGAGTCGGAGTATCCCGTCAAAACAAAGTTATCGCTTCGCACTTCGTACAAAATTCCAAGATCGCGCGTCCCCGATAGATACTTTATGACTCTTTTCACTGCATTCCAATGCGAGTTGTCGTGTTTTTCCAAATAT
This sequence comes from Diplolepis rosae, assembly GCA_030998225.1. Taxonomy (NCBI): domain Eukaryota; kingdom Metazoa; phylum Arthropoda; class Insecta; order Hymenoptera; family Diplolepididae; genus Diplolepis; species Diplolepis rosae. The sequence continues at coordinate 1,216,018 of JAPYXD010000171.1, forward strand.
TTACTAGCGTTGTTTACCGCGTAAGCAATGTCGGGCCGAGTCACTACGGCGAGAAACATGAGAACCCACGGCTTCGCGGTATGGAACATCGGTACGCGAATTTTCGTTCACATCGTCATTTCGGCAAAGAATTTGATTCGGATCGGCCGGTACACTCATTACTCCCGCATCGGACATGCCAAACTTTTCAATTACCTTACTTGCGTACATTTCTTGGTGAATCAACATTTTCTTATTCATTCTGTCGCGCTCGATTTGAATGCCCACAAAACAACTAGATTCACCCAATTTTACTTCGAATGATTCACATAGCGCGTTTTTCACAATGTCTAACACCTTTTTCGATTTTGCTGCGGCGAGTCCATCATCGACAAATAACTCGAAAATCACTTTTTCGTTATCTATCACGCCACTGAAGAGACACTGATCGCTCGCGCACTGTTTTAGCCCGATTTTTTCGAGCTCACTGGTAAAGCGCTTATTCCAGCAACGCGCTGCCTGCTTCAGTCCATACCACGACTTCAGTAATTGACATAACCTTCGAACATCTCGAGGTCAAATTCCGTGACGAATGCCAAGAAAATGTGGAATGTACCATAACGAATGACCGAAGCGAATGTTTCCTGATAATCGACACCTTCGATTTGTCGAAAACCTCTGGCGCAAAGTCTCGCTTTAAATCGCACGGCGTTGCCTTCCTCGTCGCGGAGTATTGTGAATACCCATTTCGAGTCAATAAGTTTCATGTTGTCTTTCTTCGGTACAAGCTCCGAAGTTGCGTCGTCTTTGTGCGATTGTAATTCGTCATCAATGGCCCTTTTCCACTGCGCGGATTCGGGGCCACTGAGCGCCTCTTCGTATGTGAGGGGCGTAACTTCTGCCACATTCGCCTGAAAAATTTTCCGGGCTGGGATGGCATCTCGATCTCGAAGCTGATAAGGTTCTCGCTTATCGATGACGCGCGCTGACTTCTTGCTTGTTGTGCCTGTTTCGCCTTGCTCTTCGGCGTCGGCTCAAGTGTCGCCATCTTCCTCTCTCTCGTTCTCGTCTTCCGTCTCAATCGCTTCTTTCAAAGGGAAAACAATCTCAATGTTTTCGTTTCCACTCGAGCAATCATAGTCGGTGTCTTTCTCGTTGAATATCACATCCCTCGAGACTGACACCTTTTTTGTTGTTTGATCGAATAGGCGATAATTGCTCAAGTTTTCTTGATATCCGACGAAAATGAGTTTCTTCGATTTTGGGTCGAATTTCTTCCGAAATTGCTTCGGAATGTGAGCGTATGCTGTTGAGCCAAAAATGTGAAGATGGTCGACTTGTGGCTTCTCACCATGCCAAGCTTCGTAGGGGGTTTTCTCCGGATGCGATCTCGATAACGTTCTGTTTTGTAGATACCCCGCCGTGTTGACTGCTTCGGCCCAAAGCATCGTAGGCAAATCTCTCGCCTTCATCATTGTTCGAGCCGACTCGACGATGGTGCGATTCGCCCGCTCCGACTTGCCGTTTTGTTCTGGTGTGTGGGGCGCAGAATGCGACACAGTTATCCCCTTTTTCTTGAAGTACTGGGACAGATCTTCATTGACGTATTCTGTTCCGTTGTCCGACCGAAACACTTTTAACGGATGTTCGAATTTCGTTTCCACACTTTTCGCGAACTCGCGGAATTTTTCGGGCACTTGTGCTTTAGACCGCGCGAAAAGCACGTACCGGTAGCCCGATTCGTCGTCGATAAACGTAATGAAGTATCTCGCTCCGCCCAATGACTCCACGCTCATTGGGCCGCACACGTCCGAGTGGAAGGATTCACCGATTTTCCACGTTTTTCGCATTCTCGCCTTTTTGAACGGAAGGCGGTGACTTTTTCCGAACTGACAAGGCTAACAGAAAAAATTGTCCGAATCTGTAAACGATGCTCCTGTGATAAATCCTTCGTTTATCATTTTTCTTAGCGTCGCGCTATTCACATGCCCGAATCTCTCGTGCCACGCGCGTAAGTTGCAAATAGACTCGTTTGTATTGGCCTCTATCGGATCACTATCAGACTTACGCGAAACCACGAAAAACAATCGGTAAATGTCGTTCGATTGCTTTGAACCTTCGGCGACGGTTATTCCGTTCTTCAAGATCGACACGCGCTTGTCCGAAAAGTTGACCTCGAAACCTTTTGACACGCTCGCACCAACAGAAAACAAATTCTTCCCCAACTGAGGCACGAATAACACGTTTTCGATGGTGCTATACAACCACTCGTTGTTTACATTTTTTCTTATCTTGATAGTCCCCGAGCCGCGCACGTCACACGCACAGTCATCACCAAGCATTACTTTTTCCCCTGCGCATGGAGAAAATGACTCGAACCACTCGCGTTGAAAGGTGATGTGTCGGGAAGCACCACTATCAAGCAACCAAACGTCTTTGGCGTCCATCTTGGCGAATGCTTCGGCAGAATCTCGAAGCTCGTTACACCTGCTGCTGGACATCGCCATAAATGCACAATTTTGGCCTGCGTCCTTTTTCTTCTTCTTTTTCTGAGGACACTGCCACGCGAAATGTCCTTTCTTGTGGCAACTGTAGCACTCCATGTTCGACTTGTCCTTTATCGGCCCCTTCTTCGGTGCGTTTCTGGTCGATAAAAAAGCTGACACCCCCTCGTCATCGACCGTGATGCGCGATTCTTCTTTTATGAGCCTTTCTTGAAGATTCTCGAGCGTCTGTCTTTCAGTATCGACACTGTCCCAGGCTGTTTTTAGAGCGTTGAATCTTGGGGGTAGGCTGGCCAGAATTTTCGCCATTATTGCCACGTCGGACATTTTCTCACCAACGTCCGCCAGTTGCGCCGCCATATTCAAAATTCTCAACACGTGTTTGACTACGGTGTCGTTGGACTCCATCTTGGCTTCGTGGGATCTTTGGGTTAAGATAAGCTTGTTTGAATCCGATTTTTGTTCGTGGATGAGCACTAATTTGTTCCACATTTCGCGACTTGATCGACAGGGTAGCACACTTTCTACCTGCGAGGCCTCCATCGCCGATGAAATCAGAAACATTGCTTTCGCGTCGTCTTTGACCCAAATCTTCAAGTGCTGGGCGTCGATCTCTTCGGGTTTCACTCTGGTGCCCTTCACGACGTCGTCGATCCCGCTGGCTATGAGAACAGCGTTTATTTGGAACTTCAAAACTTGGAAATTAGTTCCGTTGAACTTTTCCATTCCTTTTGTAGTGAGAATGTCCGCCATGATTGAACTTTCACTTTTGACTCACTGAAAAACTTTTATTTTTCACACTTTCCTTTGCTCGTTTTTATTCGCGCCTCGCGCGCGATTTTCGGAAAATTCGCTTTTCAATCAGGTAACGTACCTGGGCCCATAACCTATTGGAAATATTCAATAGTTTTTGGAAGCGAAATAAAAACACCAGCGATAACAGAGCAAACACTTGTTTATTCTTCAAGAGCCACCAGGAAAAGTGAAGGCAATACACAGAGCATTCTTACAGCGTAAATACGTACAAATTGTCGCGCAGCCGCATTCGGTGGTACAAGTATATCTAAGCTCGCTAATATAAACAAAGAAAGGAGCGAAGATATAATGCTACAATTTCAACATGATTATTAAATTATATTTAGTATACATTTTCATTATAACTACGTATGAAGTTTAATGAAACTCAATTTTCAAATGTATATTAAAAAATTGCATTATTATCAAAAAGTATCTTGCGTAAAAACATTTTGAAAAAAGTTCTTTTATTTTCTGTGTTTTTTGTTTAAATTTTCATGAAATCAATTTAATTTAAAAAGCTTAAGTAAAAAAGAAAGAAGTAATTATAAATAAATTAAGAAAAAATTATGAATCTATAAAACTTATAGAATCTATATAACTAGATTATATGAAACTTAACTTTGATACATTCTTGAACATATAATATATCACAAATATTTACAGTGATACTAAATAACTTCTAACTTGTCCATATGTCCCAAATTTGGTCGGAAGTTAGGTAAAATTACTTCACATATCTTATCCGTGTAAGAAAACGATTTTAGGTGACAGCGTTGTAAAAAATTAATTTTGCAACCAAATAAACATATTGTTCAAATTATATGTCAAAAAATGTGTATGTAAAAAATAATTTTAACAATATAAATTTTACAATATAAATTTTATAATAATAACATCAAGTTAAAACTTTCAGCGGTTAAATACCAGGCACTAAGGAACGTCTTAAAGACTTTGGTTTTCAAACGCACAAACAGCTCAAAATAAACTTTGTATATTTTCAATACTTTGATAATAAATAAATTCAATTCTCAAATTGATATATTAAACTATTAATTATTGCGAGATAAATTAATTAATCTGCGTCTGTACTGGGGCAGTACTAAACCAGTACCGCGCCAACGCACTGCATAAATCCCTAAGTCGGCTTCTGGCCAGCATTTGGACTTCATACTGGGGAAGTAATAAAGCAGTACGGCACCAAAGCTCGGCATAAATTCCTAAGTAGGTTTCTAGCCAGCATTTGGACTTCATACTGGGGCAGTACTAAACCAGTACTGCGCCAATGCTCGGCATATATTCCTAAGTCGGTTTCTAGCCAGCATTTGGACTTCATACTGGGGCAGTACTAAACCAGTACCGCGCCAACGCACGGCATTAATCCTTAATTCGGTTTCTAGCCATCATTTGAACTCCATATTGGGTCAATACAAACCAGTACCGCGCCAACGCTCAGCATAAATTCTTAAGTCGGTTTCTAGCCAGCACTTGAACTCCATAGTGGGGCAGTAATAAACCAGTACCGCGCCAGCGCAATGCATAAATCCCTAAGTCGGCTTCTGGCCAGCATTTGGACTTCACACTGGGGAAGTAATAAAGCAGTACGGCACCAAAGCTCGGCATAAATTTCTAAGTAGGTTTCTAGCCAGAATTTGGACTCCATACTGGAGCAGTAATAAACCAGTAGCGTGCCAAACCTCGGCGCGCTACTAATGATCAGTACTAGTATTGCTCCTCATTTACAACTGGCGCGGTACTATGCCGTTCGTAAGATCTGGCATAAGTCCGACTTTTCCGCTTTTTGTTTTGTTAAAGATTCGGAAAAAGGCATAGCGGGTTTGCATGTGAAATCGGCTTTAAAACCAAAAATTTTTGCACGCAATTTTGTTCATGTTTGAATTGCGCGACCACTTTTTTGAATTATTCTGTTCATTAGGTAGCTATCGATGATTAAAACAGAATTTTTGCAGATTTTTGCAAGGTGTGGACGGGGGTAAAAAAAATAAAAACCGTCAAAATACGCATTCTCCAACATCTTACTATTAAAGCACATTTTATAATAACAGTAGCATTGAGCTTTTACAAATATATACGGTTAATTTATAGATTTTGATGTTACCGGTATTATAATTTTTGAAAATTATAATACCGGTAACATCAAAATCTATAAATTAATTATCTGGCCTAAAACCTTAACAACATCTACAAATATAGAGAATAGGTAAATTTACCTTCTAAGATTGTCGATTCACGAAAGTGTTTGCAATCACGCCCAATAGAGGTCACTTTAAGTCCTAATTTTCATTCAAATAAACATCTAAAACTAATAAGTTAAATATACCGAAAATTATTTGAAATGCTGTAAGCGGTGTTGGCTTGGTTCGTTTATCACAGTATGTCCCCGGAAGGGCATGTATATTCGGAGGTTTGATTCCTCCTGACACATGCAAGATGCACGCTTTCAAATTTTTTCGTTCTTAAAATATTTTACCATCTAAAATATTATCAATTTTACATATTTCACGAACTAACATAATTATACAAAAAACGGAAAGGCCATCTACTTTCTTGAAAAATATACGGTTAATTGTACTTTCATAGCACTTCATACTCCACAAGTGGCTAAACATTTGCCAAGCATACATTTTTTTCAATTATAAATTAGTCATCATCGCTGTCTTCGTTTATGAGTGTAAGTTTGTAGGAAAACCAATTTTACTTTTTGTATACCACTTTTATATAAAACGGAAATTTTTTGTAGGGACTAAATTTTTAATGGGCAAAACCTGTAAATTCGAAAATTATTCAAGAATACGAAAAAATATTTTTAGCAGCACTATTTCGACTTGCGAACGACGACAATCAACCATTTGTTCACAATGCATGTAAAAATTTCAATTTTTCGCAACAAACAAAAATTCTCAAAATATTTTGCAAAATTTTTCAAAAATTTCAGCAGTAAACCGTGTTAGAGATTGATTACTAAATAATTTTTTTTTCATTTGTCTACTGTTATTATAGAATGTCCTCTAATAGTAAGATGTTGGAAGAATGCGTATTTTGACGGTTTTTATTTTTTTTTACCCCCGTCCAAACCTTGCAAAAATCTGCAAAAATTCTGTTTTAATCATCCATAGGTAACTAATAACTAGAATAATTCAAAAAAATGGTCGCGCAATACAAACATGAACAAAATTGCGTGCAAAAATTTTCGCAATTTTTTGGATTGCGAATTATGCTTGAAAAAATCTGAAAAAATTTACAAATGTGTCTTCTATTGGAAAGAACCCTGATTTTTTAAAAAAAAATCCTATGATTAGTTTAGCTGAATGAAGAAAAAAACGAAAATAGTAAAATCCGCCATTACTCATTTAAAATGGCAGATAATAATCTGAAAATTTGGCAAAATAATCTCTTGCCCAACCCCTTCCATATGGTTGATGTGAAATTAGATTTGGTTTTAAGGCTGATTTCACATGGAAACCCGGCTATGCTTTTTGTAGCCGTTTCTTGGCGAGTTTATGGGCATTTCATCTTGCATATATTGCATGAAATCTATAGGATATTCATAATAAAACATACATAATTACATGAAGTAGAAAAAATTATTAGTCAAATACGTGTATATAAATACGTGTATGAATCAACGAAGGTTCATGATTCCCATGTAAAAAAAAATTGCGGAAATTCTGCAGAATTTGTGCAGACCGCACTCTGCAGAATTTGTTGCGGAAAAATGGACAACAGAATTTCCGCAAAATTTCTGTGGTAGGCAGAATTTCTGCAAAATTTCTGTAACAGGTAAAATTTATGCAGAATTTTCGTAAAATATCTGTAGAAGATAAAAGTTTTTTTTTAGAATTTCCAAAAATTTATGTACAAAACAGAATTTGTGCAGAATTTACCAAAAATGTCTGTAGAAAGCACAATTTGTGCAGGCTTTTTGTAAACAAAACGAGGACAGGGATCAGAATATATACTCTCTGAATATGAACCAGTTATATGTTGGACTGATTGAAATCAGTGAATGACTTTTTTATATGCAATCAGTTATCTGGGTTAAAGATGACTATTGGGTCAGCTATTTTGAACATATGTAGACGCAAAGTAACTGACTTATAGCCAGAAGTCAGTCACTGATTGGAATCAGTCATAATTGTAAGAAACTCAAATTTATAAAGTGCAAAGACGATGGGAGATAAGCTCCTAATAAGTAATAATTGCCTTTTTTAAAGAAAATCTGGAAAACTTGCAGAAAAATTGTAAGAGATTTTCAAAGGAAGAATTTTACGGGAATTGCGCTAGAATTGCACCCAAGGAAAACGAAAATACAGAAATTATTCTGAATTTCTATAGGGAAATGAACAGTAGAATTTTTGAAATAATTATATTAGAAGTAAAATGTGTGCACATTTTCTGTAAAAAGCTAAAACATACTATAGCAGAATTTGTGCATAGTGAAGTCAGGAGACAATAAATCTGCAAAAAAAGGAGGCAGAATAATTGCGCAGAGTGCAGACTGCACAAATTCTGCATTTTTTCTCCATTTGATTTTTATTCGGTGATTATTTAATGCATAATGCGTATAATAAATTTAATGCATAATGCATAATGCTATGTTAAATTAAAAAACTAAACTGCTTGGAACATTGGTACATTGATGTTGATCACTTTTCAATAAGCACCACAATTTGAAGACTTCATCACGATAATTTCTACAGATATTATTGTAAAGATATTATAAAAACGTCCTGATATTGATATGTTCACCACATTGCTTTGTTAAAGATCATATAATTTAACTTTACACCTATTACAAATATTTCTAAGAATAATTTTCGACTTTAAATAATTAATGATGATATTTTTTCTCCTGTTATATTAATAAAATTGTTTTTGAAGTGAAAATATTAAATTGCGATCACTGAATAATTAATAGAATAATTAATAAGCGATTTTTGAAAAACTTTGAAATAAAAAAAAACCTTTTTGACAAATATTGTTTTAAAGCTTTTTTAAAACTTTTATTGAAGCGTCCTATCAACTTGACATAATCATCTTTACATATGATTTAGGTTATAAAAATAAAATATACCTCTTCGTTCATATTAAGATCAACATTATCACTTTTTTGACTAATTTCATCATCAGAGGCTACATCATTTATTCTGTTTTCTTGTTCACGATTCCAGCGATTCGCAGTTGTTCGCGGAATATTTTCATCCTATGTAATCAATGTTTATTTAATTATCAAAAATTAGTAACCATTTTTGTATAATAAAGCATTTTTTTTTAATTACTTCACTTAGGAAAGGCAATCATGAAATTTTTACGCACTGAAATTTTATTGAAACCCCGATTTTAAAATATTTTTCGAAACATTCTTCCATGCAGGAATAACTGAAGCAATGAAAGTTTATTTTATCAAGAAATGAGTTTTCACACACTTTTAAAGTACAAAGCTCCTTAAAATTTGTTATCTGTTAATGTTTTTTGAAACTGTTTTAAATCTCTCTAGCTTTTAAGAGCATTAATGAAGAATGAGTTAAACTGACTACAGAAATTAAATATAAAACAATATTATATCAAAAAATCGATGTGTTCAAAAAATATCCGTCTAGTTCTGGAGGCCCCATGATTGCCCTCCCCTAATATCTTGCAGATTAATTAAAAATCAAAACATTTTGTGGCTATGCTCTGCAAGTTTCATAAAGATATGTTTTTAAATGTACCTCATCTGACATATAATGACGGTATGTTCTTCTCATTGTAATTGAAGATATTATTCTAAAGAAAAAACAAGAAAAACAGTAATTGAAGCAATATTTTCCATTTGAAAAATGTATTCTACTTTAAAAAAGCAAAAGAAAACTTTTAAAATACTGTAAGAGTTTTAAGGAAAAATATTTTCAAGTACATTGAGGAAAAGGATTACTTGAATCAAAGAAGTGCAGTACTGAATACATCATATCAAACATTCTTTGACTTAAGGAATTTTTTTTTTGCATTAAGAAATAATTTTTTTCAAATAACAAAATCATTCTTGTGAAAAAAATTTCTTGCAATCAAAAAAATATTTAATAAGACGTATTCAGTACTATATTACTTGTAGTCGAGTAATCTTTTTTCTGAGTGTACTATAACAAGTTTGTTCCCTTCTGTAAAAATTTCCCTTTAAAAATGTAGTGCTCACTTTATTTTTTTGAAGATCCTTTACATTTTTCGTTGGTTTAATTTTATTAGAATTTTAATGCACTTTGGTACAATTTATCATGACCTAAAAAGTAAGGACAAGTTCGTTAACCAGCCATATTTGACCAAAATTTTAAAAATTAGATCATTTTTGGTATTTTTGAAAACTACTTTTTGGAAAAACAAAAATTTGAATACTAATTTTTGGTAGTAGTTGAAAAACTCTACAAATTTCCCTGATGAAATTTTTCAAACAAAACAAAATTATGAAAGTTACAGTATTTTGAAACTGAAAAAAGTCAATAATTAGTTTTCCGAAACATGTAGCTGAAGCTTTATACAGTTGCTATTTCTTAATATTTAGATTAATTTTTCAAATAAGTTTACTTACTTTCTACTTCAATCAAGAAAAAATTTTCCTTCGTTTTTCTTTTGCTTTCTTCCTATTATAAAATAATAAATAATTTATTTTTATTAAGAAGCCTAATGGCGGATTACGGCATCCAAACATCTTGCCTAGCAATTATCGTCTGCCTTCGACGATTGTTTCTGTCAGATTCAAATCTTTGCTTTAAATTGAAATTAAATCTCTCTGCGCAATGTTTATGACGTGACAGAAATAGTTGCCAAACGTAGACGAACATTGCTAGGTAACTTGTTTCGATGCTGTACACACTATGTACCCTATGTACATCGTGACTTCGATATTATACTTATGAATAAATATAATGGTACAATAATCTGTATTATAAGAAAAAATATAAATAAAATAGAAGGCAAGTAAAAAAACAAAGAAAGTAAAGAAGGAAGGCAGGAAAAAATCAAGGAAGGTAGGCAGAAAAAAAATTTTAAAGTTTGAATCTTTCACAATTTTCTATCTTGAAACATTTTCAATCAGAATTCATTCATCTTTGAGAGCCATTTAATTTAAAACGGTTCAATCTATAACTTGTGAATCAATATGGAATACAATTTGGAAATTAATAATGTTTAAGATTTTAAGTTTAAAACGGAATAATTTTTAATGTGTCAGTGTAAATTTATTCTATTTTTTATTATTTTAATTTAATATTTCTTACTTTTAAACGATTGAAAATTTGAATCCTCCAGTTTTTAATTATTTGATTTTAAGTTTATCTCTGTGTCCTTACATGGAGAGAAATAGATATTCAACTGTAGGCAGCCATCTTATATATTTAGCTGTAATATTTCACATAATAGTTTCTGCATATTTTAATGTTTTATTTAAACAATTTTTTCTGTGAAAAAAGGAACGCTTCCACTCCGTTGGGTATGGAGCCCAGGACCTTTCGATTGCCGGTCGAATTCGAAAAAATTGTTTAAATATATATTGAAAATTCGATCTGGTCTTAAATTACGTTAATTCTAAATCACAGGTTGATAGGGTCGATATAGTAGAGTTCGGTTATCATGGTGAATGATACACTCTTCTAATTATCGACATAATCGACTGAAATGATTTAGAAAAATTTGTACATAGTTAATGTTTTAGATATTTCAGCTGAATATATAAGATGACTCTTTAGACAAAGCAACAGGGAATTTTTTATGACATTATTTATTTCAGAAAACCGACTGCGCCATCAGAAGAGAGATTGGCCATAGAGTAATTGTGTCATGTTTTGGACAACGAAATATGATTTATAAATTTGTTATTAACATTTAAGACCAAAAAATCGCACTATTTTAGTTTTTTGTTTATAACATTAAAGATAATAATCCAATCTTGATGACATTAATTGAAAAGTTGTAGAAAACTTAATTTCGAACAAAATGAGTCGTCGCTTGATCTGGTAGGATAATTAGAAGCGGAGAAAATTCAGAAAAACCGAAAAAATTGAGCTTTTGTTAAACAAATTAATATCTCAGTAAATTTTTAACTTTTCAGGTTGAGGTTTGGTGGAAAAGTAACCGACTTTATGTTCTTCAAATGAATAAGAAAAGGGACACTTTAAGATAATACGTTTCCGCGCTATTGACACTTTAATTTATATCATGCGTTAATTGTAAAATGTCTGCTTGCCGCAGAGGTGGTCCGATTTTTATTTTGAAAACGGCTTTTAAAAATATAAATCAAGCACAACAGAACGTCAATCTTGATTTTTCGCTAAAATGTTTCAAAGTTTATTAAAAAAAGGTCTAAACATGGCTCTGAACGCTTGAACGCAGCAAAGTGACAATGGTGGGGGGAGAAGGCGAGTATGGTCACTGTGTCACTTTGCTGTGTTCAAACGTTTAGAGCCATGTTTGGACCTTTTTTTAATAAACTTTGCAACATTTTAGCGAAAAACCAAGATTGGCGTTCTGTTTTCCTTGATTTATATTTTTGAAAGCCGTTTTCAAAATAAAAATCGGACCACCTCTGCGGCAAGCAGACATTTTACAATTAACGCATGAAATAAATTAAAGTGTCAATAACGTATTATCTTAAAGTGTCCCTTTTTTCATTCATTTGAAGAGCATAAAGTCGGTTACTTTTCCATCAAACCTCAACCTGAAAAGTTAAAAATTTACTGAGATATTAATTTGTTTAACAAAAGCTCAATTTTTTCGGTTTTTCTGAATTTTCTCCGCTTCTAATTATCCAATCAGATCAAGTGACAACTCATTTTGTTCGAAATTAAGTTTTCTACAACTTTTCAATGAATGTCATCAAGATTGGATTATTATCTTTAATGTTATAAACAAAAAACTAAAAAAAGTGCGATTTTTTGGTCTTAAATGTTAATAACAAATTTCTAAATCATATTTCGTTGTCCAAAACATGACACAATTACGCTATGACCAACCTCTCTTCTGATGTCGCAGTCCGTTTTCTGAAATAAATAATGTCATAAATCATTCATAACAAATTCCCTGTTGCTTGGTCTACTTCCATAGTTAAATATTTAGATATTAATTCTGAATATCCATTTTCTCCGTGTGGAATGAAATACAACATTAATGCGGGATATCTTTTATGCTTTCAGAGAAGTACAACTTTTTTTAACGTGACACTTACATAGGAGTAGGTATCTTCATTTCTTAATATTTATCACTGTATAAATTATATACCTTACTTAGATATGGAGCAATATATAATCGAAAAAACTGATAAATCTTGGGTTTGCTTGGTTGAAAAACAGTCAATTGTTAGCAGTAGTGAAAACTGTTTAAATGTAGGAGACACCGTAAAATTCGGATATCCTGATCGAGCAGTTCGCCCTACAATATATAGTGGAAAAATAGTCTTTGCTTCAAGTAAGAATCTATTAATGTTTGATGTATAGCTGACTGTTTCAAGATTAATATTTTCGAACTTGTTGCATTTTTTTTAATACCCTGAAAAAAATGTTTAGTTGAGCCAACTACTTCGGTTTGTAAAATATGCTACAGCTATTTTATTAGCTAGCACAACTTTTTTAGTTAGTGTCACTATCTTTATTGTTATTACACGTACAGAAACTTGGGTAAAAACACCAACTAAAAAAGTAGTTATGCTAACTAATAAAATAGCCGTAGCATATTTTACATACCGAAGTAGTTGGCTCAACTAAAAATTTTTTTCTGGTTAAAAAAAAAAATTGCAACAAGTTGGAAAATATTAATCTTGAAACATAAGTAAGAGGTGTATTCTAATTATCAAAATTCACCATGATTATTTGTTAAAGTATATTAGGACATTGGTGGAAGATGAGTTGGAAATATCTGACAATAATTACTCTCACATTGAGAAAGGAGAGGAAATAGGAGCCATTGGAAAAACAAATGCTATGAATCCAATTGAGTAGGATGAAACTAAATTAGATAAAGTTCATACTTCCAGGGATGAAGAAGGGTTATGGACAATAATAGCTCATGATACAAAGGACCCAGACGTAATAAAATGCAATTTAATTCAATAAAATAAAAAATAAATGATTAAGTGAATGAAATGAAATTTCAGTAACAAATTATTTGTATTAATTATTAAATAGATAGAGATTTAAAAAAGTGTTTTAAAAGAATATTCTGCTTTGAAAATTATACATATAGAATTTAAAACATTTTATCCCAAGCTAATTATTTTAGCTTTATTCTTTGCTTAGTACATACTTCGTTACGCATATTTTCACGAGTTAAACAATGCTATAAATTCTGCTATGATAGAAAATGTATTACTACATTCAAATCGTATGCCATTTATTATATTATATTTCTTAGGTCTCTGAATTAATAAAAAATTCGAATGTGTATGTCAATACAAAACAGAAGCAATTCATATTTCGAAATGAAAATCTTACGCAAACAATTCTGGCTAGAAAACTTTTACCACTAATCTTTACCAAAGAAGCTATGCTCAAATGTACATTTTCTGGGAAAGGAGGACAGCATCTGCCGGGTCTTAATAAGCATGCAGCAGCAACCTTGATTGGTGAGAAATAATTGTTCCGTATAATATGCTAGCATGCGTACGGTTTGAGCATATATGCTTCAAAAAGCTCGACTCAGCTGGCTTCAGCCTATGCATTCGCAAGCTTTTACAGACTTGATAAATTTTAAGCTAACAGTATAAATTGTACAGATTATGTTCGTAATTGGGGGAAGAAAAACCTAAGAAAACAAAAATCTGACCAGTACCTCATAGCGAGTTTAAACTCAATGCTAGCATCACGAAGAGCAGATATAAAGAAACAAATGTTTCTTGATACTAATTCACGATTAAAAAAATATTTAAATGGTTTATTAACGCAGTTACCTACATAACATTCTACTCTACGAATATCAGTCAGTTCCTGTATGTGAACGATTTCTTAGTCAATGCGATTTTTTCACTGTTAAATCAGTTGATTTACACTGAAGTAATCAGTGGAATTTGACTAATTTACAGTAACCTCTTTTTAGTTATTTGAATCAGTCAAATTTCATTGATAATCAGTAGATTTTGACCGATTCATATTTAGAGAGAATAGCAGAATAAATAATTGGCTGAAATTAAGAGAGTATTGCGCAGAAGTTTGTTTTTTTTTGTAAAAATAATTTTTTTATGTCGGGTATATTAATTCCCGCATAAAAAATTCTTTTTAAAAAAAATAATTAACTTTGACGCAATACTCTTTTAATTTCAACCAGTTATTTCTCTTCTTAATTACAATCAGTGTCTAAATTCTAGATATAAAATCAGTTGCTTTGAGTCACATTTACTGAGAAATCAGGCACATACGAAAACCTGCAAAAAACATTGTGAACCTGTACGAGAATTCTTATTACAGTTTCTTTTATGGGATTCCACGCGTATTGTGTCATAAAGTATGGGTTCCTCGTGGTGTTCCACATAAGGATTTTTAATAGGGAATCCAAATTTCTATGTAAATTTTTTTTCCATTGATAATTTTAATAAAGTTCTTGTTTGAAAAATTTTAAGCAAGGTTATATGTTATTGACGTGCCGCTGTATTAATATTAAAAACTATTATAAAAACAAGGCAAGAAATGGGGGTCAATCTGAATATCTAGAATGTCAGGGTGATTATGTTTGAGGGTCAACTATAGGACAGCCTTCTAGATATAATTAGACTTACCATTTCTAGAGCGGGAAAAAGGATAAAATCGACTTGTTCATCCCGGAGATAAGCGAAAATAAAATGCTGAAATTGACTATCCCAGAAGGTTATGCAGTCTGCACTCTGCGCAATTTTTCTGCTTCTTTTTTTGTAGATTTATTGTCTCCTGACTTCACTATGCACAAATTTTGCTATGTTCTAGCTTTTTACAGAAAATGTGCACACATTTTACTTTTAATATAATTATTTAAAAAATTCTACTGTTCATTCCCCTATAGAAATTCAGCATAATTTCTGTATTTTCGTTTTCCTTGGGTGCAATTCTAGCGCAATTCCCGTACAATTCTTCCTTTGAAAATCTCATACAATTTTTCTGCAAGTTTTCCATATTTTCTTTACAAAAAGCAATTATTACTTATTAGGACCGTATCTCCCATCGTCTCTGCACTCTATAAATTTGAGTTTGTTACAATTATGACTGATTCCAATCAGTGACTGACTTCTGGCTATGAGTCAGTTACTTTGCGTCTACATATGTTCAAAATAGCTGAGCCAATAGTCATCTTGAACCCAGATAACTGATGGCATAGAAAAAAGTCATTCACTGATTCCAATCAGTCGCACATATAACTGGATCATATTCAGAGAGTATATATTCTGATCCCTGTCCTCGTTTTGTTTACAAAAAGCCTGCACCAATCGTGCTTTCTACAGACATTTTTGGGAAATTCTGCATAAATTCTGTTTTGTACATAAATTTTTGGAAATTCTGAAAAAAAAATTTTATCTTCTACAGATATTTTACGCAAATTCTGCATAAATTTTACCTGTTACAGAAATTTTGCAGAAATTCTGCAACAAATTCTGCAGAATTTCCGCAATTTTTTTTTACTTGGGTTAATTCGCGAATGGTTTTGAAAGCGATAGTTGGTCTAGGACAATTAAAATTTGTCAATGCCAGTTCCGGAGGAATTAATTAGTTACGAGTTTCATTAATTATATAATAGATACGCGCTCTATAATGAGAATAATTTGCATTAGGTCATATGCGATACAATTGGAGGTTTGACACGCGTTGCTCTTATATAAATAATCAATGAATTGAATAATACATGTAAACAACCGCATGTCTGCATCTGTGTTAAGCGTACACTGTAATTTCTTTAGCAGCAGTGATCATTTTTTTGGAATTTTCGTTACTGTAACTCGGTGTTTTGATGATAATAAAATATGATTGCTCTTTTACAGAAGTAGCAAAACGCTCAATAATTTTTAACAGTATAAACTCAAGACTCGCATGGCAATCGTGTATCTATAGGGAGAAATATAGTTGAAGTAATTTTACTCAACTTTCGATCAAAATTGGGATACATGGACAAGTAAGAAGTTATTTAGTATCGCTGTAATAATTTGTGATATATTAAATGTTCAAGAATAAATCAAAGTTGAGTAAAATTCAGAAGTGCAGGGTGAAGTATTAAAGCGCGCATTAAATATTTCTAAAAATATATATTGTTACTCGTAGTATAATTATAAAAAACCAATATTTTATTCAATCACCAAAATATTAGACCATTCCGTTTATTCTACTCGACGCTTCACTCGAGAGTTGAGTAAACCGTGAGTCGCAAGACGCGTTTCACCAGCTATATCTATTCACGCTGGAACGAATGAAAGTAATCTGCGCCTTGGGCACACATAAACATTTTTAAGTGAAGAAATGGTAGTGCCACCCTCCATATCAATATTATAAAAGATGATGGTTTGCGATCAATGAGGGTCAAAACACAAAGTGTCGTCGACTCCATGACATCACGTCATTTTATTAGTAAAATCATGACTTTTATTATAATTTTATATTCTCGACATTACTCATTATGAGTTAACCTTCTTTCATAAAGCCTGATGTGGTTGGCAAACCCATAGCCAACGAAATGTCGCAACAATTATGAAATTATGAAGAGTTTTCTTCTTTATATTTGACCCTCATTGATCGCAAACCAGCATCTTTTATAATATAAACATTTTTAAATTTCACAAACGTGTTGAACTTTCAGCATACTGATATTTAATAATTAAAACCAATTATAAACCTACAAAATACAATTACAGTTTATTTTAGTAGGAAGTTATTAATGAATAGATTCAAGTTAACGCTCCTGCACAGAAAATTTTAGTTGGCGATACTTTCTTTAATTGTCATCGACTTTTGGATATGACTAGACAGTGAGAATTTCGACAACTTTTTTAAAGCTTCCATTGAAAGGTGTACGGAATTATTGAATTCGTCAATGAATTTTTTTACGATTTCAGTCCTATTCAAAAGTTGATGACATATGACTGCAATAAGAATGTGTATTCCCATTCCATCTGAATCTTTCGATACATTGCAGGTATAAAAACTACAGTCAATTTAGTAAAAAAAAGTAATTTCCTTATCTAACACTTTTATGACAAATTCTGTTTTAGTCTAACAGTTTATATAATTTATTTAAAACTTTGACATAATATAGTTATATAGATTCTTTAAGTATAATAAATTCTTGAACATAAACCCGTATCACCACTGACCCGGATTTCTCTTAACGTCCAAATAAAAGCACAATTAAAAACTTCAAGGATTCGAAGCCACTCGAATCCTCACCCTATTGAAAAACTTGATGTAAAAAATGACGTAAAAAACGACGTTAAAAATGGCGTAAAAAACGACATCAAGAATTGGGATAGTTTTTACGTCATTTTTTACGCTATTTTTACGCCATTTTTTTACGTCATTTTTTACGTCAAGAAAATCTGTTGTCTTGACAAGTGATATTGAAAAAGTGTGCGTGCATGTTGTAAATAATTGCACTGAGTATTTGTATGTGGTACCTAATTTATACTCTTATTAGAAAAATATAGTCGATTCATTATATTTAGTTGAATATACTCTTATAGAATCAGTAAACTAAAGTTAACCATAAAATATTGCACTATTTATTTTCCTCTTACATTTTTATGTCACTCCTTTACGGCAGGAGATTAAATATAAATTGTTTAGGCTTTTTGAAGAAAAACTTTATATAAAAAATCACGTAAAAAATGACGTGAAAAATTACGTAAAAAATTACGTGAAAACTATCCCAATTCTTGACGTCGTTTTTTACGTCGTTTTTACGCCATTTTTGACGTCGTTCTTACGTCATTTTTTACGTCATTTTTTACGTCATTTTTTACGTCAAGTTTGTCAATATGGCAAAACACAAAAACCACAACCAAATTTGGACCAAAATCACAACACCTCAACAGAACACTAGAAAACAAACCGTGAGAAAAACAAATAAAAAAGGAGGAAAGAAAAAAGAAGGCAACCTTCCAAAACCCCTTCCTTCTTTTTCTTTCTTTCGTCCTCTTTTGTTTTTATTACCCACCACCATTTACATCAATAAATTTTAATTATTGCCGACGTTTCGGTGCTCTTCCAGCACCCTCTTCAGAGCTGTAACACTACAAGAAAAAAAAATTTATTTAAGGACGTTCTCTTGCCCGTAGATGTGCTCATCCTACTCTATCATAGGTAGTGGGATTACTGTTAAGCTTTCTAACCGAATGAGTTGAGCACCGTTTATGCGCAAAAGTAACAAAATGTGTCTTCTGAGTTGATTTGTGCGATTTGGCAACACCGCTTTCCTGTCTTTCTCATATCGAGTCGAAAGCATATGGTGTGAGAGAGGTTATATTATGAGTTTATTGACAGTTTGTAAATACTTATAAGATGTCTAATAAATTTCGCAACAAAAATGGGTTTTTATTTCAGCAAAATCAGCTGCTCGTAAAAACAAAGCTCTGGAAGCAATATCAAATGTAAGCGTACGCGCGCGCTGTTGCTGCGGTGTTGCCAAGTCACCATATTTGCTTCAGCCAGCCGGCTAAGAATTTGTGCAACTGCGAGTTTCAACAACATATATCTTTAAAAGTAGTGCCGATACACGTATTTTTTATGATGGCATACGATTCTTTATAATTTCCAGTATAATATTGTGACGTCCTAAGATTTAAATTAATATAAATATTTTCTACCTAAAGTCTAGAGCCAATTACCCTAACTATGTTCCTCTGTTTATTGTTAAAATTAACAATTAACCGGGTAGAGGACAAGCCAAATGAATCAAATTACAATTATTGTTAATAATAATTTATTATGAAAATACAAATTTTATTTTAACCCAAGCGACTTTTTAGTTGTTGGTTGCAGGTTCTTTTCCTTTGGTTGGTCGAGTCTGATTGGTCCAACCTTAAAGACAAACACACCGTGAGTCTAAAGGGCTCAAAAGAAAAGAGAACTTTAATAAAAACAAGTTATTTGACTTACCGGTTGTTCTTGATGAGGTGGCCTCTTGAAAGCGATAATCCTTTAAGTTCTGTGTATCCTCTGCTATTCGGGTACCTCCCCTAATTATCCTTATTGAACAACAGTGGCAGGTCAATCCTTTGTTTAACCGGTATCCTTATTTTGATACCTTGATTACGATGACACTAAATCCAGTTTTATTGAAATTCACTCCGTTGTTATTATTTTGGTTTTCCCGAACACGTGGAAATTACGGCCACTTAGATTTATTGCGGTACGGCGACGAAAACCGGTTCTAACGATGCTGCTTGATCGTACGCTACCTTAGACTCCCTTAGACTCCCTTAGACTCGACTTAGACGCGCTTAGACTAGTGTTTAGGCCTTGCAGCCTGGCTTATATTGTCGTCTGTAGTCTCAACTCGTAGGTAGAAAGTATGGGAATTTGAGTTCCATGGTTTCAATAGCTTTTTCGAAGTCCATTAGAATCTTAGGTGTCAGTGTGGTGAGTTGAGACTATGGGGCAGTTTGCTGGTGTGCTGCGTTGGTGAGCTTAGGGACTCACACCGAGTTTCCAAGTCCGTGTGGGTCATGCTTTCGTGGTGTGGGTGTACTCACATCTTCTCAAGGGCTGTGTAAACCCGTACCATCAGGTTTTTAGGTAGATTTAGTCGCAAGGGTCAATGACATTGTTTGTATACATAGGTAAGTAATAGAGTAATTATAATACAATTGTTGTACATAAATGGTTATTATGATTTGTTTGAATTCTATTAATCTTTATATTTAAACATTGTTTTTGTTTATAAAATAACATTAATAATAATAATAGTGATTTGAATAGTTATAAAAAAGAACGTATTTTATAATCAATTGCTGATTCTTGATTAACATCAAATAAGAATATTAATAATAATGATAATTATTATAAACATTATTATTATAACATTTGAAGTAACACTATTGTTATATAATATAAATGATTGATAATTATTGCAAATACAAAAATTGAAGTAACATTGTTATTATTTAATATTTGTTGCATTTTGACAATTATTTTTAATAAAAATATAAAATATTAATAATAATAGTGATCAATAATAATTTCAAATACAGGGTTGAAGTAATATTGTTGTTATGTAACATTTGTTGCATTTCGTTAATTATTATTATTAACAATAGTAATAATAATAGTTAATAATAATATAAGGTAATATTTGTTGTAATTGGTATTTTCTCAATAAAATAAATTGTTTATTGATATTTTAGATAATAGTGATAGTGAAATTATTCATAAAAACAATTAGATGTATCTAGCAACAATATTTATAACAACAATGAAACGTGTTATATGATATAATAGCATAATAGTATTATATAATTATAATATATAATATATCTGTCATGGATACGTGATAATAAACTAGTTTTCCAAAAAAATCTAAAGAAAATTGTGCTTTTAATGTAAAGAAAGGTATCGCGAAACCGAACTACGCCTATCTAACACGTGTTAAGAGATTCAACTTTAGAGCTTAGTTTCTCGATTTTAAGTACCGGTCTTGATGCTAATCTTTTTACCGCTTTGTAGATCATGGTAAAAAGTACTTATTTACGAAGTTTGAAAGAAATCTGAAGAAAAGTGATTTTTAAGAGAACGTCCTTAAATAAAATTGTCTCCTATCACCCTCCATGGGGACGCAGGACCTCCTCCACGGAACGCCAACAGGAAACTCACTGTTTTAAGGATTCGAGTGGCTTCGAGTCCTTGAAGTTTTTAATAAATTCTTGATTCATAGTTTTTTCTTAATTCATTTATAATTACTTCTTTATTTTTCTCTTCAATTTTTAAAATTAAATTGATTTGATGAAAATTTAAACACCAAAAATCATGTTATGTGTATTATATAAAATATGAAAAATCTATTAGGTGTACCAATAAGTTTCCGCCGTTTTTTATCAAAAACTGGGCATTTATTGTCTAAGAACGGAACCTTATGTTTTATTCGAAGTATTGTCCGTCGTATTGTTCGTGTTGCGTTTGGCACGAATCTTGATCTAATAATGCTTCCTATTCCGCGTCTTCGTACACTTTCGGCCTTCCACTACGTTCTTTGTCTTTAATGTCAAATTCACCGTTCTTAAACTTTTAAAACCACTCACGACGACTTCTCTCACTTAAGGCAGCCTCGGCATATGTTTCTACAAACAATCGATGTGCCTCAGCTGCAGATTTCTACAAATTGATGAAGTAAATCAAAAGTTCCCTCAAATGACTCTTATTCGGCTCAAAACTTGACATTTTCTCAAACTACAGAATATATTGTAGCTATAAAAATTCACTAATATTTCAAGGTTATGTTGTTGACAGATGTTCAACCTTACGACAGTGAAGCTTAACACCTGTCAATTTCAACCAAAACTTACTGGTGACGCCAACTTTTGTCAAACGGTGGAAACTTATTTGTACACCTGATACATAGGATTTAAATTTCACATAAATTTCTTAGGTACAATAATAATTTGGAATTCGCAATTGTAAAACCCATAGTTTGAAAATATACAACACAAAAAATAAAAGAACCTTCCTTTAAATTTTTTTACTCAAGATACTTTTTGATAATAATGCAATTTTTTAATGTACATTTCAAAATTTAGTTTCATTAGTTCTTTATACGTGATTATAATAATAATTTACATATACACATATATACGTATATATATATATATATATATATATATATATATATATATATATATACGTCAATAATCATAATTATAATAATTGATTAATTATATTAATTTTTTTCATGTGCCTCCAGCGCGAAAACTCGTTTTTTGAGAGTAGCGTAATATTGTGTATTACGATACAGAGGAATGTAATGTTAAAATTGAACTGCGCATGCGCCTATTACGATACAGCGGAGCGTAATATTCTTCTTATTCTTCTTATACTTCAACTTCTTCGTACAGCGTTGGCACCGTACTGAAAAAGCCTTGTACATTTGAACTGCGCATGCGTCTATTACAATACGCTACTACTACACAAGATCAAGAAAATCAAAATGGTCGGAAGTATTCGCGAAATGTCAAGTGAGATGGGCGATAATCACGGCAATTTCGACCTTTTTAGATTGAATTCGAGTGTACGCATAAAAAATCGTAGATGCGCCGAAGTCACATAAAACAGTATATGTGGCAATGCACACAATTCGGATAGTTACGAGACTTGCTTAAAATGTTCGCAGGACTGATCGCTCCTCGGCTTTGTCTCGGCTTCGTCTCAGCTACGCCTTGACTACGCCTCACCTACACCTCACCTACGCCTCGACTGCGCCTTAGCTACGATCTCCTACGAGCATTGTCGGTCGTCGCGTAATTACCCTCATTATGCGCCTAGGCACATAATATACTATTAGATTTACAAAAATTCCAAACTCAACTAATTAATTTGAAATTATTTACAGCCGCAAGGCAGACCCACTAGGCAATATAAGGAGATCTTCCTGTGGAGAAGGAGATGTCGGACGCCTCTGTAGCTCAGTGGTTAGATCAATCGACCGGCAATCGAAAGACCTGGACTCGAATCCCAGCCCAGTCGAAAGCGTTTTTTCCACGCAAAGATTTTCAAATTCTTTAAATATTTTATAAATAATTTACGAAAAAAGTTGATTTATTTTTACTTCAGTAAGGCTCAAAAACTCTAGCCACGACACTGGCCCACAAGATCTGAATAATTCTTGCAGTCACTACACTGAGAAAAATCCTATTAGTTGTACTGAGTAAAAGATCACTACTATATATTTTTAGTAAGCAGAACCAAAAATTTTGTGAAATTGATCAATGCTCAAAAGTCCATGGAAACTAATACTGCTAATTTTTTATTGTTGTAAAATTGATCAAACGCATTTAGTTTGAGAAATGTAAATATTTTATTTCCATATGCAATATTTCATGTGTAAACATGACTTGTAATTCTTTGCTAATAGTAAACTTCAAGAAATAATTCTACAGATGAATCAGATTTTACCTGCTCATCAACTGTTTTGAAACGTTTTGAAATCATTATATGCATTGATTTCTTAGAATTTTGTTTTTGTTTTTCATGAAAATAAGAAGAATTAAATCATGGTGATTTTAAAGTATAATTACTAATGGATTTGTACCCGGTTTTTGTCCCCGGTTTGTACCCGGAGATTATCGGGTTCTATCTGGGATCGCATAATATCTTCACTCGGTTTCTATATGGTTCTTACCTGGGACCTTTGAGATATTTATCTGGTTTGTATCTGGCTCCTTAAAATACTTATACCCGGTTCTAATCCGGCACTTAATCGGATTCTATCTGGGTTGATATAATATTTTGTCCGGTTTCTATATGGGTCTTATCTGGGCTCTGTAAGAGTTTTATCCTGTTTGTAGTCGGGTCCTCGAAATACGTATACTCGGTTCTTATCCGGCGTTACTGGATTTGTACCCGGTTTTTGTCCCCGGTTTATACCTGGAGCTTAACCGGGCTCTAAATGGGATCGCATAATATCTACACTGAGAGAAAAAGTACAGGCAAAATTCGAGTTAAGACTATACTATTTACCGTTTTTAATGGCAATGGAGGAATATTCGCTTGGAAGGTTAAATTTACTGTTTTCACAGTAAAAAAATCTGTTTTCAAGCTGAGAAATTTTATTTGAGTAAATTGACAGTACTTTTTTGTTGCACGTACACCGAAAAAAAATCTCAGTAGGTTTGACTACTTGTTAACTTACTTTTCGTAGTTCGTAAAGGCCCCAGTGTCATTTTTTAAGATAAGTGATCTGCAGGAACATAGGTAAATCAAATAAGAGCAGTAGTTGAATCGATGAATACTCTTAGTATATTTCAAAACTGTATTTACTATTAAGTAGACACTTAACTTATTATTTTTATATACACACTTACCTACAAACACACGCCCCCCTCTACACTACTCAAACGCTCTTTTAGACAGTATTAAAAGTTATTCTTAACGCTGCGCGTTCGAACCCTCCCTACTTATAATTAACGCATTACTAACCTAACGACTAAGCCTCTCGGCTGCGCACGCTTGGAATACAAGAAAGAAAATAGCGCTTATAACCTGCAACTACTGCAGGGCCGTGTAAAAAGTGTTTGGGCCCCGTTATTGTTACTACCTCGACACAATCAGATATACACACATACACACATGTGCTCGCATATGATTATTATGATTACATTACATAATTGCATGCTGACTCCCGAGTTTTTTTAACCAACTCACAGCAAAAGTCGCTCGTATAGGAATTGTATTTCTTTAAACACACTAACGGCATATTTTTCTGTTAGGCTTGTAATTTATAACTGACATCAAGAGAAACTTTTAAAACATTGTACTGTGAAAATTACTGAAAAAAATATTGCGGTGCAAACAAGTACATTTTAAGGATAGTCTCAGAAAAAAAATTACGGGACAGTAAAGGTTCTTGGTTTTCATAAATATCCTTGCTATACCTCCGAAAACCGTAAAATAACGTGATAATTTTCTCTCAGTGTACCCGGTTTTCCGGATAAGATCTTATCCGGGACCTTTGAGATTTTTATCCGGTTTGTATCCGGCTCCTTAATAATTTGCAGGTCGACAACTGCCTTATAGAAACCGGATAGGATCCGTGTAGAAACATATTTTTGTATTTTAATTTGCTGGATCAATATTGCCAGATAGGAACCGGGTAGGATGAGGTAGCAGATGCACTTTCACCTTTACAATTTGCAAGTCGACAACTGCCTTATAGAAACCGGATAGGATCCGGGTAGAAACATGTTTTTGTATTTTAATTTGCTGGATCCATATGCCAGATAGGAACCAGGTAGGGCCAGGTAGCAGATGCACTTTCACTTTAACAATTTGCAAGTCGACAACTGCCTTATAGAAACCGGATAGGATCCGGGTAGAAACATATTTTTGTATTTTAATTTGCTGGATCCATATGCCAGATAGGAACCAGGTAGGGCCAGGTAGCAGATGCACTTTCAACTTAACAATTTGCAAGTCGACAACTGCCTTATAGAAACCGGATAGGATCCGGGTAGAAACATATTTTTGTATTTTAATTTGCTGGAACCATATGCCAGATAGGAACCAGGTAGGGCCAGGTAGCAGATGCACTTTCAACTTAACAATTTGCAAGTCAACAACTGCCTTATAGAAACCGGATAGGATCCGGGTAGAAACATATTTTTGTATTTTAATTTCTATTTACATATGCCACATAGGAAGCGGATAAGACCGGGTGCAATATTCATACAACTTATTTTCTGTCACCACTTCCCGGATAAGGACCGGATAGACCCAGATAGATCCCGGAAAATGAAATTAGAGTCCAGATAAAAACCGTAAAGAACCGGGTAAAACCCGAATGGGTTTGCATCCGGTTTCTTTCCGGTATCTACTCGATTTCTACCTGACATTTTAAGTAGGGATGTCAACAATTATCATCCTATATTACATTTTGAAAAACAATAATTAAACAAGTTTTCCTCCTAAACAATTCTGACCTAAGAAAGTTTGTATCGACTTTACACGGAGAAAAATAGTTGAAATAATTTTACTCAACTTCCGATCAAATTTGGGATACATGGACAAGTTAGAAGTTATTTAGTATCATTGTAATTATTTGTTGTTTTTGTTTGGAAATAAAATTAACGTAGAAGAGCAATTTATGTAGACTAATGTTTATTGAATGAAGACTTATAATAAGAGAAATTGGTTTGCGCTCGAGTTTGGATGTTTGCATTTCGGAAGTTTACAAGCATCTGTCCTATCCTTAGTCGAAAATGCATTAGGGTGGTTTTTATCTATAAAAGCTATGTAAAGGGTCTCATAGTGCTATACAATTTCGAAGAAACCCTGAAACAATGTGGTAGCCTTGTGTCCTTCCTTGGGCCTGTTGGGCGGTTAGTGCTATAAACTTTTTCAAGGGAAGCCTGAGACTAAATCCTTAAATATAGTGATAGAAGCACGTCTGAGCAATAAGAATATAAAAATTCAAATTGGAAACCAGCTTACAAAGATAGTCAAAGATTAAGCTATAAACGTGAAACATACAAATTCTGAGGGATGCTTACAATTCACAACATCTGCTCAGTTATAATTGAAGATGCTTAAGAAGTTTGAAAGTTATCTGGAAATTTACGGGTTTACAAAATAATAAAAACGATGAAGCGACATTTGACAATATAAAAAATATCCATATTTCCATCTCGGTTTAGTTTCTCATATGCAAATTAGAAGTTATTATAAAACTATGAAAAATCAATTGTTACGACGTAACATTTGTGATATATTAAGGTAGTACTGTCGGTACGTAACTAATCAAATGAGTACTTATTCTCATTTGCTTCACGTTTGAAGCTCCTCAAGCGTCGGTGATATACTTATAGATTTCATGTTAACGCACTGACGCATGTTGATGCCCTGTCGTCAATAACATTTTACTCAACTCCTTACTATTACCTATGTAACGCTTATTGTTATTCACTTTGGGTGAATTAGGTATTTATCAAATTCATTTTACCCAACTAGGATTTAATAGATTTTCAAATGCCCTTATTTTCCAACTTTAGTCAACTGAGTTGAGTAAAATTACTTCAACTATTTTTCTTCGTGTACCAAGATTGAAAGTTGATCCTACACAAAAATACAAGTCTGACTGTTCATTGATTGCATTCAGTATAGCAGTAGTAGTCGCAATAAATTCCAGACAGTAGTATCACTAAGGCAATAGGCAGACATGATGAAAACTGTTCTATTTTTATGCCCCACAGTCTGTATTTGGTATTATATACTAATTTTTTGTAAGAGAAAAGTTCAAGAACATATTTTTCTTACTAACGTTTATGATTTACCATACAGTTTTCAGATGAATGTATTTGTTTTATTATATTCTATTCCTATTTTAAACAAGAAATTATTGATTTGAGACAATGTCCTAGGTAGGGCACGTAACCAAGTCAGTCCTCGGATCGATATTTTTTTTGTCCATATTTAAAATTAAAAGTTAAAGTAAAACGGAAAAAGTTGAGAAAACGCCAATAAAGTAGAATTTACACTGTGAGTGAAAGTGCGTATTTAAGAGAACAGAAAAAAATTGTTATAAAATAATCAATCAAGCAATATGCATTATCATGACAGATCTTGCGCATACAGAGTTGTATGGGGACGATCGGTGTTCCCACAACTATATTTATTTATTGAAATTTTTTTTTTACATTTATAAATATTTAGGACCAGATAAACCTTCTCGATGGTCGCGGGTCGAAATCTCGAGCAAGTTTTACGTTTTTAGGTACTGCTTACCTCCAGCTTCTTCTCATTTACCACTGCTTTGATACTTTTTAAAATATTTAGAACCTGAATTAACCCTTTAACGCCCAGATGTGCAGAATTTTCACGTTAACTACAATATCATACCATTTATAGAAAAAAGATAAAAAAAAATCTTTCTAGTTCTATTCTGTTTTGTTTATCTGCTTCATTTGGGTAGAAATTTGGATTAAAAATTTTTCCGAAGAAATTAAATTTGGATAATTCTTGTCACCTGTCGTATTTCCACACGGAATGAGATATCGATTTGAAACTTGGGGAAATTGAATAAAAGACGTCCGAGTCGAAATCTCGAGCAAGTTTTACGTTTTTGTCCACGTTTGAGAAGTTTTTCTGCGGGAAAAATTACATTGAGTTTGCTTCTGTTTTGAACAGCGTAACGAATAAGGATTAACCCTTTAACGCCCAGATGTGCAGAATTTTCACGTTGACTACAATGTCGTACTATTTATAGAAAAGAGATAAAAAGGATCGGAAATTCCATATCCTACCGTTTTTGGGGTCGCTCTTTCGAATGGCACAGTCAGAATTCTCAAAAAATGACGTTAAACCCTTTATTTTCCCAAAAATACCCACAAAAACGCTATTTTTGGGGTACGATTTTTTTTTAATTCAAATCACTATGTTCCCGACACTTAAGTAACTTCTAACTTATCAGAAACGTGTTCTCGAGACTTGTACTTTAAAAATATGCATCGAAATATTTTGTTCTTCATTGTTCTCTAATTTAAAATGGCGTCTGGACGTTTGAAATTTTTTGAAATTGAGAATATTGATCCTATTTCGGATTTTCCAGGTTACTTCGTAGTGTGATCATACAAATAAGTTATTACGAGTTTTGTGTCACCGATTGTGATTGGCGGAAGCAATATTAGCCCATAAAATCAAAATTCAAGATGGCGGCTGCCATGAAGCTAGCAGAAATATGTATATTTCGAGTTTTATTACAAACCAGGATGGTGTAAAATTTGCCAATTAGCAATCTCATAGTTTTTAGTCATTACTTAATTCGAATCTTAGGTGAGTTTTTCGAAATTTAAAATGGCTGATCTAATATGGCGGACCCGTTATGTAAAATTTGATATTCCTGAAATAAAAAAATACTGCCGCATTCTACGCAAAATTTAAAATCAAAATTATTCTTGATGTTTTTTTATTACAAGAGTTGTTTTCGAGAAAAAAATTCCAAAATTATGAGGCTTCCCGAAATTATTCAAAATTTATATATATCTATATTTTTTGTCTCAGACTTTGCTAATGATTCATAAAATAATGTTCATATATATCATACATGAAACTTACTTATAATAATATGTCATTCTGATGCTGGTGTAACTTACTAATTATGCTATAGAAGTAGATGAACATTTATAGATAAATGGTAGGGTGTGAAAGAGACACTAATAAATGTTGGGGAATTAGTAAATTTGCCTGCATTTTATATTTGCTGCTACTCTATCTTACCATAAAAATCCATAAATGTCGATTTGTCATACATACTCAAATTTTGAATAATTTCGGGAAGCCTCATAATTTTGGAATTTTTTTCTCGAAAACAACTCTTGTAATAAAAAAACATCAAGAATAATTTTGATTTTAAATTTTGCGTAGAATGCGTCAGTATGTTTTTATTTCGGGAATATCAAATTTTACATAACGGGTCCGCCATATTAGATCAGCCATTTTAAATTTCGAAAAACCCACCTAAGATTCGAATTTAGTGATGACTAAAACGTATGAGATTGCTAATTGGCAAATTTTACACCATCCTGATTTGTAATAAAACTCGAAATATACATATTTCTGCTAGCTTCATGGCAGCCGCCATCTTGAATTTTAATTTTATGGGCTAATATTGCTTCCACCAATCACAATCGGTGACACAAAACTCGTAATAACTTATTTGTATGATCACACTACGAAGTAACCTGGAAAATCCGAAATAGGATCAATATTCTCAATTTCAAAAAATTTCAAACGTCCAGACGCCATTTTAAATTAGCGAACAATGAAAAACAAAATATTTCGATGCATATTTTTAAAGTACAAGTCTCGAGAACACGTTTCTGATAAGTTAGAAGTTACTTAAGTGTCGGGAACATAGTGATTTGAATTAAAAAAAAAATCGTACCCCAAAAATCGCGTTTTTTTGGGTATTTTTGGGAAAATAAAGGGTTTAGCGTAATTTTTTGAGAACTATGACTATGCCATTCGAAAGAGCGACCCCAAAAACGGTAGGATATGGAGTTTCCGATCTTTTTTCTATGAATGGTATGACATTGTAGTCAACGTGAAAATTCTGCACATCTGGGCGTTAAAGGGTTCAAAACAGAAGCAAACTCAATGTAATTTTTCCCGCTGAAAAACTTCTCAAACGTGGACAAATTGCCTTTTTCAGCACAGTTCGGCTTAAACAAGGGGCTAGTTTAAGGTTCTAAATACATGGAAGAGTATCAAAGCAGTGGTAAATGAGAAGAAGCAGGAGGTAAGCAGTACCTAAAAACGTAAAACTTGCTCGAGATTTCGACTCGGGCGTCTTTTATTTAATTTCCCCAAGTTTCAAATCGATATCTCATTTCGTGTGGAAATACGACAGGTGACAAGAATTATCCAAATTTAATTTCTTCGGAAAAATTTTTAATCCAAATTTCTACCCAAATGAATCAGATAAACAAAACAGAATAGAACTAGAAATATTTATATTTCAAGAAACCCTTTGTCCCTGTTTTGGAATATTGTCAAATAAAATGACTATACCATATTTAAGCCCCCCTTCTTTACATGACTATTGTCTCAACCATTTAGTCGTTTGTAATAACTATTCAGTTTTTTACTTTCGTTGAAGTTACAAACTGAATAGTTACTACAAATGATTACATTGTTGAGTAAGTAATTATTTAAATCTTCCAGAGTGTTTTGATAAATTCGCAAAACGTTTTGGAACATTTCCTTCTGTAGAAGTATTTGGAGGTAAATATATAAACCCGATTAGTAATGGTGAATTTGATATTTTTGTTGTAGGTGTGCAGAGGGATTCACAGGTCTGCGATGCGAGACGAAGGACGTCATCAGTACTGGAAGTGTGTACAATCGCCACAGAGCGCCATTTTCCTGCAAACTGGGTCTCTCCACCTCGTACTACTGCTAGCGATAGTATCACGGGGCCCATCAAGTAACTTAATACTTGTGGTGTTCCCCGAGAACCTATGAAAACGAATCCGTAAAGATTGAGATGCGTCGCCGGTAACCACTAAACGAGATTACGCGATTTTTATTCCGTGGCGCTGCCTTACTCTTAATCCAAACGTCGGGCATTAATAAGAGTAAAGGTCATCCTTGGGCATTACATGGAACGCATTTCCATGTACCGGAATGAACCTATTATACCTCTGATTAGAAAATGTCGTTACCTGTGACGAGGAGCCACGCGCTTTTGTATATTTTTATCCAGGGATGAGGAACTAGGACGCGAATCCTGGAATTTCCTTCAGCCCTAAAAATTTTTCCTCTCATAGAACAATTAAATTTCTCGTGATACAACGCAAACACTGCCAGCGATAGAGGGAGCTGTTTCGTAAAATAAACTTTCCTAGTCTGGAAAAGGTGTTACAATTACTTTTTGTGGTAACTAGACTCAACCAGGTATTCAGAACCTCATCTGAAAAAAATTAAAGACAAACTAAAAGTTGAACGAAGTCTAACTGAACGTTTAGTATGAACTACCACACAACTAACAATTATTCCTAACGTTACAAATTGTATCAATAATTTTCAACTGTTGCTGAATATTATTAGATAAATACATTTCCTCTACTAGCGGGTTATAAAATTCATTTTATTGCCCCCCTGCGAGGTTAAAAAATCCAAATTTCACTCCCCCCTCTCCCACCTCAGTAGAAAAAAAAATCGTGTGCAATACTGAAAAAACATTTATTTGTCTCATATGATTGATGCCCCCGTTTTGCTTGGGCATCAAACTTCACACTAGCAAAATGAACTTTTTTTTTCTTGGCTGAACAATATACTATTGCAGATAATCAGCTAACTAGTAAACAATTATTTTTATCAATAATTTTTCAAATGGCTCATTGTTTCACTATTTTTTGTCAATCTGATCTGAAAATCATTGTCCAAGAAATATTTTTTGGACGTATTGAAGTCTTTTTCAATAGACATCGTGCATTATTGACATTTTATCAAGTTCACAGTAACATTCATTTTCTCTTTCGTCATTATTTATTATTTGTTTCACTATACTGAAGCATAAAATTTTGAAGAGACTGCGTAGCTTCTTTTGTCAATGGCAGTGTCTGAGAATCGTCATATTTCAAGTTGTCTCGATGTCGTTGTGATCCGAATCGAAGATAGTGCTCAAGATATATAGGGCTTATAGAGTCACTACCCACCGAGTGGGTTTTTTAGTGAGTTCGATTTCGTGCGAATACGACGAACTTTGCTTCTTTATATCGTTTCTACGTAAAGTAATACCAAAGAGTTCCCAGTCTCAATCTCATGGATTTTAGGCTCGAAAACAGACGACAAATTTGTTTTCAACTGTCGTTCTCGTTAAACTAGTCAGCCGAAGAAAGTTCTGGAGTGAAGCGACATTTTAACAATTGCAACTAATTGAATATATCAACGTCTAACCATCTTTACGTTTTTGTGAGAAACATTTTTACTTCATATCCATATGATAAATACCAAGTTTGTCTTTTCCTTAACTGAAGCAGTACAATAACTCTCTCCTCGTAATTCTCATTAGCGTTCGTATGAAAAGTAATGGAAAATCGTTTGTTAACAGCTCTACTTTTAGCCTAGCACAAAATTCAAACTTTTTTTGAAAATTCAGTTTACATTATTCGTTCAAAATGAATTGAAAAATCGTTTACAAATCTCTGGTCTGATAAGTGGTTTTTAAAATAGAAAAGTTTGAAATAAAATTGAAACCTTGAAAGTGGAATCAGGAATGAATCTTCATCTTTCTTCCACTTTAGGACCTTTCATTAGACTATAAATCTCTATATTTCAAAAACAACTGAGCTATTCAGAAAATCGAATGTTAACAAATTTTTAATTCCATTTGCAACAACTATATAAATTTAAATTTAATTATATACTTTGCAAAATGAATTATTTATTATTTGAATTTCGCATCTTATTCCAATGTACATATACTGTCATTTATAGACAAAAATGCTGCCATCAATACTAGTCTCAACACGATTGTTTTATACCAGAGGAAAGTCAATACCATGATTCTTTATTCTGGTCTTGATCGTCGTCTGATCAGTGTTCGCGTAAAACATAAAAGATTTTTTATATGCATATACAAAAGAGTTAGAAGCATGAGTTGAGACTACTGGGAAAAAGCGATTCATGTAAAAATAGTAGTGTATCACGTATTAGGTTAGCCAAAACAGAGGTTTAAAATAAGTAAAGGTAGCAAAACAGTTTGTCAGACGGAAAATATTGTGCTCGTAGGGTTTCTCCGGAGGACTAGCATAGACTGATACAATTTTAAGACGGTCGTCCACATGTTTTCAACAAATACTCTTGGTTTGTTGATTTCTTAATTGAACGACAAGTTATTATGAAAAGCGAATCCTTGGAGCAATCTGTCGATACGATTTTGGAGGATGCGCGTGCTGTGCTCCAGCAGTCTCGGGACCCTATTTATGTTATATATATGGATATGTATATATGCATATATATATATATATATATCTGTGTGTATACAATTTTTAATTTATTTATTTAACTAATTTTATTGATTTTATGATTAAATGTCATTACCATCTCGGCAAATATTGTTCTTTTTGTTTTGCGTTGCTCTTCGTACCTTCTTATTTTGAGGTCTACTATGTATTATGCTTTCGGTATTTTGTGATCTCGGAAAACTTTTGGATTACAGAAACATTCTATGATTTTAAATGATTTAACTATTAGCAATGAATGAAACCAAATTAAAAATGATAAATCAGCAATCTATAATTTCCTCAATCTTTGTTCATCTCAGTATAAAAAATCCATCAAAAATAGATATTGGACCTCTTTTTCATTTCTTCCTTTATTCCTTTACATTTTATTCACTCGATTTTATTAATTTTGACATCCATTATTTTATTTTCCGCACATCACGATTCACTACCAACGAGTGCACAAGCGTACCACAATCAAAACAGAACCCAGGATTTTTACTGACTAGACGTATCATTACCATTTTTCATTGTAAAGGTAGGTATAGTTCGATTTTTGTTCTAGTATTTTATTTTTTTACTTTAGTTAACGGATTTTTTAAATATCCCATGTAACAAAATTAACGTGCACACTCGGCCCTTAATTTGAAGTTGTTTTCTTCTGCACATGTCCAAAAAACGCACATTTTCGAGCTTGTAAAGCGGACTGGACGTTGCTATTTTCAGACAAGAGTTAAAAACAGGGAAAAAAAGTATCGAGCCTGCTTTACATGCCGGAAAATGTGCATTATTTGGACATTTATTAAAGAAAAGAGCACATACACATTGAGAGGGGGGCATTGTTGTCTCCCGTAGTGCATAATATACTATTAATTTATATTTATGTCTCTGAAATATACTATTTTTAATTTGAATTTTGAGTGAACTATGGGATAAATTATTGAATAAAGTATTGGATAAAGATTGAAAGATACAATAAAAATTTTGGAATGCAAGTATTGGATCTGACAGTACTTGCTCTAATACTAGATGCAGTGCTCAAAATAAGTAAACCGTCAAAACATAAGAGAAGAATAACTTCAAAGAAAATTAATAAAAATTCACTATTCACTATTCAACCCTATTTGGCGTCACTTAGAAAAGGCCTCTGATCGGAGGCCAGTCGGGTTACTTCTTTTGATGAATTCTCTAGTCGGGGGCTTGTCAAGTTTTAATAGACGGGCGATAGTCAGGCTATTCCTCTTTTAAAGTTTCTGAACTTTATGTACTCACTATATTATTGGAATTGAATTCGATAAAAAAAATAGAGGACCATAATTAATTACTTTCCATTTATTTTATTTTCAACAGAAAAGTTAATAAAATTGTTTTTTATCGTTTTAAGTAAAAAGGCAATGATCCTGACTAGCTCACGACCTCAAGAAAAGACAACAAGTCAGTATCCCAAGCAATTCCACAATTGAATTTCCGCACGGAAGGAGAAAGTAGTAGGGAAAACGAGGGACCGTTCAGTGGAAGAATCAATGATTTTCCATAGTTATAATCGATTCAGAATCAGTGATTCGTCGAAAGATTTTTCAGAATCATATGGGGAATCAGCTTGATTCAGTAAAATCTTAGAGATTGATTCTGAAAGTTTGAAAGCCGTGTTCATAGTAAGATTCAGAAGAATCACAGGGAATCATTAAAAATCGCCAAATGTCTAATGCGCAGTCTCGCGCGCAGTCTACACATACGTGGAGCTGTAAAGCTATATTGGTTCTCAGCTGACATCGCCAGTGTAGGCTGTAATAGATTTTTTGTTCATTTCTCGTTATTTTGGCATAGGGTCAGTTTCTTTTTATTTTCTTCAATCAAAATTATCACTATTAGATATAAAAATACGCAAAAAAAAGAAAGGCAAGCGTTTCGGCCACATACGGGGGCCCTCCTCAGTGCCATAAATTCAAAGATTAATTCAAAATTGCTGTAAAAGATTGGAATGTAGGAGATAATTAAAATGAAGATTATCATAGAAATCAATAACTTATCTTACAGCTTGCATCCAAATAGATGTAGTCCAGTATGCAGCAACATGAATTGAAGAAATATTTAAAGTTCACTGTGAATAAAAAACCGGATAAAATGTAAAAACATCAAAAATTTTGCAAATGAACCGACCGGAAAATTTTTAAAAACTTTATTATTAAAGAAGGACTCCCAATTGGTTATTGACGACAAAAGATGAAAGAGATTTAAATTTTAAAAACTTTTCTTCAGGACTTTGTTACCGTAGGCTCTCACAAAATGATCTAAACTGTTTTAAAAACCGACTGGGGACATGTGGCTTTGCTGACTGGAATTTTTTTTTTTTTAAAGCAATCCTGAGAGGTTCTTTTCCTCCTTGAAAAAGACTATTATGAACAAAAAATCTATGAATTTAGGGTCAATATAATAGCAGACATGTTATCAAACATGTCACTTTAAAATTTAAAAATTGCACATTCAGTATAAGGGTGGAATATCTCATAGTTCTGACCATTTTCAGGACTAAATAAATTTAATTATACTTTTCAAATGTGATACTAAATATCACGAATACAAAAATTGCATTATTATTATTTTTTAAAGATAAATTTATTAATTTTTCCAAACATCTCAGAATAAATCTGAATGCAGAAATAAACAACTTTCAATTTTTTATTTTTTTTATTTCTGAATATACTCAAATAATATTGAGTAAAATTACATATATAGATATTATAATAATTTATGTTTCTGTAATGCCTTGCTTGCAAATTCAATGTTAAATGGATTCTCCGTGAAGCTGATATACAAAATCGTTTTCTTGAAAAATACACGCCTTCGTCCAGTCGTGAAAATCACCAGAAACGTCTCGAATTTCTTAACTAGGTATAAGACAATAGTCTTCTACAAGAGGAAAAACACCTCTCAGGATTGCTTTTAAAAAAAAAAAAAATTGTCAGTCAGGAAAGCCACATGTCTCGAGTCGGGTATTGAAATAGTTCAGATCATTCCGTGAGAGACCGGTAACAAAGTCCTCAAGAAAAGTTTTCAAAATTTAAACCTCTTTCACGTTTTGTCATTAATAACCAATTGGGTGTCCTTCTTTAATAATAATATTTGAAAAAATTTTCCGGTCGGTTCGTTTGCAAAATTTTTGTTTTTTCATTTTATCCAGTTTTTTTTTATTCACAGTGAACTTTATGTTACATACGGTTAATATTAATTAACAATTAATATTAAAATGAAATTATTCATTTCATTTGTATGTACGCGGAGGCTACGCAAACCGGAAGACTCATATGTGTCCTTTTATTTTTTCTGTGGACTCCCTGTTTTCCTACTCTCGGCTGAGAGTGTCTTATTTCCACCTAGCCTACTACCTTAATTTTAGTGTGATATGATAGTGAAAGGATAATTATTTTTGACAATAATTTTGTGTTTGAAAAATGAGGTTTTATTTGTCACGCAGGTTTTTACTATTCTTTTTGTTGCTTAAATTAAGTCTATAAAACATTGCGAAAATTGTGAATGATACAGGCTTACCGTTATCTTATTTGGAACTTAATCCTACCAGCTGAGAGGGGTGATGGCTGAATGAGAGAAGAAAAAATCTGTAACGAGGAAAGCCTCGGTTTTATCGGGGGCCATTTTCAGGCCAGCCACAACCAGCGCTTCGCTCGACACAGACTTTCATTGATCCTCAGCTTTAGGATTCCGACGTCGTCAGCGACGCACACGACAAGTGCGACATCTGCGAAGCCGACGATGCTCGTTCCAGCAGGTAGGCCCATGAACAGGAAGTCGTCGTACATGACGTTCCAAACGAGTGGACCCACCGGAGGCCCTTGAGGGGCGCCACATGTCATCTCTTCTTTGAGAGACCATTTGTCGTCCTCGTATATCAACCACCTGTCGCTCAGATAGTCATCTATCATTCGCAACAGGTGGTCTGGAACCTTTTTCCGCATCATCGCCTCGATGCAGATATTCCACCTCGCATTATTGACCGCATTGCGTATGTCAATGCTAATCAACGCGCAGAATCCCTTACGCTTACCAGTTCCTTTTCTTGCATTTGTGGCGATGTTAACCACAGTTTGGATAGCGTCCACAGTGGACCTACCTTTCCTGAATCCGAACTGGTTTTCCGAGAGACCATTCTCCCCGACCAAGAGGGCCCGAAGCCGTTGTAGAATCAACTCCTCCAGAAGCCTCCCCATCGTATCCAATAGACATATTGGTCTATACGATGAGGCATCCCCTAGGGGTTTGTTGCCCTTCCTCAGCAGGACCAACCTCTGCTTCTTCCAGTCTGCGAAGAACCTCCCCTCCCGAAGACAGGAGTTAAAGGCTCCTAGGAGGATCTCCGGGTATTCCCCGATCACCTCTTTGAGGGTCTCGTTTGACACCTCGTCGATCCCCGGCACTGTATTCGCCTTGAGCCTTCCACCCGCTCTCTTTAGTTCGTCGAGAGTGAAGAGTTCTTCGTACCGGACCATGCAGGAATTTTGGTCCTGTCTTTGGAACGGCTCCACGTGTGGGAAAAAGCTCCGTACAATGTACTTGACTCGATCGGGATTGTCCAGGCCGGGATCTTTCTTCTTGTCACCAATTTCGTGGTGACGTTTTTGAAGGCGAGACCCCATGGATCCTTCTCTACCTCACCGATCAAGTCTTTCCAGCATTGAAGTCGGCTTTTCTTTATGCCTCGCCCCAAAGCTGCTTTTGCCCTTTTCCATGCCTCGTGCAGCAGAAAATCACCCTCTGCGCGGGTAAATCTCTGCCGCGCTGCGAGGCATTCATGACGTAGGGCAGCCAAGTGGTCGTTCCACCAGTACATCGAGCCCTTGATTTGCCTCCGCTTGCGGCGAGGCATTGTGTAGTCGTAAGCCGTGACCACCTTTCTCCTCGCCGAGCACACAGTGTCCTCCAACGACCCAGCAGGCCCGACCCAACCAAGCTCATCAATGAGCCTGGTCGTCTCGAAATGGACTCTAAGTCTCTCCCTGCAGAGTCGTCACGTGTTCCAGAAGGGGCTCCTTCCTTCACCACCCCTACCTTCATCCACTGCTTGGCACCGTTGTTCTAAATTGAATTCGATGCACCGGTGGTCACTCAAGGTTATTACCTTGAGGACGCACCAGTCGCCAATCCTTAAGGCGAGACAGGGTGCGGCAATCTTAAGGTCAATGATAGGCCTCCCTGCTCCTCGTCTGAACGTATACTCCTTGTCCTGATTCAAGACGATCGGGACATTTCTAGCGACCATCTCACCAACCAAGATTACTCTCCTATCTAGGCGGGTCTCACCCCACTCGGACGACTTACTATTAAAGTCACCCCCTATGAGGCACCGCCCAATAGCCTCACTGAGGCTTTCCTCAAGAAGGAGGATCTGGGTCTCGAAGACCTCGAAAGGATCGTTGGGGGAGAAGTAGCAGCTGCACACACGCACACCCGCCACCTCCACCCAAACGAACCCCGCTTTGGACTCCAGAAAATCCCCAACGCTCAAATCAGGGCTACAAACAAGGATGTGCCGGCCCTCCTTGATGCGCCCTGATACCAGGCAGAGTTTTCAGACCACTTGCTCACTAATGAGCAACACATAGGCCCCCCTCTCCCTGGCAGTCTGCATCAAGAGGTCCTAGGCACCCTTCCCCCTTCCGAGGTTGAGCTGCAGGAACTTCGGTTCCTGCCTCTCATCCTCCGAAGCTCTTCCCGGAAGACCGGGTAGGAGCCGCTACCAGGAACATGGGCGACATCTTTGTCGCCCCTGTCTGAACACGCTGGGCACCTTTGTGGCGCCTCACAGTTCCTGGCCAAGTGTCCCGTGGTGCCGCACCTCCAGCAGGCATCTTTGCTGTCGGGGTAGCTACAGTCACGGGACCCGTGGCCGTACCCAAGGGACCTTAAGCATTTGGCGACTTTGACGTGCTCCCGGATGCGGCACTCCACCCACCCAATCCTTACCTTACTTAGCTGAAGCAGACGCGCTGCGTCTGCCACAGCCAGCTAGATCACTGCGGCCTTCCCCCCTACTGAAGCTGGTGAAGAGCCTGCAAGACTCGTCAAGTGCCAGTCTGCCCAGTGCCAAGCACAGGGCAGACACAACCTCTTCTTTTTCAACGGTCTCGTCAAGATCCCTAATTTCGAGGGACCTTATCGAGACCAGGGCCGAAATTTGCGCCCTCTCCCCGACCACCGGGTCGAGCTCCTTGCGGAAGGCAGAAACGTCTCCCCCCTTTTGGAGGATCAGGAGGACTTCCTCCTTCCTGGTCCTCCGGATAGACAGTACCTTAAGTCCTGCCTTCCGGGGGTCAACCTTCGCCTTCATTTCCCTCAAGATGTCGGCGTAGGACTAGCCGTCCCTCGCCGACACCTTGATGGCATCGCCCGACCTGGCGGGCGTCGAGCGCTTCGATTTTGGCTTGGCAATAGTTCCCTGAGCTTTTTACACACGGTCCTTCGCCTTTTTCTGCTTTTTTTTTTTTGCTTTTATCGTCCCGCTTTGTGACCACTTGCTAGACCCCTTCTTAATTAGGGGCCTGGCTCTTGGTCACTTTGGCATAGGAGGGAAACGGGCCTCCCTTCCCCCTCTTAGGAGAATTTTCCTGAGGGGGGGGGGGAGGGGGCTGCCCTTTTTCACCCTTCGCCTGGCTTTTTGGGGCATCTCTCAGAGATGCCGAACGTGGTCTCTGGAAGATCCCCATTTTTTTCGTGGCGGGGTGGGATTCCAGTCTCTCCTGGATTTCCACCCCGCTTTTCATCAAACACTCGTGAGTGTTAAAGAGGCTGTTAAAGGCGTCTGTGTTCAATACGCACTACCTGATCAAGGTTGCGAAGGAGCTGGATCCTGATCCCACATGGCGCACCACCTCGGCAGAGCCAGGCTCATATCAACCCCGCCTTCTAATGGGTCGGGGAAGACACCACCAGCCGGCGGGGCGCTCCCAGTGTGGCGCTATACGGGAACGATCAGTTGGACTGTTCCTAGTCGCAGGCTGTAGAGGATTACAGTGCCCACTCAGGAGGTTCCATCCACCAGTTCACTCACAGCACCATTCGCGCCATTCACGCTGCGATCCCATACATACATCCTTCCCCATTCATGGGGATGAACGCGTCTATAGCGCACCGCTCTCTCAGCTTGGGATTAAACCCGTTTATAGGGCACCCTTCAGGTAACTGGGAAGATGCCCGTTTATAGAGCCCCACGCATTTTTTCACCGATTCATCGTGACACTGCAACCTCTATGGTCCAAGGGCCACCTGCTAAGCCTGCCCACTCAGAAAAAATTTAAATATAATATTATTTACGAAATTAATTGCATCCAATGTAATAAAAAATATATTGGACAAACATGTCGTTTCCTACACACCAGATTGCTTGAAAATGCTAGATCAGTTAAAAATGAAGAAAATAAAACTGCACTTGCAGAACACGCTATTACCTATAAGCATTCTTTTGATTTTAAAAATACAAAAATTTTAGATATTGAAAACAACTTAAAGAAAAGATTATTTCTAAAAATGATTCACATTCAAAAAGAAAATTCCACAGTTAATTACAAAACTGACATAGAAAATCTTAGTGCTATTTACAATAACATTATAAAATATATAAAATAATGATTCTTCTATTTTCCATTTAATTTCATTCTTGCAAAAATTTTTCTACGTAACTTTCAAATTTTACCACGCTTTTATACTACACATATCATAAGTGCTATGAACGCAGCCTTTACAGTATCAACGCTATTACAGCCAAAAACATAACGTGCAATTTAAAAATAATTAAAAACTAATTAAGAAACTGTGAACTATTCCTGAAAAGAATTGCTTGTAAGTAGCGGCATTTATACATATTTCTTTATAGATTTTAACATATATTTTTTATACTATTTTTATATTATAGGTCTCAATTTGCTCATTTAACCTCAAATTGAACTGACAAGCAATTTATGTTTCTAAAATTAACGAATATCTCAAGGAAAATTTCATACTATTGACAATTTTATTGATTTTATAAAAATGTTATTCTCAACATGGAATTTTGAACACTTTAAATACAAAAAGTACGATTACATCTACTGCTTTCCAATTTGTCTGATGTGAGGAATTAATTTTTGGAAATTTATCCACGGTATGTTTTTTTCTCTTTTCTTTCTTTTAAATTTATTTATTAACATCTATATCATTCTCAAATTATTTATGCTTATATCTATATTTTCATTTTTATCTTACAAATATTGATGTTAAATACATCCTTTATAGTCTTGATAAGGACCAAAACTTTGGTCGAAACGTCGACAACTTATGAATAAACATCTATACAACACCGGAAAGGCCGCTTATATCTTCCTTAAAATTCTATAATTTACTACAGTCTATATACTCCTTCCCTCAATCTAATTCAATATTTTATTTTGTTAAAAGATTCGATGATGATGTTTTATTTAAATTTCTTCAAAATGAGATTTTTCGAATATTATTTCTCGGTTTGAAATTTAATTGATGCTTTTGTAATTTTTTGGACTGTGTCGCCTATCAATGTGACGCAACTAAATTATGATTAATGATTGGCTGAACATCATCGCGCCATATATAATATCTGAATTTACATAATTGGCATCATGAGCTTAAGGATTCCCACGCTCATGTTATCACTTTAGTGCAGTAATATAAAAAAAAAACACCCTCCGATTATAGTCTAAAGGAAAAAGAAGTTACCAAAGTGATGCGTCCAAAGGTACCAAGAGCAGGTACCGAGAACTTTAAACCTATTTTTCTCAAAACGTTAATTTTTTGATGCCGGAGAATAAAGCTCAAAAACTAATGAACCGATCAAATTGAAATTTTGTACAGGTATTCTTTAACTTACTGGCCATCAAATGAACCTAAATATACATCAAAATTGTTATAGTAAATATTGTTCTGATCGATTTATTTATAATAAAAAAGGGTCATTTTTTTAAAATGTCCCCAATTTTGAATTTTTTTTTCTATATTTCAGTTAATTTGAAGCGAAAGGACTAATTTAAATCAAAGAAATTTGATTTATTGATTTTAGTCAATTACAAGGACCTGGGCGTTCCCCGGCGCAAATTGAAGGAGCCGACTTCGAGTAGCTGTAGCGCCGCCATTTTGCATTTTTTCAACTATGAGAAAATTGTTTCATATAATTTTTATAGTCAATATTATCATGTACCTCAATCTGATTTGATGAATGCTCTCATTTTTCTGGAAAAAATTCTCAAAAAAACAGCCGTTAACATGAGGCTCCCCTCTTCCCAGGTGGAAATTTACAACTGGCTTGGTACCGCACCAGTACCGCCAGGCGTACGCCGGTACTGGCGTTGTAATAATAATACTGGGTAAAAAACGGCTGGGTACTGGTATTGGTCCGAAATATCACTCGGCTGGGAGTTGTTTATCGGTACTGGCGCGGTACTAAAAATGGTACTGTGTCTGTACCGAAAATCTGTACTGGCGCTGTACTGTAAATAGTAGTATTCCTGTACCGAAGGACTGTACTGGCGCGGTACTGTCATTAGTAGAAAATGTCACTTGACTGGGAGTTGTCTTTTAGTACTGGGGCGGTACTGGAAAATATACCGAAAATCTGTATTGCACTGAGAGAAAAAGTACACGGAAAATTCGAGTTAAGACTCTAATATTTACCGTTTTTAACGGA
The DNA here is from genome assembly GCA_030998225.1 of Diplolepis rosae. Classification (NCBI taxonomy): domain Eukaryota; kingdom Metazoa; phylum Arthropoda; class Insecta; order Hymenoptera; family Diplolepididae; genus Diplolepis; species Diplolepis rosae. Next base: position 1,259,135 of record JAPYXD010000171.1, read on the forward strand.
AACGGAGGGATATTCGCTTGGAAGGTTAAGTTTACTGTTTTCACAGTAAAAAATCTGTTTTCAAGCTAGGAAATTTTTCTGATTAAATTGACAATACTTTTTTGTTACACGTACACCGAAAAAAACTTCAGTAGGTTTGACTACATTTTAACTTACTTTCCGTAGTTCCTAACGGCCCCAGTGTCATTTTTAAAGTTAAGTGAACTGCAGGAACATAGGTAAATCAAATAAGAGCAGTAGTTGAATCGATGAATATTCTTAGTACATTTCAAAACTTCATTTACTTTCAAGCAGACTCTTACTATTTTTATATACACACTTACCTACAAACACACACCCCCCTCTACACTACGCAAACGCTCGTTCCCAGGCGGAAAATTCGGACTTATGCTGGATCTTACAAACGGCATTGTACCGCGCCAGTTGTAAATAAGGAGCAATGCCAGTACTGATGATTAGTACCGCGCCGAGCGTTGGCGCGGTACTGGTATAGTACTGCCCCAGTATGGAGTCCAAATGCTGGCTAGAAGCCGACTCAGGGATTTATGCCGAGCGTTGGCGCGGTACTGGTTCAGTACTGCCCCAGTACAGATATAGATAAATTAATGTATCTCACAATAATTAATAGTTTAATATATTTGACTAATTAATTATATTAATTTAATTTTTACTAATGTTTCTGTAACGTTTTCTACTAACAATTACTTAAACTTAACTAACAATTAGTCAGTTTTGACTAATTCGGATTTAAAGAGTGTAATTTAAGAATTAAAATTATTTATTATCAAAATGTTGGAAATATACAAAGTTCATCTTGAGCTGCTTCTGCGTTTTAAAACCAACGTCTTTAAGACGTTCCTTAGTTTCGACTTGATATTATTATTCTGATTTAAGTAAACGAGTGTTTAGGTAGTATTAAAAATTATTCTAAACGCTGCGGGTTCGAACCCTCTCTACTTATAATTAACGCATTACTAACCTAACGACTAAGCCTTTCGACTGCGCACGCTTGGAATACAAGAAAGAAAATAGCGCTTATAACCTGCAACTACTGCAGGGCCATGTAAAAAGTGTTTGGGTCCCGTGTATTTGGGAATTTTTTAATTTTATGCAAATTTATGATTCTGATTCTAATTTTTAAGATTTTCAATTATTAAATCGATTTTATATAAAGTAAAATATTTTTGAAAGAAATAGATAAAATTTATGAATTAAAGAACATTACATAATAAAAAGATTTTTATGCATATTAGAATTATTAATTTTTACTATTGTATATTGGTGATACTTTATACAAGTGATGATTCCTTTAATTTTTGTTTCCAAAAGTAAAATCAACGTATATTAAGAATCTAAAAAATTTGAGTTCCCAATAAGTAATTCCAACTAATAAAGTACTATTAAAAGAAATAGTACACTTATTTATTTATCATTAGTTTGTTTTTCTAACTACTCTTATGTAGTAACTTCTACTGCTTATGTTTACTATGAGAGCTTCAATTGATTTTACTATTCACCGCATGTTAATTGAACTACATTTTTAGTTATTGTTACTACCTCGACATAATCAGATACACAGTCATACACACACGTGCTCGCATATGATTATTATGGTTACATGCGAATTCACACCGTCCCGCCCAATTTTCCAGTCAAAAAACCGTAAAAATTGCTTGCTGACAAGAGATGATAAGATGATGATGATAAGAGAGCTCCACTTAAGCGCCACCTTCGTGCGAGGCCTATTCGGCCCTGCCTCAACGAAGGTGGCGAGCAACAAACCGGCCGAGAACCGTAATCGTCGATTAAAATTCCATTCAGATACGATTGAACATTTTGAATCGTATCAAAGTCAGCAGTGATTTTTAATAGTGATGACAAGCACCGTGCGCACAATTTCCGATGGTAGTGTATATTTAAAATGAAAGTGTTTTTCCAGATTGCTCAAAAAATTTACTTCACGTTACCTCAGCATTTTTGATTGATGAGATCAATCACTTTTATGTGTAGTAACATTGAATAGGATATTTCTCTGTTGAATGTTCAGCTGTATCGGATAATATGCATAATCTTTGCGATGAAAAATACAGTCAATAATAGCATATTGTATGAAACAACCAGCCAAAATTACATATATCTTATAGGGGAATTAACTAAATGACCTAGTGATAAATCTTATTTTCATTACCACTTGCGTTCATAAGCCACCTTAAAAGATGGAACTATAAACCAGTACACAATGTATTCTTTTGAATATTTAACGACGCAAAGTCGTAAAAAGATGCGAAACTACCATCGGTTTGTATTTGGATTGGACTAGTTCGTGAAATTACCCTACGCCCTATTGACTAATCTGCTAATATGATATAAGGCAAAAACCTTGAAATAAACGTAAAATCGAGTTTTAGTTGGAATTGACTATGCTATGGCCTCTTTCCTCATTTCATTTGTTCTTTTTTATTTTTTTACTATAGATTAAACAAGACATAATATCGAAAAATTTTGATTCGAGTGTTTTATTAGTATGATTATTCACAAACTATATTCTATTCAATTATTCTTCTATTTAAAATTCTAATTACGATAATCGAAAAAGCAGTTTTTTTCCCCCAATGATAGTTTATCAAGACGATCATGTGCAAATAATAATCCGAACGTTTTGTGACTTACAGCTGATTTATGTTTTTCTCTAAACAAAATCGAAGAGTTAGTGAAACAAAAATCTGCAAAATAAAAAAATATCGTAAATAGCATCGAGCAAACTTGTAACGCAATCTATAAAGTGATGTCCAATAATGAGATTTTAAAACCTTTACCATTTGAGCATCGTGTGTTAACGTTTGCATTGTGGTTCGTGGAGTGACACTTAAGAGTCATATACGTGGGTTTGGTACTATGACGAATTTATTATCAAAGGACTTGAAAACCTCTGCCTTTAGATTTCACCATCTTGGCATATTCCATTTTATTTCATTTTTTTATTTATTCATTCATATGCTGCTCTAAAAGTCACACAATATGTTAATATAAAAACATCGTTTGATGTAAGTGCTTTAGTTGCTGCAGTGGTTGTTGTTCGGGTGGGAGGTTGAATCCTGGTGATTTAGGAAATATCACTCACTATCTGAATCCTCCCCGAACAGCTCTCGGAACGCCTTGCGCTTGGTGGTCCTTTGATTTGCTGATCCCTGTGACGAAGAAGCGGCTTCTATCGGGGAATAGTGCGTAGGGATGTCCAAGACGTCTTCGCTGGCAGTTGGCGTCTTGGCGTTCTGAGCATCCACCCCTTTACCAGGTGTCTGGGGATGATGGTCCAGTGGTGGAGTCACGATCTCCACGAACTGATTTCTTCGAGGTGGAGTGGCTTCCCTTGTTTGGCGTCTTACGTTGGTTAGTGGGCGGCTGGTTTCGCCCAAGATTGGTGGGAAAGTTTCGGGAGGCAGTGGAACGGCCTCTGGAACGCCTTGCCCCTCTGAAGCTGGCCTCAGATTCAAAACGTCTGGCTTTTCTTGCCCTCTCTTCCGAGGAGAAGGTGGTGGGATGACTTCCGGGTTGCAACGTCTCCCCAAATCCAGCCTCAGATGGGAGACGTCTCGGATTTTATCCCTTATCTCCCTTGTCAAGAGCGGTGGAACGATGGGAATCGGCGGGATGTGTTCCTGAGCGTAACGTCTCCCTCAATTTGGCCTTAGATTCAAAACGTCTGGTTGACGTCCCAATTCCCTTGAAATTGGTCCAGGAGGGTCGAGAGACGAGTCGTTGGAACCGGAGGGAGAACGTCTCTCAGGATCCGGCCTCCGATCCTGGACGTCCCAATGGAGGAGCCTCAGCCTCGCCGGTTCACGCTGGCCAGCGCCGGTCTGCGGCCCAGTCGATAAGCGAGGATTTCGCCGATGTCGCTCCAGGTGGAGGAGCTGAATGTCCCCGCCGGGCAACCTGGTGGGCCTGCCCTGGAAGATCGGACGTGTCGGCTGGGTGGCGTACCCTTGCTCTGTCAGCGGTGGTCGTCTTACGTAGGCCTGTGCCCGTTGCTGGTCCCGGAGCCGTCTTCGCTCTCTGCGGGTCTGTAAAGAAGATTTGTTTAGGGGCTGACTCTTGCTGCCCGGAAATCTGCTCGCCGTCCCCTTCCGGATCTGGTGACGTCCACGATAAGCAGGTATTCACCACGAGGCGGTATTCCACCTTGTGGTAAATCCCTCCTATTTCCTGAGACGGTATACCACCTCAGGGTGGAGTCTTCTTCGGACGTCTACTCTTAGGCGGTATTCCACCTAGGGGTCAGAGCGTCCCGATGGTAGGCGCCAGGGCGGTATGCCACCCTGGAGACCGGAAACGGCGAGAGGAATTCCCTAGGCGTTTCAAGGGTGTCCACTCACCAGGTGGGCCGGAGAGCCCATGCTGCAGGATGCTGTTAGCGAAGATGAACGAGAAGCTTTTGTTCCTTTCGTAAAAAGGTTAGCTCTTAAAAGGGCTGATGAAAGTTTGCAATAATCAAAACGACGGTTTTTGTGGGCTAAAAGAAAACTTTTATTATCTCCGAAGGGGCTAAGGTTCTCTGGAGGTAGTCTCTCAGAGGCTCAGTCTTCGAATGAAACAAAAAATTCCTCGACTTATTCCAGGAAAATAAAATATGAAAGGAAATAAAATAAATCAAGGGACGTTAAATGTGCCTACTGGCTTACATCACGTTTTAAATTTTGAATGAAATATACCACCAGCCTTTTAAACTGGTTTGGTAGTTCTAGTGTGAAGAAAGTGCAAGAAAGTGGCAGAAGTACGTAGGATGAAGCAGATGTAACTTCATAGAGAGTCGACTCGTTCATCAGAGAGGGTCAACATGAGTGAAAACAAGATGTTAAACTTGACCATCCTAGAGGGTCGACTTGATTATTCTAATAGTCAGCCGGCTCCCCTGCGGATTTTCAAGCTAAACATAAAACAAGAGTCGAATTGACTATTTCGAAAAATTCATAAAGGAAAAGTCTGACCATCAAGGGGGTCAATCTAACCCTGTAAATTTTAACCCTCTATTTTTCTCCGTGTGAGTACATTCTTCAAAATAATGTATAAAAAGTAATGTCACGTAAATGTATTTATAAAAAGAGTGATTGGTTTACTTTACATGCCGTCAACAAATAAACAAATTCTTTGAGATTGTAAACAAATAAATAATGTTGATAATGAAAATGACGCAATAAGTTTCAAAAAATTGCTTCAGAAACAAAGGCTTAATATCGTTCCAGCACGTGATTATATGTATAGGTTACTATGCACTCTATAAACAGACTAATGACTGGCAAATGATTCCTTTCACTATTAAAGGATTATATATTCAAAATTGGCTTGAGAGGACATCCTTTAACATTTAAAGAATTGTCGTTTCAAATGCTGTCCTTTTACTTTCAAAGTATTTCCTTTGGTCTGGAAATGAAATATTTTATCGTACAAAGGAAATATAATTTCGAGGATAAAAGAAAAAAAATTGTTTAATATAACCTGATAAGAAATGTTCATTCAATTTCAAAAATTGGAAACAGTCAGGTTGTAGAGAATCTTTTTCCTAAAAAAATGAACCGTGATTTATTAGAATCGCATCATTTTTAAAAATTTGGTTCGAAGCGATAACAAAATAAGTTTGGGCAAAAATATAATTTATTAATAAAATTATTTGTTTGAGTTTCAAATTTTTTTCATGAAAAATAATCTTTTCTCTTTCAAATTAGCCCTTCAATAATAGTATTGCTATTCTTAAAAGCAAAATTATCTATTTTTTCCTGAGGTCTAATTTTCGTGATCGTACTACCTTAAAGAAATTTTAAGATACAATTTTGATGAAAACCATAATATTCATTGAAATTCAAGCACGCTTTACAAAATCATTTTCAAAAGAGACGACTTATAACCTTTCGATAGTTGAAAACATTAAAAATTAATAAATTTATAATGCTTCGATTGTCAGAAGCTATGAAAAATGAGGTTATGCGAATAAAAATTGTTTGTTTTGGTGTACGTAGTACATACCTTCTAAAATGTTCACGGCACACTCTGGGATTCCTAATATTTTAAAGAAATCCATTTCAAAAATTTCAAAGCAAAATTTAGTATTATTATATTTATTTTTACTAAAAGTCAATAGGAAACGAGGATATAACGTCACTTTTTTAGAAATTACTATTTTGGATATTAAACTATGGAGTTGCTAGTAATATTGGAGAAAATGGTGATATAATTGTACTTATCCCTAAAAGCAAAAGCAAATTTTATTACTTGCAATAGTAAAATCGTAATCGACACATCGAACGAATTATATTGGAGTAAACCCAATAAATGTTTCATTAATTGCTAAAAAAGAATGTTAAGTTTACAAAAGACAATAGTAAAGTCACATCTTCTGCCTAACCGAATTACCATAGTCTTTTGGAGATAGTGGAACCATATTTATAACTTTTCCTATCGAAAATAGGGCATAATTGCGCCTCCATGATAAAACATTCAGTCATTCGTAAATTTTACCATAGTTTTTATTAAATTTTATGAGCTACATAGAGAGAGTATTTATAAACATAGTTACATACTTACATACACATACACGTATAAACTTAACTATATAAATAGTAAACATACCAATGCATGCACAAATACTAATCCAACGCAACTTAACCTAACTGCACAACGCACACATTCATAAACGCATCGCAGTGATATGTCAATATTGTCAATTACAATATAGCTACTTCATTATATACTGAACTGTGGAAACTTTTACGATTTGTGAGGAAAAGCTCGGTAGACCCTCTGCTAGAAAAAATCGTAAGTTAGAAAGGCGCCATATTCAAATGTAAAAAAATATATTACTATATCGGCTACCGGCAAATAATCATAACGAGCACATGGAGCGATACTCGGGTAGTATCAGAAACGTTCGGCGTATCTGACGTCACTCGGCAGCACATTTAATATTTCCAATGGGAATTTTGACAACGTACTATTCCAATATATGATGTATTCGATTGCAAAATATTCAAGTCTTTCTCTCTTCATTCTTCATTACTATTGACAATGGTAATTTCTCTAAACTATTTTGCAATTTATATTATTCAAAAGACCAATTATTGCATAGATAGTTTTACTTTTTATTTATATAGGTATCACTTATTTCTACTTTCAATTTGCCATCAAAGATATTAATCTTTGCAACTCTCAATGGTAATTTATAAAGTTGCACTATATTTACAATTGGTTTAGAAAATGTATTTCCTCCTACCGCTATGGTAAATAGAACTAGTTTTGTTACTACATCCTCGCTTCTTATTGTCTTTTAGTAAAAATAAATATAATAATACTAGATTTTACAATGAAAAGTTTCTCCGTGTAGTCCGTTCTCTGAAATAAATAATGTCATAACAAATCCCCTGTTGCTTGGACTAACCGCAAACTTTCTAGCGTCGTTCATACGCTAGCAGATGTCATATTTGGTTTATGCCTGAACTGTAACACGCAATGAGTTTTACTCTCTGGAGAAAAAGTCAGGTCGTTGATTGCGTCAGTTGTTTATTTACTGTCGAATAATAGCAATGGCAAGCGCGGGTAGACTAATGTTTTTCCCAATCCTAATATTAGTGTCTCTTAATCTCTTCGTTGAATAAATTTTAATTTTCTACTTCAAATTAACGTATCCTTATACTATACTATAGGCACCATACTGCTATGTAATAAATTCGCAATACGATTGAAATGTTGTAAAATGAAAAGCTTTCTATGACTTCCGTACATTAAGGGAGATGTTCCAGATACAGGGCTAATGTTTTAGCGCAACTTTTATCTCGAGATGGTATATTGATATCATACACAGAAAAAAAATTATGACCATTTTCGTAAAGTGATGTTTTTCGGGCCAAAAAATTTTTAGCACCAGGTACGGGACACCTAGAAAAATCCGCTAAAAATGGGAAAATATGAAGTAAAAACACCGTAAATAAAGAAAATGTCAATTTTGATTAATTCTGAAAAATTTCAGTGGCAAAAAGGAATATAAAAAATGGTGTTTTTTCATTATTTCAATCTAATTGAAACATGGACAAAACCAAATCAAAATCTCAATTTAATTGTTTAAAAACACTTTAGTTTGATAAAAATGTCGATACATGACAGTAAATACGCCAAAAATACATGTTATATAAAAAATCAAAGTGTCCCATACCTCGTAACACAAGCTGTCCCGCACCCGGAACATAAAGCCACTTTTAGATGACGCCATAAATTTATGAAATTTTCGCAAATTGGCTCAATGCACCATTTCATCATAAAATAGATGGAAAATACTAAATTTATATGCAAAACACCTTTTTCTGTTGAATAACTTGGAATAACAGCACTTTGACAATAATTCAATAAAACTTTTTAAAATGATTTTCACACACGATGTCTTTAGCTAGCACAAGGAATGCGACTATTCACATCGGTGTTTTACCAAAAATTAGCTACTGTCATTAGAAACATTTGGCACTACTTTAATTGGCCATATTGGTATTTTAACATTGAAAGAATCAGCTGTCCCGCAACTGCTACTGTCCTGCATAGACGTGTGCATTCTGTCGGATCGAATGCCGCAAATTCGATTCGATTCGCCTTATTTGTCGGATCGGATTTTTTCGATTCGATCGGCCGCATAGTCGAATGTCGAATATTCGACATTCGAAGCACCCTTCTTCGGATCGGATTTTTTCGATTCGATCGGCCGCATAGTCGAATGACGAATATTCGACATCCAAAGCACCCTTCTTCCGATGTCGGATTTTTTCGATTCGATCGGCTGCATAGTCGAATTGTCGAATATTCGACATTTGAAGCACCCTTCTTCGGATCGGATTTTTTCGATTACATCGGCTGCATAGTCGAATTGTCGAATATTCGACATCCGAAGCACTCTTCTTCGGATGTCGAATATTCGACACCCGAAGTGCCTCAATTCGGATATTGAACATTCGATGAGCGCAGGATGTAGTTTGCAACTTTTAACCAGATATCACACAATATACACACATTGTATAATTGTATTTTGATTTTATATCCCCATAGTCGAAAGAATGTATTACATTCTCATCATGGATGAGAAGGTATTGGTTTTATGTGAAAAATGACTTTCGAGATTTTCATCAAATCTTTACGTTTTGAGACCCCCTGAGTCAGAAAACACGGTTTTTACGAAAGTGTTTGTCTGTCTGTCTGTAGTATGTCGTGTGCGGAATAACTCTCGATAGAATTATCAGATTGAATTGAGCTTTGGTACACTTTATCGGAGCCGGAAACGTGAGGACAAGTTCATCAACCAGCCTCATCCAATCAAAATTGAGGGATTGAGCACTACTTTTGTGTTTTTGACAATAACTTTTTGAAAAAATCAAAAATTTCAATACCGGTTTTTGATAGTGCTCATAAATCTCTACAAATTATCCGCATAACATTTTTTGATTAAATCAAAATTAGAAATGTTACAGCATATTCAAATTCGAAAAAAGTCAATATCAAAATTCCATTTTCCAGTTAAATTATACGAGATACGAAAAAACGTTATGACACAATATTATTTTCTACATAAAGACCTACATATTTGAATTGTAATATTTTTTCATAAGATGCATATTTTTCTTTTTAATTAAAAAAAAAACTATTGAAAATCCAAAATTCAATTTTTTAACAATAATATATGAAATACGAAAAAAACGTAAGAATGCAAAGTTGTTTGTTTCGAAAAGATCTACAAATTTTGTCTGACACAGTTTCTGATCAAACATATATTTTTCGTTTCAATTCCAAAAAATACGATTAAAATTCAAAAATTCCGTTTTTTAGACAAAATATGTGAGATACAAAAAAAAACATTTAGATGGAAAATTGTTTGCCTAAATGAGGTCTACAAATTCTCGTTAGGACATTTTAGGACAGAGTGTATATTTTATGTTTTGATTTTTAATATTAAAAAAATTCCATTTTTTTCAACAAAATATGTGAGATACGAAATAAGCGTTGTTCTGCAAAATCGTTTCCTTAAATAAAGTCTACGATTGTTTTTTCTTTTTGAGAGATTTGGAAGAAAATAAATTATTTTAATCATGTAATTTATTAAAAAGTTACTGAAATGTATACAGAAAATCGAGCGCGAAGCGCGAGCGTCATGATGAGAATGTGTTCCTTAAGGCTGATAGAGCCTTCAGTAAATTGAATTTCCTGTTTCACTTAAATTCAAAAAGAAATTGAGTGACTTTGAGAAAATGTGTAATCCACATCATCTCTAATATTATTATAAAATTGGTTTGAGCTTCAGTATCAAATTATAAGAAATAAACTTAAATGTATGCGAAGAGCACAAGACCGAGCGCGAAGCGCGAGGTCCAGAAAGAACGGAGCGCGACGATCAAATTGCGCGCCCTAGGTGCGCTCAAAATTGCGAGCGAAGCGCGCGATGAGAATGTGCCCGCAAAGCGGGCAGATTTTTATTTTTAGTCTTATGCACAATTTAGATTGTTTTCTTTCAGCTAAAGTCGGATTTTTCTTTAATGATACTGTTTTTAAATTCTAATTTCTTTGAGACTGATTATTTGAGAAAGTGTGTGCAACATAGTTTTGAAATTTGTATGTTATAAAGAAACTTTTAACTTCATTATGATTGCTTTAAGAACTCATGATTTTATACAAATAAATATACTCTTTTACATAAGAGGGTGGCAGCAGATCTCTTTTCTCTTCAAAGATGGTTCGTTTACTCGTGAACAATCTGTCAGAACTTCTGGATGTTGCGGCAATTTGTAAATAATGCTGAACAGCAGTGTATAGATATAACATTTTTTTCGACTATCTTAAGATATCGAGATAAGATATCGAGTTGAAATTTTAGGCTCTTGAATAAGAGTCACGAAGGGACTTTTTTTACTTCAAAATTTTTACAATTCCAATAACAATTTAGATACAAATTTTTGGAAAAAATTATTTTTTAATCATAAACATTTCTTAGTGCCTTTCATTTAAGTTCTTAAAACTTCAAATCGATATCTTATTTCGTGTGGCTGGAAGTTGGTTTAAAAAAGTAAGGTAGTAATCGGTTAAGTGTGTCATGGCCCTGAAATTAAACTAATAAAAAAGTACCTAATCGGGTGCATAATATTTTCTCGTAGATTCTAATAGAGTTCATTTAAATGTACAAAATTTAATTTCTATAATTTATTGTACAATTTCATTGTGCTTAAAAAATTATTAATAAACTTATGTTCAGTAGGGGTTTCTCTTTTATCGTACAGAGTTTTATTGTGTAAAGTTTATTTAAATTTCCAAAATTAAAATTATTATGTCTTGTTTCAGTTGTAGTGATTTATGGTATAGGATAAATTTTGGTGAGTTGGTTGAAAATATTAAAATTGTTAAATATATATAACTGTGTATAGTCCCTGTGCGTATAATTATTTTTCTCGAGTTTTCAGGCGTACAGAATTTTATTTTGTAGTTATTTTATTAAATACAAATCACGTTGCCTGATTCTTCAAACAATTTTAATACACATTCCTTTAAATGATATGAATAAATCGCATATGAAAAAAACGAATTCTTTCGACTCACGATTCCGATATGATAAACTATTAATAATAACTTGAAAAATGTATTCACAAATTATTTTAAATTTAATATTATATTTACATTTAATAAAATGAATAATTATATATATTTTAAAAAAATTTAGTTAAAATTATGTAACATTAATGTGTCAAATTGAAATAATTAATATTTTTTTATTCTTTAAATATGACGATGTAAAATTAAAATACAACTATTCAATGTATATTGTGTAATTTCTGATTAAAAATTGCAAACTAAATACTGCGCCGGTCGAAAGTTACAAATCCGGCATTCGATCGGACGTGCTTCGGATGTCGATTATTCTACATTCGACGGACGCACTTCGGATGTCGAATATTCGACATTCGACTATGAGGCCGATCGAATCGAAAAAATCCGATCCGAAGAAGGGTGCTTCGAATGTCGAATATTCGACATTCGACGGGCGGATGATCGAATGTCGAATATTCTACATCCGAAACACCCTTCTTCGGATGTCGAATATTCGACATTGGACGGAGGCCAATATCGGATCGAAAATCGGATCGAATCTTTTTACGCACCTCTAGTCCCGCAACTGGTACATCTCCCCTACATCATATTTTATTTTTTAAATGATAGAAGGCATGCATTTCGATCGAAACTGAAGGATGTCCAAAGTGTCATCAAATATAAATTTACACAGTGAAAATAGTGTAATTAACGAGGACACGTTACACTTTGATCTGTAGCTAAAGAAACGGGAGCTGGATTAGTTGTGTCGGTAATTATCGATAAGGGATCAATCACGTGATTCTTCACAGTCGACCATGTTCTAAAAAGGACCTGCTCGTGATCCGATTCACTCAGAGGACGAGGCGATAGATGACCGGTTGATGTTTCATGTCCTGTAAACTAATTCTAGGCTATAACAGAATTCAATTGGGACTTTTGTCGCTAAAATAATGCGATTTAGCAAAATTTTAGTGTATGTAGAGCAGAGTAAAAATTAGCTCAAGTAAAGTCTGACAGTTATGTTTCATTTCTACAAACAAAAAAAAATAATAATAATAAATATTGCCAGCCAGAAATGAAGCTTTCTATCATTTTTAGAAGTCATCTACTGAGGTATGTCTGAAAGCTTTCAAAGTGATAACCGAACTCAAAAAAGAATGGAAGCTGCATTACTTGAATAATTTTGATTGCTGTTTATTCTTGTTGCATTTTAAAACCTCTCGTTGGCGAACCTTTTACGAGATATAAAAGAACTGTGAATAATTTTTAAATCACTTGTGACGGGAGAAATGATTATGGATTGGTAATCGACTGTCGTTAAATTTCTATTATCGGCTAGAACCAATCAACCACCTTTCAGCGATGCGGTCGACAATGTGGCCTCTGACGAAGAGAAACCTCGAAAATTCTCTGTGATTCCAAACAATTGATTAGCAAACGAGTCCCGTATTTATGTATGTAACCTGGTTGTTACTGCGTGATTTTCGTTTGCTCACAAGTAAGCCAGTGCGTAAACAGGAAATACAACGTTTGTTCTTCAATGTCAATATACTATTTTTATTAGCTTTTTTTCTCTTTGCAAATCATGATAATGATAAGTATTCTTTGAATAATCAGTTAAAAGGCCGTCCAATTACTCAATCAATCTTGGTCATTTTTAAAGCTTCTCATCACATCTTAAACTTCGTAGAATAAGTGTGAATTTATACTTCAGTTTGATACGCAAATTAAAATAATTCTACATAGCTATCTACCCACTGATTGGCAATGTCAAAATAAATAATCGCCTAGCCTTTCAATTCCTCTTATACCAAGCATACCAGTATAACTGTTTTTAGATGACAACAGTATTATTCAAGATAATTTAAAGTTACATACGCCAAAAAAACAACAACTAAATCATATGTATATCATTATATAGGGTTCATTATTTGTCAATTTTTTGGGTCAATATGGTTTTTGACTACTAAACAGAAAATAAAATGATTCATATAAACAAAGCTTATGATAAATTTTCGTAAAATATTTCAAAACAATTCCATTATTAATAACTGAAAACTGAAATAACGCAAATGTTCAAGGATCGAGAATTTAATGTAGATGAAATTATTTTGAACTACTGTAACCTAACAAGAGTGCTTGTTGGAATTGTGTAGAAGATTTTTTAGAAATGCTTGAAATTTTTTTTACATTTTTCCCGAGATTTCTAGAAAACATAATTTTTTTCTTCTCATTCCATGCGTTTTTTAAAATCCGCGGTTGTGCGGTAAAAACCTGTTGTATAATTCTAACGACAATGGCAAAAAAGGATTAGTATTCATATGCATCCAACCAGCCGATATCTTTTTTTTTTTTTTTTTTTGCTGAGGAGGAAAAATGGCAAAATCTTTTATAAACGTTGTACAGAACTCTCCCAGGACGGGTCTAGGCGTACCTGTTAAAACCAAAAACTCCCTCTCTCGAACCAATACACCACCCGCGATACTGCCTTTCGGCTTTAAACTTAACGGGTGGTTGGTTCCAGTTTAAAGTCGCGTACGACTCTTCCGTCGTCCGTTCGCCCAGGACTCCCATCCGCGGGCACACGCCCGTTAGGCAAACCGGACAGCGAAGTCCGCCCAAGACGCAGGACCGCGAGCGCAGGTCCCGATGCGATTTCCACTGGTCCTTCCCGTTGTTTCGCTCCCGACGCCCATCGAGCTCTCTAGTCCTCATCACAAGTGTGACGAATGACTCGATGAGCGTCCGAAACCGCTCAGACTGGAGCATCAGAGAGACCATCGTGTCAGGAGTGAGCTCGGCACCCACTGCCTGAACGAGGACCTCCCTGCCACGCCCCACTTTGCGCAGACGAAGAGTGCGTGCTCTGCATTATCCACAGGAGAATTGCAGTAATAACACATCTCCTCGTCTCTCTCCTTTAAGCGCTTCAGGTAGGCGTTGAAACAGCCATGGCCCGAGAGCGCTTGCGCCAAATAAAAGCCGATTTCTCCGTACTTTCTGTTCAGCCAGGTGGCGATCTCCGGGATCAGGCGGTAGGTTCATCTCCCGGTCTGCTCACCATGCCATCTCATCTGCCATTTCTCGACGAGTCTGTGCCTTCCATCCTTCCGGATGGCCTACTTCACGCGAGCGATTTTCTGCATAGCCGAGCCAACTTTGCTCCACATTGGATGACTTTGGAAGTTGCGATCCTTAGGTGTTCGCCAAAGCTAAGCCTACGATCCAACTGCACTTTCAGGTACTTTATACTTGTTTTCCACTCGACCTCATGCGCTCCGAGAACGATCCTCGGGTACTGAAAGGATCTCCTGTCCGTGACGAGCAAAACCTCGGTTTTCTCATGGGCCATTTTCAGGGCTCTGCTATCCAACCAACGGTTCGCTTGCTGCAGACTTTCATTGATCCTCAGCTCTAGGATTCCGACGTCATCAGCGGCGCACACGACAGGTGCGTCATCCGCGAAGTCGATGATGCTCGTTCCAGCAAGTAGGTCCATGTGCAGGAAATCGTCCGACATGACGTTCCAAACGAGTGGACCCACCCGCGACCCTTGAGGGGCGCCACATGTCATCTCTTATTTGAGAGACCATTTGTCGCCCTGGTATATCACCCACCTGTCGCTCAGATAGTCATCTATGATTCGCAACAGGTAGTCTGGAACCTTTTTCCGCACCATCGCCTCGATGCAGATGTTCCATATCGCGGTATTGAAAGCATTGCGTATGTCAATGCTGATCAACGCGCAGAATCCCTTACGCTTACCAGTTCCTTTTCTTGCATTTGTGGCGATGTTAACCACAGTTTGGATAGCGTCCACAGTGGACCTACCTTTCCTGAATCCGAACTGGTTTTCCGAGAGACCATTCTCCCCGACCAAGAGGGCCCGAAGCCGTTGTAGAATCAACTCCCCATCGTATCCAATAGACATATTGGTCTATACGATGAGGCATCCCCTAGGGGTTTGTTGCCCTTCCTCAGCAGGACCAACCTCTGCTTCTTCCAGTCTGCGAAGAACCTCCCCTCCCGAAGACAGGAGTTAAAGGCTCCTAGGAGGATCTCCGGGTATGCCCCGATCACCTCTTTGAGGATCTCGTTTGACACCTCGTCGATCCCCGGCGCTGTATTCGCCTTGAGCCTTCCACCCGCTCTCTTTAGTTCGTCGAGAGTGAAGAGTTCTTCGTGTGGAAACAAGCTACGCACAATGTACTTGACTCGATCGGGATTGTCCAGGCTTGGGTCTTTCTTCTAGTCACCAATTTCTTGGTGACGTTTTTGAAGGCGAGACCCCATGGATCCTTCTCGACCTCACCGATCGAGTCTTTCCAGCATTGAAGTCGGCTTTTCTTTATGCCTCGCCTCAAAACTGCTTTTGCCCTTTTCCATGCCTCGTGCAGCAGAGAATCATCCTTTGAGCGGTTGAATCTCTGCCGCGCTGCGAGGCATTCATGACGTAGGGCAGCCAACTGGTCGTTTCACCAGCACATCGAGGCCTTGGCTTGCCTGCGTTTGCGGCGGGGCATCGAGTAGTCGCAAGCTGCGACAACCTTTTGCCTCGTCGAGCACATAGTGTCTTCCAACGACCCAGCAGGCTCGACCCAACCAAGCTCATCGATGAGCCTGGTCGTCCCAAGATGGACTCTAAGTCTCTCCGAATTTGAAATCTAATGTGTTTGTTTAATTTTTATATGGTTTCTGAAAGGCACTTCTATAAATCATCCGCACTGATAAAAGACGTCATTGATGACTACAACTTAAAATCAGTAGTAATTGCAACTAAATAAAAGTAGTTCGTTTTATGTATAGTAAGAACAAATAATGTAATACGGTAATGAAAAATAATGTAATGCAGCAGTAACAGTAAAATTGTATTGAAAAAAGTTTTTATGAAAGTTCATCTCATCAAAAACCATAGATTTCATGCATATGTGTCTTTGTATATAAAATTTCTGGGAAAGCTGAACAACATTTAAATAAGTGTTTTTATAGTGCAATAGATTCGTCTGAAATGAGAAATTAGTTAATTCTATAGTATACTCACGGAAAAGAATACAGTCGATGCTTCGTAACTGAATTACAGATAGCACAAACGTTCAAATATACGATCGTCAACACAATTCCGACGAGAGAACAAAAACAACTAAGTTAGTATACTGAAATTTTATTTTGTGTTCACAATTGTAATAACTATAAAATTCAGTTAATGCTGAACGAACTAGAAAATGTACTTATGCCTCAGAAATATGCACGCTTATTTGAAGCAACTATGCATTAAGCTCGTGAAATAAGAAGAATATTTCCTAGAACCATAATAAAAGTGATTTGAGTATACCAAAATACAATGAAAAGAAGAAAATTATATTTAACAAGTTTCGTAATGGGTTCACTTTGTCTCTGTCTGATTATTTTTCGACACATCCATATAGAATTACTCATATATTATGTTTACAGTCGTAGTTTATCAGAGTCTGTCCGTAAGCTGTCTGTTAGCTGTAAAAGGTTGACTTAATTTAAGTTTAACAACTGTCATGTTAGTTCGGCTCCTGTAAGGCAGGCAGAACACAATATTCTCAGATGTATTCGATGTCAGACAAGAACCGGATAAGTTTTGAGGTATTGTGAATACACGGAGAAAAATAGTTGAAGTAATTTTATTCAACTTCCGATTAAAGTTAGGACATATGGACAAGTTAAAAGTTACAATATTTAGTATTACTGTAATTATTTGTGATGTATTAAATGTTCAAGAATTAATCAAAGTTGAGTAAAATTCAGAAGTGTAGGGTGAAGTATGAAAGCGTGCATTAGATATTTCTAAAAATATATATTAATTCTCGTAGTACAATTATAAAAAACCAATCTTTTATCCAATCACAAAAATACTAGAACTTTCCGTTTATTCTACTCTGCGTCTACAATCGAGAGTTGAGTAAACTGTGAGTCGTAAGACTCGTCGCAGCATCTATACCTATTCACGTAGGAACGAATAAAAGTAATCTGTGCCTTGGGCACACATAAACATTTTTTAATTTCAAAAACGTGTTGAATTTTCATCATACTTATATTCCACGTTATTATATTTAATAATAAAAACTAATTATAAACATTCAAAATGCAATTAAAGTTTATTTTAGTAAGAAGTTATTAATTTGATCTTAATGGATTGAAGTTAACGTTCCTGCACAGAAAATTTTAGTTGTCGATATTAGCTTTATTCGTCATCGACTTTTGGATATGACAGGTCAATGAGAATTTTGACAACTTTTTTAGAATCTTTCATTGAAAGGTGTACGGAATTATTGAATTCGTCAATGAATTTTTTTACGATTTCAGTCCTATCCAAAAGTCGATGACATGTGACTGCAATAAGAATTTTTATTCCTATTCCATTTGAATCTGTCGATACTTTGCAAGTATAAAAACTACAGTCAATTTAGTGAAAAAAAGTAATTTCCTCATCTAACACTTTTATGACAAATCCTGTTTTAGTCTAACAGTTTATATAATTTATTTAAAACTTTTACATAATATAGTTATATAGATTCTGTGAGTATAATAAATTCCTGATTCATAGTTTTTTCTTCATTCATTTATGATTACTTCTTTATTTTTCACTTAAGTTTTTTAAATCAAATTGATGTTATGAAAATTTAAACACCAAAAGTCATGATAAGTGTATTACATAAAATATAAAAATCTACATAGGATTTAGATTTCACATAAATTTCTTAGGCACAATAATAATTTGGAATTCGCAATTGTAAAATCCATATTTTGAAAATGTGCAACACAGCAAACAAAAGAACTTTCTTTTAACTGTCTTTACTCAAGATACTTTTTGATAATAATGCAATTTTTAATGTACATTTTAAAATTTAGTTTTATCAAACTTCATACGTAGTTATAATAAAAATGTATACTAAATATAATTTAATAATTATATATATTATATATCAATAATTATAATTAAAAATATGATTGGCTTCGACTGAATGGCGTGAATGTATTTGTATGATGTTTATGCATGTAACGGATGACTAATGGCAGGCTCGAGGTAAAAATTTTTTTTTATTTAAGAGAACT
This sequence comes from Diplolepis rosae, assembly GCA_030998225.1. NCBI lineage: Eukaryota > Metazoa > Arthropoda > Insecta > Hymenoptera > Diplolepididae > Diplolepis > Diplolepis rosae. The sequence goes on from JAPYXD010000171.1 coordinate 1,277,819, forward strand.
GTATCACTGCCGTTTGAATAAATACACCCGATGCTTATTTTACTCAAATATCGTTGGAAGCACTTCAAGCTTCGGTGACACATGTTGATGCCCTGTCGTCGACAACGTTTTACTCAACTCCTTACTATTTCCTATGTGACGCTTATTGTTATTCACTTCGGGTGAATTAGGTATTTATCAAATTCATTTTACTCGACTAGGATTTAATACATGTTCAAATGTCCTTATGTCCCACGTTTAATCGACAAAGTCGAGTAAATTACTTCAACTATTTTTCTCCGTGTATAATTTTGAATCGAAAACGGGCACAAAATTTTAAACAAGGCAGGACTGTATGAAAAATAATCTAGAATTGTGTTATGCACAACTCCACACGATTCGTTTTATGACTATTTGAGACCGTGAATGTTGATGTAAATTTTTATCCACAACCCATGCAGATATCTTCATAATGAGATAGTCGACCTGAACGCGGGTTTTCTTTTAAAAAATCAACTCTTTTGAATTGTTCAGAAAAAATATCAATTTTCTTTAAATGTTAATACAAGTATCAAAATTTTTTGCATCAAATATCTTGATCTACTTAAGGTATCCCGATTATGGGGCTTATAAAGTGGTGACTTTCGAACTGTTGTAGATATTTAAATATGCAGACAAATGTAGTTAAAAATCCCTCATTATGTATCTAGGGCCTAGTAGTGACATGCTGATGACTTGAAGAGGAAGTAAAAGCAGACATAACATTTAAAGATGTCTTTTGAACTTTGTCTTTTTTTTTATTAAATTCATTCATTCACGAAGCAATAATTAGCCCCTTGTTATCTTTATAGAGTAGACGGTTCCGGTCTACCGAGTGTCCTGGCAATAGTTACGGTTTAATAGGTCGGCGCCATCGTAATGTAGATTCATTCCCTAGTGAAAGCGAGGGGTATTCGTTCGTGTAAATATTGTTTGCCACGCTGGCTAACACTAAATTCTGACCGGGTCTAAATGTTTGCAGGTACTTGGTCCCTTACATCTCTCTAAGAGGGGAGAATGAAGGAGACAAAGGGCTTTAATGAAAGTCATAAAGCGCTTGGTAGAAATTGGGCTTGCAAGTGTACACGATCGTGTTATGGGCTAAGTTATGTGCATGTTGCTTACAACGCGCGGAAAACTAAATCGGAAAGGTTAACTCAGGCGCCAAAGGTCGACGGAAAATTTTTTCACTCGATGTGAAACTGCCAGGAATACTAAACTTCTCATTTTATGAGCAATACCATAGATCGTACTAATATTCTTTTAAATTATCGTAGCCTAGATATATATTTTTTATCTGCAACATTTTCCTTGTGCAAACGTTTCCTGAGCACGGATTTTTTTCGTGGAATTGAATGAAGTAAATACAACATTAAAAATGTATATTTTTATTATTATCTCTCTTATATTTTCAAGAAATGACATCTTTTGAACACTGGAATCTGTAAGTTCTAATTGGAATTACAACTGTTCTAAAAACAGAATTAAAATAAATCAATGTTAATTATGATTTCAGATCTTAATATTTCCTTTTCATTAAACATCAATATCATTAAAATTTCATTTAATATTCAGAACCATATTTAGGCTACTGAAATATCCTATTTTAGAGTTTCAAAAGTTTCTCATTACCATAAAAAAATAGTTTTTAATGTTGAGTTATAAAGAATGAAACTGTACTTCATAAATTGTTTTCCTTATTTAAAAGTCTTACACCAGTAGCATTATAGTCAATACTGCTCGGTTTATACTAATTTATACAAATTTAAAACATCATGTAATGTTAAAGAAATTATTTACTTTAAATACGTATTTGAATTCCCTAATTGGAATATATATTCGTTAGCAAAATAGGGATATTGCAGTGTGATAATACGTATCAGACTACATTTCACGCTCGATCGGGACTGAGTCTAGCTTATAGATTATTTCCCAGAGGGATTCAGACCTAGTATAATGATCAGTTTGTATAGGGTATGTATCTGTACATTATATATTTGTTTTAATGTATCTGTATATTTTAATGAAAAATTATACGTGAAGTAGTTGAAAAAACAGATAACTTGAAATAGAGTCTTAGAGCTGATATGAAATCTGAAGGCCTGACCCATTCTTTCTGAGAGATTATTCCAACATTTAATTGGAAATCCTCATAAAAATAATCGATAAAATCCAATTAAATCCAAATGACCTGATTCAGAAACATTTTAAAAAACGATTTGCTCGAATGAATTGATTTCAATACTATTTCTGAATAAAGTGAATGGAGCTCAATCGGATTCTATCGATTATTTATAGAAGAGACAATACAGTACATGTTCAAAAATCACTCTAAGTATGTTTTCTGTTTTTGTTTTCTATCTATAGTAGTCAACAAACAACTGCAGCCAGCATCGACCTGATAACTTTTATAGGAAATTAAACCGAATAATACCAATCTACCTAGAATGTATGGACTTCCAAAAGTACATAAACCAAACTGTCCATTACGTCCTCCTGTTTCTCTTATAAATTCTCCTACTTTTTTAATGGATAAAATGTTTAATAATATTTTCAAGAAGTCTTTAGAGACCCCTCTTACAGAAATTAAAAACTCGTACAGTTTTAAATATATGATGACCTCATAATCTGTCCCTGCGGACTATTTGACGGTTTCTTTTGATGTCACCTCTTTGTTTACCAACGTTCCTTTAAAATTAGTTAAACAAAATATTAATAATAGATGGTCTTTACTTGAAAAAAATACCTTTTTACCACAGTTTGAATTTAAGAAGGGTATCGAATTTTTAATGAATCATACTTTTTTCCAGTTTGACAAAACTTTTTACAAACAAATTTTTGGCACCCCTATGGGTTCACCTATTTCTTCAATTCTAGCGGATATTTTCATGCAAGATTCGGAACAAAATATCATTAATAGTTAAGATTTCAAAGTTCATACTTATTACCGGCATGTTGATAATACTTTCCTTATTATTCCCAAAGACAAAATTGACTACGAAGAAGAAAACGGGTACATTTCGGACATTTATTTTCAGATGTTTAAACATTTTTGTCAACGTTTCGCTTCCACTCCAGAAGCATCATCAGGGCATACAAAAATCAGCCATAAAATACTTTACATGGAATTTTTGGAATATAATGATTTAGTCAAAACATGACAGCCAATGGTAAAAATCTACAAGTAATAACAAGGAATCAATGAAATTAAAAAACCTTTTTATAAAAAATATAAAATACTAGAAAATGGCCCGATATAATGTAATTGAAAAATGATTACTTACCATTAAAATAATAAAATCGTCATAATTAAGTAAAATCTTTGTAACGTCAATTTTCCAACATTCACTTGGAATTTAAATTTACGACAGGGAAAGACATATTGTCTAGTCGATAAGAAATATTATCAACAACTGAACAAAGGTGTCATGTAATAATCTCATATGATATGAGTCATTTAGTCTAATATTATTAAATTCAAGTATACAATTAATTGAAACGAAGATTTTAGGAAATTAGAAACAAATTTGCGAAAGAATTTTTAATTTAAATTTAAAATTTGAAGAACTGTTTTTGATTATAACATTGTCAAGATAAGAAATCCAATATCATATTGTAGGAAGAATTCAAATGTTCAATATATCAGTGATTTTATTAAGACTATTATCATTTTCTTTTTTTATAAAAACCATTTCAGAAAAAGCTCTTTTATACTTATCTCTTTTTTTATGTTAAATTTTCACATCATCCCAAAGAAAACTATAATTATCCTGATTATTTTCATACTTATGGTGTTTACTAATTGCATTGTTATCAGAAGTTGTAAAACGCCTATTACAAAAATATGAGATAAAAATTGTTTTTAGGATTAATTACAAATTTGATAGATTCATAACTTTGGGAAAAGATCCTTATGAAATAGGAGAACAAAGTAATGTTGTTTACAAGATTTCGTGTAATTGTGGAAAGTTTTATGTTGGTCAAACAGAACGCCCTTTGAAAATCAGATTAGATGAACATTTTAAAAATTTCAATCTTAACGAAAAGTTTCACAATGTAATTAGTAAACACCGTAAGAAGTATGAAAATAATCAGGATAATCATAGTTTTTTTTGTGATGATGTAAACATTTTATATAAAGAAAGAGATAGGTATAAAAGCGCTTTTTCTGAAATGGTTTTTATAAAAAAAGAAAATGATAATAGTCTTAATAAAATCACTGATATATTGAACATTTGAATTCTTCCTACAATATGATATTGGATTTTTTTTTTTTTTTTTTGGTGAGTAGGAAAAATGGCGAAATTTTTCATAGACATTGTACAGGACTCTCCCAGGACGGGTCTAGGCATACATGTTGAAACCAAAAAAACCCCTCTCACGAACCAATACACCGCCCGTGGAACCGCCTTTCGGCTTTAAACTTCGCGGGCAGTTGGTTCCAGCTTGCAGTCGCGTACGACTCTTCCGTCGTCCGTTCGCCCGGGACTCCCATCCGCGGGCACACGCCCGTTAGGCAGGCCGGCTAACCGCGGCAACCAGGAAAGGAATAGGAAGATTCCTCCCCCGGTCGACGCGAACAGCCAAGTCCGCCCAAGACGCAGGACCGCGGGTGTAGGCCCCTATGCGATTTCTACTGGCCCCCATTGTTGCCGCGCTCTGCACGCCCATTGAGCTCCCTCGTCTTCATCACCAAGGTGACGAATGACTCGATAAACATCCAAATCTGTTCAGACTGGAGCATGAGAGAGGCCATCGTGTCAGGAGTGAGATCTCTTTTCTTGAAGCGCTTCAGGTACGCATTACAGCAACCATGGCCCGAAAGCGCTTGCGCCAGGTAAAAGCCGACTTGACCGTGCTTTCTATCGAGCCAGGTGGCGAGCTCCGGGATCAGACGGTGTGTCCATCTCCCGGTTTGGTCACCATGCCATCTCATCTACCATTTCTCGACGAGTCTGCGCCTTCCATCCTTGCGGATGGCCTCCTTCGCGCGAGCGATTTCCTGCAGGTCGGCGCAGGTAAGCTCCTTGCGAAGCTGAAAGGTCTCCTGCCTTTCCTCCGCCAATAAATCTATTGGCGGGACGCTCGCCAGGACCAGCACAGCACTCGTCGACACAGTTCGGTATGCTGAGACAATTCTCATCACCCCACCTCTCTGTGCCGAGAACAGCTTCTTCAGGATAGCATGGTTGTTAAGGGCACTTGTCCAGATCGGAGCTGCATTAAGCAGCTTCGAATTTACCACGCTCGCCACCAGCCTTCTCTTAGCCTCCCTAGGACCACCAATGTTGGGCATGAGCCGAGTCAGGGCGGCCCCACACTGGATGGCTTTGGCAGTCGCGATCTGCAGGTGTTCGCCGAAGCTAAGCCTTCGATCCAACTGCACACCCAGGTACTTAATGCTCTTTTTCCACTTGATTTCATGTTCCCCGAGAACGATCCTCGGATATTTGAAGGATCTCCTGTCTGTGATCAGCAAAGCCTCGGTCTTCTCAGGAGCCATTTTCAGGCATCTGCTATCCAACCAACGCTTTGCCCGCCACAGACTATCATTGATCCTCAGCTCCAGGATTTTGACGTCGTCAGCGGCGCACACGACAAGTGCGTCATCCGCGAAGCCGATGATGCTCGTTCCAGCAGGCAGGTCCATGCGCAGGAAATCGTCGTAAATGACGTTCCAGACGAGTGGACCTACCCGCGACCCTTGAGGGGCGCCATATGTCATCTCTTCCTTGAGAGACCATTTGTCGCCCTCGTATATCACCCACCTGTCGCTCAGATAGTCATCTATCATTCGTAACAGGTAGTCTGGAACCTTTTTCCGCACCATCGCCTCGATGCAAATGTTCCATCTCGCGGTATTGAACGCATTGCGTATGTCAATGCTGGTCAACGCGCAGAATACCTTACGCTTACCAATTCCTCTTCTTGCTTTAGTGGCGATGTCCACCACTGCCTGGATGGCGTCAACTGTGGACCTGCCTTTCCGAAAGCCGAACTGGTTTCCCGAGAGACCATTCTCGCGGACCATGTGACCCTGTAGTCTTCGTAGGATCATTTCCTCCAGAAGTTTCCCCATCGTATCCAATAAACATATTGGTCTATACGATGAGGCATCCCCTAGAGGTTTGTTGCCTTTCCTCAGCAGGACCAACCTCTGCTTCTTCCAGTCTGCGAAGAACCTCCCCTCCCGAAGACAGGACTTGAAGACTTCTAGGAGGATCTCCGGGTATACCCCGATCACCTCTTTTAGGATCTCGTTCGGCTACCCGTCGATCCCCGGCGCTGTGTTTGCCTTGAGCCTTCCACCCGCTCTCTTTAGTTCTTCGAGAGTGAAGAGTTCTTCGCCCGGACCACGCAGGAACTTCGATCTTGTCTTTGGAACGGCTCTACATGCGGGAACAAGCTTCGCACGATGTACTTGACACGATCGGCACTATCCAGGCCCGGGGTTTTCTTCTAGTCACCAATCTCTTAGTGACTATTTTGAAGGCGAGACACCATGGGTCCTTCTCGACTTCTCCGATCAAGTCTTTCCAGCACTGAAGTCGGCTTTTTTTTATGCCTTGCCTCAGAGCTGATTTTGCTTTTTTCCATGCCTCGCGCAACAGAGGATCACCCTTTGAGCGGGTAAAACTCCGCAGCGCTGTAAGGCACATTCGACGCAGGATGGACAACTGGTCGTTCCACCAGTACATCTAGTCCCCGGTACGCCTGTGCCCGCGGCGAGGCATGGAGTGGTCACATGCTGCGACCACTTTTCGCCTCGCCGCCCGCACAGTGTCCTCCAACGACCCAGCAGACCTTGCCCAACCAAGCTCATCTATGAGCCTGGTTTCTTCAAGATGTTCGCGAAGCTTGTCTTTGCTGAGTCGTTTTGTTTTCCAGGAGGGGCTCCTTACCTTGCTGGGTAACTGGGTGACTCCGTTCCTGGATGCTAAACTCAATACACTGGTGGTCACTCAATGTTATTACATCGAGGACGCACCAGTCGCCTATCCTAGAGGCAAGACGGGGCGCGGCAATCGTGAGGTCGATAATCAACCCCCCCGCTCTTCGTCTGAACGTAAAATCCCTGCCCCGATTCAATACAATCAGGTCATTCCTGACGACCATCTCACCGACCAAGATTCCCCTCCTGTCTAAACGGGCTTCTCCCCACTCGGGCGACTTACTATTAAAGTCACCCGCAATAAGGGACCGCCCACTAGCCTCTTTGAGGCTTTCCTCAAGGAGGAGGATCTGGGTCTCGAAGATCTCGAAAGGATCGCTGGGGGAGAAGTAGCAGCTGTACACACGTACCCCCGCCACCTCCACCCAAACGAACCCCGCGTCGGTCTCCAGGAAATCCGCGATCCTCAAATCAGGGCTGCAGACGAGGATCCCAGCCCTCCTTGATGCATCCTGGTACCAAGCAGAGTTTTCGGACCATTTGTGTTGCTCACTAATGAGCAACACATCGGCCCTCCTCTCCCTGGGAGTCTGCATCAAAAGGTTCTGGGCTTCCTTCCCTCTCCCGACGTTGAGCTGTAGAAATTTCACTTTCCACCCTTCAACCTCCGGAGCTCCGCCCTGAATATTGGGCAAGAACCGCTCCCCGAAGCATGGGCGACATCTCTTTCGCCCCTATCAGTACAAGTCAGGCACCGAGGGGGAGCCTTGCACTCCTTGGCCACGTGTGACGCGCCCCCACACCTCCAGCAGGCATCCTTCCTGCCTGGAAGCGTGCAGCCACGCGACACAATTTGTTTCTAATTTCCTAAAATCTTCGTTTCAATTAATTATAAACTTGAATTTAATAATATTAGACTAAATGACTCATATCATATGAGGTTATTACATGACACCTTTGTTCAGTTGTTGATAATATTTCTTATCGACTAGACGATATGTCTTTCCCTGTCGTAAATTTAAATTCCAAGTGAATGTTGGGAAATTGACGTTACAAAGTTTTTACTTAATTATGACGCATTTATTATTTTAATGCTAATTAATAATTTTTCAATTACATTATATCGGGTCATTTTATAGTTTTTCATATTTTTTTATAAAAAAGTTTTTTAATTTCATTAATTCCTTGTTATTCCTTGTAGATTTTTACCATTGACTGTCATGTTTTGACTTAATCATTATATTCCAAAAATTCCATGTAAAGTATTTTATGGCTGATTTTTGTATGCCCTGATGATGCTTCTGGAGTGGAAGCGAAACGTTGGCAAAAATTTTTAAACATCTGAAAATAAATGTCCGAAATGTTCCCGTTTACTTCTTCATAATTATCAACACTTGGACGTTAAACATACCTAAATTAAAATTGACTATGTTTTGAAAAAATTCAATGCTTATCATCCTCGTTTGAAATTTACCCATGAAACTGAAAATAATAATTCGATTTCCTTTTTAAATGTCAAAATTAATATAGACAAAGATAGAACTATTTTTGCAGATTGGTATAGAAAAGACACATATTCAGGTAGATTTATAAATTTTTTATCCAATCATCCTAAAACACAAAACGCTGCTATCATTAAAAATTTAGTTGATTCAGCAACACTTCCATCACACCCTTTTTTTCATAAAAAAAATTTAGCAACAATTAAAAAACTTTTATTATCAAATAATTATTATCTTAATTTTATAGATTACCACATAGATAACAAAATATCATACAATTTAAATAAAATTAATAACGTACTTAATAATAACACAGATAATAACAAATTATTTTCAAAAAATTGTGTCTATTCTATACCATGGAAATATTTCATTTACAATTAGAAACAAGACGTAATAAACATCTTAATAACATCAATTTTAGTGAGAAATATCATAATGTTGTTAGCAAACATAAATTAGAATATAATCATGATTTTAATTGCGATAATTTACCAATTTTACACAAGAAAATAATTATTTTAAAAGATTTTTAGCTGAAATGTTTTACATAAAAAAAAGGCAATAACTGTTTAAATGTAATTACAGACCTAAAAAATTACAAACCGGCTTATAATATAATCTTGAACCAATTGCTATTTTCCAAATTTTTCTAATCATAAGATTCTTAACTATAATTATAGAACAATCGTTATTTATTTATTTGTTGACTACTGTGTTAGTAATGATTCTTCTCTTTTCTTCTCTCTGTCTTCTATTTAGTTTTGATTGAAACCTCGTCTCTTACACATCATGATGTTTCTTATTTAATTCTACACAAATTTTATTTATTCATTTCAAACAAAAGTTCTTTTAAACTTGCTATTTTTTAGCCATATTTTGTGACTTCTAAAAATCTATATTCTTGACACAGATAAAATTTTTTTTTTTTTATTATTAAAAAATAAATATTAATTTCTTGTTATATAACATTATAAATATTTACGCTAATTTAACTCTAACGAAAAAATGGTTTTTCTTATTATACAAAATGAAGGAAGGAAGAAAGATTTTTTACTGGTTTTGACCAAATATTAACACATATTAAATTTTTTTTTCTTCTTATTTACAATTTGTAATAATAATAAGTCGCCAATTCTGTTCCTGATGAGGAAACCATATTAGGTTTCGAAACGTGGAAATACAAATTTTTCCATCTGCATGTCTGAAGAATGTCGTTTTACATCTAATAAACCTTTTATCAACATCATCAAATTTGGATGTTCAGGCGATTCTATCGTCTTCACAGAAATTTCTCGTACTTTCTTCGAAAATGTCATGTAAACGGACAGAAAAATCGATGCTACGATTTATCGAATACGGGGGATAATGAAATTAAAAATGGTCGGATTTTTATGAATATAAGTATAAGAATAAAGTTTTTGAGATTGTTGAATTTAAATGATCTGATTAATTTTACAATAATAATTGAGAAATATTAACTAAAACACGCTTGTGTATAGACTATATTCATATAAGATTTGCATTTTAACCCGGCTGAGTTACGCTTATACAACAACCATCAGGCCAATCATACGTTTCGATGAGACTTCGGTTAGTTGTGCGCTCCTATTTCGCGAACGCACTCGTCATGGGCGATGAGCTATGTAAGCATAATTTTACGGTTCGTAGGTAATATTGTAGGCCGAACCTCATATGGGATACATTCTGTCAAATACTCGAAAATTCCTGCGTTGTCAGATTTTATTGATGGAAACCATTAATAATTAAATTTATAAAAATTCCTTTACTTGTTACCAGTCTATGTTAAATCACGAGGAGACCAGAGAATTTCTTTAAATCTATCTTTAAATCTAAGTAAACAACAATTTGGCTTAAATTACCCACGAATTAATACTTAATGAAAGGAGTCTGCTAGAAATTCTTAATACATATGCAAAGCGAAGCTAGTTTAAGGTTTTTAAGCAAAGATATGTTTAAGATGCTCATAACTTTGATATAGTGGTAACATGCAAAGTATTTTATAATGATACTCGCGTGCAGTTGCTTCGAAATAATGACCACTGAGAATTTCTTTAGCGGTGTAAAGTATTTTTACATACAATGTGAATTTACAGACATATAATTGGTTATTTATGAAAAAAATATATTTACAAACCAAAAGTTTAACTACAGATTCACTCGTTCCAAGTTGCTACATCATATTCAATATGAAAGTTTCGTAATTTTATTTTATCAACTTTTCTGTTGCAAAAGGGTTTTAAATGCGAAATGTCGTACATGCATATGTATACAGAAATTCTACTTCTAATATTTTATTTAAAATTATTTATTTTAAAAGCTTAAGTTATAGGTTTTTTCGTACGGAATCAGATATATCCATGATTTTGTATTGATTTCTATAACTAATTCATTACACGTAATTAAAACATCGAATGAATGCCCACATGGATTCCTACATAAGTACCTTTATAAATTTTCTACTCTCTAAACCTGAATCTGTGAAATAGTCACTGATTATATCAGTGAAAATATATCAACTGATGAATCAGTGCCCTGCTTTGATTTCACTGAGGAATCAGTGAACGCGTCACGTTAATATAACTTTTGAATTCGCGAATTCGAAACTTTCATCTACACTTTACTGATTAATCGTCCCTTAAAAATAGTAATAATGACGTAATTTCGTTTTAGTGTTGTTTAGCCTAAAATAAACGAGTTCATCGATCGTTAAAATATATTGCTGGTTTTATTACTCCCACCTGAATATTTCACTGATTCAATAAGTGAGTTCAATCTATTTCACTGATTCATCAATCTATTTCACTGATTCATCAGTCGAATTTCACTGATTCTTAGTGAAAGACTTATAGCCGCTGCCATCAGTGAATAATCACTGCGAATAAAATAAAAATAATAAATAGTCAACCGAATCTTGTTTGACTTAACGAAAATATTGGTTCATTTGGAAAAATGGTTTGGTTAAATCAAATATCAATTTCTGAACTAGATGTTCAACTCCTTGAATAAATGAGATTAAATTTGCTTCAATTGCAGCCAATCGTGATTCGAATCGGTATACAACATCTGCCTATACAATTTGAAAAGAGTTTTTCTAACGATGACAGCTTGAGTATTATTGATTAGGAAAGCTTTCGGACAGTGTGAATAGCGGTCAAATTTTATAATAAAAGGCAACGCCAACTTTTATCCCTAGGTGCAATAGTTGATTAAGTGAAGTGAATGCTATTTTAAGAAATGGTCTCGCGAGGAACACATGAAAAATATTGCAGAAACTGCTATTTAGAATAGACAACTTGATTTATGGAGAATAAATTGATAAATAATATGTTTTATATTCACAATTTTTACCATCCGCCATACGGAGAAAGAAGCAAAATGTCAAGTAGCGCCGTGCGAATGGTAAAACTAATTGAAATAATATGTATGATTTAATATTTTGTTTTCCAGCGAACCAGATGTCTATTTGAAATAGCAATTTTTGCAATTATTTGCGCATTATTCTTCGGAGTGGCCATGAGTGGGTAGTCCAGGCATCACGTTGTAAAAAAGCTTCTTCGACCGATTTAACTTCAAACGGCAGTTTTTTTTTTTTCATAAGACAAACGAGTGATTATATTGATTAAAAATATGTAGCCTGCAACAAAAAATGGAAATAGTTGCAGTCGGTGACGCATGAGACTATCCATGCTTGAAATGGGTGCGAACCTCGAGGTGACTCGTGACCTCGAAAAGCTAGAGCAATTTCTATTTTTATTCTACGCAGAAATTGATCTACCTTAATTCATCTTGTTCAGATTTAATCTTAAAACATATACAAAATATTTTATTTGCAAAAAACACAAATTTTGAGTTTTTGGTAAAAAAAAATGCAAAAAAAGCCGTTTCAGAGCTTACAACTCATGACCTATTAGACCTAGGATATTGTCCTCTTCTGAAACTATTATAAATTGAGTCTACTTTTTTTCATCTGCGGAACATTTTTCTACATAAGTTTCAGCCCCTGCATTGAAGCTTTTGCCCTTATATATTCTTGAGTTCAAAGTTGCAAAAATAATTTTTTTATCCTCTCTACACGCTTCTTAATCCCTAAATTGCAAACATTCATAGTAAAATAATGTATCACTACTAAACAATGATAAATTGTTATTCATTATTTTCAAGTGCAATATACTCTTACTAATTAATTTATATAATTATGATTCTAATGTTTATGGAATATTATTACTCAGAAGTCCATATTATTTTATTGTAAATTCAATAATGAGGAGTAGGAGCTTAAACAATATTTTCAAAACATTTGTTATTTTTGAGAAAATAGGCATATACTTTAAAGGTTTATTCAAGTTCTTTATTATTTATAGGCACTGCTATATACGCTTGATTATTAAACTTCATGTAAATACAAGTTATCGTAAGAGCTTCAATAGGAACAGCTTTAAAATGATCCAAAATCATGGCATTTGTACAAGAAATCAAAGATACTGTAAACCGTTTCATTCCCAACTCCAACAAATACACAAAAACAATATTATATGACGAAAAATTAAGAAAAGTTGAGTTAAACGAAGACATTGTGACATTTTGTATATATTAAATAAAATTTTGTATTTTCATTTATCAACAAATAGCAATTTTAATTTTAAGTTGCATAAAACTTAGGATTTCTTGACGAATAAAAAATTAGGCCACTATTTTGACACTCCAAGCGGAAGATTTGGAAATTTGTGCACACTAGAGCGCCAAAATAGGGGCAAAAATCGCATTGGAATAGCCTCTACTTTAAAACCTTAGCCCCTACAAATGAGAGCGTGAAGAGTGTCAAAGTAGAGACTATATTTAGACTCGGGACCTTACAGCATGATTTTTTTGGTTTGGATCGATACTCTCACTATTTGAAGTTATTCACTGAAGGTGTAATGTGGCCAGGTTAAAAGAAGACATTTTTGGCGTTTGAAAAGTTTAAGCACCAGTATATTGATTTTCCGTCAACTTTTTTAATTCAATTTCTCAGTAAAAATTACTTAAATTATGCCATTTTATGAATATTTAAGAAATATTTTCAATAAAAATTCTTTTTCTTGGATATATATCAGGTCTTGTTCGGATAATCGTATTTTTTATTGAAATTTTATAACTGTACGAAATTTACGTATTGTGCCGGCCCAGGCGGAAAATTCGGACTTATGCCGGATCTTACAAACCGCATTGTACCACGCCAGTTGTAAGAAGGAGCAATGCCAGTAGTGATCATTGATACCGCGCCGAGCGTTGGCGCGGTACTGGTATAGTATTGCCCCAGTATGGAGTCAAATGCTGTCTAAAAGCCGACTTAGGGATTTATGCCGAGCGTTGGCGCGGTACTGGTTCAGTACTGCCCCGGTATGGAGTCCAAATACTGCCTAGAAGCCGACTTAGGGAGTTATGCCGAGTGTTGGCGCGGTACTGGTATAGTACTGCCCCAGTATGGAGTCCAAATGCTGCCTAGAAGCCGACTTAGGGATTCATGCCAAGCGTTGGCGCGGTACTGGTATAGTTCTGCCCGAGTGTGGAGTCAAATTCTGGCTAGAAGCCGACTTAGGGATTTATGCCGAGCGTTGGCGCGGTACTGGTATAGTACTGCCCCAGTATGGAGTCCAAATACTGCCTAGAAGCCGACTTAGGGAGTTATGCCGAGTGTTGGCGCGGTACTGGTATAGTACTGCCCCAGTATGGAGTCCATGTGTACTATTTTTTTAATAGTACTTCTTAAGTTGGAATAACTTATTGCGAACTTGAATGCATAATTTCGTTATGAGATAATTTTCTTGATTCCAAAGTTGCATCATATTTTTGGAATTGAAAAAACTCAAAATTTTTAGATTCTGAACATACGTTAAGTTTGACCTTAAAATTAAAAACTAAAGGAATCATAACCTGTATAAAGTATCACTAATATACAATAATAAAAGTCAATAATTCTAAAATGTATATAAATCTTTTTATTATGTAATGTTCTTTAATTAAAAAATTAAAAATCTCAAAAATTTTAATCAGAAACATAAATTGGGATAAAATCTAAAAATTCCCGATTACACGGGGCCTATACACTTCTTACACGGCCGTGCAGTAGTTGAAGGTTATAAGCGCTATTTTCTTTCTTGTATTCCAAGCGTGCGCAGCCGAGAGGCTTAGTCGTTAGGTTATTAATGCGTTAATTATAAGTAGAGAGGGTTCGAACCCGCAGCGTTAAGAATAATTTTTAATACTACCTAACAGAGCGTTTGTGTAGTGTAGAGGGGAATGTGTGTTTGTAGGTAAGTTTGTATATAAAAATAGTAAGTTAGAGTCTGCTTGAAAGTAAATAAAGTTTTTTAATGTTTTGGAATAATGCCAGTACCGCGCCAGCACAGACTTTCAGTACAGGCATGATACTATCTGAAGTGCCGCCCCAGTACTGACAAACAACTCCCATCCGAGTTACCTTTTGGAATAATGCCAGTACCGAGCCGTTCGGAATCCGGTATTACGCCTGTACCGCGCAAGTACCAGAAATCCTTCGGCTGTACTGGCGCAGTACCGAGCCAATTGTAAATTTCTACCTGGGAATATTAAGTCGACGCTTGGCATAAAAGCAGAGTATGGTATATGGGTTGGCCATTATTACCACTTGTTATGGTGCCCGTATTGCATTTTTATATCATTCGATTCTTGAAGAAATTTCGCGTTTTACTGTGTTTGTCATTTCAACAAAATCGCAATGGTTTTTTTTATAATTAAAAAAATAAAACTCACATACTTCATCACTTTGCCAGGAAAAAGTGCCATAACTGCACTTATGGCTTTCTTCTCTGGCAAGAGCATCGAAGAATACCCCTTGATCCAAAGTGAAAAGGTCGTTATGTAATTACGAACTTTTTGCCTTGTAATTCACGCGAGCTCTGGGCCCGTTTCGAAATGAAAGAGTCGTATTTACAATATATATTATATATTTATGTATTTATATATAAATACATTACTTTATATATTTTATTAAATATATATATATATATATCCCAGGTGAAAATTTACAACTGGCTTGGTACTGCGCCAGTACCGCCAGGTGGATGTCGTTACTGGCGTTGTACTAGCATAATACCGAGTTGAATCGGCTGCGTACTGTTATTCGTCCGAAATGTCAGTCGGTTGGGAGTTTCTTGTCGGTACTGGGGCGATACTAAATATGGTACGGCCTGTACCGAAGGTCTGTACTGGCACGGTACTGGCATTAGTACACAATGTCACTAGGCTGTAAGTTGTCTGTCAGTACTGGGGAGTTAATGCAAATGATATTGTGCCTGTACCAAAAGTACATTTGAACATCTATTAAATCCTAGTCGACTAAAATCAATTTGATAAATCCCTAATTCACTCAAATCGAATAACAATAAGCGTTACATAGAACATAGTAAGGAGTTGAGTAAAACGCTGTCATGGTTCTCTTAAATAACAAAAAAATTATTACCTCGAGCCTGCCATTAGTCATCCGATACACACATACATACATAAACGGCTTGCAAATACATTCACGCCATTCAGTCGCAGCCAATCATATTTTCTATCACATATACACTTAAATATACAACTCCACAGATATAAACCTAATAACTAAAACTTATAAAGTGTGATCAAATTGGAGGTACTTTTTCCAATAGGGTTTTATTGACATGTCACGCGTGACTACTGTCAAACTAAATACACAATTTTATTCAGGTTTAATTGACATTTCATCATGGAAAGACTTACGCCTCAACAACGTTTACAAATCGTACAATTATATTACGAAAATGGACGCTCTGTGAAAAGTGTTTATCGCGCGTTCAGGCCAATTTATGGTGTACATAATCGTTCTACCGAACGCACTATTCGGCATACCATCGGCAAACTCGAGAATAATTTAACATTATTGGATGATAGTCGACCGATTAGACCACGTACAGCCCGAACTGTAGAAAATATTGCAGCTGTAAATGAGAGTTTTGCCGAAGACCCGGTAGAATCGATTCGGCGCCGATCTCAACAACTTGGTCTATCTTATGGCACTACTTGGGCGATTTTTAATGCCAGAAATTGAAGCCCGTAATCTCCACGAAATTTGGTCCCAACAAGACGGCGCTACATATCATACAGCCCGTAAAACAATGGATTTATTGCGTAGTCGTTTCGGTGAGCAATTTATCTCTCGTTTCGGACCGGTGGAC
The DNA here is from genome assembly GCA_030998225.1 of Diplolepis rosae. Classification (NCBI taxonomy): domain Eukaryota; kingdom Metazoa; phylum Arthropoda; class Insecta; order Hymenoptera; family Diplolepididae; genus Diplolepis; species Diplolepis rosae. The sequence goes on from JAPYXD010000171.1 coordinate 1,294,471, forward strand.
TAGCCTCCAAGATCGTGTGATATCACACCTTTGGACTTTTATTTGTGGGGGTATGTAAAGTCTAAATGTTTTGTGGATAAACCAGCTACTATTGAGGCATTGGAAGCCAACATTACTAAAGTTATTAGCGAGATACCGACCGAAGTCCTTGAGCGAGTCATTCAAAATTGGTGTTTATGGATGGACGAATTAAAGCGCAGTTGCAGCCAACATTTGAAAGGGGTTAACTTTAAAAAATAAATGTCGTGAATGGTTCTACACAAAAATAAAAAAGATTGCCCTATCAATTTGAATTTTCGTATTTTTATTTCAATTTAAAATCCTATACCTCTAAATTGATCACCCTTTATATAGGACGATACGCTTTTGTCGAATCACGCACACGCTCGCTTACAATCCTGAGGCATAAAACTAAAACTTTTTGAGCCTTACTTAAGTAAAAATAAATCAACTTTTTTCATTAATCATTTATAAAATATTTTTTTTAATTAATATAATTCATATCCGATTTTTATTTTGAAAACGGCTTTTAAAAATATAAATTAAGCACAACAGAACGTCAATTATTCAATCAGATCAAGCGACAGCTCATTTTATTCGCAATTCAATTGTCTACAACTTGTCAATTGATATTATTAGGATTGGATAATTACCTTTAATGTTATAATGAAAAAACTAAAAAAAGTGCGATTTTTTGGTCTTAAATGTTAATAAAAAATTTATAAATCATATTTTGTTGTCCAAAACATGACACAATTATTCTATGACCGACTTTTCTTCTGATAGCGCAGTCTGTTTACTGAAATAAATAATGTCCTAACAAATTCCCTGTTGCTTGGACTACAATCAAACACGACTGCAGTATGATGAATTTTTAAAATCACTAGTTTATAAGTGGAATCCACTATTTTTTATTCAGATAGTACTAAAATAAACTGTAATTGTATTTTGTATGATTTTAATTGATTTTGATTATTAAACATAATAAGTTGGAACATCAGTATGCTGAAAATTCAACAGGTTGTTGAAATTAAAAAATGTTTCTGTGTGGCCAAGGCACAGATTACTTCCATTCGTTCCTGCGTGAATAAATATAGATATTACTTTAACTATCTTCTCCGTATAAAAAACCGATTTTAGGTTACAGCGTTGTAAAAAATTTATTTTGAAACCAAATTAACATATTTGTCAAATTATATGTCAAAAGATTTGTCTGTAAAAAATAATTTTCAATATAAATTTAACAACATGAATTTTATAATAATTTTGGGTCTTTATTGCCATGCTTATGTCTACACGAAATAATGATATCAAGATAAAACCTTAAGCGGTTAAATGGGAGGCACTAAGGAACGTCTTAAAAATGTTGGTTTTCAAACGCACAAAAATCTCAAAATGAACTTTGCATATTTCCAGTATTTTGATAATAAATAAATTTCATTCTTGAATTAAACTCTTCACATCCGAATTAGTCAAAGCTGACTAATTGTTAGTTAAATTTAAGTAATTGTTAGTAGTAAACATTACAGAAACATTAGTAAATATAATCAATTAGTCAAATATATTAAACTATTAATTACTGTGAGATAAAGTAATTAATCTGTATCTGTACTGGGACAGTATCAAATCAGTACCCTGCCAACACTCGGAAAAACTCCCAATTCAGATTCTAACCAACACTTGAACTCCATACTGGAGCAGTACTAAATGAGTACCGCGCCAACGCTCGGCACAACTCTTAAGTCGGCTTCTAGCCAGCATTTGGACTCCATACTGGAGCAGTACTAAACCAGTACCGCGCCAACGCTCGACGCGGTATTAATGATGAGTACTGGCATTCCTCCTCATTTACAACTGGCGCGGTACTATGCCGTTCATAAGATGCGGCATAAGTCCGACTTTTCCGCCTGGAATATTCATTTATATATTATTTATAAAATTATATTTCATAGATTAGAAAGCGTAAGTAATAAAATTGGAAGTTAGAAAATCAAGAAGTCTTATGCACCTAACTCACACAAAAATGTAGTTGACGACGTTCTTGCTTTGGAAACAGGGCCGGGCTCAGATGCTATTCTTTAATGTAAAGCCGTGCAGTTACGGCCTTTTTGACGAGTATTTTCATCCGAAAAAATGTCGTAACTACTTAAACTAATTGTTGTTATTAAAAAGCTCGATTAAAAAAAAATTAGATCAAGCATGCCTTACTTGTCTTAGAGACGGTTTTACAAAAAAAATAATGATTTTCTCATTTGATTCTGAAAGAAAAAAGTTTTCCTTGATTTTCTCAAATTCCCGTCGAATGTAGGTAACTACCGTTGTGCTTTGGACGGCAGAGTACTGATGCAGTACTGCGCCCGTTGTCGGTGATGGCACAATCCAGAAATTTCCGATTTGGGTACCCTATATTTCTTTTAATGTACAGAGAATACTCGTATGGAAATGATGAGATAAGATAATCGGAAGCCAATGTGATCAAGATTATGAAACGCGATTGGCAATAAATGATCACAATCGTGTATTAAAGAAACGCAAAATAGTCAGGCGAACGTTTCGACCCCAATATATAAGGGCCCTTTTCAGTGTCATAAATTCGAAATAAAAAGAAATAAGAAACTGAACTCATGCCAAATCAATAAGAATTTTAAAATTTTTTGTAATTTTTGGATCAATAAAATAATAGACATGTTGTTCAATATGTTACGTTATATTTGCCTGTAATATTGAACGGAGTGAATCCCGTCGCTTATTCACGCGACCACAAGAGATAGGAGAACGAAGATGATTCATTAATGATGAAAATAGAACTAGGACTGCTCTCAGTAAATTCGAGTTTCTGTCTTATAAAAGCGGTCGCAAAGGTATGTAGTAGTACGAGGGTGAGAAACTCGAGCTTAACTAAAGATTTTTCTCGGTGATCGCAAATTTTTTTCTTGCAGGAGTAACTTAAATATGAATTCATTTTATTGCAGTTATGACATTCCGATTGCTAAATACTTATCTTTTAAATTATGTAAATATACCGTACCGCTAGAGGTTATTATTTGATATTGATCATATAGGTAAACTTACTTTCCAACAATTGCATGAGTTTTTTTAGTTTTTGTTTAATTTAATTGAATTTTTTTTCATAATTGGATGAAAGTCAATAACAATATTGCACAAAAGTTATTTCAAATTCATTTTTAAATAAACTTTAATGACTCTAAAAAACATAATTAACATTTTGGATGTTCGTAGTCTAATTTAAAAGAAACCTTTTCGTATTATTTTGCTATAACTATTGAGATGAAAACACTATCCATATGAATTATAAAAACAAAATTATATTCTTATAGTTCTCATTAAATATCATTATAACATTAAATGTAAATTATGTTTCGATCATATAATATGTACTGATTGTAGAAAAGTCGTAGGCAACAATACGTTTCTAAATTTTCCTGCTTCTTTATTTCAAATTGAACATTTGCTTATATCAATAGAAATAATGAAAAGGCGACTTCGACCAGACCATTGTTTATTAGTCATTTTATATTGACGTTTCAAAGCTAAATTAGCTTTCTCATAAGATTTTTTGAACCTAAATAATCATATGGTCATAATCATTTTTATGTGCCTCCGTCGTGGAAACTCGTTTTTACACTACAGTTGAGAGTAGCGTAATGTTGTGTATTACGATACAGAGGAATGTAATGTAAAAATTGAACTGCGCATGCGCCCATTACGGTGCAGCGGAGCGTAATCTTCTTCTTATTCTTCTTCTTCTTCGTACAGTGTTGGCAGCGTACTGACAAAGCCTTGTAAATTTGAACTGCGCCTGCGTCTATTACAATACGCTACTACTACACAAGATCGATAAAATCAAAATGGTCGGAAATATTCGCGAAATGTCAAGTGAGATGGGCGATAATCACGGCAATTTCGACCTTTTCAGATTGGATTCGAGTGTACGCATAAAAACTCGTATATGCGCCGAAGTCACTTAAAATAGAATATGTGCCAATGCACACAATTCGGGTAATTACGACACTTGCTTAAAATGCTCGCAGGACTGATCGCGCCTTGGCTTCGTCTCGGCTTTGCCTCAGCTACGTATCGACTACGCCTTGGCTTCGATCTCCTGCGAGCATTGTCGCTCGTCGCGTAATAACCCTCATTATACGCCTAGGCACATAATATATACTATTGGAAAATTTCAGAGTGACATATTAATTAGTCAATAAGTAATCGAACGATATGTAACCAGATGCCACGATAAGATGGGAAGCACGCTATCTCCGCTAGAGCGCTCATACCGGGGAACTTTGTGGAACGCTTCTGTGCCAATTTTTGAAGTTGAATACAATAACATTATACACTGCTAAAATAACCATTCTCTGTATTTTTGAAGTTGAGACTGTCATTGTTGAATTAAAATTTCTGCACTACAGTCAATGTAAAATCAAATAGAAATATGCTTCAAAAATTAAATCTATTGAGTTGGAATTTATTGAGTGTGTATTAAAGTTTTATTCTGGACGACTTCTTGAAGTTGCAATTAGTTGCCGTCTTTGCATGAATATTTGTTTTTCTATTCGATGTTTTTGTGACAGTTTCAACAGTTGTTTTCATTTCACCAGATTCTTTAGAGTACATTTGTTGGTCTGTAACCAAATTTCAAATCTCACTTCATTAATGCTATGCTCATCAGAAGCGATTGCCATGCTATCTTTTAAGTTTGCAGTACCTGGACAGTTTTCACATTCTCCTAAATGACAGAAACTTGAAGATTCAGGACATATAACAGCATTCAGACAGTGGTGATAATTTTTCAACATCATGTCAGTATCTTCTATTTAATGTTGAATCTTTATCTTACTTAAAATTAACATGAATTTCTCATGATACAGGCAAGCGCACACATTATGACTGCCACTGCTTCCTGCTAGAACACAATGACGAGGTCTAAGTTTTGTGAATTTAGAAATATTAATCTTCAGGCCTTCGTGTTCTTTTGTAAATTGAGCGTGTAACTTGTTGAGATTACATAGTAGTAACCTCATCTGGATATGTGAACGAGTTCCATAATCATTCTTGACTGACATGAAGTCTTTCATTCTTGGCATCATTCGACTTATGTCATCGAGTTCATCGAATGTTTTCACAAGAGTTCCAGTTTTAGGAGTCAATACTCTTCCTATTTTTGGATTCGGAAGTGTAAGAATTCTCTGCTTTGAAACTAATTTCTTAACGTTTAAAGTGACATGTTTGATAACATGTCTGCTATTATATTTTTCCAAAATTCATAGAATTTTTTGTTCATATTCATATAAAAATACTCAAAAAGAAAGCAAGGCAAACGTTTCAGATTTCTTGCTTTCCACTCTAATGCATTGAACACCTTCACTAGTTTCCTGCGTCATCAAGATTTTGGTGCAAGCGAGAGAAGTAAAATTTTTGATCACCATCTTTAGAGACATTGAATTCTTCGATAATTTGATTAAGAACCTTAAGATTCGCTTCATGATACTTGTTCTCACACTGCATCTCGGTGTCTAAGAAATCTAAATCACTTTCTTTATCATAAAGCTCATCTTCATCATTGTCAGTGTTACATCCTGCATAAGTTTAAAATATTAATTTTTATGTCAAATAAGAAAACAAATAGAGTAATTCGTAAGGATTTCGATCACCCAATTTATACAGAAAATGAACGCTCGTATGCAGCTAACTTGGAGTGCAGGAGTGTAATAAACATGTAAAATGCGTAAGATAAGGATGCTCCCCTAGTCTCTAAGAACTGCACTCACAGGATTTATCGAAATCTTATAGATTTTCATCAAAATGATGTTTTCCCAAATTTTTAAAATCAAACTCTTTTAATGATAGAACCACGGAAATCAAGGGAATTTTAAAATTATAAGTTCAGGGGTGAAATAGAATTTTATTTTAGTTATCTAAGTTTATCACAACACAATGTCATATAATCTAAACTTACTTTCCTGTTGTGGACCCCCTCTTTTAAATCGTATGGAGGTGGGGGAGAACGATGATAGGACCCTTAGGCGGGTGCGTCGTAGCGTATCGAGAGAGAGAAAGGGAAGAAATTTGGGCGAGTTTTCATTGGAAAGGGGAGGGGAAAGTAAGGTGGAAATCCATTAACTCTTCATACGTATATTTAACATACTCAAAGGAATACAACTAAGTCATATAAATGAAGAAACGCCATCAATCCGATCTATCACTTTATTTTAAAAAAAGAAGGATTCAAATTCCTCTAGCTTTCGACCCTGAATTTGAGTCCTTTTCAAGAGCTGTCAAAATCATATAAATTCTCAAATTATTTAAACATTCATCATTATGAAAAATAAATAAGAAATATTTTTAACAAAAACAGAACTTACATAAAAAAAGTCAGTAGATAAGTCATGTCAAAAAACACTTATTTTTCATAAAATGTCAATAAAATAAAAATTAAATTAAATAAAAACTACGTGTAACGATCAGCACATATGATGGTCGAAGTCAAGCGGACACTAACTTACAACTAAACAAATACAATCGAGGATGAGAAACAGAGAGGTCAGAGAACAATAAATAAGATGGCAATATCGAGTATAAAAGTTTAAAAATAAAAATAAATCAAATTATTTCTGTTTCATCAATTTTTTAAATAAAGAATCATATAACGGATTCAAACTTATTTTTGATATATTAAATGTTTAAAAATAAATCACAGTTGAGTGAAATTCTGAAGTGTAGGATGAAGTGTAAAAGCGTGCACTAAAAGTTTCTGAATGTATATATTACTACTCGTAGTATAATTATAAAAAACCAGTTTTTTATTAAATCACCAAAATAGTAGAGCTTCCTCTTCATTCTACTCTACGCTTTAATCGAGAGTTGAGTAAACCGTAAACTGTAAACCGCAAGATTTATTCCACCAGCTATATCCATTCACGCAGGATCGAATGAAAGTAATTTGCGCCTTGGGCACACATAAAAAAATTTCAATTTGAAAAACGCGTTGACTTTTCAGCATACTGATGTTCCAAGTTATTATATTTCATGTGCCTTCGGCAAGTAATCTCGTTCTTACGCTACAGTTGAGAGTAGCGTAATGTCGTGCATTACAACACAGAGGAATGTAATGTAAAAATTGGACTGCGCACGTGCCTATAACCATACAGCGGAGCGTAATCTTCTTCTTCTTATTCTTCTTTTTCGTACAGCGTTGGCACCGTACTGACAAAGCCTTGTACATTTAAACTGCGCATGCTCTATTACAATACGCCACTACTACCAGTGTCTCCACAACGTGGGATTTTTCGGCCCCCACCACGTTCCCATCTGGGAGAAACACATGCAAACGTGGCGTGTCAGTGTGTCGGCTCTGCTACACGCTGCGGTCACCAGCTTCGTGTAAAGCCGAAGGTGCACGAAGACGGACTTCGTTACAATGCTTGAGTTTTCAAGTTATTTTTAGATTTCACGCTTTCGTTTATAGAGTCGAAATTAAGAATTGTATTTTTCTCAAGTACGTGCAAAAGAGGCGCGAAGCAGACGACGAATTTGAATTTACGAAGTATATAGTTCAAGAAATAACACTTTTCTTCAATTTCTTGAAGAAAGTCTGCATGAAATAAACATCAGTATGATCTTGGAAAATTTCATGAGGATTTCAACACTTCAAAAATAAACTTTCAGTGAAATTTAGTGACAATAAATGTATAAAATTTGAATCAATATATAATTTTCCATTCAAATTTATATACTTCTTACTAATTTTGTACATTTAACAATTTTTCAATTAGAACAATATTTTCTATCAAGATAAAATGAACATAAAATTCAAGTTCATAATTTATATTTTCAGTTATATGTTAGAAATATTTTCATCTCACATTTTTGCAGCCTAAGCACAAACTTTTCATTCCAAAACTTAAAATCTCTACGGAAATGGAAAATTGTCTAATAGCAGTAGATAAATTAAAAAGCTAAAATATGTCTTTATTGGTATTTCCATATTAACATATAAATATTCGTAACATTGTAAAAAGATTTTAAAACTTCATAAAAATTTTTTTCTGCTTTATTCAAAGTCAATAAATATTCAATGTTTGGAATCGAAATATTAAGTAAATGATTTTTAATTTCTGGGAATAAACTGCTTTAATAAGACAATCTTTCTTCTTTGTGAGAAATCTCAATTTTAAAATTAAAATTCTACGCATAGGATACAAAAACATAATATGAAAATACTTTTATTACAGAATTTTGAAATATACAAGTTGACCAATTTTTAATCGAGTAAATCGGCTACTTCAAGCAAAAAATTATGTTAAAAATATTTTATCAAAAAAAAATAAGACACATTACATTACGGTTTAAAATCCACATTCATAGATTGATGGTAAAAGCAGTTTAAAGTTTTTTAATCTTACGTTTTAGTGACGTATGCACAGACTTTTAATCAGATAAATGAAATGCTTTATAGAAAGTCAAAATTTTCTTATTACTGCACTTAATCAAATTTATAAAGTAAAAATATTTTTTAATTGATGCTTTCACTCAATTCTTTAAACATTCATTAATTGAAAATTGTACTCAAAATTTAATCTTGCAGCGTTCCAATATCCCCACAATGTTACAAAATCTTATTAATCATTATTTTAGTCGAATTATTTTCAAAATATTTAAAAAATAAATGTAAATATTTTGATTAAATACTCTGTCAAATTTTGCATTTGACTGATCTTGCAAAATTGTTGAAAGTTTTGAATACCGATAGAAGAAACTTTAAATGAAATTTTATGTCCATAAATGCTTAAAGTTCTATATAGAAATATCAACTACAACATTCTCAAAATTTATAAATAAACTACTAAATTCAAAAAGTTCCGGATTTTTATAAAAACTATACAAATTTCAAATATGAATCAGTCAAAATCTACTGATTATCAGTGAAATTTGACTGATTTAAATAACTAAAAACAGGTTACTGTGAATCAGTCAAATTTCACTGATTACTTCAGTGAAAAGTAACTGATTTAACAATGAAAAATATTGTTTCCACTGATGATTCAGTGAAAAGGCAAATCACTGATTCAATCAGTGAAAATTTGACTGATTCAGATTTAGAGTGTATACAAATTTCAAATATAAAGTGTACTCTGTACATTAATCAAACAAATTTAGAAGATGAATATTTTAATAAATATTCCTAAATATTATTGGAATATGATACATATCGATTTAGAAAAACTTCTTCAAAGTACTCAGACATTTTTCTTATTTTACGACATTTTTGCACCATGTTTGACCTTTGGGTAGGATTCAAGAAAACAATTGTAGACATACTTTCATTACTTAGTAAAATACAAAATCACAAAATAATAATTAAAACTAAACAATTTCCATACCCGAGGCACGCGCAGAAAGGAATACAGAACGTATCTCTGATATAAGAAATAAAATGTCATTATTTTGTGAGTAAGAAAGGGGTTTGAAAATGATTAACGCCATGCCTTGGCCATTAGAATTAATCCTCTCCTTCGTGAGCGAAGAGCGACAAACCACTTTCCCTATCACTTTCTGCCATCTCATATAGATTTTCGGTCATTAATTGCAAATGCTTCGAAGTGATGCTCGTTGTTCTGGCTGTTTCAGCTCTCGCCTTTAGGGCTGATCGAGTAACACAAATTGAGTTGACCGTCCTGTTTCCTAAGCGATTTCTTTTGGGAGTTTTCGCGTCCGTGAGCATGGAGAAACCTCGCTCCGCCTCAGCATTTGAATGAGGAAGACTCCGAACATGATTCAATACTGAGGTCAAATTTGGAAAAAGTTTTTCTCCTGTACTCGTCGAAGATACACCGATACTAGACCACATTTAGTCAAAACATAAATTCGACCACTTTTCTTTGAGTTCCTGTCTGATTTTGAGTAAAGAATCCCACTCTTTTTGTACACCTATTCTATCAAAGGACCCTAAATCTTGACAAACTTTCCAGACCCTAGGAAAAGTTTCGCTTCGATCAGCATAGAAAGCTACTTGAGGCCGGAAAACAGCAACGCAAGACAAAAAGATGTCATCAAAAGGAAGTCGATTGCGAATTTCTTCGCTTGCTGTGACATAAAATTTCAAGCAATTACGAAGAAATAGATCAACTTCTACTATTTGCAATTTCTTGTTTGTAAGTTGCTGCTGGAAATATTCTCGCGTTTCCTTACCAACGTCAATGTCTTGAAGCGGCTTTTGATTACTAGGATCTGCAAAGTTAACATTTCTAATGATTTGAAAGAATAAATTCGGTTGAAGAAGACCCTCTTTCAAATAACTGCTAAGAATCCATACGAAGAATTTAGCCGAGTTTGGCTGGAGTTCCTGAACCATTGTTTCGCGACTTTGAAATTTCGCATTGTATACGTTGAACCTATTCAAAGTAAATTTCAAGAATAGGAAATATGCGAGTGTCAAAGGATTCTGCATTTTTCCTAACAAGTCTTTGGCCTTCTCTACCTTCTCAGATACGAGGACCATAAGATACTGAAGAATAACTTCCCAATTCTTTATTATAATATCTATGCATCGATAGCGGACAAGCCAGCGAGTTTCAGAATGACTAGGAATTTTTTGATAGTCATTTCCTAATTCCAAAACAATCGATCGAAAAATAGCCGTTCGCTTGGAGCTAGCATTAAGAAAAGCTGGCAAATCTTTGATTAAATCCCCTACATCTGGGATTGTGGCACAAGCATATTTTGCTACAATTGCTGACGAATGCGAGACACACGGGAAAACAATTAAACGGGGACTTTTTTCCTTTAATTTTGTTTTAAATGAGGACCTATTGCCGACCATCACCTGTGCATTATCACAAGCTAAAGCACAGATATTAGATAAAGGGATTTTCTGCCCGGACAATGCTTTTTCGAACGCATCAAAAATTTTAGAGGCAGAACAATCCGAAGCATTTACATTAATAAGCTGGAGCAATTCCACCCTGACAGAAAATGTCGTTGGCTCCACATATCGAACCATTAATGACAGACACTTTTCTAGAGTCCTGTCGGTCGTTTAGTCTTCGTACACTGAAAATGATTGCTTACGCAAAATATTTGCCATGCGATCAGTTTCAGCAGCACATACGACGTTATTTACAACTAGGAAAATTTAAGTGTGGCTCAATCTAACGTCTTTTAAAACCGAAGGTTCCATATCTTGGAAAAGTCCTATTAATTCTGATGAAATCGCGAATGGTAAATTATGCTCTACGAAAAATGTACTAATCCTAATCTCTGCTCCTTGTACTTTCTGTTTGAAAGTAACACTTTCCGGAATCGTGGAATTTGTGAATTCTGAAGCAGAAGAACTTGCTACAAAAAGGTTCAACACTGTAAGAATTGGCAGTTACATTAGAAGAATTTTCACTTACTACTCCATACCATTCTAATTTATTTGAAAACTCTTGCTTCTTTCTGTGTGATAAAGATGCTTCATGCTTTTCAATTTCCGATTTGCCACATAGCAACGTTTTATTGCAAATTTTGCAATGAAATCTTGTTTCATCTGCTAATGTAACCACCCACTCTCTCCACGACGGAAATTCCTCAAACCATCCCAACTGAAAGTTTTTTGAATTTTTCATGACTTTTCTAGCGGGTTGACATTCGTTTGAACCAGAGTTCAAACGGTGGTCAACCTTCGTTTGAACCTGGCTGTCCTTCAAAACACTCGAATTTGGGTCAACCGGATTACTCATTGTGAACAATAAATTATACGACGAAGGAAAACAGAATTATTTGAAAAGAATTAATAAGATGAAAAGTCGATGAAATTGAGCGAATGTGAATAATTTGTAATCTGCACACAAATTAAGTTTCACAAAATAAACTTACCCACAAGCATCAAACAATAACGTACGTAAGAGCACTCACGTATCACCAAATAATAATATAATATTCTTACTTTTGCCGTTTTCAATAAGGAATTACGATAAAAATATGAAGAATCCACACTCTTGCCTTCTCAAATAACGCATAAAGCGAGAATCAAGTATATCTTAGAAGAAAACAAAAGAAGGTTGCTATTGTTATTTGTTTTCGTCTCCAATTTGACCTCTATACCGTTCGTTTGCGATTTAAAACATTGGTAACTTTTTGGCTATTAATCTGATTGAGCTACAACTTTTCAGAAAACTTTCTTTACTAAAGTATTAAAATTTTTCTCCTGTAGATAGTTTCAGAAAATGTAGACACTTAATACAATATTAATAAAATCGTAAAATTCCGAAAGTTTGTTAAGCTAGCGCGAGTGGAAGTAGAGAAAACAATTTTTTTTTAAATGTACTTCTCCCAATTACTTGAAAAATTAGAAGTTTTAAAAATTTTTGCAAAAGGAAAAACGATGTGCCTTGAAAGTGTGTACAAGTCCTTGAAATTCAAATTCGAACGATTTTTATAATTAATTATCCTGTACATTTAAAGATACAATTTTTGTATTTGGAATAAGTTTTCTGCAATTACGAAAAAATTTATTTAGAGTACATAAAATTTATTGAACTATTACTAGTAAACTCTACCTCCGTGGTGGTGTGGAAAGGAGTTTTATTTCAGAATATTTGGGATTCTCTAAGAATGAACCAGCTTTTTTATTTTAATATTTCAAATGTGTTTTCTTTCTTTTATGTTTAAGGCAAAAACTAGATCTAAAAAAAGCAAAAAAACCTATTTCTCTAATTGCGTCCAAGATTAGAGCAGAATCTATGCAACGAATTGTTAAAGGTTTTAAAAGTTTTCGCTTTAATTTAAAAAGCAAGTCTTCATAGTATTTTACTAAGTAATGAAGGTATGTCTACAATTGTTTTCTTGAATCCTACCCAAAGGTCAAACATGGTGCAAAAATGTCGTAAAAAAAGAAAAATGTCTGAGTACTTTGAAGAAGTTTTTCTAAATCGATATGTATCATATTCCAATAATATTTAGGAATATTTATTAAAATATTCATCTTCTAAATTTGTTTGATTAATGTACAGAGTACACTTTATATTTGAAATTTGTATACACTCTAAATCTGAATCAGTCAAATTTTCACTGATTGAATCGGTGATTTGCCTTTTCACTGAATCTTCAGTAGAAACAATATTTTTCACTGTTAAATCAGTTACTTTTCACTGAAGTATTCAGTGAAATTTGACTGATTCACAGTAACCTGTTTTTAGTTATTTAAATCAGTCAAATTTCACTGATAATCAGTAGATTTTGACTGATTCATATTTGAAATTTGTACAGTTTTTAAAAAAATCCGGAACTTTTTGAATTTAGTAGTTTATTTATAAAATTTGAGAATGTTGTAGTTGATATTTCTATATAGAACTTTAAGCATTTATGGACATAAAATTTCATTTAAAGTTTCTTCTATCGGTATTCAAAACTTTCTACAATTTTGCAAGATCAGTCAAATGCAAAATTTGACAGAGTATTTAATCAAAATATTTACATTTATTTTTTAAATATTTTGAAAATAATTTGACTAAAATAATGATTAATAAGATTTTGTAACATTGTGGGAATATTAGAACGCTGCAAGATTAAATTTTGAGTACAATTTTCAATTAATGAATGTTTAAAGAATTGAGTGAAAGCATCAATTAAAAAATATTTTTACTTTATAAATTTGATTAAGTGCAGTAATAAGAAAATTTTGACTTTCTATAAAGCATTTCATTTATCTGATTAAAAGTCTGTGCATACGTCAATAAAACGTAAGATTAAAAAACTTTAAACTGCTTTTACCATCAATCTATGAATGTGGATCTTAAACCGTAATTTAATGTGTCTTTTTTTTTTGATAAAATATTTTTAACATAATTTTTTGCTTGAAGTAGCCGATTTACTCGATTAAAAATTGGTCAACTTGTATATTTCAAAATTCTGTAATAAAAGTATTTTCATATTATGTTTTTGTATCCTATGCGTAGAATTTTAATTTTAAAATTGAGATTTCTCACAAAGAAGAAAGATTGTCTTATTAAAGCAGTTTATTCCCAGAAATTAAAAATCATTTACTTAATATTTCGATTCCAAACATTGAATATTTATTGACTTTGAATAAAGCAGAAAAAAATTTTTATGAAGTGTTAAAATCTTTTTACAATGTTACGAATATTTATATGTTAATATGGAAATACCAATAAAGACATATTTTAGCTTTTTAATTTATCTACTGCTATTAGACAATTTTCCATTTCCGTAGAGATTTTAAGTTTTGGAATGAAAAGTTTGTGCTTAGGCTACAAAAATGTGAGATGAAAATATTTCTAACATATAACTGAAAAAATAAATTATGAACTTGAATTTTATGTTCATTTTATCTTGATAGAAAATATTGTTGTAATTGAAAAATTGTTAAATGTACCAAATTAGTAAGAAGTATATAAATTTGAATGGAAAATTATATATTGATTCAAATTTTATACATTTATTGTCACTAAATTTCACTGAAAGTTTATTTTTGAAGTGTTGAAATCCTCATGAAATTTTCCAAGATCATACTGATGTTTATTTCATGCAGACTTTCTTCAAGAAATTGAAGAAAAGTGTTATTTCTTGAACTATATACTTCGTAAATTCAAATTCGTCGTCTGCTTCGCGCCTCTTTTGCACGTACTCGAGAAAAATACAATTCTTAATTTCGACTCGATAAACGAAAGCGTGAAATCTAAAAATAACTTGAAAGCTCAAGCATTGTAACGAAGTCCGTCTTCGTGCACCTTCGGCTTTACACGAAGCTGGTGACCGCAGCGTGTAGCAGAGCCGACACACTGACACGCCACGTTTGCATGTTTTTCTCCCAGATGGGAACGTGGTGGGGGCCGAAAAATCCCACGTTCTGGAGACACTGCGTGAGGGCAACGCAAATCGACGGTTATGGCCCTAAAAGGTCCGATACCCGTCGACTTACCCGCCGCCCTCTTGACACCCGTTGAGTACGGATCACGAGTTCGACCGAATTACAACTGTATCCGGTTCAGGAGTCGGGAAGGATCTTGATGAGAGGCTGGAGATGTCCGGGATCCGCAGGAACGCTGGTCTCGTCGCTCGTGCTTGTAGGAGGAAGGAACTCAAAAGAAAACCACTGAGTTTAAAAGAAATCAACTTTAATTATTAGCACATGTCGTAAAATCAATTTTGCTGTACCAGGTCTCGATCGAGGATCGACTTACTCTCCGTTGACGATTTTCTATCGGATCGATTTCCTCCTCCTCGAGTTTCGAGTTGAGGCATCCGATTGGCCGGACGTGTCAACGTCGTCATAGCAACGACGAATGCTCGTTGCTCGAAACCCGAGGCGGGGAGTCTTTACTGGTTATATCCAGCTTGAGGAAATTCTATGAATTCCATTTAAAATATTTGTCATTCAAATAAAATCAATAAAGTAAAATATATATATTAAATTAATTAAGTCAAATATATATAATGTATATGAAAGTTAACTATGATGTTAATGAATGTTTCATTAATGAATGTTAATGAATTTTTTAAAGGTATCCCCAGGCGAAAGCAGATAACTTTTCTTTTATTAGTTTCAAAATAAAATATTTAAATTTAATTTTGTAAAATTAATTTACCTAAAAATAAAAATACAACTCTAAGGTATTGTTGAATCTCAATCTTCAATTTCCACGTCTTTAAATAATTTGCAACTTATTTAAAAACGAAGGAATTCGAAGAATGATTATCCTAAAGCGCTTTCAATTAGAAAAGAAAAGAGGAAAAGCGAAAGAAGGAGATAGTTAAAGAAGGAGAGTGCGCTCGAGCGGACGAAGGAGACAAGGAGAAGGAAAAAGGCGCGCAAGGGGAAAGCGCTAGTTGGCTACCAATAATACCGTCTGGCTATGTTAGCCGTCGACGGAGTTCCTAGAATTAAAAGGAGCAAGCGACGGTCGTAGTAAATGCCAAAATGTTTTATATCAAGAGATAGTGAATCATTAAAATTTTCTTTTCGGGGTCATATATTAAATTGGACTTACTCAGATCCAGGCTGAAACCACTGATAATCCGGAAGGGGTACACACTTTCCAATTCACTTCATAATATGTTGAAACTCTGACAGGTAGGCACCAAATCCACAAATCAATTCTGGGCTGGACTAATGATGATCCCAAAAGGTGAGTTTTAGATACACCTTTCAATATATGCGATGTGGCTTCTGTGGTTTCGAATCGTAGACACTCTTCAATATAAGAACCGTTCACCGGTTCCACTTTTTAACTCACAACAATGTTGCACTAAATTCAATTTCAATGTAATTTTAAATTAATGAGGAAGACAATGAAAAAAGATGGAATGAGTTATCCGGGGTAACTTCAAAGGAGAGTTCTCAAATTCAAGATGGTCCGAGGGGAACTCTGATACTAATTTTTTGAGCAGAGTTCCGGCGTTGAAGATAGTCCGACGGCAACTGAAGATTCGCAGAGTCGCAGGTACTATTAGGTACTAGTGGATTTTATTTTTTAGGCGATACTGACTATGTTTCATTTGCCCTGCTAATATTCTTCTGATGTTGGCCTGACCTTGGCACGTGGCTGAGCTGGCCTCTTTTCCTTTGGGTCGGCATTTTTGTGTACTGAAGAAATAAAAGGGGAGACTTCGTTTTTCTTATTTAGGTTTCCCCGACGTTCCTTCTTCTTGAGATTATTCATTTCTTAATTTCTATCCTTTGCTGCGCCGGTCAATATTCTTGTGTACTTAAGACATTCCGATTGGTTTCCCTTGTTAACAGGTAGTTTAGGGTTTACGATGTTTTCTATTAATAAGTTTACTACTATCTCTCTTTCTATTACAATTTTATTTTCGTACATTCAATTTTCGTCTAATCAATACTTTTTAAAAGCTGTTGCTTATGCATGTTTTATGTTAAAATCTTTTATTAGTTCTACATATTTTAATATTATAAATGAATAAATAACGATAGTTACATGACGTGACACCTCTCCTCTTAAGTTCGAACACGGGGATGCAATGACCGTGTTTGAACTTTTCGAAATAATTAAGTTAACATTCGTTTTTGATTAAAATTCTTGTTAAGATAGAATTTTCGTTGAAATGAATTGAAGCTATTCTTATCGTCTGTGGTTTACATTCATACTTTGGTAGGTTAATAATCGTGTTTTCGCAAATAAATTAAATTTGATACATTGAATTTAATACATATATTATATACAACTTTTTCTAAATCATTTCAGTCGATTATGTCGATAATTAGAAGTGTGTATCATTCACCATGATAACCGAACTCTACCATATCGACCCCATCAACCTGTGATTTAGAATTAACGTCATTTAAGACCAGATGGAATTTTCAATATATATTTAAACAATTTTTTCTGTGAAAAAAGGAACGCTTCCACTCCGCTGGGCATCGAGCCCAGGACCTTTCGATTGCCAGTTGAATGCTCTATCATCTGAGCTACGGAGGTTCCACAAAACTTTTCTCACAGAATCTATTTACGCCAATTTGGCCACGGATATATCCTGAACTATATACAAATTTTTCTAAATCATTTCAGTCGATTATGTCGATAATTAGAAGAGTGTATCATTCACCATGATAACAAAATCGACTGAAATGATTTGGAAAAATTAGTAAAATAGTTCATGATATATCCGTAGCCAAATTGGCGTAAATAGATTCTGTGAGAAAAGTTTTGTGGAACCTCCGTAGCTCAGATGATAGAGCATTCAACTGGCAATCGAAAGGTCCTGGGCTCGATACCCAGCGGAGTGGAAGCGTTCCTTTTTTCACAGAAAAAATTGTTTAAATATATATTGAAAATTCCATCTGGTCTCAAAACCCTTTATATTCGCTTTTAACTGTTATCCATTCCACAAATTTTTTATTTCGCTCCGGAGCAGTACAATTTACTGGCTTGCGACCTTCGCAACGTTCGCATGTGACAGTCCATTTATATAGCATTACTTTTTCGGAGCTGTTTCCTACAGGTGATTTAAATTTATTTTCGGGCTCTGTTTGTTCAATAAATAAATATTCTCTATGCAAAAGTTCTAATAGTTTCCGTGCTGAATTATGCTTAGCCTCTTTCTTTGTTTTAGGTTTTTCCCCCATACTTTTGTATATATTTAATTCTTTTCGGATTTCGCACGCCGCTACAAATATTGGCATATGACTTGATGTATTACATTGGACAATTTAAAATTTTGGATCGCTAATATCGTATTCTAAGCTTATTTCGTGTATAATTTCAAGTGGACTGTTAGTAATTGTCAGTGCTCCCAGATCGTGGATGGAATTTACCCCCTCCATTTTGACATTTAATTGAAAAAAAGCAATTTTTCAAGTATAATTTGGGCAAACTTTCAAATATAATTAAAGAACAACTTGAAAAAGTAATATAATTCAAAAATTCACCCAAATTATATTTGAAAAATTGTTTTTTTGCAATAAACTGGTAGAGCGCAGGGGATAAATTCGATCCACGATCTGGGAGCACTGATAATTGTAATATTCCTGCCATTAGTTTTTTCTCGCATTTTCTGAAGCAAAATGTTTATATTTTTTTGAAAATGTCAACTTTAATATAATTCAAAAAGTTAAGTGCGTTATCATTGATAGTTGATAGGTCCTATTTCCATATTCATTTCTGGTTCTGCAGTTGGAATAATTTCTGTTTGGAAAAAAAAGAAAAAATTCCAATTATGCATATTACCTTCTTTTTATTATATAATTAAAGAAAAAGAAAAAATGAAATTGTTGGGATGAAATAGTTTATAAATTATAGAAATATGAAGATGATAGCTATTGCCTTGATGCATGCATAAGGTGCCAAAACATGTGGTGTATAGGGATTCAGGAGGATTAGATAGCGTAGTAAGAAATCCTGGTGACTGCTTCTAGCGTTATCCGAAAGCTGGTATTTATTCTTTCATTAGCAGAGGTTTTCGAATGTGCTTATTATAGATTCTGATTTTGATTAAAAAATTTTATTTTGAAGAAATATTTAATGTTAAAATTATTATTAATTTTGGAAATATAAGAAATTTGAATTTTTCCATAGATGTCACTTCTCTGCAGGTTCTATCCGTTTGAGTACCGTTATTTTGGAGTTTAGTTTTTTTTTTGTTTCTTTTTTTTTGAGCTATTGAATCTTAACGTTTGTTTTCGCAAAGGTCGTCCAGTTCTTTATCAATTTTATTTGCTTAAATGCGACTTCATTTTCAATTATTATTGCTAAATTTCTTGTAGCTATTAGTGTTCGATTTCCCATTCTACAATGTGATGTGCATATTACACAGGTCTGCAAGGTTTTGTTGTTGAAAAGCTATGGGTCGTTTCCGGAGTAATTTTTGACGTAGAATCCGAATCCGGAATTAGAATCAGCCTATCACGTCAGGATTGTGAGATATTTGAGGTTATGTGCTCGAAAAATGGGGTTTCTCCCTACTTTTGAGGTTATGTACAGGGCGCAAGAAATTTTTTTGGTTTTTTTCTCAGATGTCATCATTTAGCATTACTCTTTCCCTTCAAAATGAGATATTAAACAGTCACGGGCGATTTTTTGTCACAAAGATACGGCCATATCAAGTTTTGACATTTATCCGAACAACCTTATGAGCATTCACATTGACTATTTGGTGCATACCATTCTGCATTCGAAAATTTATCTTGAAAATTTGTGCTTACGGGTTTTGATGGTCTGTGAATAAGAATTTACAGTCAGAAAATTGACATTAGAGAGCGAAATCGTTTAATTTCGTAAATTTCGATGCGCCATTTTAAATCTGCCATCTTGGAAATGGAAATGTTTTGTACCTTATTTGTTACTTCAACATTTCTTAATAATATATTTTTTATATTATCTTCATTTTTATCGATTTTTATATTCCTTGAATTTTTTAACGGGCTCCTTGTTTGCATAGCCTAACATTTATTTTTATTTTATAATAAAATTGTAATAGAATCCATGACAAATTTCGAACATTGGGAAACAAATGTTTCCGAAATATTTTCTTCATTGATCAATTCGTAAAAAGCGTTTCCATTTCCCTCATTTTACATTTTATTTATCATTATATTAACCAAGCTTTTATTAATTATATTAAATAAATCTTCTTCGTCCAATTGTTCAATAGTTTTTTCATTATTTCCATAAATTGTTCCTTTTTTTATATCCTTAAAATATAATTCAATACAACATTTTTCATCACTGTCATCGTCATTTTTCAATAAATATTCTTCATTTAATAACTGTTTAATTTCTTCAGTTTCACTTCTATCAATTTTTCCTACTTGTATATCGACATCATCATAATAGCGTTTATTATTATTTTTGTTTATTGCTAAATAAAAAATTAATAGCAATGAACAGGCGATTTCCTATAACTGTGTTTGGTAGTAGAAATTATCACAAACATTTAAGAGTGAAAATTGTAAAATCGGTCAATTTTTGACAAAGTTATAGACAATTGAAAAAAAAGTTTTCGCGAATAATTGAAAAAATAGATTTTGACCCCAAAAACGAAATTGCCGATAAATCTCAGAAATTTTTTTTTTCGGCCCAAAAAAAAGTACGTGTCTCATTATTTCTATCAAAGAGCAACATATTTAAGTTTCGTTAAAAAATAAATTCGTGTCATACTCCTTCCTTGTCTATTATATGTCCTGAGTAAGCGTAAATACAGGATATTCATTTATACCTGTTAGTTTTAGGCATTCAAATTCATTTATTTTCATGTTTGTTTTGAATGCTTGTTGTTTGATTAAATTTGATCCAGCTCCTGTATCTATCATTATATGTATGGGGTTTTTTTAATCCTTCAGCTGATGAAATTATATGAGGAATTGTATAACTTGTACTTAAATTGACTTTTTCAGTTTTGCTTGTTATTTCTTGACTGATTACCTTGTGATTTTTTATTTGTTAATTGTTGAACGTATTGAAAGCAGGTTGTTGCTGTGTGACCTATCTTCTGGCAGATTTGACATTTTATTGGTTCTTCTCGTGCTAAGTTTATTTTTTATGTTTTTGCAAATTCGCCGTTATTATGTGATGATTTCTGAACTTCTTGAAATAGTGAATGTTGTCTGTTTCCTCTTCGCAGTTCGTTTTTGGCTGTTGAATTCCTTTCTTTTCGTATTGCTCTTTCTACTATTTCGTCAAATTTATTGGCTGTTCCTATTCGTATCTCTAATTCTGGTTTTAAACCTCGTAGAAAACAATCGATTGCGTCTCTTTCCAGATTTCTTTCAAATTCGGCAGCTTCTTTGCCATTATTATTTTGTTTATGACATTCTAGGATTTCTGCTTTTGCACTTTCATTTTCCCACATGTATATTCTACCTAAATCTCCTTGTAATTGGTACACGGTTTTTGAAGGGGCAAAAATAGTTTTTAATTTTGATATTAAGTCTTCTAAATTATTATAATAATTTCCGATTATACATCTTCTTGCTTCTCCTATAAGTTTACTTCTTAATAATTTTACCAAATTTTCTTTTGCATTTAGGACCATTTCTTTTTCTTCCCTGCAAGCTTCGATAAAAATAGTTAATGGTACTTTACTTGATCCGTCAGAATATGGCACAATTTCTAAAGCATCTCGTAGAGATACTTGTTGGTTTGTAGGTGAATTCATCATTTCAGTAGATCGTATTGGTAGATTGTTATTTGGTAAATTATTTGCTGAAAATTCTTTATCAGATTTCTTAGAGGTTGAATACGGGTGTGAAGATTTAGGCGAATCGACAGCCTGTTCAATATTTGCAGAGTCGTCAAGCGTAATTTGATTTATTTTATATGGTAACATTTCTTGAACTTGTTCAAATTCTAAATTTGGATTGTTAAATATTGTTGTTTGGTTGAAAGATTCCAGAGTCCTATTTAGTTGCGATTTAATTGCAAGTGAATCTATTGCTTCGTTTCTTTTTTGAGGTGTGGTAAACATTTTATTATTTGAAATATCACCAGATTTATTTGGGCATAAGGTTCTATCAAACAGGGTTGAATTCGCTGGGATGCTTTCAAATATTTATTTTTCTCTTAGTGTTATATCTCCTACGGTATCGTCAAATGATTGGTTAATTTGTGGTGTGTTGTTATACTTGTCTCCTGCAATGACTATGCTATTATTTGGTTTGATGAAAGTTTTTAATTTATCAAAAAAATGGACTTTTTGGGTTTTTTGTTTCGATAATTGATTTATTTGAAGTACTGATTTCGGGATCAGAAATGCTTCCAACACTGATATCTAATAGATTAGCTGGATTTAAAACATTTGACGTTTCTGAATGGTATAAACCCTTTGCAGTATTTTCTTGATTTTTTCGTTTTGGCTTAGGTGGGCTTTGCGAAGTTTCTTCAATTTCTTTTGCTAAAGTTGGGTTTTTCCTTGCTTGACTACGAGTTACAGTGCCCCTTTTACTGCTGTCTTGTGGTGGGACCGACATTGATATTTCTCACATTTTTCGAAAATAATTTATTTGATATTATCAATGTTACCTTTTTTCCAAATAGAATAATTTTTCTTTTCTTAAAAGTCTTTAATTATTTAACTTTATTTTTCCCTTAACTGCAAATATTTGTTATTTTGGACCAAACGTTTCTATTTTGCGCAAAACTGGGTTCTTCAGTTTCCGTTTCAGATCCCGAATCTGAGGATATACTGAGAACCTCGATACTTGATATTTTATCCTTACTAGGAACAAAATTACTCGAGTTTGCTTCAGGTTCCGAGTCAGAGGAAATATTTAAAATTTCGATAATTGGGGATAGATATTTAGAACTAGAATTTTTTCATATAAGAAGCCTAAGGAGTTCAGCGCTTCAATTTCACATGCGCGGCACGTGAGACACAAGCGTTTGGCACGTTTGGCCCATCTAGTATCTACTATAAGTCGCATGAGTAGTAAATGTTGTAATACAGTCGAGTCTCGTTTATTTCAAGTCTCGTTTATCTCAAGTCGATCGTCTCGTTTATTTCAAGTTTCACGCTCCCCTCCACGCCCCACTATTTCACTGTTACGTAACGCTCTGAGGAGCGCTCGGAAAAAGTGAGAAGAGTGGGGGTAAGGCGCATTCAGTTGGTATGGCAACTGAGGCAGTGGTGGGAACCCCCCGCGACTTGAAATAAACAAGACTCTGTCATTTCGGGATACTTGAAATAAACGAGACTTGACTGTATCACATACTTTTTATGTGAATGCACAGTATTTTATTTTTGTACATTACTCTGCGCAGCCCGCATGAATTTTGAGAATTTATTACTCCAGTTTATAGGTTCAACTATTTGAACAGCCACAATTGCCAAACACTGGTCTCTTTCGAGTGAATTGCACCAGTTATTTCTCTCCGTGTATATATTTGCTTCTTTTATCTAACAATTCAAATAAATCGGAAAA
The DNA here is from genome assembly GCA_030998225.1 of Diplolepis rosae. Lineage (NCBI taxonomy): Eukaryota > Metazoa > Arthropoda > Insecta > Hymenoptera > Diplolepididae > Diplolepis > Diplolepis rosae. The sequence continues at coordinate 1,317,869 of JAPYXD010000171.1, forward strand.
TTTAACGTCGTTTTTTATTTCTCTTATTTCACAAGTTGGTAGGTTCAACTCATCTATATTTTTTTTTACTCAGGAGCGCTTAAGGGTATATCTAAATGAGGATGAAGACATATAGAAATACAGAATTTTACAAAATATGACTTGTATGTTTCTTTTTATTTTTATTTTGTTACTTGTACAATTTTCTTACTTAATACCTTCCTTCTGACTGCATACGTATTTGTGACCGAACACACAAAACAAAATTTATAATAAATATATATATTTGTATACAGTAAAACCTCATTTATCGGGACGCCCTTGAAATGTAAACACCTCGTTTATCGGGATTTGGAGGGGCTCCCCACTACCACCTACAGTCTCATGGTGGATTGCCATGACTCTTGTTGTATGTTGACATTTAGTAATGGTAACGAAGGTATATATAATACGAAGGTATGTAAAAAAATTGACATAATAAAACTCCTGCAAATGAAACATCTGCAAAGTATGTCACTATGTACAAGGAGTGGTGGCTGGAGGAGAAACAAAATGTCCCGATAAATGAGGTTGCGAGGTCCCGATAAGTGAAGGTCCCGATAAATGAGTGTCCCGATAAATGAGGTTTTACTGTATTTATACTTATATTTATATTCCCCTTTTTTTTAAGCGAATTTATATGTATTTTATTATTTATTGATTGGATTTATTTTAGTTGCTGTTTGATTAAATTTTTGAATTTAATCCTGGTTTCTAAACAAATATATTTTCAAATGAATTTGGTGTATAATGTACTTGTGTAGTTTTATAGGAATAATTGCAATTCTGATATTCAAAAACTCTAATTTAAGAATAGTTGAGGGCGTAATTCGCTGATTGCTTTTCAATATACCTTTCCACGAAAGAGAAAAGCTATATCCTTAAACAAATATTTGCTTACAGTAATCGAAACTCCGGGTATAAAATTTATTGAATTAATTTTTAATCTGCTTCTGAAACTCTAGTTTGGGGATAGCTGAGCCCGCAATTTGCTAGTCGCTGTTTAATATACCTTCCCACAAAAGTGAGAAGCTTTATCCCAAAAAACAAATTTCAGTCACAGGAATAGAAATCAATAAAAATAAATTTTTATTTTAATATCCTATTTTGTGGTTTCAATTATTCGATCTTTCTGTGATAAAAAATTAGCCAAGCTAGACTCAAGCACAGAATCTTGGGCAATTATATAACTCACGGAAATCACGACAGTCGAAAATCAGAATTTATTGCTATACAAAATTAATCAGGCCTGACTCGAGCACAACTTCCTTCTGAATTCATGAAACTACAAAACTCTGATAATCGTCAAGCAATTAAAGGTGTCAGTTTTTTTTCGTCAAATAGAGAAAAAATAAAAGTTGAAAATAGTAAAATATCAGCACTTCGAGGTTTGCCCCACCCAAATGATGGTGACCGTTCGACGAATCCAAAGAGGACTTATACTTTCGTGTGCTCTATTTTTTCTGTTTAAAACTTGAATTTAATCTTAGTTAACAAATGATAAATTTTTGCAGTACCAGATTATACAAGGATGACTCAAGCACAAGCCCTGAATAATCTTTGCACTTGCAGAAATTCGAGTAAAATAAAAATGTCTTGTGTGTTTTTTTTTGTCAAATAGAGAAAAAAATAAAAGTTGGAAACAGTAAAATGTAAGCACTTCGAGGTTTGCTGCACCCAAATGATAGTGACCGTTCGACGAATCCAAAGAGGACGTATACTTTCTTGTGCTCTATTTTTTCTGCTTAAAACTTGAACGTAATCTTAGTTACCAAAATGATGAATTGTTGCAGTACCACATTAGACAAGGAAGTAAAATAAAAATGTTATGTTGTAATAAGACTTGAAAAAATAAAAAAATAATAAAATTAATTCAAAATTTGCGGACAAAATTATTGAACATTTTCGAGAAAATTTATGTAATTTTTGCGGAAAATTTTATTTTAATTAAATGTAACAAAAATATTATTGAAAATTTTCAAAGAATTTTGTTTAAAATTTGCGAAAAAATTTTAATTAAAAAATATGAAAAAATAAATTTCATTCATTTTCTCCTTATTTATATTATTATTATTTTATTCTGATGATGGCCTGACCTTGGCACGTGGCTGAGCTGGCCTCTTTTACTTTGGGCCGGCATTTTTATGTACTGAAGAAAAAAAAGGGGAGACTTCGTTTTTCTTATTCTGGTTTCCCCGACGTTCTTTCTTCTTGAGATAATTCATTTTTTAATTTCTATCCTTCGCTGCGACGGTCAAAATTCTTGTGTACTTAAGACATTCCGACGGGGTTCCCTTGTTAACAGGTAGTTTAGGGTTCACGATGTTTTCTATTTACAAGTTCACTACTATCTCTCTTTCTGTTACAATTTTATTTTCGTACATTCAATTTTCGTCCAATCAATACTTTTTAAAAGCTGTTGCTTATGCATGTTTTATGTTAAAATCTTTTATTAGTTCTACATATTTTAATATCATGAATAAATAAATAATGATGGTCACATGACGTGACACGTTTACTCGGAAAGTTTTGAAGAAAATCTCATTTCTCTTTTTTGGCACAACAGTGCGCATAAAGCACTAGGGCGCACTCACCTGATAAACTGTCCAATCACCGTTCTTCTGGATAATTGAGATAACCAAGTTGACGTCACAGGCCATGTGGTAGGAATAGACTGTAAGTTAGGTTGGTCTTGTACGAAAGAAATATATGGGAATCATTGGGAAATTGATGAAACAAAATTTTCTAGCGTAAAAGTAAGTCATAAATTTATTAATAATTATATTTGTCATTCTTTTAATTTTTTAATATAAAATAAAATGTCATAAATTTGTAGGTTATGATGACCGTTTGTTTTGAAGGATTTGAAGAATGTGTTGAAAACGAGAACATGCTTATCGATACATTCTTCAAATCTTTCAAAACAAACGGTCATCATAACCTACAAATTTATGACATTTTATTTTATATTAAAAAATTAAAAGAAAGACAGGCGACGAGTAGGTACTTAAAATAAGCGGAAATGAATTTTGGACTTGAAAAATATAATTATCAATAAATTTATGACTTACATTTACGCTAGAAAATTTTGTTTCATCAATTTTCCAATGATTACCATATATTTCTTTCGTCCAAGACCAACCTAACTTACTGTCTATCCCTACCACATGGCCTGTGACGTCAACTTGGTTATCTCAATGGCCTGGTACCTTCTAGGCATGCTTTCGACTAGTTTTTCGGCATATTCCGTAGGTAGAGAGCGCCATACCTCCTTAATTCGCCAAGAGAGCTGCTTCAAAGTGAATTCACGCCTACCTACAAGTTTCCTCTTCACGACAATACACATTTTCAATTGGATTCGCATCAGAAGATTGTGAAGGCCAGTCCAAGGTCGTGATGCCAATTGCCGCTTTCCAGGACGTGCAGAGGTGACTGCGATGTTTGGGGTTTTTGTCCTCTTGAAGGATCCAATCCTTATTGTTGGCTCCGAACATCTTCTCTGCAGATCTCAGAAGGCCACGTTTGTTGATTTGAAGCATCTTTTGAGCGTTGAGGTTCTCAGTAAAATACTCTAAACAGCCAAAACCGCGCTGTGAGAAACATCCCCAAACATGGATCTTTATGGGGTGTTTAACAGTTCGCTGGAGGAAACGCTCATCAGCAGCTGACCAGACACGTTTTATGAGAACCCATGCCCAAAAGGACGCTTTGTCTGAAAAAAGTACATTATACCCATCGCGATCAACATTTTCCGTAGCCCATGCCAAGCGTTTTTCCACGTGAACCTCTGAGAACAGGGTTTTCTGCCTCGTGGGACGGTACTGCATTTTCGCCCTCATAGCTTAATGTTATGTAATATCTGACACTGCGTACAAGACTGAAACAAATCGGTGGTAGCGCCGTAGCCCTTCGAAGTTACGGTCAGGACATAAAAGAAAGGAATAAAAATATTTGAAACTTTCTGAGAAAACGCGTACCTTTTCTGGTGGAACAGATTGTAAGTAGAAAAATGAAGGTAGAAACGTATAAAGAGAAGAGCGAGGAAGAAAAAAGGATTGATAAAAGGGAAAATAAATTTTTGATTTTCAATTTAATTCAAAGAACTCAAGTGAAAAAGAAAGAAGTAATTATAAATGAATTAAGAAAAAATTATGAATCAATAATTTATTAAACTTACAGAATTTATATAACTAGATTATGTGAAACTTTCAAATAAATTATATAAACTAGTGAATAATCATAAAAACAAATAGTGGTTAACACTGCGGAGCATGTACGAAAGCTTCGTGACGTACAGACAAAACACAATCAAACACGACTGCAGTACGATGAATTTCTACCTTGAATCGCCGGACGATTCGAATGTTTCGTAATCGATTCGTCATGAAATTATTTCGCTTAGATGATATCGGTGCCAGTGCAAATCCTGCCAAAAGCATTTTATATTAATTAATGATTGAACGCATTTTCTTTAAAGTGAACCTTTTTCGTCCCAGACACATGAAAAAAACACACAGGTGTACTTTTCAATACATACAATGAGAACAACTCACGGTGCCGAGACCCATATTGCCGCAACCCTCGACACCGTCGCGATAAAAGGGGTAGTAAAACGTAGTTAACTACCTTTTACCTCTTAGACGAAAAAACCTTTAACAAAAATTGTAGACAGGGACCTGGTGAATTAAAAAAAGCAACGGTGCCAACTGTCATGTTGCCGGAAACCGCCGGCACCATGGGGAAAATCATCGCGCGCTCAGGCCAATTTTTCTTATCACCTCACTTATGTACACGACGGAATCTCTTTTTTTCTTTCAAGAAATCGAATCTTTTTTTGCCTCGTATTACTATGTGACGCAATCACAACAAATGTTGGTGAACAATTTTTTTAAATACGGTTTTTTTATAAATCTATTTATAAATCTTGCTTTTTCCTTCTTTAATACTATCGCATATAAATTTATTCATTAAATAAATAAATATAGTTTTTAACTGAAAATTTTGAGGTTTCTGAGCATTTTTGGACATTTTATGACTTTGAATAACTTCTTTGCTTTTTAATCAATTATCATGATTCTTTTTTTATTTTGTTCTTTACAATGTGTAGCAACTTTTTGGTTATGGAAAGCACTCTAGCTAAAAAAATGACTACAACATTTTTTTTTCTTCATATTATTACGTCAGAAACGTAAGACTTCTCTTCTTAAAAGATCTCCTCGTTTTATGTAAGGATCGGAAGGATCCTCTCTAAGGGATGAGGAATAGTCAGTGATTGAGAATGGTTAATGATATAAAATATATTTATTGACAATAAAATTATATTGAGTAAGCACCATGGAAATGTAAATTGAATTGTATTGTTGAAGTACCTTTGTAATTACCCTGAGTTATAATTTGCTTGATCATTGATGGAGTCCAGTAGAGCGAATGTGGCCAGTTGAGTCTTCGTTGTAATCTTTGAGATAGTTGTTAGATAGGAAATTCGTAGTCCAGACGGTTGATATAGTCGATTCTTTGATCCCAGTTTCAAAGAGAATTTGGAAGGCGATTCCCCTTCACTTTTTAAAGTCGTTCAACTCAGCGTCGAGTTAGAATTAGTCTGGGTAACGGTAAAATCTGATGAGGCTGGACTAGGCTGGACTGAACTCGTCGTGTACAGATGATGGAACTGGGCTGGACTCGCGTTGGTTACATCGTAGAAATCGGATGTTGACTAACTGACTAAACTAAACTCTATTGGAACTTTCGCTTTTTATAGGCCTTTGAAAGGTCACCTATGGTGGGAATAAAAAAACAAGGTGTACCACCTTTTCCATATTTGGTATTGAAGCTTAAGATCGGAAGAGTTGCCTTCTCTGATCACTTGCGCTCCGATGAAATTTATTACCTGGCATTAGTGTCGCGGTCAAATATATAAATTCTATTTTATCTGCTTTTCGATTCTAACGAAAAGGTCAACTACTGTGGAAGTAAAATCAGGGTGTACGATCTTTTCCATATTTGGTATTGAAGCTTAAGGTCGAATGAGTTACCTTCACTGATGACTCACGCTCCGATGAAATTTATTACCTGGCGTTAATGTCACAGCCAAATATATCAATTCTATTTAAATCTGCCTTTCGATTTTAACGATTTTCTTATTTCTTATTAGATCTTGCTGTTGAGTCGATATAATCAAGGACGTGGTAATGTTGCCTTGATCCCTTCATTGGTTCCGTAATTTGTTTGTTACTCTAGGTGGTAGAGTCGCGGGATGTGACAATATTTTGCGTCACATAATAATGCGAGTCAATAATTAATTGAATTTCTTAAAAAAAAAAAAATAGATTCCGTCGCGTACATAAGCGCAGTAATGAGAAAATAGGACCTAAGCACGTGATGATTTGCCCCACGGTGCCGGCGGTTTTCGGCAACAAGACAGTTGGCACCGTTGGTTTTTTTAATTCACCAGGTCCTTATCTACAATTTTTGTTGAAGATTTTTTTGTCTAGGAGGTAAAAGATAGCTAACAATTCACGGTTTACTCAACTCTCGATTGAAGCGTAGAATAGAATGAACGAAAAGCTCTACTATTTTTGTGATTTAATAAAAGATTGGTTTTTTATAATTATACTAGGAGTAATAATATATAAATATATTTAGAAACTTGTAATGCACGTTTTCATACTTCACCCTACACTTCTGAATTTTACTTAACTTTGATTTATTTTTGAAGATTTAATATATAATAATTACAATGATACTAAATAACTTCTAACTTGTCCATATGTCCCAAATTTGATCGGAAGTTGAGTAAAACTACTTGAACTACTTTTCTCCGTGTAGCATCGGTATTTCTGGATTGTTTGAACATGCATGTGAATGTATCAACAGAAGTCTGCTCATATATTGTATCAATAAACGGAAAAAAATAGTTTAGTAAAGTTTATAGAACTGTTTAAAAGTTGAGGATACAGGCATTTACCGAACAGAGTTCTGCAATATTCATAGAACTTTCCAATATAAAATGCAGAACATTCAGGAAAAAGTATTGAAAGTTCTATATTAATTATGAAAAGTTCTATAAATTTTGTAGAACTTTTTTCCGTAAATGCCTGTATACCCAACTCTTGAACAGTTCTATAAACTTTATTGAACTTTTTTTTTCAGTGTAATATACTGTCTGGCCCATGCAAATTTAAAACAAATATCTATGTTGAGTCCTTTCGCACGTTCTTTTGTACGTCCTTTGGAATGTCTTTTTCGATGCAATAGAAGTGTTATAAATATAATCTTATTTATATACGATCCTTTTCCTAAAGTAGAAAATAACCTCCTAAACGACGTACAAAAGTTTGTACATACTACAGGACGTACCAATTGACATACCAACAGAAGTAAAAAATACGTCATTTTGCATCTCAGTTTCAAACGTCCTTTTGTACACGGTGAAAATAGTTCGAAAAAATTTTACTCGTTGGCTCAATTTGGAACATAAGGACATTACGATATATTTTCAGTTATAGTTCGATAATGCGAAATTCATGAATATTTAATTCACCCAACTTAGAAGTTGGACAACTTTATATGAATATCTTCCAAAAATATTTACTTTACTGAAGTCTAACGTAGTAAAAATGAAAGGCTCCAGCACGATGAATAAACTTTAACATTATATGAAGGAGATCAATAACTTACACGCAATGCATTTTCCTCTGCAATTTATTTAAAGCTTCACCAAACTTTTAAGTAAATAATGAATTCTCCAATAAGAAGGATCCAACAACATTTATCATTCTATAACCAATTTGAAGGGAATTATTAACATTGCAAAATATAAATTTTGCTTCACTTTATATTTGCAAACTTTAATGTACTAACATGAAATTTTATCGAATTTTTCTTCATTGTATGATAGATTTGATCCAAATAATTACTGAGCTGTGATCCAAACTTTCCTGAGAAGTCAAGTAAAGTTTCTCGAGCTCTTTTTCTGCGTGTATTTGTTTTTATATGTACGTTCTTTTTTTCAAGAGTTAGCTGCAAAGGCCCTTTCGGTTTAACGTAGGTAAATCGGTCCCTGCAGCAAATCATTCTCTTACTATGCTAATTTTGTAGGGTGTTTCCAGTTATGCATGAATACCAATTTTTAGTTCTATTGAGACTTTCGTTTAGAGGCTGCACAGCCCATATATCATTTGAAGGGAATCCGCCACCTTTAATAATTTTATTTTTTGATTTTAGACCTTTCATGTAATTTCTTTTATGTTTAGTACCTTTATTTAGAAAGTTTTTGGGTTTTTTATAAATTCCAGAACCTTTATGTATTTTCAAACTAAAAATTTGGAGCTTTTTTGGCATTGTTTTGACACGTTTTGACTTTGAATAACTTTTTTGTTTTTTAACCCATTGTCATATTAGTAAGTTCGAAGACGAGGAATTGCAGGCGTTATTGGATGAAGACCCAACCCAATCGCATCAACAATTGGCACAAACACTAAATGTGACCCGAGGAGCAATTTGCCAATATTTAAAAGCCATGGGAAAAATCCAAAAGCATGGAAAATGGGTACCACACCAACTGAACGATAGACAAATGGAAAATCGAAAAACCATTTGTGAAATTCTGCTTCAACGGTTCGAAAGGAAATCTTTTCTGCATCGAATTGTCACGGGGGACGAAAATGGATTTATTTCGAGAACCCGAAGCGGAAAAAATCATGGCTTTCACCTGGTGAGGTCGGCCCATCGACTCCAAGGCCAAATCGAATCGAAAGTCTGCAAGAAATGTGTCCGATAGGGGGACTTATTAAATAATTGAAGCGTTATTTTTGTCCATAGTAAATGAACCCAACATGTCTAGTACATAGCCTGTGGCGGAACAGACTACAAGGTTTCAGCAAATGATATTTTTTCACATGCTATATGATTTTCGTTCATAGGCACTGCTGCTCCTTTTTTATGCTCAGCGTACATATGTTCACAAATAAGAATTAGAGATTCTGAGTTGCCATAAAGATCAGTAGCAACAGTAGAAATGTGTTTTTCAACCAACTCTTTTCTATTTAGAATAGGTATTCCAAAATGCTTTCCAGAAATATCTCTCTAAATGGCTTCTAGAACTTCGTGAACAACTATAGACACGACGTAATGACTTGGAAGATCAAGCAAAGCAAATATTTTTTCGTTTGAAAGTCCAGTCCTTAGTCTAATGAGTAGTACAGCAGCTGCCTATGATTGGCTTCTTATTCACGTGTTTCTCATTAAGGTAAGCAACTATGCTCATTTATCAATTTAAGGCATTGTGTAACCTGTTATGACAAGATATTCTTTTTCTGACAGGGTTCCATCTTTAAACTTTTGAAAGAAGCTTTTTTTCTCATCTTCTTTTGCAAGTTGAGAAAGAAGCAGCTGTAGGTCACTGAGAATGTGTCCTTGAATTTGTCCATCGATTGCAAGATGCGCACTATGCATTCATTTTTCATATCCAGATTATCAAATATAAGGAACAATGTTTCAAAAAACTGCACACACAAAAAATTTCTGTCCAACAGCGGAGCAAAAACGCTCATTTTCGTTACGATGGGGAGGAGCGAATCCGAGCCAATCCAAGCGATTCCACGCCAGTAAAGGGGTAGCATCGAAAACGTTCGAGATATGATGAAAGATGTGGTGGCACATATGGCCGAATTTATAAACTATCAAATATAACAATTAATCAATTCTATAATAATATTTTAGCTCAATTTAGATCACAAAAATGACAGATAACATATAGCAACCAATAAAACATCAGTTACTTCAAACCCGCTTTGTATATTTTCAAACACGAAAACTCGCTTTCGCTCCGCTGTTGAACAAAATAGTATGTGAACCTCGAGCAAAAACGGGCGTTTGTGCCTTGTATACAGTTGAAAACCCCTCGGCTTCGCCTCGGGGCTCAACTTATTATGCAGCTCGCAAAAGCTCGCTTTCGCTCTCGGTGCACAATATACTATTAACCGATATTTAGTAATACGATTGAATACTTTGAGACTTCAGTACCATTTTAAAGCCGACACTAGTCTACAATTACACTATGAAATGAAATGTATATTCATAGAACAACTATACATAGGGACCCATTTTAATTTATAATCCCAAATATCTTCTAAAATACTTTATCTACGAAAAAATGGTTCGGGCATAGGTTGACCAGGACCAAGGGGGACATTTGACTGTACCATCAATTTTGACCTTGAGGTCAATTTTCAAGGTCAAATGGAGGTAAGACCCTTTTCTTTCTGAATTACTGAATTGTCTTGGTTTTTCGGGGTGAACAAACGTTCAAGATGCTTCACAAAAGTCGATGAAATGTTAAGGTGTACATCACCTTGACCGTCATGACCTTAAGGTCAATTTCTATGACCTTATAGCAATGCATAAATTTTTTTGATTCAAATAATTTTTTTTTTAAAGTAGTGAAAAATAAAACTTAACTATATAAAAATTTTTGCTCAGCGACCCATAACAAGAGAAGATCTGATGGAAAGGATTCAGAGAGCTTGCGCAGCCATCTCTCGAGAAACTTTGCTGAAAGCTGTGGACGGTTTTGAAAGTCGTCTACGTTTGTGTCTTTAAGCCAATGGAGAGCACTTCGATACAGTTACTCCGTGGCTGATTATAACACTGGTAGCAATGGTGAGAGGCAAGGGGAAACGGAACTTACTACGTTCACGCCGTTGTTTCTGGCTAACGCTAGAAGTAAGGACAAAGTGTCTTTTTTCGTAACTAGTCACAGAGAAGTGACATTGTCAAGATTGTCACTTTTGTAACTACATAGTCACAGCCTTTACATCTTATCCGAAATTATTGTTACTGTAGGGATCGGGAAGAGAATAATGTGTCCATTGAGCAATTTATAAAATAAAAATTTATAGAGCATCAGTCTGGTTATTTAATAGCCACACCTCGTATAACTAGAGACACCCTACAAAATTAGCATAGTAAGAGAGTGATTCACTGCTGGGGTCCATTTACCTATGTTATGCCGAAGGACCTTTGTAACAACGCTGGTTTATACGCCATTTTAACTATTTGCGCAGACTAGAAGGATTTTATTCATGAAATTAATCTATTAACATTTTTCGTATAAGCACTTACATATTTATGTAAGAAAAACAATTTTATTTAATTTAAATTTTAAAAAATTTTAGCCTATTTTTATGAGCTCTGGTCGCAATGTTTCATTTTGCACGAATTCAGAATCCCAGTTCGCTATTGGACACGGAAAAAAATATCAGATCAATCTGAATATTTAAAGTGTGAATTTATCAATATTTGGAGCTATATTCACCCTTATGATAAGTCAAGGTGTAGCCGAGACGTAGCTGAGGCAAAGCCGAGACGAAGCCGAGGCGCGATCAGTCCTGCGAGCATTGTCGCGAGTCTCGTAATTTCCCGAATTGTGTGCATTGGCACGTATTCTATTTTATGTGACTTTGGTGCGTATATGAGTTTTTATGCGTACACTCGAATCTGATCTAGTAGTGTAGCTGTTTGCGGCTATTGATAATTCAAGACTAGTCCCGGCCATTTTGATTTTATCGATCTTGTGTAGTAGTAGCGTGTTGTAATAGAGTATGCGCAGTTCAAATGTACAAGGCTTTGTCAGTAGGGTGCTAACGCTGTACGAAGAAGAAGAAGAATAAGAAGAAGATTGTGCTCCGCTGTATGGTTCTAGGCGCATGCGCAGTTCAATTTTTACATTTCATTCCTCTGTAACGGAATACACAACATTGTGCTACTCTCAACTGTAGCGGAAAAACGAGTTTCCATGCCGGAGGCACATAAAAGAATTTTTATAGAAGGACCATCTGACTATTTAGAAGGTCTGTCTGACTATAACTCTGACCCTACATTATCTTCGCGTACAAATACACCTAATGAACGCTGAGTTCTTTTTTCACAAAGTAGGTACATAAATCATTAAATAGCACTAACTTTGTGAAATAATATTTGAAAGAAAAGAAAAAATAGTTTCTCATTTTTTACACTAAAAGAAAAATACTTCACTTTGGAACAATTTCAAAACATCACCACGGTCAACAAATGACTTCAATTATTTTTAATACTAAATTTATTACTAAATTTTTTAACAATCCTTATGTAAGTATATACGCTGCTGCAGAATAAAATTGATGAGTATACAGGGTGCGCCATTTAGACCTTCGGTATTTCAACATTGAATAACTATGACACTTTTCAGCCGATTTTGGCAAATGAGCAAGATTTGTTTAGGATATACTTTACCATTTATTGCAAATCAGTTTCAGAACACGTCGATTAAATGACCACCTCCATTCGATACACAAAAAGCAGCTCTTTTTCGCGTATTCTGCATAACATTGGCCAGCATTTCGGGCGTTATACCAGCTATTTCGGCTCGTATGTTACATTTAAGTTCGTCAATTGTCTTTGGCTTGCTGGCATAAACTTTGCTTTTTACAAATAATCCCAAAGAAAAAAGTTAGGTACAGTTAAATCCGGAGAACGAGGATTTTTTACGATAAGCACGCACAGTTTTTACAATTAAACGATTGTTTTCAATGTAAAACGCTACGATTTCAGCGCGTATTTTCGGTGTGTATTGACTAATGGTTACAATGGTACTGAATGACGTTTCAGAATCGTGCTCATTTGTCAAAATCGGCTGAAAAACAACAGAGTTATTCGATGTTGAAATACCGAAGGTCTAGATGGCGCACCCTGTATATATAATTTAAATATGTAATAAATATATAATAATAAACAATAATAAATAATATAGAATAATACATATAGCGATACATTTCTCTGGAAGTAAGTTATGGAAAGCTATTGCGTATGCCTAGGTGCAAAATGAAACAACTGCGTGAAATCTTGTGAATAAAAAAGTTTTTAGGAATCAGAATTGATACAAGGGGACACGGAAGAAGCTGAACAGGTCCTTTTAACATTTTTTTCCCCATGGGACAAGAAATGTTGAAGCAATTACGTATACGTCACACCTATGCACGTTTCTACATACGTCTCCATGTGTGGATTCACAGTTGGGGAACTAGCGCAATAGTGTTCGGACTCTTCATCTGATAAAATGTTACGTTATTTCACTTGAATTTATTCGGTAATTTGGAAGAAAATCTGTTTGAAAACTGATTTGCAGTTTATAAATGTTGGGACACGAATTTCTATTTTCACACATTGAGTATATTATAGGAAACAATTTCTTAAATTTAAAATGGAAAGTGAAAAAATATAAAGTATATATAGAAATTTAGCTGAAATCTCTAGTTTTAAAACATATATATATATAACGCAAATTTTAATACTGAAATTCATTGTTTTCTTTTAAGATATGGATAAGTTCTCTTCGTTCAACGAGGACTTGGCGCTCGCCCGTTTCTAGCGCATCTAGCGGCACTGTCAAGGTAATTTTCAACAAGACTTTTACTACATTACGTAAAAGTAAAGAAATTAAATTAAAATACTCAGTCTGATACAATTTAATTTGTTAAATGATTGAATCCGGAAGAGCTTATGATATTAGAATCAAATTAATTATTTGTCGCGAGCAGAGACTTCTAACGTCAGGAAGCAGTAAAGTGTGTCTTTATGAAGATGGAGTAGGCACAGAGCGTTCGATTCCATGTAGTTTCTAAATTTATATTAACCTATCTGGGTGAAATAGAAACTAGAAAGAGAGTTAAAACGGATGCTCTGCCCTCTCTATATACCAGGTCTAGAAGTAAGAAACCAGAATTTCCCTATAGATGGTGCTTGCCATCAGTTTAGGGACCGTACGACCGCTTCTGCAGCGCCATCTTCTCCCTTTAGCAGCTGAGAAAGATTTTCAGTAGACAACAACCCAAGTTCGATATACCAGTTTATTTACTACAAGCATCAACATGTCGAGTTTTGTGCCTACGAACTACGATTTGCGGACAGCACTGGTATTTTGTTATCACTTGAAGAAAACTGCTGCAGAATCGCATCGAATGCTTGTCGAAGCTTACGGTGAACATGCTCTTGGCAAAACACAGTGTTTCGAGTGGTTTAAAAAATTCAAAAGTGGTAATTTTGATGTGAGAAACGAAGATCGTGGAAAACCACCGAAAAAGTGCGTTTGGTGGGATCAGAAGGGTGTTATCTATTATGAGCTGCTAAAAGCTGGTGAAACTGTCAACACGAATCGCTACCAAAAGCAAATGATCGATTTAAATCGAGCATTACAAAAAAACGACCGGATTATCGAAGAAGGCAACACAAAATAATTTTTCTTCACGATAATGCCTCATCACACACAGCGAAACGGGTCAAGGAAACGATCAAGACGTTCAGCTGGGAAATACTGACGCATGCCGCTTATTCTCCAGACTTGGCTCCGTCGGATTACCATCTGTTCACATCACTGAGCCACGCTCTCGCTGAACAACGCTTTACTTCGTACGAAAATGTACGAGAATGGCTGGATAACTGGTTTGATTTAAAAGATGAACAGTTTTGTTGGCGTGGCATTCATCACCTTCCGGTGAGGTGGGAAAAATGTGTAAACAGCAATGGAGATTACTTTGAAGAAAATATTTTTCATCACTTTCATGCAACAGACGTGTAACTTTTGCAAAAAAATTCCGGTTTCATACTTCTAGACCTGGTATGCACCATCTTGAAAAACCAAACACTCTGAAACATATTAAAATTGTTTAGTTTTGTTACATTTGAGTTACATAAATTTTTCCTTCCATCATACAGCTTTGCAATAAGCAGATTCTCTGGATGAACAAAAAATTCATTATTTCGGATAACTTTGTCTATTGTTTCACGGAGATCATCTTCCAGATATCCTGACAAATGAATAGTTTTCCACAAGTATTTTGGGGCGTGTTTTATTGCTTCTTGATACTTTATATTAAACCACATGGGCGCGTGAACGTAAAGATGAATTTAACCCGGACTTGTAACTGTTAAGATGAAGGTTTCGTCCCTGTATAAGTTCGAAGCATTCAGTCCACTAGAGTCAAACATCTTTCATGCGATAATTTTTCAGGACTTCTTTTAGCAAGCTCTGACAAACACTATCCTGAGTTGACAGCCTGACATATATCTGACAAATAATTCTAATCTGAATTTAGATCAGTGATATTAACTATAGAATTTGAAGATTGAATTTTACGAAAAGCGACGACAGGTACCTCTTGACAGGTTGGTAAAATTTTACCAATTTGATCAGAGTATTCATTTAGACCAGGAGTTACACCGTCTAGTGGATAGAAGAGGTGCTAAAGAGGCAGCTCATTGCGATGTAATTGACTGATGACCCAGTGGAGCGGTTTTTTCAGTACCAACTCTAATCTTCATGTAATTCCAGAATGGTTCTCAGTATTCGTGGGAAATCCATCGCATCTAACAAAATACAAATTTTTGAGATTAATCTTCCACTCAAAAAATAACGCTAACACACATGTCATTAAAAACATTTTCAGCAGCTATAGAAAATGATGTAAAGTGTTGAAAATATTTTCTCCAGCTTCTCGAATAAGACTTATGTGCTCTTATCGTAGAGTTCAAATCCTTTTGGCCACCAGAGTAAAAGGCTTGCAGTTTTGATACCGATGAGAATCACTACCTCTGTTGTTTCTTGCAATACTTTTTACATTCTCGGTCGACTTTATTCTTGTCAAAAATTAACTCTTTTACTCCAAGAACGCATTTATTGTTAACATGTAAATTGAATAATGTTAATGCTGCAGCACATCTGCTGCCAATCTTATACCAGTTGCAAACTGTCACTAGGACACTTCATTCTTGTTTTCCGTGACTGCAATTTATCAGAATCCCAATCAATTTTATCATCCGCTTCATCATCTTCACTCATGTCAACCATTTAATCTTTATCTAGTTCATTATCACACACCTCTAGACCAGATGTTTCTTCAGAGATGTAATCGTGCGCTTTCGTACACTATAAGAATTTTCTGATGTACATGTATATTGTCTAAATTTAACTCATCTATCGAAATCGGCACCAATTTAAGTGGACGCTTCACTTTTTCCTTTTGAACTCTTACTACTTTTTATAGGTGGAGATGCGATTTTTCTTCTTTTTAATATATACTGATCCAAAAGAAAAATCATTACAGAGATTAAGGAATTTTGCGTCACAAGTACAGGATTCATTTCAGGCTTACAAACAAATTCATCAAGGAGTCTATTATTTAAAAAAAAAATTTACATGGCTTATAAAGGTTGGTTTTTCGTTATCATCATTATACGATTTTTGAAATTTAGATATATGGGTCAGAATTTCTCAAACGGATTACCCGAATTCGATGAAAATTCAAGTCTACTTCAAAATTATTTTTTACGATAGTGTTTACCATTCCCGATATAAATCTAAAGTGATTTCGTTGAAAAAAAAATTTTGTTTATAATATTAACAATTAAAGATTTTTGTCACTTTTTTTTGTAAAATTAATTCTGGCTGATCTAATTATCCGATTTTTATGTTTTTTGTGGCAATGGAATCGTCATTTAACATAGATTGACTATGATTTTTTCCGATTTGAAAACTTGAAATTTTATGTGAAATTTTAATAATTGTTTATAACAAATTGATAAACAAATGTCTTCTTCATCGGATTTCGACTGGAAAAAAACCACATGTACTTCATTCTATTATCTTTCATATTCCGTTGAGAAAAAGAATCGCCCGCATTTTGGAACGATCCAATGCGGTCGAAAACATTGTCGCGCGAGGTGCCAAAACTGTGCCGTTCGCTCGCGCGCATTTATTCT
Organism: Diplolepis rosae; assembly: GCA_030998225.1. NCBI lineage: Eukaryota > Metazoa > Arthropoda > Insecta > Hymenoptera > Diplolepididae > Diplolepis > Diplolepis rosae. The sequence continues at coordinate 1,334,678 of JAPYXD010000171.1, forward strand.
TCACCGCGAAAATGCTTCGTGCTATGTAAAAACGATTTCTTGGGTGACTAAATAAACGTAACAAAATACTTAGTTGGAACATTTAATGATGAATAACTAGAAGAAGAATGATATATAGTACAACATACTGAATTAAATGATTGATTTTACACATAATTTTGGTTAATGTAAGTGTTTGGAATATTTTACAAATAATGTGTTGATTCTTCGGCTGATCGAAAACTAACAAATTAACAGATCATATTATTAAGCCTCCAAGTGATAAATACTATTTTATAATATTATAAATATAATAATAATACTATTTTGCACAAAACGTGCTTTGGTTCTGTGGCTGTCTTGAATGAATGAAATTTACGCGTATTCTTAATTAAAACTGCTTTTGAAAACGGGATTTTAAAAATTCTTGTTCACTTTCGCACTTAGCAGTGGTGGAAAGGCGAAAGAAAAAATTTTCAAAACGACCTACAGCCCACTCGAATAAACCTTTTGGCGTTGTAATTTGCGAATGCTCTGTTCTTTGTAAACTTCCGCGATGAGCCAATCTTTTCACGGTCCCCCCAATCCCATCGCAGGCTCCTTTCCCATGTGCTGTAGCGAAAAAATTCCAGTGCACTTTGATACCAGTTTCTTTTTGTAAATAAATCATATTGATTAGTTTAGACTTATTTTTATACTGAGCTCCTCCGCCGTCTGAGAAAAAAATTAATTTTTTGATGTTCTCTGTTCCATGTATACTCTTTGAGTGATGAATCACTTTCTTATTATATAAATTTACAGCCACAGAATCATGTTTGTTACATTCTGATATTACAACAAAATTGTGAAATTTATGTTGTTTGCAATAAACAACATAAGGGTGTAGTGTAAGTTACTTCTGACACCAATGGTTTGCTTGCACAGAGTCTTGAATAACGAATGAAGAATTTTCGGCAAAATCTAGACAAACAACGAATTCTCCCTCTTAAATGTTTTTTTTCGTTTCGTCTAAACATTCTATTTGTGATTCTGCAATGTAGTTATGTTCTAAAAGTAGCGGCAATTCTTTTTTCATAATTTCAAGAAAATCTTGAGTTGATTCAGTGCAAATAGAAAGATCACCTCTGTAAAAAAAAAAAGAAATTCCATTCTTGCAATGACAGAATGATATAGAGAAAAAAATTGAAAGGTACGCCAAATAGAATACAACAATAAACCATAGCAACAATAAAAAACAATTTTCAAAATAATAAAATGGTACATAACATTAACGGAAAAAACTAATATTTAAAAATACATTGTTTTAGAAAAAGTAACGAAAAAAAGTACGAAACAATTCAATAAAGAAAAACATGCTGTTAAAAAAATTCCATATTATTTTATCAACAGATACATAAGATAACGTGCAAATAACAGATGAGAAATAGGAAATTCTGAAAAATATTTCATGCCAAAAATTTTTGGACAAATTACAAATTTGTTACCTGCCTGTCTTTGTCCATGATTTGAAGGTAATTTCTTCGATTCCATTACTATCAAAAAGATCAGATAATTCGTTCACAATTGGTCCTACACCGGAACATTGATCGCAATCCAACAGGAAGCATGCTGTTGTTGAATTCTCACAAACCATGAGTTTGAGAATATTACAAACTTCATATTTCTTTTCCATGCCTTTTTTTTTGCAAAATTCCATTTAATCCAATTAACTTGAGCCTCATACTTTGATGAATGTGACATACACAGACATTGTGCGTTCCTAAAGGCAAAGTTGTAAGAATTTTGTAATTATCTTGCTTCAACGTTACTTTCGAAAGAGCGACCTTCATTTAATTAATCAAAGTTTGATGGGCAATATCGTCTTTCTCTTCGATTGTGCTTTTGGTGTCTGTTGACAACTTCGATTGTTTGCCTCTGTCATTTTTTTCAGAAAAATCGTCCGATTTTCTTTTTAATGGGTCATTCACGTATTCACCTTGATATGATGCATCCTTTTTACATTCTCATCATGGATGAGAAGGTATTGGTTTTATGCGAAAAATGACTTTCGAAATTTCCATCAAATCTTTACGTTTTGAGACCCCCTGAGTCAGAAAAAATGGTTTTTACGAAAGTGTCTGTCTTGTCTGTCTGTCTGTCTGTAGGTCGTGTGCGGCATAACTCTCGATAGAATTATCAGATTGAATTGAGCTTCGGTACACTTTATCGGAGCCGAAAAAGTAAGGTCAAGTTCGTTAACCAGCCACATCCAATCAAAATTGAGGGATGGAGCACTACTTTTGTGTGTTTGAAAATAATTTTTTGAAAAAATCAAAAATTCCAATCCTGATTTTTGATAGTGCTCATAAATCTCTACAAATTATCCTAATAACATTTTTTGATTAAATCAAAATTAGAAATTTTACAGCATATTCAAATTCAAAAAAAGTCAATATCAAAATTCCATTTTCCAGTTAAATTATAGGAGATACGAAAAAACGTTATTACACAATATTATTGAATACATAAAGACCTACAAATTTGAATTATAACATTTTTTCATAAGATGCATATTTTTCTTTTTAATTAAAAAAAAAACTATTGAAAATCCAAAATTCAATTTTTTAACAATAATATTGGAAATACCAAAAAAACGTAAGCATACAAAGCTGTTCGTTTCAAAAAGATCTACAAAGCGCGAGTGTCATGATGAGAATGTGTTCCTTAAGGCCGATAGAGCCTTAAGTAAATTGAATTTCCTGTTTCACTTAAATTCAAAAAGAAATTCAGTGACTTTGAGAAAATGTGTAATTCACATCATCTGCAATGTTATTATAAAATTGGTTTGAGCTTCAGTATCAAAATATAAGAAATAAACTTAAATGTATGCGAAGAGCACAAGTTTCTTTTTATTTAGAGTTACAGCACGAGCCCCTCCTAGGAGCTGTAGGACCTTGTCGTTGGTGGAGGGGTTTAGCGCGCGGCCCGGGGCCGCGGCGGTCCCGAATCCTGTCGGTTCGGGTGTATGATCCCTATAAACGGGCTCTCCTGAATGAATGTAGGACCCCCACAAATGGGAGTCCGGGAGTGAATGAAGGACCCCTATAAACGGGCTCTCCTAGTGTGGATGGATAGGGTCGGGGGCCGTCCCGGTCCCTGGCTCGCGCTGCGACCAAAAAGCGGCTCCCCCTAAGCCAGGGTGTGCGCAACCGTGCCCATTGGCTCTCTTGACACCCGGGGGTAAGACAGGGTTCCTTGCACGGTGCCTCGTGAACACCGGGCGACCTTCCCGAGTACTTAGCCTTAACCCTGCAAGCGGGGCTCTGCAGGGTCGGACCTTATGATTCCCTAGCTTCTCGTGGGATTAAAATGGAACCTCATAATAATAATAAAATTTTAAATAGCAAGGTGGAGGAGGCGGGAGCTGGGGTGGATGCGGAGCTGGGCTTGCAAAGGTCTAGCACAAATCCACCCCTGCAAACCGCCCCTGAGGAATCGCAGATGCTGATGGTGGCTGCTGGTCCTGGCTCTTCGGGGTCGGGTACTAATGTGGTCCCTCAGCAGATTGCGATGGAAGAGGATGCAAACCAGCAGGTAACTGCTGGGACATCCTCTGATAGGAAGAGACTGACCGGGTCTCAGAAGAGGAAGCTGCGGCGGCAGGCCCTTCGTGCTAACGAAGCGGCTTGTAGCTCCGCAGCTCTCCAGTCTCCTGTGGCGAGTACAGTGGCCCCCAAGAGACGAAAGGACTCGAAGGACACTCCCCCGCAAGGAATGAGGAGTCCGAAGAGGCCCAAGCCGGCGCGCCTGCCGATGACGAATACAGAGTCGGCAGGCGTGGGGCTTTCGGCTGCTCAGAGGACCAACCCTCTGACGGTGATAGTGGCGGACACCGGTTACCCGGAGTCAGTCCTGTCACCAGAGCAGTTCGAACTCTTCAGGGAGGCCACGTTGCAGGCCCTGGACAAAGAACCGGCCAGCAACTGGCAGAGATTTGAGACCTCCTTTTGCAGGGGAGGTGTATTCATTTTCGTGGCGTCAAACCCAGAGGCCAAAGCATGGCTAACCAAAACGGTGGCCGAGCTAAGGCCCTGGGAAGGCGCCAACCTGAAAGTAGGCGGGGTGGAGATACTCCAAAGGATGCTCAAGGCGACGGCCTGGATCCCCGGGAAGCCAGAGGACCCAGCTGTCGTCCTGCGGCGTCTGGAGGGGTTCAACCCCTCGCTGAAAACATCATCCTGGCGCATCGTCAGGCATGAGAGACCTCAGGAGGCTAGCGCGACGGGAGGATTAAAACACCTCCTAATCGTTCAGGTCCCTGAGTCTCAGGCGAGAGCCCTAGCAGGCCTCAACGACAGGCCCTTCTACCATCTTGGCCAGATTGCCTTTAGGGTAAGTGGCCGGGAGCAGGAAGGGCCTGCCATGGAAACGGAGAGGCCGGAACAGCCCTAAATGGCTGCATCCGGCTTAACTATTATCCAGATTAACTTGCATCACAGCAAAAATGCCTCTGCTGTTCTACAGAAAAACATAGTTGTGATGCACACAGGCATCTCACTTATCCAAGAACCGTGGATAAATAGGGATGTCATCAGGGGATTAGGGGGGGGCTGGCATTCCTTGTTACAGGTACCCCGAGGCACCCAACCCGAGGACATGCATTCTGGCGAAGAACATCAACATCGTCCCACTACTGGATCTTTGCTCCAGAGACCTCATGGTGGCTTCAGTCGACCTAATAGGAATTGGTAAGCTCGTCATTGGATCGGCATACTTTCCACATGACAGTGTGACCCATCCACCGGAGGAAGTCCGCTCATTAGTGGACTACTGTAAGGTAAGAGGCCTGTCCCTGCTCTTGGGGTGCGATGCAAACTCTCACCATAAGCTGTGGGGTAGCACGGACACCAACAGAAGGGGTGAGGACCTAGTGGACTATATAATCACTACTGACTTGGATATTCTAAATACAAGTACTGTACCGACCTTTTGGAACACTGTGAGAGAAGAGGTAATCGACATTACCCTCTGCACCGGGAGCTTTAGGGATAAAGTAAAGAAATGGAGGGTTTCAGACGAACCCTCTCTATCTGACCACATGCAGATACTGTACGAACTGGAATCACACGCACCCTCTGGCCCCACATGGGTCAGAAACCCGAGGAAAACAAACTGGGAGCGTTATTCCACAGGCCTACAAGCTGCACTCCATGGGAAAACCATGGAAATCAAAGACGTAGATGCCCTTGAGAGGGCGGCTGACCAATTCTCGTCGGCCATCATCACTACGTACGAACTCAACTGCTTACCTTCGGAAATCAAGAAGGCGCGGGAGACCCACTGGTGGAATGGGAAGCTTGAAAAGCTTCGCAAAGAAACTAGAGAAAGGTTCAGACGGGCCAAGAAAGGCAATACGGAAGAACTATGGAACTTATCCAATGCAACTAGGGATGTATGTAGGAAAGAAATCAGGGAGGCCAAGAATAAGAGCTGGACCTTCTTCTGTTCGGACATAGAAAAGGGCGCAGAGGCGGCCAGGCTGAACAGGTTACTGGCCCGCAACCCAGGAGCTATGTTGAGCACCCTAAAACTACCAGACGGGACGTACTCAGGTCTGGTGGAGCAGAGTCAAGCAGAAGAAAGCCATGGCCAGGTTGGAAATACTTCGAGGGCTGATCCTTAGAGGCATCACTGACGCCTCGAAGTCCTCACCCACAACAGCGTTGGGAGCACTAATGGGGCTAGAGCCTCTGCACCTAACCATCACAGCCGAGGCTAGAAAGGCGGCCTGGAGAATTGGTGTAAACCCTAACACAGTGATTTCGAAAAAACTAAAAACCACTGTCAACATCGCAAAGAGACCGATCATGAAAATGGTAAGAGGCAGGACGTCTCCACGGTACCTCTTTGACAAAAAGTACAAGGTAAGCTTGGCAACTATGGAAGATTGGAGGGTGGGTCGCGCACACCTCCCAGGGGACGGAGACAACTGGTTTACAGACGGCTCCAAAAACAGGGAGGGTGCGGGGGCTGGTGTCTATGGGAAGAACAGCGACACATGCCTCATGGTCCCGCTGGGACCCCACTCCACAGTTCTTCAAACCGAGATTGCGGCCATACTCCAATGCGCACACGCAGCACAGAATCATGGTCGCAACAGAAACATCCGCATCTGCTCAGATAGTAGAGCGGCCATCACGACACTAGATAAGTCAGTGACTACCTCGACGCTGGCCTGGGAATGCTATGAAGCATTGAACAAACTAGCGGAAGACAACCGAGTCACAGTCCTCTGGATTCCTGGACACAGGGTTATCAAGGGCAACGAGACAGTGGATAGACTAGCCAAGCTAGCGACGAAAAAACAAAACCCATCTGGTCTAGAACCAGTAATAGATATTTCGAATAGGTCGGCCACAGAAGACATTAAAAAGTGGCTGGCCGAGAAACACCAGGAAGAGTGGTACAAGGCAACGGCATGCAAACAAGCCAAAGCCCTCATGGGGGAATATCTAAACCCCAAACGAGCTGCAGATCTGCGCAGACTTAGTAGAACCGAGGTAAAGACCATAAAAGAAGTGCTTATTGATCACGGCAACCTCGCCTACCATAGACATAATATAGGGCTTGCTAAAAGTCCACTTTGTTGACTATGTGGGGAAGACAATGAAACTTCCACACATATACTCTGCCATTGTCCAGCAATTGGGGACAAACGACAGTCTCTCGCGGGCTGCGTCTCCATAGACGTAGCCGTGATTCAGACCAAAAACGTGGCCCAGGTCCTTGCCCTTTGGTACGGGCTGTGGGGTCGCGCATGAGGTTTTTAGTTGGTGATGCAACGGGATTACCCAAGCATCGGGGGCCCTTCGGGGTCCCAGCCATATTTATAATAATAATAATAATAATAATAATAATAATAATAATACAGCACGAGATCGGTCGAGGCACTGTTTTTTGAATAATGACAAATATAGCATAAGCCACTTTGCCAAAAAAACACTCGAAATTCTAGAATACCACTACAAAAAGAACGCGTTAATTTTTTATAGAGGTCTGTGCTCAGTTCCGATTGTGAAAAGACTGATCTACAAAAGCAAAAATAATAATGATGTGGAAAAAAACAACTGACGATCGCTAGCAGCTAACGTGTTCAAAGGCGTCGAACGCTCCGTGTCAAAGCGCGCTCCGAACGTTCGATCATATTTAAATTGGCATTACATTAATCAACAATAAAAATGAGAAAAAAATCTTTTTGCAAAATTAATCTGGATTTTAGTTCACATTGTCAATGCCTATCGAAAAAATACCATAACGAGTAGAAGTAATTTTTGACCATATTTGAGTGATCTGTTTAAAGAGTATATCATCCTTGAAAATACTACCTATTCTGTGCTAAATTTAAATAAATTGATGTCAAGATTGTATACTACTTATATACGTTTCAAATATCTATTATTTAATCACCCAAGAAATCCTTTTTACATAGCAGGAAGCATTTGCGCGGTGAAGAATAAATGCGCGCGAGCGAACGGCACAGTTTTGGCACCTCGCGCGACAATGTTTTCGACCGCATTAGATCGTTCCAAAATGCGGGCGATTTTTTTTCTCAACGGAATATGAAAGATAATAGAATGAAGTACATGTGGATTTTTTCCAGTCGAAAATTTCAAGTTTTCAGATCGGAAAAAATCATAGTCAATCTATGTTAAATGACGATTGCATTGACACAAAAAACATAAAAATCGGATAATTAGAACAGCCAGAATTAATTTTACAAAAAAAAAGTGGCAAAAATCTTTAATTGTTAATATTATAAACAAAAAAAATTTTTGAACGAAATCACTTAAGATTTATGTCAGGAATGGTAAACACTATCGTAAAATTCATTTTGAAGTAGATTTGGATTTTCATCCAATTCGGGTGATCCGTTTGAGTAATTCCGACCCATATTGAATTTTGACTATCTAAAATCATTTTTGAGATTCTTTGATCGTTAACAATAGGGACAGAATATTCATTCCTCGATAACATTTTATAATACCTACATGAGTAGACAATTTTATATCACATAAATTACAGTATTCGCCAATTATCTCTACCTCAAACATTTTTGAAAATTTGAAAACAATTTTCGTAAGTAAACCATTATTCAATGTTAAATTTAAATTTATTTTATTACACAAAATTATATCCCGATATGAATAAGGTCAAACTCGTGTTTTTAGCCAAATAAACATTTGACAAGCTATGATATTTTGGAGGTACCATTTCCATTTTCAGATTTTCTTTTGTTATACAACAATACATATAATTTCAAATTAATTAATTGAGTTTGAAATTGTTGTCACTGTCTACATTATCGGAGGTTCACTAGTCGCGTATCAGATAAAATACGTTGTTGACGGGTATCCTCGTACACAATTTCAAACTCTTATATCGCAAATAAATGCAAATGAATTCAAATATTAACGAATTAGAAATTTTTGTGTGGAAAAGAAGACTTTTTTCGACTGCGCTGGGATTCGTGCCCAGGTCTTTCGATTACCGGTCGACTGCTCTTACCACTGCGCTACAAAATAACTTATTAATTATACTGCATTTTATAAAAATAATATTATTATTGTAAATAGCTTTTTCGTTATTATCAATAATTTTTAACGATTATTATTTATTAATGATTATATTCGTTTCTACACTACTGTGAGGTAGAATTTTCCGTGTACAGTAAATTTACTCCACGATTTTATATTCGATAATAAATAATAATTAATATTAATAATAACATTGATAATAACAATTACTGAAATAATATTATTATTAAAGAACGCAGTACAGTTAATCAATAATAGATAAGAAGTAGAATTGAAGAGCCGGTTTAGAATAGCTTGCTGAGTGCGTGAAATATGTATAAGTATTGTTCAAACGGTCGTTCGGCATTTCTGGTTTGGGGGTCAGACCATGTTTTTTATATGTTTTTGGGGTCACTAAAATCGAATCCGGAGTCCATTTTACCCCATCACGTCAGGTTTTTGACACAACCTTAAAAAGTCTTCATAGCCACACAAAAATAAAAAACAATTGTAGCCTGTGGGTTAGGCCATTTTTACTATATATTTTTGGGGTCGCTGAAACCAAATCGGAAGTCCAATTCACCCCATTATGTCAGGTTTTTGACATTAAATTTAAAAAACTTATAATTCAAGCACAATTAGCCCGTCATGTTACGAGCGGGCAATTTTGATTTTAACCAAAATTTTCAAAAGCAACTATCCCAATCAAAGACCTGAAAAGAGGTGTTATGAGAAAATAAATGAGAAGTAATTGCCTTAGTTTGTTCGCCGGAGAAACCAAACAGCCAAAGTAATTCGCATCACTTTGTTTATTTTATTTATTGCGGGGATTCGTTCTCTGAGCTCCATTTCTTGGGGAAATACCTTTCGCTGCCTAGCCTTGAATTCCTGAAAGCGTTAAGGTTTTCAAATAACTTCTAACTCCAATTTACCGTGAAATGACACAAACTTATTCACCAGAGTACTGGTGGTTTTATTCAGACAATGGAAATTCTTAAAAATTATAATGCGTCACAAATAACATAATTTTGTCATTATTAAAATTTACCAAAACTGTTACGACCTTAATACTACCGCCTGACCTTCGAGCAAGAAGAGTCGACGGGCAAAAATTCTGTTCGTTTCACTACGAAAAATAATCATCGGTCAGCTGTAAGCTCAGTTTAGAGAGACAGAGAGAGCAAACAGGGACGGAGCGAGGGAACATTCAACTGTCCCTTTTTCCACACGACCCGCTGGACATCTTGTCCGCCCGAGGAATCGAAGAGGAATGCTGGCGAGGATCGGTAAAAATTAGCGTCGTGGGTGTATACATGGAAGGAACTTTTGCGAATTTGTAACTTAACTCCTGCTGACTACTCTGAGAACGAAGGCAGGATATGGCACGACCTTAAAATGCTGATGCTGATAAATCGCTAGCTAAACAGTTTTGCAGGACACGTGCACTAATGTCAAATCAAAGTCAATTGTTTAATTCACGTTATTGGAATTATTGTTTCAATAATTATTATTATTATACAGTTAATTATTATTATAATAAGTATTATCAATTAATTAATTATTATTATAATAATTATTATCATGTAATAATTCATTATTATAACGATTAGAAAAACTGCAAATGTTGCTAAAATGATATAATCGCGCGTTGGCCACGGGAGTATTTTACCTTTGATTTGATTGCTCCCGTCTCGGAGAGTTTACCATAACAGTTACACCTGATATATTGAACCATAACCTAAAATTTCAATAACCACATAACCTTAAAAATTATAAATGCCCAATAACAAATGATAGGTAGACAGAATTTCAGTCATTCTCTTTTTTTGAACCATAACGGTTTTTTTTTTATCGAATCATCTGTGCAATGGCTTCCGTTTGCGCTTCCCATCATATTTCTCTGTGTATTTCTTCAGCCTCCACCAGAAATCAGCCATCATAGTTTCGTCCCATCTTTCTTTGTAACGAGTTTCCATTATCTTAATATCTTGGTAGAACAATTCGCCTTGCTCTTTGCTTAAGTCTCCAACATTGTCGGGAAATTTAAGAAGGTGCGAGTGCAGTAAATGTAATTTCAAATTTATAAGACATCCAAGCGTTCGAAAGTCTAATCTTTTTTGCGACGATTTGTTTCTATTAAGAACTCTTCGTATTTCCCAAAAAGTTCTGGTCCACTGCCTCAAAACTAAGTCAGGCTTTTTTTCCAATCGATTCATCGTACTAACAGAGGCTAGTACCTTCTAAACATATTTCTGCCATGTGGTCCATCGAACACTCCTTTCAATTTAACCTCAGATAGTTTGGGGAATTTTTTTACGAGGTATTGGAAACATTGTCCAGTTTTATCAAGAGCTTTTACAAACTGTTTCATTAGTCCGGGTTATATGTGGAGAGGAGAAATCAGAATTTTCAATGGATTTACTCAAAACTCATGAATGATGTTGAATATTCACAAATCTGCCATTGATGAGTATCGTAGTTAACTTTTTGCAAAAATTTCAAACTAAACTAATTAATTTGAAATCATTTACAGCCGCAAGGCAGAGCCACTAGGCGATATAACGAGATCTTCCTTTGGAGAAGGAGATGTCAGACGTCTGTGTAGCTCAGTGATAGAGCAGTCGACCGGCAATCGAAAGACCTGGGCTCGAATCCGAGCGCAGTCAAAAGCGTCTTTTTTCCTCAGACATGTTCAAATTCTTTAATATTTGAATAAATATAATAATAAATTCTTGAATAAGTAGCGCAACACTATACTTCTATCGCTTTGCGAATTTTCCTTATATTCACATTTAACTTTGTTACGCGAACTGAAGATATTTTTATATGCTTTTAGGAGAATAAGCGTGGTGCCTACCAGCAAATGTTCATCCTTATTTGGAAATGAAAAAATAAAATATTTTTTGCAAATACGGACCAAAAAGTGCTTCGAGCCTCTATAAACCGGTGTTCAGGATAGCCATTTACGACCGGCGTTTTCATATTGTATCTGTTTTCGTTCCTTAGGTCCTACTTTTGTTCATTAAATCCTCTGAACAGCTGTGACAATATGGATTACACTTTTCCAATGTGCGTCGTTGACAAGCAGCCTACGTTTTTGACATGGTCACTATTATGATACTAGTACGAAGGTAGTCCCAGAAGTACCCGACCTAACAAAGATAACCCCAAAAATTTGGAAGAAAACACCTTTATTTCTCAACGTAGTCTCCTTTTAGCTTGATACATTTCCTTAGCGATGTTCAATAGCTTCGATATTCTGTTTATAGTGAAAACCGTCGAGTTTCTCAGAATAACCATTAACTCTAGACTCCACTTCTTCATTGTTGGCAAATCTTTGACTACCGAGCCATTTATTCAAGTTTTGAAAGAGAAAATAATGGGGGGGAATAAATTTGGCAAATAGGGAGGATGAGGAAGCAATTTAAACTTTAACTCATTGATTTTGGCCATCGCAATAACGGATGTGTGAACTGGTGCATTTTCTTGATAAAACAACACTTCCTTTTTCACCGAATACGACCATTTTTCCTTGATTTCATCACTAAAGCGCTGTAATAAGTTGGCATAATACTCACTATTGATTTTTTTTCCTTTTTGAAGATAATTAATGTAAATTATTCCACGTGTATTCCAAAAAACTGTTGCCACGACCATGGCAGCAGATGGAATTGTCTTCGGTGTCAGTGATGGGCCCATGTTCCATCTATGGTTATTAATCGACGCAAAATATCGGATTTATTGCTATGAAACATCGTCAAACACTTGATTGAGAAATTTTCACGACGGTGTTTTTGTTTCATTTTAAGCAAACGTGGCACCCATCTTGCGCACAGCTTTCTCATGTCCATATCTTCAGTCATTATACAATGTGGAAAAGTTTTTGAAATGCCTACCATGTCGGCTCGCTCACGCAATTTTAGTCGGCGATCATCCAATGCCAATTTGATGATTTTCTTCACCATTTCTGTCGTGATCAACTAATTTGGTCAACCACTACGATGTTCGTCTTGGCAGTTCGTACTACCTCGTTTAAACTCTGTCACCCAATACTTTATTGTTGTAAACGAAGGAGCATTCTCCCGCAGAGTAGAATCTAGCTCGGCTTTAATATTGGTTAGACTGAGACCTTTCAAATGAAAGTATTGTAACACATCACGATGAACAACTATTTCCATGTTCACAAATTCACTGAGAGCGTTAACTATTGATAGCTGTCAAACTAATACTAAACAACGTAGCGTATTCAAACTTCTATCATAAGCTTTATAAGGTTGGTGCTTTCGACCATAGTAATTTATTTCAAGCAACAACCGTCATTTATACGTTAGGTCGGGTACTTCTGGCACTACCCGCGTACTTAAGTCGATTAATATAACATGTTCGTAGTGCACCGAGTCGAAAATGGACACCCTCAATGCCGCTCTGCAAATGCTCAAATACTTATATAACTATATTATATATAAATATATACTTTATTTTATATACTTTATATATTATACTTTTATAAGAACGTATTTTGCAAAATATATCGTGTGTGCTACAGAGCTCGGCCTAGCATCCATATAATAGCAATCGTCTAGGCCGGGCCTGCGCAGTAAGGGGATTTTTCCTTACAGGCCAGATGTGACATTTTTACCACCATTGCACCCTACTCAGGTTGAAAGAACTCGAGTGGTAGTGTTTTCGCGTGATCTCTCGTCTTCCCTAAACTCTTTCATCAAATCTCAGTGCCGTGGAACTAATTTGAGAAGGCACTTTAGGGTTACTAATTTAAAATTACTTTCTTGTACCAAGCTATCTAGAAACATTAGATTTATGTTTTTTCAATTAGTTATAAATTATGATGCAAATGTATGTTTATTCTTAAAATCAGAGAATACTGATGTTAAATGAAGTAAGAAATCTACTTGTTATTTGTCAAAGAAAATGTTTACTATTCCTCAAATACATCGAAATTTCCAAACAGAAATCTGCCATTACTATTACAAATTAGTAAGAAATAATTTTGATTTAAAAATAGAAATGGTAATATGCTTGCTCAGATTCATATTAATGGCACTGGGGGAGTGAAGAGATGCTGAGAACAGTTTACGCTAGTCCAGCTCTTTGAATCTTAGCAGAGAGCAGTTATGGTGTAAATGACCGATCTGGCATTTTGAGGAGATTCGAGGAAAATTCCTGAAATCCTCCCTTGCTGCCCAGGCCTGGTATAGGCAACAAAGCAGTAGATAGTAGGCTTACATTGTAGACAATGTAAGAAACAAAATTTTGATAATTTTTTATATTTTTGACATCCTGAAAAACATACTAATTTGTCCTCTTGCCACCGTCTAAAAAAAGTTGTGCCGAAAAATATTTTTTCAATAATATTTTCTTTCTGGTGCGTCTCAGAAAAATTATATAGGATCAAATCTTCAAGTTTTGCCAAGAATTTTTTTTCAAAAATAACAGTTTTAAGAGCCTAGACGGCTCAGGTGGTAGCACTTTAGGCTTCTAAGCAAAATGCCTTGAGTTTGATCCCTGCGACGGTGTCAATGAAAATTTTTCTACGGACTTTGATCGAGACTTTGGTGAGGATTTCTATGTCGAGAGGCACAACGTCGGGGGTCAATTGACAAATTTGATAAGACTCAAAAGAAGTTAATGGTCTCCTTGCAAAAGGGCGTTATATCGAGATTCCATAACGTTTTGAGGCAACTAGTCGTAATCGAATATAAAACAATAAGTGGGTAACACAGACAGTACCAGATTCAGACACAGTGAAATTTTTCTAGGAGTAGGAGGTGGAGGGGCAACTTGGACATTCACGAGAGGGGGAAGATGTGTGAGTTATGGTGACGTCTCGAAAAACAAGGAGCGGTACATTGGGCGCAAGCTTACATGCGAAAGTTAGGGGATAACGAATTAAATTAATGTCAGATAACAATCTCTTATCAAGCATTGTTAAAATTCAATTTATTGAGGGTTAAAGCATTGGCCCAAACCGTAAATAACATTCTTAAATTATCGAAAATGAACGTTCTCCTTCTGTAATTAAAAATATTAAACTTATGATATGATTATATATACGATATATATTTTGATACAAAGCATTTCCTAAAGTCGATTGAGCGGGAACGTTTTTACCTGATCAGTCATTTCTAAGTGAGAGACTAGTGCATTGAAATATTTTGTATCATTCCAACAAAAGAAATAATCTACTACATATAACGAGCATATTTCGACAAGTGTTTTATATTTTTCCACACAGAGCTTCCTCCATATCCACAGCAGTGTCTCGCTTGTGGCTGCATCCAGGGCATCTCCACATGGTAGCGGCTGTCAACGGAGCAATTATGTTATCTGGCTGAGTCCCTGAATTACGGCGTTGATACCGTCATTGCAGGCACATGTGGAAAACGTTTTACGAAACAGGGATTTGGATACCCAGAATCGGTGGCTGGTCAGGGTGAGAAAGCGGGCCTGCAGGCGTCCTGATAGTGCGACCGCAGCTCTACATTGGTTGGTAACTTGGCTAATGTAGAGTTGAACACAACAAGAAATAAGGGTGAAATCGTCTCGCAATCATATAACTGTGATTCAGATTATATCGTCTTTTGTTATATTTTCTCCAAATTCAAAATAAGCTTTTTGCGGAAAAACATCGATGACATTCGTGAAACTTTCAAGGAAATTTTTGGTTTGGAAATTGATAAACTGGGGATGAACAAGTGGATTCCTGACATCATCTGTAATTGTATATCAAGTACTCTATTCCAACGATTTGGAAACGTCCTCATTGTAAATTAGATTGTTTCTTTTGTTGCAATGAAAATTAAGGATTTCAACGTTAAAAATAAAAACAAAATTGTTTAAATCAGTGTTGAATCAGTATGTAACGAACTGTACGTGCACACAACGCTACCGCACCCCTAACGCGGCATTCGGAGGGTTACTCCCACCACCGCTACTCACGTAAGTACCCCCACCGACCGCCGAGCCGCGCGCGCAGCTACCCCCACCCGTCGCGAACGATATATAAAGAGGGTCGGAACACCGAGACGGGGCAGTTCGGCTGGAGCAACGATCCGGGTCACACCGGAGCGGCGCTCTAGACGGACGGCATGGAGATGCCTCTCCTGATGGGTTCCCCCATAGGAAGGTATCTCCGACCCCGACCGCGACACACCTGGTGAAGCCGGACCGAGCGTCGATCGATGGGTTCCCCCATGGTCGACTCTCGGTGGGAGCGGACACCCAGCGTCAGGTTCCCCTGACTGGATGTTGCTCCAGGCGAAGCCAGGTGGTGACCGAAATACACAGGACACCCAGGCCACCCCGACACCTGTCCTCCTGGTCCGGCCACAACGAGAGTCGATCGATGGGTTTCCCATGGTCGACTCTCGGTGAGAGCTGGCACCCAGCGTCAGGTTCCCCTGTCTGGGTGCTGTTCAGGCTGGCCAGGTCGACACCAAGGCTACCCCGACACCGGTCCTCCTGGTCCGGCCACATCGAGCGTCGATCGATGGGTTCCCCCATGGTCGACTCTCGGCGAGAGCCGGCACCCAGCGTCAGGTTCCCCTGACTGGGTGATGCTCAGGCTGGCCAGGTTGACACCCACCGTTCACCCGGAGATGCCGCGTCGAACACCGACCGATGGGTACCCCCATGGCCGGTTTTCGACATAATGGGGTGAATTGGACTTACGATTCTCTTTCAGCGGCCTAACCCTCGGGGTTTGAACAATAATTATACACTTTTCGCGCGGTTAGGCAGTTTTTCGAACCGGCTCTTCAATTCTACTTCTTGTCGATTATTTATTAACTGTACTGCGTTCTTTAATAATAATATTATTTCAGTAAATGTTATTATTAATGTTATTATTAATATTAATTATTATTTACTATCAATTATAAAATCATAGAGTGAATTCACTGTACACGGGAAATTCTACCTCACAGTAGTTTCTTCTTTTTTTTTTCTTTGGTACAGGACTCTCCTAGGACGGGTTCAGGCATACCTGTTAATACCGAAAAAAACCCCTCTCTCGAACGAATACACCCGAGGAAACGCCTTTCGGCTTTAAACTTCCGGGCAGTTGGTTCCAGCTTAAAGTCGCGTACGACTCTTCCGTCATCCGTTCTCCCGGGACTCCCATCCGCGGACACACGCCCATTAATCGCCCCGATGCGATTTCTACTGGCCCTCGTTGTTGCCGCGTTCTGCACGCCCATCAAACTCCCTCGTCTTCATCACCAGGGTGACGAATGACTCGACAAGCAGCCATATCTTATCAGACTGGACCATGAGAAAGACCAACGTGTCAGGAGTGAGTTGTGCGCCCACAGCCCGACCGACAGCCTCCCTTTCCGCGCCCCACCTGGCACAGCAAAGAGTGTGTGCTCTGCATTGTCCATAAGGGATCCGCAGTAGCGACACGACTCATTGTATGCTGAGACAATTCTCAGCACCATCCTTCTCTGTGCCGAGAACAGCTTCTAATGGATAGCATGGTTGTTAAGGGCACTTATTCAGAACAGAGCTGCATAAAGCAGCTTCGAATTTACCACGCTCGCCGACCACCCGTGACACTTGAGGGGCACCACATGTCATCTCTTCTTTGTGGCCCACCACTGCCTGGATGTAATCAACTGTGCCTTTTCGTAAACTGAACTGGTTTTCCGAGAGACCGTTCTCGTCGACCATGCGACCCTGTAGACTTTGTAGGATCATTTCCTCCAGAAGCTTCCCCATTCTGTCCAATAGACAAAGAGGTCTATAGGATAAGCCATCTTCTAGAGTTTTTTTGCCCTTCCTCAGCAGGACTAACCTCTGCTTCTTACAGCCTAAGAAGAACCACCCCTACCAAAGACAGGAGTTGAAGGCTTCCAGGAGGATCTCCGGGTATGCTTTGAGGATCTCGTTTGGCACCCCGTCGATCCCTGGCGCTGTATTTGCCTTAAGCCTCCCACCCGCTCTCTTTAGTTCTTCGAGAGTGACGAGTTCTTCGCGTCGGACCAAACAGGAACTTCGGTCCTGTCTTTGGAACGGCTCTACGTGTGGAAACAAGCTCCGCACAATGTACTTGACTGGATCGACATTATCCAGGCTTGGGGTCTTTCTTCTAGTGACTGGTCGTTCCACCAGTACATCAAATCCCCGGTACGTCCGTGCCCGGAGTGAGGCATTGAGCGGTCACATGCTGCGACCACTTTCAGCCTCGCCGCCCGTACAGTGGCCTCCAACGACCCAGCAGGCCTTGCCCAACCTAGCTCATCTATAAGCCTGGTTTCCTCAAGATATTTTTGTAGCTTGTCTTTGCTGAGTCTTTTTGTGTTCCAAGAGGGGCTCCTCACCTTTCCGCCCCTTCCCGTATGCACTGGGTGACTCCGTTCCTGGGTGCTGAACTCAATGCACTGGCGGTCACTCAAGGTTATTACCTCAAGAACGCACCAGCCGCCTATCCTTGAGGCAAGATGGGGCGCGACAATCTTGAGGTTGA
Organism: Diplolepis rosae; assembly: GCA_030998225.1. Classification (NCBI taxonomy): domain Eukaryota; kingdom Metazoa; phylum Arthropoda; class Insecta; order Hymenoptera; family Diplolepididae; genus Diplolepis; species Diplolepis rosae. The sequence continues at coordinate 1,352,693 of JAPYXD010000171.1, forward strand.
TAATCGACACCCCCCCCCCTCTCCTTATCTAAACGTAAGATCCTTGCCCCGATTCAATACAATCAGGTCATTCATAGCGACCACCTCACCGACCAAGATCCCAGTCCTGTCCAGACGGGCTTCTCCCCACTCGGGCGACTTACTATTAAAGTCGCCCGCAATGAGGGACCATCCACTAGCCTTTACGAGACTTTCCTCAAGGATGAGGATCTGGGTCTCAAAGATCTAGAAAGGATACCTTGACAGCGTCACCCGACCTAGCAGCCGGAGAACGCCTTGGCAACTTTCTCTCGACTTTAGGTTCCTGTGCAGAGGACACAGGAATCTTTTTTTTCGTCTTTTCCTTCTTTTTTTTCTTTTTTCCAACAGCTGCCATTCCCCATCCTTCTGTGGGGTCTGGCATCTGGTGGCCGCAGCGTATGTCGGCGATGTTCCCTTCCCTTCCCTTTTTTGGGAGTCCCATCTTCGGGGGGAGAATGTGCAACCCTCTTATTTCCCTTTTTGAGCTTTTTTGGGGTATCTCCCAGAGATGCAGAGCACGGTCTCCGAACGATACCCATCATTTTCGAGGCGGAGTGGGATTCCAGCCTCTTCTGGAATTCCACCCCGCTTTTTAAAAGATACTTATGGATGTAGAGCATTCCGCTTATCACCTCTGTAGCCTCGTTCACGCTGTCCTTAACATGACCAGGGTTATTTCTCAGCATACCCTGCTAGATGACGCTGAAATCCCTGGATAAATTCTCCATTCTTTTGTTTTGCTCCCTCAGGAGCTGAAGAACATCCTTCCATTCCTCAGCTTCTGGAGAAGCACCCAAGTGCTGAGTTTGAATCCCAGGGCAGTCGAAAAAGTCTTCTTTTGCACAGAAAGACTTCAAATTCTTCAAAATTGTGAATTTATTTGAATTTATTTGCGATATAACCCTGCTTTAAATGACGGATAGAACCCAGATAAAAACCGACTTTTACCCGGTTCTTATCCTGCGCGACTGTATTAGTACCCTGTTTTTGTCCCCGGTTTATACCCGGAGCTTAACCGGGTTCTATCTGGGATCGACTAATATCTTTAGCCGGTTTGTACATGGTTCTATTCGCTTGGGAGGTTAAATTTACTGTTTTCACAGTAAAAAATCTGTTTTCAAGCTTGGAAATTTTTTCTGAGTAAATTGACAGTACTTTTTTGTTACACATACACCGGAAAAAAATCTCAGTAGGTTTGAGTACTTTTTAATTTACTTTCCATAGATCATAAAGACCACACAGTCATTTTTGAAGTTAACTGATCTGCAGGAACATTGGTAAATCAAATAAGAGCAGTGTTTGAATCGATTAATATTCTTATTATATTTCAAAACTGTATTTACTTTCAAGTAGACACTTAACTTACTATTTTTATGTACACACTTACCTATAAACACACACCCCCCTCTACACTACACAAACGCTCGTTTAGGCAGTATTAAAAATTATTCTTAGCGCTGCGGGTTCGAACCTTTTCTACTTATAATTAACGCATTACTAACCTAATGACTAAGCATATCGGCTGCGCACGCTTGGAATACAAGAAAGAAAATAGCGCTTATAACCTGCAACTACTGCAGGGTCGTGTAAGGAGTGTATGGGCCCCGTGTAATCGGGAATTTTCAAATTTCATGCCAATTTATGATTCTAATTTAATATTTTTAAGATTTTTAATTATTGAATCGATTTTCTATGAAATAAAATATTTTTGAAAGAAACAGATCGAATTTTTGAATTGAATTAAAGAACATTACATAATAAAAAGATTTATATACATTTTCGAAGTATTAATCTTTATTATTGTATATTGGTGATACTTTATACAGGTTATGATTCCTTTAATTTTTGTTTTCAAGAGTAAAATAAACGCATGTTCAGAATTTAAAAAATTTGAGTTATTTCAATTCCAAAAATATGATGAAACTCTTGAATCAAGAAAATTATCTCATAAAAAAATTATGCATTCAAGTTCGCAATAAGTAATTCCAACTAATGAATTACTATTAGAAAAGTAGTACACTCATTAACTTATCATCAGATTGTTTTTCTAATTACTCTTATGTAGTAACTTCTATACTGTTTATGTTTACTATGAGAGCTTCAATTGATTTTACTATTCACCACATGTTAATTGAACTGCATGTTTAGTTATTGTTACTACCTCAACACAATCAGACACACACACACATAAACACACGTGCTCGCATATGATTATTATGATTACATGCGAATTCACACTCTCCCGACGAATTTTCCAGTCAAAAAACCGTAAAAATTGCTTGCTGACTCCCGAGTTTTTTTAACCAACTCAGAGAAAAAGTCACTCGTATAGGAATTGTATTTTTTTAAACACACTAATGGCATATTTTTCTGTTAGGCTTGTATTTCATTACTGACAACAAAAGAAACTTTTAAAATAGCGTACTGTCAAAATTACTGAAAAAAATATTCCGGTGCAAAAAAGTAAATTTTAAGGATGGTGACAGTAAAAAAAATAACGGCACAGTAAAAGTTCTCGGTTTTAATGAATATCCTTTCTATACCTCCGAAAACCGTAAAATTCCGTGATCATTTTCTCTCAGTGTACCCGGTTTCTACAAGGGTTTTATCCGGGACCTTTCAGATTTTTATCCGGTTTGCATCCGGCTCCTTAATAATTTGCAAGTCGACAACTGCCTTATAGAAACCGGATATGATCCGGGTATAAACATATTTTTGTATTTTAATTTCTGGATCCATATACCAAATAGAAACCAGGTAGGGCTGGATAACATATGCACTTTCACCTTAGAAAACCACAAGACGCCAAATTCCTTATAGAAACCGGATAGGATCCGAGCGTAAACATATTTTCGTATTTTAATTTGTGGATCCATATGCCATGGAACCGGATAAGGCTGGGTAGCAGGTGCACTTTCACCTTAACAATTTACAAGTCGACAACTGCCTTATAGAAACCGGATAGGATCCGAGCATAAACATATCTTTGTATTTTAATTTTTGGTTCCATATGCCAGATAGGAACCGGGTAGGGTCGGGTAGACGATGCACTTTCACCTTAACCAGGATGCACAGGAAAAGAAGTACTTCTATAAAACTGTTTTTCGATGCAATTTTTTCAATATGGTGACTACAGAACAAATTGGTATTTTTATTGTGATTTCGAAATATACCAAATTATCATACTTCCGCCGTGCGTTGCTTAAAAATAGTAATGCATCAACGTTGCTGTTATTAATTTAAAATGTTACTGTTACTAAGTAGAGTAACTAATTTCCTTAAGGGGGTCTTCTACAAATGTGGATTTGAAAATTCTATTTTTGTGCATTTTTCTGATCTAGAATGTGTTAGAAATATACCCTCGAAAGGGGTTAATGAAATACTCATTAGTTTGAGATGTCTCGGAGCATCAAACATAGCTGCGCGCTGTTTCTTAACGCACCTTCGTGGCAGCCCGGCACGTATTTACTTTTAATTTGGAAAAACTTGTTCTACAAAGGAGTTTACAGATTTTAATGCGGTTTATTGCCTTTTGTGCAAGTGGCACGACGGGAGTTGCTTCTCGATCAAGAAGGCAAACTTCACGGCCCTGGCATTGCAAATTGATCGTACGTTACTCATCTCCCACGTTCCATTCATGAGCATCTTTAAATGCGATTTCCCAAAATTTGTGTTTTTCCAACTGATTGACATGATATCTGAAGAAATAATTGTTCGATTAACTTTGAAACTCCTATCAAAATTTTTAGAAAACAAGCCGCTATCGTCTAAATCCAGTTTTCTAGAAAATGTTCATTTTTCCGATTATTTTCAATTATTTCAATTAAATGTCGACTATTTTGAAAAATTTCTAAATTTTGGAAAAACCTTTTTTCAAAAATTTGAGAAAATTTCGTTTAAAACTATAAGAATAAATATGTTGAACCCATAAAACCGCATCTCATTCGCATAATTGGTTTCTCAACGAGTCATCCTCACAAAACAGTACCAAAAACGGCGTAATTTGTATAAGACCTCCTTAGTTTCGATCACCGTGAATTAAAAATCAAGTCATTTTTTTTTAAGTGGAGGGGGGGGGGGGTGGTATCCGACTTCTATCTTGTACAAAAAAATCATTACGGAATTAAAACTTTTAATATTCTATATTACCTAGGATATCTAAAATGGAAAGTATTTTTTAAATAAGGTTAGAATTTCAAAACATATATATATAAATTATAATCTATAAAATATCATTACTTTTGCTCCAAACTTCATAATATAATAGTAAAAATCTAAAATCACCTGAAAAATAGAAAAGGCTAAAAAGACAGTTTTACGTTGCGACTGAAGTATAAATTATTCAATAAATTTTCGATTTCGAAGGTAACATGAACTAACACAATCCTCTTGTTTGTTTCTTGTGCTTCCAGCTTGCACATCGAGACATTCATCGTGTTTTGTTTTATTGTAGCCTTACCTTCTACCCTACTTCCCCTTTTTCAATTCTACTCTCCTGAAAAATTTCCTTTATCCACCGACTTGCCACTTCTGCTTTTCACCAGCATATTACCTAATCTTTCGCCTTTTGAAAATCCGAAATCTGTTTCATATTATTTTCCCTTCCTTGTACCGCACCCATTATGTTGCCCTGTTCACGTCCTCCATCTTGGACTGTTCGGCAATATTCTGGCTCATTTTGGAAATCCCAATTACCTAACCACTATTTCACTGTTTTCCTTATATTTAATTTTATTTATATCCACTACTGCAATGTCCTTATCTCAACTTTATTCTTCTTCGGTATTCTACCCCACAACGCTCGCCTGACACCGTCAATAGCTGCGGGAAGGTGAGTTTGAGCTTTAATATTCCCTTGGAAATAAAAATAATGAATATAAAAGACATAACTACGTGTCCAAACTATCAGAATATACAAAAGCATTGAATAATGAATCAAAAAGTTCTATATTGCAAAAATTTGCGAAAAGCATAGTTTCTCAACTCTTAATTGTCAATGTATGTATGTATGTATGTATGTATGTATGTATGTCAATATTCATGATACTCTACTTCTGTCAGATTTTTGCAAAACTTGCAAATGTTTCGATTTATTTTTTAATTCTTACATGTATATATCCTGAAACTTTAGGACATATATGATTTAAGAGAGTTGAGCCGTTTGATGTTATTATTTACGTTAAATAATAAAATTAATGTTTCACATCGTGAGAAGTCACTTAAAGGCGTTAGAACAATGTATGCAAATCTTTTAGCTTTTTAAAATATGCAGCCTTTTACGGGAAGAAGTGTTTATGTGCCACTCCTAGTAGATAAAAACACACTATTTTTTATTAAACCTGTATCATATGTGCCAATCAGATTACCGAACGTCCGTTTCATTAAAGTCTAAGGATTCTAAGTAAAGCATTTTAAGCCTAGGCCTATAAACGCTGCTTCGGGGATCGCTCAGCGGCGCTAAAGTTGCACTCATAATGTAGGTGTGATAAAAATAACTATTCTACTAAAGTTCCATCCTTGTATCAGTATAAAGATTCTAGTTCTTATAAATTTTACTTGTTTGTCACGAGAACTTGGAAATTTTTTAAATTAGTTTCATTAATGTTAAAGGCTTTAAACTTATCGTCAATAAATTATGTTTTTACTAAAGATTTTATAACAAGGCTTGACTTTTTTATCTTTTGTAGGCTTTTTCTGTCATAGTTCTGGTGTCTAGTTGGCATTATTACATCTGAGGTACGATTGGTATACGGAAAAACTTAGTTATCGAAACTTTCTTTGGCTGTCATACACTTTTGGGCAGGGCTAAAGTTGTTTAAAATTTCATTAACGACTTCAGTAATTCCGTATACTTTTCAATAAAAGACTAAAAAATTTGTTGAAATTTTCATTAATTAGTCCTATGTTTCACAGTCAATGAAAATGTCAACAACTTTTTTAAAACCATTTATTGAAAAGGATGCGGAATAATTGAAACTGTCAATGAATTTCTTTACATCTTCAGCCCTATCCAAATATCAATGACAGTCAAAAAAAGTTTCAACAACTGATTTTTTCTGTGTATTGAGTAAATTTAAAAAAAAAGTAAAGCAAAGTCCATTTTTTCTCGCACAAGCACACAGGGAAACATGCACCCTCAGGGTGAAAATGTGTTATTCAAATTATATACTTACAAGGAACCCTAGGTAGGTGTCCTCCTCCGATTTTTTTCGTTCACACATATGTTGTAGTACTAGAAAAACTAAGCGAAACGTATTTTTTTTATGTGCCCAAAATGGTTTTTAGGGGGTAAATATCACCCTGAAAAGTGCGGTACCAAATACCCGTTTAATTGTTTCACATATAATAACAGAATCTTTCACAATGAAACCAACTCAAAAAATATCCTCACTTCTTAGAGATAAAATATGTGATTTTGTCAACTTGATTAAAAAGATTTTTGGGGGGTAAACTACTCCACAATAAGTTTTAATCATACAAAAAATTTTCAAGCAGACATTATTTCAACCCTAAAAATCTGGAAAAAATATATGTTGCACGCGATAATAAAATAAAGTTCACGTATATTTGCATTTTCATTAGAAATTAATTTATAAGGGGTAACCATCCTTGAGTGCATGTTATTATATTTCTATAAATTAAAGAACTCTATATTATACATACAAGTCAATATTTGTAGAAATACATAAATTACATGTTTGACTCATGCAGAAGGTTAAACTGATTAAGCTGCTATTTATCTCAAGCCAGGTATCTTTACGAATGTATTGAAATGTATATGAGGCTTAATGTATTATTTTTTCAGGAGCAATTTTTATTTTTAGGATGCGAACTTTTGTAAAGACTGCCAATAATCGTTCAGTGTTGCTTTCATCGTTCTTGAGTTTAAAAGTCTATTTCTTTATTTCTGCAGTGAAACATATCAGTCAACAGTTTATCAAGTCTTGTAAGCATGCCTATAAATCCCTTAAATGTAATACAACTTTTGTTAGTTGCATTCCAAACCATGAACATACCTGACAGTGATCTTAATGATGCAGAACGGCAACTGGCAGATAATTTCAATGAAATTCTAATTCAGGCTATGAATGATTTCAATGGCGCTGAGATTGTTGAAGAAAATACGTTAGACTTTCAGAACCATATAAAGACTAGGAGCCTTCCGCTGTGGAAGACACCTATGCAGAGTGGACTCCTAAACTTGATTCTAAATCAGATGACGCTGTTTGTACGAGAGATGATGAAAATGCTGACTTCGATTATAAACAAAGAGCTGTGGAGTTTTGAAGAAGCGAAATGAAAAAAAGCAATCGTGAGTTAAGTGCTATTCAACATAGGTTCCAAACAGTAACATCAGTACGTCAATTGAGGCGATGGGCAGGACAAGTAAATAAAGGCGGTATACACATACACTTTTTCAGATTATTACGACGTTATTAGCACTCATTTGTATTTTTCTTGTGTGATCGTAACTTCTTTCGGGGTAGTTTACCACCATGAAATGTTTCGACTAAATGAAGCAATTTATATTTGTCAACCCTCTGTGTGAAAGAATTTTTTCTGCTTAGTTTTATACTCGAAATTTACTTTATTTTGTAGAAATATAATAAAGTACACTTAAGAGTGGTTAGCCCTTATAAATTAATTTCTCATGAATATGCAAATTTTTTGTATAATTAAAACTTATTGAGGGGTAGTTTACCCCCAAAAAATCTTTTGTATGAAGTTGACAAAATCACACATTTTATCTCTCATAGTGAGGATAATTTTCGAATTGGTTTGATCGTAAAATATTCTGTTATCATATGTGAAGTAATTAAATGGGTATTTGGTACCGCACTTTTCGGGGGTAATTATTAACGCCTAATAACCATTTTGGGCACGTAAAATAAATACGTGTCGCTTAGTTTTTCGAGTACTGCAACATATGTGCGAACGAACAAAATCGGAGGGGACACCTACCTAGGGTTCCTTGTTAGATAAAACTCTCACTTGTAAACCCACTTGATAAGGTTGGAAGTATGCTCAACTGTGCGTTTTCTCCCCGTCTAAGCCTTTGTTTATAAAAATAGACCCCTCACCATCGAATTTTTGAGCGACAGAAAATTTACTTGTTTTGTGAATATATATAAAGCTGTTTCAACGTTTATAACTCTTAGTTTCGGAAGAAATTTTTAAATTTTTAAATCAAAATTGCATTAATAATCTAATTTTTATGAAACTTGCTCTCACAAGTTTTTAGATTCTCTAATACAAATACATCAGGATTAAAGAATATAAAGTTATTATTATTATTATTATTATTATTATTATTATTATTATTATTATTCCCGGTTCTGCATTGGTTTCCTCGGAAGCCGATTAGGAGGCCCTAGAACAGGCCACCGGGCGCGTCCTCAGGTCGCGGATAGAGGGGCCCTGTACCGAGGGTTACTGCTGAATACGGATACAACAATAAATAAACAGTCGCGGACAATGTTGCAGGGATGGTCCCGAAGGAATAACCCCCAAGCCGAGGTGTTAAGTACCGTGCCATGGGCTGCATGGCACCAGAGAGTGGTGTCTCACACGGTGTCTCCAGGAAACCAGGCCACCTCCTAGAGTATCCAGGGTCGGACCAAATATTTCCCTAGCTAATCGTGGGAATAAAAATGGAGTTTAAAAATTTGAAACAAACGATGTATGAGGAGATGTTTGGAGGCGAGTTGGACGTGACGTAGGAGACGGTGGATCCGTTCGAGACCGATAAGTCGCAAGTACGGCAGTACCGGGACTGGCTTCACGAGCGGAACGAGAAGCACTTGGAGATCCTCAAGAAGGTAGAATCGGCCCTGGAGAAGGTGGAGAGCTTCTCCAGGACGAAGAAGAATATGCAGCTCCCTATCAGGGACGGCATACAGGAGGCAACGGAAGGAATCGTGGATGAGGGAAGCCAAACCCTTCCACATCCTGCTGCGAGGTCCACGCCAGACACACGAAAGCGGATCAGAGAGCCGACTGTGAGTCCGGAGAAGTCTGCGGTGAAGAAACCGGTGGAGAAGAGGCCTAAAATTTCCAACAAAGAAGAGGAGTGGGTGCAGGTCCCCATAAAGAAGGACCTCCGGAAGAAGAAAGAGAAGAAGCCGTCCAGAAGGCCGGAAAAATCTCGCTGTGCCCGCCCAGAAGCGGTACTCATCAAACCCGCGAAGGGAATGAGCTACGCTGCCATCCTGCACGAACTTAAGAAGCGCGTTAACCCTGACGAACTGAGCGCCACAGTCCAGGGAATCAGGGAAACGCGCTCCGGGGTCTTGCTAGTGGAACTAAAAGTTTCCACAAAATGCAGAGGGAGACTGGACACTGCCTTTGAAGAGGCACTTGGAGCCAGGGGGGCGGTCCATTTTCTCATCCGGGGGATCGAGGTCGAGATCACCGACCTGGATCCAACTACCGAAGCGGAAGACATCGAGGATGCGGCCAGAAGCTTTTTCGACAAAGAACTGGAGCTGAAGTTAAGGGTGTCTCTAAACAAGGCACCCTATAGAGGAAACCGGAAGGCGTATGTGCTTCTGGAGGAGGAAAGGAAGCTGAAGTTGCTCAAGGGTGCCCACATCAAGATCGGGCGGGTCTCCTGCAGAGTCCGCAGAAAAAGGAGGTGAACCGATGCTTTCGCTGCCTTGGCTTTGGCCACATAGTTGCGAACTGGTGAGGGCCAGACCACAGCAGGTGCTGCTGAAGATGTGGCGAAGAGAGGCATCTTTCGGGTTCCTGCACCGGGAAGCCGAGGTGCTACCTCTGTGCCGCAAGGGAGGAAAAGCCCCCGAATGACCTCATACAGGAGACAATGCGTTGCGCGGCCTTTCAGGAGGCAGCCATGAATATAAAGCCTTAGGAAGGCCGCCAGGGAGAGGAGAACTGGAGGAGAAAGTCCAGCAACAAAGACGAAGAAAAAAGGAAGAGAGGCTAACATCGCCTCAAGATGGCTCCCACCCTAAAGTAATGCCTAACGGCGGTACCAGGGTGGGATTCCACGCCCTAAGAGACAGGGAGGAAGTTTTAGTGGGTAGGGCTGCCCGAGCAGCAGAGTCCCACACACCAGGGGGACGCGGAGTCCCCTTGACGGTGCATAGAGAATTTCTCCCTCCCTCCCTCGAAAAACAAAAATTATCATTATTATTATTATTATCCACATAATGTAGGCAGGCACTCTTTAAATCTGAATCAGTGCTATTCTCATTGAATTGAATTCAGTGACCCACTTTTGGCTGGGTGATCAATCATTTTCCCTGAAAACCAATGAAAAACCACTGATTGTCCTGTCATAATTGGGTCACCGATTTCAATACAAAGAGAATCTCATTGATTCATATTTATAGAGCAGGGACAATGAAGTGCCATAACACTGAGGTGAAACCTAATATTAACTGCCGGTAGTAATTAAAGCCATGTCCTAGGTGAGCCACGTGACCAAGTCAGTCTTCGAATCGATATTTTTTTTGTCCACATTTAAAATTAAAAGTTAAAAGCAAGTGAAAAAGTTAGGAAAACGTTAATAAAGAAGAATTGAAAGTGTGAATGAAAGCGCACATTTAGGGCAACAGAAAAAGTTTTTGTTATAAAATAATCAATCAAGCAATCTGCATTACCATAACAGATCTTGCTAGATCGTGCGCGTACCGCGCTCTATGGGGATAGCCAGTGTTTGCACATTTATGTTTATTTATTCAAACTTTAGGAGTTTTTGGATCCGTGTATAGACCAGATTAGACCAGGCCCAGCACGTGCCTATTTGCAGCCGTGGCCAAACTATTTTTACCCCCTCGTCCCTCCCACATTTTTGTCTCAATAAAACGTGAACGTAACGTCTAGATTTTTATTTGTCTTTCTACAGTATTTAAGAATCATTAGGAACGTTATTTTGACTATTGCGCCAATGTGTTAGGAAAACAATGGACATCGAAAAACCAATTGAAAATGATTGAGTTTGAATTGTTTGATTTTTACCAGCGCATCGTACATAGAGGAGCAGGTCGGAATAGTTAGGAACGTGTGTACACTCGGACCGCAGTCATATCTTAGTTCTGTGAAAGATATTTAAAACAAATTGCTTACGTTAATAAGCTCGATATTTGGGTTCCTCAAAAACTGAACGAAAACTAAAAATAATTTAAAATAGTATTAATTAATTTTTGTATACCTTTTATTATAAAATAAAATAAAAATTTTAGGCATCATATTTGATTAATATTTGATACAAAAATTTATAATTACTATGTTTTAGGTTTGATGAATCTAAATTTCGAAATGTACATTAAAAAATGTCATCATTATCAAAAAGTATCTTGTGTAAAAACATTTCCAAAAAGAATTTTATGTGCCTCCGGGCGTAAACTCGTTTTTTCGCTACAGTTAAGAGTAGCGCAATGTTTTGTATTGCGCTAGAGAGGAATAAAATGTAAAAATTGAACTGCGCATGCGCCTATAGCCATACAGTAGAGCACAATCTTTTTCTTATTCTTCTTCTCCGTACAGCGTTCGCACCCTACTGACAAAGCCTTGTACATTTGAACTGCGCATGCTCTATTAAAACACGCTACTACTACACAAGATCGATAAAATCAAAATGGCCGGGACTAGTCGCGAAATATCAAGTGTAATGACTAGCGCCGCAAACAACTAATATACTAGATTAGATTCGAGTCTACGCATAAAAACTCATATACGCACCGAAGTCACATAATAGTATAAAAAAGTTTGACAAAGAGCGGCCTTTTTCATGAGTGGCCTAGGGCAGTATCAAAGGTTCAAAAGTTACTTGAAACTACAAGTACCGTTCTTGTACAATTAGATCAATAATCCTGGAAAAGTTATACAACTTTGCGAAGGTATTCAGTAGAAAGTCCGTGAAAATTCTGAGTACGCAAAATGTTTAATTTCTATAAATCATTTGTGGAAATAAAGTTCAAAGATTGGATATTTCTAAGATTTAATATGAAATTCTGAATATAGACAGATAGAGCTCGCACAGCACTCGTGCATGAAAACTTCAAAGCCAGTCAATGAAATTTTTATGGACAATCAATGGACTATAAATTGAATTACCGCTGTTGAAATTAATCTTACGCTGAAAGGATTCGAATCTTAACTTTTACCTAATCTACATGTATAACGCAGTCTAACCTTATAAATTAAAACGAACGGCTACCGAAGCACTTTTGATATTTTCCAAAAAATGTTGGGTACATTTTATTCTTAGAAAATGCAGGGCCGTGTAAGAAATTGCTGCGCCTTGTTTCGCCAAGAATTTTATATAATAAAGAAGATTAAAGAATTATTGCGTTTCTACATTTTTAAATGATGAGATTTTTAATAAATTAATTACTAAATCCTAAATGATCAAATATAAGAATTTCATAATTTTTGAAGTTTATGTCAATTTACAAAGTAATAAAAATTGTGTGTATCTAAAAAACTGACATTGACAACTGCACAGCGTGCCAATAAAAATTCCACAAGACTTTAAAGCGCAGTCCAAGAATTTTTATTTGACTTGTATAGCAGGTATTCATCTCTTTCTAATCAAATTATTCTACCCAAACTCTTTTAAAACCTGAAGCACTTTTTAGAAGATGTATTTGACTTTCTATCATTCTTTTAAAAACTATAAAATCAAAATTTGAAAAAATTTCCTTCTTTGACTGTGCTTGAATTAATCTAGGACATTCTTTCTTTTTCTCGATGAAGTTCTAAACTTCTTCATAAAAAGTATATAGGATCTTCGAAAAAATTTGTTCTGTCCAAAAGTCAAGAACTGTCAACTACATTTCCCAGCACTTATTTTCTCCGCGTAAGGGATGTTAGCTGTAAAATATAGAAGATCTAAAAAATATATAAAGAATCAAATTTTCAAAAAATTAAGAAAACAAGCAAAAAAAAATGATCTCAAATACTTCCACGACCTCGTTTCACCTCGTGACACCAGGTTTGGGTCCATCGGCCCCAGAAACCTAGATAAAACAAATTTCATCATGTTCCGAAAATTTCTGCGAAATTTGTCTGCCATTTTGAAACTGCCATCTTGAATTGAAAATTACTATCGCATATACGCATGTTAAGAAGATTACTCATTTCATAGATCAAAATAATTCCAAACATTTAATGGAATGGATAAAACGTAAGCAAGCGTTGATATACAAGTTAACAATACCATTTCACAAATATCATATTTTTCAGGGGTATTACAAGAAACGATGAGAATTTTTTTTAATTTACATACTCTAGGTACTTTCCAGACTCATTTTTGTTTCCATAATCTTTATTTCTGTATATTTCATATATATTTTATATTTTTTTCATTTTTTAAGCAGGCCAATTTTTAAAAATTCTACATAAAGTTTTTCTTTAAATTTTTAACATGAATTATATATCTTGAAACCAGCAATGACCCTCCTTTTGTCCTGTGCAACTTTGAAATGCATCTGCCAACTTTATAATTATACACGAATAAGCAGCGAAAAAATGCTGTTGTTGCAATATGTACGTAGTACGTTCTTGTAAATCATATAACACTGAACATCAATTGTTTCGTCACAGAGAAAAATAGCATCTGGTCATAATGACTAGGAATAATGTAGTTGGAAATAAAAAAGTGACTGTAACGAGGGAGACTTGTTGTCGCTACTTCACCCATGGCTACAGTAACATGATTTGTAGCCACGGTAGCCACATTCTGAATACCTGGTCGTGGCGACTAGTTAACATCGTTGAAATTGTCCTCAACTCTTAAACCTAGCTATGTGAACTTGAAACATTGAGTTGTCATAGCTAGAATAACGTAGTCGCTATAACCAGTGGAGCAAACTTCACACTCGTTGAATTCGCTGTGTATTGTTTCGAGTAATGCATATTATTTTTCATAGCAACTGATAGCAACTCTTTTGAGAATTTGATTTGAAGTGTCGAGCGGCTCGAAACTGTGATTTTAAATCCTACTATTTTTAAAGTTTCAACCCGCTCTACAGATGCCGACAAACAGATTTTCAAAAGAGGTGCTATGAAAAATACAATGTTCCACGTAGTGATTTCATGCATTTAATTTTAGGAATTTGATTTAACATAACTTTATAGTTGACACTTACATATAGTGACTGTGACAACATTACATAGTCGCTGTGACTACATTAATTAGTCACTGCGACCACTTTTAGTACCTACATTGACGGGTCAACCATTGCTTGAATTCAGCCACAAAAAGTAGTTAAGGACATTTTAAACTACATATATCACGTCACTATGCCCAGGATTTTTTCTCAGTGTATTAATATTTCTATTTGTGAAATACTAATGATTACTCACACAAAGTTACAAGTCAGCATCATATGGTGCATATTTTAGTATGTAAACTGGTGTGAGAGCAATTCGGTATTCTGGAGATGGATTTGGGGGTGATGAAGATAAGTAAGAAAAAATAATAGCACTTGAGCTTCGCATTCGTCAGCCTAATAGTCCTTATAAATGCCGATTTTATCGTTAAATAAAGGGTTTCCCAATAGGGGTGATATGATTTTGAATGTCCCTATCGGGCTCATTTGAACTGAAATTTTTGACGTCTGCTGTCAGTTGTCATCAGTAAGGTTTGCCATTTAATCATGAGTCGTTTCACGCTTCCACAACGTTTGGAAATTGTCCAATTATTTTATCAAAATCAAGAAGTTTTGTCGGTGTTCAAAGAGCATATCGTGCAAAATATGGTCGTCATTCTGCTCCATCCGCGCTCTCAATTCGTCGAATAATCGATAAGTTGGAGAGTGAATTTACTCTATTGGATACTAAGCCTAAAAATCGTATGCGTACCGCACGTTCTACACAGAATATAGCCGCCGTACAGGCCAGTATCGAGGAAAACCGTGAATTGTCCGTGCCACGCCGATCTCAGGAATTGGGCCTGTCCAGGATGACTACCTGGCGTATTTTGCGATTGGATCTTGGACTGCATCCCTATAAGATGATTCTGGCCCAAGAACTGAAGCCTAATGACCATCGTTTGCGTCGGGAGTTCGCGGATTGGGCTCTGGAATCAATTGAAAATGATCCCAATTTTCATCAAAAAATCATCTTTTCTGATGAGGCGCATTTTTGGCTCAAGTCTCGGGGGACATTTGGCCGATATATTGTTTAAATCATAAATGGCATAGAATATCCAATATAATAAAAAAGATTTCGATCAATTCCCAATGAATATTCAATGTTTTTTTTCAATTTCAAAACATATCACCCTTATTGGGAAACCCTTTATGTATTATTTTTTGACAGATCCTACGAATGCTATATCCGCGTGATTAAAATTAAATACGATAAATATAATTCTATGTACCATGAAGAGACCATTCTGATTCTTGTCAACACAAACCGTCATGCCACTTATGTACGATATGCTTCGGAAATCAACTTTTTCAGCCATAAGTTTGATAAGGTTTGTCTCGTATTTGGTTGTGTGAGGTTACACATGGGTCAGTGGTGGGACGGCAAAAGTTCCATGAACTGGGAACATTAAGAGCAGCCGTCAGTCGGCGTTTGGCGCGATGCCACCAGGTCGGAGTCTGATTGCCACCCGCGTAGAACTCGATCAACCAAGGGGGCACCCATCCATTGATACTCGATGCGGGCACTGTACGTCTATTCCGTTGGAGGCTGCCTGGCTCCACCTAGAGCAATACCTAGTCAGGGGCAACTGACGCTGGGTGTCAGCTCTCACCCAGAGTCCACCAAGGGAGCACTCATCCGTCGACGCTCACTCCTCCGTCCTTCCTGTTATATCATCCGCGTACATTTCGGTGGTCGGTGGAGGTATACACGTGAGCGCGGTATTTGGAGTATCGCCTACGAGAACCGCCTCAGGTGAGCTGCCGTGCAGTGGCGATACATAAAATATGTCTAAATCCACACATAAAATTATACAGTAGGCTTTGTTTGGTGTAAAGCAGCATTAAAAAACGTTTCAATCGTGTAAAATACTTTTAAAAGTTTTTGAAATACGCAATATTATCCACATGTCGGATTTTGGTAAAAACAAATTAGGTAAAAAATACTACGTATTTTAACAGTTTCATCAAAGTATTTTATTATCATAATATTTGACCATTTTTCTTCAAACCAAAGAAATTTATTGTGCGATTTCGTGTGCTTATTTAGGTATACTTTATGTATTTTAAAAATATTCAGACTACATTTATACGTATTTTATACAGTTTCTCAAAGTATTTCACTCTAGTAATAGTTTGTCAAATTTACTTCAATGCAAATAACCATCGAACTGCAAATTCATATGCGAATTCAGATATAATTTATGTTTTTTTCAATATTCAAACCCCCTTTTCACACAAGCATTACCATCGGAAATTATATGTTCACCTATTGTTTAACCTATTGGATCTATAACTTAATTCGTGCGGTTTTTTTTCAAAATTTGAACGTTTATTTAAGAAAAACGTGTACAATAGTATTATTCAAAGTATTGCCCATCTGAAGCTATGACTTCTCCCCATCTTTCTGGCAATTTGTGGAGTCCATCCGAAAAGAACTGCGCCGGCTTGTCGGCCAACAATGAATCAAGCCAATTTTTGATACCCTGTTCTGATGTGAATCGTATTCCAGTGAGGGCGTTCTGCATCGATCGTAAAAAATGGTAGTCACAAGCGGCAAGGTCTGGGCAATAAGGCGGGTGGGGTAAAACGTCCCATCCACTGTTTTCCAAATAGTTCTTAACCGGAATAGCAACATGGGGCCGAGCGTTGTCATGATGGAAAATTATTGCCTCGTGTCTGGTCGCATATTCCGGGCGTTTTCCGGCTATTGCTCTCTTCAAACGGATTAATTGTGTTCGGTAGCGTTCTCCATAGATGGTTTCACCCGGTTTTAGCAACTCATAATACAGCAAACCCTTCTGATCCCACCAAATACGATGACTTTCGGCAGCAGTTTTCTTCATATTAAAGTAATGAAGAAAAACTCCCCGCAAAAACACTTTTTTAGGCACAAAGTTCGACATTTGAGTGAAAAAAAATTATTGTTGTTCACGCTTCTAATGAATGTCATATACTGAAAAAGACGCACAATGACAGTAGCTTTCCAACGCATGTTCGGAATATTGGAACGATAGAATAAGAATCAAGTGACGCCATCTCTTAGCAAACCGACAAGAATTAAGTTATAAATCCAATATTTTTAAAGTGATTTAATGTTTATCGTAACAAGTTAAGGGCGAAATATTAATAATTTTAAAAAACATTTTTAAAAAAACTGGCAAATTATCATCTTATTGGACAATATTAATGACTCTAAAAAAAAATCAACATTTCAAAAACATTTCAATTTCATTTTAAAAGTAAGTCGCTACTCTTGTAGAAAATTAATCAATGTTCCTGACGAGGCCTAGGTATACAATGTTAGATTTTGACCAAGCGTAACCTCACGCGCTAGCGTGGCCTCGGAAGCGCCGCGTCACACTTTGTTAGCTAGATTCCTGGATAGTTTCTATTTTCGCATTTATATCGTTTGCTAGTTAGATCTAGACCGATCTAGATAGAACATTCTAGTAGCCTGATCAGGCCAATCGAGTTATATGCCTAGGGTACTTCGTAGGTCACCTAATGTATTTGTATAGATGGTTCCAGCAGTAAGTGCTGGTCGATTTTTACATGTCCAAAACGTCATGAACCACGCTTAGACATATGGTAAACAAACTGTTTTGACACATTAGTGATTTTGTTTTGGCGTCATATACTTTTGGTTGTGTGAAAATGTCTGATTTTGTGCTAAATAATCGTCATTTGTGGGAAGTGTTGATTTTCTTCTTTCATTCGAAGAAAACTGTTGACGTCCGTCCGCGTGGAGTAAGGCCAAAAACCTTCGAAGACGCTGATGTTATTTATTATGAGCTCTTGAAACCGAACGAAACCATCACTGGGGAACGGTATCGAACGCAATTGATGCGTTTGAGCCGAGAACTGCTCGAAAAAGGCCACAATACGAGCAGAGGCACGAAAAAGTGATTCTACAGCATGACAACGCTCGGCCTTACGTTGCCCAACCCGTTAAAACCTACCTGGAAACGTTCATATGGGAAGTCCTACCCCACCTGCCGTATTCGCCAGATATTGCGCCTTCCGATTATTCCTTGTTCCGGTCGATGGCAGATGGTCTGGCTGATCAGCAATTCCGATCATATGAAGACATGGAAAAATGGCTTGATTCGTGGATAGCCTCGAAAGATAAACACTTTTACCGTAACGGTATTCGAGCTATACCAGAAAGATGAGCAAAATTTTTAATTAATGATAAGCAATACTTTGAATGATTCGTTTGTAACTATTTTTTCACAATAAAGTTTCATTTTCATTAAAAAAGAGCGGGAACTTAGTTGCGCTCCTAATAGAATTAACATAACCTAAAGACAGCACTAGATTCTTCCCGACTAGGCCTCGAATACGAGAATAGCGCGCTAGACTCATTTCCAGCAGAGTATAGTATTTTGCTGACTGATTGAGATATTTTCAGAATTCTTTTCCTGAACTCTGTCCCAGAGTCAATCATGGTACTAAAATGTCGTCTTTCAAATAATGACTGTACTCTATACATTAAGGAAAAAGTGCAAACTATAAATACTTTTGTCACGACAGAAGCGTAACATTTCTCTCATTAAAAATTTCCTCCTTTTATGTCAGGATCGAATGGATCCTCTCTAAGGGACGGGAAATAAGTCAGTGAATAAGAAGGAATTAATTATATGAAATATGTTTATTAACACAGAAATAAATTGTAGGTAAGCACCATGAAGACATGGTAAAAAGTTAGAAAATTCAAAATTGTTTGTATTCACCTTTAGTTGAAAATAAATTCAGTTGTAAATGAGTCCAGTAGGATCAAATTTGATGAGTTTAATCTCTCTTTTATGGATGTTTAGAGATGAGTCTTAAATAGGCTGTAGAATGTTGTTGTCCAATCGGTCCAGATGATTGATTTACTGATCCCGGTTAATTTTGGGGATTCGTCAAGTCGACTCACCTTCACTTTCAACTATCGCTTAACTCGCGGGTAAAAATCTGATAGAACTGGTCTGACTTCTTGTAGATGTTACCTCGTGACGTTGATTTTACTGAACTAAAACTGGACTGACTTTTTGTAGATGTTACATCGTTGATTTCACTGAACTAAAACTGGACTAACTTCTGTTGGACCTTTCGCTTTTTATAGGATTTTGATAGGTCAACTATGACGAGTTACATGATGATGAGGTAGATGCTATCACAAGGTAAATGTAGTGACTTTTATATGTGTGATACGTGCATCAGGTGATGCGTTGGTATGGTAGGGCTTCATTCACCTTCTCTTTTGGTCAGTCAATTTGTTATCTTGTGTGGGTATTATAACGACACATGATAATATCATATTGATTATTCTATTGATTTTTAGATCTAACAGCAACTTGCGTCGATAAAATCACACACGCGGTAATGCTATCTTGATCTATTTATTGATTTCTTGACCTGTTTGTAACTTTGAGACGATACTATAGAGTCGCGGGACGCGACACTGATAAATATTGCTAAATTTCAATGAAATATGATATACAATGATTTTCAAAAAATGCTTGCAAGAAGCTACACATTTTTAAAATTTCACGACTTTTTTATATCATGTTTGACTCCAAGGTAAAATCCAGGAAAGAAATTCCCAAAATATTTTGATCAATTAAAAAGACTACAAAGACCTTAGTTAACTTCTTTGCATGAATATTTTCTAGAGTTTACATTAAATTAAATATTAAATATAAATTGTTATTATCTTAAGTTTTGAATCAAATATTTATAATATTTTCACGGAGAATAAAACGTACCTGAAAAAATGAAAAGTTATTAACCTAATCACTAGCTTTGTTATAAAATCTTTACAAAATCCTTGATGACTTAATATATTTATATGTCGTTAGATTCCGCTAAGAATCCATCAAATAATTACATGATTATTCACAGAAGAGGATTCTCACATTAAAAATACCTGATTTGTGAAGGTTTTTTCAATTATTATTCATGAATTATTTTATTCCTTTTATATAAGTGAAAGGACCCTTTACAAAATTTAAATTTTTCACTCACCAAAAGTGTGAATAAATGACAATTATATTATTTGTGATTGTACATTTTTTTCGATTTGGCATTTTATTATTCTATAGCTAAGGTGGACGAATACATTTTTCATGTCGTGAAAGTAATAAAAATATGTACAAATAAATTATATATGTTAAATCACAGTATATGAAATTACATCAGAAAATTGCATGGTACCACTTTCAGATCTAGTCAACGGTCTAGAAAACTATCAAGGGAAGTGCACGCATTGTAAATTCTAATGACTTTATTCATTTGAATTTTATTAGTCAATAACTTCAAAAATAATTAACATTTATAAAAATATTTAATCTCATTTTAATTTTAAGTCTTTATAGTATTTTGTTAACTAACCAAAATATTTTTCCTGAATCCTACCTTAAAGTCGAACATGATACAAAAAATTCGTAAAATTCTAAAAATATGTAGCTTCTTGCAAGAATATTTAAAAATCAATGTATCATATTTAAATAAAATGTATAGGTCTTTATAGTATTTTGTTAACTAACCAAAATATTTTTCCTGAATCCTACCTTAAAGTCGAACATGATACAAAAAATTCGTAAAATTCTAAAAATATGTAGCTTCTTGCAAGAATATTTAAAAATCAATGTATCATATTTAAATAAAATGTATAGGGATATTAATCAAAATATTGAGTTTGAATTTTTAAAATGATTGTATAGACTGCAGTCATTATTTGGAATTGGACGCCATTTTAGTAGCATGTTTGACCCTAGGGCAGAATCCCGGAAAAGAATTCTAAAAATATCTTGATTAATTAACAAAAAGAGATTAAATATTTTTTTGAATGTTAATTATTTTTAGTCATCAATTTTTATCAAGAAAATCGGAATTTGACGTCTTTTGCAGTATATGTTTGCTAAATTAATTTTTGCTTTCAAATTGGACTTTTGTTACAATCAAAATTGTATTGACTTGCATTCTAGTGTTACGTCACAATTGAGTAAATACTTACTTTGATCAAAGGTTCCTCTTTTTAAGTTATGATCGAATGATCCTCGCTTAGGTATGAGGATAAGTCAATGAGAGACACAACGATTATAAAAATAATGCAAATTGAGTTTATTCAAATGATTAAAGTTGCAATTGACAAATTGCCAATACAACTGATATCCGAATGTAGGCATAGGCTGGTTGGTACATTTGTTGTAAAGAGACAGAAAAATAGAGAGTTATTCCATACGGCGGTGAGTGCGTGTTAGAAGGATCCTCACAGGTGCAGCTGCGATGAAAGGATAGCTCCCACAAAGTGTGAGAAAGAGACAGAGATATATTCCGAACACGTATATCCGTAAATGCGGCGATCCTTATTTATGGCACAGTTCAAAGATCTTTACAAAGATCTATACAAGTCCGCGATTACTTTTATGACTCCCGAACTTGGATTTTAAATTTTCGCATTCAAATTGTATTGATATCAAACTAAGAGATTTTCGGAGTTAGATTGAAGATACCACACTGAACTATTGTCGCGAGACCGGTGACAATTTAGAAAGAAAATTCAAGAGACGAACTAGACGAAGAATTAACTGACGGCTTGCTCTTGGTGTGGGCCTCTTTTATAATTTTCTTTACAAATTGACGGTCAGCGTTAATCGTGACGTAGTAATATTTTCTTAGAAGAGAAGGGCCCCTTTGCTTCTCCCTACCTCTCCCTACTCCTGATTCCCTTTCATTGATTTTATCAAAGATTTCTACTATACCTAGCCTGTGTGTATTTAATACACTTGAATACGTCGCGGGACGTCACACTTGCATCAGAAAAATTTATTCAACCCTTTATTATAAAAATTAAATCACTTTATCAATAACTGAAACAAACAGTGAACATATAATTCCCGATGGTAGTGTCAGTGTAAAAAGAAGGGTTTGAATATTTAAAAAAAGCATAAATTGTATCTTAATTTGCATACACATTTTTGCTTTGAGACAGCGCTAGATTTAAGTTTAGCGGGCCCATGGTCACTAATAGTATAGGGCCCCTCTTTTAAGGGTTTTAAAATTACAAATTACACAATATTTATTGCATATGATTCAATTCGATAGTTGTTGTAGGGAGGAAAAAAGCCCCTGGGCATGTGCCCCATGTGTCCATATATAAATCCGCCACTGCTTTCAGATTTATTTGGTGTGAAGTCAATCCGACAAACCTAGAGGACCTGGTTGAGAGAACGGTCAGAGGATACTCTGACCGTTTTCTGACTGTTCTCTGACCATTCTCTGACTTCTTATTATGGCTAAGAACGGTAAAAAAAAATCGAGGTTTTGCAATTATGATTCAGTGGCGAATTTTGAATCAGAAGGTGTAGGAATAAATACAATAGTTTTATTTTTCAGTGATGAAAACTAGAAAAACATCATATACCTGTCATTGAAGGCAGTGCAGTGGTTCACCATTTGCAGAAGTGAGATAAAAGTAATTGTGTCTCACTCCAACCAATAGTCAACCTTGACGGTGGACACGTTCCACCAATTGTGAACCACTGCACTGCCTTCAGTGACAGGTATACGATGTTTTTCTAGTTTTTATCGCTGAAAAATAAAAGTATTGTATTTATTCCTACACCTTCTAATATAAATTTCGCCACAGAATCATAATTGCAAAACTTCAATTTTTTTATCGTTCTTAGCCATAATAAGAAGTCAGAGAATGGTCAGAGAACAGTCAGAGAACGGTCAGAGTATACTCTGACCGTTCTATAAACCGGGTCCGCTAGGGATACCTATATTAGCATACGAAATCGTATAATAACTTTTTTTGTTATTTAGCAAAATTAACAAATATAAAGCTAATGAAATAATTAGAAACAAGCCTCCGCATTTTTTGCAAAGATGGAAAGAAGTTAATTTCGTGTGTTGATTAAATAGCACTTTTTGCATGGAAAAACCTTATCAGAAACCAAGGCCAAGGTCGATAAATATTATTCGGACTCTGCTCCGTCGTATGGAATGGTTCAGAAGTGGTTTACCGAATTTTTTGCGGACGTACGAGCACAAAATCCATACCAAGTCTAGGTCGTTCAAATGAGAACACTACACCAGAAATGATCAATAAAATCTATGATATTGTTTTGAATGACTTCACGCGCGCTTTTAAGGAGTGATTTCACTATTCCTTTGTAAGTGTAAACGTGTTCATAATAGCGCGCGTGAGGTAAAACTTGACAAGTTGAACCTCCTACTTCATGTTTCACTTTGCAAAAACATGACATTTAGTCTGATTTTTTTTCCGTCGTGAAAAGTTTTACAACGTCCAGGGGAACATTAAATAATTTTATGTGCCACCGGCGCGCTAACTCGTTTTTTCGCTACAGTTAACAGTAGCGCAATGTAGTATATTGCGCTACAGGGGAATGGAATGTAAAAATTGAACTGCGCATGCGCCTATAGCCATGCAACGGAGCACAGTCTTCTTCTTCTCCTTATTCTTGTTCTTCTTCGTACAGCGTTAGCACCTTACTGGCAAATTCTTGTACATTTGAACTGCACATGCGTCTATTAAAATCCATTACTACTACACAAAATCGATAAAATCAAAATGGCCGGGACTAGTCGTGACATATCAAGTGTAATGACTAGCGCCGCAAACAACTACAATACTAGATTAGATTCGAGTGTACGCATAAAAACTCGTATCCGCACCGAAGTCACATAAAATAGGATACGTGCCAATGCACACAATTGGGGAAATTACGAGACTCGCGACAATGCTCGCAGGACTGATCGCGCCTCGGCTTCGAACTCCTGCGAGCATTGTCGCTCGTCACGCAATAACCCTCATTGTGCACCTAGGCACGTAATATACTATTCAGATATATTATTCGACTGTTCACTTTTAATTTCAACATATCATTACAAAATTTGTAATTCATACATATCAAGCTCATATTCTTCCATAATCCGTGGTTTTTTCGTTTTATGTTTCCTTTTGGCATCATACTCCTCCGGAATCGTCTTTTTATGAAATAAAACGTATGGTTCCCAATTCACGTTGTCAAGGTCTTGCGTTGACATTTGCTTTACTGTGAAGTCGTTGTATTCGTCCCAATTATTATCAATGTCTCGAATACATGCAAAATGGTGTCCTGAATATATCGTCTCTCCCCGGTGAACAATGAATCCTTTCAGGCAATATTCCTCTTGAATGGTCACTTCTCCAGCCTTAACCGGCAAGTTCATGACTTGATCGTCGATGACATCGCATTTCAGTTTTCTTGGGACTTTGTTTTTTTATTCCATCGGAAATGCTTTATTACGAGAATCAAATTCGTTAGAGTCTGAAGTACTCTGATAATTCTCGTACCAGGACCGCGTTTTTCACATTTTCCCTGAAAAAGTACGCATCTCTGATAAGTTTCTCTAATGCGAAATTTTGGAAAATTATTTCCTGGAGTGTAAACTTCTGTTTGCAGGGAGAACCAATAAATTCCTCTTGAAAGCAAAGTTGCACTTCCAGAAATTTTTCACTTGTAATACTGCTGTGCCGGGATTTCCAGCATAGGTATATTGTTTCGAATTTCCTTTGAAATATTCGATAAGGATAAAAATTTTCCTTAATTCCGAGTTCCATTAAGTTGATGGTTGAATGAAACTGGGCTGATCCGAACGATGCAGATGATTTTGAGTCTACTAAAAAAAGAATTATAAAAAAATTGTATATTAAAATTTGTTATATCTCGCAATGCAATAATGCAAAGGCAACGAAAAATAAACTATTTGATAAACACAAATTAAATGCGAGTGCCATATAAACTCTTTGCAATCCTGCTGTTCATTGATGCCGAAATCAAACGGCATTGCGTGAAGGAAAAATCTAATGGGGCCGATATAATTTTCCCCACAGGTCGATAGTTGAGAAAACAGGTTCATTAGCTCCCAGGGAGGTTCGTAATTTCGCAATGCTTGTCCAGCAGTCATGAATTCGAAACTCTGTCAGAAAACTCTCATATGTAGAGAAGAACTTGTAGGACACTGTTCATGTAATAGTAGGGTGTTTGATATTGACGTGATAAAATGAACAAGAATTAATTTTTTTTGACAAAAAACGGTTTTATTTCTCAATGTACTCCCCTTTTAGCTCGATATAACAAGTCCAACGATCTTTCAACTTTTCTATGCCTTCCAAATAATACGAGTTGTCAAACCCTCCAAAATACCCTTCTATTTTACATTCAACTTTCTCGTTAGACTCAAAACCCTTACCACATAGCCATCTCCTGAGGTTTGGGAATATATAATAGTCGCCGGAGGCCAGGTCTACAGAATACAATGGATGCGGAAGCGATTTGAAACCCAATTCATGCCTTTTTGGTCGATCGGCACCCATATTGCACAGAGCTTTCTCATCCACAAATATGTATGCAAAATATTGACCATACGCTCAGTTGAGATGGATACGATCTCAGCTATCACACGCACATTTACTTCTGAGCCATTCAAAACAATATCATGGATTTCATTGATAATTTCAGGTGTAATGATCTCATTTGGACGATCTGGACTTGGTATGGTTTTTGTACTCGTAGGACCACAACGAAATTCGGTAAACTACTTCTGGACCATTCCATACGACGAAGCAGAGACCGAATAATATTTATCGAGTATGGCCTTGTTTTTTGATAATGTTTTTTCACGCAAAAATTAGTGTTTAATTAACAGATGAAATTCATTTTTTTCTATTTCAACGAAAAAAACGGAGATTCGTTGCTTTCAAACACTGTAACTTGTAATCTAATGAATGGATTAGACTCAAAATTGGACAGAAGTCGTTAAAAGGATGGAACTTATCAACAATGATAGCCGTTTGTTATTAGTGGCGACCTCTCATAGAAATATCACGTCAATATCAAACAGTCTAGTATTTCTGTCCCTAACTGCGTAGGCTCACTTTATGAAAACGGATATTTGAAACTGCGGCATCGAATATGCGGGACGACTTCCCAATCGTTCTGACAGTTCTCTCGAAAAAAGAAATGACTTTCAACATAATATTTTCTCTCTTGACAAAAGGTTTCGCTGTTTTCCCACGTTGTTCGGATAGAATTCTCCTGATTTCCAACGTTTCCTTTTTAACAAAAGTTTCAACCAGATCATCGTAAGAAATCTCGGCGACAAAGCTAAAGCGACAAAGCCAAAGCTTTTTTATTTGATAACTTAGTTGCTAACAGATACATCATGTTTGCTCGTACTTAATCGAAGTAAATTTTATACTTGTTTCGAGAAAATTATTACGGGATTTCTCATGTTATCGTTGTTTGCTTGAAAAGCGGAATACACGAAATATTCTTTGCGAAATTGATTGATACATATTTAAAAATATATATAATCCACCAAAAAGCTCGTGATTTATTTCAGAAAATGTTTCGGAGTATAATTACGTAAAATCTTGTGAAAAGTTTCCTTAAACCCTAAGGCACAATCGCCACACTGCAAATTTGCTAAATCTAAACATTCATTCGACTCTTTTTTTTCAAAATTAGCTCTGGAGCTAACCCAAAGGTACCTGGTAGTCAAAAGGGGCTAACCCCATACAGAGTCTTCTGGAAGATCTGAGTTTCACATGGTATTTCACTGGTTATTGAAAATTTGAATGTTCAGCGTCTTCAGTTCATTATATAACTAAGTTACTTACATAACTAGTTCAAGAGAGAATATCCAAAATGCTTGAGAGCCATGTACATTGTCTCTTGGTTTTTTCAGTGATAACTAATTTTCATTTCAAAAGCTCTAACAAGTGTAGCGAGAATCGTATCCTGTGGAGTTTTAAGAACATTTTGGTGAAAGAATCAGCTTCATACTGTTAGCTAAGGCGGTGGTGTGGTCGGTGGTGACTGTTGTGGGTGGGTTGTGTGGTGCAAGACTGTTGGTCCGTGCTCTTTGTGTCTGAAACCGTCCAACTTGGATAGTGCCTGGATAGCGCCTGGTTAGCACCTGGTTAGCACCCGGATTTATCCAGTGAAGGTAGGGAGTTGGTTCCTCTTCTTCCTTCTTCTCTCCTTTCATTCTTCTTTTTCTTCCTCTCTCAGTCGTCAAGGTTCGAGCAGTACCCGAAGAGTACCTCAAAGGTTCTCTTCAACGACCTGGGTACTGCGTGCTGACGACAGAGCCCCGGAATTTTCAGTGGGCTGGTCACAGAAGCTGGGCGTGGTGGCGTCGACTTCAACGGCGAGAATTCAGGCAGCAGCTTCCACACTGGAGAGTTCAGCAACTCCTCCAGTAATCGGTGTCTTGGCGCTGGCGTGGCGGGCGTGTTGAGCACTTTTCCTGGCATGGATGGGGATGCTGGATTCTCCTGCATGATCACTACGGAAGCTCTCCGGTCTACCAGTAGGCCAGCGGTCGTCCGTAGCTTGGCAGCGGTGGCTCATTTCCGGCGTGGCAGTGGCAGTGCTGGTCGAGTAGCCAGGGTGGTGGAGATAATCAGGCTGCGCTTCTAATACGAGAGCGACCCGTCGTGCCCTCCTCTAACACTACCTGCTGCTGCTGACTCCGCGTGGCTTCTTCGCTTTTCTGTGGGTAGGCCATGGGTAAGGAAAGAGAGAGAAGACCTTATGTATCTTCTGGAAAGAGGAAGAGATGGAGGACCGCGAGAGATCTTCCAGAAAAGAAGACCCGATTGGATCTTCTGGCGTAGGCAGAAGAAAGATCGAAGACCGCGAGGGATCTTCCAGGGTAGAAGACACTAGTGGATCTTCTGGCGAGAGAGAGATGGAAGACGCGAAGGATCTTCCAGGTTAGAAGACCCGAGTGGATCTTCTGGTGGAAGAAAGTAAGTGAAGACACGAAGGATCTTTAGCCGAGGATTTATCAGGAATGAGACGGCGGTGGCAGCAAAACTCAGCTTTTTCTGAAGGTCAATTTATTTGGAAGAGGTATTGTAGTTGTTTACGGCGCTAGTCATTACACTTGATATTTCGCGACTAGTCACGGCCATTTTGATTTTGTCGATCTTGTGTAGTAGTAGCGTGTTGTAATAGAGCATGCGCAGTTCAAATGTACAAGGCTTTGTCAGTAGGGTGCTAACGCTGTACGAAGAAGAAGAAGAATAAGAAGAAGATTGTGCTCCGCTGTATGGCTATAGGCGCATGCGCAGTTCAATTTTTAAATTTCATTCCTCTGTAGCGGAATGTACAATATTGTGCTACTCTCAACTGTAGCGGAAAAACGAGTTTCCGCGCCGTAGGCACAAAATGCGCCAATGTGAAAGCCGTCGCGAGCGTCGCCGCAGCAGCGAGGAATACACGACCCAGAACGGCATTTATATAGGCGACGAAAATTCCCAGCAGAAAATATCCACGTGGAAGTTATGTGGAAATTCACGTGGAAATCCACGTATTAGTTTGGAACCGGTTCACGTAGAACTTTACGTGAATTTTCATGTAGAAATCTGCGTGAATATTCCCGTGAACTTACTTTAACTGTAGCATGTTAATAGATTTTCCAGTTATATTTTAATCACATGCTGCAGTTAAAGTTCACGTGAATATTCACGCGGATTTCCACATGAATATTTTCACCTGGCTTATAATTAATGATAGACATATTACTATTCCAGTGTCTGCAACGACTTAAACAAATGATGATAATCAGCATAGTTATTGCGATAAACACGAAAACTAATTGTGTGTTAGCCCCTTTAGAACTCTAGGTAGATATGCGATTTTCCAACCTAAAATGGCATGTTTACTACGTTTAATGCAGTAATTCTACTGCACCGATTCGAACGACTGAATTTAAAACAAGTACACAGGTTTAGCAATTACCAATTATAACAATTAATTGTTCCTACTTTCTAAAGGAAAGTGATTTACCCGTGCCGATTCTTCATTTTCGGATTTAAACGTTAACCTTTTAACAACCAGTGGGACATATACGTCCTACCTACTTTCAGAAATGATAACTTCCATAAAAATTAAGATATTGCGATCGCTTGGGATTTATTTTGAAGAGGATAAAAAGAAGACGAAAATACGTGAAATTTGGCGAGCATAAGGGTTGCGCTCCCTCAGTTGTATACTCAGTATAAAAATGCATAAATTACGAAAAACTGAAAAATCATCTTAACTTTTATGAATAGCTTTTATTTTCTATTGAAATTTCATTTATTTAAATTTTATCAAACTCTTCAAATACACGGAAAATAATGGAAATTTTGGGTTCAGAAAGACTGCCAAAATTTTCAAAAAAGTGCTATTAAAGTAGGAAAGAATGCACGAATATAGATTCTGTTCCTAAATATTTTAGCAACCATAGTAAATTAAAATGAGCTCAATATATTGGCCAATATCTTATATGCTAACGGAATTAAATATCATTATATGTCATAGTTATATACGTTTTGTTGAAGAAAGCAATGCTGAAGATATCTTATGATTGTATTTAGTTACAAAATGTAATTGTAATTCAAAGTTTTGTGCTCTATTGAAGGAAATATATGTATCGGTTCTTGAATTAAAATCTATTTTTGCATTGAGTTTAAAAGTAGAAATATATTTTGAGGACTAATCATTGAAACCGGAATTATAAAATGAAAGCTTATTACCATATGTAGATGCAATGGAACTGGTAAAAAAATGCGTCGCAGTATAAATTGTGGAACGCACTGTGCAGTTTGTAAGTGTCATTTTGAGCATGCTTCAATATGTTTAGTAGTCAATCCTATACTTCCAGAAGATGATGCATAAGCTAATGTACCTCGAACTCTCGTGATTCGTAGAATTTGGAAGGTTGATCACCATGCTGTCGTACCACGCGTCTCAACTTTCCATGCAGCTTATAACGGCTATTTTCTTTTTATTACTCTAAGCGTGCGTAGCCGATAGGCTTAATCGGTAGCTTAGTATGCGTTAGTTATAAGTGTAGAGGATTCGAACCCACAGCGATTAGGAATAATTTTAATATCGCTTGAATAACCAATTATATGTGTAGTAAGTGTTTGCAATAGTGAGTTCGTGTATACTTGAAAATTAATTAAGTATTAAATGATAATAATATAAAGAATTTTTTTTTTCGTTTTCAAATGAGTCATCATTTTAATGAACATTTTTCTAAAGTTTTGAGGTCACTCCAATAGATTATACATTGCTTTCAGTTTCAGATTTTATGGAACTATTACTATATTACTAATTAATATAATTACTTATATCACACCAAATTTTCATACATTGAATAAATAGTCACACGAGGTCGTTTTTAAATGAATGTGAGCAAACGCGAAACCCATTTTGCTGACAGCTCTCGTGCCCAAACACTCATCCAAAATGTGGACGTATCTTCAATCGACAATCTACGAGCACCATATCATTTTTCAAGTACTTGTGTAAGCCGTCTATCTGTCAACTCTATAGAAAGAGACAACTTTTCTGCCACGTATCTTTCGAACAGTTACAGCAGGATCCTTTTTATCATACGATTTGTGATTTTTCGAAAAAAATTTTAACTCAGAAAATCTCAAAAAACCTGACGTGCTGGGAAAAACAGAGGCCAGATTTGGATTTAGGGCAGAAAAATACTCTAGAAACGCGCGTGAACATCAGCTTAGTAGCCCCTGGAAGTAAGCAATTACTGCTGGAAACGGCTGAACCGGGTTGTCAATTAAATACCGCGTCAAATATTTGTCACCCGGAAAACTTCCAGCGAGAAAATTGGGCCAACATATCTCTCGAATACGCATGCAAATTTTTCAGTATCTTTGTGCTGAGTGATTGAAAATATTGCCAGTTGAAGTGTTCTACGCTATTGGCTCGTGCGCCTCCGCGCATTTTTAATTGACTGCTTTCAGGGGCTACTCAACTCTTGGTCACGCGCCCATCTTTTCCTTCCATCCGTTCCTTCAATTGAAAGTTTTAAATATTTCCATATATATAAGTAAAATCAAATTACATCCGGTTCTTTCGTAAGAACTTTGAATGCGAGGAGACGTTTGCGAACTCTAAATTTTAACGTTTATGATTTGATTTCAGAATATCTCAGTCAAGGAAATTGTCATGGAAATCAAGTCTATCAAATTCCGCCAATTAAACACTTCACAATGGAAAAACTTGGGACATCTCAAACGAAGCTTTGATTCATTTATCAGTTGAAAAATTTGATTGCTGATGGCAGAGGAGAAGAAGTTACTATGTGTATCAAGACATCTACAGCTGCGATTGCAATTTCCATCTAATTATAGGTAAAAATACGTCTAATTATATGTTTAACAGCCATATATAACAAAAGTAAAATTTTTACTGAATAATAATTTGGTCAGAATAGTGTCTAAAATCACACTACTCTCAAGTATGTAAAGCTAATCATGTTTACTTCTTTCGATCGTATTTCTTGGCCCATGTCACTATTTAAAAAACCAAAAAAAAGTTTGGGAAAAGTAAATGAAATTAAGGTTATTTTAGCTAGCATTTCATTTTAACGTGGTGCCTTTTACAAGTCATATGAAAGGTTTTCCATTAGGGACATAACAATTTTATCTATGAATAAAACACAGAAATATTTGAGATATTAAGTTCAAATTTATTGTGGATGTAATGCAAGCATTACATTTTTTGAATGAAATTCGATATCGGTCATATGACCACCACGAGCCCGTTTACAGCGGTCGATTCTTTGGACCCAATTTTCCACCACTCTGGCACACAATTCGACCGGAACGTTGGCAATTTCGCGTTGGATGTCGTCTTTGTGGTCATCTAAAGTTGCTGGCTTGTTGGCATAGACCAGTGACTTGATATGACCCCATAAAAAGAAATCCAATGGCGTTAGATCGCATGAACGAGGCGGCCATTCGACCACACCATTTCTCGAGATAACACGTTCACCGAATTTACCTTTCAATAAATCGATTGTGACGCGTGCTGTGTGGCTAGTGGCACCGTCTTGTTGAAACCACATATGGTTGATGTCAAGTTCATCCAATTCTGGCCACAAATAATTTTCCAACATAGCACGATAGCGCTCTCCATTGACGGTAACATGACGGACGTTTTCATCCACAAAAAAATACGGCCCAATCACACCTCAGGCATGAAAACCGCACCAAACAGTCACTTTTTGCGGATGCAACGGTGTCTCAAGAAGAACATTTGGGTTTGTTGCTGACCAATAACGCATATTTTGCTTATTAACAAAGCCATTGAGCCAGAAATGAGCTTCATCGCTGAAGATGATTTTTCGATGAAATTCTTCATTTTCTTAAAGCTTTGCCAGAGCCCAATTGGAGAAGTTTCGGCGTTTCGAATGATCAAGTGGTTTTAGTTCTTGAGTCAATTTAATCTTGAAAGCATGTAGGCCAAGATCTTTTCGCATAATACGCCACGGTGTCGTTTGAGCGATGCCCAATTCTTGAGAACGACGTGGAATCGACTGATTTGGCTCATTTTGAATCGATGCACTTACGGCTGCGATTATTTCTTCGCTTCGAGCAATACGACGTCTTTTTGGTACCGGAACGTCCAGTAGTGTAAATTTGGTCTCGAATTTATCCACTATAGCACGCACAGCCTGTCGGGTGGGACGATTATTACGGCCGAAAATTGGAGTAAGCGCTCTTAAAGTTGCGACCACCGACTCAGAATTTCGGTAGTAATTTTCAATAATTTCCAGACGTTGCTGGTTCGTGAACTTTAACATGATGAAAATGTTGATTTTACGTAACGTTTTGATATTGACAGTTCATTAAAAAAGTTTAAGGGTGCATTCATACAAAGATACGAAATTGTTATGTCCCTATTGGAAAACCCTTTACTTGCTTGGTTAGTTTCGCTTGGGCTACGAGTTCTACTTTTTTTCGCAATTTATCCAGTTACCAAATACATCGACTTATATCTTCTCAAAATTCTTTGAAAAGCATGAAGAAATTAAGATAATGTCGTAAAATGAAAATTTCGGACGCTTGATAATAACAAATGAATGAAAAGTTGATATTTGCAAATTGTATTTGTTGGTTTTTAAACCAGAATACTTCTAAAATAAATTTTATGGTACGAATGATTTAAAGGAAAATTCGTAGTGACAAGAGTGTATTTGTAAATTATGTGTTAGTTTAGTTTGCGGCGAAAGAAGAGAAAAAAATTTGTACTGTGTCACTTGGATTAATTCTTCAGCACCGTATTTTTCCGGCTACTCAACAAAGTAACAGGTCATTTTTGTTCTTTATGGAAATACATTCTCACTGATGATAACTCCAATCTGAGTCAAAACGTTTGAAAATATGAAACCTTGAGTTACATTTTTTCTGGACCCTAAAGCCAACTAAGAACATCAACAATATTTAATATTAAAATAAAAGTCTGCTTTATATGTTCGTATGAAAAAACTTCCTCCCAATTATAACCCTAGAAATTCATTTTTTGGGAGTTATGGAGGGGGAACAAAAAATTTAAAAAGTGGTTTTTCTTGAAAACGGTATGACCGATTTCGATAAACAAAATATATGTTTTAGACACTAATGAGGGTTTTCCAAAAAAGAACAAAAAAAACCTTTTTGAAAACAATTGTAGCTAAAAAATTTTTTTGAATTTTTCGACATTTTTTTTGAGGTTACACTCTAGAGTGACCACATTCATATTTTACGTAAACTTTCGTCATAATATCCTTCATAAGATATATTTCTGTTGAATTTTTTGAAGAGGTAGAACAATGTGAAAAAAAAAAAAATCGCGCATGCAACACTGCGACCTTAAGGTGCACTGCTCCCGATAGAATACTTGGGAACACAACTCTATTGCATTTTTCCATGGTTATAAACGTTCTTGAAAATGAAGATAGCATTGTAATTGATGTAACTAATGTAATTAAATACATCATAAAAAATATTTCCTTCATTAATGTCTGCAGTTAATAATAATTTACAGAGTTCACCACGAGAAGGTTGCAGTACGATTTTAAACTCCTTTCCCTAGGGTGCTTTATTATCGCGAGATCCCTCTCTTCCCACAAATCGGGGTGCTTTATTGCAATTAGGGTGTTTTTAAAAATATATCATAGTCAGTACACATGAGTTTTTTATAAAATAATTTTATTTATAATCTTGCGCTATTCGTTTTTTTCTTGTCAGTGTTACTCGTTCAAGCGACACTCCACTTTGCGATCTTCATTTGCTCTTGTTCGTAATTTTCTTTTACTACTGTGGGCAAAAACTAAGGTGAATTTTTAATTTAAACTTCGCGGGCTAACCGATTTGGGCAAACTCTTTTATTTTTATGCTGATCCTACAGTTACTGTAGGATATTACTGTGAAATATTGACATTTCATGTCAATGTCATCATTTGTTACATGGTTACGCTTGTGTTTTCTAAAAGAATTAGTGCACAAAAATCGTCGATTTACAATTAGAAACCTTGCTGACACTATTGGCATTTCAAGAGGATCACTCAACACGATTTAAAAAGATATTTTGGGCAGACAACTCGTGGTTTTTGCATCACGATAATGCGTCGTGTCACACTGCACTCGTTCTTCGTGACCATTCCACCAAAAACGCAACGCATATCGTTCCACAGCCACCATATTCGCCTGATTTGGCTTCGTGTGACTTCTGGCTATTCCTCAAACACAAAAGACCACTCCGAGGACACCGTTTTGACACGATTGAAGAGATACAAGCTGAATCGAAGGATATTCTGGAAATCAAATTTAACAAGTGTTTCGATGATTGGAAAAACGTTGGCATAAGTGCATTATATCGGGAGGGGATTTCTTTGAAGGGGATAATATTGATTTGGATAAATAAATAAAGATTTTTCATTTTATAACAAAATTCACCTTAGTTTTTGCCCACAGTAGTGTGTACCATCTCATTCTGTGATTTTCAATTGTTTCCTATTTTTGATTCTCTTATGTGCTCTCATCCACACTGCGAGCTTTATTTGATTCTGGCCATTATTCTCGCCTGTAAGCTATTTTACTTGTTCGCTAAGATATCTTTAATGATCTTACTACATATTGCGATCTTTCAATTATTGCAAGTGTCTCTTACGACCTTCACTTGTTTCTTGTGTTCAATTCTCGTTAGTAAATGTGCCATCTAACTTTGCAATCTTCGTTTGTTTCTTATCAGCAATAGTCGTTCATTCTTTCCTCTACTCAGTTGAAAACATAACTTTTGCGATTCGAATATTTATTGCGATCTCATTATCCAAACATGTCTACATTAAAACAAAAACTTATGTGCACTGATTGTGATACTAAACTTAAAAAAAAACGTAGATAGAAAAATATTAGTATGTGATAAAGTTGGAGCAAATGCCTTTTCTCGCTGCATTAAAAGAAGAATAGCTGTAGATGACTCTCTATTTATAGAAATAATTCTGATAAAGATTCTGATTGTCAAACTGAAACAGATCTTTCTCCCTCTGGCGCAACTTCCGATGAACCAACATTCGAAGTTAAGGTCAAATCGAAAGAAGCTGTTTCTACGACTGAGTACTTTGAAATTCCTATCCAAAGGACAGTTGCTACTCATAAATACTGTTGCGTTTGTTTCTCTATGAAATTTTTTACTGTCATTTCTGAAGAAGCGCGAATCCAATCGTATATCAAGAAGAAAATCTTCATACCACCTGGAAATCGGTGTTGTACAACTCATATTCTAAAAAATCGAATATATGAGGAAGATCTTGGCCATTTAAAAGTGTACATTTTTAGTGGGTTATCTTAGGAAAATCTTTTTGAAATAAAAGACTTAATGACTTTATTGCGTAATAGTCAATCTCGTTCAGTGATCCAAGCTCTTATTGTGATTCTTTTTAAACTAAGTACAGGAAATTCCAATAAACCACATATTAGCTTCTATATTGAACATAGATAATGATCAGTCAATTTCGGAATATTCTAAAAGTATAATTCAATCTTTTGAAAAAGACGTCCTGCCACTTTGGTTTGGCTTAAGTTCTGTTAACAGGGATAATCTTATTCAAAACCACACAACAGAAATTGCAAAAAAATTGTTTGATGTTCAGGATAATTTGCTTCTGATTTATGATGGTACGTATGCGCGTCATTAGAAAAGTACAAATAATGAGTATCAAAGAAAATCTTTTACTAGACAGAAGAAAATTCGTCATAGTAAGACCTTCACTATTTGTACGACTGATAGATACGTAGTGGACATGCTTGGGCCGTCGTGCAAACCAAAATGATGCGGATATCATGAAAGGCATCATTGAGGATCCAAATGGTTTATGCAAGTATCTGGGGACGAATAATGTCTTTGTTCTTGATCGATTTTTCCGTGACGTAATTAAAATTTTGGAAGAACAAAATTTCAAAGTACTGATACCTATTTTAAAAGGTAAAAGAAAGCAATTATCAACAGAAGAACCCAACCGGACACAAGTTTTGACTAAAATTCGATGGGTGGTTGAAGCTGTTCATGGTATGCTTAAACAAAAGTATCGTCTTCTGGACCATAAAATAGATAACAAGTTGGTATCAAATATTGGAATCTATTTTAGAGTGGCATCATTTCTCAATAATGCTTACGGTCAAAGAATGCAGTCTGACAAGGAAGTTCACTATGAAATATTACAGAGGATCATGCTCAAAGAGATGATGACAATACACTAGCTACTGAGGCAGAGGAGAAAGGATGGATACGTAGAAAAACTACTTTCAAAACAGTCACGGCAGATGAAATTCTGGATTTTCCAGAAATGAATGAAAGAGATCTAACGATATTTTTCACTGGGTCCTATCAGCTATCTCAAGCTCTGTCTTATTTAGCGGGAATGTTAGATAAGGATGGCCAATTAACGCTTCAGTACATAAAAGAAGAACTCAATGTAAATAAGTTGAAAATACAATTCCGACACATTTCTCGGGCATCATGTAGATGTGTTATAAGATACAAGCCTAACAGATTCGGTGCTTCCGAGGTAACACACTACGTATGCAAGTGTACTAATAGCAGATGAACAGTTGGTTGCTGCTCACACATTGCATGCCATCGTATACCACCTCTCTTATGCTAGGTATTTGTCGAAAATTTTTCAGACAACATAAGTACTCAGCGAAATTTTTAAGAAAAACCATTTCACTGCAGTGATTAATGATGATAGCGTCGAGGATAAAGAAAATTCTGAATTGGTGAGAAGCGAGTGCGCTCATGATAATAAACTACCCCGATTTGTGAGAGACGAGGGGACTCACGTTAATAAAGCACGCTGATTTGTGAGAGGCGAGGAGACTCACTATAATAAAGCATCCTGGAGAAAGAAGTTTAAAATCGTACTGCAACGTCCTCGTGGTGAACTCTGGAAACTATTATTTGAATAGGCCGTTTTCAAGAAAAACCATTTTTTACATTTTTATTTCGCCCACTATAACTCCCAAAAAAATGAATTTCTAGAGTTATCATTTGGAGAAATTTTATTTCACATGGATGCGAATCTATGACAGAAATTTCAAGTTAATATGTGCGGGGGCAGATTTTGTATGCTTACCCGGATATGTCCTTTGTATGGCATTAAACGATATATCTTGCAAACTATTAAAAGTAGAATTATACATGACCTGTCAAAAAAAGGCGATCTACGGCTGCAAAAATCGATTTTCCGGTTTTCGCATTTATGAATATTTTTTAAATTGTTATTTCCAATAGTCGAAACCAAAATGAAATTCTCTATGGTACTACGTAGGATTTTTCCATTATATTGCATAGTTCTTTTATTCTAAACGTTTATCCGGTGATTTTTAAAAAAAATTAATTAGGTGAGTTTGAAATTTTTGTCACTGCCTACATTATCGGAGGTTCACTAGTCGCGTATCAAATAGGATACGTTGTCGACAGGTGTCCTCGTAGACAATTTCAAACTCTTATATCGCAAATAATTGCAAATTAAATTCAAATTTAAATCTAAGAATTTGAAATCTTTTTGTGGAAAAAAAGACGCTTTCGACTGCGCTGGGATTCGAGCCCTTTAAATTTGATTTTATTTTAATTTAATTTTTTCTCCAAAATCTTTTTAAAGTCGACAGGTGTCCTCGTAGACAATTTCAAACTCTTATATCGCAAATAATTGCAAATTAAATTCAAATTTAAATCTAAGAATTTGAAATCTTTTTGTGGAAAAAAAGACGCTTTCGACTGCGCTGGGATTCGAGCCCTTTAAATTTGATTTTATTTTAATTTAATTTTTTCTCCAAAATCTTTTTAAAGTTCATTAGTTGTACAATAAAGGCCTGATTACAGAATTTTGATTGATTCTATCATTTTCATATTGAATGAACCATATTCCTACAATGTATCTATTCCACATGCATGAAAATCCTTCTAGAGATAATTAATAGAACACGATCTGAAACAGTAGCGTAAATATAATTTATATTTTCTCGTGAATATAACCATACTAGTCTTCTCCAGGTTGACAGAAAGCCCTAAAATTTGCTATATTGACTAATGAGAATCTAATTGCACTGAGTCTTATTGGCAATCGAGCACCCTTCAAAATGCAACCGAATTCTAGGATATCTAGGATAACCTATCCTATTTCTACAGTTAGATGTATTCTACTGCGGACTACGTCGATCTGGACAATTTCTTATGGATGTTAGCCTCAACAAAATCTAATGAGTCCGATTGAGATGACTCCTCCACGATAACCCCTACCGACTTACTCTGAGTTGAAAGAGTCGTGTCTAATGTAGTCTTCTCTACCAAGGTCTCAAGACCAGAAAGTCCTTCAATGTCGTCTGCTCTATGTACTTGAGCTTCGACAATAATGTGGTTATGTCTATCTCTACTAACTGTGTCCTGGAAACCTGACTCTCAGTGTCATTCGGTACGAGGCACGTTCATCATTATGTCTGGTCGCGCATCTCCTACTGTCGGCTCGCCAGATACCTGCGAAAATCGCATAAGCGGAAAGATCAGGTCAGGTAGATGAAATGGGTCATGTGGCCCGCTTTATGACATGTTTGCGTATCCGTAGACTAATGCTAAACTAGATGGTACCGCAAGCTTAGATGGTGTTACCCTAGGTGTTGTGACACCATGTTCTAATTCGGAAACCGCCGCGTACCCTTCCGAGCTCCGACTCATCTTACCCAACATTGTAGTTATCGAAAAACTGGGTACAACCTCACTAGCCGTAACCGTGACTGGAGCATGGATTGATGCCAGAATTTCGTTCAAACTCCTTTTAAGTTCCTCCATGGATAATTCCCGAATATCGCTTAAGTCATATACATATGATAAGTGTATACATATACATATACAGTTGTATGACCACCATGAGCTCACATCAAAATCACTCGAGATTCACAAGAGAATCACTCGTGTGATTTACTCTAAAGCTTCTGTACATATAGGCGATTACTAAAGAGCAAAAGTAATCGCCTCTATGTCAATTCGCAATTTTAATGATCTATTACTCATAAATGGGACGGTAAAAAATTCTGAAATAATTTTCACGGGATGTTTGACATTAAAGAAACATTTTCATTTATATATGCGTTATTATTATTATTCATTCATGGCTTTTCCAAGGTCAAATTTGTTTTTTTAAATGGAAACCCCCTTTTTTCACATCTGCAATTGATAGAGCGAAAAATTCTACGTTCAAGTACGTACCCAAGTCATAGATCAATTGTAACGTTCAAGGTCAATTAGAGGTTATTTGAAATTAACAAAGTTTTCCAAGAGGTCAGTGTAATTCCTGAAGTAAATTTCAACGAGAAATTCATTGGTGAGTTCTGTATTGATCTTGATGACAGCGTTTTGAATATTGTAAAATCATATGTATAGGAAATTTTTCATTAAAAGTTCCAGGAGTTCTGGTGAGAGTTCTGTTCCTCCCCAAAGAGTTATATTGAAAAGTCCTATACCGTTTTTCGATACCTAAGTCAATACCTAAGGCGATACCATAAGTCCTAT
Source organism: Diplolepis rosae (assembly GCA_030998225.1). Lineage (NCBI taxonomy): Eukaryota > Metazoa > Arthropoda > Insecta > Hymenoptera > Diplolepididae > Diplolepis > Diplolepis rosae. The sequence continues at coordinate 1,392,750 of JAPYXD010000171.1, forward strand.
ACCGTTTTTCTATCTCCATACGAATATTACGAATCGAAACTAAATTTACGTATTACGAGTACATACTTACTATCTTTCGCTAAAAGATTATTATGGCGCAAACTAAACTTTCGGAACGAGAGAGGGTACCTGTATTAATGATGCGTGGTTGGGGAGATCGAGTTCGATCTTATGATCAAGTTCGTTTGCTTTTTAATCGCACTTTTCGTAATGAAGAAGGGTTAAATCCTGTCTCAAAATCAACAATTGAAAGAACTGTAAGGCGCTTTATGAATCATGGATCTATCAAGGACCTTCAGAGCACTGGTCGGCCAAAATCTACAGGATCTGGGAAGATGCAGATGGACATAGCCCAAGCATTTGTTGAAAACCCACACCTTAAGTTACGTCGAGCTAGTGATGAGCGTGACGTTGCTCCTCAGACAGTGCGAAATATTTTAAAAAACATTAATTTCCATCCTTACAAAGTTCATCTGGTACAAGAGCTCAATGAAGACGATCCTGATCGTCGGGTTGAATTTTGTAAAATTATGATGGACAGAATTGATAGAGATCCTCTTTTCTTGTACAATACAGTATTTCCAGATGAAGCTACTTTCACTTTAAAAGGTGAAGTTAACAGGTAAAATTGTAAATATTGGTCCGACACAAATCCTGATTGGATGTTGGAGAGTCACACACAATATCCACAAAAGATTACTGTTTGGGCCGGTATCTTGAATGATAAATTGATAGGCCCTTTCTTCATCGATGGTAATCTCAATGCCCGTGTATATGAAGAGCTTCTCAGAAATCAAATTGTACGAAGAATAAGGGAGATTACAGGCGATAATTTTCAAAATATTTGGTTCCAGCAGGACGGAACAGCGGCTCATTACGGTAGGGAGGTTCGAGCATATTTGGATACTCAGTTCCCTCATAGGTGGATTGGAAGAAGCGGTGAAATCAAGTGGCCTGCTAGATCTCCTGATCTGACGCCTCTCGACTATTTTCTTTGGGGTTATTTAAAGAGCAAAGTATACTCAACGCAACCCCAAAGCTTAGACGAATTGCAGAATCGGATTCTGCAAGAGGCTACTTTGATTGATATGGAGATGATTCATAATGCTGTAACTCATTTTTACAATCGCATACCTTTTTGTCAAGAAGCTCAAGGTTTTCAGTTCGAACATCTTCACCGAAGCGTGAGAGGCAAGGGGACTCACGCTAATCAAGCACCCCTAGGGGAACAGAATTTACTGCATCCACGTCGTTGTTCCTGGGTAATGCTAAATGTAAACGTAAACTACTTGGAAAAACCTTGAAAAAACCTTGAAGATAATCACCAAGATCAATAGAGCTCACCAATGAATTTCTCGTTGAAATTTACTTAAGGAATTACACTGACCTATTGGAAAACTTTGTTAATTTCAAATAACCTTTAACTGGCCTGGAACGTTACAATTGACCTATGACTTGGGTACGTACTTGAACGTAGTATTTTTCGCTCTATCGATTGCAGATGTGAAAAAGGGCGTTTCCATTTAAAAAAAAAAAAACAAATTTGACCTTCAAAGGGCCATGAAGGTCAACTTCAAGGTCAACTTCAAGGTCACCATTGAATTCCCCGTTGAAAAGTACTTCAGGAATTGCACTGACCTCCGGGAAAACTTTGTTTATTTCAAACAACCTCTAATTAACCTTGAACGTTACAATTGACCTATGACTTGGGTACGTACTTGAACGTAGTATTTTTCGCTCTATCGATTGCAGATGTGAAAAAGGGCGTTTCCATTTTAAAAAACAAAGTTGACCTTCAAAAAGCCATGAAGGTCAACTTCAAGGTCAAAATGAAGGTCACCATTGAATTCCTCGTTGAAATTTACTTCAGGAAGGACCTTCACTTTTTTGAAAAATATTTTACCTGAGGAAATATGTTTTGTTGCTGCTTCTATTCTACCATCAGTAACGAGGGTAACAAGATTTCGACATTGGGGAGAAGCGGCGAAATTGGCGCGTCGTCTAAATTGGCGCACCCTATTTTTCAGAAAATGATAACATAACAAAAAATAAAAATAGTTCTATCGTGTGCATTCTTGTATGATATGTATTTGATAGAAAACATTATAAAAATCTAATTACTTAATACAGTTTTATTGCGATTAATCGTTTATGTTCGAAGCCATTGAGTTAAATCGTTAAATAATAGTAATTCAAGGTGAATTAGATTAATGCAACGATTTTATAATCTTTGATATTTAATCTTACGATTAGGATAGAATATTTGTATGAAAAAATAAGCATTTTACGTAAAAAGTATTTAACTAATGAACGATACACTTGCGGCAAAATTGGCGCATACGAGATTCAAATCAGAGGCGAAGTTGGCACACGTGTTGTGTTTCTGGAAACCGGTGACTGAAGTCACGTGCTCGGATGTTTATGATTGAAAATATAAAGAAGATAGTAAGTACACAATTATTAATATATAGATATATACATTTGAATGTTGCTGGACTTTTCTGCTAATCTTTTTCTTAAGATTTTTTGTGACATGGGAGGTAATGTGGTTCGCAAAACTGATGTAACGACTTTGTAAGGTTATATTCATTTGAACAATCAGTGGTTAAATTTTTTTTTTTAAGTTTGAGGTATTAAGGCATTTTAAAAGCGATTTTTAATAATTAATTTGCAGTCTGACAGTGTTTTGAAAGTTTTCTCGATTTTAAGATGTGAAAGCAATTTAAGTAAAAAATTTGTATTTTTGATTGATTGTTTCTATTATTTATAAGTCTTCTAAAGTTAATAATTGTATATACTTCTGATTACAAATTCAAATAATTCTCTATAAAAATGATTTCAATTTGAATATTCACTTAAATATCCACAATTGCCAGTATTTTATTGTACAAATATATAATATATTTTAACTTTGGCTGGTTTATGTGAATAAAGGTATAAAAAACTTCACATATCTTGATATACTATCTCAAATTTAGTTTCAAATTATAGCTACCTCTTTTCATCAACCTTTGCTACTGAAATGTAATTCTAAATCTATGAAAATATAACTAATACGTGGCAAGAGAAGATTATAATATTAGTGCGTCAATTTACCCGACATGGCGGGTAAATTGACGCAGGTGCAGTCCTTGGGAAATCTGAATAAAAACCTGCTTTAATAATTTTCAATGCAATCTTTATCCATTTGAAAGTATAGAAAAGATATCCAGCTATTAAATAAATATTTTTTCATAACTTTTAGTCATATACTTTCTTTTTAAACTCGCACTTTCTATTAGGTGCGCCAATTTTGCCGCTTCTCCCCTACACATCACTTATCATCACCACATGATCTCGCATTGAGATTGAATCGAAAACATACTAACGCGTATCTAAAAAAGGCGCAAAATTAAAAAAAAAAAAAACAGTTGCTTAATGTGTGCATCTTATAAATTATAAATTCACCACGAGTGCGTTACGAACTCTCTGATGAAAATCATAAAGTCATGATCATATGATACATCATCTCGTGTGCGTATCTAGCTCACATTGTGCAAATCGTCATGTTATTTTGGAATGAAAATCACAAATGTTATCTAGGCTGCAAATGTTCCAAAATAAAGAAAAAATTCCAGTGTAAGCGACAGAGTTCTGTAATGCAGCTGTACATTAGATGGATATGACCCTCGTTCTAGAAGATTCTTGAATACACGCGCGGAGAATCTTCTAGAATCTTTATTAATTTGAGTTGGCTCCGATTGGTAGAGATATGAAGGAGACGGCCTCTTAATTGCAAAAGGGAGAATCGGAGTCAGAGTCGTAATCGGGCGTTCAAAGGTGTAAGACCGATGTAGATTTTTTTACTTCACTGTTCAAATAAACCTAGATTTCTAAAGATCCCGGCTCATCACTTTTTGTAATATCACCTCCCACACCAGAAAAAGTATAAGATAAACTCAGACATAAGATACTATATCTATTAAATTTTTAAAAACCTTGCTTTATCTCAGATACAGATAGATTATTAGCATAGAATATTAATTCAACTAATTGATTCATAGATAAGAAAAAATTGTCACGTGTCCATGACAGATATATTATATATTATAATTATATAATACTATTATGCTATTATATCATATAACACGTTTTATTGTTGTTATAAATATTGTTGCTAGATGCATCTAATTGTTTTTATAAATAATTTCAATATCACTATTAACTAAAATATCAATAAACAATTTATTTTATTTATAAAATACTAATTACAACAAATATTACCTTTTATTATTATTAACTATTATTATTACTATTGTTAATAATAACAATTAACGAAATGCAACAAATATTACATAACAACAATATTACTTCAACCTTTGTATTTAAAATTATTATTAATCACTATTATTATTAATATTTTATATTTTTATTGAAAATAATTGTCAAAATGCAACAAATATTAAATAATAACAATGTTACTTCAATTTTTGTATTTGCAATAATTATCAATCACTTATATTATATAACAATAGTGTTACTTCAAATTTTATAATAGTAATGTTTATAATAATCATCATTATTGTTAATATTCTTATTTGATGTTAATCAACAATCAGCAATTAATTATAAAATACGTTCTTTTTAATAACTATTCAAATCACTATTATTATTATTAATGTTATTTTATAAACAAAAACAATGTTTAAATATAAAGATTAATAGAATTAAAACAAATCATAATAACCATTTATGTACAACAATTGTATTATAATTACTCTATTACTTACCTATGTATACAAACAATGTCATTGACCCTTGCGACTAAGTCTACCTAACAACCTGGTGACACGGGTTTACACAGCCCTTGAGAAGATGTGAGTACACCCACACCACGAAAGCATGACCCACACGGACTTGGAAAATTGGTGTGAGTCACTAAGCTCACCAACGCAGCACACCAGCAAACTGGCCCATAGTCTCAACTCAACACACTGACACCTAAGATTCTAATGGACTTCGAAAAAGCTATTGAAACCATGGAACTCAAATTCCCATACTTTCTACCTACGATTTGAAACTACAGGCGACAATATAAGCCAGGCTGCAAGGCCTAAACACCAGTCTAAGGAATAAAAACGGAGTGAATTTCGATAAAACTGGATTTAGTGTCATTGTAATCGAGGTATCAAAATAAGGATACCGGTTAAACAAAGGATTGACCTGCCACTGTTGGTCAACAAGGATAATTAGGGGAGGTACCCGATTAGCAGAGGATAAACAGAACTTAAAGGATTATCGCTTTCAAGAGGCCAACTCATCAAAAACAACCGGTAAGTCAAATAACTTTGTATTTATTAAAGTTCTCTTTTCTCTTTTCTTTTGAGCCCTTTAGACTCACGTTGTGTTTTTTTTAAGGTTGGACCAATCAGACTCGACCAACCAAAGGAAAACAGCCTGCAACCAACAACTAAAAAAAATCGCTTGGGTTGAAATAAAATTTGTATTTTTATAATAAATTATTATTAACAATAATTGTAATTTGATTCATTTGGCTTGTCCTCTACCCGGTTAATTGTTAAGTTTAACAATAAACAGAGGAACATAGTTAGGGTAATTGGCTCTAGACTTTATGTAGGAAATATTTATATTAATTTAAAACTTAGGACGTCACAGTTGAATTACAAAAACAAGTTTTGAAAAAATTAGAAACTGGGAGAATTGAAGGTTACCTAGGAAATGATATTAAAAGGAAAGACCTTATTACAGATTCACCAACATATTTTCTTGAAAAAAACTTTAAAGACATTCTAAATCAATCATTACCGAAACACTTGTCATTTATTAAAAGTTCCTTTGAGGTTAGAAGTAAGGTTAAAAATTTGGTAATACCTACTAATTTACTTTTATATGAATGAAGTCACAGGTTTCAACAGAAAAAATAAGTAAAGCACACGAAAAAAAGGTCTTGTCTACCAGACGAGCTAAATATTTCTATACGTTTTTGGGGTCGCTGATTCCGAATCCAGGTTGCTTTGACTCGGTCAGGTTGCCTTTCGCTCATAACCTCAAAAAAATGAATATCTTGTTCTTTTATTCTCGAAGGACCTATGCAGGGGTTTCTGTAACGTCCCATCCCTTTTTGAACAACTTTTCTTTTCAATGTCCAAATGTAATATGCTAACATATTCACATCTCACCTTCCCTGATACCTACGTTCCATCTCCTTTATGTCTTGATAGAATCTTCCTTCTTGCTCCTCACTTTAACCCCGAAATTCATTGTAAAGTAATCTATGTGAGAATCCAAGAAGTACAACTTAAGGTTCATCAAACAATAAGCTTAGCAGAGTTCTTTACTAGATCAGATATAATTTTCTTGGAGTTTTCACTTTTATGGCTACCGAGAAAATTTTTCACATTTTTGAAACTTACCCACACAGTTATTCCTTTTTTGTTTATAACTTTAATGAAATTCTGATTATTTTACATTTTGCGGATTTGTGGGACATCAAAAACACCTTCATGCACTTTTGCATTTGAAATATGTGGAAATTTCTGCTGTAAATATTCGAAAAATTTGCTTTCTTAGTTAAGAACCTTAACAAATTGCTTCATGAGACCCAATGTAATATGATGAGTAGGTAGAAATAATCTGTTTGGACTGACTAATGGGGATATTTACAATGACTATGAAAATTTTTATTAATGTTCTAGTTTATAAGAATTTTAAGAAATAAAAAATGTTTACATATCATTGTTCTATTCGTTAATATGGGGATAGTATTGGATTTAAATAATTCTTACTAATCACAAATAACAATAAATATTTTTTTAAATTTAGAATAATTAGAAATAAAAATTACTAATGAACAGAATTAAAAATACATATAAGAGGGCCCCACTTTAGCGCCAGCTTTGAGCGTGGCCTATTCGGTCCTGCCTCAACGAAGGAGGCGAGAAACAAACCGGCCGAGAACGGTGATCGTCGATTAAAATTCAACTCAGATATGATTGAACATTTTTAATCTATCTCGGGTAACCATGAATATTTTTGAGGTTTTCTTGGCTTAAATTAAAAATAAGATTTTAGACTTTATGTCGTATAATTTTCAGATTTTGAGAAAAAATTTCCTAGGTCATGCTAAAAGTTGAACTTGAGGTAGAGAATTTGAAAAAATCTTGAATTTTTTTTCTTAACTCCTCACGTGCTGTATTGTTTTCAGAAAGTCAACAAAATATTTATTGAGCTTCACTAGACGTTCATTAAGCCTTGCACATCGTCACAATACACCAGCGATTCGAGGCAGGGATTTTACGTTCATACGAGGAGCGGGGGGGGGGGGCGATAATCGACCTCACGATTGCCGCGCCCCATCTTGCCTCAAGGATAGGCAGCGAGACGGAAAGTTGTCGCAGCATGTGACCACACAATGCCTCGCCACGGGCACGGGCGTACCGGGGACTCGATGTACTGATGGAACGACCAGTTGTCTGTGCTGCATCGGGATGCCTCACAGCGCGGCGGAGATTCACACGCTCAAAGGGTTATTCTCTGCAAAATAGCAAAATCAGCTCTGAGGCAAGGCATAAAGAAAAGCCGACTTCAGTGCTGGAAAGACTTGATAGGTGAGGTCGAGAAGGACTTATGGAGTCTCGCCTTCAAAATTATTACCCAGAGATTGGTGACGAGAAGAAAGACCCCCGGCCTGGATAATAATCCTAATTATAAATAAACTAATATTATAAAAAACTCATGTGTACGGACTATGATATATTTTTAAAAACACCCTAATTATAATGAAGCACCCCGATTTGTGAGACGAAAGTGGACTCACTATAACAAAGCGCCCTGGAGAAAGGAATTTAAAATCGTACTGCAAATTCCTCGTGGTGAACTCTGAAAACTATTATTTGGATAGACTAACTGCAAACGTTTACGAAGGAAATATTACTTATGATGTATTTTATTACATCAGTTACATCAGTTACAATGCTATCTTCATTTTCAACAACGTTTGTAACCATGAAAAAATGCAATAGAGTTGTGTTCCAAAGTTTGCGATCGGGAGAAGTGCACCATAACGGTGCGCAGTGTTGCATTCGCGATTTACTTTTTTTCACATTGTTCCACCCTTTCAAAAAATCCAACAAAAATATATGTTATAATAGTAGATTGTGTACCAAGGGCGGCATGGTGACGATTGTGACGAGTGCGAAGTATACCCGCCCGAGTCACATCGCTACCATGTCGCTCGAGGTACACACGACGTTTTGTGTCCAAATTGGTGGAAAAAGTCGCGTTGCGTGCGAGTGCGTAGATAGCCGCGGGCAGTCAAGTTTCGTGCAGTATGAACATTTTGACCATTGAAGCGGGCGGTATGAACATTATCTCTCTTTGAAGCGGGCGGTATGAACATTATCGACCTTTGAAGCGGGCGGTATGAACATTTCGCCCGATTTTGACGCCGAGGCACAATTGACAGCATGCCGCTCTACGCACAAGCATGCAATGCAACTTTTTCCGCCCGTTTGGACACAAAGGATATTTTAAGAAATGTTCACGTAAAATATGGATGTTGTCACTCTAGAACATAACATCAAAAATAAATTTTGAAAAATTCAAAAAAAAATTTAGCTACAATTGTTTTCAAATTTTTTTTTTTTAATTCTTCACCGAGGATAGCCTCATTAGTGTCTACAACACATATTTTGTTCATCAAAATCGGTGAAGTCATTTTCAAGAAAATTCACTTTTTAATTTTTTCTTTCCCCCTCCATAACTCCCAAAAAAATGAATTGGCAGGATTATCATTGGGAAAAATTTTACTTCACATGGCGGCGAACCTATGACAAAAATTTCAAGTTTATACGTGTGGGGGCAGATTTTGTATGCTTACCCGTATATGCCCTTTATTAATTCTCCCAATTTTCTCCTTATAAGTGTCTCCTTTATTCAAAGTATGCGCCGATCGTTTCAATACTATAATTGACTTAACATTTCGATATCTGTGTTGTACAGTTTCCAGAGCGAGATTTTTTATAACACCGCTTTTCCAATACGCCACAGCTTTTGATTTGTAATCAGATGTTAGATCTTCTGTATCCGCAGTATATGTTAGTGAACTTTCATCAATATATGCTGTCCATATTCTATCAATATCTTCAACAATATGCATCTCAACATCAAATCGTGTAATAATTGTTCTATATGATCCTTCAATGCGATTTCATGTTTTTAAGGGGTTACTCTACTATCTTTGCAAGTTTAAAAAATTTCGTTTTTTTCATGGAAAAATTAATTTAAAATGTTCAATCTTTTTACACATTAAAGAAGAGGTTGAAAGAGTTCGTTTATGTCCTGAAATGCATTTCATAAATTTAGATTAATTTGTGGACCCAAAGGTAGAGGAATAATTCGTACTCGAGTATATTGGCAAAACAATAAGTCTTTATTTATTATTTTCTATGATTGAACAATCTGTTGACGGTTAGAACACTAATGATTCAGTCGCGTGGTGCAATCCTCGCAAGATACAATAATACAAAGTAGATGGCGTGGTTATCACAGTCATCACTTAAAGGACGTCAGACTGCAACCTCGGGTTGTTTGGTGATAAACCTATCTCTAGAAAGTGCGAGCAGAACTTAAAACAAATAATAATCTCAAAAGTGGGTGGCGCTGCTTTCGCGAACTAAATAACTTAAAATAAATACGCCCTCTCTATCGCGGATTGCTCGGTGGCAAATCTCTTGGCGAAATCTATAAAGAAACTCTAAACATATAATAATCTCAAAAGTAGGTGGCGCTGCTGTCGCAATAATAAATAAAGATAATTTAAATTTAGTCTCACTTTTACCGTCACTATTTACGGTTTGTTGGGGGTGAGCAGATGGCGCTGCTCTCGCTAAAGGGAAAAGCCCCAAATCAATTTATAAACTAATGACAGCTAAGCTCACTTGGCCACCAAGACGGTGTGCACAAGCGTCAAAACAAGAATTGTGATTGGCAGTCTGGGCGGCGTGCACCAATCAGAACGCACTTATAATACACCTTCACGGCAGCCAGTGATAGCGTACTCCGTGGAAAGGAATGCTCGAGATGTGCAGCCTGGGCAGCGTACGCCATGAGAGGAAGAGAGACAGCCTGAGCAGCGTGCATCTCTCTATTAGGAGGTCGGAATGCCGTCTCTACGCCTGGGCAGCGGACTAGAGAGCGGGTGGAGGCACAAGGGGTTATAGTGGAGCCTGGATAGCGTACCCACAAACACTACCTATCTTCTGGAGCCTGGGTGGCGTACCTAGAAAATGAGATAAATCAATCCAATTAGAGTTGCACTGAAGCCTGGATGGCGTACCTAGTGTTCTCGTCATGATAAAAAATTGGCTTTACCAGTCTGCAGCTCCTTGATGGCACTTCAGATGCTTCCTTGAAGGACTGAAGGGACATGTGTCCCGACTCGAGGTACCGCTGATGAATACGCAAGCTAGGTTATAGCCTCGCGGTTTCAAGTCTACAGCGGGCAGGTTCGCGCTGCGAACCTAGCGGTGACTGTTTGAATCGCTGCTCCTGCGGACCTGCTACGCCGCGGAACGCGTGTAGCGCTAGCACCCTGTATGCTGGCGCAAGTAGGCTGATGTGACCGTTAAAAGGTTTAACACTTATACAACAGATTTTTTATTTTTATTTTGTGTGGAAAATCTGGCTGACAGCTGCCTGAAGTTGACCCTGCTGAGAACTGGTTGTCATGATATCTCCACTTTCAAGATCCTAAGAGCGAAAATTCCGCCATATTATCGAAAAGTAACCCTTCCGCTATAGCCGGTACTTCAATAAAAAAAATATAATGAAAAATAACAAAATGACTGATACTTAAAGTTTTTAACCCTTTTTGCAACTTAAATTGTTTAAAAAAACATAGTTAATATGATTAAAGATTTCTAATTCTGCTACGGGCCATAGCTGTATATGTGTAGAATACTCCATGAAAATTTGAGCTTGATCGGTCAAAGTTTTTTCTAAATCATGTCAACCAGGTCGAAAAACATTGTTTCGAGAAAAACGCGATTTACGAATCCGTTCCCGAGACCCTCCGCTTACTCCGCCTTTTTACACCTGTTCTCGAAATTTCTGAACAAAACAGTGTTTCCTATAGCATTTCTACACATGTCTACTAGAATAATCTTTTATATTCAAGACTTGAAAGGACAATAATAATAAGTTTATAAAGTTCAGCGGGTTAATAGCCATTTTTTAAATGGTCTATCTAAAAATAATTATCTGTTATTAATTTAAAGCGTTTCCATAAATTCTAAAAACAATTTCATGAATATAATATTTACAGATTACCATCTTCTAATGCAATCACAATATGCATTTTATTTATATATTGTGACGTGGTACATGTGTACGAACAAAAAATAATCAAAAATGAATTTAATCGTGGACCCCGAGCAGAGAATCATACCCGAGGCTGTCTGTGACAGTCATAAGTCAGGGGTGGAGCATAATGTGCTCGGTAGGCTCCTGATTTTGACTTTTATTCATTTTTGTAAAGCATTTCAAATGACAGGTTACCTGAGGGGAGAGATTCCCTGGGAACCCATTCCTCACTACCAGACCAAGGGTTCCAATCACAGTTAGCATTTATATTGAGCTAATCCTTATCTTTTATTATTTTCACACACGCGAACTCGACACTACACGGTACACCACGAGGTTTACCCGCACGAGATCACCGTCCGGTCGATCACGATCAATACTCGCGCCACGGACGAGGCTTCAAAGCGATGGAAGACACTACGGCACGACACTACAGCACACCACGAAGAGGATCCTCGGTGCGTCAGGCGGATGTGAGTCCCGCCTGCTCAAGAACACCAAGGAGAAGAGCTCGTCGTTGCCTCATTGACAGGTTGTCAACAAACTAACCTGTACGACGAGGTTAATTCCGGTAGTTGCTACGTGTCGGTGCTAAATATCGGCGTACCTTCGCCATCTGTTGCTCGCGACTACGAACTCGACGCAAATGTCGGTAACGTCGGTAAGCTTTGTAACGCCACCCTCTTACGGTTTAGCCGGCACGCCAGCGGATCTCGCCATCTTAGTTCATTCTCTATTCGGCGTCGGAAGTGGCTAGTGTGCCAAAGACTATTTGGGACATTTCCTCATTTTATTAAAAAGATTAAAAGAAACAAATTAATAATACGAAAAGATGATGAGCCGAGGATGCTGGAGGGGATGAAGGAGGATAGCAGTAGAATTTGATTATTTCTCTTGTGCATGTTGCCTTTCAGTCAGGGCAGGTCGATCTCTAATGTATTGGGTGTCCCCGTAGGATAGTTCATGTGCGGTGGTGTACGCGGCGCTAGTTGTCGGAAGCGGGCGGAGTGCGGCAAAGGGAACGGCTTCGTATGAGTTCCGCCATTGTTGTATATATGTATCAACAATTCGTACGCGATCGCGCTTTATAATCATTTAAAATGAATTCGAAGTACGAAATTCAGTGTGCTGTGAGTGGGTGTACCTCCAAAAGGGGTCGGAAGAACAATGTGTCAATTCATCGGTTTCCGAAGAAAGAAAATGCCGGACAACGATGGATAGAAGCATGCTCAAATCCCTACTTGTCGAGGTTAGGATACCTCGAAGTATTAGAAAGACAATTTTTTATTTGTCATCGACATTTTTCCGACGTTAAATTTACCGTCGTGTAGTTTGCACACGTAAGTAACAATATTTTTAATTTCATACGATATTGTATATAATTTCAAACTTTTCGACTCTGATCAGAGTCCTCATTAGTGATCTTTATTTCTAAAATTTTAAGTGCAATAAATAAAATATTACATATATGAGCCCTGTTTCGAAGTAAACTTTGAAAATGTGAAAAAATGTAAAAATCGTAAGAAAATTTACATAAAATAGTACAAGAAACTTCGATGAAGTATCTAAAACTTCCTTAGGAATGACAATAAAATTCTAGCACGTAATTTTGAGATACCAAACTAAAAAAGTAGTATATACACTACCGGTCAAAATTATTTATTCACCTGCTGTGTTAGCTATTCTTAAAGTGTCTTAATTTTTATAATTATTTAAATTTTGCATCTAGTGAGCCCAAGTTGAAGGCAAAATGATAATTTTATAAGAATATATTGCAAAAAACGTCAAATTTCGATCTTTTTTGAATAAATATTAATAACACTGAAATTAATTAAGACCTTTAAACGTTTCTGGTCTCATTTTGAAGGTTACTCTTCATAGTATTTTGTTAACTTATCACGATATTTTTAGAATTTTTCTTTTGGATTCTGCCCTGGCGTCAAACATGGTACAAACATGTCGAAAATTTTCAAATGAAGACAGTAATCTATAAATTTTATTAAAATATGATACACATTGATTTTTAAAAATTTCTTGTAAGTAGCTACACATTTTTAAAATTTTATGACCTTTTTGTATCATTTTTGACGCCGGGTAGAATCCAGGAAAAAAAATCTGAAAATATCTTGATTAGTTAGCAAAATACTATGAAAACCTACCATTTAAATGAGACAAAAAACTTTTAAAAATCTTAATTAATTTCAGAGTTGTTAATATTTTTCAGAATGATTGAAATTTCAAGTTTTTTGAAATATTTTTTTTATAAAATTAACATTTTGTTATTTTTCTGCTTTTTCTAAATCATTTCAGTCGATTATGTCGATCATTAGAAGAGTGTATCACTGTACGTGACAACGGAACTCTACTATATCGACCTTATCAACCTATGATTCAGAATTAATCCAACGTTATTTAAAACTAGATGGTATTTTCCAATATAAATTGAAGAAATTTTTCTGTGATTTTTATTATTATAAAAATTAAGACACTTTAGGAATAGCTGAAACAACAAGTGAACAAATAATTTCGACCGGCAGTGTACTTCTGTCTAAATGTTACTGAAGATATAGATGCAAGTACATATATAGTATAAAATTACAAAGGATTATTTATGTAAAAATAGCTGAGAATTGCCAATACAAATTCCACAATGTCAGAAATTCCCACCACAATTTCGCGAAACATGTGACTGGAGTTTTATTTTATAAAATTTATTTTTATTTATTTTATAAAATACCTCCGAAATAAATTTCAAATATTCATATAAATTAAATGCCTTTAATCTATATTCCAGAAAAAAGAATCAGAAGATATCCCAGAAGCAGGAAGCAGCAAGGATGTACTTGGAGAAGACTTTCACACAACACCGAAGAGAGCTATCTCGACCCCACAAAGTGTTCGATTATCTTGTAGTACAAAAATCAACGCAAAATGTGCTAAGCAACTATATTTTCTGAAAATAAAAATACAAATTACAGATATTTTTGATTTTTATTTATGACGAGAAAACCATGATTTAAGGCAAAATTGTGTAAATGTAATTAAAGAGTGAGTTGATATCAACATAACTTCTCACTCTTGAATTAAATTTTCACAATTTTGCGCTATATCTTCAATTTCCTTTTAATTTTATTTGAATATATTCTTTGTAACACATTTAAAGAACCCACGTATGCATGTATATGCACTAATTTCATATTTTCCCAATAATATCTTTGTCTCATTCTATTATAAGTTTTTGTCTCTCCTTTATGTCCTTCTATAGCAGATGACTGAGTTTCTTCAATTGATTGGCTTCTCTGTTCTTTTGTAGGGTATTGTGTGATTCCAATACAAACTATTATTTTGACTGTAGAATTTAAAAATGCTATTCTTAATGTAGCTAAAGTTTCTTCCCACAAAACATTGTTAATGTGTGGTGATTTTGCAATACTCAATGACTTAATGTTTAATTTTTCTACCATGGAATGAAGAGAATAAGTCGCTAATGTAATATCTTTAGTCATTTCTCTTAGACTTGCCTTAAATTTATCTTTGATTGGAAGTACAAAATGGTATTGATTTCCTCTTCGTAGTTTTTTGGACCATCCCTTTTTGTAAATTTTTCAAACTAGTTAATTTTCCACATTTTCCCAAAAGTTTCGAGCCTACATCCGGTTTTCATGTTTTCATGTTCTACATTTTGAAAATTTTCCTGGATTTCTTCTTCTTTTTCGTTTTCACTTGGTAAGTCAGAATTTGATTCAAAATAACTTTTTTCTATTAATTCTTCATCTTCATTTTTCGGAGAGTTTTTCTCCTTCTTATTTGCTTTTGGTTTTTTTTAACATCTTAATCTGGATCGGTATCAGATTCGTCTTGTGATTTCATAAATTTACGTTTTTTATCATTTTCAGGCGATTTATTTATAACTTTTCTGGGTCTACCTCTTTTTTTAATTGGTTCCTGTAATTTAATTTCTTGCATAATCTTTCGTGGCCTTCCACGTTTCTTTTGTACCTTATTTGTCACCTCAACATTTCTTAAGAAATTATTTTTTATATTAACTTCATTTTTGTTCATACTTATATTCCTTGAATTTTTTAACTGACTTCTTGTTTGCATAGCATAACATTTATTTTTAGTTTATAATAAAATTGGAATTGAATCCATAACACATTTTAAAAATTGGGAAACAAATGTTTCATTTTATTTATTATATTAATCAACCTTTTATTACTTATGTTGAATAAATTTTCTTCGTTCAATTGTTCAATAATTTTTCCATTGTTTCCATAAATCGTTCCTTTTTTTATATCTTCAAAATTTAATTCAATACAACATTTCTCATCATTGTCATAATCATTTTTCAATGAATATTCTTCATTTAATAATTTTTTAATTTCTTTAGTTTCACTTCTATCAATTTTTTCTACATCAACATCATCATCATAATTGCGTGTTTCCTTATCAGCGTTTTCAAATAATGTTTCTTCGTATAACTGTTCGTTTTTTCTAAAATTTTCATAAATGTTTTTTAATATCTTCGTAATTTATATCATCATTATATTCCTTATCTTTTATATTCTTAATGAAATTTCCATTATTTATCAGTATTTGTTCGTTTCCTCTAAAATCATCATTATCAATATTTTCATCTTCAATAACGTTATATTTCAATTCATCACATCTTCTTTGATTTTTATTATCCTTAAATAAAATTTCTTCGTTTATAAATTCCTTAGTTTTATTCAAATTATTCTCATTAATTTGTCTTTCAATAATATCAATAATTCATTTCTTCGTAGCATACGATATCTGTTTCTGCTACTTTTCTATTATATTTTAAATCAGATATGCATTTTGCATTTCTTTGTTTGATTAAATTTATTTCAATACTATTTTCATTATTTATATCATCATTTTCAATATTTTCTAAATCAATATGATTTCTTGATAAAGCATCTGCATTTACATTGGTCTTATCTGCCTTATATGTGACATCAAAATCGTATTCTGCTAGTTTAAATTTCCACTTGGTTACTCGTGAGCAAGGGTCTTTCGAGTTTTGAAACCATACCAATGGCTTATGGTCTGTGACCAAGGTAAATTTTGGTCGATATAAATAAGGGCGGAAATATATTACACAATGAATAATTGCTAATGCTTCTTTTTCGCATGTATCATATTTTCTTTCACAATCATTTAATGATCTAGAAGTATAAGCTATAGGTTTATCTTTACCTATTTTATCTTGAAAAGTTATCCCTTCCATAGCGAATCCTGACGCATCAGTTTTCAAAATGAAAGGTTGTGAGAAGTCTAAGTCTTTGTAAAAGAGGTTCTTCACATAATTTTTCTTTTAAAAGTTCAAATGCTTCTTGTTGATTTTCTGACCAAATAAATTTTACATTCTTTTTTAAAAGTTGGTTCAGGGGTGTTGCAATTTTAGAGAATCCATCAATAAATCTTCTGTAATAACCAGCTAGTCCTAAAAATTTTTAAATATTTTTAGGGTTTTTTGGGATTGGGAAATTTTTTACTGCTTCTATTTTCTTGGGGTCTGATCGTACTCCTTCCTTGTCTATTATATGTCCTAAATAAGCAACTTCTGGTCGTAAAAATTCACATTTATCTGGCTGTAATTTGAGATCTGCTGCACTTAATCTTTCCATCAATTTGTTGAATTTTTCCTCATGTTCTTGAAGGGAATTTGCATATAAAACAATGTCGTCTAGGTAGACAAATAATTTAGTTTATTTTCAGAGTACATACTTTTAACAATGTTTCTGCAAAATTTCATCAAGATCGGGGCACTAGAACCTAAGATACGGCCGTTCATAGCGCGCAGTTTCTGGAACTCAAGTATCTTGCCGCAACGTTCCGTAATCGGGACCATCACTTATCTCCATAGACCGGTTTTTCTCGATTTTCTTATTTCGTCGGAGGAAATCTATTCTTATCGCAGATTTACGATATACCTACTCTATTTCTAATAACTTGCAGCAGTTGAATTTCGGCTTTCAAACCGCATCAAAATTACAGTTCGATTCGGTTAACAGAGAGTTTCAGCGGGTTTTTTTACAAACATGAACTGAGCAGAAAAAGTTATGCGTGTTATTCAATCCAGAAAAAAAAACTCAAAAATCGCGGAATAAAAAAAGAAAACAATACTTTAATCCATAGACAGAAAGTATCAAAGAAAAATGTTTTTGTGCGTCTCGAAAAAAAATCCAGTCCGGTAATGAGTTGCGTGTGCGGTTGAGTATCGAATCATAAATTTTTTACTAGTGTTCACTACTCTCTCTCAGTATGTTAAGTGCAAAACTTGCGAAAGTGACATGGAATTTGCGCCGATAGAAACACGAGGAATCGGGTTCAAAATTGATGTGATTTGTGAAAACTGTGAAAATCGAAAAATCGAGAACTCTGCGGTCATCAATCACACGTACGAAATAAACAGACGGTTCATACTGACTATGCAATTGCTGGGACTGGGTGCAGCGGGCTGTGTGAAATTCTGTGGTCTTATGGAAATGCTACCATTTTGGAGGCAAAAATCTTGCGACGTAATTTTGAAACACATCCTGTCAGCTATAAAAGAAGTCTTCAATCAATTTACAAAACGTGCTGTGCATCAAGAAGTTGAAATGAACGAAGGATTGAACAAAAAACATTTGACAGTATCTGGCGATGGTATGTGGAAAAAACGCGGATTTTCTTCGTTACATAGAGTTGCATCTCTGATCGGATACTACACAGACAAGATCATCGACATCGTAGTGAAGAGTGCGTACTGTCAATTATGCCGAAGTTGGACTGGGAAAGAAGATTCTGTTGAGTTTGAAGAATGGAAAGAAGTTCATCAACCTGATTGCACAGCAAATCACTCAGGATCGGTTGGAAAAATGGAGGTCGATGCCATTCCGGAAATGATTAAACGTTCTGAAACATTGCACGATGTGAAATACGCAAATTACATTGGAGATGGTGATTCCAAAACGTACAGTGCAATAAAAAATGCAGAGCCATACGAAAATCTGGTCGTCAAAAAGAAAGAGTGCATTGGCCATGTGCAAAAAAGAATGGGCACTCGATTGCGTAACGTAAAAAAAGCGAAAAAAGGACTGGGAGGTAGAGGAAAGTTGACCGGGAAAATGATCGATAAGTTGACTTCTACTACGGTTTGGCAATACGCCGCAATCCCGATTCAGCTGAAAAAATAAAAAATGATATTTGGTTCGCTTCTCTTCATATATTGATACCTCTTCAAAATCTATCAATTCAACAGTTGGTATGGTTAACTTTTGAGGTTGTGTATTCGTATTGAATATTTTCACGTACGCTTTATTGTTATTACAAGACACAATTGTATTTCCTAAATAAACTCCGTTGCATAAATGTAATTGTGGAATAAATCCTGGTTGCTGTTCACTGTTTTTTATTCTTACATAAAAATCTGAAATTGTTCTTGCTGGTACCAATATAGTTTCTTGCATTTCAAAAAGATAAACTTCATTATTTATTTTAAGTTGTTTTTCTGCATAATTTATTTTTGCGTCATTGTTTCTAAAAAAATTCTGTACCTAATATACCATCGTGTTCAATAGGTACTTTGTTTGTTATTATGTTGAGGGTGGTCAAGTAGCCGAAAATATTGATCGTTATCTGGCCAAGTGTAAATACGGGGTGTTCATTTATACCTGTTAGTTTTAGGTATTCGAATTTATTTATTTTTATGTTCGTTTTGACTGCTTGTTGTTTGATTAAATTTGATCCGGATCTTGTGTGTATCATCACGTGTATAGGGTTTTTTAATCCTTCAGCTGATAAAATTATATGAGGAATTGTGTTACTTGTACTTAAATTGACTTTTTCAGTTTTATTTTCAATCAAATCTGGTGCATTTAATTGTTCATTTAAGCCCTCCTTTGTGCACCCGTTCCGGGAAGGGCATTGGAGTTTTTCTGTTGATTAAATTGTTGTTGTAATTTTTGATTCATATTTATTTGATTCTTACAGTTCCTAGATGTATCTCCTGGTCTATTACATGAACAGCAAATAACTTCAAAATTTTGACCTAGATTTGGGTTCTGATTAAAATTTGGATTTTGATTTCTATTTTGACTGTAATCACATAGTCATAGTCTTTACATCTTATCCGAAATGATTGTTACTGTCTGGATGTATTTAGTGGGGCGGGGTGTTGTGTTAACAATCCAGTGCCTGAAATCTACCAAATGAACAAAGTACGGGAAATGATTTTTAAAAAATACCATCACATTCCTTACAAAAAACAGAAACTTTTTTGTATTTATTGTTTTTACGTATATTTTTTATTTCCAGACATAAAAAATAAAAACGTGATACTTTTTAATCGCATTTTCAATCATTTTTTTAAATATATATCGTTGTAACGTCGTTTAATCTCGTCGAAACTTTATAAAAAATTTTTTACAGGCGTAATATATCTCAGCGCTGACGATGAAAGTATCAGAAGTTCAATTTTTTTTACAACGATACGTCCATATCAAGTTTTGACATATATCCGAACAACCTTACGAGCATTCACATTGACTCTTTGGTGCATACCATTTTGCATTGGTAAATTTATCTTGAAAATTTGTGCTTAAGGGTTTTGATGGTCTGTGAATAAGAATTCAAAGTCAGACAATTGACATTCCCATTTCTAAGATGGCGGATTCAAAATGGCGGATCGAAATTTACGAAATTAAACGATTTCGCTCTCTAAAAACTCTTACTCGGGGGTTTCAGAATTGCTCATTACGAAAATGGGGTCGCAAGATTAACATTTTCATTTACAAGATGGCCGGCCGTTTTAAAATGTCGAACTGAAATTTACGGGGAAAACAATATTGGTCCCTAAAATTCTGTACTTGAGAGTTTTTTGAGTCACTGAGTACGAATGCATGTGGACAATATGCGAAGTTTTTTCTGTGTATTACGAAGGTCAACTTTCATGAGTCAATTTACTGGTCTAGCATAAACAACCTTAAATTTCTCAGCGCCCGAAAATTCCTATTTTTAGCGTTACCCAGGAACTACGACGTGGACGTAATAGGATTTTATCCTTTTTGGAGTGCTTTATTTACGTGAGTCCCCTCGCCTCTCATCATTCGGGATGCTTTTTTAAAGTGAGTCCGCTTGCCTCTCGCGATCCCGTGTGCTAAATTTAAGTGAATTCACTCGTCTCTAATGTTTTCTGGAAACAACTTAAGTTTTACTAATAAAATCTCTTTTTTTTACTCAGTAAAGTCCTTGACCCAGAACGTCTCATCAAATGAATATGAAATGGGTTTTGTAACACTTGCTACGTTTGGATATTTAATATGACAAGCATTTTTGACATTATATCCAAATGTATTGGTTAAACAAAAATAACATTCATCGTGGCTAGCAGCTTCATACCAAATCACAAGTATTTTGAAAGGCATTCCTGGTACATCACTTTTGGTATTATTCCAGCGTCTTAAAGATTCAACACATGATTTACAAGCCGTATGTGGAACCAAAGACATATTGATTAGACATCGAAATATTGAAGTAATTGCGATACAATTGTTTGACATCATCATCGATCTTCATCCTTTTCTTAGTAAACGTCAAGCGACCGCAAATGTAACAAAAACTGTTAGGATGATTTGAACACTTACGTGTGTTCATTGTTAAAACAATGACAATGGTTTGACGTTACTTTACAGTAGACTTAAATTCAAAATAATCAACATACACTCAAGTCTAAAAAAACTTTGATTGGTGTCAGAGCCTGATTGATTTTTCGAAATATGATTTTTATTTATCACAAACGTTCCCAAGAACCATTCAATATATTTTTTAATTTAGATATCTTTGTTTATGATTGGAAGTTAAAAATACAACAAAAGACTTAGGAAAAAAAATGTCGAAAATGCTTCTTTATAAAAAGGGAGCCTTTGAAAAATTGTATTCAAAATTATTATAAGAGGATTTATTAGGTCGCTGATTTTAAATATTATTTTATTTCTGAAAATTGCAAGGAGATGATCTGATGTAGCTGATGAAAAATTCCACATTACTTCTTTTCCCTGAGAATGTGTACTCGAAGCTTTTTTTTAGGTCGCTTATTACAAAATCGGAATCGACCTCTACAGATTTTAACAGAAAAATCAAAATGGTAGACCGGAATCAAGAAATTTATACTATTCATCACTATTTAGCTAATTTTTATTCTTGATTTTAAATTCATCACCTTGTGCGAAAAATTCTTTTCTTTTTACATGAAATACTTGACGACCGTAAAACCCCCGAATGCAGGATTTCAGATACCAATACTGTGTTCTCTGTCGATTTCGATCTTCGACATTGAATCAACCATCTTGGAGATGGAAATGTCAATCTTGCGACTTCATTTTCGTAATCAGCAACTCCGAAACCCCCGAGTAAGAGTTTTTAGAGAGCGAAATCGTTTAATTTCGTAAATTTCGATCCGCCATTTTGAATCCGCCATCTTAGAAATGGAAATGTCAATTTTCTGACTGTAAATTCTTATTCACAGACCATCAAAACCCTTAAGCACAAATTTTCAAGATAAATTTACCAATGCAAAATGGTATGCACCAAAGAGTCAATGTGAATGCTCGTAAGGTTGTTCGGATATATGTCAAAACTTGATATGGACGTATCCTTTTGAAAAAAAATCGCTCGTGACTGTTTAATAGCTCATTTTGAAGGGAAAGAGTAGTGCTAAATGATGACATTGAAGAAAAAAATCAAAAAAATTTCTTGCGACCTGTACATAACCTCAAAACTAGCGAAAACCCCCATTTTTCGAGCACATAACCTCAAATATCTCAAAATATTGTAATGTGTATATTGTATGTGTAAGAAGCATATGTATTTAATTAAGTTGTTAATCAAGTAATAAATGTTTATGTAACTTTATTTTACGCAGTTATTTTCCAATGACCAGTAACAATTTATAATTTGTGGAACATTGTACATATTGATACTAAATAAAATTGGTAACGCGTCTCGACAGTTATTCAACAGCTATATGTGACGAGCATTAGAGTACAGTAAACAATCAACAAAAATGCATTGTTTAAAAAGATCATTGAAATTTAAAAAATTCGCGGGAGCGCACGACTTTGTTTAAAACGCTGGATCTGAGTCTGTTTTCATCGGATCCATCTGAAACTTTGCCAAAAACTTCTTTGATTATTAAGGAACAAATGTCTCGCTGACAGTTTTTCGCAGCTTTAAGTTCCTCACACACTTTTTTTCGGAAGTTACACGTACGTAAACCGGAAAGTCGTGCCCCTATGATTTGCAAACTAAATAATTGATTGCTATTATAAAAAATTGAACTTCTGATACTTTCATCGTCAGCGGTGAGATATTTGGCGCCTGTAAAAAAATTTTCATAAAGTTTCGACGAGATTAAACGACGTTACAGCGATATATATTTTTAAAAAATCATTGAAATTGCGATTAAAAAATATTACGTTTCTATTTTTTATCTCTGGAAATAAACAATGTACGTAAAAACAATAAATACAAAAAAGTTTCTGTTTTTTGTAAGGAATGTGATAGTATGTTTTAAAAATCATTTCCCGTACTTTGTTCATTTGGTAGACTTCAGGCACTGGATTGTTAACACAACACCCCGCCCCACTAAACACACCCAGACAGTAACAATCATTTCGGATAAGATGTAAAGACTATGACTATGTAATTACAAAAGTGACAATCTTGACAATGTCACTTCTCTGTGACTAGTTACTAAAAAAAGGACACTGTGTCCTTACTTTAGCGTTACCCAGAAACAACGGCGTGGACGTAGTAAGTTCTTTACATCTTATCCGAAATTATCCGGGCATAGAGTTCAATCTAAGAAAAATCGTTTTGACCTTCAAGTCACCTTGAAAATTAACCTGAAGGTCTTACCTCCATTTGACCCTGAGAATTGACCTCATGGTCAAAATTGATGGTACAGTCAAATGTCCCCCTCGGTCCTGTTCAACCTTTGCCCGAACCATTTTTTCGTAGATAAAGTATTTTAGAAGATATTTGTGATTACAGATTAAAATGGGTCATCGTGTATATTCTACCTAAATCTCCTTGTAGTCGGTATACAGTTTTTGAAGGAAGAAAAATTGTTTTTAATTTTGAAATGAAGTCTTCTAAATCATTATAATAATTTCCGATTATGCATCTTTTTGCTTCTCCTGTAAGTTTCCTTCTCAATAATTTCACCAAACTTGCTTCTGCAATTGGGACCATTTCTTTGGCTTCTTTGCAAGCTTCGATAAAAATAGTTAATGGTACTTTACTTGATCCGTAAAAATATGGTACAATCTCTAAATCATCTCTTAGAGATACCAGTTGGTTTGTTGGTGAATTCGTCATTTCGGTAGATTGATTTTTCTTTTAGTGTTATATCTTTTACGCTATCGTCAAATGATTGGTTAACTTGTGGTGTATCGTTATACTTATCTCCTGCAATGATTATGCTATTATTTGGTTTGATAAAAGTTCTCAATTTATCAAAAAATGGACTTTTTGTTTCATTAATTGATTAATTTGGAGTACTGATTTCGGGATCATAAATACTTTGAACACTGATATTTAACAGATCACTTCTATTTAAAACATTTGACGTTTCTGAATGTTGTGAATCCTTTGCAGTATTGTCCTGATTTTTCCGTTTTTGTTTAGGTGGACCTTGCGAAGTTTATTCAATTTATCTCGCTAAGGTTCGATTTTTCCTTGCTTGACTACGAGTTACAGTGCCTTTTTTATTGGTGTCTCGTGGTGGAACCGACATTGACATTTCTCATATTATTTCGAAAATGATTTATTTGATTTTATTTATAATTCATATTACATTTTTGCAAGTAGAGTAATTTTTCGTTTCCTAAAAATCTTTAATTGATTTAACTTTATTTTTCCCTAAACCGAAAATATTTGTTATTTTGGGCAAAAAAATTTTATTGTGCGCAAAACTGGTTTCCTCAATTTCCATTTCAGATCCTGAATCTGAGGATATATTGAGAATTTCAATATTTGATATTTTATACTTATTAAGAACAAAGTTTCTCAAGTTTGTTTCATGTTCCGAGTCTGAGGAAATACTTGGTTTCTATATTTGGGGATAGACATTGAGAAATTTTATTTTCAGTTAATATTAATTCAGGTTCGGGATTTTTTTATTCAAAATTTTGTGGTACAGATCCGATTCTTGTATTTTTGTCTTTCTTTAAATTATATGAACGTTTATTTTTTATATATTTGCTTTTTTTCTCTAACAATTGTTCAAATAAATTAGAAAATTCAACGTTTTTTATTTTTCTTATTTCACAATTTGGTAGATTCAACTCATATATATTTTTTCGTGCTCGGGAGCGTTCAAGGGTATGTCTAAATGAAGGTGAAGACATATACAAATACAGAGTTATACAAAATATGACTTATGTATATTTTGATTTTGTAACTTGTACTATTTTCTTACTCATTAGCTTACTTTTGACTGCATATGCATTTGTGACCGAACACAAAAAAAAAGTTTATAATAAATATATACATTTATTTGTTTTTTTTTAAATTCCCTTTTTTTACAAGCGGATTTACAGGTATCTGTATTTTATTATTCATTTATAGAATTTATTTTAGTTACTGTTTGATAACATTTTTGATTTTAATTCTGATTTCGAAATAAATATATTTTTAAAATAAATTTAGTGTATAGTATACTTGTGTAGTTTTATGGGAAATGAAAAGAAAATTTATTCCCGGTTTTTGAGAACTCTAATTTAAGGATAGCTGAGCGTGCAATTCGCTAGTCGCTGTTTAATATATCTTCCCACGAAAGTGAAAAGCTATATCCTTAAACAAATTTTTGATTGCAGTAATCGAAATTTTGGGTATAAAATTTATTAAATTAATTTCTAATCTGCTTCTCAGACTCTAGTTTGAGGATAGCTGAGCGCGCAATTTTCTAGTCGCTGCTTAATGTAACTTCCCACAAAAATGAAAAATTATATACCAAAACAAATCTCAATCACAAGAATTGAAACCAATAAAAACAAATTTTTATTTTAATATCCTATTATATGGTTTCAACAATTGGATGTTTTTGTAATCTTGGCTAATTTTATGTCATTTACAGAAATCACGATGGTCGAAAATCAGAATTTTTGCAATACAAAATTAATTAGGCCTGACTCAAGCACAACTTTCTGCTTAATTCGTGTAATTACAAAATACTGATAATCGTCAGACAGTTGAAGGTGTCAGTTTTTTGTCAACAGAGAAAAAATAAAAGTTAAAAACAATAAAATGCAAGCACTTCGAATTTCGCCTTACCCAAATGATGGTGACCGCCCGACGAATCCAAAAAGGACTTATACCCTTGATATACGCCCGGGGCAAATGGGGTGCTCAAAGAACCTCAAATTTTCCGTTCCTACTCGAAGGCCCGACGCGTGCTGTTTCACTCCCCGGGAGGGAAGAACAACCAGCTCAACTGCGAGGCAACTCAATCTGCGCTTCCGGTGGATCGAGTAGCTGGTGGCCAGGTTGAAAGAGCCGACCAGAGAGCTGAGGTAAATCTATCGCTTCTAGAATAGGACTGCACTGCAACGAACGGAAATATCAATTGGCGGCCCAAACGTGGGGCTTGAAGAAAAGTAAAATTTTCTTGATTTTCCTAGGGATAGGAAATGAATCTTCAACCCTGAGATGATTCGCTCACCAACTACATCACGAGGCCGAGGCAGGCCCACGCGCACAATGGCTACCCGGCACAATCCGATGCCAACCACTTCCGGGAGTGGTGATCAAAACCTGATGGCGCCCGACGAACATGAGCATGTTGAAGATGCTCCTCTTGTATACGAGCGACTCAGTTCGTCGCCAACTCCAGAACGAAGCAGCCGATCTGCACCAGATAACGGAAGGAGAAATACAGCGACGCACAAAAGAAACCACCAACTACAGGAGAATAGACCTAAACAACGCCCGGTTGTTCATACAATATCCCGCAACATCATATTCACGGCTAGACAACCTACGGCGCAAGAAAATTTACCTGGCCGATCAGGTTTTCGTCCCAACGTGAACAACAGAAGAACACAAACTGCTGCAGCACCCGGACGAAGGCAGAACGTATCTAATGCCTTATCTTCAATACCGGATGCAACTGTAAACGACTTTCGTGCTCTCCTCCCTGCAATCAGAGCACCTGCACCAGTTCTGCCAAGCTTTTCAGGACATGATCATGAAGACCCCCTTACCTTCCTTCGAGAATGTGAGGAGCATTTTGAATCGACAGAAGCCAAGCCTTCTCAATGTACTCGCCTCGCAGGAAAGGCTCTGGAAGAACCTGCCTCTAAATGGTGGGAACTGTTCAAAAACATCTCCGTGACCTGGGAGAAATTCAAGGAGATATTGATACAACGCTACGCAAGTGCCCCGGTCCTGATGCAACTACATAAGAACTTGTACTCACGGAAGCAAGGTGAGAGAGAAAACACAGCAGTCTTTCTTCAGCAACGGTACTTGTCAGCACGACGGTTACTCCCAATCATTAACGAGGAAGGCATCACTGCTCTGCTTCTGGAATCTCTCAGACCCTCCATCAGAAGAGCAATCCGCTCAGCATCTCCACGAAATTTCGAGGATCTGTTCCAAAGAGCCTTAACCGCTGAAACCGACGAAGCCGAGGACTACCCACGTCACGAGAAGAAGAAGGAAGAATCCAAACCGAGAGAGGCCGCCCCTGTAGCACAAACAAATACGAATCAACGTGCAGCACAATTGAGCTCTAATCTACCCCGATGTCGGTTTTGCCCAGAGCGGCATTTCCATCGAAACTGCCCAGTCTTGGCTTCTCAAAGAAACGATGACATTCAGGGAAACTGGCGAAGCCCGGCGACCGGAGCGGCCGCCATGCTCCCTCAGCATCAGCAAAGTCAGAGCCAGCAGTAAACCTCGCCAGCACGACCTCTCGTCGACTCACACGTCTCCGTGTAAGCCTGGAAAATCGAGAAATCATAGCCTACTTGGACTCATGCTCATCAGATAACTTTATTCACGCTTCACTCCTGACGAAAGGTCAATTAAATTCTCTGAAACCTAGCCCGCCACATGCTAAACTCGCAGTCGAAGGCATGACATTGCCACTGATCGGGACCAAAGACCTTGCACCTGAAGCCTGCGATCAGCCTTATCCTGGGACCTTCTTCGTAAGTCCAAGCCTTTCTGGAGAAATGATTTTTGGCCACCCCTGGTTTGAGCAACACAACGTAATTCACGAACACCGCCTGGGGTGCATCTATCTGGGAAATCAAGAGAGAAGACGATTGTATTTGGTACCGGAACCTCAAAAGCAAACATCTAACACTACGCTGCCGGAAGTAACTCATAACTTCCCACCCAAGTACGCTTCCCGTTTCCTGGAAATGATGAAACGTCACGCTCCAGTCTTCTACCAAGGAGGACCTCTTTGTCAGACTCTAGCAGTACAACACCACATTGAGCTATCACATCCAACACCTTTCATTGAAGCACTACGACGATACTCTGAGGAAAAACGGAAATTGTTGGACGCACAAATACGGGAAATGCTTGCAGACGAAATCATCGAGCCAACCACATCCGACTACAGCTCTGCAATCGTGGTTGCAGGAAAGAAGGATGGGGATTACAGATTCTGTGCCGACTACAGACGTCTCAACGAACAGACTGTAGATGCTCCACAATGTCTCCCTCCCATACACGAAAAGTTAAAGGATCTTGGAGATGCCACCATTTTCTCATCAATGGATTTCAAAAGCAGCTATTGGCAGATTCCTTTGACTCCGGAGTGCCATCACCTCGCAGCATTCTCAGCACCATCCGGGGGTCAGTATCAGCCCCGTGTTATGTTCTTCGGGCTCAAGAACGCGCGTGGTACATTTCAAAATCTGATCCGTCATGTTCTGGCGGAACAATGGGGACAATTCGCTATCGCCTACCTCAACGACATGATTGTCTACTCTAAAACTGGGAAGAGCACTTATTACACTTGTCCCTAGTCTTGGAAAGAGTCTCCATTTACGGTATGACATGCTCACAGAAGAAGTGTAACTTCGGACAGACTAGCCTCTCCTATCTGGGACACATAGTTTCTGACGACGGAAATCGACAGCAACCTGGACATCTTGAAGCCATCCTAAGTGCTGAACCCCCACGCACTCGTAAGGCCCTACGATCACTGACAGGGACAATGAACTGGCTACACGAATATGTGACACACTACTCCGAACTGATAGCACCGATGACCGATCTCCTGTCCCCGCAACGTACCTACAAATGGACACTGGAAGCCCAGGAAGCTCTCGATGCAGTCAAAGAGGCCTTCAGAAATCATAAGCCGCTCAGCCGACCAGATCCAATCTTACCATTCATCCTTCAGACAGACGCAAGCGCAAAGGGAATGGGAGCTGTCCCCATGCAACAAGGACCAGATGGAAATTGCAGAATCATCTCTTACAGTAGCGCAAAATTCTCGCCAACTGAAGCTAGATATCACTGCAACGAGCAGGAGCGCCTAGCCGTCATCTGGGCTATCAAAAGATACAGGCAATACAAGCGGTTCACCCTACGCACTGACAGCAAGACGTTCACATGGCTCAAATCACAGAAGGATACCAGAGCCAAATTAACCCGCTGGTACTTGTTTTTGAGCGAGTACGCTTTCGACGTTGAACATTGCCCGGAAAAGGACAACGAACTTCCAGATGCCTTGTCCCGTTTCCCAAATCCAAGGGAATTATCACCAGGAGAACCCGACCTGGAGAGGATGGTACCGCCCAACTATTCGGACACCCGAAAGAGTGAACAACAGGACGTCCCCACTCTTCACCTCACACACGCACTTTCTCTTTTCGACAACATCATCGACGCTCAGCAGGAGGACCCAGCAGATATCAACCGCGATATATAAGCTTGGTTAGAAATCCAGCAGCGAGAACGACGTACACCCGAAGAGGAACATTTCTTTCAAACTCATCGTTTGAACGAGCAAGGATTCTGGCGAACTTCCACTGACGGTCAAGAATGGTTACTGCGAGCCCCACTAATAATTCGACAAAGGATCATTTGGGAGTATCATGATGCGCCGCTCTCAGGACACCCAGGAGTCGATGAAACTCTGCGTCCCATTCGAGAGCATTTCATCTGGTCTGGAATGAATAGGGAAGTTCGCCGATACGTGGCTGGATGCCATCTCTGTATCTGCTGCAAGCCAGTACGTGGCCAAAAACCAGATCAGCAACGTCTACGGCCTGCACGCACTGCCTGGGATACTATAGCTGTGAACCTCATGGGTCCATATCCCCGCACTAACCAAGAAAGTTGGTTCATCTTGGTAATTACGGATATGTTTACATGATCGGTCGAAGCTTTCCCTCTTCGAGCAGCCGCTGCACCAAAAATCACCAAAATAATGGAGGACCAAGTCTTCTCACGCTGGGGATTTCCGCGCCGAATCCTTAGCGATAACGGTCCACAGTTCACTGGACACATATGGGAAGAAGCTAGTAATCGTTGAGATTGCGAATTATGGACTACCCCAGTCTATCACTCGCGTGCCAACCCCGTGGAGAGGCGGAACCAAGAAATCAAAAAGGGTTTAAGATTAAGTCTGCAGCCAGGAAATCAACGCACATGGGACCAGCATTTACCTGAGCTACTCTTCGGATTACGTCGTCAAAAGAATGCAGCCACTGGTAGCACACCTAGCCACCTACTGTTAGGTAAAACCATTCTCTTGCCAGAGAAATGGCGCCTTTCCGTCCCAGATCAAAGAACCGAACAGAAAATCGGCCCTGCAGACGATCGACTACAACGGGAGGATGAAGCCCGTTGTCACCTACGACAGTATCAAGAACGATACGCACCCGAGCTGACAGGACCTTATATCCCACGCTATGCTGTCGGAGACTGGGTAATCACGACAAACCGCCAGCTATCCAACAAGGCCGCTGGATACAACGCAGCTCTGGCACACCCCAGAATTGGCCCCTATCAGGTGGTAGAGCACCTGTCCGGCGAAGTTTATCACATCATGAAGGACGGTCATATTCAAAAGGTTCATGGGAAAGATCTATGGCCTACTCCACCTCAAGATCCACATCACGTGGGTGTCAGCGCACAGCTGCTCCCCCAACCACTACCAGAGAAACTCGAGGCGGATCAACCAATACCGATCCTACCCAGGAGAGAAGTTGAACTATCACTACTATGCAACGACTCCTCAGGTGAGGATGTTGAATCTCAAGCTGATTGTGATCTCCAGCCGCAGATTGCCGCCACAGCGCACCCTTCCATGAACTCTGCGGAAGGGACAAACAACGTCGACGCACAATCGCATTCACCACGACTCGACCGAGTCCGCTCACATCCAGAGTCACGGGAGCACAATCCGGGGCCTTCAGGCCTGCAGCGATCTCCAAGCCTCAATCACGTCGCTAACCACGTTGCCTACGATGTTGCCGAGCCGACACGTCGTTCTGTAAACAACCAAGACGATCTTCAAAAATTAGATTCCGCGGGAGAGGATCCAGAACCACCAGAGAACGCCAGGGGGCGTTATAATTTGCGCAGACAGCACTCAACCAACTATAGGGACTCGCGACCTTATGTACGACACGAAAAACGAGTACTGTAAATATTAAAAATTAATTATCTAAACTTAAGTACATGGAGTTGCAAAGGATGTGCCAGCAAAGGTCTATCTGGGAGGGGGAAGAATTGATATACGCCCAGGGCAAATGGGGCGCTCAAAGAACCTCAAATTTTTCCGTTCCTGCTCTATAATGAGTAGTAAACGTTAATATTACAAAATTTTCGCTTCTTATTTCTCGCCTCGACGACCTTCTATGACTCATTCTTAATTTATTTCTAATGACCTGGAAGAGGTCGGACCCGTGCACCGCCCCTTCTACAGCTATACTTGCCTAAATTGACGTTGAAAGGTAAATTTAAGACACTCGAGAAAGTTCTGTGCTTTACATCTTCCTGGAATCACAAATAAACTGACCACTTATTCGCGATTTGAGATAATTAAAAGACCAGTGTATCACCTACCATTTTATCACCGAAAATTAGCGGTTTTAATTTCAACCTTGCCACATACTGCAACTCCATAATTAGTTTGTAAGGTAAGGTAGGCGTCCGGATTATATTAATCATTATTAGCGATAGGCTACTTCTAATATAAGTAAAATATAGACAAGAACAAAAATATTAAGTAATTACAAAAAAAAATACATAATTATAATGTTATTGTTTAGGGAGCGCTCACCATTTTAAGAAATGCCGTAACGGTCTATTGTACTCGTCCATAAGGGTTATCGCATCACCTTTGTGAATTTTAACGTTAAGAGTAGGTTAAGTATTTAGATTAGTTTTACTAAACTTCGAAATAATAATTATAAGAGCAAGTAATGTAAGAGACACGAGGAGCGAAGTAAATATCCGTCCGCACGCCATAACGCGGTCAAGACGAATGACCTGATTGGCTGAAAATTTCGGGAGGGGGAAACTCGAGCCCCGCTCTGATTGGTGCGCACACTACCCGAGTAAGAGCGTAAAAGGAGCGCCGCTATTCTCGGAGCGTCACTCGCCAGGCAAGGTCAACTCCCATGGGCTGAAATGGCAAAGTTTAGAACTAGGCTGCGGGGTTCCAAGAGGCAGTGAGAGGTACAGAAATAGTTCACCGCCCGACACAGATGGCGTCAGTTAGACCGTTGCGGGGAGTTGTTGGGTAAGGAAGGAGCGACAATCCATATTGTCAATATTGTTCTTCAATTGTTCTGTCAGAGTTTTGTATACCAGCGTCCTAATGTACAATGCTAACCTATTTATTTGTTTTCACTACAAATGAATGCAAAATAAAGCATATAGAAAACACTAAATGATTCATACACTAATAATTAACTTATATCATGATTTCATGTCTTTCATTTGCTTTATTTTGCATCAATCATAATTAATTCTGTAAAATAATAAAGTACCCAATTAATTTAAGGGTCCTAAATATACATACATACATACGCACTAACACATGTGAACATTGTTAGTTCACCGCCTGACACAGGTGGCACTAAGAGCTTTGCCATTTTTTCTCCACACAGTGGACCTGGCCTGGCACTCGCCTACCAGCCAGCCTACCAGACGGACCGCATCATCAAACTTCGGGAATTACCGTCTGCCGTCTCGCCGTCGCTCTGCGAAGCGAACGCTCCAGCTCATCGAGTTTTCGCTACATAGAGGAATAAAGAAAAGCGTAGGAAATCAACACTGCAACGAACGGAAATATCACCCTCTTGGTTCTTAATGTATTTTCTGTTTCAAACTTGAATTTAATCCTAGTTAACAAGTGATGAATTTTTTTAGTATGAGATCAGACAAGTTTGACTTAAGCACAAGCCCTGAATAATCTTTGTACTTGCAGAAATAACTAAATTTGCAATAAAATAAAACTGTACAAAAAAATTTTTCTGTAAAAATACTAAGAAGAGAAACTTGAAAAATAGCACGTGTTGCAGATAAACACTGTGGTAAGAACGATATAAATGAATTCTGCATGTGAAAACTATAAATTTGGTCTAAACTAAATTTACAAAAAATAAAAACTGTACAATAGTATATTACGTGCAGTTCAATTTTTACATTTCATTCATCTGCAGCGCAATACACAACATTTCGCTACTCTTAACTGTAGCGAAAAAACGAGTTTACGCGCCGGAGGCACATAAACATTTTTTCCTGTAAAATTGCAAAGGGGAAAAACTTATAAACTTGAAAAAACTCAAAAAATAGCACCTATAACGGATAAACATTGTAGTATAAAACGATATAAATAAAGTGTACATGCGAAACTATAAATTTGGTCTAAACTAAATTCACAAGAAAATAAAAACTGTGGAAAAAAAAATTTTCTATAGAAATACAAAGAGAAAAAACTTTAAAAATTTGTGCATAAAAAGAATTATTTAAAATTTACGAAAAAATGTATTTAACATTTCCGAAAATTTTAATTTAATATTGCGTAGAAAAGATATACGCAGGTGCTTTTAGGGCCATTTTTCGATCGATACTGGTAGTTGTCGACATTTTTCGATCAATACTAGGTTTTGTCGTTGATATTTCGCCAACCTCTGGACGTCGTTCCCCGCCCTAGCGGACCCATGTGAGAGAACGGTCATAGAATACTCTGACCGTTCTCTGACTGTTCTATGACCGTTCTATGACCTCGAATTATTACGGATAAGATCGGTAAAAAAGACATTAAAAGCTTTGCAATTATGATTCTGTGGCGAAATTTGGATTAGAAGGTGAAGCAATAAATACAATTATCTTATTTTTCAACGATAAAAACTAGAAAAACATAATACCTGTCATTGAAGGCAGTGCAGTGGTTCACAATTGGCGGAACATTTCCACCGTGAAGTTTTACTATTGGTAGAGACGTTTCGCAAATAGTGAACAACTGCACTGCCTTCAATGACAGGTGCATGATGTATTCCTAGTTTTTATCGCTGAAAAATAAGATAATTGTATTTATTGCTTCACCTTCTAATCCAAATTTCGCCACAGAATCATAATTGCAAAGCTTGTAATGTCTTTTTTAGCGTTCTTAGCCGTAATAATGCGAGGTCATAGAACAGTCAGAGAACGGTCAGAGTATTCTATGACCGTTCTCTCACACGGGTCCGCTAGGGCGACCTTGGCACGTGGCTGATCTGATCGGCTTTTTTGTATATTGAAGGAGAAAAGAGGAAGAATATGTTGGAATAGCTTTTTCTCCTCTGGTTTCCCCGACGTTCCTTCTTCTCAAGTCAACTAGCTTTTTGATTTTTGTTTTGCTGCGCCGGTCAATATTCTTGTTTACTTAGCACGTTTCGAAGGGATTCCCTCGTTCACACCTTATTAACCCTTGAATGACACCTAGGGTACATCTACCCCAGACCATTTTTGACCGCGTATACTTCGGTACTCCTATGGAAAATCGTACCTATGGCTCCGTCTATACTTAGTTGGAACCATGTAGTATAAACATACTATATATATATATATATATATAGTAGTAGAGCTATGTCACTCCGGCAGCACTTACCGACCGAGTAGGTTTTTTTCCATGCTAAGCCCCAACAGATGGAGCTACCGCACAAATCCTGCTCAGTCGGTAATGTAGATCGCTGGGTCGGCTATGCCAAGCCCTAAAAGATAGAGCTGCTGGCAGAATCCTGCTCGGTATGTAATTTAGATTGCTGGGTTGGTAATGCAACTCTAACTGTATTTGTCAAAAAAAGCTTAATTGATATATCAGAGACCCCACTTACTGACAAAGCTGAGAGTTTGTGCTGTGACATGTCTCTTGTGCAGCTCTATCCATCTCCTCCATTTTTGCATGCAACGCGTCTGTAAATATCTGACCCCCACATGATAGTTCCTTAAAGTCCCGACTGAGGGCGCAGTTGCGCTTCAGCCTGACTTTAACATTGTTTCATATAGGATAATGTTACAAAGAATTAAAAAATTATACTTATCAATAAAAAATACTTATGAAACTATCACAATAAATTGCCAAACATATCATATAGTAAAAATTTACAGCAAAAAAAATTTTAATAGATACTGATAGCAATGGAGAAAACAAATTTGAATACATATATATAGCTTTGCGTAATATATTAAAGTGTTATAATAATTGAATTTATAACAATTTCCAATTGATTAACAAAGCAATTATTATTATTGTCAACTATCTATTATTTTGTAAGTAAATTTATTTATAAACTTCATTTTGAAGTGAATTGCTTTGTTAATTAATTGGAAATTATTATCAATTTAATTATTATAACACTTTGATATACTATGGAAAGCTATACTACTGTGATCAAATTGAAAGGTGAATTTTAAATTTAAACGTCCCGGGATTTTCGAAACTGAAATTTTTTTTTCTATAAGTTGGTAGGAATGTTAGTGACATCTGTGCCAAATTTCACATCAAAATATTCATTAGTGTGAAGCTGTTCGCAGAAAAAGGCCGGATTTATGGGACAACAACTCTTGGCATGATAATGCACCATCACACACGGCACTGGTTTTACGCGATCATTTCGTCAAAACTTCAACAAATATCGTTCCGCAACCACCGTATTCACCTGATTTAGCTCCGTGTGACTTCTGGTTTTTCAGCAAACTCAAGAGACCGCTCCGGGGACACCGTTTTGACTCGATTGAGGAGATAAAAACCGAATCGCTGAAGGCTCTGAAGGCAATTCCGGAAATCGAATTTAACAAGTGTTTCGACGATTGGAAGAAACGTTGGCATAAGTGCATTATATCGGAAGGGAATTACTTTGAAGGGGATGAAATTGATTTGGATAAATAAATAAAGATTTTTCATTTTATAACAAAATTCACCTTTCAATTTGATCACAGTAGTATATATATATATATATATGTGTGTGTTCAAATTTGTTTTCTCCATTGCTATCAGTATGTATTAAAAATTTTTTGCTGTAAATTTTTAATATGATGTCTGTTAATTTATTATAATATTTTCATAAATATTTTTTTATTGAAGAACATAATTTTTTTAATTGTTTGTAAAATTATTCCATACGAAACAACCCGGTAAGAAAGTATAGATTAAATTAGATAGAAACGTTTCTATTCAATTCAATACCGTTTTTGAAAATTACGTTTCAATCCAGAAGAGTAGTAAAGAGGTAAAAGAAATTGATTGAAATGAATTCGCTAACCTAATCGGGATTAAAACGGAGTCAAAAGTACCGCTTTAGTTGGAGGGAATTGAACAGAATTAGACTCAAAAAAGAAAGAAAAAAGTTTATTTATTCATGTTAAGTTTACTCGTCATTTTAATTTATAAATTGAATTTATTCTCAATTATGTATAATTTTGGATTGATTAAATCAATGCGCATTTAATTTTTGCAATAGTTTCTCACTATCATTTTTTGTCATATTTAGTAAACATAATGTTCATTGTATTATTTGACAAATTTATTTAAGATATATTAATTTCATATTTATTATTTCTCAATTGCATTTTTTAAGGGAATTTATCTAAATTATTTAGAAATAATTTGCAACATAATTAATTATAATTCAAACTCTTGCCATTACAGTGGTCAAAACGAATTAAATTGACTTCAATTTTAGACGAGAAACAACAAAATTAGTTTGTTGCACATATCCACTCACAGGATGAAATTAAAATGACTTCAACTTCTTAGGTTATCCTACGTAATTAAATTGAATTACTTTCTTTCACACATTGACTCATAAAAACGAATTAAGATGTCTTTAATATTATAAGTTTCTTTGCGAGATTAAACAGAATCAACTTGACTTCAAATCTTTCAACCTTGACAGAATTAAAACGTTCAAAAACGGTATTGCTTTGGACTAACAGTGTTGGAAAATCGCCCATATTTAAACTACTTTTAATTCAATTTAATCCATACCTTTTTACCGGGAATGTTAAGAAGTCAGGCTGAAGCGCGACTGCGTTTAAAATTTATTTTCTCCATTCCTATCATATTTTAAAATTTTTTTTAACGAAAATTTTTATTATATGCTTGTTAATGTATTGTGATAGTTCCAGAAGTATTTTTCATTGGTAAATATAATTTTCTAAATTATTTGTAACATTATCCCATAAGAAACAATGTTAAAATCAGGCTGAAGCGCAACTGCGCCCTCAGTCGAGATTTTAAGGAACTACCATGTGGGGGTCACATATTTACGGACATCTTTTAGGCAGTTGGATAGGGCTGCTCTTTTTATATAGTAATTCAAGTTCACCCCATCAAAATAAAAATTTTGAAATATCTCGAAAACGGTAAGAGCCGTTTTTTTTCTGTGCCGGTATTTTATCTATACTTTTAAAGCAGAGAGGTGATTTCAAAAAGACAAAATATGGACCAAATTAATCAAGAGGTAAGTTAATATATTTTTTTTGTAATAATTTTGAAAGAAAAAAAAACAATAGAAGTGTACACCTGTTATGATTACAGAAACAGGTGTATAACCTCAATTGACCACGTGCATGCAATGGTATTTTTTATGACAATACATATAACTTTTCCATTTCGTTTTGCAGATTCAAGAGAAGATGGTTTAGATTGCCGAATTGCAGAAGGCATTATCAGCTA
Source organism: Diplolepis rosae (assembly GCA_030998225.1). Lineage (NCBI taxonomy): Eukaryota > Metazoa > Arthropoda > Insecta > Hymenoptera > Diplolepididae > Diplolepis > Diplolepis rosae. The sequence goes on from JAPYXD010000171.1 coordinate 1,430,323, forward strand.
TTGATGAGAGGGAGAAGACATTACAGTTGAATTAAAATAATCTTATTTACGTTAATTCAGATCCAAGCCAAAGGAATGTTAACGAAATTCAATTAATCTAAATTAAAATAAAATTAAGTAAATTCTATGTAAAACTTAATTAAACATTTAACGAAATTTAATGAGATTTAAGTAAGTAATACAACCACTTACTCAACCTTCCATCCCACCAACCATTTGTGAAGGCATGCAGCCTACCCTTCATCTTGATTCATCAGTTGCACCTCCAAGCTCAAGTCACACTTTTGCTCAAACCACTATGTTTGATGCTCTAAAGTCTGGAGCAAAACAGGAGCCTGACTTGAGCCTGGAGGAGCAATTGATGCTGAGTGACGATGATGAGTCACTCATCTCTTCCTCTCCTCCTCCGCCTCCTCCAAGAATATAAGCAAAAGACAGCACAAACACAAATGAAAAAAGAACGGCTATATTAATAGACACACTGCTTCTCAACCCATGCCAATGAAAAAAAACCGTCCACTTAAACTCGAACCATATAAAAAAAATTAAAACGTCCTCTTCCGAAACAATCCACACAACACAATGATCTATTTCTCATGCGACTGACTAACCACAAACATCTATTTCTCAAACGACTCACTCATCACAGACATCTATTTCTCAACCGACTCAAACACCACAGACATCTACTAAATCTTCTCCCGAATCTATTTACAAACCTCATTCATCCACATTTCATCGAGCAGAAATGGAGGAGAGGAAGAGACGAGCCTTTCTTATTTTCAACAAGAAAACATAACGTTTCTCAATTATTCATTTATTCATATTCTTTTGTCTTTATGCACATAATTGATCTGTATTAGCATTGAATTTCACTAGTTTATCATTATGTTCATAATTCTTTTGTAATATCATTTTATCACTTCATTAGTTCATCTTTTTGTTTTTTATTTTATATAATTTAAGCCAAGATGGTGAGATTTTTTAAATGCATGTTCGAACGTTTTGCATATATTTTTTTTTAAATGCGTGTTTTGCATGGGTTTGTTTTGATGCATGTTTGCATATTTTGCATGGTTTTGACAAAATCAAAGATTAAAGTAATACATTTCTTTATTCAATATTCATGTACATAACTCAAGTTACATATTTAAATTCTGCATTATTATATGGCCCCGCAAGGTTGCGCAGTTGAAGCCTTCTGGCAGAGGTAGCTTCTTCCATTTTCTCCAGGGTGGTAGGAGCCTCTTCTAAAACTTTCAGGAGCCTTGCTAGTAAAAATACGGCGTATTCAGCATTCAACTCTGCAACGATTCTTGCCCCCATACTTGGTTTGGATTTCGCTGAGTTTCGTTACAGCATATTTGCACTTTGGGGTCAACTCAGACAGCGGCTTCGTGGGCAGGAACCCCTCTATGCGGCCAATGGCATTGATCTTTTGCAGATCCATCCTCCTCGTGAAGCTTCAATCAACTTGAGAGGTGTTGGAATGATTAAATTGCTTCGCTGCACGACTTTTATAAGCCTACCACCACTAAACATATACCCCCACTCCGATCTCGAGCACGTCGAACTAAGTTGGCAAACAAACAGGAGTTGGAAAACCAGAAGTGGGTATAACTTTACGTATATATGCATGATTTAAGTAACTTAGATCGTATAATCTAATAACTGAATTCATTAATTATTGAAGTAAATTTAAACCTAATCAAAGTTCGCTCAAATTAAATGTAATAAAAGAAGGGGGATGATAATTAAATTAATATATTTCTATATCTATCATAATTTATTTAAAAAACAAATCTTAACCTACTTTTTACACAAAGAAATCACATTGATTATAAAATTCTTTTAATGTAGTGCTGTTATCTAATGGATTTTCCAATGGGGAGATAACAATTTTATCTGTGAATAAAACACAGAAATATTTGAGATATTGTGTTCAAATTTATTGTGGGTGTAGTGCAAGCATTACATTTTATGAATGAAATTCGATATCGGTCATATGACCACCACGAGTCCGTTTACAGCGGTTGATTCTTTGGACCCAATTTTCCACCACTCTAGCACACATTTCGACCGGAACGTTGGCAATTACGCGTTGGATGTTGTCTTTGAGGTCGTCTTAAGTTGCTGGCTTGTTGGCATAGACCCGTACTTGATATGGCCCCATGAAAAGGAATCCAATGGCATTAGATCGCATGAACAAGGCGGCCATTCAACCGGACCAATTCTCGAGATAACACGTTGAAACAATTGTTGACACCACATATCGTTGATGCCAAGTTCATCCAATTCTGGCCACAAATAATCTTCCAACATAGCACGATAGCGCTCTTCATTGACGGTAACATGACGGTCGTTTTCATCCACAAAAAAATACGGCCACACCTCCAGCATGAAAATCGCACAAAACAGTCACTTTTTGCGGATGCAACGGTGTCTCAAGAAGCACATTTGGGTTTGTTGCTGACCAATAACGCATATTCTGCTTATTAACAAAGCCATTGCGCCAGAAATGAGCTTCATCGCTGAAGATTATTTTTCCATGAAACTCTTCGTTTCTTCAAGCTTTGCCAGAGCCCAATTGGAGAAGTTTCGGCGTTTCAAATGATCAACTGGGCTCAGTTAAATCTTGAAAGCATGTAAGCCAAGATCTTTTCGCATAATACGCCACACGTTGCCACGCTTTATCGGCAAGAACTCTATCTGAAGAGTTTCTCACTTCAATGTTCTCCCGATTCTTCGAGTTTAGTACCAGGTCCACAATATTGGTAACCTGTCAAGTGTAACTCGAATGGTAACTTGTTTATAATACGATTCAGCAGACCTTTACCTTGTTAGTGAGATTTATTTTTAACTTTCTTTCTAAGATGAATAATCATTCCTTACTCTACGAATGTTAAAATAGAACTGAGCCTATATAAGCGCTGTATTTATGGGTTTTACAGCAGTCAGTTTTGAGATGCGATTCAAAACACAACCTCATAAGCTGCCAGTCGTAAATCTGGACTCGTTGGTTCAACATCAGCAAGAGAATAAGATAAAACGACATGGCAGTTTACTCTCAGATAATATTCGAGCAGTTTATTGTGCTCCATCCAATTGTGGAAAAACAAATGTATTACTCGCTCTAATTTTACATCCAAATGGACTTAGATTTAATAATATCTACCTTTATTCAAAATCACTTCAACAACCAAAATATCAATTTTTAGAAAAAGTACTCAATGACGTGTGCAAATGCGTGGTATAGACGAAACATGGTAGGCTGATTTGGTAGAAAAGATACCACATTTCCAAATTAATAAAGGTTTCAGGTACTTACTTACAGTCGTAGATATATTTTCAAAATATGCCTGGGCTGTCCCAGTAAGAAGCAAGAATGGAAAGGATATTACTACCACAATGAAATCCATACTTACACAAGGACGAATTCCAAAGAACTTGCATACCGACAAGGGTAAAGAGTTTCACAACTCGCAGTTTAGGAGTTTGATGCAACAGTTTAACATCAAACTGTACTCAACTTATAGTAATCTAAAAGCATCAATCATCGAAAGATTTAATCGCACACTCAAGAACAAAATGTGGATACAATTCAGCTTACAAGGCAACTATAAGTGGGTAGATATCTTGTCCACTCTAGTTTCCGTATACAACGATTCTAAGCATCGAACCATTGGCATAAAACCTAAAGATTTCACCGCTACAGATGAGGAGGTACTCTTGCAACGTTTTCATAAACAAAAAAGATGCTTCCGAGACGACCTGAATTCAAAATTGGTGATAAAGTTCGAGTCAGTAAGTTCAAGAACGTTTTCGGGGAAGGATGCACCCCAAATTGGACAACAGAGATATTCACGGTGGATCATGTGATGTCAACCAATCCTGTAACGTACAAACTCAAGGACTACCAGGATCAATCCATCCCTGGCGGCTTCTATGAACAGGAACTTCTCAAAGTCCAGTACCCAGATATTTACCTTGTAGAGAAGATACTCAAAAAACGTGGCAATAAGATTTATGTTTAGTGGCTCGGCTTTGATAGTTCACACAATATCTGGATAGCAATGTCAAACATGTAAATCAATGTTGAATAAATGTTGAATCAATGTTAACCCTTTAACGCCCAAATGTGCAGAATTTTCACGTTGACTACAATGTCGTACCATTTATAGAAAAAAGATGAAAAAGGATCGGAAACACCATACTCCACCATTTTTGGGGTCTCTCTTTCGAATAGCCTAGTCAGAATTCTCAAAAAATGACGCCAAACCCTTTATTTTCCCTAAAATAACCAAAAAAACGCTATTTTTGTGTACGATTTTTTTTTAATTTAAATTTTCACTATGTTCTCGAAACTAAGGCAACTTCTAACTTATCAGAAACGTGTTCTCGAGACTTGTACTTTTAAAATATGCATTGAAATATTTTGTTTCTCTTTGTTCTCTAATTCAAAATGGCGTCTGGGCGTTTGAAATTTTTTGAAATTGAGAATATTGATCCTATTTCGGATTTCCCAGGTTACTTCGTAGTGTGATCATACAAGTAAGTTATTACGAGTTTTTTCTCACCTATTGTGATTGGCTTCTACCTCGATACTGCTGTATAAAAAACTGTACAATCCGAACGAGAAAATTATGCAAAACTTGCTCTTTATATTATTGCAACCCATGCTTCAAGAAATCCCATGATGAGGATTGAATCTCATTGCTCCCTTGAAACCCACATAACAATAAAAACTAAATAAATAAAAAACGAAACAAAAAATTTAAAAAACAACAACAATGATCCTCTCAACCGTCCACCTCCTCGCGGTGAGAATCGGGCAACTTTGAATATCATGTTTAAAGGGAAAGGAGGGGTTGGTGGAAAGAAAATGAATAATTTCGTGAAGCTTCATAATTAGGGAATTTTTTTCTCGAAAACAACTCTTGTAAACAAAAAAACATCAAGAATAATTTTGATTTTAAATTTTGCGTAGAATGCGGCAGTATTTTTTTATTTCAGGAATATCAAATTGGCAAATTTTACACCATCCTGGTTTGTAATAAAACTCGAAATATACGTATTTCTACGAGCTTCATGGCAGCCGCCATCTTGAATTTTAATTTTATGGGCTAATATTGCTTCCGCCAATCACAATAGGTGAGACAAAACTCGTAATAACTTATTTGTATGATCACACTACGAAGTAACTTGGAAAATCCGAAATCAGATCAATATTCTCAATTTCAAAAAATTTCAAACGTCCAGGCGCCATTTTGAATTAGAGAACAAAGAGAAACAAAATATACTGTAGTAGTCAACGTGAAAATTCTGCACATCTGGGCGTTAAAGGGTTAAAGCAATGTTGAATTAATGTTGAATCATTGTTGAATCAATTTTGAATCAATGTTGAAATGAAATTGAAATGATGTTCAGTTAATGTTAAATAATGTAATTACATATAAGGGTAAATAAAAAAAGATATGTCAATATTATGTTGCTTATTTAATATATTGTAGCAATGCTATATTCACAATATTCATTCACAGTGTTGTCATAACTAACTCAATTCTATTTTTGTTGTCACAATAATTACAATATATATACATAATCTATTCTCTATCAACATCCATTTTTAAATCTTTAATCTCTTGGATTTTATAGTGTCCCCATGCCAATGTATCAGTACTCTGGGGCAATAGGAACCTCTTGTCTTCACAAGGAATTAATGCCATTTTGAACTGTTTTACAGTTTCAACGTTATGTAAACGTGACCTTATCATATAGCGTCCTACTTTGGCTTCGCTCATTTTTAAAACACTCGACATAATCGTCGAAACCAATAGTCCTCTCAACTATACCTACTCGTATACCTCACCCATCACACTTTATCCATGGATGAAATCAACTGCGCAGCACAGAATGTGATGACTCTTAAGACATGGATTTTGAATCCACTACTACATCAACCTACACTAATCAACATGTCTAATGATATAGATGAAGTAGATATCATCACTACATTAAAAGAATTTTATAATTAATGTGATTTCTTTGTGTAAAAAGTAGATTAAGATTTGTTTTTTAGATAAATTATGATAGATATAGAAATATATTAATTTAAATATCATTCCCCTTCTCTTATTATATTTAATTTAAGCATAGTTTAATTAGTTTTAAATTAACTTCAATAATTATTGAATCAAGTTATTAGATTATACGATTTTAGTTACTTAAATCATGCAAATGTGACGTCTTAGGGATATCACACAAATATTTAATTTAAAAATTTTAAGCTTGAGCTTTCGCTCAATAGCTTGGGACCCTTTAGAAAAAGCTCCTTAACCTAGGGGAAATTATTTGTGAATTGAAAGGAATGGTTTTCCTAGTACTCCAACCAAGCTGGAGCTTAAAAGAAAAACCAGGAAGGTTTTAGGAAGGAAAAGGAGCAATCCGGTCCTCGTACAAGACCATGGACTCTCCTTGGAAGATAAAAAAAATTGACGTTTGATAAAAAAAACAGTATAAATATAATTTTAACAGAGCCGAAGATGAGAATGAAGGACTGCCACTTGTAGACCTGGAGCTGGTTGGACCGAAAGTCAGTGATCCCAGAACGTGGGAGCTGGCGGCCCCCGCCATAGATGCCTCGAGCTCATTGTGTCTTACTCATTCAACCAACCTATGGCAGTCGAGCGAGGAAGAAGCCATGAGCTGGTGGGGTCTATGGTGGGGGCCGCCAGCTCCCACGTTCTGGGATCACTGCCAAAAGTTTGAGAGCAAAGTGGTTTTAAAAATCAACTGCGAGGAATAAAAACTGATTGAGACTTGAAATTTTGACTTTATAAAAACAAACGAACAACCGAAATGTGAAAGAGAGAGAAATGCTTTCTGGATTTGTTTTGTTTTAAAACTGGCTGACTAAAAGTCAGTGAGTGACTGACTAACCAAGAGATTTTTTGGTCCTTTTAAAAAACTAATCCACGCCCTAATCTCCCTGTTTTTCTATTTCCAAACCCCTTGAAAGTGGTTAATTTCTTATATGATTGGTTCATCAAGTTTCTAAGTCTATTATTCGGCTTTTTGAGAAACTCCTTATGGAAATTAGCCGCCCACGTGCTCGTGTGGCTGATAAGTCCCATAAGTGCTCAAGTCCAGGGGAGTGTCTCATCTTCAAGTTGTTTTGGGCTCCCCTCAAAAGATGGCTCTTCAAGTACCTTTCCCATCTACAATCGAGGCTTCTGATTCCTGTTTTTTAACAACAATTTCTAATACATATAATTTGTTGCTTAAATTCCCTCAGACTTACACTGACTAAATGTACAAAGATAAACCCTAAATGTATTTATAAGAAGTTAAGTCAAATTTTACAATAATGTTTTCATAGCGCCTCCTTTGAAAATCCGATTTTCGGTACCTGTAGAGCGGGTTGAAACTACGATTTTCAACCCTAGGGTTGAAAGTCGCTGTTTCAACCCGCTCCACAGTTACAGACAATCAGATTCTCAAAAGAGTTGCTATGAAAAATAGTATACATTACTCGAAACAAAACACAGCGAAAGCATTTCGTGTGATTGCAGCCCACGTTTCACTCGGGCAGAGCAAACTTCACACTCATGCAATCGCTCTGTTTCGCCCCTTGTAATGTAATATACTATTGTTAATGTTCATGGCAACATTCTTTAGTTCAAATATTCGTAAGAAAAATAAATGAGTATCAATAAGAAGAGATGATAGTATATAAAATTAGGTTTTTCGCATAAGATGGGCAGTTAAGTTGGTTTACGGTCATTAACAATTAAATATAGTAAATTTATAATATTTAACTAGGTTTTCAAAAGTAATCTTTCTTCTTTTTCTTTTTGTAAAAAAGAATAACTTTCCCGCGCGAGAAGCATCTGTTTAATCTAGTTAAAGTGCTGTACGTCAATTGGTCCTGGGGCAGTTTATATTAGAAGGGTTGAAGAATTCTGAAAATCTGATCTTCTTTCATTTTTATCACCTTCTTCCATTAAGTTCTTCTGTATTTGTAAATTCTGTATGTGCCGTCTGTCGCGGAAGAAACCTATTGCCTTAAGAGGGACTGATATGGCGCCAAAGTGGGACCATGTGTACGACGCGCGGCAAAAATTTTTAAACTCAAAGAAAACTAAAGGGTAAAAAAAAAACAGCTGGTGTTAGAAAGGGTGGACGTGACACATATATACGTAAATTTATCTCCACTCCTGCTTCTCCAACTCCTGTTTCTTTGCCAACTTAGTTCGACGCGTTTGAGATCGGACTGGAGGTATATGTTTACTGGGGGTATATATTTACTGGGGTTATATGTTTACTGGGGGTATATGTTTAGTGGGCGTATATGTTTAGTGGCATTAGGCTTATAAAAGTTATGCAGCGAAGGAATTTAATCATTCCAACACCTCTCAAGTTGTTTGAAGCTTCACGAGGAGGATGTATCTGCAAAAGATCAACGCCATTGGCCGCATAAAGGGGTTCCTGCCCACTAAACCGCTGTCTGAGTTGACCCCAAAGTGCAACTATGATGTAACGAAACTCAGCAAAATCCAAACCAAGTATGGGGGCAAGAATCGTTGCAGAGTTGAATGCTGAATACGCCATATTTTTACCAGCAAGGCTCTTGAAAGTTTTAGAAGAGGCTCCTACACCCTGGAGAAAATGCAAGAAGCTGCCTCTGCCAGAAGGCTTCAACTGCGCAACCTTGCGGGGCCATATAATAATGCAGAATTTGAATATGTAACTTGAGTTATGTACATGAATATTGAATAAAGAAATGTATTACTTTAATCTTTGATTTTGTCAAAACCATGCGAAATATGCAAACATGCATTTAAGTTTATTTCTTATAATTTGACACTGAAGCTCAAACCAATTTTATAATAATATTACAGATAATGTGAATTACACATTTTCTCAAAGTCATTCTATTTCTTTTTGAATTTAAGTGAAAGAGGAGATTCAATTTACTTAAGGCTCTATCAGCCTTAAGGAACACATTCTCATCATGACGCTCGCGCTTCGCGCTCGATTTTCTGTATACATTTCAGTAACTTCTTAATAAATTACATGACTAAAATAATTTATTTTCTTCCAAATCTCACAAAAAGAAAAAACAATCGTAGACTTTATTTACGGAAACGATTTTGCAGAACAACGCTTATTTCGTATCTCACATATTTTGGTGAAAAAAATCGAATTTTTTTAATATTAAAAATCAAAACATAAAATATACATCCTGTCGAGAAATTTCTTAATAAGAATGTTTAGACCTCATTTAGGCAAATAATTTTTCATCTTAACTTTTTTTATGTATCTCATATATTTTGTCTAAAAAATGGAATTATTGAATTTTAATCGTATTTTTTGGAATTGAAACGAAAAATATATGCTTTTTCATAAACTGTGTAAGACAAAACTTGTAGATATTTTTGGAACGAACAACTTTGTATTCTTACGTTTTTTTCGTATTTCACATATTATTGTTAAAAAATTGAATTTTGGATTTTCAGTAATTTTTTTTTAAATTACAAAGAAAAATATGCATCTTATGAAAAAATGTTACAATTCAAATTTGTAGGTCTTTATGTAGAAAATAATATTGTATCATAACGTTTTTTCGTATCTCGTATAATTTTTAAATAAAGAGAAATGAACAAAAAATTCTATGAATTATGGGTCAATATAATAGCAGACATGTTATCAAACATGTCACTTTAAAATTTTAAAATGGCACATTTAGTATAAAGGTTGAATATTTCATAGTTCTGACCATTTTCAGAACAAACTAAATCTATTAATAAGACATAAAATGTGATACTTGATATCACTATTACTAAAATTGCATTTTTGTTATTTTTTAAAGATGAATGTAGTATTTTTCAAAACATCTCAGAATAAATCTGAATGCAGTATTAAACAACATTTAATTTTTTTTATTTATTGCTTAACATACTCAAATAATTTTGAGTAAAAAGTACATGTCTAGATATTATAATAATTTATGTTTCTGTAATGCCTTGCTTGCCAATTCAATGTTAAATGGATTGTCCGTGAAGCTGATATAAAAAAATCGTTTCTTGAAAAATAGACGCCTTCCTCCACTCGTGAAAATCACCATAAACGTTTCGAATTTCTTTACTAGGTATAGGACAATAGTCTTCTCAAGGAGCAAAAGAAACTCTCAGGATTTCTTACATAAAAAAATTTTCGGTCAGCAAAGCCACATGTCTTGAGTCGGTTTTTAAAACAGTTCAGATCATTCTGTGAGAGACTCCGGTTACAAAGTCTTCACGAAAAGTTTAAAAATGTAAACCTTTTTCGCGTTCTGCCATTGATGAGCAATTTGGCATCCTCTTTTAATAAAAATTTTTTTAAATTGCGGTCGGATCGTATGGAAAATTATTTTTTTTATGTTTCCCGGTTTGTTTGTTATACGTTTTGTTCGCGTTCTGCCATTGATAAGCAATTTGGCATCCTTTTTTAATAAGAAATTTTTTTTAATTCCGGTCGGTTCGTGTGGAAATTTTTTTATGTTTCCCGGTTTAATTGTTATCCGGTTTTTTTATTCACAGTGAACTCTAAATATTTTTTCGAATCGTGATGCTGCATACTGGACTACTTCATTTTGAATTGCAAGCTTTGAGATAGGTTTTTGAATTCTATGATAATCCTTAATTTCATTATCTCCTATGTTCTAGTGTTTTACGGAAGTTTTGAATTAATCCTTGAATTTATGGCACTGAAGAGGGCCACCATATGTGGCCGAAGCGTTTGCCTTGCTTTCTTTTTGAGTATTTTTATATGTAATAGTGAAAATTTTATTCGACGGAAATAATACGAATCTGACCCTATGCCAAAATAACTAGAAATGAACAAAAACTTTAATTGTAGTCCCGGGAACAATTTTTACAATAATCATTGGCTATCGATGATTTGACTTCAAAAAAACCATTTAATGTTTCAATATTTTTTTTAAATCACAAATTATACAGATTAGCTGTGGGAACTGATAAGAGACAGTGACAGCTACTTATGAACTGAATTGAAAGAATTTATAGATATTATTTTGGTTACAGTCAAAGGTTTAGGTAATGTTTTGTGTGTATTTAGAACTTGGCCACTCTAGAACGGCCGCTATGAGTATTGAAGATTTGTAAAAATAATTTTTTACAACTTTGTAGTATAAGAACTAACTGAATACATGAACGTAGACTCCTGAACCAGTTTGCAGAATTTTGAAACCTTTCTTCTAGTCCCGGGAACAATTTTTACAATAATCAATGGCCATCGAGGATTTGATTACATAAACATCAGTTAGTGTTTTGATATTTTGTTCAGAATGATAAATTATAAAGTTTAGCTTTAAGATATTTCAAAGTATTATTACATTATTATTTATGTACTTTTGCTACTGCAACTTATAAGAAACATAAATACCTACACAATTTTAGTTCTTAAATCCTTTATTTTTCCCTCTTGCTTCATTTTTGACTTTCTGAAAATGAAAAAAAAAAAACATTTTACAAAGTAAGTGTCTCTTTTCATGAAAATCATTGTGAGTGAAATAAAAAATACTTATTTGAATTTCCCGTCAAATTAAAAATTTTTAATTTTTAACTTCATTTGAAGTGAGTAGGTATTTTTCTGAAAATTTAAAACATATTATTGTAATTGAAAATTTTACATTAAAAAAATATTCAATATTTTTTATCATAGAGATTTAAAATCTTACCATTCTCCATGCCATAAATTATGCCTGTTCTTTTTTAGAGAAACAAAGCTCTTTATTTGTTTAAAATTTATATTTTTTATCACACACTACAAAGGTTAAAAAATTTCGAATAGCGAAAGTGCATGTTGGGCGGTATTTCGTATACTAAACTACTCCCAATTATAGTCCCTATTCTGCAACCCACTCGTGCCCACCCTGTATATAAAATACCGACACAGAAAAAAAAGAGCATAGAAAAGAGTGTTAAGAGGTATTACTCATAAAAATATATTATCAGCACAGCCTTCCAGCTTGGTCGGTAAGTGGGATCTCTGATATATCAATTGAGCATTTTTCGGCATATACGTTTAGAGCTACTCGAGGTAATCCCACTTATGAAAACTTCAAAAATTTTCTCCGTTTCTGCGTATCTCTTATCGTTTTCGAGATATTTCAAAATTTTGATTTTGAAGGGGTAAACTTGAATTAGTATATACACAAGAGACATGCCACGGCACAAACTTGGGCAATTTGGGCGGTAGCTCCATCTGTTAGGGCTTAGCATGGAAAAGAATCTACTATACATATATAGTAATATATAAATTGAAAAAGTTATGGTAACATTTTAAAAAAAAAGGAAAATCGACCATTTTTGTTCGATAATTTTTTAAAGTATCTATTAATAAAAAAATGATATCAGTAACTATTTACGTTTATAATAAAAGGTTTTAAATATACAGCAAAAGATTTTCAAAGTAAAATATCAATAAAATTCGGAAATATTCTAAGTTTTGTGGCTGGGGTAGATTCTACCCCATGTGTCAAAAGTACGGGATTATTTTGAAGTGTGACATTTAAGGGTTTACGAAGTTTCATTTATAAACGTTTCCTATTTATAAATTTACTATTATCTCTTTCCCTACTACAATTTTATTTCCGTACATTTTTTTCGTCTAATCAATACTGTTAAAAAGCCGTTGCTTATGCATGTTTTATGTTGAAATCTTTTATTAGTTTTATATATTTGAATATTATAAATAAATAAATAAATAGCGATGGGCACAGGACGTGACACTGTACTGGACAGGTGCATACTTCACTTTAGTGGTATTTAGATTTAAAGCTTTTCCTCTCAGTTATATAGTTATATAGAGTGTAGAATGTATATATATAGAAAAGATTCCAGAGTACCTTAGTGCAAGTTTCCAAATAGGATTAAGTTCCGTTCTATTCCATCTTATCCTGCGCTAATCAAAATCTCTTTCCTCGGCAAACCGAGCCGCTCCGAGCTAATATAAATAAAAGTTTTAATATTTTTCTAATTGTTTCGGATTGGGAATTTTGAATTGAGCCAAAGTGGAATAAAATCCTATTAAAGGCTTGCACAAAGGTAGAAAATCTTCTTAAAGTAATAAACAAAAATTTTTTACTTTGAAGGGATTAGATCGTCGCAGCGATAAAGGTGCAATGGATCCAGTGGCTAAAATAGATTGTATCTATTTTTGAGAGAACAACGGAAGGAATCAACTAGACGCCCATTGTACAAAAACCTGCAGCCGAGACGAACCGTCATATGGCGTTCGTGCAAATGCGAGTATGTCACGTTTTTGGAGTTCCAAGTACCACAGCATTCCGACGATTTCATTTTGCGGGACCGCAAGAAAGATTTATCTAAAATCCTATTTCTGCAATCTAGAATCGAAGGGCTTTTGAAAGTTTTTATAGATCCTGAATATGCTAAGTAATTGAACTCCAGTTGATAGGAGAAAATATCCTCAGAAATCTGAATCAACAGTTTTATCTGAAAACGATTGCATCTAAACATTCCTGAATTGCGTTTAGGACTTTTCAATCGTATAAATTTGTTTCAATGACGTTAAATCGTACTTTTTTACGATTACGGCCGAAAATTGGAGTAAGCGCTCTTAAAGTTGCGACCACCGACTCAGAATTTCGGTAGTAATTTTTAATAATTTTCAAACGTTGCTGGTTCGTGAACTTTACCATGATGAAAATGTTGACTTTAACTAACGTTTTGACATTGACAGTTCATTAAAAAAGTTTAAGGGTGCGTTCATATAAAGATACGAAATTGTTATGTCCCTATTGGAAAACCCTTTATATCCTCGCTTCCTATTGACTTTTAGTAAAAATAAATATAATAATACTAGATTTTATAGTGAAGAGTTTCTCCGTCTATTTATACATATTATTGATATAACATGTTCGTAGTCCATCGAGTCGTAAATGGACACCCTTAATACCGCTTTACAGACACTCAAGTCACTTCTTACAAGGACGTATTTCGCAAGAAATATCGTGCCTGCCACGAACTTAGGACATTTTGGGATTCCACCGATGTATTGGTTATGTGCACGTGCGTGATAAAAATCAGAAAAGTAGTGTGAAAATAACTAGTGTCGCGCAGGTGAAAGGTAACAAGCATTGAGAACAAGTGAAATAGGGATGTTCGATTCCGATTCGATTCTCAAAAAAATCGATTTTTTGGTAGAACGATTTCGATTTTTGAATCGATTATTTGCTGTTCGATTTTCTCGAGAATCGATTCTTTACCCCCAGAATCGGAAGATCGATTCTCTTTCTTCCTTCTGGATTTTATCCTTTATCAGCAGTCACGACCCTATTGATAGAGGAAGAAAGCATGATCTCGTGGGTCGTGTGGTATTTTCCATCTGCATAGAAAGAAGATATTAAAGCGCCCAAGGCAGCCATATTTATTGACCTAATTAAACCACGTGTTGAGGTGTTGTTCCATGTGAGCGCAAAGTGCAAACCAGAAAAGGAACTACCAATTACAGAAAAGCTTAAGATTTCTTTCTTCTTAAAGGTGTTATGTAATTGGCTTTTCGTTTTCTGCTTTGCACTTTGCGCTCACATAGAACAGTACCCTTATGCGAGCATCCGGCATTGTAAGCTACGCACAAAGCACAAGCGTGAAACGAGACACTGTAAAATGTAAAAAGTATTTTGAATCCGCAAAAAGTGTAAAATCCTAACAATGCTGAATATCGAAGCCGACTTTCACCTGCGCATTTGCAGCAGTTACTATTCTTACACTCTTTGTCAAAATTAGAATGGCAACTATAGGTAATAAATCTAAAAATTTAAAAATTCTTAAAACTGATTTTGTTTATTTTCCAAATTCTGATCTGATATAAAATTTTCTTTTTTTCAGATGTAAATGCAGAAGATATTAGTATTTCCTGATCAGTATTATTGCCAGTAGTGTAGAAAAAACAAATTTCTGATCTCAAAGATTGAAACATGCTTGTGTAACAAATGATTTGTTAAGCGTATCCCTGGTGAAAGTATCGGATAGCAATTCATTCCGAGTCAATTAAAACTATTTCTAAGCATTCCGATGTCTGTATCCGAGCCAATGTGAATCATTCCCAACCAATCTGAAAAACGTTTTGTATCTCGATTGATGAAAAACGGTGAAAGATCCATCCGGCCTCATCCGCTTTAATCCAAAGCAACAATCCGAACCAATCAGAAACCAAATTTTGAATTAGAATCAATCCGAATTGCTTCAGATTGAATCGGATTAGGTCGGGTCGATTTTTGACCGTTTTTAATCAAACGAGATACAAATCGTTTTTCAGATTGGTTCGGAATGATTCCCATTGGCTCGGATACAGGTATCGGAATGAATCAGAATAGTTCTGATTGGCTCGGAATAAATTCCTATCCGATACTTTTGGTAGAGATATCGCTATTATGAATTTATAACTATGAGAAAATAAATATTTTTTACGAATAGATTCTTGGGCTTTCCTTTGGGAAAGACGACTAAACCAAGGATTGCAAAAGAAATAATTGAGTATCAACAGAAATATTTAGAAGAGAAATACAGTAGTTTAAAAAATTTCGATTTTTTACAATCGATTCTTGCAGAATCGATTCTTTTGTTTCGGTTTTTACGTGAATCGATTCTCTTTTATTCGGTTCAGATTCGATTCAAGAATCGATTATTTTTGAAGAATCGAACATCCCTAAAGTGAAATGACGCGTGTGAAATACATGAATTCAAGTATTTCACACTAGCCAATTTCACGTGCGTCTCGCGTGAAACTCAAGCGTTTGTTACACTGGCTCTCTAATATTTGCAACAAGTCATCTTGTGGCTAAATCTTTAAGCTCACATAATTCACATGTGAACGCAGTGTATCTAGTGCATGGACAATACCGTATGTGTCAAGCATGAATATCACAAGCTTCTTTTATTTGAACTTCATGATTTCACCATTTGATTGGGTCGAAGTGTTGAACACTTATTTGCCCAAAGTGCGCTGCACTAGTTATTTCTCTCAGTGCACCTTTAAAACAAATTTAAAATTATGTGTTATCCAAAAATGATTGATTCGAGAATAATCCAAAATCCAAGAATAATTTTTTCCTTGTTATATAGGCTTTTTTATACATTGAATTTGTGTTTTTCAGGTAATTCATATTTCTTAATATCTATGTAACATAGCGCCGATCGCTATGTTTCTAACGACTGTTTCAATGTTTCATCGTTCGCTCAACAATGCCACACGTACCGTATCACCGCGGCTATATTTTATAGCAGCGTATGCTATGTTCTTCTCTCCGTGTAGATTTGTCTCGGCTCGGCCCGCTCTAGCGGTCCACGGTAGTATAAGGAGACTCATCTCAGGCTGGGGAACTCGCCTTGGGGCGTATTCGAATTGGTGAATAAGTACGCTCGAGTCGCGATACTGCGAACTTCGATACTGCGAACTCCCGATATTGAGTACGTTTTTCCCCCGATATTGCGACTGACGCCATAACCCTTCTTCCCCCACTACTTATTTCCACATTCCGAATGTAAAAAAACAAAGAGTGTAACATAGCGGCTACTTTTTTGTTAAACTGTGTAATTTTTCATATGCAAATATTCACGGAAATACATGTCGCAATGTGACATGTAAATTGATTCTATAGGATTTATAGGTTGGAATCGATACTTACGATGACATATTTCATATTGTTCATGTTAATAATAATGAACAGGACTTATATCGACCCTTAGTATTAACATTGAAATATTGTTGATGTTCTTGCCAACAACAGACATACACCCCGCAGGTCAAAACCCTAAATATAAACCCTTGCCATATGTACAAGGGCTTTCTAAAAAACTGTCAGGTATTCTCAAACCCTTTAATATCAAAATTGCCCCAGGCAATGAAAATTACTTGTCCAATTTTTTTAAATCAGCAAAAGATCACATTGCAAAGCTAGATACCGCTGACGTAGTTTACAATATCCTCTGTACAGGTTGCACTGCATCCTACATAGGTACAACTAAACGTCCACTCAAAACTAGGATTAGCGAACATAAAAAAGATGTCTTCAACCCCCCTAATAAATGGACTGCATTAACTTAACATGCCTGGAACCAAGACCATAAATTCGATTTTAATGCAGTGAACATAGTTGACAGATCTAGGAATTATAACAAACGAATGATATTAGAAATGACCCATATAGCCGGTAGGTATACATTGTACCATAGTTTTAGATGCCCAATGTTCCAATTGCCTATAAAATCACCAGAAGTCACTATATTTGAAAAGCAGTGTTTGACGAAGATTATGAAAGGAATGCGTTGGCAAAAATTGCAAGTATATATCAAATATAGGCGGTAGAGAGCGCTTCAGGGAAATGTACAGGAATCCTGCATCTTGCAATCCTCGCAGTTTTTGCTAACACATTCCTTTCACAATCTTCGTCTAACACTGCTTTTCAAATATAGTGACGTCTGGTGATTTTATGGGCAATTGAAACTTTGGGCAACTAAAACTATGGTACAATGTATACCTACCCATATAGCCAGCAAATCTGATATTGTTAATCAAAGAACAGACACAGAAAATCTATTTGTTTTTTACCTGCCCCTCTTAAGCAATTAACTTAAACCTTTAAAAATGTATATTTTTCATCAAATTCAAAAATACACTTCTCTTGGCAATTTAAAAAAAAATTTACAATGTTGTAAATGCTCGGGATTTTTACAAAATTGCTATATTACAAAGTGAACGTTAAGATTTAACGACATTTATAATGTTTTTTAGTAAAGGCACCTTAAAATTGTGAAAAAACGGTTTCCAAAAAAAAATTTTATTTATTTTTTTTAATATTATGTAACGTAACATTGAGGTTTCATAAAACGTATATTTAAACTGTCAAACTGTAACCGAATTTTATCAAATTTATCAACAAATTGCAAAACTTTAACAAAAATTTCAGGTGTGGGTAACTGCACTAAATTCCATTTACCCAAAAACGTAAAATCATTTTTGTTACAAGTTTCATAATTCCATGTATGGGTATTAGAACATTTAACACTTTGTATCTGCATTAAAAACTCCAAAAAAACGTAAAATTATTCCTGTTACAAGTTTCATGATTCCCAGATACAGGTATCAGAACATTCAACTCAATTTAATTTCAATCTTAATCTCGCGACACTGTGACTGAATAAAAAACCCCAGTCACATGTTTCAGGAGATTGCGGTAGAAATTTCTAACCGTTAAATACAGACTGTTGTGAGTCATTTCAAATTTCATAGCCCTCTTTTGTCACAGTATTCTGGTAATCTTGTGGACTTTTTTACACACTTTTTTTCTCTCCTTTTCCTTTAACCGAGACCAATTTTATAGTTTCATATTACAGTTCATTTATATCGTTTTACCACAATGTTTATCCGTCACACGTGCCATTTTTTAACTTTCTCCCTTTAGTATTTTTACAGAAAAAAATTTGTGTACAGTTTTATTTTATTGCAACTTTAGTTATTTAGTCCAATTTTATATTTTCACACTTGTAGTTCTTTTACATCATTTTTTATCACAATGTTTATCCGTCACGCGGGCAATTTTTAAGTTTGTTCCTTAGGATTTTTTATAGAAATAAGTTCTCACTGATGAGGACTCCAATCTGAGTCGAAACGTTTGAAAACATGAAACATTGAGTTACATTTTTTTAGACCTTAAAGCCAACTAAGAACATCAACAATATTTTAATATTGTTCATGTTTTTCAAAGTTCCCTTTACGCTATTCATTTTGATTGTTTCTACATTTGTTCTCGCGAATTGTGTCCTCGGTAAAGTAGATCTATTAATTTTTCACTTGAAAAATGTTCAGACAGGATGTAAACAATCTGACAGGTGTTGACACGGATGCACACATGCATCGTTTACACAGATATGGACACATTAAATAGTCAAATGAGTGGGAGCCCCTTGTGTGTTCTGAGTATAGAGGGCGGACTTGCTCAAAGTGTTCGCAGTATCGCGACTCGAGTGTACATTACGAAGTAAATACTTCCGCCATAGGATGAAAACAGGCCGACGTTTGTCGACGCAACAACTGACTTTTCATCCTATGGTGGAAGTATTTACTTCGTAATGTACTTCACCAATTCGGACACGCCCTTGGATTGATCGTCATTTTCCAGAATAATTCTTCTAAACCGTATTTCAGCGCTCTGCTGTACGGAATCTGACCATTTTTCGACTTTTTCACACGTAACCGACAACTTTTATGCTGTAATATTTGTTTGTAAGTGTAATCTTATTTTTACTGTAATCTTTGATGCATTTTTCTAACTTTTATTGGAATGAAATTTATAATCAAGTAGTTCAACATGTGTCTAATGAACGACATTTCTTTATTTGAAGCTTCTCTTCCTGTCAAAGAAATATATTAAAATAGGTTATATTTATAAAAAATGTATTCCAATGCATAAGGAATTATGTGTAAAACAGTCAAAAATAGGCCAGATTCTGTACAGCAGAGGCGCTAAAATTCGGTTTAGAAGAATTATTCTATTCCCCGACTCCACGAATTATTCCGAAAAACTACGACGTGACTAATGGCTTGTAATATGGGGCAAAATTCGTCAAGCGTACCCGCCTAAAACGTTTTTGTCTCCGTTTTCCTTGAAAGTCCGCGAAATTATTGTCCTGGTGAACCTCTTTTAATTCCCCAAAGAGAACGTCTCTAGTTCGACGGGTTGTCAGTATACAGGGGCTCGAATTTTCAACCTTTTACCGCGCACGCTGATACTCAATTAACCATAACGTCTTCAAAAGTTATCCAAATTAATTTTTTATGGAGGTCTTAGAAACGTTCTTTCATCAGCTTTACGCTGAAAGCAATAGTTTTAGATAAAAAAAATTATTTGAGCTTCATTTTTTAATTTTAAACATATTTTTGAGTTTTTCTCCAAGTGCGGTCGTTAATGTTCTTTCCAAAATTATGTTCAAAAAAAAGCTTTACATTTTCCCTTTAGAATGAGCCATAGTCGAAAGTGGGGCGAAAGAAATTGGTGGAGATACATAACTCTTCTTGCGCGCGGTTTCTGCGTCGCAGTGCAGCTAGGCGCCACGATCACGACGTACCGTCCATTGGAAACTGATTTAATTGTACTTTGTATAATTTGTTCGCAAAACAGTTATTTTTGACTGATACGAAATTAAAAATAAAAATGAATTTGTAATTTGGGGTGATTTTTTAGTGTGAGTCCCCTCGCCTCTCACATCGAAAATTGAGTCAAATAATTTGTTTATTACAGTATATTACTGTGTTTGCTGATGCAAATCTACTCTTAAGTTCTTGAGCTGTGATGGCGTGATTTTCTTTGGCACTAAAGAATACTAAAGTTTCAACTAAATTTTTCTTTGCCCATTGATACAAGGCATCAGCAGTCAAAATCGTATCTTTAGATGACGCTTGTAGGCTAGCACGCGCTGCGAGTCTTTTTAAATTTCCCTCAATACCATCACAACGGCCTTTTCCGTGCGCCGTTGCATGGAAATGCCACTCGGCTGGCATACCAAAATCCATTTCATGGTGGAGCAAATTGATGAAGTTATATTTATTTTTAAAGTGCTGGGCGGCTCCATCTGTAAAATAAATCATTTTTCTGGGTTGGAAATTCTCTTTCAAATAGTGTGTAATAATTTTTTGCAATTCGTACACAGCAATTGTGTCATTTGTCAAGCAGTCTGATAACATAGCAAGACTGCGGTGCTTTAGAATGCTGTCCTCTTTATAATAAATTACCACTGTAAAAATGGTAGCTTGATCATTGTTCCAATGAAAAGACTCAGCTGCATTCTGGACTACAAAGGCATAGTTTTCAGTGAAATCACAAAGGATAAGAAATTCTCCTTCTTTCAGTGTGTCCTTAAGGTTTTTGAAGAGATACGACTGTTGTTTGGCTGTAAAAGAGTGAGGTTTAAGCTTAACCCTTAGATGACACACTTCAAAATAATTGCTTAAATGACACAAGGGGTCTTTTGAACCCCAGCGTGAAAAAGTGTCGATATTTCATAGAGTTTTCAATATATTGCTCTGAAAATTTAACAGGATCTATTTGAATACTTCTGAAACAATGGTATAACATGACCTTGATCAGATTTTGTTGTGAACATATTGTTAAAAATTATTAAAAAATTGTTTTCTTAAATTTTCGATTTTTCACGTAAATAACCACATCTTTGTTAATTTTGAATATTTTTTGCTAAAAATTGAAGGAAGTAAGCTTGAAGTACTACACTTTAAGGTAGAACTGGTAGTTATTGTGAGCTCACACTGTGGCAAGCGTTCGCAAATCTGTTCAGCAAAATCTTCTGCGTCTGTTATTTCCGTGCGTAACGTACTTCTGTCAGTTTGTTGCCAAGTCTGGAATTCTACTCTTTTAATATACTGGTCTACGAGAACTAATTTTATAAAGTCCTTAAGTGCGCTTGTACAAGGACACGCTGTGCATTCAGTCAAGTAGCTTTCTGAAGTCGGAACGCTACACATAATCCTGTTCATAGCATCATGATAAGTCTTAATGGGGGACAAATTTTCGCAGGTTGTTTCTTTTAAATATACACAAACACGAACAGTATGCGTACCACTGGCTGCAGCGAGTATGCAATTTCGGGGTCTAAGCTGAGAGAATTTTGATAAGCAAATTTTAACTGTAGGATTCTGAGCCTTAAAATTTGCATATAATTCAGGAAGATTGCACAGAATTAACTTTTTTTGAACGTGCTCACGGGAGCCATCATCTTTTATTACGGAAACGAAATCTTACATGACAGGCATTATACGACTATTCTCATCATCAAGGTAAAATTTTTTGACCAAATTTTCAATCTCGGAATCTAAAGTGTTACCTTTCTTTAAATTAGGAGAAGTTAAAATACCATTCTCAGCTACTAATTTCTTAGGCTTTCAAGTTTGACGTTCAGAAGCACCAAATTCTTTAGCCAATCTTCTGCGGCCCCAAGATTTCGGAGCAAGAGTTAAAAGTAACACTTTTTCTGAATTACTTGCAGATTCTTGAAATGTTTCTTTTATTTGCTCAAGAACCTCCATTGCGACGTAATGATTTTCATCAGAACAATCAGTTTTAGATTTTTCAAACTTGAATAATAATTATTTGGTTAAAAAATGCAGTTTGTAGTCGATTATTTGTAGTCGACTAGAAACCGTACATTCTGAATTTGAAGCATGGGTGCTCGCGAGGCAGAAGCCGCACGCAAGGAGTGTTATATATCTCCACCAATTTCTTTCTTCCGACTTTCGACCATGGCTCATTTTAAAGGGAAAAAATCAAACTTTTTTTTAAACTTAATTTTGGAAAGAAAATTAACGACCGCACTTGGAGAAAAACTCAAAAATATGTTTAAAATTAAAAAATGATGCTCAAATAATTTTTTTTATCTAAAACTATTGCTTTCAGCGTAAAGCTGATGAAAAAACGTTTCTAAGACCTCCATAAAAAATTAATTTGGATAACTTTTGAAGACGTTATGGTTAATTGAGTATCAGCGTGCGCGGTAAAAGGTTGAAAATTCGAGCCCCTGTATACTGACAACCCGTCGAACTAGAGACGTTCTCTTTGAGGAATTAAAAAACACTGCGTTCCAGCGTTAACATTTCCTGTGAATTGACGGGGCCGACATAGCTACATTGGCGATGGCAGCACGTTAACCTAACGTTATAAAGGCGCCAATGCTCCTTCCCATCAATGCAACGGGATTTGCCGTATAACCTGACGGTTTTTTTCACCAGTGTACCTTTGCATGCATGCAAGTTGTCATGGTATCATTTTATATTAATAACTCCTGTTTGTTGTTCTTTAATTATATACATGCATACAAAACACAATAGTGGATTAAAGTAATCGACACATTATTTTACACTTCCATTAAACACTTTTTTTGAACAACCTCGAACATACTACTTATGTAAAAAATGCACCAACGCTTTCAATTTTATACTTCTATTAATAGTTTCAAATAAAGAATGTTCACAAATATTTACAAATATTAACTTTAATCTGCGGTTATTCTAGAATATTTTGAGCGAACAGAAGGAAGCGTCCATTTTTTACGCCACTTGCATTCGCGCTATCAATTGAGAAGTTTTTGCACCTTTTCCATGTACTTACGACAAAAACATGCTCAACTTTTGTAAAGTGCATGCATAAGAGATTGGTCTCATATCTATTCTCCATGACACTATTCTTGACTTCGTGCTCACAAAGTGAGCACGTAATTGATTCAGAAGAAAGCCGCTGCCATCTTCGGCAACTGCAGAATGTTACCGAGCGTTCTCGAATCGTCGCAATCTCAGTGACGCATCATTGCTTTTTCCCCGTCAAAATTTTTCTTTTATATTTTGGGGAAATCGCAATAAATTCGAAGAAAAAATGTAAGTGTATTGTTATTCGATTTTAATTGATTAGGCATTTGCGCGGTTATAAATTTTTTTTCTGTTTAGATAGTTTGGTTAGGTTTCTCTATCATTTATTGTTTTCCCTGCAAATTAATATAATTTCTGTCTTTTCATCGACATAAATTAATACAAAATAACTTTTGCAAATAACTTTTTTTAAAATTTATTAACAAATTTATTAAAAAAACAAATAACTTAATTTCTAATTATATTAATTTGCAGGAAAAATAATAAATGATAGAGAAACCTAGCCAAACTATCTAAACAGAAAAAAATTTATAACCGCGCAAATGCCTAATCAATTAAAATCGAATAACAATACACTTACCTTTTTTCTTCGAATTCATCGCGACTTCCCCAAAATATAACATTCGGCAGTTTCCGAAGATGACAGCGCCTCATTTCTGAATCAATTACGTGCTCACTTTGTGAGCACGAAGTCAAGAATCAGGCTCTCGGCCCAAATCTTGTGCATCAGCTCCTAGTAACACAATATTGGAATTGAACATAATAGTATATTACGTGCCTAGGCGCACAATGAGTGTTATTGCGTGACGAGCGACAATGCTCGCAGGAGATCGAAGCCAAGGCGTAGTCGACGCGTAGGTGAGGCGTAGTCGAGGTGTAGCCGATGCGTAGTCGAGAAGTAGCTGAGGCAAAGCCGAGACGAAGCCGAAGCGCGATCAGTCCTGCGAGCATTGTCGCGAGTCTCGTAATTTCCCGAATTGTGTGCATTGGCAGGTATTCTATTTTATGTGACTTCGGTGCGTATACGAGTTTTTATGCGTACACTCGAATCTAATCTAGTATTGTAGTTGTTTGCGGCACTAGTCATTACACTTGATATGTCACGACTAGTCCCAGCCATTTTATTATTATTATTATTTTATCTTTTAGACCAGAGGGCTCGTTTGTTGCCAACACCGACGATTATCCTTCTGCCGTAGGGACTAGGGGAGTGTCCGAATTAGCGAAGTACATTACGAAGTAAATACTTCTATCATTTTAAAACTAAATACTTGGCGAAATTCCAGCTCGTGTTCTATGAAGTTCAGCCGTGATAGATTAGTCTCCTTATATCCATTCCCCATGCCTTCTACTTTCAAAAAGCCATGGAGAATAGACATAAGGAGACCAAAGTAGTGCAATTGGAAGTAAACACGTTTTTACTCAAATACATCGATAGTTTCACGAATTTCCGGAGGTGTGGCGCTATTATAGCTTAGACAAATTGCATTTACAAAGGATGGAATTTATCTAAGCGATAATAACGCCACACCTCGGGAAGTTTGTGAAACTATCGATGTATTTCCTTCAAAAATGAGCTCGAATTTTGTATTTGTGTTTTAATATATTTCTTTGACAGAAACCCAAAGAATTTATTATTACCTTTTATGAATCCCCATTGTGGCAAGGGTAATTCTATTTCATGCAATAATTCTTAAAAGCTTTTAAATATCTGGGGCGTGTCCGAATTAGTGAAGTACATTACGAAGTCAATACTTCTATCATAGGATGAAAAGAGTTAGTTGTTGCGTCGACAAACGTCGGCCTGTTTTCATCCTATGGCGGAAAAAAATCTGACTATAATAGTAAGAACACTTGTCATGCTTTGGTAGCAGGTTTCGTTCTTGCTACCCTGGTGAAAAAATCATACATTTTAAGCAGGGATCCCTTCATGCTGGAAAGTACCAAGTTTCATGCTTTTAGAGCAGTTGTGCCTTGCGAAAGTAGTTCGAACTTCGCCTTACTATAGTTGCAAGAAACCCATCCTATTTCAGTATGAGTTCCCTTACAACCGAGATGTTAGACCACGCCTAATTTCGAACGTAGCACTTCACGTGTTCTCTCGGTTGTATGTAAGAGAACTCATACTGAAATAGGATGAGTTCCTTACAACCATAGTCAGGCGAGAACATTGCTCTGACAGCATATGACACTAGCAATAATGGCATGCGCTTGCTTCTTTTATAGTATAATACATTTCATGCTACAAATGCACGAGTTGATTCCAATACTGGTAGAAGCTCATGTCAATTTCGCACATTAAATTCGGTGCTTTAATAGGAAGACCTCAGCCTACTATAATAGTTAGATTTTTTTCAACGTGTATGGTGGAAGTATTTACTTCATAATGTACTTAGCCAATTCGGTCATGCTCCTGATTCTTTCTACATTTACTGCTCCTCTTATGTTTTCCTTTCTTACTCATATCTGCAGATTTAAAGCATACAAATAAATTTAACATTAATTTCTACAATCCACTGAATCTCCGAGACCAATATATTTTAAAATCTATTATAAGAACTTGCATTGTGTATTTTTTAATAAATTGAATTTGAAAATGATATTGAAAATTAAAAACAAAAGGGACTTTTTGAATAAAACGAATTTTACACAACTACTTTAACCGCATTTATAGACAAACATATATAATTTTTAAAAATAGTTACTTTATTTTATATTTGAAGAATTTGAAAATCTTTCTGTGGTATAAAGACGCTTTCGACTGCGCTGGGATTCGAGCCCAGGTCTTTCTATTGCCGGTCGACTGCTCTAACCACTGAGCTACACAGGCGTCCGACATCTAATTCTCCACAGGAAGATCTCCTTATATCGCCAAGTGGCTCTGCCTTGCGGCTGTAAATTGATTTCAAATTTATCAGGTGAGTTTGAAATTTTTGTCACTGCCTACATTATCGGAGGTTCACTAGTCGCGTATCAGATAGGATACGTTGTCGACAGGTGTCCTCGTAGACAATTTTAAAATCTTATATCGCAAATAATGCAATTGAATTCAAATATTTAAAGAATTTGAAAATCTTTCTGTGGGAAAAAAGACGCTTTCGACTGCGCTGGGATTCGAGCCCAGGTCTTTTGATTGCCGGTCGACTGCTCTAACCACTGAGCTACACAGGCGTCCGACATCTAATTCTCCAGCATTATTTGCGATATAAGAGTTTGAAATTGTCTACGAGGACACCTGTCGACAATGTATCCTATCTGATACGCGACTAGTGAACCACTGATGATGTAGGCAGTGACAAAAATTTCAAACTCACCTAATTAATTTGAAATCACTTTATTTTATTCTTCGACTTTTTACACTTTCACTATTTTATTCTTCTCTTTCTTATTCGATTGCTATCCATTTTATTTTACTTTATACAGTAATACAAGAGATTCCTAACCTCACTCTGTCACGAGAGCTTTTACTATTAATATGCGCAGTGCGGACGCAGTGGCGCTGGAATTCGGTCCAAACGAATTGTTTACTTTTGCGTCTCTATGTATTATTCCGCAAAACTCCGACGTGCCCAATGGCTTTGATATGTCTCTTTATACTATTATGTGGGCTGTGCATAAAACTTAGGTCTCCTTACCATTGAGTGATTAGAGCCTGGGGCGCTTGATAGTTTCAAAATGGAAATAGCCATATATTTTATATCAGCAATTAACAATGATGAATTGACGACCTAGTCGAGTGTGTGTAATGGCGGTTCTAGATCTACTTTTAAAAGCAGAATATTTTTAATACTATTGTTATATTTAACTAAACTGTCAAAGTTTTATTTTCTTGTATACATTTACTGAATATAAGCGAACTGATTTTTCGTATTACAATAATTAAAATAAAAACCCCTATTCCTGGAGTTCAATTACTTCTTGCACATCTCAAAAGGTCAAGAGGTGTGTATTAAGTGGGACTAGATATTTATAAAAATAACCACGAAACTGCGAAAAATGCAGATTGTCGGGTGTACCAAGGTATCCAGGTCGTCTTCTTGTACAAAGTCCACTACAACCCTTAACCCAAGTTTCTCTTTGTATTTCATAAATAAGGATTTTGAGGATTTGTTGTATTTATTGAAAATTTACGTATAATTTATATATCTACGAGAATGTTAAAGTTGCAATAAAATTTCCTAAATGGACCTAGTCCAGTCACTAACCGTTCGCTGACCTCGTAATAATATAAAGAAGAGAAGTATACAAAATATTTAAATTGTTGCTATTATGATTCTGCGATACATTTTAAGTTTAAAGGTATCAAAGTTGATACAAGAATTTTATATTTTAGCGTCAAAAACTAAAAAAAACATAATACCTGTCACTGAAGGCAGTGCAATGGTTCATCATTTATTCCATGTCCCCACCGTCAGAATTGACTATTTGTTAGAGTGAAACGAAAGTATCTCCAATCAATGGTCAACTTTAACAGTGGAGGCGTTCCGCAAATGATGAACCACTGCACTGCCTTTAATGATGTTTTTTTGGGTTTTAATGCTAAAAAATAAAATTATTGTATTAATTTCGATACCTTTAAACTCAAAATGTACCGCAGAACCATAATAGCAACAATTGAAATGTTTTTTATGCTCCTCTTATTCATATTATTACAAGGTTTCATGAATATTTATGATATAACAGACCTGTCTCAGTAAATTTTGATTAATTTCCCAAAATTGAAGAGTTTTCACTAAAACGAAGTTAACAGACGTCCCTTATTATCTTCTGATACATTTAAAAAATTTTGTGCAAGATATTTTATAAACAAAAAAAGTTATCTTACATGGTTGGATTAACATATAATTTTTGTCATGTGACTGATGATGATATATCAGCATCATTATATGTATACTATTTTGATGAAAAAACCTTTTGATATAATTTAGACTCCTTGTGATTAGATAGTTTAATTGGTGAATGAGGGAATATACTGTGTATGATGTCCGTGCAAGCTTGATAGTGCCGCCAAATGTTCTCTAAATTTATTTCCATCTCTATACCTTGATAAACAATGAACAATTTTTATGAAAGTCATAACTCAACAATGACTCATCATAGCACTTATGTCTCCAATTATCACAACCAGAAACGTCTTCTTAGAAAGGTAGCTTAACTTTGCTAAAAGTAATCAATAACATTTATTTAATAATATGCAATCTATGTTTGCATCCACCTTAACCAGCATAAAAATCTCATATATTTCTACAAGAAACAGAAATCATTCAATCTAGCTTTTCTTAGGATGTAAAAATGCACTGCCTGTATATACTACATACATTTTTTGAAGTCAAGTGTTAAACCTCAGCAGTGAGATTAATTAGCATAAATGGAACGACGAGTTCGCTTTAGCAAATAAGGGAAAAGAATATATTTTACAGTATTTTGTGCATACAATTGTAGTAAGAATCATTATGTTATAAAATGAAAGCTCGAAACAATTGTAAAAGTATACTTAAGTAAGATGTACTACCGAAATTAATATTAAGAATTTGCACGGTAGTGATCGATACAAGTTTGTGATACTGAAACTTAAAATTATATAAATATATAAGAATTGAGATCAATCGTAAATGTGACCGCAACTACTAGTCAAGATTGTATAAATTATCTAGAAAACATGTCACCAGGGAGACTGGACATGCTTAGTTGCCTAAAGCCAATGACCAGATTGTGACCAATGTAGCTGGTAATGTGTTTTGATGCTCTCTGATGAAGAATATTTGAACACATGGAATGTGCTCTATGTTTGTATCCAATACCATTTTGTGGTAAACGTCCGATTTAAAATCAGATCAATAAATGCTGAGAACTGAATATATTTTATATTGTTTGCTCTGGCTATTGTACCAATTTTTAACTAGTTACATTTATGCAATGCATAACACTGTACAACAAAGATTTTACTTATACTACAGTTCAAGGTCATTTGGATAGGTTTTTTTTCCTGTAAATTATGGATCCGGAGTCAAAAATTTTCCATCACGTCACACTTTTACAAAAACGGGATCAAAAGTAAAAAAAAAACTGTTAGCTACTCAAAAACGATAAATTCGGATGAAAATATCCATAAATAATTATATTATTTTATATTAATATATTATATATTAATAATAATATTAATAATATATATATTATAATTTATATTATAATAATATATATTAATAATATTAATTATATTATATTATATTAATAATGATTGATAATTACTCAGAAATGGGTTATTTTTAATTAATAATTATTATAAATATTAATATTTATTTGAAAAATTTGAATTTAATTTACATTATTGCGATATAAGAGTTTGAAATTGTCTACGAGGACGCCTGCCGGGAACATATCCTATCTGATACGTGACCAGTGATCCACCAATAATGTGGGAGTGGCAAAAATTTCTATCTCAACTACCTAATTTGAAATCAATATTTATATTTAATACTTATATTATATTTCTATGACAACTATTAATCAGTAATAACGTGTTTTTGAGTAATTATTGCCAATATGTACACTATACCGTCGGAAATTGTGCGCACGGTGCTTGTCATCGCTATTAAAAATCACTGCTGACTTTGAACCACGATATCTCGGTGAAAAAAAGAGATATGGCATTTTTAAAAATACAGTTGGAAAGCCTATGAAATTCCACGTCTAGTGATGCTCAATAAATATTTTGTTGACTTTCTGAAAATAATACAGCACGCGAGGAGTTAAGTAAAAAAATTCAAGATTTTTTCAAATTCTCTACCTCAACTTCAACTTTTTGCATGACCTAGGAAAAATGTTTCCAAAATCTGAAAATTATACGACATAGAATCTAAAATCTTATCTTTAATTTAAGCCAAGAAAACTTGAAAAATATTAATGGGTACCCGAGATACGATTAAAAATGTTCAATCGTATCTGAGTTGAATTTTAATCGACGATCACTGTTCTCGGCCGGTTTGTTGCTCGCCTTCGTCGTTGAGGCAGGACCGAATAGGCCACGCACAAAGGTGGCGCTTAAGTGGAGCACTCTTATATGTATTTTTGATTCTGTTTATTAGTAATTTTTATTTCTAATTATTCTAAATTTTAAAACATATTTATTGTTATTTGTGATTATTAACAATTATTTAAATCCAATATTATCCCCATATTAACGAATAGCACAATGATATGTAGACATTTTTTCTTTCTTAAAATTCTTATAAACTGGAACATTAATAAAAATTTTAATAGTCATTGTAAATATCAACTAAGAATGAAAGGAAAGGAAATAAAGGAAACACGTTCTTGGATGAAAGAACATATAAGAGAGCTCCTCTCAAGCGCCTCCTTTGTGCGTGGCCTATTCGGTCCTGCCTCAACGAAGAAGGCGAGCAACAAACCGGCCGAGAACAGTGATCGTCGATTAAAATTCAACTCAGCAGTGATTTTTAATAGTGATGACAAGTACCGTGCGCACAATTTCTGCCAGATAAGATGTGTTTAACATGTCACGCGTTCTCGCTACATTATGTCAAAAATGGCCAAAAACGGGTTTTTATAACTTTTCGAACCCTTTAAAAGAACATGTGACGTGTCGGAAAATTTTCGATCCTGAATTTATAATCTAAGGGAAAAACCTATAGTAATGACTTGGCACTGTAGCGTAAGTTAAAAAAAAGGTCGAAAATGAAATGCAGTGTAATTCATTATGAAATAAGAACATAATCCTATACAATTCAAGATGACGTCCAAAACTGCTTAAACTATTTTTAACTCATAAATACGCGAATTCTTGTGTTAATTGTTAACTTTTGTAAAAAGACTAGAATTAATAATTCACTGTTGAAAAAGTTAAGCTTTAATTTTCAAAAATTGTGCACCATAGCTTAATCTATTCCGATAATTCATTCGAACATTATCGTACTCACAGAAGATAGGCATTAACGACCAAACCTCTCACTCGATTTACGAAAATTTTAAAAAAGGAAGATCTCATTAGAAGGACTATTAATCTGAAAGTGTGAAAATGAAGGACCAGTCTTGAAAAAGTGACACAACTTCAAAAAAATACTTAACGTTAGAAATTGTAACAAATCCTACATCACAATATTTTAATATTACAGTCGCACAAGTACCTAGAAGAAATTTAAAATAAATTGGAGAAATTCTTATGTCCTGGTGGTACGGTCTAAAATGTAATATCTAATAAATTAAATACGATGTTGTTGTTAATAATTGGCTTTAGTGTCCAGAAATTATAACTCAGAAGGTTACGCACTCCCAAACGTTTCGACTCAGATCAGAGTTCTCATCAGTGATCTTTGTTTTTAAAATATCAAAAAATGTAGCTAAAATATTGTACATATGAACCCTATTTTCAAATATAATTTGGTAACGTGGAAAAAAGTAAAACCATGAAAACATTTACGTCAAATTATACAGAAAAACTTCAATAAATCACATAAATATTCTGAGGAATATCAAATGAATTCTAGCACATAAACTTTAAAATGCCTAAGTTAAAAAGAACTAGGATATATTAGTGTATAAAGATACTAATAATATGGATGAGAGTACATAAATAGCTAAGAATTGCTCATATGAAGTCAGGTGTTGACTTATTTTTTTAAGGAAAAACATATATTCTAACCAAAAAAATATTTTGATTCTTCTGTATTTATGAAATATCAAAGAAAGGCAGTTAGAATATTGCAGATATAAACCATATGTATGAGTAATTTTTGGTAATATGAAAAACCATAAGAAAAGTTTATATAAAGTTGTGCAGGAAAATTTCTGATGAAAATACATAAAATCCCAGTACACGGAGAAACTCTTTATTGAAAAATTTAGTATTATTATATTTATTTTTACTAAAAGTCAGTAGGAAACGAGGATACAACGTCACTTTTTTAGAAATTACTATTTTGAATATTAAACTATGGAGTTACTAATAATATTGGAGAAAATGGTGATATAATTGTACTTATGCCTAAAAACAAAAGCAAGTTTTATTACTTGAAATAGTAAAATCGTAATCGACACATTGAACCAATTATATTGAAGTAAACCCAATAAATGTTTCATTAATTGCTAAAAAAGAATGTTAAGTTTACAAAAGACAATAGTAAAGTCAGATCTTCTGTCTAACCGAATTACCATAGTCTTTTGGAGATAGTGGAACCATATTTATAACTTTTCCTATCGAAAATAGGAAATAATTGCACCTCCATGATATAAAAAAATCAGTCATTCGTAAATTTTACCATAGTTCTTATTAGATTTGGTGAGCTACATAGAGAGAGTATTTATAAACATAGTTACATATTTACATACCCATACACATATATATATATATATATATATATATATATATATATATACATATACATATATACTACTGTGATCAAATTGAAAGGTGAATTTTATTATTACTTTTAAAATCCTTACTTATTGTTCCAAATCTATTTCGTCTCCCTTCGAAGTAATCCCCTTCCACCGCGATACACTTATGCCAACGAATTTTCCAATCATCAAAACACTTGGCAAAGTACTCCTTCGGAATAGCCTTCAGAGCCTTCAGCGATTCGGTTTTTATCTCCTCAATCGAGTCAAAACGGTGTCCCCGGAGCAGTCTCTTGAGTTTGCTGAACAACCAGAAGTCATACGGAGCTAAATCAGGTGAATGCGGTGGTTGCGGAACGATATTTGTTGAAGTTTTGACGAAATGATCGCGTAAAACCAGTGCCGTGTGTGATGGTGCATTATCATGCCAAGAGTTGTTGTCCCATAAATCCGGCCTTTTTCTGCGAACAGCTTCACACTAATGAATATTTTGATGTGAAATTTGGCACAGATGTCACTAACATTCCTACCAACTTATAGAAAAAAAAAAATTTCAGTTTCGAAAATCCCGGAAAGTTTAAATTTAAAATTCACCTTTCAATTTGATCACAGTAGTATATATATATATATACCAATGCACGCTCAAATACGTCAAATACTAATTCAACGCAACTTAACCTAACTGCACAACGCACACATTCATAAACGCATCGCAGTGATATGACAATTACAATGCAGCAACTTCATTATATACTGAACTGTGGAAACTTTTACGATTTGTGAGGAAAAGCTCGGTAGTCCCTCTGCGAGAAAAAATCGTAAGTTGGAAAGGCGCCATAGTCAAATGTAAAAAATATATTACTATATCGGCTACCGACAAATAATCATAACGAGCACATGGAGCGATTCTCTGGTAATATCAGAAGCGTCCAGCGTATCCGATGTCACTCGGCAGTACATTTAATTATATCGTGACATGTTTCCGCACATGTTCATTGTTTTATTGACCCACAGTGATAATTCTGAGATAATTAATTTGGCATGGGGTCAGATGTTTAAGCAGTTTTCTATGTAATAATCATAGAAATTGGTAAAGGCAAAAGGCCCCCATTTGTGGCCGAAACGTTTGCCTTTACCAATTTCTATGATTATTACATAGAAAACTGCGTAAACATCTGACCCCATGCCAAATTAATTATCTCAGAAGTACATTTAATATTTCCAATGGGAATTTTGACAACGTACTATTCCAATATATGATGTATTCGATTGCAAAATATTCAAGTCTTTTTCTCTTCATTCTTCATTACTATTGACAATGGTAATTTCTCTAAACTATTTTGCAATTCATATTATTCAAAAGACCAATTCTTGCATAGATAGTTTTACTTTTTATTTATATAGGTATCACTTATTTCTAGTTTCAATTTGCCATCAAAGATATTGATCTTCGCAACTCTCAATGGTAATTTATAAAGTTGCACTATATTTACAATTGGTTCAGAAAATGTATTTCCTCCTACCGCTATGGTAAATAAAACTAGTTTTGTTACTATATCCTCGCTTCCTATTGACTTTTAGTAAAAATAAATATAATAATACTAGATTTTACAATGAAGAGTTTCTCCGTGTAATAAGGGTTGAATAGAGAAAAATTAATATTTTTAGATTTTAGCGTAAAAGAGAAGATTATTATTTTCTTTTGAATGCGCGATTTTTCAATCAGTCTAAAGTGCACAACATTTGAATAGGATATCTCCGAAACTAATTGCTTTCTATTTCCACAGTGACCGCTGCACTTCTCAAAGTTGTTTTCTATTCTACAAACGCAAACGTATTTTTGACTTTTTTAATTCCTTCTAATCGTAGCGATACGCACACCTCAAAGAGATGTTTTATATTCCGCAAAGGTGGACGTATTTTGAGTTCATTTAATTCCTTCTAATCAGTTCATAAAATATGTGTGTAATAAACTGTAATATGTAAATATGTAATAGCAATTAAATAGCAATGATGATTGATAATAAACTAAATTAACGCAGTTCAGTACAAGAAATAAATATTTAATCCAATGTCATCTAATGAATAATATATGGCAGTTGTAATGCAATACACAAAATACATGTTCAATATAAATAAAAAAATGTTTATATACAATAGATCAGATTCATTTTTTCTCTTCCAATTACAAATTAAAATTTAATACAAAATATTTAATTACGAGAAAACTATCCATACATTTATATTCAACCTAGAGTTTTCAAAGTGAAATTCCTTTAAGCCTTTCTATCCCTTCTTTTGCATTGTTCTACTTATTAATTCTTTTTAATATGCTCCCGTTACATTTTACTAGGTCGATTGAAAAAAATAGGATTCGCTCTTTTTCTTTTCCCGCTGGTGGATTTTTAGACGGAGGAAAATTCGCGTATTCGTAGGAATACAAATTCTTGATTATTCTCTATTCAACCCTTATTACCGGGAATTATTTGGAATAAAAAATTGAATATTAGCACACATACTTGAAATATAAACATAAACATAGAGTATAAATGTAACACCATGAATAGTGCAAACCCTAAAACGAGTATTTTTGAAAACAATGATTAAGAATGAAATTTCTCATAAGAAATATTAGCGTTAGAATATGTTTGTTTGAAAAAACACGTATCCTAACAAAAATTGTTTTTATTATTCTGTACTTATAAAATAATAAAAGAATTTAGAATATTTTAGACATAAACCGTGTTTAGAAATAATCTTTAGTAATGTGAAAAACATGAGAAATTTTACATAAAATTATACAGACAAAACTTCGATAAAAACACGTAAAAATTGAGTTATAGCACATAAACTTTTGACATAAAAACATGAATGAATGGGATATCTAAATTTTCTAATATCATCAAATTTGAAACTCGAACATGAAATGAACTAACCTTATGCAACCCAGTATGATGTAGGTGAAAAAAGCTCAAAAATTGTTATCTCCTCCAGAAAATTGTAATTCTTAAATTTTTTCCTTTTTCGTTCCCTGTCAAACCACATATTTTGACATAGCACATTGGTCACTAGGAAGTTATCTATGCAACTAAAGTTATGTTATGGCTTTAATACAGAAATTGTAGGATGAATTTTTACAGAAAATTTGTGCATGCATGTATTTGAAGGATACAAATTTTGTTGTGAGATTACAATTTTTCATTTAAAAGGGGAAGGTAAAAACAGATAAGTTCTCAGTATCCGTTCTTTGGTTTACTACATGAAGATTGCCGGCTATGTGGGTCATTCAAAGTATCGTACGTTTTTTATAATTATCAGATCTATCAATTATTTTTATCTTTGGTTGATTCCATCTCGAATAACAAGAACATCCAGGAAGCACATTCCATTGTATGATTCCTCTTTTACTGTAAATTGTATTTTGTGATTATAGTTATTAAGAATATTTTTGATTGACGTGATTTCCAAGTCATCAATAACAATATGATCGGCACTGAGAGAACCCATATGAGAACCAGATTTTTCTTTATAAGAGATGCCTTAGAAGTTAAAAGCAGAGTTAGATGAGCAAATTCTGAGGTCATTTTCAAATTATTACCATGACATTTTTACATGGAGTTGAATTTGAAGTCATCTATCTTTGATGCCTTTAATGGATATACTAGTTTGAACATTTTTTAGGAGTCATACTGCGGCTAGAAAAATAATTTTGTGGCTCAGTCGAACTTTGAAGTTTTTGATTTTTTCTGTAAAACCAAAACTGTTTTTGACACGTGAAATAGGAGAAATTATATTATTTGAAATAACATTACTGTAAAAGGATGCAAGGTTATAAGTGGGCTTACCACAAAAAGAGGCAATAGGCTTGAGGGCATGGTTGGGTTTATGTATTTTTGGTAATCCGTCAAATTTGTCTAGTAATGGGTTACTTGATTAAAGAAAATAGGCATTTTTTTATTAATGTAATGTTTGCTCTTCCAGAGATTAATGATGTTGTTAACTTTATTATGGATTGTATTTTAACACTTGTTGTAAGTATACATGTTTCTAATTTGAAAAATATTTTAACACTAGAATTCGTATGAGCAATTCTCAGCTATTTTTTTCACAAATAATCGATTCAGGTTTTATATTGTTTATATACTCGCATCTATACCTTCAATAAATTTTTGACACAAACATATGCTAATTTTTAGCTTAGTTATTTCAAAGTCCATGTGCTATAAGGAGAGGTCAATGAGTTCTTACAAAAATACAAAACATCACATTATTTCGGGTTGGCTTAGTTTTATTTTTCAACATAGTCTCCTTGTAACTGGATAGAATTCGTCCAGCGATTTTCTAACTTTTTCAAATCGTCTAAACAGTAAGATTTTGAGAGTTCATCAAAACAGGCCTCTCATTGGCTGATGACGTTCTGGTTTGACTCTAATCTCATTCTGGCAAGCCATTTTTCCACGTTTGGAAACAGGAAGAAGTTACTGGGCACTGAATCCAGCGAATACGGTGGGTGTGGCGACAATTCAAAATTTAATTCGTGCAATTTCGCCATTACAACAACACAGGTGTGCACGCGTGCATTTTTTTAATGAAAGAGCACTTTCTTCTTTGCCAATTGGAAGCGTTTTTTCTTTATTTCTTTGCCCATCTGGGCCAATAATGACGCATAATATTCTCCATTCATCTTTCGTTCTTTTTCTAAGTAATCCACTGTGCCTTTGTCTTAGGCGTGTAAAAATGGATCTAAATTTCATCAACTGTGATGTACCGACTCAACAAATCACTAGAATTGCGACGGAAAAGCGCTAAACCAGCCATCGAATCAATCACATGGTTGCTTTAATTCACGACGGTGAGTAAACGTGGCACCCATCTTGCCAACAGCTTTATCATAGACAATTTCTGATACAAAATCGTAATTACCATGCCATTTGATATGCCTTTGGCTTCAACTATGACTCAACTGGATGTCCCAAACGGGGTTCATCACGAGTGGTTGTCCCACCATGTTCAAATTCATTCACCCAATTGTACACAGTTTTAAACGATGGTGCAGATGTGCCATGAATTTCATCTAACTCAGCCTTTATTTCTTTTGGTGTATTGCCTTTTATATATTAGTGTTTAATTACTGCACAAAATCCGTTTTTTTCAATTTTATTGGATTCACAAAACTTGTTTGCTTCGATCGATTGTAGAAATTGAACTACGCGACGGATTTGGCTAAAACTTTGATAGTAGTCAATTAATAGATGTCATTTCTTAGAAATATACTTCTTTCAATATTTTGAGCACCATCTGGTACATTTTTTAAGGACTTATTGAGCTGCCCTCGTAGGATTCACTTGTTATTCCTTAAAATTTTCATGTGTTCTATTCAAGTTTTTCTGTATAATTTTATGTGAATGTTTTCATGGTTTTAATTTTTTCCACATTAACAAAAATTATTCCAAAATAAGGGCACACATGTGCAATATTTTAGCTACATTTTTTTGATATTTTAGAAATAAAGATCACTGATGAGGACTCTGATCAGAGTCGGAACGTTTGGGAATGTATAACCTTCTGAGTTATAATTTCTGGACACTAAAGCCAATTATTAACAACATTGTATGAAATTTATTATTTAAAAGTCGATATAAGTCCTATTTACGTAATATCTAATAAGTGAAAACTTTTTCATGTTTACAATTTTCTATTGGTCGTAAAAAAAGAAACGAAATTAGAAAATATCGATATCATTGATAAATTTTGTTCAATACGCAATTATGTAAAATTAATATATATAAACATTTATAATAATTATTATCCATTAAAAAATCACGGAAGTTACCAAAGCTGAACATCAATTATATCAGAATCTAAAAGATTTTTTTCTCCTGAAAATATTTTATACAAAAAGAATTGCAAGAAATATCTTGCAACCATAAAATGATTGGAACAATCAACAGCAAACCAAGAAATGTTCGCACTGGAG
The DNA here is from genome assembly GCA_030998225.1 of Diplolepis rosae. Classification (NCBI taxonomy): domain Eukaryota; kingdom Metazoa; phylum Arthropoda; class Insecta; order Hymenoptera; family Diplolepididae; genus Diplolepis; species Diplolepis rosae. The sequence goes on from JAPYXD010000171.1 coordinate 1,468,892, forward strand.
ACAGACCGCAAGAGGGCGAGAATATATCGCTTGAATATGAAATAAAAGAGAGGGCGTAATTTTATCAACTTGCACCACGCGCAATAAAGGCTATTTTGCAAAACACGCACTATAGAGTCTCTGCAGAGCAACAGTAAGGACGTATATTTACGAGCGGGGTTTTAATATTGTACCTATTTTCGTTCCTTAGGTACACGGAGAAACTTTTTATATCAATTTTTACTATAGTATTTTTCAATTTAGGGAAAAACGTATCACTTTCAGAATTTTTGTTAGTAAAAATACTAAACTTTATAATAATGATATGAAACTTCAGCATAGTTCATAGCAAATTTTACTATAGTTCATACTAAAGTTTCATATAATTATTATAAAGTTTAGTATTTTTACTAACAAAAATTCTCAAAGTGATACGTTTTGTAAAAACTATTATAATAATACTAAATACTATTGTAAATACTATTGTAAAAATTGATATAAAAAGTTTCTCCGTGTACTAATTTTGTTCGTTACGTCCGCTGAACGGCTATGACAATATAGGTTAAATTTTTCCAATGTCCGTCGTTAGTATGCAACCATTGCAACCTACGATTTCGACATGGCTATAGTATTCATGTACGCAATTTTAAATTTCCCCACCGAGTAAGTACTATATTCATAAATATTATTGATATAACATGTTCGTAGTCCACCAAGTCGTAAATTGACGTCCTAACTACCGCTCTACAGGGACTTGAAATACTTCTTTAGTACGTGTTTTCAAATAATATCGTGTGTGCCATGGAGCTCGGCCATTTTGGGACTCGACCCATAACGCGTGCTTCAGTGCAGTGTGCTCAGATCGGACACGCCAACCATTCGCACACAATTACAGGCTACGTCCGTGCAGCCGTATGCATCAGCCCGTATTTCACGATTCTAACTTGACCCCGTTAGTGTCCTAAGTTGAATTCCAAAGTTAGTTTGCCAAATCGTCACACGCGGCGCTAACTGTACCATCACTCCCTGAAAATGCACAGTAACATATGAAGAATTTAATAAAAAATTTTTTTAAATATATTATTCAATGCCATAAACAAATAAAAGAGATCAGACTTTAAATATTAATATTATTTGAATATTTTAAATTAAATTTTCCCCTTTTTATTCATATTTATCTCGTACAAAAACTATTTTGAAACATTCAGCTTATATTAGAACTTAAATATTAATATCTCTTTTACTCCTTTATGGCACTGAATAATAACTTTTTAAAAATTTTTATATTTAATTGTCTACATATCACTGCATTTATATTATTTTTTTGAGGTAAAATTAAGTTGAAAAATGGAAAAAAATGAAAAATTCTGAACAAGGAACGAAGTTGATGAGAGTTGTAATTAGTTGGAAATCATCATGAATAAATAATGAAAATAGAATATAAAATAAGGTGAATATTAATTTATATTTTTAAAATAGTTAACTAACATTGATAAAAACAGTATAATGAGAACAATTAAATTTGTTTTCATTTTCAAAACCAAAAGTATAGTCTATCTACGTCCGTTTTCATCCTCTCTAACATTCACGAAATTTTAGCAACAACATTTTATGTACTTTGGACACAAACAAGTAGAAACTGGACCAAATTATTCATATAAACTTGCTACTCTTCTCAAGTATCACATGCCCTTAAAGCTCATAATTTTTAGTAATAGATCAAATAAATTACATTTCTAGAAATCACGTCAGAAGTAATGAAATTTTGCATTTAGTGACCTGAAAACGAAGTTTAACTTAAATTCAAAAAGAAATAGAGTGACTTTGAGAAAATGTGTAATTCACATCATCTGTAATATAATTATAAAATTAGTTTGAGCTTCAGTATCAAATTATAAGAAATAAACTTAAATGTATGCGGAGAGCACAAGACCCAGCGCCAGATTTTTTATATTCTATTTTCTTTAATTATTCATAATGATTTCCAACTAATTCATCAACTTCGTTCCTTGTTCAGAATTTTTCATTTTTTTCCATTTTTCAACTTAATTTTACCTCAAAAAAATAATATAAATGCAGTGATATGTAGACAATTCAATATAAAAATTTAAAAAAAGTTATTATTCAATGCCACAAAGGAATAAAAGAGATATTAATATTTAAATTCTAATATAAGCTGAACTAAAATAAAAGGAGTAAAAGCAAGCGTTCTCTAACTTTCTGAGTTTCGGCGATTTCTTCGATTTGATGTCTCGTGCATCTCGTCGTCTGCTCGCCCTTAAATAATGTTGATGACGTGACATAAATGTTATGAATTTCAGGAAATGTTAGATAATTGTTTCGAGTGTGTGATCAGCAAAAGGACTATTTATTTGATACTATTTGTTTGTAGAACTTAAATGCAGAATTTGAGGTTAGGTTCATTACCTGTTGTATTCAAGTAGTTTTATTTTTTAACGTTCTTTGATTTCACTCAATTGATTCTGAATATTGTAAATTCAGAATGTTAATTAATTGTATTTTTATGTAAATTTTTAAAATAATAATCGTTTTTACTTAATAGATTCTGTCATAATTACCTTTCTTATAATTCTATTTTCTGACAATATATAAATCTTTAGTTCTTCCTTACCTATACTATACCTTAGGTAATAAATTACAGATATTAATATGTCACAAAAGTACAATATAAATCAGTGAATTAATGATACAATGATCTAAAAATGAAAGAGTTTTAAAATCGTTTGTACTCAAAATTTTTTAATTTTCAAAGCCTTTTTTAAAGCTATAAGTGCTTTTCAAAAGTGATTAATTAAAAGCTTACAAGAAAATCATAAGTGGACAAATTAAAAATAATGAGGTATTGAAAATTACTCAATTAGCAATATTTCCAATTTTTAAATTGAATAAGTTGGGGATATTTAATTAAAAAGATCTACAAATAATTATAATGGTTTCTCTTTACAAAAATTTTTATTGTAAACAATTCTAATTGTAAAATGTCCTGGATTTTTAAGCGTTTTTAAACTAAATTTATATAATTTAAAGTAATTTTAGTTATATATCGAAAAAATTGAAATGGTCTTCGAACTTTAAAAAACTAGACAATTTATTCATGGAAATCATTTCAAATTGCAATTAATAAAATATTTCAAATGAAACAATTATTTTTTGTTCCGTCTTTTGAGGATATTGTTAGAATTTCCTTTTCTAATCTCACGTCCCCGTGACAATTAATAGAAATATTATACCTTTATTATAGAAATTAAGCATAAACAGTTTTTATAAAAAGAAGAGTAAACCATTGTATCGAAAATGTAGACAGCTGGTAAAATATAAATCATTGTTATACTAAGTAATGGCAGACCTTATAACTAACAAAGATTGAACAAATTGCAATAAATTAACTTGACTGACAGTTCTATTATCAACTAGTTTTTTTTTTATTAAAAGTGTAATTAACTGAAAAGCTTTTAGAAACTATTAGTCAGATCGATAACCATTAGCGCATTCGCAAATAGGGCCATGATGTTGATTCACCATAAGGTTGCCAAGGCAACACCCAACCACCCACTGATTACGAATTTTGGAAAATACTAAATCGATCAATAACTACTTATTAACTGGACCATGATGCGCGATTCACCATAAGGTTGCCAAGGTAACACCCAACCACCCATCGATTATAAATTGGCGGAATTCAATCACGGAGAGTCAGTCTGATTTTTACCATCGCAGTCGTCAGTCTGATCTTCACCACCGAACCTTACCTATAACATCGAGACCACGTGCTGATAGTGATCAATATCTTTCAAAAGTGTCAACCATCTCTGAACGAGTTAATCCGGAATTGTCATTATATAATCAGAAGTTGGATCAATTAAAGTTTATCAGTGCGGAAGTACCTGCAACCCCTCAGACTCCGTCGGCCTGGTTTCACAGCTGGAAACTCTCGCTTTGGGAAGCTTACCAACCCAGCCACCTGCAGCGGCGCCTACCTGTGTACCTGGCGGATCGTGCCCCCTCAAAATTCAAAGCTAACACCATAGACATATTCAGGTAAGGTCTATATCTTTTATTCTCTATTTTTGCTCTTGTGTATCAATTTGTTAAAAATTTGAGTTTCTCCTCTAGGAACCCGAAAAGAAGAAGAAGATTCCTGCAACTTGCCAAATCGATTTAACTAAGCTCAGTGAATTGTGTTACTATTCTTATAATTTTCAATCTGTTAGTTGTCAGTTTCTGCTATAATTAAAATCATATTTTAATTCTTGTGTGTAAAAATATATATATGTATGTTTAACTGATTTTTCTAAATATATTAATTTTTTGAGTGACCTTTTGTTCCCGTGTAGCGACCTACGATTTTAATACCATATTTTATATATATCGTAAAAGTAATATCACTCAGAGTGTTCGAAGCAGATTTCAGAATTCAGTATTTTTATTCTTACGATTGTAAACTTAGTCATAGCAGACCTGAAACTTTCTGTTGTAGTTTTTCTCATGCATCTAGCAGTTTCACTGTATACCTTCCTCTCCAAGTAAGACCTGCAGCTAGCAGGACGGCACGTCCGCACCGTAAAACAATAAAGTAGCCGGCCTGACCCGGGTCAAGATTCGACGTTGTCAAATTTTGTAGTCAGTATTATAATAGTCTCAACTTTCATCTTTTTTATACATTGGCAACAACGTGGAATACCTTCCAAGGGTTCAGCCCTTTAGCTGTGTTCAGGCAGAGACAGTCTCTATGTAACCTCGGTCCTAGCCAAACGTTCAAACTTTCCTCTCATCGCGGCTCGACACTTCTCTTTGTTCTATTTAATTAATAAAGTGTGTTTTTATTTGATCTGTTTAAACCGCCAGTCTCATCATTCCAAGGAACATTAACCCTTTCCGACAAACATCCTAAGAACCTTACATCCCGTTCCCTTAGCTTGAAACCTTGTGTTTCATAAATAAAACGGGAGAGTGTAAATATAAATTGAATTGGGTCTGTTTAATCCCTTGGGACGTAACACTAACAATTTTACTGGGAATTCTTACATAAATCTGGATCACCTTTGGTAAGTACGCTTTATTTAACTCTCTAAATCAAAATAAGTGCACTCAGAAAAAAGATTTGATTGAATCAAAGAAAATGATTTGTTTGGACGACGTTCTTTGATTTAAAGAAATGATTTGTTTAAATGAAGTAAAATTTGTTTAATTCAAACAAAATATCTTTAAACGAAATAAATATTTGTTTGAATCCAATTAATTTTTCTTCAAAACAAAGAAATTAATTCAATGATATATGGTCAAAGATAGGCAGAAATTTATTTGATTCGAACAAATATTTATTTGGTCCAAAGACATTTTGTTTCAATCAAAAAAATTTTGTTTCATTAAGGTAGTTTTCATCCACGAAAATTAGACCTCAGGCAAAAAGAGATAAATTTGCTTTCAAGAATAGCAATATTATTATTGAAGGACTATTTTGAAAGAGAAAAGATTATTTTCCATAAAAAAAATTTAAAACAGAAAAATAATTTTATTAATAAACCTTAATGAAACAAAATTTTTTTGATTCAAACAAAATATCTTTGGACCAAATAAATATTTGTTCGAATCAAATAAATTTCTGCCTTCAATCAAACCATTTATATCTTTGACCATATATCATTGAATTAATTTCTTTGTTTTGAAGAAAAATTAATTTGATTCAAACAAATATTTATTTCGTTTAAAGATATTTTGTTTGAATTAAAAAAAAATTTTATTTCATTTAAACAAATCATTTCTTTAGATCAAAGAAAGTCGTCCAAAAAAATCATTTTCTTTGATTCAATCAAATATTTTTTCTGAGTGCACTTACTTTGATTTAGAGAGTGAAATAAAGCGTACTTACCAAAGGTGATCCTGATTTATGTAAGAATTCCGAGTAAAATTGGTAGAAAAGGAAATTCTAACAATTTCCTCAAAAGACGGCACAAAAAATAATTGTTTCATTTGAAATATTTCATTAATTGCAATTTGAAATGATTTCCATCAATAAATTTCCTAGTTTTCTAAAGTCCTAGGACTATTTCAATTTTTTCGATATATAACTAAAATTACTTTAAATTATATAGATTTAGTTTAAAAACGCTGAAAAATCGAGGACATTTTACAATTGGAATTGTTTGCAATTAAAATTTTTGTAAAGAGGAACCATTATAATTATTTGTAGATCTTTTTACTTAAATATTCTCAAATTATTCAATTTAAAATTGGAAATATTACTAATTAAGCGATTTTCAATACCTCATTATTTTTTAATCTGACCACTCATGATTTTCTTGTAAGCTTTTAATTAATCACTTTTGAAAAGCACTTATAGCCTTAAAAAAGCCTTTGAAAATTAAAAAAATTTTGAGTACAAACGATTTTAAAACTCTTTCATTTTTAGATCATTGTATCATTAATTCACTTATTTATATTGTACTTTTGTGAAATTTTAATATCTAAAATTTAATTTTCATTTGCAAGACTGTAAGAGTATTGGATTTAAATACTAAACTCAGAATTCCAATTTCTCATTTCGACCAAAAATATTGACAGTAACAATTTTTCCCTTCATAAATGTACTTTATTACCTACGGTATAAGTAAGAAAGAATATTAAAGAGTTCTTTCCTGTGAGTAATTATTTATTTAGTTATTTCATAAATTTCGGGTTGGCTGCAAAGTTTTTCCTACGTAAGCAAACTTGAAGCTAAGTTTCCACATTTTTTCTTTAAAGCAGTGTTTTTATATTCTGAGAAAATAGAATTACATGAAATGTAATTATGACAGAATTTATTAATTAAAAATGATTATTATTTTAAAAATTTGCATAAAAATACAATTAATTAACATTCTGAATTTACAATATTCAAAATCAATTGAGTGAAATCAAAGAAAGTTAAAAACTAAAACTACTTGAATACAACAGGTTATGAACCTAACCTCAAATTCTGCATTTAAATTCTACAAACAAATAGTATCGAATAAATAGTCCTTGCAGATCACACACTCGGAACAATTATTTAACATTTCCTAAAATCCATAAAATTTATGTCACGTCATCAGCATTATTTAAGATTTGTTACAAAATTTGTTAGCTGTCAAATTTTGTCAACAGAAGTAGCCAGGCGAGCAGACGACGAGATGCACGAGACATGGAATTGAAGAAATCACAGAAACTCAGAAAGTTAGGGAACGCTTGCATTTACTTTAGTTCGTATATGCTATATATAAACAAAATAAAGAGAGAGCCGAAGTTTCCCGAAAATTTTTGACCATCTCCGTGTTTTCGAATTCAGATTCAGAAGAGGAGAAGTTGGTTGCGCGCGCAACCAAACTTACAACTCCTACTTTATTCACACGGACGTAGCCTGTAATTGTGTGCGCATGGTTGGCGTGGTTGGCGTGTCCGATCTGAGTTATATGTTAGAAATATTTTCATCTCACATTTTTGCAGCCCAAGCACAAACTTTTCATTCCAAAACTTAAAATCTCCACGGAAATGGAAAATTGTCTAATAGCAGTAGATAAATTAAAAAGCTAAAATATGTCTTTATTGGTATTTCCATATTAACATATAAATATTCGTAACATTGTAAAAAGATTTTAAAACTTCATAAAAATTTTTTTTCTGTTTTATTCAAAGTCAATAAATATTCAATGTTTGGAATCGAAATATTAAGTAAATGATTTTTAATTTCTGGGAATAAACTGCTTTAATAAGACAATCTTTCTTCTTTGTGAGAAATCTCAATTTTAAAATTAAAATTCTACGCATAGGATACAAAAACATAATATGAAAATACTTTTATTACAGAATTTTGAAATATACAAGTTGACGAATTTTTAATCGAGTAAATCGGCTACTTTAAGCAAAAAATTATGTTAAAAATATTTTATCAAAAAAAAATAAGACACATTAAATTACGGTTTAAAATCCACATTCATAGATTGATGGTAAAAGCAGTTTAAAGTTTTTTAATCTTACGTTTTAGTGACGTATGCACAGACTTTTAATCAGATAAATGAAATGCTTTATAGAAAGTCAAAATTTTCTTATTACTGCACTTAATCAAATTTATAAAGTAAAAATATTTTTTAATTGATGCTTTCACTCAATTCTTTAAACATTCATTAATTGAAAATTATACTCAAAATTTAATCTTGCAGCGTTCCAATATTCCCACAATGTTACAAAATCTTATTAGTCGAATTATAATATTCGAATTATAATATTATAATAGTCGAATTATTTTCAAAATATTTAAAAAATAAATGTAAATATTTTGATTAAATACTCTGTCAAATTTTGCATTTGACTGATCTTGCAAAATTTTTGAAAGTTTTGAATACCGATAGAAGAAACTTTAAATGAAATTTTATGTCCATAAATGCTTAAAGTTCTATATAGAAATATCAACTACAACATTCTCAAATTTTATAAATAAACTACTAAATTCAAAAAGTTTCGGATTTTTTTTTAGAAACTGTACAAATTTCAAATATGAATCAGTCAAAATCTACTGATTATCAGTGAAATTTGACTGATTTAAATAACTAAAAACAGGTTACTGTGAATTAGTCAAATTTCTCTGATTACTTCAGTGAAAAGTAACTGATTTAACAGTGAAAAATATTGTTTCCACTGATGATTCAGTGAAAAGGCAAATCACTGATTCAATCAGTGAAAATTTGACTGATTCAGATTTAGAGTGTATACAAATTTCAAATATAAAGTGTACTCTGTACATTAATCAAACAAATTTAGAAGATGAATATTTTAATAAATATTCCTAAATATTATTGGAATATGATACATATCGATTTAGAAAAACTTCTTCAAAGTACTCAGACATTTTTCTTATTTTACGACATTTTTGCACCATGTTTGACCTTTGGGTAGGATTCAAGAAAACAATTGTAGACATACTTTCATTACTTAGTAAAATACTATGAAGACTTGCTTTTTAAATTAAAGCGAAAACTTTTAAAACCTTTAACAATCGGTTGCATAGATTCTGCTCTAATCTTGGACGCAATTAGAGAAATAGGTTTTTTTGCTTTTTTTAGATCTAGTTTTTGCCTTAAACATAAAAGAAAGAAAACACATTTGAAATATTAAAATAAAAAAGCTGGTTCATTCTTAGAGAATCCCAAATATTCTGAAATAAAACTCCTTTCCACACCACCACGGAGGTAGAGTTTAAGGCTCGTTTTTTTTACGTGGTATCCCCTGTAGGCCTAGTCCACGTCCTACGAAACGAAAAGGGTTTTTGCTTTCAAGCAAAAAGAAAAAAGGAAAAAAATGAAGCAAAGTGGTAAAAAACGCTACAAATGTAGCCCGTACTTCAGGCTTGCCTCTATCAAATGCCAGTATACGTCGAACAAAAATGTTTTGTTTTAAATCAAATAATGAAGAAGTTTGATTAATTCGGGATGATTTGGGGTGCTTGATTATTGTGAGTCCCCTTGCCTCTCACTTATGCCCAAAGCGTGATATTACTCAATTTCAGTATGTTTTCTTACTCACAAAATAATAATTAAAACTAAACAATTTCCATACCCGAGGCACGCGAAGAAAGGAATAAAGAACGTATCTCTGATATAAGAAATAAAATGTCATTATATTGTGAGTAAGAAAGGGGTTTGAAATTGATTAACGCCATGCCTTGGCCATTAGAATTAATCCTCTCCTTCGTGAGCGAAGAGCGACAAACCACTTTCCCTATCACTTTCTGCCATCTCATATAGATTTTCGGTCATTAATTGCAAATGCTTCGAAGTGATGCTCGTTGTTCTGGCTGTTTCAGCTCTCGCCTTTAGGGCTGATCGAGTAACACAAATTGAGTTGACCGTCCTGTTTCCTAAGCGATTTCTTTTGGGAGTTTTCGCGTCCGTGAGCATGGAGAAACCTCGCTCCGCCTCAGCATTTGAATGAGGAAGACTCCGAACATGATTCAATACTGAGGTCAAATTTGGAAAAAGTTTTTCTCCTGTACTCGTCGAAGATACACCGATACTAGACCACATTTCGTCAAAAGATAAATTCGACCACTTTTCTTTGAGTTCCTGTCTGATTTTGAGTAAAGAATCCCACTCTTTTTGTACACCTATTCTATCAAACGACCCTAAATCTTGACAAACTTTCCAGACCCTAGGAAAAGTTTCGCTTCGATCAGCATAGAAAGCTACTTGAGGCCGGAAAACAGCAACGCAAGACAAAAAGATGTCATCAAAAGGAAGTCGATTGCGAATTTCTTCGATTGCTGTGACATAAAATTTCAAGCAATTACGAAGAAATAGATCAACTTCTACTATTTGCAATTTCTTGTTTGTAAGTTGCTGCTGGAAATATTCTCGCGTTTCCTTACCAACGTCAATGTCTTGAAGCGGCTTTTGATTACTAGGATCTGCAAAGTTAACATTTCTAATGATTTGAAAGAATAAATTCGGTTGAAGAAGACCCTCTTTCAAATAACTGCTAAGAATCCATACGAAGAATTTAGCCGAGTTTGGCTGGAGTTCCTGAACCATTGTTTCGCGACTTTGAAATTTCGCATTGTATACGTTGTACCTATTCAAAGTAAATTTCAAGAATAGGAAATATGCGAGTGTCAAAGGATTCTGCATTTTTCCTAACAAGTCTTTGGCCTTCTCTACCTTCTCAGATACGAGGACCATAAGATACTGAAGAATAACTTCCCAATTTATTATAATATCTATGCATCGATAGCGGACAAGCCAGCGAGTTTCAGAATGACTAGGAATTTTTTGATAGTCATTTCCTAATTCCAAAACAATCGATCGAAAAATAGCCGTTCGCTTGGAGCTAGCATTAAGAAAAGCTGGCAAATCTTTGATTAAATCCTCTACATCTGGGATTGTGGCACAAGCATATTTTGCTACAATTGCTGACGAATGCGAGACACACGGGAAAACAATTAAACGGGGACTTTTTTCCTTTAATTTTGTTTTAAATGAGGACCTATTGCCGACCATCACCTGTGCATTATCACAAGCTAAAGCACAGATATTAGATAAAGGGATTTTCTGCCCGGACAATGCTTTTTCGAACGCATCAAAAATTTTAGAGGCAGAACAATCCGAAGCATTTACATTAATAAGCTGGAGCAATTCCACCCTGACAGAAAATGTCGTTGGCTTCACATATCGAACCATTAATGACAGACACTTTTCTAGAGTCCTGTCGGTCGTTTAGTCTTCGTACACTGAAAATGATTGCTTACGCAAAATATTTGCCATGCGATCAGTTTCAGCAGCACATACGACGTTATTTACAACTAGGACCATTTTAGTGTGGCTCAATCTAACGTCTTTTAAAACCGAAGGTTCCATATCTTGGAAAAGTCCTATCAATTCTGATGAAATCGCGAATGGTAAATTATGCTCTACGAAAAATGTACTAATCCTAATCTCTGCTTCTTGTACTTTCTATTTGAAAGTAACACTTTCCGGAATCGTGGAATTTGTGAATTCTGAAGCAGAAGAACTTGCTACAAAAGGTTCAACACTGTAAGAATTGGCAGTTACATTAGAAGAATTTTCACTTACTACTCCATCACATTCTAATTTATTTGAAAATTCTTGCTTCTTTCTGTGTGATAAAGATGCTTCATGCTTTTCAATTTCCGATTTTCCACATAGCAACGTTTTATTGCAAATTTTGCAATGAAATCTTGTTTCATCTGCTAATGTAACCACCCACTCTCTCCACGACGGAAATTCCTCAAACCATCCCAACTGAAAGTTTTTTGCATTTTTCATGACTTTTCTAGCGGGTTGACATTCGTTTGAACCAGAGTTCAAACGGTGGTCAACCTTCGTTTGAACCTGGCTGTCCTTCAAAACACTCGAATTTGGGTCAGCCGGATTACTCATTGTGAACAATAAATTATACGACGAAGGAAAACAGAATTATTTGAAAAGAATTAATAAGATGAAAAATCGATGAAATTGAGCGAATGTGAATAATTTGTAATCTGCACACAAATTAAGTTTCACAAAATAAACTTACCCACAAGCATCAAACAATAACGTACGTAAGAGCACTCACGTATCACCAAATAATAATATAATATTCTTACTTTTGCCGTTTTCAATAAGGAATTACGATAAAAATATGAAGAATCCACACTCTTGCCTTCTCAAATAACGCATAAAGCGAGAATCAAGTATATCTTAGAAGAAAACAAAAGAAGGTTGCTATTGTTATTTGTTTTCGTCTCCAATTTGACCTCTATACCGTTCGTTTGCGATTTAAAACATTGGTAACTTTTTGGCTATTAATCTGATTGAGATACAACTTTTCAGAAAACTTTCTTTACTAAAGTATTAAAATTTTTCTCCTGTAGATAGTTTCAGAAAATGTAGACACTTAATACAATATTAATAAAATCGTAAAATTCTGAAAATTTGTTAAGCTAGCGCGAGTGGAAGTAGAGAAAACAATTTTTTTTTTTAATGTACTTCTCCCAATTACTTGAAAAATTAGAAGTTTTAAAAATTTTTGCAAAAGGAAAAACGATGTGCCTTGAAAGTGTGTACAAGTCCTTGAAATTCAAATTCGAACGATTTTTATAATTAATTATCCTGTACACTTAAAGATACAATTTTTGTATTTGGAATAAGTTTTCTGCAATTACGAAAAAATTTATTTAGAGTACATAAAATTTATTGAACTATTACTAGTAAACTCTACCTCCGTGGTGGTGTGGAAAGGAGTTTTATTTCAGAATATTTGGGATTCTCTAAGAATGAACCAGCTTTTTTATTTTAATATTTCAAATGTGTTTTCTTTCTTTTATGTTTAAGGCAAAAACTAGATCTAAAAAAAGCAAAAAAACCTATTTCTCTAATTGCGTCCAAGATTAGAGCAGAATCTATGCAACCGATTGTTAAAGGTTTTAAAAGTTTTCGCTTTAATTTAAAAAGCAAGTCTTCATAGTATTTTACTAAGTAATGAAAGTATGTCTACAATTGTTTTCTTGAATCCTACCCAAAGGTCAAACATGGTGCAAAAATGTCGTAAAATAAGAAAAATGTCTGAGTACTTTGAAGAAGTTTTTCTAAATCGATATGTATCATATTCCAATAATATTTAGGAATATTTATTAAAATATTCATCTTCTAAATTTGTTTGATTAATGTACAGAGTACACTTTATATTTGAAATTTGTATACACTCTAAATCTGAATCAGTCAAATTTTCACTGATTGAATCAGTGATTTGCCTTTTCACTGAATCATCAGTGGAAACAATATTTTTCACTGTTAAATCAGTTACTTTTCACTGAAGTAATCAGAGAAATTTGACTGATTCACAGTAACCTGTTTTTAGTTATTTAAATCAGTCAAATTTCACTGATAATCAGTAGATTTTGACTGATTCATATTTGAAATTTGTACAGTTTCTAAAAAAATCCGAAACTTTTTGAATTTAGTAGTTTATTTATAAAATTTGAGAATGTTGTAGTTGATATTTCTATATAGAACTTTAAGCATTTATGGACATAAAATTTCATTTAAAGTTTCTTCTATCGGTATTCAAAACTTTCAAAAATTTTGCAAGATCAGTCAAATGCAAAATTTGACAGAGTATTTAATCAAAATATTTACATTTATTTTTTAAATATTTTGAAAATAATTCGACTAAAATAATGATTAATAAGATTTTGTAACATTGTGGGAATATTGGAACGCTGCAAGATTAAATTTTGAGTATAATTTTCAATTAATGAATGTTTAAAGAATTGAGTGAAAGCATCAATTAAAAAATATTTTTACTTTATAAATTTGATTAAGTGCAGTAATAAGAAAATTTTGACTTTCTATAAAGCATTTCATTTATCTGATTAAAAGTCTGTGCATACGTCACTAAAACGTAAGATTAAAAAACTTTAAACTGCTTTTACCATCAATCTATGAATGTGGATTTTAAACCGTAATTTAATGTGTCTTATTTTTTTTTGATAAAATATTTTTAACATAATTTTTTGCTTAAAGTAGCCGATTTACTCGATTAAAAATTCGTCAACTTGTATATTTCAAAATTCTGTAATAAAAGTATTTTCATATTATGTTTTTGTATCCTATGCGTAGAATTTTAATTTTAAAATTGAGATTTCTCACAAAGAAGAAAGATTGTCTTATTAAAGCAGTTTATTCCCAGAAATTAAAAATCATTTACTTAATATTTCGATTCCAAACATTGAATATTTATTGACTTTGAATAAAACAGAAAAAAAATTTTTATGAAGTTTTAAAATCTTTTTACAATGTTACGAATATTTATATGTTAATATGGAAATACCAATAAAGACATATTTTAGCTTTTTAATTTATCTACTGCTATTAGACAATTTTCCATTTCCGTGGAGATTTTAAGTTTTGGAATGAAAAGTTTGTGCTTGGGCTGCAAAAATGTGAGATGAAAATATTTCTAACATATAACTGAAAATATAAATTATGAACTTGAATTTTATGTTCATTTTATCTTGATAGAAAATATTGTTCTAATTGAAAAATTGTTAAATGTACAAAATTAGTAAGAAGTATATAAATTTGAATGGAAAATTATATATTGATTCAAATTTTATACATTTATTGTCACTAAATTTCACTGAAAGTTTATTTTTGAAGTGTTGAAATCCTCATGAAATTTTCCAAGATCATACTGATGTTTATTTCATGCAGACTTTCTTCAAGAAATTGAAGAAAAGTGTTGTTTCTTGAACTATACACTTCGTAAATTCAAATTCGTCGTCTACTTCGCGCCTCTTTTGCACGTACTTGAGAAAAATACAATTCTTAATTTCAACTCGATAAACGAAAGCGTGAAATCTAAAAATAACTTGAAAACTCAAGCATTGTAACGAAGTCCGTCTTCGTGCACCTTCGGCTTTACACGAAGCTGGTGACCGCAGCGTGTAGCAGAGCCGACACACTGACACGCCACGTTTGCATGTGTTTCTCCCAGATGGGAACGTGGTGGGGGCCGAAAAATCCCACGTTCTGGAGACACTGGAGTACACTGCTTCAGTGTGCTTCAGCTCCTAGCAACACAGTATACTATTTATGGCTCTGGTTTACAGTAGGTCCACTCCTATAGAAGTAAAGGGGAACAAATTATAATGTTTGCTATCAACAAGCGGTGGCGCTATTGTCGCTACCGATTTTCTTTTTAACCTTTTGTAACCATAGCAACCATAGTTTGATATTGTTTTGATAAAATCTGATGGTATAAATCATTGATTCATGTTTAAAAATGTTCCGCTCTTTAGAATATACCTAGTAACTTATTACTTTATTTACTTATTACTCCTGAGCAATTCAAACGTATGATGAAATACGCCAACAAGATCGAGTAATTCAACATTTTTTAAAACAGAAGGGGATGGAGCTTTTTTTCAGTTTTTAAAACCGTTTATGTACAGGTACATAAGGGTTGAATTATGAAACGCGAATTAATTTATACTAAAAATAGTTATTATATGTGACTATTATTAATAGTTCACGTTCAGAACGTGAGATAATTTTTACACTACTCCAAGGTACGTTTACTTGTTGAGTTCTGTGATCTATATTCAATAAATTTATATTTAATTATGGTTAAGAAATAAATACATATGCCTTTTTAAATATATACAACATTATATACCATAATAATAAATATTACCGAGTTATATTTTAGTATTATTCAATAAATTCCATTTCATTAGTTTAATTATGTATACTATCAATACTAATACCGGTAAAAAAGCATGGTTTTTTATTGTTTCTTTAATATTTACACTTTTCCTTTTTTACTAAATTTGAATTTACCGCAACATTCTTTGTAATCAACCTAAGTAAATATGGCGTCTCAGCCTTCAATTGGGCACACGACTTTGCGGACTTTCCCATTGGCATTGTGCATCCAGTGTATTATAGAGATCAGTGAGTACCCCCGTAAAATACATGTTAGTGGACGTACTGTGCTCTGGTTTGTAACAAAAAAGAAAAAAAAATTGGTTAATCGTATATAAGGCATTATTTTTGATATATTAATTCCAATATTCTGATTACGATAGTGCATCACTAATTTAGAAATATGATAGGAATGTTCAAATGATCAACATTGACATCGCATGATATCAGTTAAACGCTTACATATTCAAAATATATCCGCTTTACAACGTGTTAATAACCATGAATTCAACGCTAAGTGTACTAACTCTTCGAAAAATAAAGATAACGCTTGCTTTAAGAGTAAAATGTCAACAGCGATTTCATCGTCAAGAATAGGGCATTGATCTGTGACACAATAGAATTTTACTCTTTCTTCTTGCTTCGTAAATTAACAGTGATGCAAGTTTTTTTTACACGAGTTATATTTTCTAGGATGAGGAGGCAAATACGTAAGATAGAAATTTTAATTGATGTAAAAAACTTCTAAATACGTGTTATTTCACTATGCTAATCAACTACAACTTTCGTTGACACTAATTTCAAACCTATTATTACATAATGAATTATATTTAATAACAACAACGTTCCTTTTCAAACTGAATCATTTTTCAATGCCATGAATTTATACAGAAACGAGTTTTATCTGCACAAAGTATTAATATCTTAGAAATGAAAATGATTGTAAAGTTAGAGCGAGGTATTATAATTTCATGAATAAAGAAAGGTTTCCGACAATACCGTTTTTTTATTTATAAATAAGTGTGTATAAACATTAATTTTTTCTGTAACTTGTTAATAAATTGTTGAAGCTGAAATTTGCCGTAGTCTAAAATCTAGCAGAATAAAGTATTTTGATTGTTGCTAAACACTTTTCTGCAGTTTTTCTTAGGACTTGAATTTGTACGTATTACCTCTCAACTTATCCCTCTCGTAAATATTGCCATGAAATACTTTTGAACTGGCAATGTTTGATCCACGATTTTATTTACACTTTTCGATCATAAATAAAGCTACAAAAATTGTCAACAGAAGGAAAAGTTTGTGGAAACCATATAAGGTGAGTAATGAAAAAATGTGAATGTAACACCCAATGGGCACGGGTATTAGAAACGTTTATGTAACATTCTACAAACGTTCTAGGAACATCCCAATGTCCGAAAGATGTTCTTATAACGTTTTTGGAACGTCTTTCGGACATTGGACATTCGGATGTTCTTCGAACGTTTGTAGAATGTTAGATAAACGTTTCTAATATCGTGTGCCCATTGGGCAGTTATGTAATAACCCTTTAAGGGGCAGCGTATCATATATGATACACCAAAATTTTTTCAGTTTTTTATCCATACCGCGACCGTTTACAGCTCAATCGCTCTCGAATAAACTTCTACGTCATCATTAGTACTTAAGCTTCGTCATGCTTTGATTTAAAATTTGATAATTTATTTATTTAATTATTTATAAACAATCAAAGACGGAAAATTTTCAATTTATTCGAATAAATTCGGCGTTGGACAGAGTTTTTAAGATAATCTTATGAAAATTTGTATAAAAGGGTTTTCGATGTCGCTGATCACGAATCCGGTATCAGAATTTGAAAAATCAAAATGGCGGATCCAATATGGCGTCTACTTTAGGTCAGACTTGCGGTTTTCTGAGTAATGCACTCGGAAAAAGGTATAAGGGGATTTGCGGGCTTGCTCTTCACAAATATGAACTCAGAATTTCGATATTCAAAATTGCGGACCCAATATGATGACTATTTTAGGTCAGAATTGCAATTTTCCATGTAATTCACTTGGAATAAAGGTGTAAGGGTGTTTTCAGGACCGTTGATTACGGATCCAGTATCAAATTTTTCAAATTTAAAAAAGTGGACCCTACACTGAGAGAAATCCTATTAGTTGTGCTGACTAAAAGGTCACAACTATATATTTTTAGTAAGCAGTACCAAAAATTTTGTAAATGCTACTAATTTTTTTTGTAAAATTGAACAAATTCATTTATTTTGAGGAATGTAAATATTTTATTTCCATATGCAATATTTCGTATGTAAACATGACTTGCAATTTTTTGGTAATAGTAAACTTCAAGAAATAATTGTACAGACGAATTAGACTTCACCTGCTTATCAACTGCTTTGAATCATTTTGAAATCGTTACATATATTGATTTCTTAAAATTTTGTTTCTGTTCTTCATCAAAATGAGAAGAATTAAATCATGGTAGTTTTAAAGCATAATTGTAAACTGTTGTGCAGTTTTTGATTAAAAACCTCTCAACAATTATCATCCTTTGTTACATATTTGAAAAACAATAATTAAAATAGTTTTTCTCTTGAGCAATTCTAACCTAAGAAAGTTCCCATCGACATTAACAAAAATAAAATAGAATGGTAAATTTAACATTTTTTTCAATGTTGCAATTACTATTTTAATCATGTACGGATGAAAAAAATTAATCAGTTTCTAATTAAGATATTGGAATAGTTTTTGATACAACTTTTCTCCGTTATGTCGAAAAAATATATATTTTTGTAATAACTACACTGGACAAATAGTAAAAGCAATTAACGCAATTAGTAAGTTTTACAAAAGCGTATTGGTAACATCTATTATAAGCTCGATACAATGTGGGAATGCATGAAAATAGTCGCGGCTACAAAACGGACCGACTAATCGCATTTTGTAAGTTTTACTAAAAATTTTAATCATTGCTACTCAGTTAATATTGCTGTAAGAACTAAGGTGCTTAGATGATACAGACTAAAAAACATACTTGTGACCCTTTTTTACAAAAAAAATGGGTAACCACGACTAATACTTTCTCTCAGTGTATATGCCGGCTTCATCAGATTTTTCGGGTCACCGATCATACACCTGAGTTCCGGGTTCAGACATTCATAATTTTCTAAACATTTTATACGTGATTCGTGTTTGAAAAACTGATAGAGAATAATCTATTGGACATACATCTATAAGCTGCTATTTTGGATTTACCATCGTGAGGTCCGAAATCTTGATTTCAGAATCATAATCAGTGACTCTGGTAAATTTGTCTAAGAAAGTATTCGATCTCCTACAGTGTCTGATTGTGAGTACTATTATTACTTATTTTTATCCGAGAAGGTGGATTTTGTCCTGCTACTTTTTTATTTGAAGGAAGTATTCAACAAATGGTTTCCGTGAATATTTTATTCATATGAAGAAGAGTTTTGAGATCATTTGGTATATAGTCTTTTCTGAATTTCTGAAATATTGAATAAAAAAAAATTTTTTAAATAAAAAAAATATTTAAATAATGAAACAAGCCCTCTTCCACGTCCACGTCGTTTGTTCTGGGTCACGCAGAGAGAAGAGAACTAGAGAGGTTTTTTTTGTGGAATCAGCAATCTTTGATCCGATTCAATGTATGAGAGTATGATCTTCGATATCAAATTCGCTATCTCAATTCCGAAAGGATTGAATCAATATTAAAAACTATTATAAAATTATTATGAATGTCAGTATTTTGAATCCATTTTATCTATCCCCCTTATTTGCATTCGATTCCGCCATTTTTAAAATTTTGAAAACCTGACTTCAGATTCGTAATCAGCGACCCCGAAAACCCATGTATACAAATTATAACGTTTATAAGCTAATTTTTTTCAATTTTGTCCACCATATTGAATCCGCCATTTTGAATTTTGAAAACCTGACTTTAGATTTGTAATCAGCGACCCCAAAAACCCATATATACTAATTATAACGTTTATACCCTATTTTTTAAAAGTTTTGTCCGCCATTTTGAATTTTGAAAATCTGACTTAGGATTTGCAATCAGCGACCCCAAAAATCCTTAAAGACACTTTCATGTCTGGAGCAGGTGCAAAAAGAAAATGTGCCCCCGAAAAGGATAAATAATAAAAGCTTTGTATCATTAATGTGGGCCAAAAAGGTACCTTCACCGAAATGTTAATAGAACAAAACGCGTCGAAAGTAGTGAATTATATACGTCCTAACACGAAATAGCTAGGTTGTCAAAGCACAGCCGGATCCTTATGTCAATAATTATTTATTGAAAATCCTAATTATGGGAGTTAATTACAAATAAGATTAACAGGATAAACATAGTAATAATTGAAAGTTGACGACTAGACAAGCGAAAAATTGTAGGGTTGTCAACCCCCAGGTGGGTCTAAACATGGGTTGTTTAAACATTTATACAGATTTTTTGGCGTTCAACTTCACCGGCTGTTTAATAGAATAATAAATACTTGAATCGAAAGCTCACGATCTGCGCTTCGAGAAAATATAGGGTCTAATTCCGGGTCCAAAGTGAGAAAAGCCTACGCGAAAACTTTTCATTTTGCGCGCGCGATACAAGTAAAAAGGAATGGAGCACCACTGCAACTACAAGTTGCTGTAATAGTGAAAATTTCACCATTTGAATTAGTGAAAATTATTTCACTATTGAAATAGTAGAATTAGTTTTATCACTATTTGAATTACTGAAATCCACTGTTTGAAATAGTGAAATGGACTCTTTGAATTAGTGAAACCCACTATTCTATTTAAATCCACTATTTCAAATAGTCCATTTTGCTATTTTTAAAATCACCTATTTTCTTTCAATTCCAATGATGAAATTTCACTATAAAATATTGAAATTCATTATTTAAAACTAGTAGTAGTAATATTCGATATTGTTGATGTTCTTAGTTGGCTTTAGGGTCCAGAGAAAATGTAACTCAAGGTTTCATGTTTTCAAACGTTTCGACTCAGATTGGAGTCCTCATCAGTGAGAATTTATTTCTATAAGAAATACAAAGGAAGAAACTTAAAAAAAAAATTCGTGTGACCGTTGAACATTGTGGTAAGAAATTATATAAAAGAATTACGAAAGTTAAACTATAAAATTGGTCCAAATACCTAAATTTGCAAAAAAATGAAACTGTACAAACCAAAAATTTTTTTAGAAATACTAGGGGGAAATAATTGAACTGTACGTGTAGCGGATAAACATTGTGGTAAAACAATATAAATGAATTATACATATGACACTATAAAACTGGTCTAAATAACTAAAATTTGCAGAAAAAGTGAAAACGGTGCAAAAATAAATTTTTTCTATGAAGATTCAAAGAGAAAACATAAAAAGTTTGCACGTGTCACCGATGAACATTGTGGTAAAAGTGATGTAAAAGAGTTGTGAGTATAAAACTTTACCATAGGTATAAGTAGCTAAATGTGTAAAAAAATGTCCAAAAAAATTTGTCTATAAGAATGCAAAGAGAAAAACATAAAAAGTTTGCGCGTATGTCCGAGAAAAAATTATGGTAAAAGTGATATAAAAGAATTGCACGCGTGACGGACAAACATTTTTGTAAAAACTACAGTCTCCAATCCTTATGGTCATAACACTCCGTCCATCTTGCACGCATATTTACAACTTTTTTCCTCTGCTCCTTTCTCTCGGTTTCCTTCCATAAAATCAAAACTCTACGTAGATACCATACCCCCTACCCTCCAAGCCCCTTTTTTTCAACATGTCTCTACAAGTATACTTCATAACATAACTTCAGTCCTTCTTTAAATCTCTGTGAGAAAAGTGTCATGGGAAAATTTGTAACCAAAAGGAGAAAATAAAGGGAGAAAGCAGTAATTTTGCACTTAATTTCCACCATTTTGCAGTGCAAAATACCACCAATGCACTTTCAAGCCACATAAAGGTTAGTAAGTTTATAAATACACAAATTCAGATACCCGACCGATAAAATTTAAGTTTCGTCTTCGTTTTATAGTTTTTAGTCCATATGTACAATTCATTTATATCGGTTTTACAAAAATGTTTATCCGTCACGCGTGCAATTCTTTAATGTTCTCCCCCTAGTATTTTATGGAAATATTTCGTTCGTACAGTTTCACTTTTTTCCGAAAATTTAGCTATTTAGACCAACATTATAGTGTCACACTCGCAATTCTTTTATATCACTTTTACCATAATTTTTTCTCGGTCACACGTGCAAACTTTTTAAGTTTTTCTCTTTGTATTTTTATAGAAAAAATTTATTGTACATTTATTTACAAATTTAGTTATTTAGATCTATTTTAAAGTTTTATGCTTACAAATCTTTTACATCACTTTTACCACAATGTTCATCGGTGACACGTGCAAACTTTTTATGTTTTTCTCTTTGCATTCTTATAGAAAAATTTTTTTTGTACATTTTTTTACACATTTAGCTACTTATACCTATGGTAAAGTTTTATACTCACAACTCTTTTACATCATTTTTACCACAATGTTCATCGGTGACACGTGCAAACTTTTTATGTTTTCTCTTTGAATCTTCATAGAAAAAATTTATTTTTGCACCGTTTTCACTTTTTTTTTACAAATTTTAGTTATTTAGACCAGTTTTATAGTGTCATATGTATAATTCATTTATATTGTTTTACCACAATGTTTATCCGCTACACGTACAGTTCAATTATTTCCCCCTAGTATTTCTAAAAAAATTTTTGGTTTGTACAGTTTCATTTTTTTGCAAATTTAGGTATTTGGACCAATTTTATAGTTTAACTTTCGTAATTCTTTTATATAATTTCTTACCACAATGTTCAACGGTCACACGAAATTTTTTTTTAAGTTTCTTCCTTTGTATTTCTTATAGAAATAAATTCTCACTGATGAGGACTCCAATCTGAGTCGAAACGTTTGAAAACATGAAACCTTGAGTAACATTTTTTCTGGACCCTAAAGCCAACCAAGAACATCAACAATATCGAACATTACTAAAACTAAAGGGTCGATACAAGTCCTAATCATTATTTAAAAGTAGTACTTGCGTGTATAGTAGACGTGTGCATTTTGTCGGATCAAATGTCGCAAATTCGATTCGATTCGCCTTATTTGTCGGATCGGATTTTTTCGATTCGATCGGCCGTCTGTCGAATGTCGAATATTCGAAATTCAATCAGCCGCTCGTCGAATGTCGAATATTCGACATCCGAAGCACCCTTCTTCGGATCGGATTTTTTCGATTCGATCGGCCGTGTAGTCGAATGTCGAATATTCGAAATCCGAAGCACCCTTCTTCGGATGTCGGATTTTTTCGTTTCGATCGGCCGTCCGTCGAATGTCAAATATTCGACATTCTATCAGCCGCTCGTCGTCGAATGTCGAATATTCGACATCCGAAGAGCCTCAATTCGGATATTGAACATTTGATGAGCGCAGGATGTAGTTTGCAACTTTTAACCAGACATCACACAATATACATACATTGTGTAATTGTATTTTAATTTTATATCATGATATTGAAGTTTGAGACGTCTCAAACTCAAACTTGTGACGAATTGTGAGACGAACTATTAGGTAGAAAATTCTTCTATGAGACGGAAATTTATCCTTAGATCAGGTAACGAAGGAAGACAATAGAAGCAATAAACATTACCTCTATAAACCGAGGGACTCTTATACCGAAGTTTGGGATAAAATCTACCTAAAGGAAACCCTTGTCACTGATACGCATTTTATGACTTTTAGGTTGATACAAAATTATCATAAAAAACTCTGCTCATATATAGAATGCAGCTTTTTTCCTAAATAAAGATACATGACATAATGCAGAAGTGCATTAGGATCAAACAAAACGTTAAAAGACCCCTTAGGATAAATAGGATGACTCCGTTGTGAGGAAAGCAAACATTCCACACCCTTAGATATGAGTTAACTCACTAGACGATAAAAATGAATGTGATGCAACCCTTTTTTCAAACTTTTAAAACTGGATAGGTTAGAGAAAGAGATGAGAAATCGAATACAAAAAATCAACATAAAACACTGCTCATATGTGCATACTACAACGGGGAGGTACGTAAAGGAATGAGGTTCATAAAATTTGATAACATGATAATGATTTGAACGAACTTTAGGAATTTTGGAAAAACCATTTTCTCTTTAATGTTACCATGACATGTTTTCCGGTAAATGTGTACCAAAAATCTTTTTTGTCTCTTTTTATTTACTCAAAGAAGCTTCAGTAGATTTAAACAAGCACATCATTTTAAAACATGGAAAAAACTTGTCTTTATAACACTGAAAACAAAAAGTTACAACATGTTTTCATGCATATAAGACTAAGAAGATGAAGAAGTGATAGAATCAACTTTTTTTTTGTAAATTGAAATACATGACATAATGCAGAAGTGCATTACGATAAGATAAGATGTCAAAAGACACCTCAGGATAAATAGGTACAGTCCGTTGTGAAAAAAGAGAAAATTTCATATCTTCAGATATGGGCTGACTCACTAGACGGTCGAAATGACTGTGATGTAGCCCTTTTTTTCAAACTTTTAAAACTGGATTGTTTAGAGAATGATATAAGGAATCGATTAAACCCTGTTAGACAGCTCGCGTTCAATAAGAAGTTACTTTTTTAAACGAAAACAATAGAGAAAATTTGTCTCTTTTTAAAAGTTCTAACACGCATTTCTAAACATTCCAAATTAATTAAATCTTAGCCCAGGTAATAGAGGGAATTCTCAACTTTCTATTGCATATATAAAAAAGAACCCGAAATGCATAGAGGTTGAGATTTCGCTGTTTTCTTGAGTGCATAAATTCGTCTCACTTTCAAGAAATTGAAATTTCCAAGCTCAAACTTGAGACGAATCGTCACACATTATTTTTCTGCCGACTCGAAGTCGATCCTCGGCAGCAGGTAGGAGACCGAGGCAATAGAGGCAACAAAAGCAACCTCTATAAACCGAGGGTCTTTCACTATAGCCTAAAATAAAAATTAATCTTATGCAATCCTTGCAATCGATCAGATTTCTCATTTTCAAATTATCAACAATTTAACAAGAAAGACTGCTCATATGTGAATAAAACGTATGTGATATACGTAAAGGAGTCAGATTTCTAAAATTTGATAACATAATAATGATTTGAACGAACTTTAGGGATTTTACAAATAATATTTTTTCTGTAATGTTATCGTGACATATTTGCCGGTAAATGTTACAAAAAATCTTATTTGTCTCTTTTCGAACGAGCTTTAGTAATTTTGGAAATAACATGTTCTCTTTAATGTTACCGTGACATGTTTTCCGGTAAATGCGTTCAAATAATCTTGTTTGTCTCTTTTTATTGATTTAAACCAGCTTTAATTGATTCAAACAAGCACATCATTTTCAAACATGGAAAAAACGTGTCTTTGTAACATTAAAAAAAAAAGTTACATCATTTTTGCATGCATATGAGAGTAAGGAGATGAAGAAGTTATAGAATCAACCTTCTTTCGTAAATTAAAATACATGATATAATGCAGAAGTGCATTACGATAAGATAAGATGTCAAAAGATACCTCAGGATGAATAGGTACAGTCCGTTGTGAAAAAAGCTAAAATTTCATATCTTCAGATATGGATGTCCCGGAAGTTAGAAACGCAAACATAATATTTTAAAAAATAAAAGTTTTGCTGAGTTTTGCTAGGCGAGTACAGCAATAACTCCATATAACATTTTCTAATCAGATTAATATTTTCCAAATGAAAACTCATTTTCGAAATACACAATCCATCACCGACCCGGGATTTCACAAAAATGGGAATTTTGTAAAACAAAAAGTTTTGCTGTGTTGTGCTAGGCGAGTACAACAATAAATCCCAATAACATTTTCTAATCAGAATAATATTTTTCTAATGAAAACTCATTTTTAAAACATAGTCCATCACTGATCCGGGATTTCCCAAAAGTAGGAATTTTGAAAAACAAAAGGTTGTGCTGAGTTGTGCTAGGCGAGTACAACAATAGACCCTCATAACTTTTTCCAATCAGATTAATATTTTTCAAATCAGAACTCATTTCTCAGAGTTCCAAGAGTTATGTTTACAGTTCTGGATTCTTCTCAAATATTTCTAAAAACAAATCCAAATACATTTTATTCTGAAATTAAAATTCATAAATCTGTGGTACATCAAAGTATTCGAATAATTTTTGCAAATCTCATTTTCAGCAGTTCTATGTGTCCGGTTGAGAGTTCGGTATTCAACTTAAATAATTCTACAGATAAGTCTGAACACATTTTGTTCTAAAATCGAAGTTCAAGAAACTATGACACTTCAAAGTTTTCAAAAATCTGGGTTTTGAGAGTTCCAAGAGTTCTTTTTAGAGTTCTCTATTCCGGAAATCTTTAATGAACTTCTCATTGGAAGTTTTTTCAATTCTAAAGTTTTCTCGATACTTTTTCTCAGCAAACTAAAAAAAACATGTTTACCGACCGGGCTCAATTTGCCATTCAATATTGTATTATAAGACAAAAGGGGACTTTCAGGTTTTTGATGACATTGACGACATCATTAGACCTAGGGTGACTATAAATGATATTCGAAAAGTAGGACAAAAAAGTTTGAAAAATGAGGACAAGGTAGGACAGAAAAGTTTGAAAAAGAGGACAAAGTAGGATAGAAAAGTTTGAAAAAACGGACAAAGTAGGACAGATCTTTTCTGTCCTACTTTGTCCGTCAAGCTAGGTCCATCAAGCCTGCACTTCCACAATCGAATCGAAGTCGTTTCTACATGGCCATGCAGGGTTTCGATTTGGTGTTAAGGGTTGGAGCATAAAAATCGATAAGAACATTTTTGAAGAGCCCGAAAATCAGAAAGTGCTTGCAGGCGATAAAGTTTACAAAAAGATGTTTTTTATTCAAAGTCGTCTTTACATGGCCATGCAAGGGTGCATTTTGATGTTAGGCGTTGGAGCCCAAAAATTTATTGAGACATTTTCGAAGAGCCCAAAAATCACAAAGCCTTCCTAGGCAATAAAGTTTGCAAAAAGATGATTTTTGGTGAAAGTCGTCACTGTATGGCCATGCAGGGGTGCGAATTGGTGTTAAGGGTTGAAGCCCAAAAATCGATATGGACATTTTTGAATAGCCCAAAAAAAGCCCAAAATTCCGGTACCCTTTAATTTCTGAGGGGCTTATTTTTTAAAAAGAGGGTTGTTTTTTTGGAAATAGGATGGTTTTGGAAAATTGGTTTTACGTGATTTCCAGAGCCCAAAAAAAAGCCCAAAATTTTGGTGTAGTTTATTTTTCATTTATTTGAATTTTTGTATAGTGGAGGTGCTAGCTTGAATCAAGCTTGAATCAAGCTAGCACCTCCACACGAAATTTGATTTTTCGGAAAAATTATTGGATCCCAAAAATCGGCAATGAGGTCCAAAAAAAGCCCAAAATTCTGATATAAAAAATTGGGGAACTTCGATTGTGGAGGTGCTAGTGTAACGTCTTGGTTACTCACCTTTTATTATATTATTTATTTTTCCTCGTTTTTTGTTCGGAAAAGAAACCTGGAAAGATATCTTAACCGAAACAAGGGTTGAGGATAGCCTGCAATAAAACTCAAGAATATTACAATTATTAACCCTTTTATTTAATATTTTAAATACAAATGTGATAGAAATTCCCCTTGAAAATTCCTCCTGGGAAGCAGCTTGAAAATGAAAGGGGAGAATTTATAGATATATCCAAGTTAAATTAGGAACTTAATAAATATTTGGTACTTACAATAAATGCTTTATGTTAGTGATTCGAGTCCACCAAATCCTTATGTCCCTTGGGTACTATGATGAGGATAATTTTTGTAAATCCAATATTTAAATTCCTCAACAGCACTGATAATCCAATTGATATTCACAATGATGAACGAACTGATACCCGATGGAAATGAGTGACGATTAAAATTACTTTCTAAGAAAAGTATTGAGTTCCGAAGTTCACTTCTCTAAGGAGAGTTTCGAGATTCAAGTTACTTTTTAGGAGAGTCACTTTTCTGAGAGAGATCTGAAGTTCAAGATGTTCCGACGGTCACTGAAGATTTGCGGATTTGCAGGTGCTTTTATAGACTGTTTTTTCGGTTGATATCCGCCATTTTTCGATCGATACTGACATGACATTTGCAAGATGTTCCCTAAAAGCTTTTCTTCCAGCCAGATGAGACCATAATTGTTTCTACGAAGATTTAGACATTTTCTTCAATTTGTATCCATAGCGACAAGATTCTAATTTTAGTCCCACTCAGTAACAGGTCTTCTAAATTTTCCTGCGTGTTCCTCTAGCCTCCCTATTTTTCTCAGGTGAATGGACTATGCAGGAAGTGGAGGGTTAATGGTTTGTGTACATAACTCATTATAACGCATTCCGATGGGGTTCCCCAATGAATACAATTTCGTTTTGTCTAGACATTTAGGGTTTTTCGACAATCGATATATAGAGATACCTGTTACTTTTACATGTTTAATATTTTCAAATTATTAATTTTACACATATTGTTTAGTAAATAAATATTGATAGTCACGGGACGTGACACCTCCCCCCTTAGTTCAAACACGGGGATGTAATGACCGTGTTGGAACTTTCGCAACCAAGTTAAATAATCGATTCAAATTAAACTTTTGTTAATATCAAAATTTCTTTGGTCAAAATGAATCAAGAGATATTCTTATCATTTGTGATTTACATTGATACGCACTTATTAGGTTAATAAATGTGTTCTTTGTTAATACATTAAATTGAATACATTGAGTTTTGATACATAGAAATATTTTTGCACAATTAATACCGATAACATACACAATTGTTATAATTCGAATTGTTTAAATATTTAGTAATTAGAATGCATACACTGAAGCTTGTTATACAATTACAAGATATGTCGATACATTATCTTAAATATTTGGAAAAACATCATTCTAAATTAATACAATGCAAAACGTTTAATTTTTTTTGTGAGATTGTGTTTTTGTTTAATTTTTATTCATTAATTGCAATTAGTACGACAGCGCATTTTACAAAATTCTTGTTCGCAAAACCCTAAAACCTACATATTAATGAATAAATTTCAATTATTTCATAAATACTTAAATATGGCTAAATATAATTCCGTAAAATACCCTTTATTTTTGAATTTAAGAGAAACATTTATTACACACACATAATTTTTTTTTTAATTTTTGTTGCTTCATTATTATTTTAATGAATGAATTTGCATACATAAACATACACATTTCGTTCTATTTTGATTTTTTATTTAAATAATTCAGCATATGTTTCGAATAAACATTATTTGTCTATAATGAAATAACTACACTCATATTGATATAAATGAATTACGATGTTAAATTTTATTGATTACACACATAAATGTTTGTATTTTGGTTTAATTTCGATTCATTTTTTTTTTTAATAAATTTTTTATCGTCGAACATATATTATTTCGTCTTTTGAATAATTCAGTATAGTTTTCAATTCAACATTTATCTATTTGAAAAGGAATTCACTTTGTCACATTAAATGTTGTATAAGTTTGTCTACATACATATTTTTCAAAAACATTAAGTAGCGCATACTTCAAATTCTTATTTGGATATAATTCAAATATAGACAAGATATATTATTTAAAATGTATAAAGCATATTTTTTGAACTTCGTAAACATAAGTATTCGATTACGCCATTAAGCAAATTCGTCAAGTTTTCTCGCTAATATAATTAATTATAGAGTAACAGCATTCAAAGCCAACCTGTAGTTACTTACTAAACGCTACTATCATTTTATTTTATTTTAATACATTACATTTTGTTATTATTACTTTTATGGTAATATAAACACTCGTATACAATATCGAATGCATTTATGATCATTTTTATCAATATTATATCATCAAATATATGAATTAATCAAACAAATACATAATCAGTGAATATAATCAATTGTTTCCAAGATCTTTCCATGCAGGTTAAATGTGGATCAATATAATTTGAAGAAAGAGAAAAAAAATTTCTTATTTTTAAGTCGCATTTGTAATAGTTACGGGACGTGACACCTCCCCCTTTTTGTTTGGACATGGGGATAAAATCAACATGTTCAAACTAACTCAATTTTCATTTATTTCCTTCATTTTTATTTTATTAAGAATGTGTCACATCGCGTGATTACATTTTTTTATTCGTTTTTAACTGCCGTTTATTCCACAAATTTTTATTACGCTTCGAAGCAGTACAATTTACTGGTTTGTGACCTCTTTGGAAGCATCATTCATATGTGCTGGTCCACTTATATAAAATAACTTTTTTCTTGAATTATTTTCTAACGACATCAAAGATTCTAATCATTTTTGTGCCGAACTATGCTCAGCTTCTTTATTTGGATTTGATCTTTTTATAGTGCATACAGATTTAAGTATTAGTATATTACTAGAAAATTTAAAGATTGAATAATTTGAACATTTAAACCTTTAAAATCGTATTCCAAGATTACTTTTTGTGTCATTAAAACTTCGGCTAAAGGTGTTGATAACATTTCTTGTTCTTTGTATTGAAATTACGAAATAGATACTTTGTATTTTATTTCAGAGAACCTTCTGCTTTAGAATATCATGGATAAGATTTACTTTAACGAAAAACTTTAAATTCAATGAAGATTTAAAAAGTATTTTCTATATATAGAACATGTTCGCTTCCATAGCAGAAGAGAGTATATTATCTTATATACTTTTTACTTTTAGTTTTACTTTTAGTTTACTTTTAGTTTTACTTTTCTTGTAATGAATATTGCAATTAGTGTACTTCAAAAACTGACTATTTTGTAAATATCCATGTAAAACATTAAATGACTACCTTCTTCAAAGATTTTAATTGTGCAAGGCTTGAAGATAAAGACTGGAAAAATTATCAAAATAGTTCTTATATGATAATTGTGAAAACTGACTCATTGTGCAAAATTTTAGACATTTAATTACGAAAAGTATTCTCGGATGGCTATGCCCTAAAACAAGAAAAACAGATGGTATTAGCATTTAACCTGAAAAATAATTTATTTGTTAAAATAAATTCATAGGTAATATTTTGATTATGTAAAGAGGTTAACAAATTTTCTGAAAATTGTTGGCTTTTTAGTTTTCGTTATTTTCTTTGAACAATTGTATGAGGTGTGGTTGAAGCTTTTACATGTTTTACAAAAGGGTACCAATTTTGGGTGGAAATCTGTTTGAATGCTCTTGTTTTGGAATTTAGTTTTTTGTGTTTCCAAATCTTCATATTTTTCTTCACATAGGTCGTAACTTTCTTGTATTAATTTTATTTGCTTGAATGCTGCTTCGTTTTCGGTTACTATTGCTATATTTTCTGTAGCTATTACTTTTTGATTTCTTACTCTACAATATGATGTGAAAATTATTCTTATATCAACGTTAAAATCCCTGTAAGTTAGAAACTTATGAAAAAATAATGTCATCATTTCTGGATTTGTTGTATCTTGAGACCAATTTGGTACATTGTAGTCGTTAAAATTAAATATTCTTTTCATAAATAAATATAGCCATAATAATTTTATATCAACTTGACGAACGATTACATCACATAATAAATCAATGAGTTGGCGATGTTTTTGTTCCATTGTGATCTGCAATCATTTTTATTCAATTTTAATTCTTTTTCCTCTGATTGGTTGTTGGTGGGGTTATATATGAAAGTCTGAGTCTATTAATATTAACGGTTTTAGGTTTATTTTTAACTGAAATTTTTATTTTTCCTTTGCCTAATACTTCAAGTACTTCGTATGGTCCTGAGTATTTATTTTTTAATTTCTTTAGTTTTCCACCTTCCAGTAAAAATACACTATCTCCGATTTTAAAATTTTGTGGATTAATTTTTTTGTCGTAATATTTCTTTGATTTTTCTTTAGCTGCTATTAAATTCTGTCTTGCTATTCCATGCATTTCATGTAATTTTGTAATTAATTTTGTCATGTACATATTGTAATTTTCCATTTTTTCATGCTCTGGTAAAGGATCGCTAGATGGTAAACATGCTAATTTCCCAAAGACTAATTCATAAGGTGTGCATTTCGTTCCTTCATGAACACTCGTCTTATATGAAAACATTGCTAATTCAATCCAGTCATCCCATTCTGCATTATTTTCAATAAATTGTTTAAGATATTCTTTAAGAACATGGTGGGATCTTTCCAATGATCCATTTGATTGAGGATGATAAGCAGTAGTTTTAAACTGACGTATACGAAATCACTTTGCCATTTTTCTCATTAAATTGCTTAGAAAATCTGCTCCTTGATCTGTTAAAACTGCTTTTGGTGAGCCATATATGCAAATAAATTTCTTAACAAAAGCATCTGCTATTGTTCCAGTTTGATGATTAGGGAGTGGGATTGCTAAAGAGTATTTAGTAAAATTATCCTGAATTGTAAGTATATACTGATTTTGTGCTGAAGTTATTGGTAACTTTCCAACAATATCCATTGAAATTTTCTCAAATGCTGTTCCTGGAGTATCGGTAATTATCATAGGGTTTTTTGTTTTGACCCGAACAAGTTTTTTAAGTTGACATTGTAAACAGAGTTGTATATATTTTTGTATGTCCAATTTCATATTTTCCCAATAATATCTTTGTCTGATTCTATTATAAGTTTTCGTTACTCCTTTATGACCTTCTATAGCAGATGAGTGAGCTTCTTCGATTAATTGATTTCTTTGCTCTTTTGTAGGGTATTGTGTGATTCCATTACAAATTATTATTTTAATTGTTGAATCCAAAAATGCTATTTTTAATGTAGCCAAAATTTCTTCCCACAAAACATTGTTAATGTGTGGTGATTTCGCAATACTAATTGATTTAATACTTAATTCTTTTACCATGGAATGAAGAGAATAAATCGCTAATTTAATATTTTTAGTCATTTCTCCTAGACTTGCTTTAAATTCGTCTTCGATTGG
Organism: Diplolepis rosae; assembly: GCA_030998225.1. NCBI lineage: Eukaryota > Metazoa > Arthropoda > Insecta > Hymenoptera > Diplolepididae > Diplolepis > Diplolepis rosae. The sequence goes on from JAPYXD010000171.1 coordinate 1,501,645, forward strand.
AAGTATAAAATGGTATTGATTTCCCTTACGTAATTTTTGGACTATTCCTTTTTGTAAATTTTTTTTAAAATTAGGTAATTTTCCACATTTTTCTAAAAGTTTAGAGCCTATATCGCGAGGTTCTCCTTTATTGCTTACAAACTACGCATAATTATCTTTTCTCATCGTTAATTGGTCGCGGCATTCAATTATATTTTTCTGTGTTCTAAGCAATCCGGATGTTGAAGGTTCGTCAAGGAGTGGCTCTGGGGGTGGCCTTTCTTCTGTAAAATCGCAATCAGAGTTTTCAGAATTTTCTATTTCTAGTATATCCGGTTGTTCGTTTTCGTTTTCATGTTCTACATTTTGAAAATTTTCTTGGATTTATTCTTTTTCGTCTTCACTTGACAAATCAGAATTTGTTTCAAAATTACTTTCTTCATTTAATTCTTCATCTTCCTTAAAATGTTTTTTCTTCTTATTTGCTTTTGGTTTTTGCTTAATATCATAATCTCGATCAGAATCGGATTTGTCTTCTGATTCCGCAAATTTACGTTTTTTATTCAACTCAGGTGATTTATTTATACATTTTCTGGTTCTACCTCTCTTTTTAATTTTTCCTTGTAATTTTACTTCTTGAATAATTTTTCGTGGCCTTTCACGTTTCTTTTTTACTTTATTTGTTACTTCAACATTTCTTAATAATTTATTTTTCATATAATCTTCATTATTATTACTTATATTCTTCGAATTTTTTAACTGACGCCTGGTTTGCATAGCATAGCATTTATTTTCTAATAAAATTGGAATTGAATCCATGACACATCTGAAAAATTGCGAAACAAATGTTTCCGAAATATTTCCTTCATCGATCAATTTGCAAAAAGTGTTTTCATTTTCCTCATTATTTATTTTATTCATTATCACATTAATCAATCTTTTATTAATTATGTCAAATAAATCTTCTTCGTCTAATTGTTCAATAGTTTTTTCATTATTTCCATAAACTGTTCCTTTTTTTATATCCTTAATATTCAATTCAATACAACATTTTTCATCATTGTCTTTATCATTGTCTTCATCATTTATCAATAAATATTCTTCGTTTAAAAATTCTTCTGTATTATTTCTATCAATTTTTTCTTCATCGATATCCTCATAATAACGTTTTTTATTACCAACATTCCTAAATAAAGTTTCTTCGTTTAATTGTCCAACATTTTCAAAATCTTCATAATTTATATCATCATTATATTTCTTATTTTTCATATTCTTAATTAAATTTCCATCGTTTATCATTATTTGTTCGTTTCATCCAATTTTATCATTATTTCCATCTTCAATAACCTTATATTTTAATTCATCATAATTTCTTCGATTATTCTTATTCTTAATTAAATTTTTTCCGTTCATAAATTCCTTAGTTTCTTTAGTATTACTCTCATCAATTTTTCTTTCTTCAATAATATCATAGTTTATTTCTTCATTGCGTGTAAGATTTATTTCTGGTACTTTGTTTTCATGGTCAAATCTAGATATGCATTTTGCATTTCCTTGTTCAATTAAATTTATTTCAATGCTGTTTTTATTATTTATGTCATCATTTTCAATATTTTCTAAATCAATAGGGTTTCTTAATTCTTTTGCTGAAAAAATCTTACGAGGAATTGTATTACTTGTGCCTATATTAACTTTTTCAGTTTTATTTTCACTGAAATTAGGTGCATTTAATTGTTCATTTAAGCCCTCCTTTGTGCACCCGTTCCGGGAAGGGCATTGGAGTTTTCCTGTTGATTAAATTCTTGTTGTTGTGGTGGTTTTTGTTGTTGTTGTAATTGTTGATTCATATTTATTTGTTTGTTACAATTCTTAGATGTATGTCCTGGCGTATTACATGAGTAGCAAATAACTTCAAAATTTTGACCTGGATTTGGATTCTGATTTCTATTTTGACTGTAATTTCCATTATAATTTGGTCTTTGGCTGAAATAAGGATTTTGATTCAAATTCCTGCTGTGATTATAATTTTGACTTTGATTAAAATTTTAACTTTGATTAAAATTTCTATTGAAATTAGAATTCGGATTGAAGTTTCTGTTGAAATTCGGATTTCGATTAAAATTTCTACTAAAATTCGAATTTTGATTAAAATTTCGATTTGAATTAGAATTACGGTACATATTTTGATTATGTTGATTGAAGTTTGAGTTTTGGTTGAAACTATTTCTTTGGGAAAAATTAGGGCAGGATGGGAAACTATTTATACCTCTATAATCGTTTCTATTCCCTTTTGAATTTAGGCTTTGCATCTGGTATCTCTGTAAGGGTCTCCATTGAGTTCCCTGACCTTGCCTATTTCCCTCGTATTGATTATTTTGTCTATTCAAGTTATTTCTAAACTGATTGCTCCGTGAATTTTTATTTGTTAACTGTTGAACATATTGAAAACAGGTTGCTGCTGTGTGGCCTATTTTCTGACAGATTTGACATTTTATCGGTTCTTCTCGTGCTAAGTTTATTTTATTTGTTTTTGCAAATTCACGGTTATTATGTGATGATTTCTCAACTTCTTGGAATAGTGAATGCTGTCTGTTCCCTCTTCGTAGTTCGTTCCTAGCTGTCAAATTCCTTTCTTCTCGTATTGCTCTTTCTACTATTTCGTCAAATTTATTGGCTGTTCCTATTCGTATCTCTAATTCTGGTTTTAAACCTCATAGAAAACAATCGATTGCGTCTCTTTCCAGATTTCTTTCAAATTCAGCAGCTTCTTTGCCATTATTATTTTGTTTATGACATTCTAGGATTTCTGCTGCTATTTCTTGTATGCGTGTTGCGTAAGATAAAACACTTTCATTTTCCCACATGTATATTCTACCTAAATCTCCTTGTAATTGGTATACGGTTTTTGATGGTGAAAAAATTGTTTTTAACTTTGAAATGAAATCTTCTAAATTATTATAGTAATTTCCTATTATGCATCTTCTTGCTTCTCCTGTGAGTTTGCTTCTTAATAATTTTACCAAATTTGCTTCTGCATTTGGAACCATTTCTTTGGCTTCCTTGCAAGCCTCAATAAAAATGGTTAATGGCACTTTGCTTGATCCGTCAAAATGTGGAACAATCTCCAAAGCATCTCGTAGAGATACTTATTGATTTTTAGGTAAATTCATCATTTCGGTAAGTTGTGTTGTTAGATTATTATTTGGTAAATTATTTGCTAAAATTTCTTTATTAGATTTCCTGGAGGTTGAAGACGGGTGTGAAGATTTTAGCGAATCAAAAGCCTGTTCGATATTTGTAGTCGTCAGGTGCAATTTGATTGATTTTATTTGGTAAAGTTTTTTGAACCTGTTCAAATTCTGCATTTGGATTTTTAAATATTGTTGTTTGGTTGAAAGATTCTGGAGTCCTATTTAGTTGTGATTTTCTTTCAAATGGATCTATTAAGTCGTATCCTTTTTGAGGTGTGGTGAGAATTTCATTATTTGAAATATCACCAAATTGATCTGGGCATAAAGTTCTATCACACAAGGTTGAGTTTAATGTAATGCTTTCAATTATTGATTTTTCTCTGAGTGTTACATCTCCTACGGTATCGTCCAATGATTGAATAATTTGTGGTGTGTCGTTATGCTTATCTCCTGCAATAATTATACTACTATTGCGTTTGATAAAAGTTTTTAATTTATCAACAAATGGGCTCTTAGGGTTTTTTGTGTCATTAATTGATTTGTTTAAAGTACTAGTTTCAGGGTCAGAAATACTTCCTAAGCTAATATCTAAAAGATCAGTTTGATCTAAATTACTTGACGATTCGGAATATTGTAAATTTTCTTCTTGAGTTTTTCGTTTTGGTTTAAGTGGTAATTGGGAACTTTCTCCAACTTCTTTTGCTAAACTTGGATTTTTCCTTGCTTGACTACGAGTTATAGTGCCTTTTTTACTGCTGTCTCGTGATGGAACCGACATTGATATTTTGCATATTAATTATTTCTAGAAAATGACTTGTTCTTGTATTCTTATTTCAGAACAATTTTTTCTAAGACTAAAACTCTTGATTCAATTTAACTTTATTTTTTCCTAAACTACGAATATCTGTTATTTTGGGTAAAAAAATTTTATTCTGCGCAAAACTGGGTTCCTCAATTTCTGTTCCAGATCCTGAATCTGAGGATATGCTGATAAGCTCAATACTTGATATTTTATCTTTATTAGGAACATAGTGACTCGAGTTTGCTTCAGGTTCCGAGTCAGAGAAAATATTTAAAGTTTCGATAATTGGGGGTAGATATTCAGAAATTTTATTTTCAGTCAATATTAATTTAGGTTCGGGATTTTTCGATTCAAAGTTTTCTCGTACAGATTCGCTTTTTGTATCCTTTTCCTTTTCTAAATTACGCAAAAGTTTGTTTTTTATATAATTGCTTCTTTTCTCTAACAATTGCTCAAATAAATCGGAAAATTCAACGTCGTTTTTTATTTCTCTTATTTCACAAGTTGGTAGTTTCAACTCATCTATATGTTTTCCTGCTCGGGACCGTTTAAGAGTATATCTAACTGGGGGTGGAGACATGTAGAAATACAGTATTGTACAAAATATGAGTTATGTATATTTTGATATTGTATATATATATTTTGTTTTTAAACAAATTTACAAACATACGTATTTTATTTATTTTTATTTATAGAATTTATTTTAGTTGTTGTTTTATTGTAAGTTTTTGTTTAATTCTGATTTCTAAACAAATATTTTGTTACATAAATTTGATGTATTGTGTACTTGTGTAATTTTATAGGAAAAATTGCAATTCTAAAATTTAAAAACTCTAATTTAAGGATAGCTGAGCGCGTAATTCGCTGATCGCTTTTTAATATAACCTTCCACGAAAGTGAAAAGCTATATCCTTAAACAAATTTTTGATTAGAGTAATCGAAACTTCAGATACAAAATTTATTAAATTAATTCTTAATCTGCTTCTGAAACTCTAGTTTGGGGATAGCTGAGCGCGCAATTCGCTGACCGCTGTTTAATATAACTTCCCACAAAGTGAAAAGCTATATCCCAAAACAAATTTCAGTCACAGGAATAAAAATCAATAAAAATAAATTTTTATTCTAATATCCTATTTTGTGGTTTCAATTATTCGATCTTTCTGTGATTAAAAATTAGCCAAGCTAGACTCAAGCACAGAATCTTGGGTAATTATACGATTCACAGAAATCACGACAGTCGAAAATCAGAATTATTGTAGTACCAAATTAATTAGGCTCGACTCAAGCACAAATTTCCTGCTTAATTCAGATACTTACAGAATTCTGATAATCGTCAAGAAATTGAAGGTGTCAGTTTTTTTTATCAAATAGATTTTGTAAATCCAATATTTAAATTCCTCAACAGCACTGATAATCCAATTGATATTCACAATGATGAACGAACTGATACCCGTTGGAAATGAGTGACGATTAAAATTACTTTCTAAGAAAAGTACCAAGTTCCGAAGTTCACTTCTCTAAGGAGAGTTTCGAGATTCAAGTTACTTTTTAGGAGAGTCACTTTTCTGAAAGAGATCTGAAGTTCAAGATGTTCCGACGGTCACTGAAGATTTGTGGATTTGCAGGTGCTTTTATAGACTGTTTTTTCGGTTGATATCCGCCATTTTTCGATCGATACTGACATGACATTTGCAAGATGTTCCCTAAAAGCTTTTCTTCCAGCCAGATGAGACCATAATTGTTTCTACGAAGATTTCAACATTTTCTTCAATTTGTATTCATAGCGACAAGATTCTAATTTTAGTCCCACTCAGTAACAGGTCTTCTAAATTTTCTTGCGTGTTCCTCTAGCCTCCCTATTTTTCTCAGGTGAATGAACTATGCAGGAAGTGGAGGGTTAATGGTTTGTGTACATAACTCATTATAACGCATTCCGATGGGGTTCCCCAATGAATACAATTTCGTTTTGTCTAGACATTTAGGGTTTTTCGACAATCGATATATAGAAACACCTGTTGCTTTTACATGTTTAATATTTTCAAATTATTAATTTTACACATATTGTTTTGTAAATAAATATTGATAGTCACGGGGCGTGACACTATCTTGATGGACCTACAGAAAAGTTTGCAAATGAGGACAAGATAGGACAGAAAAGTGACTATTTTATTAAATATTATCAACGCTTAACATCTCATATTTTTATTTTTGAACCCTGTTGCGTTTTAATTAATCATCTATTGAGTTCAAAGATTTTTTTAAAATCTTGCCAATTGAATAAGAAATCGTTAGATGGCATTGAATGATAAAATCTTGTACAAGAAAAGATCCAAAAATTGATTAAAAAATAAAAATGTATCTTTTGAAAAATCCGGACAAACACTCGGACACAGTCAAAAATCCTATAGGACAACTCACACAAGCCCTAAAATGAGGGCATGTCCAGGGAAATCCGGACGGATGGTCAACCTAACTAGACCATACATTGCGTACATGCCAAATTTCAATCAACTTAAACAACATTTGTCCAACTTAGGACGATTTATATTTTGAATACTCATTTGATATCAGGTTCAAAACTGTTCAGTTTTCAATTCTTAATTTCGGAAACAATTATGCGACAAAAAACGTGCCGTCTCGGCATTCTACATATGCGTATATTTTTGAAGCATTAATTTTAAGACTTTTAAAATTTCAAGTTAATATTTTCTCGAAAATGAGATTTTGAAATTTATTTGAATACTTTGAAGTACCATAGTTTTATGAATTTTAATTTCAGAATAAAATGTATTTAGACTTATTTTTAGAACTATTTCAGAAGAATCCAGAACTGTAAACAGAACTCTTGGAACTCTGAGAAATGAGTTTTCATTTAGAAAATATTAATCTGATTAGAAAATATTATAAAGGTTTATTGTTGTACTCGCCTAGCACAACTCAGCACAACTTTTTGGTTTTCAAAATTCCTATTTTTGGGAAATCCCGAATCAGTGATGGACTATGTTTTGAAAATGAGTTTTAATTCGAAAAATATTAATCTGATTAGAAAATGCTATGAGGGTTTATTTCTGTACTCGCCTAGCACAACTCAGCACAACTTTTTGTTTTTCAAAATTCCCATTTTTGTGAAATCCCGGGTCGTTGATGCACTATGTTTCGAAAATGAGTTTTCATTTGGAAATTATTAATCTGTTCGGAAAATGTTATAAGGGTTTATTGTTGTACTCGCCTAGCACAACTCAGCACAAGTTTCGAATTCTTAAAATTATTTTTTTATAAAATTCCGATTTTTTTTTCCGAATTTTTTAAAAATATTTTTAAAATCAGGCTTTCTAAATTACAGCACAGCAATGAAATTTGTATTTGTTACTCAATAAAAATGTTATTGAGCTGTAAAAATCCAGAAAAACATTTATTTTTGTAAATTCAAAATTTTTTTGTTTTTTTTGTTTTTTTTTAAAAGCGGGCAAAGTTGAGAAATTTCTGCTAGAAGCACAAAATTGGGTGCACTTGAGAGTACCTAGCACAACTGTCAGTTTTATGTTATGGAAAAGTTGCGGTTCTAGCAAAAAAAAAGTTTTTCAAAATTTACAGCCGTAATTTTTGATTTTTCAAAAAATCGTTTGAGGCACAAATCAGCACAACTCTAGCACAACCTAGCACAACTTTTATTTCTTGAAAATATTATGTTTGCGTTTCTAACTTCCGGGACATCAGATATGGTCTGACTCACTAGACGGTGGAAATCATCATTCATTCTTACAGTTTTTTTATACTACGTTTTTGGTTATATTAGTAATGATTTTTAAAATATGAATAAAAATATAAAAACAAACTTTTAAATTATTAGTTTTCAGCTAGTTGTATTTATCAATACGAATATGTTCAGCTATACATAAAATTATTAATATTTCGTATAATTAATAACCCGAGTCGAACTATTGATTCTCTAAGATGCTCCATTTTCGAGGACTTGAGAGAATCAAAAGAGGCGTATTAGCTGTTTAAATCAATGTAATTTTGATCCTCTTTTGATGCTCTTCTCCTGCAGATATTTCCGTTTCTGCACCTTGGAGGATCTTAAAGAGTAGCAACGAAGATTCTCCTTACCTCCTCTATGATTCTCCATTTTTAAAACTATATGATTCCTAATGACGTCAGGAATTAGCAACGGTTTATTATTATTTATATTTATCGTGTTGATTAAGAGAAAAACGAAAATATAGTACCAGACTTTTGGAAAATAATGAGGAATGTATCAAAGTATCAATGTCTGGTACATGTCGAATTTCGTTTTGAAAACATTAATTTTCAAAAATTTTATTTTTCGAAATAAAAATCCAAATGGTACCGGAGATTGATTTTTTGATGAATTCCTTATTGTTGCCTACAATTTCATGATTATATTTACATTCCTGTCCTAATCAACCCGATGAATATAAATAATATAAAATGGTTGGTCATTTGTGACGTCATTACGCATCACATACCCTCAAGTACCAGAATGAAAAGGGTTCAACAAGAGCGAGTCCTCGATTTTTCGGAAACTATTAGAGATTTTAAAACCTTTTTTTTTAAATAAAAGTATTCTCGAAGGACTACGGCGCTACTATCTAATAGATAGTCCAGTCCCCATCGTTTCCAGAATGGCCTGGCACCTTTTCGGCATGCTTTCCACTAATTTTTCATCGTAGTCCGTTGGTAATTCTTGCCATATCTTCCTGATTTTTTTCGAGAGCTGTTTCAGGGTAAACACACGTTTTCCCGCAAGCTTCCTCTTTAAAACACTTCAGACATTTTCGATTGGATTCTCATCGGGGGACTGTGATGGCCAGTCCAAAGTTGTGATGCCATTTTCTGTTTTCCAGGCGGTGCAGAGACGGCTTCGATGTTTCGGGTCGTTACTTTTTTGTAAGATCCAATCGGCCGTATCGGTTCCAAACATCTTTGTAGCAGACCTTAGAAGACCACGTTTATATATTTGGAGCATTTTCTGAGCATTCACGTTCTCGGTGAAGAGCTCTAAACACCCAAAACCGCGCTGTGAGAAGCATCCCCAAACATGGACCTTCACGGGGTGTATTTTATTGGCTTTATAACGCTCAACCCACTTCTTCACGAACGATTTCGACTTTTTGATGTATTTAGCAGCGGCTGTATAGGACATAAGTGGTCCCTTTGGATGGGTATACAAGAAGACCGCTTCAAAACGTTTCGCATACACAGAACTCATTATGACTCACGTCTGCTCTCTCCGACGATTCGAGCGCTACTGAATCGCTTTGGTAATTGCACCGTAGTCCTTTAAATGTACTTTCATTTAAAAAAAAAGAAGTTCAAAAATCTCTAATAGTTTTCGAAAAACCAGAAATTATCAAGAGAAGCAAAAGAGAATCAAAAGAGTATCAAGAGAAGCAAAAGAGAATCAAGAGAGTATAAAGAGAAGCAAAAGAGAATCAAAGGAGTATAAAGAGAAGCAAAAGAGAATCAAAAGAATATCAAGAGAAGCAAAAGAGAATCATGAGAGTATCAAGAGAAGCAAAAGAGAATCAAGAGAGTATCAAGAGAAGGAAAAGAGAATCAACAGTTCGACTCGGGAAGTCAGTTACATACATTAAAATACTATAGTTACTATTTACTATAATTGTGACTAAATTTTTATACAACAAAACGTTATTTCTTTAACTTTTTTAATAACTAAGAAAATTAAATCATTTAGTGGTTACAAACAAAAAATAAATTGATAATATATACCAATGAATGATTCATCGATTACGCTTAACAAACTAAATATAATAATAATCCTTTCAAGATAAGTATTTCAAATAACTGAAATTGAAATATTAGCATCCATAATATTCCAGACTGGTTTCCTATATAGGAATCCAGCCTAGATTCCCACATGGATTCCTACTTGCACACTATAAAAAAAGTGGTTGAAAATTACAAGTCGGTTTGCAATCGTTTTACTATTATTAATGGGTGAATTTTACAAGTTTTTGGTAAACTTGTAGCCATTAACTGTGAATTTTAACAAAAGTTATATTAATTTTATCCTAAAAGTGTAAAATTACTATGATTAATCAGTGGACATAAAGATAACTACGATTAGTGTAGTAAATTTCAACCGTACTGTAATCGATATTATTGTACACTTTTGCAAGATTTCTTTAAATTCACTAAATGTAATGTAATCCAAATTACAATGAAAGTGTAAAATAGCAGAACGACGGGAATTAAAGTGAATTTCTTAACCTTTTCGACGAGAATAAATTTTTGTAAACAATATGAAGAAAATATAAGAATACATAAGTATATGAAAATGCGATAAAATAGTTTTTGTCAGGAGAAAATTAAATTTTTATGCTTTTTCCCATGCATTTTTTTGAATCTAGGGCCTATGAACGGTCAGCGCCGCCACCGGCGGCAGTCAGCTTTCACGTAATTTTTTTCTTATGCATTTGGTAGCAAGATTCAGGGGGCTGTTCGTGAACACGGCCTGCTTTACTCTTTTTCTTCTTCCACCAGTTCCCCCACTACTCACTGCGTCCCCTGCGTGGATCTTTATGCTCCGCAGAATCAACGTGTTTCGTTGAAACTGGGTTATGCCAAAAGATAGTTGTTGAAAAAATAAATCCTGACGAGAAGTATGAAAAAAGAGAATGGGAAACAGAGGAGAACTGTAAGAATTGGGGGTCAGAATCCCCTACTCCGTCGCTTAGGGCTCGAGATTTCTTCAATCGCTCGTCCCGCTCGTCGTGTAAAATTTCACTTTTGCCTCGAAGGTCCCTTTTCTCGGATCGCGTCACATATACTATTCCTAGGATGTACATAAGAATTAAATATATTATAGTGAAAGCATTTATTTTTTCTTGACAAAAATAAGTACTACCTCAAAAGCTCCATTAATTGAATTGTATTCAAAGAAACAACACATTTTTATGTGTAATGACTTTCATATCAATTTTATGGGAAATTTTTGTTTGTTTTTATTTAAAAATTTTTGATATCAGTAATTAATTAAATGGCTGCACAGAAATTCATAGATTATTTCTTTCCAAAAATTCTTTAAAATTCTTAAATATCGTATACAATTTTATAGAAAAAGGTTCCAATACTCAAGTCTTAAAAGATACTGCGATAAAGTATATACAATTAACAAAATTTAGAACCCTTAGTAGCTTCCTAGGATTCTCCAAGATATTAGAAAACTATTTTAGAGATTCACGTGTTCTTGTAGCTGACGATGGTATCCATTTTGTGGATTGAAGTAGAGAATGAACGAAGTTTAACTTCTTGACTATTGGCGATGAAGACAGGTTGAGTTTCATCCCACTCTTTCGGGATTCCACAGTCCGGGACAGTATACGTTAAAATATCAAAGGAACACGGGCAGTCCAGTAGAGGCAAGAAACTTACAGTACCTTTTAATGAAAATTACCGATTTTAGGATAAATATTAAAGGACAACCTCCACAAAATTTTAAATCTTTCCACTAATTTAATGATTTGTGATCAGGAACAACTTCCAACGAGAATGAAAAACGTTTATTGCTTACTAAAATGTTGAAAAAGCAATTGTGCAGTAATGAAAATATGAAATACCTTTAAAAAATTACACACATTGAAGGGAGAGCTGTTAGATAAAGCTTCAAAAAGCATTACTGATAGATAGTTTAGTTATATGTTACTTTCAAAAGATTATTCAAAAGACCTTAAAATTTATGAATGCTCTCAATTTTGGTTAATTAAATTAGTTCAAAGGCATTTAAATTTTGACCTTCTGAATTCAAAAAATGAACTATAGTATAAAGTTATAATAAAATCAACCTTTATATACCTGTTATTTGTCGAATGACTTCACGGATCTCTTTCTGAATTGTGGCTATATCTTTGTTTCCGATGTCCGGAAAATTGCCAGTCTCTCCGTTCGACGTTCCATTTGGAGTTGCTCCTGCATAATCCACTTTGAAATCCCATTTTTCAAGAACCTCTTTCGTATTCACATTTGTGATAACCAAAGTTACTTTATGAACTTTTCGTTGTTCAAGCCATACTTGGACTTGACCAAGAACCGTCTCTAAAAAGCTCTTGATTTTCTCATCGCCTGACATCAAAAAGAAAATTCCGAAACGTTCAAGTGGTTCAAATGTCTCTGGAGGATAAATTCCTCTCTGATAGAGAATACTGTTGATTCCATATGCTAAAAAGTATAAATGATTATGATATAACGTCGTCAAAATACACCGAAAGTAATTTCTGATCTAAATAATGGCATAATAACGCAAAAATGTGCATGAAATATACCTCGTTGAAAGTAGAAACTGCAATAAAATATTTTACAGAAAATTAATTTTTCTTTACAAAATTTCAATACTTTTTCAAGCTATAATTTTCCCAATTCAAAAAGCACAAAAATTTTCTTCTTATAAGAAAGCAAAACATGGAAAAAAACTTTGTCATTTACTGATTCCAAGTTATAACTCTAATGTTATTTTGGTTATATTACAAAATATATAAAACTGAAGTACACTACACAGTTCTTTTGATTTCTATACAAATTAGAGTACGTTTTACTTTAATTTCCATTTGGAAATTAAAAGGTCAGGCGTTTTGGGGTAAAGTAAGTAAAGTAATTGAAAAATCGGATTAAATACATCTAGACTTACTTAAATATTGTTTCACTAGTTCCGCTGATCCTTTCAAAGTAATACATTTCGTTTTCTGTTGCGTGGCCGTCATTATATTATATTTACTTAAAATCTTTCTGTAGGTACTAAGTTCGCAAAAACATGAATGTTTTCTTCCAAGCGTTCGTTTTCTTGTTTATGGCTTTTTGTTCTCCTGACAAAACGAAACCGACATGCCGCAAAAGTACCGGTAATTAATTTGAAATGCACCTATCCCAAAACCTCTATAGCACAGTTGACTAACAACACATCGAAACTATTCACAGGGATGAGCAAGCAAAATACCTGAGGTAAATTACATACCCTCATGGACGTGTAACGGTGTGGCCGTTTTTGGTACGGGATACAAGGGGCTCTAGAACCTTTTTCACCTCTGACACGTTTTGTAGGTAAGAAAGGAAGCGACACAACCAATCGATAGCTCACCGAAACAAGCCGTATATCTTTGGCCGTATGCATCAGAAAAGAAAATAACGCCCCGTTAGTGTCCCGAGTTGAATTCCTAAGTTAGTTTGCCGAATCATCACGCGCGACGCTAACTGTATCATCACTCCCAGAAAATTCACAGTAACATACGAAACATTTAATATAAACAATTTTAAAAATATATTAAATTCCATAAACAAATAAAAGAGATCAGACTTTAAATATTATTTGAATATTTTAAATTAAATTTTCCCCTTTTTATTCATATTAATCTCGTATAAAAACTATTTTGAAACATTCAGCTGATATTAATATTCAAATATTAACGTCTCTTTTATTCCATTACTGCATTGAATAATAACTTTTTTTAAATTTTTATATTTAATTGTCTACATATCACTGCATTTATATTATTTTTACATTCTCATCATGGATGAGAAGGTATTGGTTTTATGTGAAAAATGACTTTCGAAATTTTCATCAAATCTTTACGTTTTGAGACCCCCTGAGTCAGAAAAAAGGGTTTTTACTAAAGTGTCTGTCTGTCTATCTGTCTGTCTGTAGGTCGTGTGCGGCATAACTCTCGATAGAATTATTAGATTGAATTAAACTTTGGTACACTTTATCGGAACCGAAAAATTAAGGACAATTTCGTTAACCAGCCACATCCAATCAAAATTGAGGGGTTGAGCACTACTTTTGTGTTTTTGAAAATAATTTTTTGAAAAAATCAAAAATTTTAATACTGGTTTTAGATAGTGCTCATAATTCTCTAAAAATTATCCTGATAACATTTTTTGATTAAATCAAAATTAGAAATGTTACAGCATATTCAAATTCGAAAAAAGTCAATATCAAAATTCCATTTTCCAGTTAAATTATACGAGATACGAAAAAACGTTATGATACAATATTATTTTCTACATAAATTCCTACAAATTTGAATTGTAACATTTTTTCATAAGATGCATATTTTTCTTTTTAATTCAAAAAAACAATATTGAAAATCCAAAATTCAATTTTTTAACAATAATATTCGAAATACGAAAAAAACGTAAGAATACAAGGTTGTCGTTTCAAAAAGATCTACAAATTTTGTCTCACACAGTTTCTGATAAAACATATATTTTTCGTTTCAATTCCAAAAAAAACGATTAAAATTCAAAAATTCTATTTTTTAGACAAAATATGTGAGATACAAAAAAAACGTTTAGATGGAAAATTGTTTGCCTAAATGAGCTCTACAAATTCTCATTAAGACATTTCGGGACAGGAGGTATATTTTATGTTTTGATTTTTAATATTAAAAAATTCGATTTTTTTCACCAAAATATGTGAGATACGAAATAAGCACGAAGCGCGAGCGTGATAATGAGAATGTCTTCCTTAAGGCTGATAGAGCCTTAAGGAAATTGAATTTCCTGTTTCACTTAAATTCAAAAAGAAATTGAGTGACTTTGAGAAAATGTGTAATTCACATCATCTGTAATATTATTATAAAATTGGTTTGAGCTTCAGTATCAAATTATAAGAAATAAACTTAAATGTATGCGAAGACAATTAAAATTTTTTTTCATTTTCAAAACCAAAAGTAATCTATCTACGTCTGTTTTCATCCTCTCTAACATTCACGAAATGTGAAAGTTGAAATTTAGGGAAACAAAAAGTTGTAAGAATTCAAAGTATTTTCATACCAAAAAAGCGGATCATACAAATTGTGAAAATTAATTATTAGAAACAAAATAGAAAATATGTAATTTAGAAATACATTAAAAGTATTTTTATATTTTTTTTATGGATGATTTCATGCATTTGAATTTTTACAACTTGGTTTCCCTAAATTTAAACTTTCACAGCATTCAGGAAAAAATAATTACAGTTTTTTTCATATACATCGGATATTTTCCGTAAATCTACCTTTGTGATAGATGAACAAAAATTTTGAAAAGTTCATTGCTTTAGATGTTATTAAAAAATGGTTAAAACTATCAAATTTGGAATTTTTTTGCATTATTTTTTTCAATGCCGCACAAAAACACTTCGTTTTTAGGTCACTAAATGCAAAATTTGATTACCTCTGACGTGTTTCTAGAAATGTAATTTATTTGATCTATTACTAAAAATTAATTATTCTTATTATACTGTTTTTATTAATGTTAGTTAACTATTTTAAAAATATAAATTAACATTCACCTTATTTTATATTCTATTTTCATTAATTATTCATGATAATTTCCAATCAATTACAACTCTCATTAACTTCGTTCCTTGTTCGGAATTTTTTTTCCATTTTTCAACTTAATTTTACCTCAAAAAAATAATATAAATGCAGTGATATATAGACAATTAAATATAAAAATTAAAAAAGTTATTATTGAATGCCATAAAGGAATAAAAGAGATATTAATATTTAAATATTAATATCAGCTGAATGTTTCAAAACAATTTTTGTACGAGATAAATATGAATAAAGAGGGGAAAATTTAATTTAAAATATTCAAATAATATTAATATTTAAAGTCTAATCTCTTTTTTTTGTTTATGGCATTGAATAATATATTTTAAAAATTTTTTATATTAAATTCTTCGTATGCTACTATGAATTTTCAGAGAATGATGATACAGTTAGCGCCACGTCTGACGGTTCGGCAAACTAACTTAGGAAATCAACTTAGAACACTAACGGGGTTAAGTTAGAATCGTAAAATACGGGCTGATGCATACGGCTGCAGAAACTAAAGGGAATCAACATTACCAATAGAATACGCGCTAGAATTCGAACATAATGACGAATAATGTTGGGAGATTACTAAAGTAATGGAATAACAGACTTTCACAAAACTAATGTAACGATCAGGGCTGTGCAATGACGCGTCATTCGAGGTTTTTTACGTGATTTACCTAAGCCAGGTATTTTACGTAAATAACCGGTTTAAATACCTAATAAATTACGTGCCCAAATGGCGGCCTTATAGAACTGTATATATCCTCACTTTTTCAAAGTTCCGTTCCCGAAAAGTTTGTTTTAAACGTGAATATTGTTAATCAAACAACATCATCAATGTCGACTAAAAATAAACGGGGGAAAATAAAATCCCACTTCAGGATTCCATATATTCCATGGAATAAATTGAATTTTCTGCGCCTGCAAGAGAAAAATAAAAATGTTGCAAAATGTTTATTTTCTAGTAAAGTGTTAAAAAATGTCTCTAGAGTTCTAAATTTCTCGGACATTTAAAATCCGGTTACGTTCTCGTGACTGTGACCGTCATTTTAAGACAACTTGAGAATTTACAGAGAATTTAAGGGAATTTTACCTTCACCAATATTTTCTTTATCATTAAACCTTATAATATTGTAAATTTATTTCCAAACACTATGAATTGCAATAGTGAAGGTTTCATAAAAATAAACTACGGAAAATGTCAAGGTTTATCGGAATTCAATATCAAAAAAATTTCTTTATAGTCATTATATTAAATTCAAACATAAAGAACAAGTAATTCAAGTTTTCTTCGCACAAATTACGCTTTGATTTAAATAATTGTTTGACAGTTTCGGGACAGTTTATGCACTTTTTTAACTTCCAGAACAAAGCATTTATCAAAAAAAATTGAAAGCTTGAACCGTTACGGAAAAATATTTTTAAATTCTCATAAATTCTCGAAGAGCACATTCATCAGAGAAATTCTCAGTCATATTCCCGTGCTCCCAGACATATTCTCGGTCACATAAACTCTTTAGAACTCTTGATATAATGGCCTTTTGAGACAGGTATGTAGCTGTCACGAAGGAATAATAAGGAGACCAAACTGCCATGCATGGCAGTTTGGCCATGGGAAACTTTTCCGAATCTGGCAGGAGCAACGGCACGGTAAGTGCCCGGCTTGTAAGTTTGAAGTAGTGAAAAGGAGTGCGCAAGTGCGCAGTTGTCCTATTCTTACTCACGGGAAAATGTGCGAGTGAGACGAACTGGTCAAATTGATCCAAATTGATCTAAGCCAGAGAGGTTATGCAACCCTGTACGCGACACGACATTGCTAAGAAAAAAATTTATTATATTAAATGCATTATCCTATATTACATGCGATCTTCAAAATTTCTCGGATTAAATTCCCTCATCTTTAAAGGAAAAAACTATTCAACATTATTTAACACACGATTTAAGAAGTAATAACAAATACCATAATTTCAATTTCAAGATTTACAATCTTGTATTCGATATATACTTTCCACTTTTATAATGCATTCCTTTAGCTTTATAGGAGTCCTGAGATAATATTTTTTTTTTTTCAAACTAAATTGAAATTGAACAAATATCTGCCACTTGCAAATGATCAAAAAATCAATCAACATAACCACTCTGGCTTAGATCAATTTGACAATTTGACAAATTCGTCTCACTCGCACATTTTGTCGTGAGTAAGAAGAGGACAACTGCGCACTTGCGCACTCCTTTCCACTACTTCCAACTTACAAGCCGGGCACTTATCGTGCCGTTGCTCTTGCCAAGTCGCTTACATGGAGATATGTCTCCTTATTATTCCTTCGTGGTAGCTGTACAGGTAATCAATTGTAGAATATTGTTATTTTTGTTCATTCAAATATTTGTGCGATTATGTATTAATACAATTTTCTTGAGCATACCGTATTCTAACCTCAAATTCGTAAATTTTTATACATTTTCGAGATTTTCTTTGCATTTAGTGTATCTCCGTTTTATCTGTGGTTAAAAAATATTTTCCACGATCATACTTTATCATTATTGTAAAATGTTGTTTAATATATGAAACTGAAATCTGTTCATATGTTTTTTTATTCATATTTTGGAGAAGTTTTGTGCTTAATGATGTATACCCTATTGAGGAATTAATTTTTTTTTTAATTTTTAACGTTCAACAATGTTTCATATTAGTTCATTCAAATAATTTGAATATGATTAAAGTTTCATAATAATATAATAATAGACCATTTTTATTTTTTCGATTGAATTATTAATTGAATTTTTTATTAGATCATTAATAATTGATTGCTTGAATTAATTATATATATTAATTCAATCCATCAATTAATACTTATACTTTATTAAAGCAACTATATTATATCAAATGATAAGGTCTTGTTACTCATAATGCAATGCATAATATTTTGTATTATCAACATAAAATAAGGCAATTAATGAAGAAAAGCAGTAAATAAATATATTGCTAATATTTCCATTATTATAGATATTGGTAAAGAAATATTAATAAAGAAATAATTTTACGGATTAGTTTCCACCTGTCATCACTAAGAGACGACTTTTTTAACATTGTTTAACATTGGAAAAGGCCTTCGTCGGACAGGGCTGGTGGAACGTCTCCACCGTTAAAGTTGACCATTGGTTGGAGTGAGACACAACTATACTTCCATCTCACTCTAACAAATAGTCAATCCTGACGGTGAAGACATGGAAAGTGATGAACCACTGCACTGCCTTTAATGACAGGTATTATGTGTTTTTAATTTTTAGCGTTAATAAATAAAATTATTGCATATTTTAATTACCAGTTAACGTTATTTTTAGCGTAGAATAATGATAAAAACATGTTAATTATTTATTTTACCTCATGAATGAATATAATTCTATTTTACGCAGCTTTACTCTAGCTTTACGCTACATCGTAAAGCTAGCGTTCAGCCAGCTCGCTAGGGGCCGAAGGCACATAAAATTAATTTGTGTCCAAACGGGCGGAAAAAGTCGCATTGCACGCTTGCGCGTAGAGCGGCATGCAGTCAATTGCGCCTCGGCGTCAAAATCGGGCGCTTCAACGGGCGAAATATTCATACCGCCCGACACTTGAGTCTTCGGATTCCAAAATCGACGGAGCGCGTGGCCTAGTAGGCAAAAGAGGGGATACCGCAATGCGCGATCTTTTTATTCATTTAAATAAAAAATGATCAAAAAAACGTGGCAGTACGTGTTAAATGTCATTCCACTTATTTTGTCTCCTATTTATTTTTTTTTCAGAACTCTAGTTTTTTTATAATCGAAGAAAACCGTATTTTTTTAAGGTACGAAATCAATCAATTTTTTACAATCAACTCGCTGTTTTTCGTATAAATTTTTCCGGAATAGTCTGGAATTTTATCAACAGGCTCAAAAAAAATCCTAGAGCTTCAGATGGTTATGTTCAACATAAGAAAATTCTCAATTTGTTAATAATATTTATAATAACACTTGCGGCTGGAAAAATTCTCATTATTCGTCTTCAAAGAAAAAAAGTATGTGAGGATGTTTAGAGTTGAGAGAACTTTCAGCGAGAAAGTTGTTCAGTAGGCTTTCATGCAGTGTTTTAATATTTTTTGAGATTTGTTAATCCAAAACTGCGGTCAGGATGGGAATTTTATTTAACTGCGTTCATGCGTACTAATACCGTCATGAGATAAATCGATCGAACGAGGAGAAAAAGAGATGCACCTATGCCGAGAGCACGCGATTCGACAGAGTTGCAACATAATTTTTGCCAATTCGTTTTCTTTATTTATATCTATTCTGTAAAAATTATTTAGAAACACACTAGACGAATATCAGAAGAAATTATATATATGCACTTTATATTGGCAATAATATAACAAATTTTGATCATTTATCGTTAAATATACGTCAAAATAATCGTTATTAACGGTTTGGTAGTTACATATTGAACATTAGCTCAAAATTTGTCGACTTTTTTAGGACTAATACATTTTCTAAGATAAATACCCAAAATGTTCGTGAAAATGGAAGAACTGTTGAGATAACTCTAAGACAGTTGATTAAACATTATAATTCGTTATTGAATAAATTCACGAAAAAATTTTAATTTTCTCAAAAAGCCACTCTGCCCTAGCTTTACTCAACTTTTGATTAAATTTTCACAAATACATTTTCTCTGTGTGCTTACGCCGGTTCTAAATAAAATTTCTGGAAAAATATTCTGAAGCTTTTCTTTATTTTTATTCTCTTTAAGTCAATTCATGATTTACCTTCGAAGAGAAAACATGTAATTAATCGCTAAAAGCGGTAACTTCTTGCATTAAATAAGTTAACAAATTTCTAAGATTTATTACTGTGGTCGTGAAAATGTCCCAAGAAACAAATCCTCAAGTTGGATGGAAAAGATCAAAGAATCTTGAAAAGTGGAGCCGGAATATCGGGAAGAAAGCCAGAAACAAGGTACACTTGCTACAAATTATTATTGAGCCTGCGAAAAAGTATTAATATTCGAATAACAATTAAATAACATTATCAACATCATAATTCTATTATATTTGATTCATGTAATTTTGATCTGTCCAATTTGTCGAAAACAAAATTTTTTAAGAGCATGTGATACACTTGAGAAGAGTAGCAAGTTCATATGAATAATTTGGTCAAGTTTCTACATGTTTGTGTCCACAGTCCATAAAATATTGTTTCCAAAATTTCGTGAATGTTAGAGAGGATGAAAACGGACGTAGATAGACTACTTTTGATTTTGAAAATGAAAAAAAATTTAATTGTTCTTATTATACTGTTTTAATTAATGTTAGTTAACTATTTTAAAAATATAAATTAATATTCACCTTATTTTATATTCTATTTTCTTTAATTATTCCTAATGATTTTCAACTAATTACAACTCTTATCAACTTCGTTTCTTGTTTTAGAATTTTTCATTTTTTTCCATTTTTCAACTTAATTTTGCCTCACAAAATAATATAAATGCAGTGATATGTAAACAATTAAATATAAGAATGTTTAAAAAGTTGTTATTCAATGCCGTGAAGGAATAAAAGAGATACTATCAGCTGAATGTTTCAAAATAGTTTTTATACGAGATTAATATGAATAAAAAGGGGAAAATTTAATTTAAAATATTCAAACAATATTAATATTTAAAGTCTGATCTTTTTTATTTGTTTATGGAATTTAATATATTTTTAAAATTGTTTATATTAAATTCTTCGTATGTTTCTGTGAATTTCCAGGGAGTGATGGTACAGTTAATGCCGCGTGTGATCCCCGATTGGAAAAGAAAAGTACATATTATTGTGCCCTTGAAAATTGCCGCGCTAATTCTAATGAAAACTTGGATTTAAGCTTACATTTCTTTCCACGATCTAACCAAAGAGCTTTCAAAGTTAATAATTACTTTGAAAATCCGGAGAATGTTGATATTGTGACCGCCTGGAAAAAAGCTAGCAAATCATTTTCAATGGCAATACATCTTTTCCTGGGAAAAAGTAATTTTCATGCATTGGCCTACCACCCTTAGTCATGTTTAAATTAGAATTTCGACATTTATTAACGAAATGACAAGATTCGCGAACGATATACAAAAAATTAGGTTAGCTTGCGTGCCCGCCAATACTTTAAGTCTAACATACACGTAAATTACGTATAGAAAACCTCCACGTAAAATACATAGTAAATTACATGTAGAAAACCATGTAAATTACGTTAGGTATTTTACCTTCGCAACCCTGGGCCTAGGTGTAAACACAACAGATTTGGCGTTTTTGTACTACATGAAAAACTGAGAATACATTTTGTTTCTTAACCAATCACACTATTGGTCAATGACTATTCCACTATATTACTAATCTCCCTCCTGGGATTCCACCCTTATACATTTTCCACGTGAAATATTACGTACTTTTATTGAACTCGAGGGTAAAGTCCCATGTGAGCGTTTTTACGCGGCGTAATGCAGAGAATGATGAGGGTGAAAAAGACACATAAATACACCGCTCTCTTTCTCTCCTACAATTTTCTGCTTTACGCCGCATAAAAACGTCTACACGGGACTGCAACCTCACTTAAGGTGCCACCCCATAACTGCAGAAAACGCAAAGCAGAAAAAAAACAGCCAATTACAGAACACCTTTAAGAAGAATGAAATCTTAGGATCTTCTGTAATTGGCTGTTCGTTTTCTGCTTTGCGTTTTCTGATATCATGGGATTTTATCTTTAGGATGCCGTCTCATGTGGGCACAAAATGCAAAGCAGAAAACGAACAGCTAATTACAAAACTCCTTTAAGAAGAAAGAAATTTAAAGCTTTTCTATAATTGGCTGTTCGCTTTCAGCTATTCATTTGGTGCCCACATGAGACGTCTCCCATAAGGTTTTATACATAATATTTATGGGTTTTTAGACGACGTAAAATAAGTATTTTACGTAAGTTACCTCAACCACACAAAAAATACAATGTTTAAAAAACTAGAGACGTTAAATAACTGGTAAAATACTGTAAGAAACTGAGTAAATTATGTGCCCATCTCTGGTATCATAACCCATCTATAGGTAAGAAGCGCGTAAAAGAAGGTCAAAAAAGCTTTGACGTGTCTCGAATGTACTTTTGAGACATCCATAATCGTTAAAATATTTTAGTCAAAATGGTTGTTGGGAAAGACTCGAAGGAAAATGAAACACCGGTATGTAAAACTCCATAATTTTATCTAATAATAATGTCTCAAAGTCGTTCCTGGGGTTGTCCAAAAAAGTAAGGTTATAAGTGATGTATGTTTACTTGAATTCCGTGATTTAAATATTTTTATTCCTTATTTTCTATTATAAATTGCAGAAATATACCTTCAAATCAGTGATAGGTTAAATTCTTACTTTAATTTTTGTGAAATTGTTTATATTTTGATTACAATATGTTGAATGTGAATGACACGTATGTTGCTAGTCAGCCATAACATTTTTGTCGAGAAAATTAAGGGGTTCATATAGGAGAAATTTTCATTTTCTGTACTCCAACTATTCAACAACAAATAGATCCCGCTAAACCACGGATAGTATCGTGTAAAATTGCAAGCTATGTGTCTGTTATTTGAAGTTCCACAGGGTACTCTGTAAAAAAAATTATACAAAGTGCCCAAAAAATATACGCTTTTATACTGGAATGGTAAACATATTTTTATATAAAAAGTTGTTATGACCTTGTTCTGATTGGTTGATCGGCAGTAGGGGGTATCTAACGAGTAGCATAATCGTGTCGCGCCAAGTATCAAGTGTAAAATATGTTTTCACTGCGTACTCTTATTTTATTTTTAATTTGTGCTTCTTTGTACAATGGTGATAATTTCTTACCTTGCTTACATGACCTTGAAGTTAACACACAATTTCTTATTTAGGTAGGGTAAGAATTTTTTTAATAATTCTTCACTATCCAGGTACAAGTTTAGGTACACTACTGAACATTTTCCCTGAATTTATATATCAAAAACTAATTACATCGTGAAATAGAGAGCAATGAGTCACTTATAGATATTTTATTTAAACTCAGTCGGAAGAAATTATTATGATTTTAACAGGGTAAAAGATATTTCAATGACATTGTCATGATTGTATATTATAAAATTTTTCTCTGAATAATCTTCAATGAATTATCTTGAAAACGACTCCAAAATTTACTGTTTATTAACGCACTTATGAAGAGTTTCAAAAAAGGAATGAAAATCAATTTTGTATTTTTGAAAGGCAACCTAGCTCACGGCCCAAGACATCTATACATAGCGAATTTTAAAACGTTAAGGCGTACAGCTCACAGTTATACATGATGGTGAAATTCTTATTTTCTATACTCCAACTATTCTACAATAGATAAATCCCGCTAAGTCTCGGGCAGTATTGTGTAAAATTGCAAGCTATTCGTCTACCATTTCACATTCATAGGGTGGTACTTAATTCCTCTTCAAAAGAATTTGTAATTTTAGTGCATAATTACATATTGTATGGGTCTTTTACATGAATTTTTAAACTTTTATCATTTATATGAAAAAGTATTATATTTGTATGAATTTTGCAATATTTTTTTAATGGTTATACCTCATTGGCGTAGTACCACGCCAGTATCTCTAGCGTCATTATAGTACCTCTGGAGTAGTCATAAAGCTGGCGGTAATACTGGCATAGTAATAATTTAAGCCCCATTAATAATTTGGTTGAGATCTGGTAATCAGTATTGGACTGGCATTGGAGGTCGGTACTGCGCCAGTGCCGCAAGTCATTACTAGAATCGTACTTATTTAAGCCTAAGTGGTAACTCAGCTAACAGCTAGCAATAAGTACTAGGCTGGTACTGGAGATCGGTATAACGCCAGTTCTGGTCTAGAATTGTTAAAAAAAAAAAAACTAAAAAGAAGTATGTTAATTGGGCGAAAGTGCTAGAACAAGATACAGTATTGATTTTCTTACAAATAATGTATGCAATTTAAATAGTTATATATGAAATAAATTCTCTAACGTCCAGGAAGGTATTCGAACTTAAACCTATATACTTGAATCTAATGCATTACAGTCGTTAAAGCTGACCGCTCGCCTATATACGCTTATGAAATTTAGAAGCGGAACTACCGTCAAAGGTTAACAGTTATAATATCGTGCAATATTTATTATTTTTATGGTGTATGATACACATGTGGATAAGTGTACTACTGGCGTAAAAATCGGTGAATAATAGTAATATAAATTAAATATTTAAAGAATTTGAAAATCTTTCTGTGGAAAAAAAGACGCTTTCGACTGCGCTGGGATTTGAGCCCAGGTCTTTCGATTGCTGGTCGACTGCTCTAAATACTGAGCTACACAGGCGTCTGACATCTCCTCCACAGGAAGATCTCCTTATATCGCCTAGTGGCTCTGCCTTGCGGCTGTAAATGATTTCAAATTACAACTAATAATCCTCCGATAATGTAGGCAGTGACAACAATTTCAAACTCAACTAATTAATTTGAAATATAAATTTAAATTGAATTATCGCAATCTGAATTATCATCAAGTACGTAAACATCAATCATCAGAAAATTAATTTTAATTTTTTTTTCCACAGAACATTTTAGAATATTTGAAAATAAATTGAAATAAATCTTATCTACGTTGAGTAATTAATTAAATTAGCGTAAACATCGGTAGATAATTATAAAGTGACAACATTAATTGGGACAAGTATTACAGTCCTATGCCAACAATCAGTTTCAATCAGTTCCTAATTTATATTCGGAGTGGCTTTTTACCTTTTAAAATGGCATCCTAGTGCACAAAAATAAAATTTTTTTTACTACTGGGTCAAACTTAGAATTCCATTCACTTGCTATACTTATATTCCAAAAGTTGCCGTATATGCAACACTGTGGTTGGGGCGACAACCAATCCACTGCTTGCTCTGAAAACCAAACTTACCGATAGTTGCGGTAGTTTTGCAGTAAACGGCCCCTCTCGTCTTGCATTAAACGAGTCTTGACTGTAATGATATAAAATCGTGTATTGTGAAAGTACGATGGATAAAGTAAGAAATAAGTTTATTTTTATTCAATTTAAGGCATTTGTCGTCCGTAAAAACCTGCATATGGATAACAAAGTTTTTCTATGATATTAAGAGTTAAAATTATATTATCAGTTGTGTTTTATGGAAGAGAAAAGATTATTTTTTATGAAAAAAATTCGAAACTTACGGAACATAATACTTCTAATAATGTTTTTTGTAACAGATTCATCTTATTTCAAAATGAGTTTTCTTCCAACCGAGATGTTAGGCCACGCCTACTTTCGAACGTAGCACCTAACGTGTTCTCTTGGTTCAAAGAGAACTCTTGCTGAAATAGGATGAGTTTCTTGCAACCATAGCAAGGCGAATTTCGAGCTATTTTCGCAAGGCACAACAGCTCTAAAAGTATGAAACTTAGTACTTTTTTTTAGCATGAGAGGATCCCTGGTTAAAGTGTATGAATTTTTCACCAGGATAGTAAGAACGAAACCTACAAAAGATTGACCAGTGTTCTTGCTATTATAGCCAGATTTTTTTCTCCATGTACGTGCTGAGCGTTATCTATTTTCTAAAAACGTACTTATAAAATATGTACTAATAAGCCAAAGAATGTCCTTGCTCTCAAATAAAAAATTTTTTTTGTCAAATATAAATACATTGTAAATAATAAATATAAAAAAAATAAAGGAATAGTATATTGTGATGCCAAAAACCTTCGAAGACGCTGATGTTATTTATTATGAGTTGTTGAAACCGAACGAAACCATCACTGGGGAACGGTATCGAACGCAATTAATGCGTTTGGGCCGAGCACTGTAGGAAAAACGGCCACAATACGAACAGAGGCACGATAAAGTGATTCTACAACATGACAACGCTCGGCCTTACGTTGCCAAATCCGTTAAAACCTACTTGGAAACGCTCAAATGGGAAGTCCTACCCCACCCGCCGTATTCCCCAGATATTGCGCCGTCCGATTATTACATGTTCCGGTCGATGGCACATGGTCTGCCTGATCAGCAGTTCCGCTCATATGAAGACATTGAAAAATGGCTTGATTCGTGGATAGCCTTAAAACATGAATACTTTCACCGTAACAGTATTCGAGCTCTGCCAGAAAAATGGTCAATTGTTTCAAATTTTGCCACTTTTTATTTCTTTGAAAATAGTTTAGAAAGAAAGCTAAAGTTTTTTCCTATAAGACCCCTAATTTTCAGAGTGGTATTTAAATTGGTCTATGAGTAATCGAACGATAAGTAATGAGATTCCACGATAGGGCGAGAGGTGCGTAATCTCCGCTAGTTCTTGAAGTTGCAATTAGTTGTCGTCTTTGCGTGAATCTTTGTCTTTCTGTTCGATGTTTTTGCGATAGTTTCAATAGTTGTTTTCTTTCCCGGCATCTTTCGCGGTTTCTGTTTCTTGCTAGTCGAAAAGATGTGCTGCTCAGAGTATGAAAACTTCTTGGGTTGAAGTTTTCTATCTAGAGTAGGAATGATATCGTCGGTACTGTGATGTACGTGGTGTCGTGACAGCTTCATTAAATCTGATTTTCAGTAACTCGGTGGCTAATGTATTATTTTCTTTACTACTGAAAAAAATTTCGGTTTCCTTACAGTTACTCTTTGTCCACTGGAACAAAGCTTGGGGAGTGAGTATATGATGTTTTGGAAAACATTGTAAGCTTGAACGTGCTGCCATCACATGTACCCTTACCATGAGATGTACGAACGTGTCATTTTGCTGAGATACCGAAATCTTCTTTATCGTTTTGGAGATTAGCAAAGCTACTCTTATTCTTAAAACGTTTCCCTGCACCATCAGTGAAATCGTAGATTTTCATTGGAGTAAAATGAGTTTTGTAGTGATCTTCTATTATCTTCTGATACTCGTGAAAAACCACTGCTCATGAGCTAAGTTATCGGGTATTATTGCGATACTTATGTGCTTGAGCTCTTCATCTTCTTTATAATAAATCACCACAATAAAAATTGTAGCTTGGTCGTTATTCCAGTGGAATTATTGGGCTACATTCTGAATTATCAAGTCGTAATTCTTAGCGAAATCAAAGCAAGTCAAAAACTCAGCAGATAATAAATTTGCCTTCAGGTTTTTGAAAAACGATGATTGCTCCTTTAAAATAAAGTGATGAGTTTTCAATCTCAAAACCGTTCACAGAAATCGTCAAGGAATTCATCAGTATCCATCACCAGAATCTTTAGAGTACATTTGTCGGTCTGTAACTAAATTTTAAATCTAACTTCATTAATGCTATGCTCGTCAAAAGCTTTTGCCTTGTTATCTTTCAGGTTTCCAGTACCTGGACAGTTTTTACACTCTTCTAAATGACAGGAATTTGAAGATTCGAGATAGTGATAGTGACGAGATGTAAATTGAACGTATAATTCGTTGATATTGCATATTAGTAACCTTTTGTGGATATGTGAACGAGTTCTATCATCATTCTTGACTGACACAAAGTCTTTAATCACTGGCATCATTCGACTTGATCGGTCGATTACTCGTAGACCAATTTAACCCGTTTCCGCCGAAAACGCCACTCGCGGTACATCGGTCTTCGGAAGCTCATAACTAATGCTGTAGGCTTCAAAAAAATTCAGAGAGACATATTTTTAAAGCTTAAGACCGGCCCTTTCCCATAGCGAACTCAAAATTGCTTCAACATATTATTAATTATGAAAAAGTTTTGTTTAAACCAAAAAAAGCATGATTTTTCCGCTCTCCTTTTTTTTTAAACTGAGTTTTCAAGAGTTTTCCTGTCAGCAATCAACCTGCAACCACTGCAATCGGTGGAATAAATGTGTGAGCTTTGAGAATCCATGGTTTGAAGTTCGATTTTAGGCCTTGGTATTTTCAAAATGGCGCCCTAACCGAAAATTTTTTTCAAATACATTTATGATTTTTTAAATCGAAAACTATGAACTTTCGGTGAAAACACCAAGAGTGAAACAGTCCTTAAAATTACTCAAAGAATGTACTTAAATTTTTCCAACTGGTTTCGAGAAATTTTTTTATTTTTTGTAAATGGTTAATTTTTGTAAAATCCAAAAATTGTTCAAAACGCTTCCAAAAAATTATCTTGTATTCTTCGGCTAATTCGTGAAACATTTTATGCTTTCCAGTTTTTGTTTTAAGTTTATTGCTGTCAAAAGAAATTCCTCATTTCAAAATACTATTGTCAAAAAACTCCTATCGTCTGTCTGCCATAAACAAAGTCTACGTTGCCCAACTATCATCATCGTAAAGGTTCACGAATATAGATAGACTTTTTCGTTGTTTTCTTTAGATTTTTTTTATCACTTGAAAAATGATAACAATTTTTTTTTAAATGAACAAATATAAAAAAAATAAAATCACGATAGCCAAAGAATCCAAAATAATTTTTAGGAAGCGTTTTGAACAATTTTGGGATTTTGCAAAAATTAACCATTTACAAAAAATAAAAAAATTCCTCGAAAGCAGTTGGAAAAATTTAAGGGCATTCTTTGAGTAATTTCAAGAACTTTTTCACTCCTGGTGTTTTCACCGAAAGTTCATAGTTTTCAATTTAAAAAATCATGAATGTATTTGAAAAAATTTTGCGGTTAGGGCGCCATTTTGGAAATACCAAGGCCTAAAATCGAACTTTGAACCATGGGTTCTTAAAGTTCAGACATTTATTCCACCGACTGAAAAGGTCCCAGGTTGATTGCTAACAGGAAAGCTCTTGAAAACTCAGTTTTAAAAAAAAGAGAGCGGAAAAATCATGCTTTTTTTTTGTTTAAACAAAATTTGTTCATAATTAATAATATGTTGAAGCAATTTTGAGTTCGCTATGGGAAAGGGCCGGTCTTAAGCTTTAAAAATATGTCTCTCTGAATTTTTTTTAAGCCTACAGCATTAGTTATGAGCTCCCGAAGACCAATGTACCGCGAGTGGCGTTTTCGGCGGAAACGGGTTAAATGCCACTCTGAAAATTAGGGGTCTTATAGGAAAAAACTTTAGCTTTCTTTCTAAACTATTTTCAAAGAAATAAAAAGTGGCGAAATTTGACAAAAATTCAAATTTATTTTTGATTCTAAAAATTAAAATGAAAATTCAATTTTTTTAAAAATTGTTATGACCCTCTGAAAATTGGTAAGAAAATCTATCGAAAACATTTTAGGTGAAATTTTGTTCCACACGTCAGTAAAAAAGTTGCAAGTATTTGAAGATAAGGCTTTGCATCAGAAGCCCAAAAATTGTACCTCCTCCGCTTTCATAAATATTTGTCGAAACGAATTAATATTTCGTGCAAGTGTCGTCCAATAGGACTACAACTGGCCCAATCTTCAGCCTGATTAGACAACTTTTTGTTTCGGAGTGAGTACACTTCAAAAATTATGCACAATAGGGAAAAATTGGGCCTTGAAGAATTAAATCAGAGGGACACGAAAATTAAATTAAATTGACTACAAAATACCATAATATTATTAGCAAGAATTTAAAAGAATATGAAGAGAATAAAGTCAATCACATTTTTTTATTGAAAGATTTCAAAATTCTCCCGAGAGAATATAATTTATATGAAAGGCTTTGCTGAGATGGTTCTATACGACCTACAGATAGACAGATAGACTTTTTCGTAAAAACCGTTTTTTCTGACTCAGGGGGTGTCAAAACGTAAAGATTTGATAAAAATTACGAATGTGATTCATGAGAACCGTAATCTCACCCTTATCTGTATTGAATAATATAGATTGTTAATAACAATTTCTATAAACAAACGATCCAATCGGCCGTTTATTCTAAGAAAAAATTAAATTTTTCCTTCAATTATTGTTGGAATGCCTTTTTTTATAATTAACCAAAGAAATTAGTTAAATAGTAATTGATATTATTGTTATAAATATTTTTTAACCAAAAACTTAGATTTATCACATTTTCATACAAAAAAGCTGTTTTCACGGAAAACATCCACAAATAACTCAACAATGATTCTAAAATTAGATATGAGATACGAAATAACAATTTGTGTAATTGTTAATAACATATAAACAAATGTCACAATCTGACATTTCCTGGTAGAAAAAAATTATGTTTCCATCAATTATTGTTGAGATAAGCTTTATTATGATACGTAACCACCAATATTGATTAAGTAATTATATACGTTTGTTATAAACAATTCTATAAACAAAATTTCTATGTCTATATCTATCATCTTTTTCAATCTCAGCAGCCGTAAAATTCTCTTCAATAGACATTCATTTTCGTCTCGTTGTCGCTGTAGAAGCTTTTTCGAACTTCATACAAGTATTTTTCCTACCTCCTTTTGCTTTTATCTCGGAAAATGTAACAATGAAGTCATTGTTTAGCCATTTTTCAAACCTCTATTCAAACTGACTTTTTAAATATAAAGATTTTTTCTATTTTTAATGAAAGTCACCTAAAAAATACAAATTCAAATGATTAGATACTAATTCTAGATATTCAGGATCAAGACTGTACTCAGTTCGTAAGAAACTTAACAAACCTTGCATGTCAGGTTTCTCATAGGTAATAAGAAAGTCACAAAGAACCCTCTTACGCACCTTAACCCTTTAAGGGCCAAAATGGCATAAATGATACACCGGTCTTTGAGGCCGTGTAACTTATGCTATTCGCGACTGAAAAAATTGAGAGGGACATATTTTTTAACTTCAAGACGTGCCCTTTCCGATGGTAAATACGAAATTGTTCTAAAATCGAGAGGCAACCCTGGGGGAAAATCGTTTACGACTGCAGCAGGCCTGCAGCTCGTTTAGAAACCTGCAACAAGCAGGCCTGCTTCTGATCACACGCCTGCAAGAGGCTAGCAGCACACCCGCATGCTACAGGCCTGTTACAGGTCTCTAAACGAGCTGCAGGCCTGCTGCAGTCGTAAACGATTTTCACCCGGGACGCTGGCATGAGAGAAAAGCTTCGCAGAAACGAAGACACTATTAACACTATCAACCTTAAAGATTCTATCCGTCTGTATGTTTATATCTCTCCCGCTTTTTCTCTCATTCATGAATTGCACTGGAGATCGAGGATTTTTTTTCGGGTTTTTGTTCACGACTTTACATCGATAAATATGTCGATACGCGGAATTTACATCGGATACTAATTTGACCTTTGCGAATTTTTTTCTTGAAAGAAATAGACTTATGGCGAAAATCACCAAAAGTAAAAAGTTCTTGAAATCGGTCTAAAATACATACAAATTTTTTTGGGGTGTTTTGAGCAATTTTTTGATTTTGCAAAAATTATGCTATTTGCAAAATTGAAAAGTTGCTCGAAACGTTTTGAAAAAATTCAGACGTATTCTTTGAGTGATTCTAAGAACTTCTTATTCTTAGTAATTTCCTCGGTTAGTTTATATTTTCTGACAAAAAAAATCCTGAATGTGTTCGTGAAAATTTTGTAATTCGGGCGCCATTTTGTAAAGACCAAAGTGAAAAATGAATCTCTGAACCACACCTTCTTAAAGTTCAGACATTTATTCCACCGGTAAAAATGTTCCAGGTCGTTGCAGACCGGGAAACCTTTCAAAACTCGCTTTCAAAAAAAAAAGATCGAAAAAATCGTGCTTTTTCTTTTTAACTGAATTTTTTTATAATTAATAATTTTTTAGATCAATTTTGTATTTACCATTGGAAAGGGCACGTCTTGAACTTAAAAAATATGTCCCTCTCAATTTTTTCAGTCGCGAATAGCATAAGTTACACGGCCTCAAAGACCGGTGTATCGTTTATACCATTTTGGCCCTTAAAGGGTTAAGAGTATCCACAACGTTATTTTTTATTACTAATAAGATTATATTAATTGACAAAAATATTACCAGCATGAAATATTTTAAAATGATGCCAAAGGCCAATCATTCATATAAAAAAATTCCAGTACAGCCTCACTTGTTTGTATGAACTAAAACTATGATTCCTCTTGTGAGAGCGCGTGAGAGAGATATCCACCTAGCGGTGAATTTAGAACTATCGCTTTTAGCAGGAACACTTGCAGACCAAGGAAAGAAAGGCTGACATTTATTCTTCCTATCAGAATGTATTGGAGAT
The DNA here is from genome assembly GCA_030998225.1 of Diplolepis rosae. Lineage (NCBI taxonomy): Eukaryota > Metazoa > Arthropoda > Insecta > Hymenoptera > Diplolepididae > Diplolepis > Diplolepis rosae. Next base: position 1,534,079 of record JAPYXD010000171.1, read on the forward strand.
TATAAAAGATGATAGATATAGACATGGAAATTCCGTTTATAGAATTGTTTATAACAAACGTATATAATTTCCTAATTAATATTGTTGATTACGTATTACAATGAAGCTTATCTTAACAATAATTGATAAAAACATAATTTTTTTCCTACCATGAAACGGCAGATTATGACATTTGTTTATATATATTTTTTTTATTGAGATAATGCTTCCCTTTCGGGATACATGGAGTGCGTTTTTCGATGCTTTTTTTCAACTTTTCTATACATATCATTTTACATTATTTGTACGTTCTTATCTTACACTTTCTTACTTCTTTTCCCCCTTTGTCCTTTTTCTTCTCGTTTCTGTTTTGCTTTTTTCATCCATTCGATCCTTTGTCCCTCCTCATTAATTGAGTCCTCAATCCCTTCGTCTATTCCTGAGTAGTTGCATTCTTTCATTACGTGCATTGCTGTCTCTCTTTCTGTGTCTCATAATCTACATGACTTTTTTTTTCTTCCATCTAGTAACTGCTTGCTTTCCATTCATTTGCTAGTCTAAATCTAGCATTTTAGTTTCTGCCCCTTGCTCTTCTCCTGTAAATATTTTGGCATCCTTTCCGTTCTCCATCTTCTGTACTTTTCGTTATAGGCTGACTCTTCCAATCTCCTTTGTCTTCTTTCCACCTCCGTTACTATTTTTTTCCATAATTCCACGCCATTTTCCCCTTTATCATCTCTCTCTCTTCTGCCACTCGCCTGCTGATCCCAGCTTTTTTGTATAAGTCTTCCCTTGCTTTCCCTAATCTCGTTTCTGTCCATTATTCCTTATCCATCTCTCTCCTACATTGTCTGAGTATCACATTTTCTGATCTTTTTATTTTTCCCTCATATTTAATAACTCTCTTCCCTGCCTCTACCATAATCCTTTCTACTTTCGTCTCCTCTCTTACCAGGTAGCCTGGTGTGCATCTCTCTAATCCTAGAATATTCTTCAGGTACCTTTCTTGTATACTTTCGATTTCTTTTCTTTCTTCTATGCCCCATATTTCTACCGCGTACATGCATATGCTTTTGACCATTGTATTGAACATTATCATTCTACTTCTGAAATCTCCTCCGAACTTTCTCTCTTCTATGCTCCATATCTACATCATTGCTGCTCCTGCTCTTTTCCTTAAATCCTGTATGTGTGCATCGTTCTTCTCTGTCCAGAAGGACTCTGTATACCAGGGGTGTTAGTTGAAGTTTACCGGTTTTTTCAATAAAGAAAACACTTAATTCTCAAGGGAATCTCAAAAAAATTTTATTCAAAGTATTGACCATTGGATTCTACACATTTTGCCCATCTTTCAGGCAAATCATGGATACCATTCCAAAAAAAACTTTTTTTCTTTCCAGGCAAACCATTCGACGAGCCATTTTTCGACATCTTCAAAATTGTCGAAGCGCTGCTCTGCGAGTGAGTGTCCCATTGATGCGAAAAGGTGATAGTCGGACGGGGCGAGGTCTGGAGAGTACGACGGGTGCGATAATATTTCCCAATTCAATGCTTTTAATGTGTTCTTCACCACTTTAGCGGTATGAGACGGTGCGTTGTCATGTTGTAGGATAACTTTTCCATGTCTTCGGGCTCATTCCAGCCGTTTTTCGATCAACGCATGATTCAAATTGATAATTTGTTGTCGTTAGCGATCCGTATTCACCGTCTCACCAGGTTTTAAAAACTCGAAGTACACCACACCACACTGGTCCCACCAAACACAGAGCATTGTCTTACGGCCAAAGCGATTTGGCCTTGGAGTCGATGGGCCGACTTTACCAGGTCAAAGCCATGATTTTTTCCGCTGCGAATTCTTGAAATAAATCCATTTCTCGTCCCCCGTGACAATTCGATGCAGAAAAGATTTCCTTTCGAACCGTTGCAGCAGCATTTCACAAATGGTTTTTCGATTTTCCATTTGTCTATCGTTCAGTTGGTGTGGTACCCATTTTCCATACTTTTGGATTTTTCCCATGGCTTTTAAACGTTGGCAAATTGCTCCTCGGGTCACATTTAGTGTTTGTGCCAATTGTTGTTGCGATTGGGTTGGGTCTTCATCCAATAACGCCTGCAATTCCTCGTCTTCGAACTTTTTTGCTGCACCAGGATGTTCACTGTCTGTTAAATCGAAATCTCCACTTTCAAATTGACGAAACCATGTCTCACATGTTGTAATCACTGGAGCATGTTCACCATAAGTTTCTACCAGCAATCGATGAGCTTCAACTGCTTTTTTCTTTTGATGAAATAAGAAAAGCAACGAATGCCGCAAATGCGGTTTACTTGGAACGAAACTCGACATATTCACTGAGGTAAACAACTATGATGCTATTATTTTGGCAGAATGTAATTGTGTAGTTTTGAAGGTTATTGTCCATAGAAAAATATGACATAGATGCCAAATCATAGAAATGTATACATATCTCTAGCGACATCTATGAGTAAAACCGGCAAATTTCAACTAACACCCCTGGTAGTTCTTTACTATTTTTACCTTGCTTTTTCATCCATATATCTTTTCCTCGACATTTGTTTATACGTTATTAACAATTACACAAATTGTTATTTAGTGTCTCATATGTAGTTTTAGAATCACTGTTGAGTTATTTGTGGATAATTTCCGTGAAAACGGATTTTTTGTATGAAATTGTGATAAATCTAAGTTTTTGGTTAAAAAAATTATTTATAACAATAATATTAATTACTTTTTAACTAATTTCTTTGGTTAATTATAAAAAAAAGGCATTCCAACAATGATTGAAGGAAAAATAAAAGTTTTTCTTAGAATCATTTTTGAGTCATGTGCTTTTTCTGATGAAGCTAACTTCGCAAATACGGGAAATGTGAATAGGCATAATATGCATTATTGGTCAAATGAGAATCCTCGATGGATGAGAACTGTACCATTTCATCATCCGTGGTCCGTTAATTGTTGGTGCGGCATTTTCGGCGATCACGTCATTGGTCCATATTTTTTTGAAGGTCGCTTGACTGGGCAAGTTTACGCAAACTCTCTGCAAAACGTACTGTCTCAATTCGCATGAACATGTGGATGCAACACAACGGTGCACCACCCCATTATGCTCTGTGTTCAAGACAAGTGATGAATGAGATTTTTGACAAAAAGTGAATAGGATGAGGCGGCCCTGTAGCTTGGCCACCTCGTTCGCCAGATCTAACATCACCAGATTACTTTTTATGTACACCACAAATGTTGGCTGAAGTTAGACGGTCTTTTCATCAGCGAATTAACAAGTGCTTACTAGTTGAGGGTCATCACTTTAAGGATCTTCTGTAGGTAGACCCAAGCCAAGGTTAGTGGATCCTTTGAAAGTGATTATTCCGATATCTTTCTATTTCCCGACTATTTTCCGACTATTTTCATACTTTGCGTGACTAGAATGACCTTGTGTTGTAGGTCGTTGAATTCGTCTTAAAGTCGGTAATAATGTCATCGAAAAAAAATAGATGGTTCCATTTAAGAAAGTGAAGTTGACCTTGACGTAGCTTCAGCGCCTCCACCGATAAAAAAATAGGGTGGTCGAGTATGACGGCCTTCTCGAACACTGAAACTTTTGTTTGAAACATTTTTGGATATGATCAATAGTTTGAGTGCTATCGCTCTGTAACACTTTATGTGCCTCACCCTGTATATCACACCACGCATAACAGACTACAAAACAATATTTCCTGATTGGAAAAACCTTCTCAACTCTTTCTGAACATCAAGGCCCAGGTGAAATATAAGGATGCCAACGTGTGAAGGAACCCAAATGAAAACGACGAGGAAGCCCTAGTCAAAGATAAGAGAGACCAGACGAGTGATCTTATGTACAAAGTGGGAAGTTGCAGAGTTATAGAATCTGTCCCTCACATGAAACTACGCTGAGAGAGAGTCAGTAAAGATAGAAGAGAACGAGATCTTCATGCGCTGTATGCCGCCGTATACGAAATCTGTAACCCAGGGAAGGGACAAAAAATCAGCAACTCACCCTCTCAGAGACAGGATCAACTAAACCGTCTGTGTAAACCTAAAAAGTCAGAGAAATACTCGTAGACAAAGCATCGAAGTCGGTAAGATCCTCTGAGAACTAGGCTAGAGTGCAGGTCCAAAGAAATCGGGATGGTTAATTCCGCCCAGCCACCGAACATAGATTCAGCGTCATTACAGGCGGAAATTAGACCATATTTTGAGGGTCTGACCCTGAACCACAATAATCTGCCAGCCAACATGGATCAACGCAAACCCAGAGAGGGCTTACCCGCCTCGTTTAAGAATATGATGATGTGAGTCGAGAGTCAAGTATGACACCGAGATACTTAAGGGGAGAGGTCCACTTTTTCCTGGCTAATGATAATTACAGAGCAGTTTCGCATATGGTTAGGTACCATTATTTCAGAAATGGATAGAGCTGTAGACTTGAATTTATTCTGTAGGTATATAGTACCCTTAAGGTTACACAATTCGCTAGGATTTTGGAGTTTGGGTCTTACTTGTCTATATAAAAAATCAAAATGTGTCTGAATTCAAAGGAAAAAAATCTGCCCGCTTCGCGGGCACATTCTCATCGCGCGCTTGGCTCGCAAGTTTGAGCGCGCCTGGGGCGCGCGATTTGATCGTCGCGCTTCGCGCTCCGTTCTTTCTGGACCTCGCGCTTCGCGCTCGTTCTTGTGCTCTTCACATACATTCAAGTATATTTATTATAATTTGATACTGAAGCTCAAACCAATTTTATAATATTAAAGATGATGTAAATTACTCATTTTCTCAAATTCACTAAAATTTCTTTTTCAGTTTAAGTGAAACAGGAAATTCAATTTACTTAAGGCTCTATCAGCCTTAAGGAACACATTCTCATCATGGCGCTCGATTTTCTGTATACATTTCAGTAACTTTTTAATAAATAACATGATTAAAATAATTTATTTTCTTCCAAATCTCTCAAAAAGAAAAAAACAGTCGTAGACATTATTTGAGGAAACGATTTTGCAGAACAACGCTTATTTCGTATCTCACATATTTTGGTGAAAAAAATCGAATTTTCTTAATATTAAAAATCAAAACATAAAATATACCTCCTGTCCCGAAATGTCTTAATGAGAATTTGTAGACCTCATTTAGGCAAACAATTTTCCATCTAAACGTTTTTTTTGTATCTCACATATTTTGTCTAAAAAATGGAATTTTTTAATTTTAATCGTTTTTTTTTTAATTGAAACGAAAAATATATGTTTTATCAGAAACTGTGTGAGACAAAATTTGTAGATCTTTTTGAAACGACAAACTTTGTATTCTTACGTTTTTTTCGTATTTCGAATATTATTGTTAAAAAATTGAATTTTGGATTTTCAATATTGTTTTTTTGAATTAAAAAAAAAAATATGCATCTTATGAAAAAATGTTACAATTCAAATTTGTAGGACTTTATGTAGAAAATAATATTATATCATAACGTTTTTTCGTATCTCGTATAATTTAACTAGAAAATGGAATTTTGATATTGACTTTTTTGAATTTGAATATGCTGTAACATTTCTAATTTTGATTTAATCAAAAAATGTTATAAGGATAATTTGTAGAGATTTATGAGCACTATCAAAAACCAGTATTGAAATTTTTTATTTTTTCAAAAAATTATTTTCAAAAACACAAAAGTAGTGCTCAATCCCTCAATTTTGATTGGATGTGGCTGGTTAACGAACTTGTCCTTACTTTTTTGGCTCCGATAAAGTGTACCAAAGCTCAATTCAATCTGATAATTCTGTCGAGAGTTAGGCCGCACACGACCTACTACAGACAGACAGACAGACAGACACTTTCGTAAAAACCCTTTTTTCTGACTCAGGGGGTCTCAAAACGTAAAGATTTGATGAAAATTTCGAAAGTAAAATTTTCATGGTGTTGACTTTTTCCATCTAGTCTTAAATGACGTTAATTCTAATTCACAGGTTGATAAGGTCGATATGGTAGAGTTCCGTTATCATGGTGAGCGATACACTCTTCTAATTGTCGACATAATCGACTGAAATGATTTGGAAAAATGAAACTGCCATTTAATTAGCATTAGCCGGGAAAAAGTGGACCTCTCCTCTAAGAGCACTTCTACAGGAGATCCCACTGTCATCAACCTCAAGTGACACAGCCGAAAAGTCCATGTGCCAGCTGGAAAAGACGTAGGGCTGGGTCTTGAGGATCGTAATAGTACCCAAGAATCTGAGCTAAAGAGAAAGAAAGACAACTGATCGGCCCAGGAGAGCAAGGGCCTATTCCAAGTTCTTGAACCTGGCACACAGAAGATCATCGGAATACTCAAACACTCATTCTTCTTATTAAAATGAAGACGAATATGCGAACATACATTGATTTTAGCTTGAAAAAATAATGTGCTAACTATAACTCATTGGACAGAGAATGCAGCTTTGACGTCTATAAACATCAAAGATGCATTTCACCAGGATTATTTCCATTCAATATTATTCAAACTACTATACCGAAGCTGCGAGTGCTCGAGATATTTATAGAGATTTACGGCAAAGCGTCACTTGACACAAGTGCAGCATCATAACATGCGCACCACAACTGTAGTTTTCTTCTCAGAAAATCTCTAAACGTCATGATTTTATACAATCCGCATGCATGCCTACTCCTTGTGTGCGTACAATGAGAACATTTTATTCGGGCGGTTCCTATTTCCTATTTATTTCCTAATTCGAAGGAAAAGAAGAAGTCTTATGCAAAATCAGGAGATACCTAATAAAATAAAAACTCGTTTACAACCGAGTTAGACTTGGGAGTAATAAGAAGTGCTAATTCAATACTAAATTATGTATACAAACAGGCAAAGCTTACCCCCAGCAAAAAAATACAGGAACATACTAGCAAAAAAAAAACAAAATCCAAGATGTCGAATATAGCTTTAGTAAAATCTATTCAAGACGCTAAATCTACAAAATTCTTTATTAATTCGTTGAGAGCAGGGAAGGGTGATATAGGATTCATTAATAGCATTAATTAAACCAAAATACGAACTTAAAAAAGAAATAAAAATTCAGTATGGATAAGCGACCCTAACATAATATTGAAGACATTTCAATCGAAGGAATCATTATTACATTTATTATAATATTATTACACAGAAATAAAAATATATAATAATATTTCTAACTTAACATATATTCTGACCTCAAAATGAACAGAAAAATTTTGATCATCGGATGGATAAAAATGTTTGGTAATTATTTCCTCATTTTTATACTTTATAGTTTGAATTGTAAAAATGTCAAGTTATAAACATGCAAATCTCATGCTACTTTTGCCGGGTAAGAATTATAGACAGAAATATAGCAGGAATGAATACAATTATAGGATCTGGTTATTAGTAACAGGTAAAAACGTCTCAACAATGCCTAAATCATTTGGAATTTGAATCGGCTATAAAAAAAAACTTATGGATATTTTTTCAAAAGTATGGTTTTATTAGAAAGATCGAACCTTTCCATTTAAGAATGAAACACAACATCATTCAAATGACTGCCACGGCTGGCCTTACAGTACGCCATTCGATCAACTCAATTTTTCAGTACATTTTCGATTTTTTGGGCTTCAATCTCATGAATGGTAACTTTGATTTCGTGTTTCAAGGCCTCAATCATCTCTGTATGGTTAGCGTAATACTTATCCTTAACGGCTCCCACAAAAAATAGTCCAACGGGGTCACATCACAGCTCCGCGGCGGCCAATTGACGTCAGAATTTCGGCTGATTATTCGATTTTCGAAAATGGTGCCCGAAAGATCGATTTTTACGTTGACTGTGTGGCAAGTGGCCCCGTCCTGTGGAAACCAAATGTCGTCCATGTCATCCTCTTTAATTTTTGGAAACAAAAATTCGTTGAGCATGGCACGATAACGAAGAAAAATCTTTCGAAGAAAAATGGCCCAATGATGCCACCGTACCAAAATCCGCACCAAACCATACTTTTGAAAAAATATCCATAAGTTTTTTTTTTATAGCCAATTCAAATTCCAAATGTTAGATGGCCCACCCTGTAGTTGCTGTGACTACATTACTCAGTCGCGGCGACCACTTGGAACGGTAAAGTAGCGCCATATTTCGACTCGGGTACTTAAACTCAGGACATATGTGATTTTAAAACAATATTTCAGGTGTACAAATAAGTTTCCGCAATTTTCTTTATCAAAAATTGGGCATTTATTGTGAAATTGCTTGTTAAGTCACTGCTAATGTACGTGCAAGTTTTTCTTGCGTTTGGTACGAATCTTGATCCAATAATGCTTCCAATTCCGCGTCTTCGTACACTTTCGGCCTTCCGCTATTTTCTTTGTCTTCGATGTCAAATTCACCGTTCTTAAACTTTTGAAACCAATCACGACAACTTCTCTCACTTAAGGCAGCCTCGCCATATGTTTCTACAAGCAATCAATGTGCCTCAGCTGCAGATTTTTTTAAATTGAAGAAGTAAATCAAAAGTCCCGCAAATGATACTTATTCGGCTCAAAACTCGACATTTTCGAACACAAAAGAATATATTATGCTGATAAAAATTCACTAATATTTCAAGGTTATGTTGTTGACAGATGTCCAACTTTACGACAGTGACGTTTTACATCTGTCAATTTTTCCCAAAACTTACTGGTGGCACCAACGTTTGTCAAATGGCGGAAACTTATTTGTACACCTGATACATAAGTTTCACCAGTTTTTGAACGTTATAAAGGTTAAATATATCGTCTAACATCTTTAAACTATGAACAAAAATGAAACGAATAACACAAATTATATTTGTTGAGTTATCCAAAGGGCCCCATACTTTTTATACGTCCTGTATATTCAATGAAATACTATTGTGAAATAGCTTTGTATTTAGAACCTGTTTTGTCATTCACAGATCTTGTTAAAGGAATGAAAACTTCAAATCCATTATTTTTATTTTGCGTTTTAGGTGATAAAAATTAACAAATGGGACGGGTCAGCAGTGAAAAATGCCTTAGATGACGCAGTGAAGGAAGTTCTCATTAAGAAGTATAATTACGTGGAAAATTTTGCATTGTTGGATGGAAGATTGGCATTATGCGGAGTAGCTGTTGGTGTTGCACTTGTAGCTTTGTTATGGGATTTCCTTTACCCCTTCCCTTCATCTAAGCCAGTTTTAATAGCTTGTGTTTCCATATACTTTATACTTATGGGAATTCTAACTCTTTACACAACTTACAGAGAAAAGGGAATATTTGTAGTAGCAGTTGAGAGGTAACTTTTATTTTAACATATGTGTAATTTCCAGTCATATAATGTCTCATATTAAGAGGCCATCCACTTTTTTTAAGCTATAGTTTAAAGTAATATTTGTATTTGTTTTTGAAGAGGTCAGGAAACTAGTGATCCCCAATTGAGCCGTCGGTTCGAATAAGGGCGAAAGAAATTTTTTCACTGGAAGTTTAAAAATGAGATTGCGAGTTTTAATTTTTTTTAAATACATGGATCATAATTCCTGAAATCGCACAGAAAAAGTCGATGTCTTTCTATTTTAACGATAGTATGAAAATTTTACAGCTGAACAAAATCAAAATTAGTCTCTAAATTGGAAAGTTGAAATTTTTTTGTTCATAAATTAATCAATAATTAAAGTTTTTTCTACATTTTTATCATAATTTAAAAATCTCTTCAAGTATTATAGCAATTTAAATGAAATTTTAAGACTTTATTTATCATATATCACAGTTTTGAGAAATAATTTTTTTGTTCAAGAATGTCAGTTTATTGTTTATTAATAATTTATTGCCTTAATTGGTTGAATAAAAAACAATGTTCTGTACTTTTTAAAAATCGCAAAAAATTGTCAAATATTCATTGAACATGAATGAATCAAAATACGCAAGAAAATTTTTGGCACAACTGTTATTATCAAAGTTATGGCCAAAATTCTGTTGCGTTGCGCGCTGCCATCACCGGAAAATTTGCTTCGCTAATCGTGCATGATGCAATTAGACATTTTATTAATGGAATAAAATTCGAAATATTACGTAGATGAAGGCTCGAGGAATTTATTCCTATTCGAGCCTTTATCCACGCAACACTAAAATAGTTAATTCAATTATTAAAATACTAAATCCGAATCTTTGTTGTAATCCTTTAATGAAAAAAATTCACCCTCGTGTTTATAAAAATATAAGTAAAGTGACCAATAAGTCTAATGACGAATTCGAAAAATTTACTGGCAAATTCGTTTATAACGCTTGTAGAAATGAGATCAACAAAAATGACATTGTATTCGTGTCATTTCGGGAACAAAAGATTGTGTTTCGCTAATTTCCAATAGCAAACGTAAAATCCAGAAATTTATGTGAACCGTTGCTAACATTTATACAACAAAAAAATAATTCCGTATTTAAAATCAAGCCATAAAAATCCCGGCGTTAAGAAATTGATTTTTTATTCTGATTTTGATGATGCATCTCAATATTAAAACAAATCCAATTTTATTAATCCGGTTAATTATAAAAATCATTTCAATATCGATGCGAAATGGCATTTCTTTGCTACATCACATGAGAAATGCCCATTCGCAACCTCATTTTCAAATAGCTAGGGGTCTTTTCACTCCCAGCGAAATAATTTCATGTACCTTTATTCGATCCGACGGCTCAATTTAAGGTAGTACTGTCGTAAATGGAAATACCGTTCAGATATTGATTCTAACTTCCCAAAAAATTGTTTGAGAAGGTCTTGTCAAATTAAAATTTTACACAAAGTCTAAAAGAACGTGTCTTGAAATAAACCACTTTCAAGAATTGCAATGTTACTATTGTTGAATTTCTCTAAATTCAAAAAAGATTGTTTTCTTTACATGATTAATATGCTATAAACTATCAGAACATCAATTGAAAATTATTCTATCAGCCCGACTCAACCAAAACGTTATATTAATCTAATTTCACGCATTAGTTTTAGATTATTTTAACGAATTAGAATGCTCCAGGACGCTCAAAGTCGCAGATTTCTAAACAATCAAATTGCTTTTGGAAGCAAGTCTCTTGGTTCAAAAAGTAGAAATTCCGAAACTTCCTGCGGTTAGCACTATCAGAGATTTTTTACTTTCATAAACAACTAAGTTGACTTCGTAGAACACTGGTGATATTGCTTCAATTGGAAATTTATAGAGAGGAATCCTTATTTTCATTTTCTGCAATGAAGGAACATCAAAAACGCTTGAATGGTGAGAATCTATTTTAATATGCACAATGAATTAAAGTAAATAATAAAGTTATTGAAATGAAAAAATTGTTCGAAATTGTTCACTTTGATTTCATTTGCATAACAAATAAAATAAAATATTTTCACCAATATCATTTTCTCATCAAATGTTTTTTTATTGCAGAAATTGACAAATAAAATCATTTCCTATACATTTCTAATGAAAGCAATACCATCAGTGTTCTGCTAAGCGAGGTTAACTGTTAATGGAAGTAGACATGTCTAATTGTAAACTTCTTCCTTAACTGCACTTAGCAAATTAGCTTGACTTCTGACAAGCTTAGCCTTGCGTGTATTTAATCTTTTGGACATAAAAGTACGCTTCAAATGACAGTTAATTGCTACTTTTTCTATTTTCCTATTAAGTGTGGTGTGATAACGGAGAGGCTGACTTCCTCAATTTGCTCTAAAGTATGTCAACGGTAAATTGTCAAATAAAATGTAAGTTTTGGACTTGTGCACACACTATCACGTTCGTAATTGTGTGTAAGCGATTTTTTGACAGTCATAACATGACCTGCATTTCAAAGCTATATTTATTATCATAGAATGTACCTCTGAAAGAAAATAATGGCTGTGTTTATGGTTCATTCTTTCTCAAAGACTACGTCAAGATTAGAAAATTTGATAAGTGTTCTATATTTATTTTTTTAAACTTGGTACGCTGTTGTGAGATAGAAGAACCATATTCACTACTTCCGACATATATCTATGAATTTTATAAATTCACATTTTTCACAATAAAATTTCAAAGTGGCTGGCTTCAACATCTATGACGTTGAATTGAAATACAAAATCATTACATCACCTTTCTTAATTATCAAACATGGTCTAATTAATATATTTTATTATTCCAGAGATTCTGCAGGATTTGACCCAGATGTGATTTGGGAGGCGAGTTCGTATATGAAAAAGTATGACGATAAGTACAATTTGGTTATTTCTGCAAAGAGTGGGAATATAACAAATCAAACTTCGGTCGTAAGATCAGTTGCGAACTTCATTGATACAAATGGCGTCGTCATTTTAGAGCTTGTCGAAGCAGTCGTAACAACGATGCATGACAGTCTCACCATACAACGAAAAGATAAATAAATTAGTACAAGAAAGTGAGAATTGTGTGTTCAAGAATGTCTTGAACTTTAAGCCCAGAAACCTAAAAGCTCGAATTATAGAACAGAGGCAAAAGTGAAATTGTGCGATATTGTCGCAAAAGACGGAGATAATCCTTCGAATTTGAATGCTGTGTCGCTCCTATAGACACTTTTTACCGACGTCCTTCAATTTCTAATTTCGGGTTTTCTGTGAATTTATTGCGATGTGAAAAATTTTGCAAGCAGTGAATGATGTGAATTTGTATTACGTTTGTTACGTTGTTGTAAAAATCATTACTGAATATAGAATTTTTTGTCGAAAGATCTTTTTTAGTTGTATTAAAAAAGAATCAATCTTGGAAATTATTCTAATACATGAGATTCCATCCGAAATTGATACAATTGTATAAAATATATTATTAGCATAGTAAATCATTTAATCATATCCTGAGAACCAATAAAGATATTTAAATTTTTCTTAGCTTGTTTTAAAGGGGAGATTCCTAGGTTCAATTTATATATATATATATTGATTCGAAATTAGGTCTAACCCGTTCTCTCTTTATTAATAGCGAATCAAATAAAGCTCATTAGACGCAAAATTTAATAAGCTTTCCAACCGTTTTTTGAAAAATACTCTACCCTCATTTTCCACTGAGATATATGCGAAAAAATAGAGGCATATTTTGAATACATTTTATTATGCTAATAATATATTTTATACAATTGCCTCTACATGCACCCGTGGCAATCTGAAATATGCTTCCAAACCAATGTGATCATTCCAGGCCAATCCGAAACATATATTTTTTTAATCTCGTTAAATGCAAGTCGGCTAAAAATCAATCCAAGGCTTCTATTCTGAAACTTTAAATCTTAATAAAATCAAACTACTCTTCCATCCGAACTAATACGAGTAATTTCAACTTAGGATTATCTTGGATTAATTTGGATTGTAAACTTGGTTTTACTTGCTTCGATTCATTCTGGTGTCGGATTAATGGTCTAGGCACATGGAAGTCCATCATGAGAGAGAAGTAGACAGGTTATCCGGGCGTTTCTTCAACTCTCTTATGTATATAGAGAAAAATGGTTCGCGTACTTTTACTCAACTTACTATCAAAGCTGGAACACATAGACAAGCTAGAAATCACTTAGTATTATTGTCATTATTTGTGACGTACCAAGTATTCAAGAATGAATCACAGTTCGGTAAAATTTAGAAATGTAGAGTAAAGTATGAAAGCATGCATTAAAGATTTCTAAAAGTATATATTATTACTTGTATTCGAATCATAAAAAATCAATCTTTTATACAATCATGAAAATACTAAAGCTTCTCCTTTATTTTTATATTTTTTTAAATATGTTTATTTCCTTTATTTAGCTGGAAACGAACAAGTGAATGTAAGAAGATCTTTGAATCAGCTAAAGTAAATATCTTTGACTAATTTAACGGTTTCAGTAATATCATTTGTTCGAGCCAGACATTCAAATTACAGCTGGAAAATAAATATAAAAAATGACTACTATACTTGATAATAAATATGACGAAAGTGACGTCAAATGACAGTTCTTAGTTAATTTAGATTTCTAATCACTTTAAAAGTATTCTACTAAATAATATGCGCGCTGATATCAATATTCAATATAATACTGTGTTTATCTACAAATAAATTGGAAATAGTTTGTGCAAAAATATATTTTAGTTCAAATAATGAGAAATGGTAAAAAAACAGCAAATCTGTCTTCTAAATTTAATTCAGCTAGAACAGCGATACATATTTTCATGAAACCATATGAACAATTGACTACAATAAGAATTTTGATTCCAATTTCATCAGAATCTTTTGTTAATTTAAAGGTATAAAAACTATACTCAATTTAGTGAAAAAAAGATATTTTTCTCATTTATCAATTTTGTGACAAATCCTGTTTTAGTCTAACAGTTTATACAATCTAACTAAAAGTGTCACATAAGTTAAAAAAATAAGTTCAATAAATTCTTGATTCGCTCGGTCGTCTAGTCAAATTGTAAAGTTTGCGAGTGTTTACAAGACATATTTCTGTAAATTGAAAAAAGATGGATGTGATAGAATTATTGCAGAATGATTATTTAAAATCTGGTTTTTTAAATTAAAAAAATTTTTTTTTAATGTTTAAAATAAAAGAATGATTAATTAAAATTACTAATGAGAAAAATACACTTTCATTTATGTTCTCGAAAAATTTGTCTTAATGATCATAAATTTTTCTAAATGCATTTTTAATTACTTCCTCATTTTCCACTCAAGTTTTTTAAATTAAGAAGGTTACGGTTTCTGCACAAAAATACAGAGAAAGTTATGAAATTGAGAAATATAATAGTTAAGAGGGCCAAAAAGATTACTGATTTTTAAAATATATTCCTTATCGATAGTTTTTATCATAAATAAATCTTTCTGTGGAAAAAAAGACGCTTTCGACTGCGCTGGGATTTGAGCCCAGGTCTTTCGATTACCGGTCGACTGCTCTAACCACTGAGTTACACAGGCGTCCGACATCTCCTTCTCCACAGGAAAATATCCTTCTATCGCCTAGTGGCTCAGCCTTGCGGCTATAAATTATTTCAAATTAATTACTTGAGTTTGAAATTTCTGCCACTGCCTACATTTTTGGAGAATCACTAGTCGCGTATGAGATAGGATACGTTGCCGACAGGTGTCTTCGTAGACAATTTCAATCTCTTATATCGCAAATAAATACAAATTAAATTCAAATTTAAAGAATTTGAAATCTTTCTGTGGAAAAAAAGACGCTTTCGACTGCGCTGGGATTTGAGCCCAGGTCTTTCGATTGCCGGTCGACTGCTCTAACCACTGAGCTACACAGGCGTCCGACATCTTATTCTCCACAGGAAGATCTCCTTCTATCGCCTAGTGGCTCAGCCTTGCGGCTATAAATTATTTTAAATTAATTAGTTGAGTTTAAAATACTCTACGAAAAAAGTAGGGAAGTACTTTAAACCAATTCGCTCTAATAGTTGATTTATTCAAGGATAGTTTTGCGTTTTCATGAATGTACCTTACCGACTATTTGAAAAAGTTATAAATGATTTACTACAAAATATGATTGAGTAAAAATGTTTGGCAAGACGATGTGGTAACACCGCCAGTCATATATATATATTTAGAGGTTAATTTTTGAAAGGTTAGGTGTCACGTAAATCTCAGTGACGAAGATATTATAATTTAATTGTGCTTTATTTTATCTATTCATTATTTTATTGTCAGGGATAATAATGCAAAACAATGTCTAGCGCATTCACACAGAGACATATTAATCATGATTCATGGTAAAGCAATCAAATAATTTATAATACTATCAAGTATTTTTTAGTTTTAATAATAGTTGCTTATACATACACGTATAGCTTTTTGAGGTTAGGACTCGAAGAGCAATACGTCGACATCGATCTCAGTCGTTGACAGCTGATCTTGTATAAGCATGCGCAGAGCTAGCGCAGGCTACCAACGCAAGTACTTACATACTAAATTTGCGGTGTTGTCAGACTTCACACCACATTTTGCAGTCAGAAAACGATATAAATTAAATAATTTAAAATGTCAGAAATATGCTGCTTCTTTACCTATATGCTTAGAAACTATTATATTATAAGATTTTGTACTATGTTTGGCTGACAACGTTTTACAAAAAGAAAAAATTAATCTATTTGAAGTTGGCATTGGCGACGTCTTCCCATGTTAAAGGATAGGAGGTCCCCTTCCACATGATACAACCAAACCTCCTTAAATTGATTTCATGAAAATTTAAACAGCAAAAGTCTTGATAATTGTATTACGTAAAATATAAAACACCTCCACAGGATTTAAGATTCACAATTGTAAAATACATCTTTTGAAAATATACAACACAGAAAATAAAAGAATCCGTTTAAAAAAGTTTTTACACAAGATACTCTTTGATAATAATGCAACGTTTTGATGTACATTTCAAAATTTAATTTCAGCAAAATTCATAAGTAGTTGCAATAAAAACTAAAATCAAATATTAATTAATAATTATATTATATATGTGACGCGATCTGAAGAAAGACCCCTAAGCGGCCAAAAATCGATTCTCTGATTCTTAATGTTTTACGTAGATTCGAACTTGCTCTTTAAGATGGTATAGTTAAAAAAATTCCAACATTAATAATTTATTCAGTACAAGCGTTTAAACATTGTCGTTCAGGAGAGCACTCGAGACTTTTCTCTCGACACGTACACACTATAGACCTCTACAAGTATGTGCGATGGAAAAAGAGAGAAATATCGGAAGAGTCCTATCGGCCCGTCGCCGATCTTTTTACTTAAGTGAGGCCCAAAAACTTTAATTACGACACTGGTACTCTCACAAGTTCTGAATAATTCTGCAGTTACTATATAAGAAAGTTCCAAGTTTTATGTCTCAGCGTTGTAAGCATGTGTGTGTGTGATTCCGATGAGAACGTATCGTTTTACCATCTGATCAAATTTGACCCGGACTGGTCCAGCTAAACCGCACGCGTAAACCGAAACGGTAAAAAGTTTTTTTTCTAGGTTGGTAACACCTCCTTTTACAGTCGTGACAAGTTTGAGCTGGAGACGTCCATTAGTGTGTGTTTAGCAGCCATTGGTTTACGACGCGAAAAGTTTGTCTGATGATTTTTACTATAGAAAAAGAATTAAACAATGAGTTTACTTGAAATTTTGTGTTTCCAATGGAATTACGGCTACGGAATCATTCAAAATGTTGCAGAAGTGTTTTGGGGAGTCTACTCTATCGAGAAAGCAAGTATTTGAGTGACATAAAGCATTCAGTGAGGGTCGTGGGATCGTAAAAAACTTGCCTCATGCGAGTCGTTCATCCACCTCTGTTAACGACGATAACATCGAAAAAGTGAAGGAATTTGTGCTCGAAAATCGTCGTGTTAGCATTAGAGAGGTAGCAGAGGCTCTCAACATCTCTTATGGATCGACTCAACTCATTGTGGTTCATGTTTTGGATATGAAGCGCGTTGCCGCCAGACTCGTACCGTACACGATAATGCGCCGTCACATTCCAGCCTGATTGTGATTGAATTTTTGGCCACACACGAAACAAAAGTCATTGTTTAGTCACCGTATTCGTCAGATTTGGCTCCCTGTGACTTTTTCCTGTTTTCAAAACTCAAATATCCGCTCCGGGGAACGCGCCATGAGTCGATTGAGGCCATAAAAAGAAATTCGCTGAAGGAACTAAGGGCCATACCGGCTGAGGCCTGTAAGAAATGTATGTAAAATTGGATTAACCGTTGGCATTCTTGTATTGACTCAAAAGGAGCCTATTTTGAAGGCGCTAATAAAAATTTGTATTAAAATACATAAAAATGTTGTTTTTTTTAACCAGTCCAGGTCAAATTTGATCAGGTGGTATATATAAATGTAGGAGTAGGTTTATATATGTGAGGTTCTCTGTTAAATGTATTTGCGATGAAAAATATGATTGGCTGCGACTCACTGGTATGTATGTATTTGTATGCATTTTATGTAGGTAACATATGTATCGGATGACTAATGGTAGGCTCGAGGTAAGAATATTTTTTTCTCAAGAGGACCATACTACTGCCAATTTAGTCACACACTTGATACTCACAGTTTACCGAACTATCTTTTAAAACTTCTTGGGTGTCAGTAACATACTTATACATTTCACGTTGGTTAATTTAGGTACTTATCAAATTTATTTTACCTGACTGCGATGTAAAAGATGTTGAAATGTCCTTATGTCTCAAGTTTAACTGACAGAGTCGAGTAAAATTACTTGAATTTTTTTTCTGAATTCTACCTTGGGGTCAATGATGATACAACAAAATCGTAAAATTTTGGAGCTAAGAACTTTTTAACAATCAACGTATATCATATTCTATTGAGGTATATTTATCAAAATTTTAATATCTTGGATTTTTCAAATTATTGTATAGGGTATAGTCTATTTTTAGAATTATTAATATTTAAAAAAAAAATCAAAAACCGAACTTAATGTACGTAATTGGTATGAGCTACCTATATTGGCATCAAGTCATGCATTTCCATTATGGAATATCTTATACCATAAACGAATCAAGCGCATGTCATTATTGCTAGTGTCATATGCTTCTAGAGCAATGATCCTTGTGAAAATAGCTTGACCTTCGCCGTGCTATGGTTGCAAGAAATTCATCCTATTTCAGCAAGAGTTCTCTTACAACCGAGAAAACATGTTAGGTGCTACGTTCGAAAGTAGACATGGCCTAATATCTCGGTTGTAAGAGAACTCATGCTGAAATAGGATGAGTTTCTTGCAACCATAGCAAGGTGAAGGTCAAGCTATTTTCGCAAGGAACAACTGCTATAAAAGCATGAAACTTAGAACTTTTTAAGCATGAAGGGGTCCCTGCTTAAAATTTATGGATTTTTCACCAGAATAGCAAGAACGAAACCTGCTACAAAAGCATGACCAGTGTTCTTACTATTATGGTTAGATTTTTTTCTCCATGTAGTGTATGTATAAAAGAATGGTTTGAATATAACAAAAGAATGCATAAATTACATTTAGGAATTTGCACCTTGAGATTTATTTGGTGTAAAATAAATTCGAAAATCCATTACTATAGAGTAAATTACGTAACATTTTTATATGACAGTTTAAGTAGACGCGAAGAGAAAACTTTTGTTCACACAAAAAAAGGTTTCGTTGGCGCAACATGCAGAAGATCATATAACTGTACTGTGCTATATAATGGGTACACAGAGGTCGTCCAAACTGCCGGATTTAGGCAATAAAAGTACCGTCTAAATTCGTTTATTATTATGTGGGGTCGCTTATCTTCTACTCTCGAACTGAGAGTGTATTCTGCACTCGCTCACATTTACACCATTAAATTTCGAGAAAAGAGGAAATGTGCTTTAACAAAATCAAATCGTCAAAAGATACAATGTTTATATTTTTAGATAGCAAAATAAATCGGTACTGATGTAAACAGATAATACAGATGAAGAATAGAAATCAAAACGATATAGTTTCGAATGCTTTTATACTTTAACGAACTCTTGTGTTTTCTAATCCTAATAGCTTAATCCTAACGGATCCTAGAGTAACAAGAGCAAAGAAGAGAACATGACCTGAGATGCTGAAGTCCTTGATGATCTGGGCCAACTTCGAATTGATGTTCGTGATTTTTGAGAAATCACTTACATCTTACGCGACTCACTCGTGCACACACCCTTTTTCTTAATTTGAACCTAATATTTTCAAGATCAAAAAGAGATAGATAACTTTTAACCAGAAGGGAGTCAATACTTTTTAATTACCTGTCTCTCGCCACTCTTGTCTCAGAATAATCCTATTTATGGCTATGAGAAAATATACTTTTTGTCGTTTTGAGATTCGATGAGATGAAAATTTTCTTGTTTAGTTAATTTTCAACTAGCTAGATTTTTAGCTCCAGATTGCGACACACTATTAGCACTTTGGACTAATTGATTACCGGTGAGCTTTTGGGCATTAAAGATTCGAATAACGGTAATAAGAGTAGCACGGAGTACTCTCAGTATCACGACCCCGTATTTGGCTTCCTTTCGGATAGAAGTTTTTGTATACCTTCGCTGAACTATTACCTGTTCCGATCCGCGAAAAGGCATGATAAAGGAAACTCTGTATCCTTACTACTTCATTGTCTGACAGGTGTCAAGACGCTTGAAGGACTGCGATTTTGATTGAGTTTAAATTTACCTCGAAGACTCGTATTGATGATGCTTAGGTGGGGGATTTTGATAATTTTGGATTTTCTAGGTGGCGTGATATTAAGAAAGGAATTCATATTGCCCAGTGATTTCGCAATTACCAAGTGCCTGGATCTTAGTAGCTTAATTTTCTGTTACCTATTACCGAATAAAATTTTGATAAAGTAGCTATTTCTGATTTTTTCAAAATATTTGGATCATGTCTATAATTTACATTTATTGAAAAAAATTAAGACTTGAAATTTTGAGGCATTTACGTTTTCTTGTAACTTTAAGCTTTTCCGGCTTCTTTCATTATTTCCCTACAATAATTTGTATTACATTTACATTTAACGATAAAAGTCATTATTGACGAAGCGGGTCTAATTTGTTCATTCTTTCCCTACAATAATTTGTATTACATTACATTTAACGATAAACGTCAGTATTGACGAAACGTTGATCTAATTTGCTCGTGTAATTTTTACAAGTTTGGATTATTTTAATTTCTTTTATTCTTTATATTAATTCATTTTAAATGTTGTAACCATGCACTACAAAGCTCCTACGCTCCTACCGGATGGCAATCACGATTGTCGCTTGGAAAACGCGAGAGCTTAGTAGCCAGCATTCAGGCGCTATTGGGATCTGACATTGGGTGCCATGACACCTGGTGGCCATTCTAAAAACTAAACTGTCAAAGTTGACAATTACTTCGAAAATCCGGAGAATGTTGATATTGTGACTGCCTGGAGAAAATCTTCAAAAATAAAAGTGTTGTAATTGTTAGTTTTGAATTCCAAAAGGGGTGACTCATACCAACAAAAAGTTGTGAAATCACATATAAGAGTGTGTTCGCGACATTTTACCAAACATAATTACTTTTATCCCAATAAGAAAATATTTATGTATGTGATTTACATATCACGCAGGAAGAGAAAATATTTACATTCCCTGTTTATGGTTCCGGTGTGAATACCTATCCACATGTTATTATATGCCCCGCTCTCAAAACTTGCTCTCCTCCTTTAAAATTGCGTTCGTAGGAGTCCGTTTCCGCCCACTTACAAATTTCACTCATTGTCACAATCATATTTTGATTTATTAATTATATTTTAACGAAAAAACTTAACTTTTCCATTACTTTTAATGTTCCTGGGAACTTTTCGTCGGCCATATTTGATCACCTGATATTTCGGCCACTCCCCCATGTCAGATCCGAATCGCAGTGCGTAGGTATGACATCTCCCACCAGCGGCAAATGGACCAGGATGGGAACCCTGGCGGACTCAGCCCAGTGAAAGGTCAGCGAATTCACTGACCGTTCACTAACCTTTCGCTGACCATTCATTGACCTCGTAATAATATGAATAAGAGGAGCATAAAAACATTTAAATTGTTACTATTATGATTATGCGGTACATTTTGAGTTTGAATGTATCGAAATCAAAACAATAATTTTACTTCTTAGCGTTAAAAACTCGGATTATTCGTTTCTCTAATCCGGTGAATCCCAGTAGTTCTACTTTCCATAGCTCTGACCTCAAGAGCTTCAGTACAGACGAATACCTGCTCCATCAATTTATCTGGGTCAATCTCATCACCTGATGCTTGATCTTCTGCAGCAGCTATTTGCTTTTCATTTATGGAATCTGTGGCAGACACTGACCAATCATCACCTTCATGCGGATTCCTAGACAAAGCGTCGGCATTAGAATTTATTCTTCCAGACTTGTATACGATTGCGTAATCGTATTCAATCAGCTTAATTCACCAACGATCTAACCGAGAGACAGGATTCTTAATGCTATGCAACCAAACTAAAGGCCTATGGTCAGTAACGAGGACAAATTTATGACCATATAAGCGGGGTCGAAACACGGTGTACGCAGAAGACAATAGCAAGAAGTTCCTTCTCTATTGTCGAGTAATTAATTGTGGATCCTTGGAGTGTTCGTGAGGCATAGGCAATAAGTAAATCCTGGCCAATTTTACCTTGACTAAGAACACCACCAAGCGCATATTTTGAAGCGTCCGTTGTCAAAATAATGGGTTTTGTAAAATCAGGATATTGCAACAGAGGTTTCGAGCAGATTTTATCACGCAGGATCTCAAAAGCCTCTTGTTATACAATAGACCAACGAAAGTCAACGTTGTCCTTTAAAATGAGGCTAAGGGATTTAGCAATTTTCGCAAAATCAGGAATAAACCTAAAAACTGTTTAATTTTTTTCTTCCTCTTTGGAATAGAAAAGTTTTTCACAGCTTCTACTTTTGAAAGGCCAGGTTTTACACCTTTTTGTGTAATGATATGTCCCAAATATGCTATTTCCCTTTTTAAAAAGTGACATTTTTCTGGTTGAAGTGATAATCCTGAAGCTTTTAATCTGCCTAAAAGAGGCTTTTAACTTCTGATTATGATCAACAAGAGATGAAGCATAGATGACTATGTCATCCATGTATACGAAGAGTTCGATTCCTTGTAGTCCTGTAAGAACCTGGTCCATTAATCTTTGAAATGTCGCTGGAACATTTTTATGCCCAAGCGGCATACGATTAAATTTGTAATGAGCGTAAGGTGTGGAAAAGGCAGTTTTTGCTTTGGATTCAGGATCCATAGGTATCTGATGGAACCCGGATGCTAAATCCATAACAGAAAAATATTTGGCATCCCCTAATTGTTCGAAAATATCTGTGACTTGTGGTAATGGATAAGAATCACTTATGGTTTTTTCATTTAGGCCACGATAATCAACCACTATTCTCCATTGCTTGTTACTTCGCGAATCTGGTTTCTTAGGAGTAACCCAAATATGAGAATTATATGGGGATATTGAAGGTTGAATAATTCTGTCTTGAATGTATTCCTTAGTTTTTTCGAGAACTATTTTTTTATGTATAGGTGGTTGGCGAAAGTTTTTCATATTAACTAGTTTATTATCCGAAGTGATAATTTTATGGGTTACAGCCTTAGCTGATCCTAACTTATCACCAGGAAGATGAAATTGTTGAGAATGATTGAATAATATAGGAAAAAGACTTTCTTTCTCTTCGTCATTACGATTTAAGAAATTTAGAAGTATCAAAATTTCAGAAAATCTAGAAGCCTGCTCCCCATCATCATTAAAAGACGGTTTAGTTTTTTCTAAATAAACAATAGAATACTCTTCAAGTTCTATGCGCGGTAAAGTTAAATTTATTTGCTTGTTATTAGAATTTATAAAAATAATCGTGGCAGTTCCCTCATCTTTGAAAACAAAGCATTCACCGGCAAAAATTCCAGGGTCACATTGACTTTGACGTATGTAACCTTCTTTTAATTTTTGTACTGTTTAATTGAATCATCATCAATTTCTTTGTTCTTGCAGGTAGGCTAATTATTCCATGGTGGATAAATGGAAAATTAACTTCTCCTATTTGCAATCGGAGGGTTCCAAAATTGACAATTGCATTTTGTTTTTTAAGAAACGGAATTCCTAAAACTCCATCTTCGGAAATGGAAAATGACAACGAGACAATATGGAATGAGCCGTCGAGACCTCTTATGACCAATTTGTCCTCACCAATAGTGAAGAGCATCTCCGGACTTATTCCTACCAATTTTATGATTATTTTCTTATTTATCCATACTATTGTACTTAACACGTTTTCTTTAAGCAAGTTAACACTAGCACCCGTATCAATCATGAAAACTACTTTATCTTTTGAAAAGGAAGTATTATCCAATTCTATAGTCGCATTTTCCTTAAGCTCATCAGGTTTTCTGAGCGCGAGGATGATTCTTTCATTTGAGGGAGACTTTCGTTCTGAGATGTCTATCCTCTTGTCGGACAACTCGAGATAAAGTTTAAATTACTGGATTTTTATTTTCGTGAGTATTTCGAATTCTCTTTTTCATGTCTAATTTTTATCCTGCAATCACCTATAACATGATTATTTCGATGGCAATAATTATATTGTCCACCCTCTTTATCCTTTATGATTTTGTTTTGGTTATTTGGACAATTACGCTTGTAGTGTCCAAATTCCTTACAATGAAAGCATTGTATCTTATCTAAATCACACTTGGGTTTATGATCACCGCCTATTTGCATATGGGCCACTCGCTTGAGTTGATCAACCCAAAATTCATTCTTCAGCCCAGACCCAGACATAACGGGGGGAACCGAGACAGAAATTGACTCATGAACCCGTCCCCAGCTTTTTATCTTTTGATCAGCCTTAGAAGCTAGTGCAATTGCATCATCCAGAGATTTTATACCTTTATCATGAATTGCCATGTAAGTATTAAGATCTAATTCGCGTAAAAAATTCCCTATTACAGTTTCTTTATAAGCTTCACATCGACTTACCCCTTTTTCTCTAGGAGTATTTTCCATTACTGTGAAGTACGTTTATTCAAGAGTTGATTTACGCGACCCCCATATTCTTGAATTGACTCATCAGGGTTTTTGGTATATTACACAGAACCTGCAACATTTGGCTCACATTCTCTTATTAGGAATAAATTCTTTCAAGCGTTTTTAGGACATCTTTCAGTTTTAATTCGCTCTTGTCTTGGATATGTTATACAAAAATGGCATAATCGTAGAGACAATAAATAAAATTCAAAGAATACCTAGCTGCGATTGTTTCAGAGACTCTATTTCAAAAAGTTTAAACCAAGTTATTATTCAATATTGTTTTAAAATCATATATTGATATATTTACTGACTTCAAAATTTTATACAGCAGCATAAACGAAAATTATTATTCAACTATACAAAGAATAAAAATAATCGTAAAATAATAAAGACTCATTACTATAGGCATTAGATTTATAAAAAAAATAGCAGAATATTATTATTTATTAATAGGTAGTCACGAAATAATTATTACTTCCATCCTGTTAAAATTTTGAAGTTCATTAAACGATAAAAGATTTCTTTGCTGAACGAAGTTATTAGTTTTTGTCCAATTGAATTAAAAAATAGCATATATTTTGTCACAGCTCATATATTTGCAGAGCCATGATTAAAGGGGCACATTTTAGTACTTCATGTGAAAGTTCGTCAAAAGTTATTTGGTTCTTTTCAAAGTATTTCGATATTTTTCCCGATTTGGTTCTAGTTTCAACAACTTTATTGGAATGCTTTGTTGTTAATTTTTTCCAAATTTTCACATTTCTGGATTTCGAAAAAATTGCCTGCTCCATGCCCTTACTCATTCGATGTAGAAGTTATATGTTCTATATCGTTTTTTCTTTCTTCGATGTATCATGATAATATATAATAATTATACATACTTCTATTAGTTCTATTTAAAAAAAGAGTAGATCCACAGGCAGTAATTGAAACTTATATATTAAATTAGAAGAATTAAAATCGGCATAAAGCTTACATTTTTCTGAATTCAATGGAAATCCACATTCATGAAAAGATTGCGATTCAAGTTCGTTATTGTTAATAAAATCCACGGCATGATCAGTTGTAGAGGATTTTCGAGGAATCATAGAAAATGTATTAATTATACATTAATGTAATAATGTATAAATGTATTACTCAGCAAAGACAAGCTACAAAAAAATCTTGTGGAAACGAGGCTCATAGATGAGCTTGGTTCGGCTAAGTCTGCTGGGTCGTTGGAGGACACCGTGCGGGTGGCGAGGCGGAAAGTGGTCGCAGCATGTGACCACTCGATGCCTAGACGAGGGCATGGGCGTACTGGGGACTCAATATACTGGTGGAACGACCAGTTGTCTGTCCTGCGTCGGGAATGCCTCGCAGAGCGGCGGAGATTCGCCCGCTCAAAGGGTGATTCTCTGCTGCACGAGGCATGGAAAAAAGCAAAATCAGCTCTGAGGCAAGGCATAAAGAAAAGCCGACTTCAGTGCTAGAAAGACTTGATCGGTAAGGTCGAGAAGGACCCATGGGGTCTCGCCTTCAAAATAGTCACCAAGAGATTGGTGACTAGAAGAAAGACCCCGGGCCTGGATAATCCCGATCGAGTCAAGTACATCGTGCGAAGCTTGCTTCCGCATGTAGAGCCATTCCAAAGACAGGACCGAAGCTCCTGCGTGGTCCGGCGCGAAAAACTCTTCACTCTCGAAGAACTAAGGAGAGCGGGTGGAAGGCTCAAGGCAAACACAGCGCCGGGGATCGACGGGTTGCCGAACAAGATCCTCAAAGAGGTGATCGGGGCATACCCGGAGATCCTCCTAGAAGTCTTTAACTCCTGTCTTCGGGAGGGGAAATTCTTCGAAGACTGGAAGAAGCAGAGGTTAGTCCTGCTGAGGAAGGGCAACAAACCTCTAGGGGATGCCTCATCGTATAGACCAATATGTCTATTGGATACGATGGGGAAACTTCTGGAGGAATTGATCCTACAAAGACAACAGGGTCACATGGTCCGCGAGAATGGTCTCTCGGCAAACCAGTTCGGCTTTCGGAAAGGAAAGTCCACAGTTGACGCCATCCAGGCAGTGGTGGACATCGCCACTAAAGCAAGAAGAGGAACTGGTAAGCGTAAGGGATTCTGCGCGTTGATCAGCATTGACATACGCAATGCGGGTCCACTCGTTTGGAACGTCATGTACAACGATTTCATGCGCATGGACCTGCCTGCTGGAACGAGCATTATCAGCTTCGCGGATGACGCACTTGTCGTGTGCGCCGCTGACGACGTCAAAATCCTGGAGCTGAGGATCAATGGTAGTCTGCGCCGGGCAAAGCGTTGGTTGGATAGCAGATGCCTGAAAATGGCCCCTGAAAAGACCTGTCACAGACAGGAGATCCTTTAAATACCCGAGGATCGTTCTCGGGGAACATGAAATCGAGTGGAAAAAGAGCATTAAGTACCTGGCTGTGCAGTTGAATCGACGGCTTAGCTTCGGCGAACATCTGCAGATCACAACTGCCAAAGCCAATCCAATGTGGGGCCACCCTGACTCAGCTCATGCCCAACATTGATGGACCCAGGGAAGCTAAGAGAAGGCTGGTGGCGAGCGTGGTAAACTCGAAGCTGCTTTATGCAGCTTCGATCTTGACAAGTGCCCTTAACAACCATGCTATCCTGAAGAAGCTGTTCTCGGCACAGAGAGGTGTGGTGATGAAAATTGTCTCAGCATACCGAACTGTGTCGACGAGCGCTGTGCTGATCCTAGCGAGTGTCCCACCAATAGATTTATTGGCGGAGGAAAGGTAGGAGACCTTTCAGCTCCGTAAGGAGCTCACCTGCTTAACAAACCTGCAGGAAATCACTCGCGCGAAGGAGGTCATCCACAAGGATGGAAGGCGCAGACTCGTCGAGAAATGTCAGACGAGATGGCATGGTGACCAATCCGGGAGGTGGACACACCGTCTGATTCCGGAGCTCACCACCCGACTGGATAGAAAGCACGGTCAAGTCGGCTTTTACCTGGCGCAAGCGCTTTCGGGCCATGGTTGCTTTAATGCGTACCTAAAGTGCTTCAAGAAAAGACACGATGAGTCGTGTCGCTACTGCGGTTCCCTTGTGGAAAGTGCAGAGCACACACTCTTTGTCTGTGCCAGGTGGGACGCGGAAAGGGAGGCTGCCGGTCGGGCAGTAGGCGCACAACTCACTCCTGACACGATGGTCTCTCTCATGGTCCAGTCTGAACAGATATGGATGCTTATCGAGTCATTCGTCACTCTGGTGATGAAGATGAGGGAGATAGATGGGCGTGCAGAACGCGGCAACAGCGGGGGCCAGTAGAAATCGCACCGGGGCCTGCACCCGCGGTCCTGCGTCTTGGGCGGACTTGGCTATCGGCGTCGACCGGGGGAGGAATCTTCTTATTCCTCCCCTGGTTGGCGCGGTTAGTAGGCCTGCCTAACGGGCGTGTGCCCGCGGATGGGAGTCCCGGGCGAACGGACAACGGAAGAGTTGTACGTGAAGTTCAAAGCCGAAAGGCGGTTCAGCGGGCGGTGTATTGTTCGAGAGAGAGGGTTTTTTGGTTTTAACAGGTATGCCTGGACCCGTCCTAGAAGAGTCCTGTACAACGTCTATAAAATATTTTGCCATTTTTCCTTCCACCAAAAAAAATAAAAAATAAAATATTCATCTCAATAATTTTGATATTGCTCCTGAAATTTTTTTGGTTTGAAATTGATAAATAAGTTGTTTGTTTTGTTTAATATCAAAATATTTTCTCAGTTTATTTTTAGTTGTAGATTTAGAAGATTTTTTCTTTCATTTAAAGAATTTGAACTATTCAAAAACATACACAGTTTGTGATTTTAAGGAAAAATTGTGAAGACAGTCGGAAGTCACAAAAATTCTCTAATATTTTTTCCTTTTTCATTATACAGTCACTGCGAACCTCGTTAAAATATTTTTAATTGTCGATTGTTTTTTAATAGGGGTAATTTTGAATGTGGTGATAGTTTTATCATTTTGTTTTTGACATATGTCAAATAGAAGGTCTACAATTTATTATAATCTCTTCAATTTAAATCTGTAAAACTGTAAAAACTACATATCGCAAAATTTCGGAGATTTTCGGTCGTTGTAACTGTCCCTCTGAGATTGCTATTAAGAATTTGGTTGATAAATTTAAGTCTCCTTGTACTGTACATAATATATTATACAAACAACAGCATGTGTTTGTCCGGGTGATTCAGCTAAAAATATTGCTGTTGTATGTGGAAGTGTTAATAAAGATCCAAATTTATCAATTCCACGGCGTTCTCAGCAGTTAGGCCTATCTACAGCCACCATATCGTAAATTTTGCATAAAGATTTGGGTCTTAAACCTTATAAGGTTTAGTTAGTGCAAGTATGGTTATGTTAATGAGCGAAAATGTCACATTTGGTCTTTAGAAAATATGCTTCTGCTAAGAAATTTTTCTGTGTATTGCCTAACAGCAGCGGTAGCATTGCCCAAACACTCCTAAAGTTAGCAGCATATGAGCATCCTCGCTATTGGTGTACAATTCCATAATTGTTTTGTAACTTGAGGTAGGACGTACTACTGCTCTCTTTTTTAAGCAAAAAACAACACACTCACAGAATGCCAAAAACAGTCCCTCGAGTAATCGGAGGATACACCTGATATCGCTGATCTGTCAACCGAAACATCCAACAGCAAAGTGTTCTCAATGTGGTCTCGTTTGTTTTGGAAACAAAAATAAAGTGTGATATAAAGAATTACTCCGAAGGATTGAGTTAAATTTCAGAGATTTCAAGGACAATCCACAACGACTTCGAAAACTGATGTTTTCTCTCAAGAAACGAATTGAATTGCGCATTCGTGAGGATGGGGGACACTTTGAGCTTATGCTGTAAACGAGGTAAGTTTCGTAATTTGGTAATTTTCTCTGTAGTATTCTGTCTCATTTCGTATTTTGTAGTGCATCTTGAGTTCTTTAGCTTTACTGAAGCAACTATTACGATATTTATTGTTAATTACCAATTTCTTTCTTACCAATAAACGCTGAAGTTAAATTAACGACCTTGCGTACTTGTCTGTTCCTTCCATAATAACATGATGTTAATCATAAAATATCTTGAAAATGGTGCACGATGGCGACTTTTCCTAAGAAAACTCGGTTTTATGTCTTTGATGTCTTTATTGATCGTGAAACTCGTTGCTTCAAATTTTTTTTCAATTCTTTTGGGCAATCACCTTCTCGTTTAGTATTCGTTGTTGCCGCAACTTTTCGCATTTGTGTCTGTACTTTTTCTGACAATCGGAGCATCTATTGCAATTGCTGGTTTTTTTTTTTTTTTTTTTTTTTTTGTGAGGAGGAAAAATGGCAAAATCTTTTATAGACGTTGTACAGGACTCTCCTAGGACGGGTCTAGGCATACCTGTTAAAACCAAAAAACCCCCTCTCTCGAATCAATACTCTACCCGCGGAACCGCCTTTCGGCTTTAAACTTCACGGGTGGATGGTTCCATTAAAGTCGCGTACGACTCTTCCGTCATCCGTTCGCTCGGAACCTACATCCGCGGCCACACGCCCACTTGGCAAACCGACTAGCCGCGCCACCCAGGGGAGAAAACATACAGATTCCGCCCCCGAACGACGCGGACAGCCAAGTCTACCCGAGACGCAGGGCCACGGGTGCAGGCCCCGATGCGATTTCTACTGGCCCTCCCCGTTGTTTCGCTCTCGACGCCCATCAAGTTCTCTCGTCTTCATCACAAGTGTGACGAATGACTCGATGAGCGTCCAGAACCGTTCGGACTGGAGCATGAGGGGGACCATCGTGTCAGGAGTAAGTTCGGAACCCACCGCCTGACCGAGGACCCCTGCAATTGCTGGTTTAGATTTTGCCTCAACTGAATACTAGGCACAGCATCCGCGTTAGACGTCCTGTATTCTAGTGTTCTTGGTTACCGGCATTTGGTTCGAGTTTCGCGACTGATAACAACAGATGGCGAAAGTACGCCGATGTTAATCTCAGCCACGCGGCGATTGCTGAAATTTACCTCGTTGCACAGCTTAGTTATGTTGGAAAACCTGTCAACTTCGTCGTGTCGTTTCTTCTCTCTCTCTCTCCGCTGTCTCGTCCCCGAGCGCGAATATCGGTCGCAATCGACCGGGTGGTCCCCTAGTGCGGGTGAACTTCGTAATTTGTCGTGTGGTATCGAATGCATGTCGGTGAAATGAAAAATGATATAAAAATAATAGGAGTAAAAGCTTGATTAGCCTCTGCGGGGTATGAGCGTAACCAGTAGTCCCTCATGAACTCCCTGAATGCCGTAGTTACAGGCCGGACGCCTTGGGTCGCGCGCAGCGTGTGTTTATGTCCAACATGCTTTTTGCGTTCGTCGCATTTGTTTACAGTTGAAAATGACAGAAAGAACAGATCAACGAATTTGCATCAAGTTTTGCTTCAATCTTGGCAAGAGTTGTATGGAGACCATTGAAATGATACAGAAGGCCTTTGTGGACGAAAGTATGGACATAATACAGATAAAGGAGTGGTACAAGTAGTTTAAAAAAGCACGTCAAAGTCGGAGCCATGTCAAGTCAATGCTGATTATTTTTTTCGATTTTGACGGTTTTGTGCACTACGAATTTGCCGACATAGCTCCTTGCGACTTTTGAATGTTCCCGAAATTAAAATGGCTCAACGCAGAGATATGAACGCAGGTCAGATAATTTTCGGACCCACCTCGTATTGTAAAAAAATACACTAGAAAGTCCCTATATACAGGGTTAAATTATTTTTTATCATAGACACGGTGATTCTGAACTCATCATACATCTTGCATATACGAATTCCTTATTCAAAACCAAACAAAATATTAGTAAGGAAAAATGTTGCATGGCCAATAGTTTTGAAATTGTGCTAACGATAGTTCATTATTTTCATGTTGCCATAAAACATTCTGTATAAATTTTAAAGTGACATGTTTGATAACATGTCTGCTATTATATTGACCTAAAATTCATAGAATTTTTGTTCATTTCTCGTTATTTTGGCATAGGGTCAGTTTCTTTTTATTTTCTTCGATTCAAATTATCACTATTAGACATAAAAATACGCAAAAAAGAAAGAAAGGCAAACGTTTCGACCACATATGGGGGCCCTCTTCAGTATTATAAATTCAAAGATCAATTCAAAATTTCTGTAAAAGCTTATAGTATAGGAAATAAATAAAATAAGGATTATCATTGAAATTAAAAATTTATCTCATAGCTTGCAATTCAAAATAAAGTAGTACAGTGTACAGCAACACGAATGGAAAAAATATTTAGAATTCACTGTAAATAAAAAGCCGGATAAAATGAAAAAACATTTAAAAATTTGTAAACGAACCGACGGGAAATTTTTGTTCTTTGTTTTGTTATTATTAAAGAAAGATGCCCAATTGGTTATTAATGAAAAAACGCGAATAAAGTTTAAATTTTGAAAACTTTTCTTGAGGACTTTGTTACCGGAGTCTCTCACAGAATGATCTGAACTGTTTTAAAAACAGATTCGGGATATGTAGCTTTGCTGACTGACAATTTTTATTAAATGCCATCCTGAGAGGTTCTTTTCCTCCTTGAAAAAGACTATGGTCCTATACCTAGTTAAATTCGAGAAGTTTAGGGTGATTTTCATGAGTGTACGCGCGCTGAATATCTCTCCCTCTTTCTCTCTCTTACGCTCTCTCTTTTTCTCTCGCGCTCTCTCTCCTCTTTCTTCTACTTTCCAGTAAAGATATCTATAATGTTGGTTTATAATGCTTTCCTGGAGTAACATTCATTTGTTATTCATTATTTTAGGTACTTCTAAAATTACAATTTTATGCGATAATCCATCTGCTAAAAATTTCTTGACCCGAGCAACGATAAGCTGCATCAGCGACCTTGTCAAGGTGCTCGGTTATTATTATCAAAGAAATGAAAACGAAGGTACATAAATGAAAAATACAAACAAAAAAACATGAAAAATTATTATCAATAACTCGTACTGAATAATTAATAACACACTCGTGTCATTTCACTGCGATTTATAAACATTTATTGTGAAATTTTGACAATTGTTTATTACGATAATTTTTTCTGGTGATTCAGAGCAGTTTATCGTCGATGTTATAGTCGAAGACATAGAAATCTTCATTTTTTTGGAAGTTGTGGCGGATAATTCTTCTTCGGGGTAATTTGCATCATTGATCACGTTTGAAATTCGTTTCGCGGCTTCTTTTCGATACGTTGGTGACTCGTAGATCTAACTTTGAGCCACTGTTGCTATTTTCCTCGGTGCCTTTCTGATGGTGTTAATACCAATAAGTTGAGCGAAAAACTTGCCATTTTGGTATTTCAGGAAAAAATTGTCGCATTTTGCCGTTTTTGGTCTCAGATTTTGATATTTCACGACGAAAGGAACGAAATCCTCATCAATTATGAATTTTCGTGGTTGTTTGTTCTTTGTCACGGGAAGCAATATTTCAATTAAGTTTCCTTGTTTTGTGACATGGTCGATTTTTAAGTTATAGATCTCGATTTTCCGGCAACAACCGCTCAAGCCAAAAATTAAGATTACCTATAAACAACACGCACATATTTTAGTTGTATACATGATTTGTGGCTGTGTAAGTGCATTTATGAATGCATTTGAATGGTTTTCTTCTATGGTTTTCTATGGTATTTCTATTGGTATTTCCTATGGTATTTCTATGGTTTTCTTACTCTTTCGAGTAAATGGACCAAATTGTTGTTGATGCGAATTTCTAGCAAAGATCTCCAAAATACGTAAGTAGGCAATTCTATGAGGTGATACATTTATTTGCCGCTTTCCAATCGTAATATTCTTTGTACGTTTTCATGTACAATTCTTTCGAATTGTCTGGCAGAGTATCTTTTACGATCTCTTGCGCTTTCTGCCACTTCTCGGATGGCGTGCACTGCATTTCTTCCTCTATTTCTGCTTCACTCGAAATTTTTTGCACAAAAAAAAGAAATAAATTTTTCGTTAACAATCGTCACTTTGTCCAATTGTGAAGTTAGAGTGATTAACCGAACAGTGAACTGACAGAAGTCATAGTCCCTAGGAATTCCAAGGATTTTATTTATAGCAAACTGCCTGTAGTAAAAGTCCCTTGATTATCTAGGGACTTTGAATACAGTCAGATCACTGTTCTGTTGATTATTCTAACCTCCCGATTTGATATAAGTAACTATTGTAAATGTTATTGATAAATAATTTACTTTTTTTCGTGCGAAAATATAAAAAGAGACGATGAAGGAAGATTCCAACGCAAACTATTCCACCGAAAATATCTTTTAACAATTCTGCATGCAATATACCATTCCTGAAAACATCACTCATTTCCCCACCGCCACTCGCCGTCATATTTTCTCTCTATCTCTGTCAGACTAGCGTTGCCTCAACGATTACGAAATGTTCGAAGATCGATAAAAATAGTATATTGTGTATCAATGGCGGCATGTTGGTGATTGTGACGAGTGCGAAGTGTACCCGCCCACGCACGCCATTTTGTCTCTAAATTGATGGAAAAAGTCGCATTGCGTGCGAGTGCGTAGTTAGCCGCGGGTATTCAAGTGTCGAGCGGTATGAACATTTTTCCCGTTGAAGCTAACTACTACTACACGCTCGCACGCAATGCGACTTTTTCCACCAATTTGGACACAAAACGTCGTGTGTACGCCCTCTCTACGCTCGGGCGGGTACACTTCGCACTCGTCACAATCGCCACCATACCGCCCTTGGTACGCAATCTACTATTTCGTAACGCTAGCTTCCTACCACTCCGAAAAACCTCCAATTCTTAACGCGACAACACACCGCTCGAAAAGCGCCATTTTGCATTTTTCTAAGGGGCAATGAAAACATGTATTTTTCGAGGTTGCGTTATGAAAAAAAAAAAACAAAATTAGGGCAATTCTAGTATTTAAAAAGCTGTGGATTTTGCGTGCGTGCTCCCACCTGTCACGCACAACCTCCTCATGCCAATAGTTCCGGGCCACGGTGTGCCCACTCCCATGTATTACAAAGGGGTACTTACAGATGGTGGCGGGGGGAATGAATTTATATCAGCGACATCTAGGGGACGTAGCAGGAACTAGATTTCATGAAAACTACCCCTTCCCCCTCCACTACAGATCCAGTACTAAAGAGCGCGAAATTTTCGCCTTCTCATGCGAAAAAGGAAAAATTCGGATTTTATTATATTTGAGGTTACTTTACATGGCTTAAATCAGCTTTGAAGGGAACTGGAGTTTTATCTTTATCAACACTCAAATGCGGACTTAAAGCTGAAGAACGAAAATCCTTTTTAATGCAAACTTTCTTACCGCGTTTTGCAATATAATACGCAATGAATTTTTATAGACAAAACGAGAAACCAAGCCTTTATGAGTTTTATTTTAGATTCAAAACAAAAGTTATTGGTGACTTACCCGATTTGCAGCTACAACTATTTTCATTTGGAGGACAAACAGTACAGCACTGCTAATTGTTGGCACATTAGTCTAGGTATTAGAACTTTAAAGATCGAAGTTCACTAAAATCACTTGAAATCGCAATCAATTTTAATCAATCACAACATGCAGACAAGTGACAACATGTTTAACGCGCATGACGTTCATTTCCATGACACACTAGCGGCGACTAGGGGACGTAGCAATCACTATTTTTCTTTCGCCACTTGGCCTATGGGAGTGAGCACACCGCGTTTCGGGCATTTCCTTCTACCTTTTTTCAAAAAGGAATCGAAAGTCGAGACCGAGCCGTCTCCCAACCTTTCCCACTTCTTTTCACTCCCAGCCGAAATTAGAGAGTAAGCGCGACGATTGAAACAGCGAAGTTTGTAATATATATCTATTGAAAAAGAAAAATGATACAATAGATATTTTTTTCCAATATAGAATATGATTTAACGGCTAAACTAATAAGTGAAATATACCTAAAATTGTTTGAAATGCTGTAGGCGATGTTGGCTTGGTGCGTTTATCACAATAAATCCCCGGAATATTCCTCTTGGTTCTGAGGCATCATCTCTCTTCGGGTCGACAAAGCTACTGAGATTTCCCGCAGTTCGTATAGTTCTTCCTCCATTCGCTCGAGGTTCTTTTTCTGGTCAAGATCCTCTTTATAGTCTGGTGGATCCCTGGGTTTTTATGCGAAAAGGTCTTGGTACTCTCGGGGAAATGACACAATTCGATGACTGAGCACAGTCAGGGAGCCACTGGTATCCAGCTCATATTTCTCCAATTCTGGAATGAGTGGATCCTTGTTGAGTCGGTAAATCCACGAGACCGACATATTTCTCTCTTCTGGATTTCTGGTGCTGGGATACGCTCTGAAGACAGTTGTGATTTTTCTCCATGTGGAAGCGGTGAATCTCTTCGGTGTGTCTTTCCTGGTGAGAACGGTAGGTTTCTCTTTGACAAGAGCGATATCGTCTCTAACGAGAACGGTGTCTCTTAATCAAGAACGGTGTCTCTCCAACAAGAGCGGTGTCTCTCCAATAAGAGAGGTGTCTCTCTAATGAGAGCGGTGTCTCTCCAATGAGAGCGGAGTCTCTCCAATGAGAGCGGTGTCAATCCAACGACAATGGTGTCCTCTCCAATGAGAGCGTGGTCTTTTCGATGTTGTCTCTGCGGTATCAGACGACTAACTGTCTGGTTTGGACGGTCGCTCACGCTTTTATAGACCCGTGCCCCCACTCTTTGTTAAACGGGTCCCTGTTCGGGCGCAATTTCGTAAAAAATCAATATTTTTATATTTCCTCCGTCCATTCGCCCATAAATTTTGTTTACTAAAAAAAACCGTTTGATTTTTTTGTCTCAGATAATCCAGTACTGCGATCTGATGACCACCGAAAATTGACGTCTTTTTGTACCCCTCAGAGATTGACTATAACTCAGTTATTAATGGCTATTTTATCATGAAATTTGTATTGTAACTTCCTTGAATGTGTATTATTCAAATTCCATAATATGTATTGCAAAAGAAATAAACACAGCTTCAAGAAAAAATCACAAAAAATCGTTTTTTTTTAACAATAGACAGACATTTCCCCTTATGAAAGAAATTTTTATTATGTTCCAGATTAAATTTTGCACCCTGTGTGCTGCGTGCCGCGGAGCTCCTGCAAGAAAACACACATCACGGTAATGTCTCCAGTGCTGCCATTTTGTAACATTTTTTATTGAAAATTTTAATTTTTTATTTCAATATATAATTAATAACTTCCCAAATCATTATACTTGTATTGCCTTTCCTTCCATCAAAAAAAGTTCTTGATAAAACGTGTTTTTTTGCGTTTACAGTGGTGTTACCCCTTTTTGTAAACAATAAAAATTAACTCTTGAATATCAATATGAATTCGTATGATCATACGTTTTGGGTGGTATAAATTCTGTTTTGAAAATTAACTTGACATTCTGTCAGTTGATATGCGCATATACACGGTGAGCCATTTTAATCTATAATCCCAAATATCTTCTAATAGTATATTACGTGCCTACGCGGAAAAAATAGTACTGGGAAATTTACATGACAGAGTGCTCGACTTTCAGATACGTTCAAAAGTTACTTAAAACTAGAAGTACGGTTCTTGTACAATTAGATCAATAATCCTGGAAAAAGTATAGAACTTTCGAAAAGTATATTCAGTAGAAAGTCCGTGAAAATTCTAAGTACGCAAAATGTATAATGTCTATGAATTATTTGAGAAAATAAAGTTCAAAGATTGGATATTTTTACGAATTAATATGAAATTCTGAATATAGGCAGATTAATCTAGGACATTCTTTCTTTTTTTCGATGAAGTTCTAAGTTTCTTAATAAAAAGTATATAGGATCTTCGGAAAAATTTGTTCTGTCCAAAAGTCGAGGACTGTCAAGTAAATTTCCCAGTACTTATTTTTTCCGTGTAGGCGCACAATGAGGGTTATTGCGCGAAGAGCGACAATGCTCGCAGGAGATCGAAGCCAAGGCGCAGTCAAAGCGTAGGTGAGGCGTAGTCGAGGTGTAGCCGAGACGTAGCTGAGGAAAAGCCGAGACAAAGCCGAGACGAAGCTGAGGCGCGATCAGTCCTGCGAGTATTGTCGTGAGTCACGTAATTTCCTGAATTGTGTGCATTGGCACGTATTCTATTATATGTGACTTCGGTGAGTATACTGTTATCGATCTTGTGTAGTAGTAGCGTGTTGTAACAGAGCATGCGCAGTTCAAATGTACAAGGCTTTGTCAGTAGGGTGCTAACGCTGTACGAAGAAGAAAAAGAATAAGAAGAAGATTGTGCTCCGCTGTATGGCTATAGGCGCATGCGCAGTTCAATTTTTACATTTCATTCCTCTGTAGCGCAATACACAACATTGCGCTGCTCTCAACTGTAGCGAAAAACGAGTTTACGCGCCGGTGGCACATAAAATCCTTTATCTACGAAGAAATGGTTTGCACAAAATTTGACCAGGACCGAGGGAAACATTTGACTGTACCATCAATTTTGACCTTGAGGTCAATTTTCAAGGTAAATGGAGGTAAGACCCTTTTTTTAAATGAGAACCCCTATTTTTGACTGCGGATTTGAAAAGAGCGGGAAATTTCACGTCAAAAATGACCTGTGGAAAAATGGTTTTTGTGACCTTGGAAAGGTAAAAAATTAAGGTCAAATGTCTGAGAAACGACCAGATGCCCTTTTTCTGAATTGTCTTGGTTTTTCGGGGTAAACCAACGTTTAAGATGCGTCATAAAAGTCGATGAAATGTTAAGGTGTACATCACCTTGACCATCATGATCTTTAGGTCAATTTTCAAGGTGACTTAAAGGTCAACACGATTTTTCTTAGATTGAACTCTGTGCCCGGATAAACTTTTTTTGTAGACAATCTTGACAATGTCACTTCTCTGTGACTAGTTAGTAAAAAAGAAACATTGTCCTTACTTTTAGCGTTACCCAGAAACAACGGCGTGGACGTAGTAAGTTCTTTTTTCTTTGGGGTGCTTTCTTGTCGTGACTTCGCCTTGCCTCTTACGTTTCGGGTGATTGATTAACGCGAGTCCCCTTGCCTTTCACCATTGCTATCAGTGTTACAATCAGCCACGGAGTAACTGTTGGAAGTGTTCTCCATTGGCATTTCTTGATTAACTTTATTTTATTTGAATTAAAGTAACTAATGTCTGCGCAGTCGCATATTTTCATAAATTAAACAACAAAATTGACTTTGTTCAAGATAATAAAATTGAATAAATTAATCCTTAGGTTTTTCCATCACTGTATTTTAAATCAAACAAGAATTTTATTAAATCAAATAAACAATGTTAAAAAAATAATTCCTTTCTTTTTAAAAAGCTAAAAACTTGATTTCTTAAAATAAAATAAAAATTAATATTTTTTCTAAAGGTGTTATCACTTCGAATTGAAGAAATAAAGGTAATAAAACGATTTCTTAAATTTGAATAAAACTTTCTCCAAACATTTATATAGAAATAAAAACATTTTACGAGTGAAAAATTTCACAGTTCTATCCATTGCAATTTTGTGCATTGTAAAAGTAACGTTCAATTGCCTGCAACAAGAAATAAAAATAATTTGTTTGTCAAACATAGTTATATCTGTAGTAGAATCTTTGATTCATCAAATTTTGCTACATAGTAATTACAAACGTAGGTATCTTTCAGATAGTTAAGTTTTGTTTTTCACTTGTTACAGTTTAATATTGAATAAAAAGGTATTGAATTGCAAAGAAATGTGTTTTCTTATGTAAGAGTTTGATGACCATTTGGTGTTAAGCTTTTTCCTTTAAAAGTAGGCACCTCCCGAAATAATACACTTATATCAACGAATAATACAATCTTCAAAACATTTTTAAAACGCATTTTCCCAAATCGAATGCAGTTCTCGCCGCGAATTCTCTTTTATGTCTTCTATCGACTGAAAACGGGTGCCTCGAAGAGGAAATTTCAGTTTTAGAAAGAGAGAAAAGTCGGCCGTAGCCATATCAGGTGAATACAATGGTTGTTTCGCGATTGAATTTTTGAAGAAAATTCAGATCTTTCGGAACTAGTCGAGAAGCAACGCGTTTTATGCCCAAACAATCGTTTAAAATGGTACGAATTGATTCGTGAGACTAAGAAAGTTCAGCGGCTATCTCTCCTACACTTAAATCACGATTTTCAGTCACCATTTCCTTCACTTTAGCGATGTTAACTTCAGTTGAAGACGTTGATCGCCGACCAGAACGAGATAAATCTTCCACGACATCTCGACCGCTTTTAAATGCACTGTACCACTCATATGCACGTGTTTTTGATAAAGTCGATTCACCATAAGCCTTCTGTAACATTTCCAGCGATTCTGCACACGAAATTCCATTTGCAATGCAAAATTTGAGACAAATGCTTTGTTCAATATTCTTATCCATTGGAAAAATCGCGAAACACACACTTGAGATAAACTGACAACATCGAACACAGTGAACAAACTAAATGACAGATCGCGCTCGAACTCCACGTCAGTATAAAGGACAGTGGTGCCAACATAGCGACTAGAAAGTACTGGACAATCTCTTTACGACGGGGAACCCGTAGAACAACCTTAAGCTAATTTTTTACATTACATAATATCATACGCGGTTAGTGTAACTGCTCTCTGCATTTACAGAGTTGGGACTGTCATTGTTAAGTTACAAGTTACAATGCCTGAATTACAGTTAGTGTAAGATTAATTTGGAATATGTTTTGGATTTTTTGGAACCTTCTGTCTTTTTATACATAGCTTATTTTGTAGAATTGTGTTTCTTGGCGATTTTTTTCGCTTTTGGAGGTAATCTCGTGGGCCTCTTCTGCGGTTTCTTTTTTTGGCCTTTTGGGAAGATGTCATACTTTTTAGAAGATGAAAACTTTTTCATTTAAAGTTTTCTATTTTGAGTAGAAATGAAATCGTGGTGTTGCAGTGTACCCGGAATCGTTACTGCTTGGTCAAATCGTCCTTTCAGAATCTCGGTAGTCATGGCGTAGCTTTCTTTGCTTTTGAAGAAAATTCCGATTTCTTTGCAATTACTCTTTGCCCACCGGAATAAAGCTTGAGGGGTGAGTATGCGATGTTTTGAAGAAGGTTGTAAGCTAGAATGAGCTGCAAATGCCCCTATGCCATCACACGCACCTTTGCCATGAGCTGTACCATGGAAGTGTCATTCTGTTGGGATATCGAAATCTTCTTCATGAACTTTGAGATTAGCAAAGCTACTTCTATTCATGAAAATTATATTATGAAATTGAATTATTTCTAAAAACAAACCTGCTTCAAGAAATTCTTCTCAGATAAAATCTGGAAATAATATACCCAACTCGTATGCTGGGATATTCTCCTGAGTCAAAGTATTTTCTCTTATGGGAAACTAAAATAGTGGAACTATAGTGGTAGAAGTTACGAAGCAACGAAAAAAGTGAAGACAAATGAAGAAACAAATAGACAAAGAAACAAACCCTGTCACGTGATTTTAATATCACGTGATGAAATATCATATATTTAAATGTTGAGGTTAGGTTTCTAAACATCCCACATATATTTCAAGGAGAGCAGTTACACTAACCGCGCATGATATTATGTAATGTAAAAAATTAGCTTGAGTGTGTTCTACGGGTTCCCCGGCGTGAAGACGGTAGCGAACGGTCGCGCGGCCTTAGCTCCGGCGGAGCATCCAGTTATTCATCGCACAATTGCTCGAAAACTAAAAAAAGTGCCACCCTGAAATGTTGCTATTTTATGGGAAAAAATCTCAGCTTTTTAACTAGATGATTTAGAAAAAAAAATGGGTCCAAATTTGAGAAAAAGTCAAATTTCCCCGATAGCAAAAGATTGAGCTCAACATTTCGTCAATTGAAATGAGACACTTATATGTATCAATGATTGATACTTATTTGCGTTTATTCACGAAAAAGATTTGTTGAGTATTTCCAGTGTACTATTCACTGTGTATTAATGTGTATTTATGTTATACGTTTAATTGTTTTTACCAGTGCATCGTAGCAGCACAGACTACTTCGGCAGAGTTAGCTCACATCAGCCTCGCTTCCTCACAGGTCGGGAAAAACACCATTTAGCGGCAGGGAACTCCCAGTAGGGTGCCCCTCTTTCAGCTTGAAATAAATCTGTCTACAGGGCACCCCTCATGCAACTGGGATGATGCCCGTTCATAGAGCCCCCCGCATTTTTTTACTCATTCATCGGAAAATTACAACCGCCATGACCCGACGGCCGTCCACTAAGCCTCTCCTCCCGTTCTTTTTTGGCATAGCCAAGAGAAGGACTTCGTCAAGGTGCCAGTCTAAGGGCAAGAGTGCACTATGGTTATTTAAGTTAATAACATCACTTATAATTTAGATGAATTTAATCACAAAATGGGATTCGAATGATTTTGCAAGAACGTGTGCACTCATGCGCAATAGCTGAGTAGTTCTGGCGCGCAGACTGCACATGACTATCGGTGGGAAACTTCAAATATCAGTATACGTGACACCAATTTGCAATTATTTTCATGAATAGATAACATGTCAATTAAGGTCCATGAAAATTACAGTAAAAAATACTGTAAACGGACAGCAACTCATTTTTTAAATTTTGAATCATTTTAGTCAAATCACCTGAAATATTAAAAGAAATTGTCTTTAGTTATGAAAGTCACTATTTGCATCGCAGTTTGTTTCGATTATTGTTTAACATTAGCTTTAAGATTAAAAGCGACGTCTAATAAAGTTCTTGTCCATAACCCGCAGCGTTATCAGACTGCTTTTTTATTTGAAATGTAAAATCCATTTTAAATCCTGAACAGTAAGCATGGAAAATAATTTTATAATTTCAGACTGCATACGTAAGTAGGATAAAAATTTGGCCAACAACAAGAGTTACTTGCAAAACAAAGAATTTCGGCGCTAACAATGGAACTTTTCAAAATATTAATTTTTCATTTTAAGTG
Source organism: Diplolepis rosae (assembly GCA_030998225.1). NCBI lineage: Eukaryota > Metazoa > Arthropoda > Insecta > Hymenoptera > Diplolepididae > Diplolepis > Diplolepis rosae. The sequence goes on from JAPYXD010000171.1 coordinate 1,576,614, forward strand.
ACAGTAGCGCCGTGGCACGTATATTTTATGAACTACATCTGATCCTGATATAAACTTTTCAAACTGTCAACAGCTGATGTTTGTTTAACACATGATGTACCTATATAAATGAATAATAAATGCAAATATCGGAATGAGCTTTTTACTCAATATAAGTGATGTATCAAATTATGCGGGAAATGGCAGTAGAAAATTTATTGAGGGAGAAAATATCGTAAATTCCAATCATTTAATGTATTGCAGTATAACATGAATGTGATGAAGAAACGACTTTAATTTTTTTATGTCTGAAATCAAGTGACTTATTTGGTTCATCACATGAAATTGAAGTTATTATCACTAAAAATACAGATAAATATTAAAACATAGACTATAAGTTTTAATAGCACCAAAATTTTGAGACATGCTCATCAAGGAATTATAATAAAATCAATTAAAATGCAATAAAAAAGAGCGGCAAAGTTACCGGTTCTAAAACTGAGATTAATGGTGCCGAAAGATGCCGATCCCCGGTTCAGGTTGTGTTTGGGTTTCTTCTTCCATTTTTAGATTGCCCAGTGAGATAGTTCATCCAATCAGACTAGCTTCTAATACGAACTGCCCAATAAGCTTTTACTTCCAGACCTGGAAGATTATTTCCTCTTGTCTATTTTGGTCGAAATAAAAAAAAAGGAACATTAAAAAAAATCTCCAGACTTTGATCAAATTCCTCCAAATTCTTTAGAAATCTGAGATTTGTCAAAGTTTTTTTACATTTGAATTAAGATCTGTAGACCTCGTAGCAGTGCTCCCAGATCGTGGATGGAATTTACACTCTCCACTCTACCAGTTTATTGCAAAAAAAAACGATTTTTCAAATATAATTTGGGGAAATTTTTGAAATATATTACTTTTTCAAGTTGTTCTTTAATTATATTTGAAAGTTTGCCCAAATTATACTTGAAAAATTGCCTTTTTTCAATTAAATGTCAAAATGGAGGGGGTAAATTTCATCCACGATCTGGGAGCACTGCCTCGTAGCACTGCTTACCCTGCATCTGAACCGAGGTCCCCACTTTACATAGGTGGTATAGTAACCGATTACGCCACTGAGGCATGCGGAGAATCCACAGTCCTTTCCGAGGAACGGAATACATCTTATTTCCTTCCAGAATTCTTTCTAGCTTTTCTCTCAAGCTCGAGTTCGGTTGAAGTACTTAAAAAGCTTATCCTTCCAATCACATGTTTTGTCCTCTAGGTACAAGAAAAGTATTAAAAATTCAATTTCTGGTACAATTTTCAATAAGAGAGTTACGATTTTTGTCATTTTTTCGACATATTCAGCTCAATATAAAAATATAAAAATATAAAATATATAAAAATTTTTGAGATATCGTGGCTACCAATTTTAAAAATGCGGTTTTGAGAAAAACGCGTTAGAAATTTAAAGTACGCATAACATAAAGAGCTTTACTTCCTCCGTTCTGCATCTACATTTTTTAAATGACTTCGAATATTAAGAAATTGTTTTACGGACTTATTCTAGAGATGTTATAGAAGCAATTTATAATGAATTTATAATTAATACTGATCAGAAAATTGAAAACATTCGCGGTCTAAATACTTGGTAGCCTAATTTCTGTTAAAGCCGTATCACACTAACAACTGCGGCCAGCGCTGCAATTGCGGATGCGGTTGTCCCTCATCACACACAGCGATGGTCGCTGCGGCCGCGCATGTTGTGATTGGCCCAGCGACCCAGCGTCTAGCCGCAGTTGTGAACGCAAAGCCGGCCACAGACGCTAGCGGGATACGGCCTTTAATCCTTGCCGAATGAATTCTCGATGGTGTTGTAATTGCAGGCTGCCACAAACAAGAAGAAGAAATAATCACAGTTATTTTTCAACCTATCTATGTAAACATTTATAATCTTGTCTATAAAGTCTGGCGTCTTTCTGTTATGTGAAGTTATTATTAGAAATAGTCATCTGAAGTATAAATAAACCCAGAAAATTATCAGGTGTACAAATAAGTTTCCGCCGTTTTTTTTAATCAAAAATGGGACATTAATTGTGGAAGAACGGAACCTTATGTTTTATTTGAAGTACTGTCCATCGTATTGTTCTTCTTGCGTTTGGCATGAATCTTGACCCAATAATGATTCCAATTCCGGGTCTTCGTACACTTTCGGCCTTCCGCTATGTTCTTTGTCTTCGATGTCAAATCCACCGTTCTTAAACTTTTGAAACCAGTCACGACAACTTCTCTCACTTAAGGCAGCCTCGCCATATGTTTCTACAAGCAATCGATGTGCCTCAGCTGCAGATTTCTTCAAATTAAAGAAGTAGAATCTGCAATTTATGTTTGCTACAAAATATGAAAAACATCTTACAAGGGAACGTTCCCATGTGTCCGCCCCCGATTTTGCTCTTTTTGTGATATGTTGTAGTACATCACAAGACATTCTGCAGCCACTTGTTCTTTCGGTCTGAATGGCAAAACTAAGGGGTGAAAGCCACCCCTAAAGGTTGCCCCCGAAAACGATTTTTCCCGAAATTTGAACCTATAATCCTAATTCTTTTTAGTAGAATCACTTGCATGTTATTAGGCCATCAAGGGGGATTCATACGATAACATTGCCTCTATAAGGGGTTGCTTCTTAATTTTTTTATAAGGGTAGAAACGTGTTTTTTCATAATTTCCCCAGTATAAAAATTCGTATATTCATTTTATTTATTTCAAATAATATTATTTTTCAACTAAATATAGAATTTAATAGATATGTTTTGGTATTTTAGATGAAAAAAATTTTATAAGGAGTTAACTACCCTTAAACTCAATGATGAAGTACGCATTTTCCTATTCACTATTTCGGGATAAAATTTCTTACTCGAAGGTTTTCGGAGTCGCTGAATACGAATCTGCAATCAATTATTTGATTGGTTTACATTTTCAAGGGAAATTTCAAAATGGCGGACTATTTTTTTCTGAAAAATACAAATGTTGCCATAGAAATAAATACTCTTGAGTTTTTGAGGTCGACTACTACAAATTTGCAATCGAAATTTTTATTTGCTAAACTAGAAATTACAAACGAAGAATCGAAAATCTGAAATTATTGTGCAAAAAAAAAAAGTAGCATGAACCTGAATATCATAACTTTTGTCAGTACAAATATAATGCACATTTTTTCTTTATAAACTTAATACCACACAATACCACACAAGTCCATCTGACTACCACTTATTTTCATCAATGGGGCACGCACTTACTGAACAGCGCTTCGATTCGTACGAAAATGTGAAAAAATGGCTCGATGACTGGTTTGACTCAAAAAACGAACAATTTTTTTGGCGAGGCATACACAAATTGCCAGAGAGATGGGAAAAATGTGTGGCTAGAAATGGCCATTACTTTGAAGATTGAATGTATAACCATTTTTATTAAATAAACGTGTATTTTCTCAAAAAAATTACCGGTTTCATACTTGTACACCTGGTAATCCTGTCCTTCAAGCTAAGTGTGTACAATTGTTCAAAACGAATTTATCATTTCTGAGTTTTAACAATTGTTCAGAGTGATTCGATCGCAAACGTTTCGTTGGAGATAAAGCCAATCCGTTTACTTCTTGTGATTCAATTATCACTTCTGTTGGGTTTTCTTCTCTGGTGCGCTTTTTCGAGTCGGAAGCTTATTCAATCTTCAGTTTTGTAGATGAGTTGTTTTCATTTCCTGTTGATGTTTTCCTCACGTTTTATTTGGAAAACGATGCCAAAAAGGTATTCTTCGATATTCTGTTAGCAATGTCCTTTTTATTTTGAACAGACTCGTTTATGTATGCTTCGGCGACCGTGCTGAATTTCCACCCACCATGTCATTTCAACGTTGTGATTTCTGAACCTTAGTCAGCTAAAAGCGTGGATGATGTACTGCGAAAACTGTACCCTATAATAATAACAGAATAAATCATTATATGTAAATACAAGAAATTAATAAAATTTTATTAATACCTGTGTACAGTTTTGCTTCAGGCAGTTGGAGGTATTGAGCAATCGCTTTTGGCGTTTCCATGAATTTAATTTTTCCAATGACGTGATTATGGCATTTTCCATTTTAATATTTCATGAAGAATGGATCCGTGGAAGGATTTTTGGACGAAGCTCTTGATATTTTTTGATAATATTAACGTATTTTTAATCGATTACAAAACGCCGTGGAACTTTTTTTTTCGTGTCAGGAACACTGACTATCAAAAAATTTCCCTGATTGCTGATGTCAATTTAATTTTATGTTCGTTAATTCTTGCGTCGTGTAAGCTCCGAATGTTCCAAATATCAACAAAACTGGTAATTTTCATAATTGTTTAGATTATCGTTTTTATATTTTTAATTGTTAATTTTCACAATTATTTTCTGACTTTTGATTTTGATTATTTTGAAGTGTAGCCTTTCTATTGAATCTTCAAAAATGTAGTTAATCGGCTGTAATTTTCAATGTCGATTCCATGATTCGTTTTAATCATGGCTTTGATCATCGAATAATTAGACCACAAAGTAGTGTGTTTGTACAATTGAATGGCAGGATGCAAGAACGGGAGATGCGCTTGGCAGAAGAGGGGATGACGCGCGGCATACGTGGCGAACGAGACGACAAATTGATTTGCAACACAATAATTAACTCGTCATATTTTTGGAAATAATTGTCGGATTGAGTTGATTTTTACGTTGAAACGTTCCTCAGGCTTGAGCGCTTCTTACTGATGTGATCTCATTGTAAAATTGTGTAATCAGGTATTGATAATCTATACATAAACTTCAAGAGAACAAATTTCAATAAACTCTTGAAAATCGGTCGAAACTTTTAATGTCGCCTTATTTTGCAAACATTTGAGGGTATCATATTAAAAATTCACCATGATTGTTTAATTTCTCTAGCTATGGTGACGATAAATAAACAAGCGCGCCCGAGATATTTGCAATTACTGCAGGCTATCGATTGGAGATAATCGGCCAACAATAATACAAAATTATTTTAAATCTAGCACAGTTTATGCATGCAATTTTGCAGACAAACATAGTTAGGAGTTTTTTCAGATAATGATGTTTATGTTTATTGAAAATCATATCGTACTTAATTTATCTACTGAACAATAAACTTAAAATTTAGTTACAATCATTAAATGCATTTTTTTTTCGTTTCCTTATTGTTCTCGTTTTTATCGTTTCGCGCGTTTTGAAAACAGTGTCACTGAAAAACGTTTCGTAAAAATCTTGTCCTTTCAAACTCAAATGGTGCATTAATCCCTTTACATCCTTGATTTTTTCCAAGGAAATCCCAACAGAACTGGCAGCAGTTGCTTTTTCTAAATTTCCGAACGCCGTTGTTTTTTCTGTGATGAATGTGACTGGCTTTTTTTTGTACTTGTAATAAACATTGATGTGCCTGTTCGGGAAATAGTCAATTTTTACTGCCTGAGCGACTTTTATTCCCTCTAAATCTTTATTCTTTTGCAGTAGCGTTTCGAAATCTTTGAGTTCACATCCCGATACATCGATCATAGTAGAAGGAATTTTCCTCGAATTTTTAATCAAGTCTACATACCTTTCCGGAATCTCGATTTTTTCTTGAAGTTTTTTTTTCCGTACAAACAAAAGTTTCTGCCACATTGACAGTACGAGTGTCCATGGACTGGATACAGATGCTGAATTTCAGTTTCCAGTTTCGTGGACAACATTGACAAGAACAAAATGGTCAAGTAATTTCTGTTTTGTCTTCCTGCAGCATCGGATTATAAGAAATCCGCTCATAATGATCTTTTCAGAAATCTGTTGCGCCTTTTTTCAAAGTACCCTCAAGAAAATGAAACATCTAGCTAATGTCTGATTTGTGAATATGAACGTTGAATATGTACAACCACAGTAGTCGGCAGAAAAATTGACTATTTACGGGAAGACGCGGCAGCGGCAAATTGTTTCCAAAATCAAATTCGCAATGAAGGACATTTTCTACCGACATCATCATGTTTTTCAAAGAAATGTACTGATCGACCGAAGCTCGATGATCAATATACTTTTTCTCTGTTTGGCGATCGCGGTATTTATAACAAAGATTACAAACGTCCGAACGAGGTAACGAGAACGAAAAATTAACGTTATGTTTGAAATATTTCGAATACGCGGATTCGCCGATCGGGACATGTGGTTCGCCAGTTACCTCCGAATAAAATTTTACAAACAAGTTGTACAATCTACTAAGAGTCAACGAAGAATTAACAATATAATTTAATTTCGTGTGTTCGCGTGTGTAATAAGATTCGCGGCGCGGTAAACTTTCGCAATGACTTTGAATAAAAGTGTTTAGAGTATAAGGAAAAGCATGGATATCCCTTTTCAGCTTAAGTATACAGAAAACGATATTTATGAAAACTGCAGGAAAAGGTTCGAATCGCTTTCCCTCAATAAAGCAATTTACATGCGATTTTACATTTTTAGGATTAAGAGAAAGCGCATAGATATTTAGTTGGAAGTATAATTTATAGCACTTGGGTATATTTTAAACTATTGTTAGTTCAACACATAGACACTATTGTGAAGTTCAGGTATTCCAATACACATAGATTACACAGGTAAACGACCAAAAAACTGCCTCCAGTGTTACAACTGATTTCCATAGATTTTGGCGCGCTGAATCCAGGAAAAATAGCCAAAATATTCCATCGCGTCACGTTTTCTTACAAAATTTGATTTCATACCCATATAAGGAATGTTCAGATAATTTCTTTTCAGCCGACTGCAGTTTATTTTCTTGGACCAAAATAGAGGTTGTAATGGTTAACTAACTAGAAACACTCCCTTATGATATTTTAGCAGGTTCTGTATTCATTTTATACATATAACAGGACGATGGGGGGGGGGGGGGGGCTAAATCCAGTACTCGCACTAGCGCATGTTCTTTCCTGTTTGAACGTGCCAAAATGGTATTCACCCAAGTTTGCCTCGCTCAAACACGGTGGTCGCGACATGCCCGTTCCTGTCAAATTTCAGTTTCTTGCAAGTTCATTATTACCTTTTGTTTGCTTAGTCCACAGTGCGGCCACTACTATGTATTTTAGGAGGGTACTTAAAAAAGTGAAAATCAGCATCAGCGCCGCCAAGTTTTGATAGCAAGAACTGATATCAATGCAAACGAAACCCCCGTCCCCCCAACCCGATGTATTCTAAAGAGCGGAAAATTTTGAAATATATTGTATGAAATCCATTTCATAAATTTAAATGATTTAAAGTTGAAAATAATTTGTGAAAGAATAAAAATACAACAAGAATTTTTAAATATGAATCACAATGAACAGTTAAATATTGTACTATTACACGGAGAAAAATAGTTGAAGTAATTTTACTTAACTCTGTCGATTAAACTTGGGACTCAAGGACATTTGAACATTTATTAAATCCTAGTCGGGTAAAATGAATTTGAGCATCGGCTGTATTATTTCAACTGGCAATGATATGGTTGCTATGGTTACAACAGTTTAAAAATAACATCGGTAGCGACAATAGCGCCACCACTTGTTGATAGCAAACATTATAATTCGTTCCCCTTTTCTCCTATATGAGTGGACCCACTGTGGCTTAGTCGTAATCCAGCTTTATTCCGAAGTGGTTCACTATGGTTGCAGTTTGTAGTGCTGTGTATTCGTGATGGCTCACAAAGTCAGAGGTTGCGTCAACTCTCCGGACAGTTTTTGTTTTATTTGTCGGGAATATACCTTGAAAAAGCGGCAGAGGAAAATTTCTGCATTTATTAAAAAAGTATACTTCGCCTATTTCGGTTTGGAGTTAGGCGATCAAAACAAACCAGAACCGCGGGACACAATTTTTGAAGTATTTCAGCAAAGAGGAAGATTTGGTGTTTTGTAACGATATATACAGAGTGATGGGAAATTTCAAACTCAAGTATGATCCTGCTGAATGGCGGCTGTTTATTGATTTGTCAAAAGACAGCATAAAAGTTGTTCTTCTCCATAATGGCAACACATTTGCTTCTGTTCCTATTGCTCATTCTGTTATTTTCCAAGAAAAATCGAGAATTTGGCCATGATTCTTCAGAAGATTCGTTATGATGAGCATAAGTGGATGATTTGTGGAGACTTCAAAATTCTAACCATGCTATTAGGGCAGCAATCCGGTTTCACCAAATTTTCCTGCTTCCTTTGCTTGTGGGATAGCCTGGCCCGAGATCTCTACTGGGGGAAAAAGACTGGCCAATTCGAGAGTATTTGAGACCCGGTAAGAAAAATGTTCTTCATGAGAGCTTGGTACCTCGTGATAAAGTTCTATTACCACCTCTCCACATTAAGTTCGGTCTCATTAAGCAATTCATCAAGTCCCTTCCAAAAGATGGTGAGTGCTTTCGGTACCTTTGCTTAAAGTTCCCCCGACTTTCTGAAGCAAAGCTAAAGGAAGGAGTGTTTGTTGGCCCTGATATAAGGAAACTCATTTCAGATGCAGCATTCGCTGCAGCGAGAAGGTACCAAGGAAGATGGAACACCAATCTGATGGCTGATTTCTGCTGGTTTCTGTTGCGGGAAACCCCTGATGAAAAATACGCCAAGCAACGCACTGAGAGAAGCATTCAGGGGAAGAAGAAACGGACCCACCAGGAGATTCATTGACCCAAGAGTGACTTTACATGTAAACTGCGTTGGCCAATTTCATTTTTTTTCATTTACTGAATTTTGAAATAAAAATTTGCTGGTTATTACCACAGTGAAATGAACCTTATTTTCAACTCAGTGACTAAGGATAACACAATGTAGCAAAAAATCCGTACGTGATGGAGCAAATTGGTTACTAGATTTGGATTCAGCGCACCAAAAAACGTAAAAATCAGTCAAAACATTCGAGGCAGTTTAAAAAAAATATTTTTTCGTGTACCTGTATGATTAATACCAAAAAAGTTTTGCAATGTCGAATTGATAAATTCTTCAATAGTATCTCATACTGCTAGCAAGAAACTTGTCCAATCGTTTCTTCAGGAAACCTTGAACAAGATTTTATTCTGTCTGAAATAAAACAGATTTAAGAATTTCATTCAATTAAAAAAAACGTCACCGATTTCCGATGAAGAACATTAACATAACCTAAAGTTGTTCAAAATTTCAAGTTTAGTTCAAAAAGGACAAATGTTTCTTAATTTGTATTAGGTTTTGTATTATTTTTCTTCTCTGGGTAGTGCTCGTATCAAAAATCGAGTTTCTGAAAAAAAAAGAATTTTATGATTTTAAGAATTGAAATGATATTAACGATCATATCTTATGAATGAAAACACATTATTTAAAAAAAAGAAAAAGATTAAAAATTGCATAAAAAATTACTTTAACAATATCAAATTAAGAAAATGGTGGCAGTTTTTTTATTATATTCTAATATATCTTTTCGAAACGAATTCTTTTTGAAACGAACAACTTTGTATTCTTACGTTTTTTTTGTATTTAACATATTATTGCTAAAAAATTTAATTTTGGATTTTCAATAGTTTTTTTTTAATTAAAAAGAAAAATATGCATCTTATGAAAAAATATTACAAGTCAAATTTATAGGTCTTTATGTAGAAAATAATATTGTATCATATCGTTTTTTCGTATCTCGTATAATTTAAGTGGAAAATGGAATTTTGATATTGACTTTTTTCGAATTTGAATAGGCTTTAACATTTCTAATTTTGATTTAATCAAAAAATGTTATCAGGATAATTTGTAGAGATTTATGAGCACTATCAAAAACCAGTATTGAAATTTCTGATTTTTTCAAAAAGTTATTTTCAAAAACACAAAAGTAGTGCTCAATCCCTCAATTTTGATTGGATGTGTCTGGTTAACAAACTTGTCCTTACTTTTTTGGCTCCGATAAAGCGTGCCAAAGCTCAATTCAATCTGATGATTCTATCGAGAGTTATGCAGCACACGACCTACTACAGACAGACAGACAGGCGGACGGACAGACAGACAGACACTTCCGTAAAAACCGTTTTATCTGACTCAGGGGGTCTCAAAACGTAAAGATTTGATAAAAATTTCAAAAGTCATTTTTCACATAAAACCAATACCTTCTCATCCATGATGAGAATGTAAAAATAAATGGACAAATTGATATAACGTAAGTTTAAATAGTGCCTTCTCTGGTGAGAATGTAAAAAGATACATATAAAACTAAGTTTAGAATTTCAATTGAATCAACTCGAACGCTGTCTATTAAGAAAAACCAGCCTAAACTTAATTGAAACCAAAAATGGCGATTTTTCAGGAATTTTCGAAATTGCTGGTTATCTACGAGTATCGCGGGTCCCTTTCATCATTTGACGCAGTTTTTCCTCAGTATCTGGAGAAATTCACAACAATAAAATAGCGAAAGAGACAGAAAACATCTACTTCGTCGCCCTTGTACGACGCAACTGAAAAAAAAGGTCAGCCGGGATATCCTACCCCTGTCCATACATTCTTCCCCCGGAAATTTTTCGTTATGAAATCTATATTTTTGATTCGGCAAATGCTTGCTTTGAACAAACTTTTTTAAACATTTCACTGGCACTATGTTTTTCAAGCGAGCTTTTAACAGATACAAATATGCGAACCTAATGAAAATGATAATATGTGGAAAATTTTATATTTATTCCAAAGCATAGTACTGCCGAATATTGCGGAATATTAGCAAGTAAATCGTGATCAATCGCGAACGAACTAAAACAAACGCCGGCTGGCAGCAAAAAATAGCAAGAAGCGCACACTCCACCGTAGCATAGTCCGGAAGCTCTGTTCATAAATGTCATTAATGTAAAGTATGAAAAGAAGTTTTTATTTTCGAAAAGTGTTTCATTCACGTTTCGTTACATAATTAAATAAAAAGTAAGGAAACTTATTTCAAAAATGAATTACATATTAATGTAATATATAAGATTGCAAACTGGTATCTATTGAGGATATTTCTCGATACATAGCCATCGTAAACACTGATTTTAAAGTGCTTTGAGGTTGAGTTAACCGTCAACTCATCGAAAACGTGCAAGTAAGATGTTTTAAAACAAATTTGGTGCACTTAGAGAGATTCAAGCGGATGAAATTTAATTTACTTGTTACATACAGTTTTCCAGACGTTTTGACATACATAATAGTCGGTAAGGAATAAAAACTATTTTCTTAGTGCATAACCTTTTATGTAGTGTGTATTATATATGCGGTTTTACGGTGGTTTGGAAACTCAAAATTACAGAAATCGGAATTGGAATTATATGGAAAACTAGTGTATTACGTCCTTAAACAAGTATAATTAATTTGGTGCCGATTGATGAAAGCCTTTGACTCGAGCGTTAGTCAAATGTACATGACTTAAAAAATTCTTATTTTCATACTTTTGATATTTTCGTGTATGTTAATTTTTTCTGGTTTTCAGAGATCTTAAAGGTCTCTCTAATTTTTTTCTGGTTTTTGATTAGCGTACTCTAGGCGATAATTTACGTTCAATGAACCCCTGTTTCCAAAAAACAATTTTATGTGCCGCCGGCGCGCAAACTCGTTTTTTCGCTACAGTTAACAGTAGCGTAATGCAGTATATTGCGCTACAGAGGAATGAAATGTACAAATTGAACTGCGCATGCGCCTATAGCCATGCAACGGAGCACAATCTACAGGGAAAACGGAAGAATTTTTTCAGGTATTTGAGGATTTTCTACTGGTAAAAATAAATTAGAAAAAAATGTGGTAAGTCTGGTTTTGAAAAGTGTGTTTTTAAAAAGTCATATTCTAATTTTTCCAAACTATCTTTTTCAGGCTGGCATTAAAAACTATTTTTCAATTTCTTTTCTACATCTCCGGAATGTAGAAAAGATTTGTCAAAGCCTGCTGAAAAATGTTGATCTGGAAAAATATACTTCCTTTCCATATAAACTCGGAGCCGATTTTGTACTGTCACATTTTGTGCGGGTTTCGCGCTTGAGTGCATTCGTCTCCCACCCGGAGCATCCCGCGTGGCCCACATAAAATCGGCGCCTGAGTGTAGTTCTAATTTCTATTTCCATAATTTTGATTTTTCAACAGGTTTGACAATTAGAAAATAGATAAGTTCAAATGAATAATCGAAACTCTTGTTCCTTGTAGAGTCTTTGTAGAGGACAATGAGCTCTGATGAGAATGAGGAACTTTTTCCGTGGCCGAAACGTTACAAGTTGATGCTCGATCCTAATTATGAACCTTCGATGGTCAGTGATAAAACCAGGAAAACTTGGTCTGAGGCTTCAGAATTCAAATTGGCAGAAGTAACGGAAAAATGTAAGTTCAGATATTTATATGTGCATTTTCAATCGAGATACCATAAAAATCCCTACACGGAGAAAAATAGTTGAAGTAATTTTACTCAACTTTGTCGATTAAACTTGGGACATAAGGACATTTGAACATCTATTAAATCCTAGTTGGGTAAAATGAATTTGATAAATAGCTAATTCACCCAAAGTGAATAACAATAAGCGTTACATAGGGAATAGTAAGGAGTTGAGTAAAACGTTGTCGACGACAGGGCACCAACATGCGTCAGTGGGTTAACATGAAATGTATAAGTATATCACCGACGCTTGAGGTGCTTCAAACCGTAGTTGGGTAAAATGAGCATCGGGCGTATTATTTCAACTGGCAATGGTATGGATCTCTTGAATAAAAAAAATTCTTACCTCGAGCCTACCAAGTCATCCGGTCTATACATAAACAACATAAAAATACATTCACACCATTCAGTGGTAGCCAACCATAGTTTAAATCACAAATACACTTAAACATGTAACCTTATATATATAAACCTAATAACTACACTTATACCAGGTCTAGAAGTATGAAACCGAAATTTCCCCATTGATGGTGCTTGCCATCAGTTTAGGGACCGTACGACCGCTTCTGCAGCGCCATCTTCTCCCTCTAGCAGCTGAGAAAGATTTTCAGTTAACAACAACCCAAGTTCGATATACCAGTGTATTTACTAGAAGCATCAACATGTCGAGTTATGTGGCTACAAACTACGATTTGCGGACAGCAATGGTTTTTTGTTATCACTTGAAGAAAACTGCTGCAGAATCGCATCGAATGCTTGTCGAAGCTTACGGTGAACATGCTCTCGGCAAAACACAGTGTTTCAAGTGGTTTAAAAAATTCAAAAGTGGTAATTTTGATGTGAGAAACGAAGATCGTGGAAAACCACCGGAAAAGTTCGAAGACTGGGATCAGAAGGGTGTTATCTATTATAAGCTGCTAAAACCTGGTGAAACTGTCAACACGAATCACTACCAACAGCAAATGATCGATTTAAATCGAGAATTACAAGAAAAACGACCGGATTATCGAAGAAGGCAACACAAAGTCATTTTTCTTCACGATAATGCCCCATCACACACAGCGAAACAGGTCAAGGAAAGGATAGAGACGTTCATTTGGGAAATACTGGCGCATGCCGCTTATTCTCCAGACTTGGCTCCGCCGGATTACCATCTGTTCGCTTCACTGGGCAACGCTCTCGCTGAACAACGCTTCACTTCGTACGAAAATGTACGAGAATGGCTGGATAACTGGTTTGATTTAAAAGATGAACAGTTTTATTGGCGTGGCATTCATCACCTTCCGGAGAGGTGGGAAAAATGTGTAAATAGCCATGAAGATTACTTTGAATAAAATATTTTTGATCATTCTCATGCAACAGACGTGTAACTTTTGCAAAAAAATTACGGTTTCATACTTCTAGACCTGGTATATAGTACGACACGCTTTCGTCGAATCACGCACACGCTCGCTTACAATTCTCAGACATAAAATTCGGAGCTTTCTTATATAGTGACTGCAAGAGTTATTCAGAGCTTGTGAGAGTAAGTGTCGTCAATAAAGATTTTGAGCCTTACTCAAGTAAAAACAAATTAACTTTATTCATAAATTATTCATAATATATTTTTTTAAATTAATATAATTAATGAATAAATTATTATAATTATGATTGTTGATATGTATAATATAATTATTAATTAATATTTAGTAGACATTTTTATTATAACTGCATATGAAGTTTAATGAAACTAAAGTTTGAAATGTACATTAAAAAATTTCATTATTATCAAAAAACATCTTCTGTAAAAACATTTAAAAGAAGGTTTTTTTATTTTCTGTTTTGTATAATTTCAAAACATGGATTTTACAAATGCGATTTCCAAATTATTATTGTCCCTAATAAATTTATGTGCCATCTAAATCCTGTGTAGATTTTTCAAATTTTATCACGGAGAAAAATAGTTGAAGTAATTTTACTCAACTTCCGATCAAATTTGGGACATAAAGACCAGTTAGAAGTTATTTAATATCATTGTAATTATTTGTGATGTATTAAATGTTCTAAAATGAATCAAAGTTGAGTAAAATTCAGAAGTGTAGGGTGAAGTATGAAAGCGTGCATTAAAAGTTTTTAAATATATATATTATTACTCGTAGTATAACTATAAAAAACCAATCTTTTATTAAATCACAAAAATAGTAGAGCTTTCCGTTCATTCTACTCTACGCTTCAATCGAGAGTTGAGTAAACCGTGAATCGCAAGATTTATTCCAACAGCTACATCTATTCACGCAGGAACGAATGAAAGTAATCTGCGCCTTGGGCACGCATAAAAAATTTTTAATTTCAAAAACTTAAATTCTTAAAATTAATTTGATATTATCAAAATTTAAACAAAAAAAAGTCGATAAGTGTAGGGGAGAAGCGGCGAAATTGGCGCACCTAATAGAAAGTGCGAGTTTAAAAAGAAAGTATATGACTAAAAATTATGAAAAAATATTTATTTAATAGCTGGATATCTTTTCTATACTTTCCAATGGATAAAGATTGCATTGAAAATTATTAAAGCAGGTTTTTATTCAGATTTCCGAAGGACTGCACCTGCGTCAATTTACCCGCCATGTCGGGTAAATTGACGCACTAATATTATAATCTTCTCTTGCCACGTATTAGTTATATTTTCATAGATTTAGAATTACATTTCAGTAGCAAAGGTTGATGAAAAGAGGTAGTTATAATTTGAAACTAAATTTGAGATAGTATATCAAGATATGTGAAGTTTTTTATACCTTTATTCACATAAACCAGCCAAAGTTAAAATATATTTTATATTTGTACAATAAAATACTGGCAATTGTGGATATTTAAGTGAATATTCAAATTAAAATCATTTTTATAGAGAATTATTTGAATTTGTAATCAGAAGTATATACAATTATTAACTTTAGAAGACTTATAAATAATAGAAACAATCAATCAAAAATACAAATTTTTTACTTACATTGCTTTCACATCTTAAAATCGAGAAAACTTTCAAAACACTGTCAGACTGCAAATTAATTATTAAAAATCGCTTTTAAAATGCCTTAATACCTCAAACTTAAAAAAAAATTTAACCACTGATTGTTCAAATGAATATAACCTTACAAAGTCGTTACATCAGTTTTGCGAACCATATTACCTCCCATGTCACAAAAAATCTTAAGAAAAAGATTAGCAGAAAAGTCCAGCAACATTCAAATGTATATATCTATATATTAATAATTGTGTACTTACTATCTTCTTTATATTTTCAATCATAAACATCCGAGCACATGACTTCAGTCACCGGTTTCCAGAAACACAACACGTGTGCCAACTTCGCCTCTGATTTGAATCTCGTATGCGCCAATTTTGCCGCAAGTGTATCGTTCATTAATTAAATACTTTTTACGTAAAATGCTTATTTTTTCATACAAATATTCTATCCTAATCGTAAGATTAAATATCAAAGATTATAAAATCGTTGCATTAATCTAATTCACCTTGAATTACTATTATTTAACGATTTAACTCAATGGCTTCGAACATAACCATTATGCCAAAAAACGATTAATCGCAATAAAACTGTATTAAGCAATTAGATTTTTATAATGTCTTCTATCAAATACATATCATACAAGAATGCACACGATAGAACTATTTTTATTTTTTGTTATGTTATCATTTTCTGAAAAATAGGGTGCGCCAATTTAGACGACGCGCCAATTTCGCCGCTTCTCCCCTATTACATAAAATATGGAATATCACATAAATTGCTCAGGCAGAATAATAATTTGGAATTCGCAAATGTAAAACCCATATTTTGAAAATATAAAACACAGAAAATAAAAGAACCTTCTTTTAAATGTTTTTATACAAGATATTTCTTAATAATAATGCAATTTTTTAATGTACATTTGAAAATTTAGTTTTACTAAACTTCATACGTCGTTATAATAAAAATGTATACTAAATGTAATTTAATAATTATATTATATATATCAATAATCATAGTTATAATAATTGATTAATTATATTAATTTTTAAAAATATTTTATTAATCATTTATGAAAAAAGTTGATTTATTTTTACTTGAGTAAGGGTAAAAAATTTTATTGACGGCTCTTACTCTCACAAGCTCTGAATAACTCATGCAGTCACTATATAAGAAAGTTCCAAGTTTTATATCTCAGCATTGTAAGCGAGCGTGTGCGTGATTCGACGAAAGCGTATCGTACTATATATAAGTTATTAGGTTTATATATGTAAGGTTATATGTTTAAGTGTATTTGTAATTTGAAATGTGATTGGCTACGTCTGAATAGTGTGAATGTATTTGTAAGTTGTTTATGTATGTACCGGATGACTATTGGCAGGCTCGAGGTAAGAATTTTTTTTTTTATTTGAGAGAAGCATACCATTGCCAATTCAAATAATACGACCGATGCTCATTTTACCCAACTACGGTTTGAAGCACCTCAAGCGTCGGTGATATACTTATACATTTCGTATTAACCCACTGACGCATGTTGGTGCCCTGTCGTCGATAACGTTTTACTCAACTCCTTACTATTCCCTATGTTACGCTTATTGTTATTCAATTTGGGTGAATTAGGTATATATCAAATTGATTTTACCCGACTAGGATTTAATAGGTGTTCAAATGTCCTTATGTCCCAAGTTTAATCGACAGAGTTGAGTAAAATTACTTCAACTATTTTTCTCCGTGTATGTAATACACTTATCAAGACTTTTGTTGTTTACATTTTCATGAAATGAATTTAATTTTAAAAACTTAAGTAAAAAAGAAAGAAGTAATTATAAATTAATTAAGAAGAAATTTTGTATCACGAATTTATTAAACTTACAGAATCTATATGACTAGATTATGTGAACAGACAAAACACAATCAAACACGACTGCAGTACGATTAATTTTTCAAATCACTAGTTTATAAGTGGAATCCACTATTTTGGATTAGAGAGTACTAAAATAAACTGTAATTGTATTTTGTATGTTTTCAATTGATTTTGATTATTGAATATAATAACTAGGAACATCAGTATGCTAGAAATTATTATATATTATTTCTTTACACTAGTTTCTAAACTGTACTGCTGTCTTTCCAAAGCAGTTTTCTTTTTGACACCGAACAGAGTGTGCGGCTCATTCTATCTGCTGCCTCTATGTCTTAAAAGGAATCGAACAAATCGGAAATTATTATTAAAAATAAGAATAAAATAAAATTCAAAATTTTACTCTTAATAAACTCCGTCTTTCCGCGTTCGTGTCTCTGTGTTCTGTGAGGTGCATACTTCTTAAAGATGTTATGCGCTTCCCTTATGGATAGTGGTATTTTTCATTACAAAATTAGTGTTTAAACAAATTTTTTATGTAAAAATATCTTTGCTTATACGCGGTTCTTGTGTGTGCCTTTGAGGAGAAGCAATTTTACGGTCACACACTTCACGGATCGGCAAAACCGAAGTTTTTTCTCTTTTTTGAGGACAAATTTTGGTGCGGTCTGGTTCCTAGACGCCTTGGAGCTTGCCCGATAGGATAAGTTCCTCGCACGTTTTTCTACAAAATATTATACTTAAAAAAAGAAAATCAAAACAAAATAATCTAGTATTACTATAAATAATTTGTTTTTGCACGTTTACAGCTTAGTATTTAAGTTCATAAAAAAAGCTGGCACTGAAGAGGGCCCCCATTTGTGGCTGAAACATTTGCCTTTTTATGTCTTTCAAAGTCTTTAATACTTTTCCGGTTTTTTATACCTATATTATGTTTTTTAATTTTTAATTCCTAATGGAAATGTGCTGACTCAATGCCAATACAAAAATAATATAACGATTTAAATTTGAGTCAATTTAAAGACAAAAGACATGAATACGTAGTAATGTTTGATTGATTTGAACCACAATCAAATCCAATGATGGCGTGAATTGTTGTTATGGAGACGAGTTTGCTAATGAGCAGTGAAAAGAGAAAGCCTCGTAATCCCATATCTGGAAAAAGGAGGTTCCAATTAGTAGCTTATTCTTCTTCGTGATGAAAAATAAATAAAATTACATGATAAACAATTTTGTTATTATTGTTATATTTTTTAGGAATACTTATTAAGTTTGTATTTCTTGTCCGCATGTGACAATTTGATCTGACAGCCGTAAACTGAGTATTAAGTTTTTGTAAGCATCCTGTCCTTTAGTTTTCATTGTTGAGAAAATATCCCTCATTGCATTTGGATTATTTAGGTTTTTACTCCATGTGGTAATATTAGTCATCTTGCTAAAAAATTCCAGTTTGAATTAAATATGGCCGGAGAGCTACCATGTCGATAAAACAGGGAATTTTTTCAATGAGATCATCTATGCGTTTGCGATGAATTTGATCCATTATATCTGGAATAATGTGTTATGTCTAAAATTTCAAGATATTTGTTTTGTTTTTTATATGTATATTTTATTTTATATATAAAATAAATATTTTTCTAAAAATTTTTATTTTTTATTTTTACTATTTATCATCAAAATAAAATGTCTATATCTTTGTTTAAATTGTATATGTATGTATATATTTTTTTTATAATTAAAGTAAAGATATTTTGTTTTTTATTTTTTTACTTTTGCACTTGCACATGTGAGCGTTTTAGTCTATTAATGTGAACTACAGTATAGCTTATTATAGCTTATTTTGACATTTCCTTTTCCTAACACTTCCAGTATTTCATAAGGCCCTGTATAGTGGTTGTCAAGTTTTTTAATTTTACCTCTTTTTTACTAAAAATACGCTATCTCCAATTTTCATTTTTTTTTTCAGCATAATATATTTTCGATTTTTCTTTTGCTAAAATAAGATTCTTTCTTGCTTGTGTTCGCATTTCGTGTAGTTGTGTTGCGAAATTAATTAAATAATCATCATATGTTTATAATTGTCCGCCTCGTGATGCCATAGTCAAAAATTGAAAATCGAAATTCGAAAAAACCAAAAACATGGTTTTATAGCTCGTGAAAAATGAATGTTAGTTTATACAACACAAGCATGTTTTTCTCGCTTTTTGACGCTTGTTTTGCGGGCATAAAGTTTTTCATTTAAGCCCTAGGGCGTAAATAGGGATGGAGTGCTTAAAAGTAGTCATTTAAGCACCCCCCACTCCCTATTTACGCCCGCAGGACTTAAATAACAAACTTTACGCCCGTAAAACACACGTCAAAAAGCGAGAAAAACATGCTTTTGTTGTATAAATCACCGTGTACAACACGGGGGTAAGATCATTTAAAATCTCGTGCGATGTTTACATTTCTCGGCTTCGACCCACATTCGCACTCGGCTTCGCCTTGTGCGTGCTCGCCTTCGCCTCGAAATGTAAACATCGCACACGCCTTAAATGATCAACTTTACCCCCTTGTTGTACAATGTACTATTTCACTTACAGTTTTTTTATAACGTTGCAAATTTTCGAGTAAATTAATAAAAAGTGTGTTGGTTTTAAAGCATATAAACCATGTTTTATTTCAATCCACTCGCCTCGAAAAATTCATTAATTAACGGATTGCGAAATTTTTTTTTTGCGTTCTACTCGTGAATCTCTGGCGGAGGCGACAGTGCTTGCAAAAAAATTTTTTATTCATTGTTAAATGGTTTTTTTTTAATCCGAAGAAAAAACTATGTTTTTCGAGCTTCAGACCGAAAAAGTGATCGAGGAAGTTTGAGCTACAGTAAACTTCCCGCGAACAAGTTGATCACTAGTATACGGAGCAACTTTTTAGAAAATATCAACTCAATTGAACAATTACTTTCGAAAATACAACGAGTTGAACGCAAATGCGAATTAGGTTTTGACGCTCATTTTCATCGCATGCCACTCCTACTCTCTTTCTCTATCTTCCTTCGCTTCTACTCATCGGCGCGCCTGCATTGCTCGTAACAAAACCGGTAAAATCGCGTCAAAACCTAATTCGCATTTGCGTTCAACTCGTTGTATTTTCGAAAGTAATTGTCCAATCGAGTTGATATTTTCCAAAAAGTTGCTCCATATACTAATGATCAACTTGTTCGCGGAAAGTTTACTGTAGCTCAAACTTCCTCGATCACTTTTTCGGTCCGAAGCTCGAAAAACATAGTTTTTTCTTCGGATTAAAAAAAAACCATTTAACAATGAACAAAAATTTTTTTTGCAAGCACTGTCGCCTCCGCCAGAGATTCACGAGTAGAGCGCAAAAAAAAATTTCGCAATCCGTTAATTAATGACTATGACATCACGAGGCGGACAATACTTTTACAGGTTTTCGAGCGCCTGTCGCCTTATTGATTATAACTCCTCAATTATTCTTCACCGCGCAAATGCTTCGTGCTATGTAAAAAGGATTTCTCGGGTGAATAAATAAACATAACAAAATACTTAGTTGGAACATTTAATGATGAACAATTAGAAGAAGAATGATATATAGTACAACATAATGAATTAAATGATTGATTTTACACATCATTCTGGTTAATGTAAGTCTTTGGAATATTTTACAAATAATGTGTTGATTCTTCGGCTAATCGAAAACTAACAAATTAACTCATCATATTATTAAGCCTCCAAGTGATACATAATAATTAACGTTCGATCCTGCACGGAGCACCAATATCTGAATTCGATACTATTCTGCACAAAACGTGCTTTGGTTCTGTGGCTGTCTCGAATGAATAATAATAATGATAATAATAATAATGACAGATATAGCATAAACCACTTTGCCAAAAAAACACTCGAAATTCTAGAACACCACTACAAAAATAACGCTTCAATTTTTTATAGAGATTTGTGCTCAGTTTCGACTGTGAAAAGACTGATCTACAAAAGCAAAAATAATAATGATGTGGAAAAAAACAAATGACGATCGCTAGCAACTAACGTGTTCAAAGGCGTCGAACGCTCCGTGTCAAAGCGCGCTCCGAACGTTCGATCATATTTAAATTGGCATTACATTAATCAACAATAAAAATGAGAAAAAAAACTTTTTGCAAAATTAATCTGGATTTTAGTTCACATTGGCAATGCCTATCACAAAAATACCATAACGAGTAGAAGTAATTTTTGACCATATTTGAGTGATCAGTTTAAGGAGTATATCATCCTTGAAAATACTACTTATTCTGTGCTAAATTTAAATAAACTGATGTCAAGAATGTATACTACTTATATACGTTTAAAAAATCTATTATTTATTCACCCAAGAAATCCGTTTTACATAGCACGAAGCATTTGCGCGGTGAAGAATAATTGCGCGCGAGAGAACGGCACAGTTTTGGCACCTCGCGCGACTATGTTTTCGACCGAATTAGATCGTTCCAAAATTCGGGCGATTTTTTTTCTCAACGGAATATGAAAGATAATTGAATGAAGTACATGTGGTTTTTTTGCAGTCGAAATCCGATGAAGAAGACATTTGTTTATCAATTTGTTATAAACAATTATTAAAATTTCACATAAAATTTCAAGTTTTCAAATCGGAAAAAATCATAGTCAATCTATGTTAAATTACGATTCGATTGTCACAAAAAACATAAAAATCGGATAATTAGATCAGTCAGAATTAATTTTACAAAAAAAAGTGACAAAAATCTTTAATTGTTAATATTATAAACAAAAAAATTTTTTGAACGAAATCACTTTAGAGTGTATGGTAATCCTGGAATGTAAACCTGAGTATCTCAGGAGCGTTAGTTCGATTATCTCGGAGTGTAAGTGTTGACAGGTTAACTATTTTAGAATGTAAACCTGACATTCTGTCGATATTCTTCTTCTTTTTGTTCGTGGCAGCTTGCAGTTCTGCAAATAGCCATATCAATGTCGATATTCAAACAGACTATAAAATTATGGCCTCCCTGACTATCAAGAAAAAATTATAGATAGTACGTGGTACTATCTGCAATATAAAACTGACATACCTGAATTTTGACATTCAAAGTTTGACACTATTTTTTTCCGTGTTGAGGGTTCACGAGCTAGTTTACCAAAAACCAATTCATAGGGTGTGCATTTTGTGCCTTCATGTACACTAGTACAATTTCCATTGATATTTTCTCAAAAGCAGTAGTGGGTGTGTCAGTGATTAGCATAGGATTTTTTGTTTTGACTCTGATTAATTTTTTTAGTTGACATTGTAAACAGCCTTGAATATATTTTTGAATGTCTAATTTAATATTTTCCCAGAAATTTTTTTGGCGAATTCGGCTACAAGTTTTTGTGGCGCCTTTATGGCTTGCTAATGCTGAGGAATGAACTTCTTCAATTAAATGAGCTCGTTGTTCTTCTGTTGGATATTGAGTTATTCCATTGCAAACTATAATTTTTGTAGTTGAATTCGAAAAAATTGAATTGAAAATTGATTTCACTTCTTCCCAAGGTATATGATTGATTCTGGAAGTTTTAGAAATACTAATTGATCGTAATTTTAAATTTTGAGATAATTCATGTAATGAGTAAATTGATAATTTTATATTATTTAAAGTTTCAGATAAATTGTCCCTAGTTTCTTCTTCAATTGGAAGGGAAAAATAGTAGTAGTTTTCTTTTTTAATTTCTTTTGCTATCCCTTTTTGTAAAATTTTAAATTTTGGTAAAGATTCACGTTTTTCTAAAGTTTTTGATTCGTTGTTGCGAGGAGTTCTATTTGTTGCAACAAAATATGCATAATTATCTTTTCGCGTGATTAATCGATCGCGACATTCAACTATATTTTTATTCATTAAAATTTTTTCTGTTTGAGAGTTTATAAGAGGATGTTCTGGGGGGTGGATGTTTATCATCATTATGATCATTATTGTCTTTTTCAGAATTTATTTGGAATCTTCGGTTTAATTTCAAATTTTCATTAAAATAAGGCTCTTCAAATTTTTCATCCAAGTTTTCTTCACATTTCTCTATAAAATTTTTCTCAAGATTGTCTTCAAAATTTTCTTCAAAATTGTCTTTAAAATTCTCTTCGTAATTTTCTCTATAGTTTCCTTCGTGTGTGGTCTCAATGTCGTTGATTTCATCTTCTAAGGTTGAAAAATAATTTTCTCTTTCTTCGCTTTCAAGTTCATTAATATTTTTTGGCTTCTTGGCATTCCTCTTTTTTCTATTTTTTGCTTGAGTTTGTTTTAAATATTCTGAATTATTAGGAGCGCAACTAAGTTCCCGCTGTTTGTGAATAGATGGCTCCAGCAGTAAGTGCTGGTCGATTTTGACATATCCAAAACGTCATGAACCAAGCTTCGACACAAACCGTTTTGACGCATTAGTGATTTTGTTTTGGCGTCATATTCTTTTGGTTGTGTGAAAATGGCTGATTTTGTGCCAAATAATCGTCATTTGCAGGAAGTGTTGATTTTCTTCTTTCATTCCAAAAAAACGTCGGATAAAGCGCATCGAGAGCTCCAAAAAGTTTACAGAGAAGCTGCCTTAAGAGTAAAACAACGTGCCGTTATTGGTTCCGTCGCTTCAAAGACGGTGATTTCGATGTTGACGACCGTCCACGTGAAGGAAGGCCAAAAACCTTCCAAGACGCAGATATTATTTATTAAAAGCTGTTAAAACCGAACGAAACCATCACTGGTGAACGGTATCGAACGCAATTTATGCATTTCAGATGAGCAACAAGCGAAAAACGGCCACAATACGCGCAGAGGCACGAAAAAGTGACTCTACAGCATAACAACGCTCGGCCTCACGTTGCGAAACCCGTTAAAACCTACCTGGAAACGCTCAAACGGAAAGTCATACTCCACCCGCCGTATTCCCCCGATATTGCGCGGTCCGATTATTATTTGTTCCGGTCGATGGCACATGGTCTGGCTGATCAGCAGTTCCACTCATATGAAGACATCGAAAAATGGCTTGATTCGTGAATAGCCTCAAAAGATGAACACTTTTACCGTAACGGTATTCGAGCTCTACCAGAAAGATGGGCAAAAGTTGTAGCTAACGATGAGCAATACTTGGAATGATTCATTTGTAACCATTTTTTCACAATAAAGTTGTATTTTCATAAAAAAAACAGCGGGAACTTAGTTGCGCACCTAATATCAGGATCAGAGTAAGAATCTGATTCTACTTTTGTTTGGTTTCTTTTCTGTGCATATATTTCTGGTAATTCATCTTCATATATTTGTTTTCTTGGTCTACCTCTCTTTCTTTTTGTTTGAGAGGGAATATTTTTTAAATTTGTAAGTAGATTTTTTCTTGGCCTACCTCGTGGTTTTTTCACAAAAGGTTTAGAAGAAAAATTTTTGGTGAAGAAATGGTAGTGTCACCCTCCACATTAATATTATAAAAGATGCTGGTTTGCGATCAATGAAGGTCAAATATAAAGAAGAAAACTCTTCATAATGTCATAATTGTTGCGACGTTTCGTTGGCTATGGGTTTGCCAACCTCATCAGGCTTTATTAAATTAAAAAAAAAACCAAATAGTAAAATTGTCACACACCTGAAAAATAAAAATTAAATTAACTTAACCCAGGTAGAAATTTTTTAAGTTTCACTTGACAGTTGATTAGTTAATAGTAAGTCAAAACTAGTAAGAAAATATTCGTAAGGAACTTGCTAGTTATTTGTAAGTTTAACTATTGCAAGCTAAACTGGAGTAAAACTTGTCTAGTTTCCCACGTGATTAACTTTTGAATATTGCTTGTAAGTAATTGTTGAAGCATTTGTAAACGAAAACTTGGAGTCATTTCATTTAATGTGTGCGTACTAAAAATACAAGTTAAATGTCAACCTAAAATTTAGTTAGTTTGTAAGATGTTGGGAAAAAACTTTTGCACATCGTAAAATGGACCGAAAAAGGGAAGGAAACAGAAACTGAGTTAAACAGTTTCGTAAAAGGAGAAAAATTTGCCAAAAGTATCAGTATGAGTCTAGTAAGTATTCATCGCAATACGTCTATATTTTATGGGTTATGACATTATTTTTTCAATAAAATTCGCAATTTACCTTGTTTTGTTTCTTGTCCAAAATGTTGCAAAAGCATGTCACGTACAATTTATTTTTTAATCTAAAAAGTCCTTTGATTACTTCCTTACTTAATCTATAAATTCCTCGGGATCCCGCATAAGTTTTCGTTACCTGGTTTTCAAAAACTTTTTTTATTTCTCATTTTTGGTATTAGGTTTTTATATAACAGTTTTTGTGACAGACGGATCAACTGATGCAGACAAATTTTTTGGAATCGACGTTCAAGGCCCATCAACATTAGATTTTATTGCTCATAACCTTCACTCAGATTTTTGTACATATGTGAGATTTCAATCCTTAACAAAGAACTGTCTATTGCCTTAAAAATAACTAGAGAGTGCCTTAACAATACTTTAAAAGTTTAGACTCACTAATAACTTAAATGGCGTAGCATTACATTTCTTCTGAATACCTTATAAGTTTTCCTCAAGAGGTCCTCACTAGTTAAAAAGGAAAACTTGCGAGTATCTCAAATAAAACTTTTGAAAATTTCTACTTGGGAATATCAAAAACATACAAGAAATTATTAAATTTTACTATAAAAGAAGGTTAACTCATAATGAGTAATGTCGTGAATATAAAATTATAATAAAAGTCATGATTTTACTAATAAAATGACGTGATGTCATGGAGTCGACGACACTTTGTCTACTAAATTATTAGATTTAGACAGTTAACTTTATATATTGACAACAGTTATTGTAAACATACAATTTGAAACGTAAACATACATCAGCTGGAAAGCTATCATGAATTTAATCAATTAAGTAATGAAAAATAAATTCTATTCAAAGTAAATATGTCTTCTTTCTTATTTATACTAAATTTATTAAATTTTATATGGATCATCTCTGATGTTAATCTTTTCCGATAGTCAGAGACATAATCAACAATCTTGGTATTTTCCCAATCAAATTCATGGTTGAATTCCAATTGATGTTCACAGACTTCGGAATCACTGTTTTTTTTATTTTCGTGTTCATTAATACGAACTCTTAATGCTCTCTTAGATTCACCAATATAAGTCGCAGGGCAATTTTTACAATTAAATTTGTACACAATATTAGTTTGTTCCCATTTGTTTGTGGAGTCTTTACCTAATTTTATTATTGATTTCAAAGTTTTGTTAACGACTGGGATAGTTGATATATTGTATTTTTTGAAAATATTAGACAATTTAGTGAAGTTTGTTACGTTGTATGGCAATCATACTTTTGGTTGATGTCTGTATAAATCTGAACGGTTTTTTTTTATTTAGAGAATTTGGAGAGCTGTATTCAATTTTATTCATACGGATTTTTATATTTTTATCGATAAAGCTATTTGGATAATCGTTGTTTAATAATATTTGTTTATCAATCTTCAAATTGGCGTTATGAAACGTTTTGTCAGATAAAGATATCGCTCGGTCAACTAAGTTATAAACAATATTTTTTTTCTGACAAATTGGATGATTGGAAAAGTAATTAATTTAACAAGAAATCATTTGAAGAAATTACAGAGCAGTACTTCTAACATTTTAAAGAGACTTAATGATAATGAATTTTTGAAATATAAATTCCACAATAATCAGCTTACTCTAACTAACTATAAATAAAAAAGAAGACATATTTACTTTGAATAGAATTTATTTTTCATTACTTAATAGATTAAATTCATGATAGCTTTCCAGCTGATGTATGTTTACGTTTCAAATTGTATGTTTACAATAACTGTTGTCAATATATAAAGTTAACTGTCTAAATCTAATAATTTAGTAGACAAAGTGTCGTCGACTCCATGACATCACGTCATTTTATTAGTAAAATCATGACTTTTATTATAATTTTATATTCTCGACATTACTCATTATGAGTTAACCTTCTTTTATAGAAAAATTTAATAATTTCTTGTATGTTTTTGATATTAAGTTAATTTAATTTTTATTTTTCAGGTGTGTGACAATTTTACTATTTGGTGTTTTTTAATTTAATAAGGCCTGATGAGGTTGGCAAAGCCATAGCCGACGAAACGTCGCAACAATTATGACATTATGAAGAGTTTTCTTCTTTATATTTGACCCTCATTGATCGTAAACCAGCATCTTTTATAAAAGAAAAATTTTTGTCTAATTTTTCTTGATTACCATTTTGATTCATAATTTTTGCTTTTTCTTGTTGTATTCTCTTTTGAGCTCTTGTAGTAATACTTTTCTATCATAAATTTTTCGAATAAATTTGTGAATTTTAAAATGTTCTTACCAGTCTCACCGAATGATTCTTCACTAAGAAATTTTTGAAAAAATTCTGGAATTTTCGAGTCAACATTTAATATTTGGGCTTCTGAAATTTTGCTATAATGATCTACGTCGTCTGGTATGATCATTGCACTCAAGTTTCTTCGTTATAAAGGTTTTATCTCATTTTTAGAGTTTTCTTGTTTATTTCGTGTAAAAATTTTCTTGGTAGTCATTTTTTCTTGAGAAACCATAAAAGTATCGTTGTCATCAACCTGTAAATGTTTTGATTTCTCTTTGTTATCATCAATGGGGTTTCTTGAGAGAGCATCTGCATTTACATTCATTTTTCCTGACTTGTAACCTACATCAAAATCATATTCTGCGAGTTTCAATCTCCAACGTGAAACTCGTGAACAAGGGCCCTTAGAATTTTGAAACCAAACTATAGGTTTGTGATCAGTCACTGGAGTAAATTTTCTTCCATACAAATAAGGACGAAAATGAGTTACAGAATATATTATAGCAAGGGCTTCTTTCTTATATGTATCATATTTTTTCTCAGTATCACTCAGACTACGTGAAGCATATGCTATTGGCTTATCTTTACCTATTTTACCTTGTGATAAAATACCTTCTATTGCAAATCATGAGGCATCTGTTGTGAGTATAAAAGGTTGAGAAAAATCAGGTCGTTCAATTAATCAAATTCAATCGTGAAAGTGGTTCTTCACATAATTTTGCTTTTAAAATATCGACAGCTGATTGTTGTTTTCCTGTGCAATTAAAAGGTATATCTTTTTTCAGAAGTTGATTTAAAATACTTGCAATTTTTGAAAATCCATCAATAAATCGTCTATAATATCCTGCTAAGCCTAAAAATTGTTTAACATTTTTCTGTGTTTTTGGGACTGGAAAGTTTTTTATAGCTATTATTTTTTCTTGATCTGGACGTACTCCATTTTGATCAATTATATGACCTAAATATCCTACTTCGGGTCGTAAAAATTCGCATTTGTCTGCTTATAAATGAAGATTTGCTTTTCTAACTTTACTACTAAATTGTTAAATTTAATTTCGTACTCTTCTAGAGTATTTGCACATATAACTATGTCATCAAGATATACAATAAGATACATTCCGATCAAACCAGTTAATGTTAATTCAATTAATCTTTGAAACTCGGCGGGTGCTGTTTTCAAACCGAAAGGCATTTTATCGAATTCGTAATGACCGTGAGTTTGGAAAATGCTGTTTTATGAGAGTCTTTTGGGTCCATTCTTATATGGTGAAAACCAGTAGCTAAATCAAACAATGAAAAATATTTCGCTGATCCTAGACAATCAAGTATATCATTTATATTAGGTAGAGGATACGAATCGCCAATTGTTTTTTCATTTAATTTACGAAAATCAAGAACCATTCTCCATTTTATTTTTCCTTAAGAATCAGGTTTTTTAGGAACTATCCATACTGGAGTGTTATAGGGTGATTGTGAGGGTTTAATCATTTTATTTTTCAATAATTCGTCAACTTGTCTTATAATTTTTTCTTTGTGAGCTGGGAGAAATCTATACTGTCTTGAAAAAGTCGGAGAATCATCTACAGTTGGAATCAAATCTTGTAATACAATATTCATATTCATCTTGATTTAAATGGTCTAATCGAATAAGTTTTTTAATACATTCTACTCTGTCTTCGTCTATTACATTATAAAATTTGCAGGAGTTAATTAGAGAACTGTCAGTTCTTAAAAAGTTATATAATATTTTACTTGATAAATCTTCGTTAATTGTTTGCTTGAAATTATTTAAATTTTCAATTTGTCTATAACATTTTTATTTTTCAAAGTCTTCTAAATTAACTATTGGGACTGATAATTTTATTGGCATTTCATTTGTATTTGCAAATTTTAAATGAGATTTCCTTCACTTTTTTCTGTATTTTTTATTTGAACATAAAATTTTGTAACTTTTCGAGCTGGAATAGTTAAAGTATTTGTAGATTTAAAAAGGTAATAGTGGTTCTCAATTTCTAAGAATTTTGAAGTTCAATTTATATTTGGATCATTTCATGGGAGATTTACAGTCAAGATTTTTTTTTTCGACGACACATTTTTTTTGCCTTTTTACTTCGAAAATAACCGACACTTATTTTTTTTTCAATGTGATACTTCAAAATTTCGAGATATAATTTTTTTAAGTTTGGCACTCGGGAAATTTTTTTTTTTTCTAACAGCTCACTGTAAAAGCAGTTTTGAATATAAAATGTAACCCTTGCACTTGAAATGCGCGAAAGAGTACAAGCTTTGAAAAAAGTTATAGCACACATTTCGTTGTTTTTTTTTGTAATAACAATATAGTACATGTTTATAAACAATTGATTTTTTTTTAATTTGGAACTAATTTTTTTCCGATTTTTTTGTTTCTAAATTTTTGTTGAAGTTTTTTCAATATGCAAGCAAAATTTTGGAATGGTAAAATGAAAACTGTAGGTGTAATTAATTCATAAAATCTGTCCCGTGCGTTGCAACGAGCGAGCTGGCACGCTGCGCTGCAACTACGCTTAAGCTTGATTAGGCATGCTCGAACTCGAAGCACGTGTGGCAGTGAATGCAGTGACCGCTGTTTTAGTTTTCTGTGAATGTTCCTCAAGTGTTCACCTATTTCAAATTAATACAGAAATGCCAAGCTCTCGATTTAAACATGTCTGCTGCAATCCGTTTAATGAAAAAAATCATAGTGGAAAAAAGCAAAAAAAAATTTGCGTCGCGTTTCGTCCTCGATAGTTGAAAAATTGAAAATTTTCAAACCGGATGATGTTTCTTGTACACAATGCAGAATAGAAGCAAATGAAATGGAGATTGAAGATTTTTGTTGTAAGTACATTCAAACTTGTGCGTAGACTATTTCAAAACGAATCATTAGTTATAATGATGAAGTGATGAGTGAAGATTTACGATGAAATTACTCTAAATGCCTAATCAAGCTTAAGCGTAGTTGCAGCGTGCCAGCTCGCTCGTTGCAACGCACGGGATAGATTTTATGAATTAATTACACCTACAGTTTTCATTTTTCCATTCCAAAATTTTGCTTGCATATTGAAAATACTTTAATAAAAATTTAGAAACAAAAAAATCAGAAAAAAATTAGTTCCAAATTTAAAAAAAATTCAATTGTTTATAAAAATGTACTATATTGTTATTACAAAAAAAACAACGAAATGTGTGCTATAACTTTTTTCAAAGCTTGTACTCTTTCGCGCATTTCAAGTGCAAGGGTTACATCTTATATTCAAAACTGCTTTTACAGTGAGCTGTTAGAAAAAAAAAAATTTTCCCGAGTGCCAAACTTAAAAAAATTATATCTCGAAATTTTGAAGTATCACATTGAAAAAAAAACGTGTCCATTATTATTATTATTATAGTATATTTTTCTTTACAAATCGACAGTCAGCGTTAAATGTAACTTTGTCTCTCTTCCTATGGATGGAAGAGAAGAGAATAGCCTAGGTTTGGAGGCGGGGAGCACTCCGGCACGAAATTTGTGTGTAACCTATCTGGCCATGGCCATCAGTCAAAAGACACAGGTAGATGAGAGTGGATAGGATCACTCATGTGGGGCTGAGCAAAGGCATTAAGAATCGATGAGTGGATGGAAAACGTACCTATTGGAAGAAAAATACTGTGCTGTGGAAATTATTTTGATTGTTCTATTATTTTTATTCTTTGTATTTACAGCATAATTTTATCGATAGATCCACTAATATTTAAAACTGTTTACTAACTACAGCACCCTCTTGGGAGAATTTTGATAAAGTTCGCAAGGATGGAGGGGATTAAATGCATAGGTTAGTTGAATTTAAGAACTGAAATATAAGATGGATACCTCGACCATTAGGATTGGACAGGAATGACTCCATACAATATGGCGGGAAAAATTTGAGTCGTCTAAGGCGGTTTTCGAGTAGTGAACGTGGTTGAGAAAAATTAAGACATGACCAGACAATATGATTAATGTTTTGATTTTCATCTCCACAGTGGGCGCAAATTGCGGAGTCTGAAAGGTTTTTTCTGGCTAGGCTAGCCGCAAGGTTGTAATGATTTGCTCGTAGTCTAGAGATTGTAACAATGAATTTGCGGTTTGCTTTAGATTTAGCATACCAGGGTCGGGAATGATGGGAGGGATCAAAGAAGGTAGAGAAATAGTAGAGACCCTTACGTTCCTCCTTTGAGACTTGCTTCCATTGAGTTTCAACGTGAGAGAAGTGACCCTGAAGGGAAAGGGCCCAAATATCTGTGTGGGGGAGTTTAGTTTGAGTAAGGAGGCCCTCAGAAGAGGCCAATCTGGCCAGGTTATCTGCAGTTTCATTGCCTGGGATGCCTCTGTGACCAGGGAGCAACATATAGAAGATTTCGAAACTTAAGAAGCAAGAATGAGGGAGAGGACAGTGTTGAGAGACTAAGAGAAGCCTGCAACACACTCTTGGCATCAGAGAAAATAACAGAGAAAGAGATATCTTTTTCAATAATATATTGGATAGATTCACATATAGCCATAGTCTCCGCAGTAAATATGGATGCATGCTCAGAGACCCTAAATTGCATTGCCAAATCCAAGAAGGGAGCATAGATGGCAAAGCCCACTGGAGAATCGGTCTTCTTAGACCCATCAGTATAGAAATAAGTATATTTAGCGTAATGAATGGAAATGAAGGAATTAAAAACAGATTCAGGGTTCGGACTATTGTCAATAGAGATACCGATTGATAAATCAACAGATGGCTCGAAAAACATAGATGGACATGGGAATAGAAATGTGGCAGAATTGAGGACTGTTGGGTTGTAGCCCCCAAATCTTTGATACGATTTGAGCAGAAGGAAGTTTTTAATTTGATCAAGTTTGGCTTTAGAATATCTAAGAATATTAGCAAGTCTATTAAGTATGGGTAAAATGGGATGACATGCGGATTGGAAGGTTTTAATAAGGAATTTATCAGAGATTAGTTGGAATCGATCAATAATGGGGAAATCGCCCAGTTCTGATTGCATGACTATGATCGGAGTAGATATACGATATCCCATGATAACTCTCAAAATTTTACTGTGAAGTTCAGTAAGTTTGGTATATAGTTTGCTGTTTTTGCATATAGAAAGTGCATGGCAACCATATTCGAAAGAACTGCGGCAAAGGGCCTGATAAAGAATCTGTAAAATGCGAGGATGTGAGCCCCACCATGTGCCCGCCAAGCATTTCAAAAGGTTAAGAATTTTTGACCCATGCTCAATGTGTTTTGTAAGGTGTAATTCCCAGGAGAGGGAGCTCTGCAAGATAACTCCCAAAAATTTGACATTATTTAAGCGAGAGACGACCTGGTTATCTATTTGAAGGCTTAAAGATTCCGGTAACTGATTGGTAGGAGTTGGGAAGAAGACAAGTTTAGATTTGGAAGGGGATATGGAGAGACCACGTTTCTTTAAAAAGCTGTTCACGTTGTTCACGTTTTCCTGAAGAATATCAATGCAATTATCCTCATCATTAGAGGAAGCGTACAAGACTAAGTCATCTGCATACTCGAGAATGTCGCAATGTGGATGTAGTAGTTTATGAATGTTCTTGGTGTAGATGTTGTATAAAAGGGGGCTAAGAACACAGCCCTGTGGAAGTCCCTTGCGAAAAATATGGGGTACTGTGTTTTCTCCATTTATGCGAAAATAAACGTAACGAACAGTAGTGAGGTTGAATATAAACTTGCAAACCTTCCAAGGAAGGCCCAAGTTGATCAAATCCCAAATAAGTATATTAGGAATTACATTATCGTAAGCAGCTGCAATATCCAGAAACAGACAGGCAGAAATCCTACTCGAAGAGGCTGCCAAGTGTAATTTTGAAGAAAGGATCGCTAAATTGTCCGCACAAGAGCGGCCCCTCCTAAAGCCATTATGAAAAGGGGAGAGCAAACCCTTGTTTTCCGTCCAGAAATATAGCCGTTGTTGAACCAGCTTTTCCATGACTAAGGAAACAGGAAGCCAAAGCGATAGGTCATTGGACATTTTGATAAAATCCTGAATATAAGAGTTCATATATTTGATAGTTTCGAGATCAACGGGACAGGTCGTTGGGGATGGGGGGCTCAATAGCCTGTGACGAAAACTACGAACTTTAGCCCAAACCGTCGATATGGGAGAGTTCACTGAAAGTGGTTCACAAAAGGATCGGAAATTCGTGGATTTAATTGATTTTAATCTTTTTGTTGCCTTGGCTTCCCATTTCTGGTAATCTAGGAAATTTTCATATGTAGAGGAATGTAAATATTTCTTTAGTTTTGCTAATCTCACTCTTACAATTTTATTACATTCCCCGTTCCACCATGGCGGCGAGCTAGGATAGACCTTTCGACGGGAGGGCACTCTGTCCAGCTTCGGGTCAGCTTTGTGAAGAGCTTCATCTACCAGGGGTGTTAGTTGAAGTTTGCCGGTTTTTTCAATAAAGAAAACACTTAATTCTCAAGGGAATCTCAAAATTTTCTTATTCAAAGTATTGACCACTGGATTCTACACATTTTTCCCATCTTTCAGGCAAATCACGGATACCATTCCAAAAAAACTTTTTCTCTTTCAAGGCAAACCAATCGACGAGCCATTTTTCGACTTCTTCAAAATTGGCGAAGCGCTGCTCTGCGAATGAGTGTCCCATCGATGCAAAAAAGTGATATTCAGACGGGGCGAGGTCTGGAGAGTACGGCGGGTGCGATAATATTTCCCAATTCAATGCTTTTAATGTGTTCTTCACCACTTTAGCGGTATGAGACGGTGCGTTGTCATGTTGTATGATAACTTTGCTATGTCTTCGGACCCATTCCGGCCGTTTTTCGATCAACGCATGATTCAAATTGATAATTTGTTGTCGGTAGCGATCCGTATTCACCATCTCACCAGGTTTTAATAACTCGAAGTACACCAGACCACACTGGTTCCACCAAACACAGAGCATTGTTTTCGCTGCACCAGGATGTTTATTGTCTGTTAAATCGAAATCTCCACTTTTAAATTGACGAAACTATGTCTCACATGTTCTAATCATTGGAGCATGTTCACCATAAGTTTCTACCAGCAATCGATGAGCTTCAACTGCTTTTATCTTTTGATGATGTAAGAAAAGCAACGAATGCCGCAAATGCGATTTACTTGAAACGAAACTCGACATATTCACTGAGGTAAACAACTATGATGCTATTATTTTGGCAGAATGTAATTGTGTATTTTCGAAGGTTATTGTCCATAGAAAAATATGACATAGATGCTAAATCATAGAAATGTATACATATCTCTAGCGACATCTATGAGTAAAACCGGCAAATTCAACTAACACCCCTGGTATGTCATGAAGAAAATCAGAATAAGTGTTAACGGATCCTGTTGAGTTAATTAAAGAGGGTAGGTTAGTGTCTGCAAGAATAGATAGGAGGTGAGATTTAAAAATTTTCCAATTTACATTTTTAAGGTTGTATTTATGGGAATAAAAATTATAAAAAGTAAAGAGAACGCCAATTTCAACACCGGTTGGGAAGTGATCGCTGCCCATTTTATCGGGAAGCTCTTGCCAATTTGAGATTAATTTCAAGTTTTTGGAGACCATTGTGAGATCTATAGCGGATTTATTTTGACCAGGGCGAGAGAAAAGAGTGGGGTCACCTTTATTAATGATTATGAAGTCTGAATCCAAAATGGCGTCATGAAGGGCTAGACCAGAGGTGCATGCCATGTTGCAGCCCCATGATAGATGGTGTGAATTTAAATCGCCACAAATGATGGAATAGGGAAAGTCAGCAGCAGACTGCAAAAAACCAGACCAATTAATTGTACCAGGGGTGGTACGTGGGTTTCGATAAATGTTCACAACCAACAAATGGCCAAGGTCAGTGGGAATGCTGATGGCGAGTGTGTTCAGGCAATCCCTTATGTCAAAAGTTGTATCCACCCTTTTGAAGGGTATATCATTCCTGATAGCAGTGAGAAGACCCCCTCCCTGACGGTCATCACGATCCTTACGAATTATGTTAAAATTAGGAAGATGAAAATTCATATTAGGTTTAAGCCAAGTTTCGCATAAAAGGAGAATATCATAATCAGCTGCTAGCCTTGAAAGAGAACGTTTTTTGGGGATAAGACTTTGGCAATTCCATTGGAAAATTTTTAGTAGGTTTGCAGATGAAATATTGCTAGTAGAAGGATAGGATGTGGTTTAAAGGAGAGTTGTTGACGTTGAGGACGCGCAGCTGGGTAGTAAAGAAGCGCTGAGATAAAGCAAAGAGACGAGAGGATTTAGTTGTGATAAGAGTTGCGTCATAAGAGACATTAGTTGAGCGAGAGGTTGAAGGATTTGAGAGGGAGAATGTGTCAGAGAAGAAGAAAGGTTGTCCGAATGAGAAAAATTCGAAGCAAATTGACTATGTGCTGAAAACTGAGAGGGATTGTTTTTCCCCTAGGGAAGGATGAAGGTTTGATAGGGGTGGGTGGTAAAGAGCGAGAGGGTGCATTCTGATTGATATTGAGACTTTTTTTTTAATTCGGGGATTGGGTAGGACCTTTGGTTTGCAACTGCTTGCGTGGAGATTTAGGTTTGTTAATTTTGGATATGTTAGCAAAGGAAGGAGCATGAAAATTGGTGGAGGTACCTTCAAAAGAGTCCAAATCCACATCCCCCAAATTTGGGAAATTACAGCAGTTGAAAGCCGGGGGATGAGATGATTGTAAGGTTGAGTTTAAGGTTGAGTGTGATGCAGACCTAGCAAGAAGAAGGGGCACATCCAAAGGCGACATAGAATTTTGCGAGGCTTTCTTTTCTCTGTGGTAAAGATCCGAGGCCTCCTTAATAGATGTATTCCGGTATGCAGCAATCTTACGCACCAAAATTTTATCCTGATAAGCTGGACATGTTTTATCAGTGACCAGATGAGAACCATTGCAGTTAAGACAAGAAAAAGGGCCCTTTTCTTTTGGGCACGTGGATCCAGGTTGGTGCGGAGCATCAGCGCAAAAACGGCAGCGAGATCGTTTGCACTAGTTGGAAAAATGGCCAAATCTGAAACAATTATAGCAAATTTTAGGTTGGGAAACGTACGGTGATATTTTTAATCGTAAATGGAATAAAGTAAGATACTCTAGGACCTCTTGGCCGTCAAATCTTAAATAGACTGTAGAAGTTGGGGATAGTACCCCGTTGTCCTTTTTTGTGACAAATCGTCTGCCACCCAAAATCGGGCATTTTAGATTAGTAGAGGCGTTTTTAATAAAATCATCTATTGTAATCTCCTGTGGGACATCCCTGATGATTCCCTCTCTGGAAACACGAAAATTGGGGATAAAAGCATTAAGATCATATTTGTCTAAAATAGATAAACTGTTTACAATCTTATTGGCACTCGCACCATCACGACAATCCACGTTCACCCGTGAGAAATTATTTTTAGAAATATTCTTAATAGAATTAGGAAAAGCTGAATGCAAAATTTTGCCAATGAGGATAGGATGTTTAGAGAGAATAGAGTTTTTAGGTTCCACAACAACAAAATATGGGCCCTTGTTGTGGAACGAATAGCTGTTGTTGAGAACGGGAGCGTGTTCAGTAGGTCCTGATTTATTTAAAACATGAGGCACTTTTTGTTGGGTAGGTTGGTTGGAATCCGAAATATGTGAGGAATCTCTTTTGTTGGGGTTAGGTTTGTTAGGAATTTCGTGGTTTGTAACATCTTTCAAAATCGTAGAGGTACCAGTAAAGGTTTCTCTACTTAAGTTCACGAGAGTGCTATTAATTAGATTTTCATCTAGAACTGAACATCCATCTAGACAAATATTTTCATCATCTTGATCATTCGGGAGGTTATTATCATCCGACGCCATATTACGCAAAATTGCGCAAGGTTATGGCTGGACGGCCAAAAGGCACAGTATTTGACTTCTTACCTTGTACGTCCACAGGAGTATTAAAATTCTTTGGGGAATGATCTCAAAGGAGAAGGAATAAGTCACCACCTATCACTAGCACAACTATTAAATGAAAAACGTTGATAAACGTTGCTAAACGTAAACAGTGAATACACCTATCTTTCCTTGACGAGCGCTCGCAACGGAATGCACAGTCAGCGTTAATCGTGACGTAATCATATTTTCTCAGAAGAGAAGGGCCCCTTTACTTCTCCGTACTTCTCCCTACTTCTCCCCACTCCCCACTCCCGATTCACCTTTATTGATTTTCTCATAGATTTCTACTCAATCCAGCCTGTGTGTATTTAATACCTTTGAATACGTCGCGAGACGTGACATATATATGAATTGACAGAGTGTTAAGTTAATTTTTTAAATAGAATTTATACACCACAAAACGTATAATCATGTGAATTCATATAGATATTCGAGTGTCAATTTTTATTGTTTACATTAATGACCTAAAACTGCATAGTCTAAAAAATATAATAATATGAATCATACACTTACATAAGTGAATGTACAGTGCAGTCGGAAATTATTAGAACAAGACAAAAAAAGTTGTTTTTGTCAGTTTATCGTATCATTCATTAAAAAATTATTCACATATTTGCAGTAGTTTTGTACGTTCAACGTAGCTTTATGATTTGAAGACATTTTTAATGCATTTTACTGAAATTTCCATCAAAATTTATAAGAAAACAGCCTATGGCTGAAAATCGTGAAAAGTGTCCAAAACTTCCGCATTGGGTTTTCAGTTGTTTTTCGCACAAAAATCGATTCGGCTGCGGTTTAAAATGTTACGTGTCAATCATTTAAACAAAAAAAGATGGCATTATCGTGTCTGGTGCATTGAAGTATCAAAAAAAACTGTAAGTCTGTTAATTTGACAGTCGCTGCGTTTATGCATAATTGTGCCCGCTTTTTCGTTGAAATAGCCTCAGAATTGTATTTTTCCAGATTGAAAATGGTCAAGCGAAAGGGAATTTTCTGTCGAGAAACGGGCCCAAATCATTATTTTGCAAAAAACAGGCAAAATATCGAGAAATAGCCAAAATATTGAAAATATCTTTGTGTTCAGTTCATACGGCCATAAGAAGATATCGGAAAACTGGACAAAATACTAAACAGAAAACGATGTGGTCGACGAATAAGGACAAATCAAAGAATCGACAACAAAATATATGCAATAAGTAAGGGCAATCGACAGAAATCTGCATCAGAAATTCGTCCTGAAATCAATGAAGACTTGTATTCACCAATATCGCTCACGACAGTCAAAGGCCGGCTTGAAGAAAAAGGTATGATTGGACGCATTACTGTCAGAAAGCCGCTTCTACGGCCATTAAATAAACAAAAAAGACTGAAGTTCGATCAAGAACATGTTGACTGGACGATTGATTAGTGGAAATCAGTTTTATGGACAGACGAATCAAAATTCGAACTTTTCTGTAGCCTTCGGCGTCAATATGTTCGCAGAAAAGTCAATGAAAGATTCAAACCAGATATAGTGCCAACTGTAAAACATGGCGGTGGCTCGGTAACGGTTAGGGGCTGTTTCAGCCACGCTGGCGTTGGTCAACTTAGAAGAATTGAAGGAATAATGAAAAAAGAGCAGTATCACAGTATACTCCAACGCCATGCAATACCATCTGGCATCAATTTAATTGGTCGTGGATTCAGTTTCCAACAAGATAACGATCCGAAACATACATCAAAACTTTGTACTTCTTATTTGGAACGAAAAAAAGTTGCAGGTGATCTCAATATAATGGAATGGCCGCCTCAATCCCCCGATTTAAATCCCATCGAGCTATTGTGGGAAGAATTGGACCGACGTGTGAGAGATCTAGAGCCAACAAGCCTTCCTGGTCTCTGGGATTGTTTGAACGAAGCGTGGAATAATATTCCACCTCAAACACTTGCTTGAAGTAACATATTCACTGTTTCCTTATAAATTTTGATGAAAATTTCAGTAAAATGCATTAAAACTGTCTTTGAATCATGAAGCTACATTGAACGTACAAAACTACCGTGAATATGTGAATTATATTGCAATAAATGATACGATAAACTGACAAAAACAACTCTTTTTATCTTGTTCTAATACCTTCCGACTGTACTGTAGGTAATTATGCATTGTTATGCATTATTTATATTAATAACTAACTCCAATACAATATAACCCGAAAGATAATAACATATAACATGCAGTTGTATATCATCTATTAGTTTTCATTGTTTATTGTAATCCTGCCCTTATTATGATTTAAGTTTTGATTTGGATTTATGTAATAGATTTTTGCTTTTGTAAAATTTGTAAAAACACTGTTGGAATTTCGGTATCAAACTTCCATTGCATGTAATGGAAGTTTTCCTCAGTGACGTATATTAAATTTAAAATACTTCCACCAAAAACAAAATCCTATTTGAATCTTATTACACATATACATATAATTCAATAATACTTATTAACTTTAATAGGCTCTGATTGAAAAGTTATTAAATTTAATATGTATGTAAACTAATTCTTTATAATATACAAACGCATTAACTTTAATTTGCCACTTGTATATAAAATGTTATTAAAACTAATAACATTTTTAACAGTGATGGTATGCAATAATAAACTATAAGCTGATAATTATTTAGCGTAAATGTGGTAAGATTGGAAATTTCCTTCCCCAACGAACCATTCGCTAAAAGTTCCTTAACTTGAGCAGTGTAAAGCTTCATCAGCGACCTTGTCAAGGTGCTCGGTTACGGGCGCTTCACGTGGCATGCGAATTTATTTAGTAATTTTACATTACGTTTTTAGAAAAATTTAGCCGCCTTTATACGCTTGTCACAATGAGATTTGATATAGTTAAAAAAAAAATTGTTGAAACTCTGTGAAGAGCTATGGGATCTTA
Source organism: Diplolepis rosae (assembly GCA_030998225.1). Lineage (NCBI taxonomy): Eukaryota > Metazoa > Arthropoda > Insecta > Hymenoptera > Diplolepididae > Diplolepis > Diplolepis rosae. The sequence continues at coordinate 1,617,072 of JAPYXD010000171.1, forward strand.
AAGAATGCGAACGTTTTTTCGCTACCCCTTCGTATATTATGTGCTCAAAGATATTCTTTTTTCCAGAAAATACGTGAAATTTTATTAGTTTTTCGGATAGCTCACCCTTTCAAACATATTTGACAATTTTTTAAATTCTAAAAACTTGAATATTGTGTTACTATAATATGATTGAGGACACCCGCTCCCCCCAACCCCAAAATTCAACCAGTTTATGTATAATTCTTATTGTTAGTGAGATATTCTGAAACTTAGTTCAAATACCGCATTAATTTAAGTTACTGAAGAAATAACGTTGAAAACTTAAGCCACTGATACTGCAAGCATCAATTACTTATCTCTAAAAGTACTGTCTAACATTGAGTATTGGGCACAGTGCAAATAATACAATATTCTATTCTCTATATACTAGGGGAAATTTACCAGTTGCGGGACAGCTGATTCTTTCAATGTTAAAATGCCAATATGGCCAATTAAAGTAGTGTCAAATGTTTCTAATGACAGTAGCCAATTTTTGGTAAAACACCGATGTGAATAGTCACATTCCTTGTATTAGCTCAAGACATCGTGTGTGAAAATCATTTTAAAAAGTTTTATCTAATTATTTTCAAAGTGCTGTTATTCCAAGTTATTCAACAGAACAAGGCGAGTGTTTTGCATATAAATTTAATATTTCCATCTGTTTTATGATGAAATAGTGCATTGAGCCAATTACGAACATTTCATAAATTTATGGCGTCATCTAAAAATGGCGTCATGTTCAGGGTGCGGGACAGCTTGTGTCACGAAGCATAGGGCACTTGGATTTTTTTACATAAAATGTATTTTTGGCACATTTACTGTCATGTATCGACATTTTGATCAAACTAAAGTGTTTTTGAACAATTAAATGGATATTTTGATTTGGTTTTGTCCATTTTTCAATTGGATTGAAATAATAAAAAAAACACCATTTTTTATATTCCTTTTTGCCACTGAAATCTTTCAGAATTATTAAAAATTTTAATTTTCTTTATATACAGTGTTTTTACTTCATATTTCATATTTGGTCCGAAAAACATCACTTTACGAAAATGGTCATAATTTTTTTTCTGTGTATGATATCAATATACCATTTTCAGATAAGAGTTGCGCAAATACATTAGCTTTGAGAATATTGTAGAGTTATCACCCTCCATGATGTGTATTTAGTAGATATATCGGAGTCGATCAAGTTGGGGGTTAAAAAATAATTGGAACACTCATCAATGATCTGTCATGAGCGACGTTTCGTTGGCTTGGTTCGCCAACCTCATAAGGATATATTTATATGATAAAAGTTGTATAAATCAATAATCACAACAAATTTTACAAAATTTAAGAAGAATAAAAATAAACAGTGAAAACAAAAACTTTTTAAAGTCGCAACAAAATTTACCTTAAACTTGGAGTCTTTACATTTACAACACTTAGTCAAATATTAAAATCTAATTTAATTTGTCACATGTTACGTCCAAAGTGAAATTTTAAACTCCCGCTGTTCACAATTTTTTTTCCTTTTTCATAAGACAGAGGTCACTAATATTAATAAAACTACCACTAACTTAAACCTTTATATTATACAAATGAGTTTCCATACGATTAATAACAAATTCAAAAAGATCATGCATACTTTCAAACCCTTCAAAAGTGGAAAATAGTTAGAATTTAACGTATAAATATCATCTTTTTTGTTTATGCTATTTTTGTGACATTTAATACGAATCATTTCAAATATACGTCTCTTTTTATAACTAATTTCGGATTCAACTACAACAGTCCTATTCCAAAGAAATTCATGTCCAAAATCAATTTGATGCTGACAAACAACTGATTCATTATTTTTATTATTAATATATTCCTTTATACGTGTCTTCAAAGATCTTTTTGTTTCACCGATGTTACACGCTTCGCAAACTTTGCAACAAATTCTATAAACAACATTAGTTCTATCAATTGTGTTGGTGCTGTCTTTACCTAATTTGATGACAGAGCTCAAATTTTTATTGACAATTGAGATGGTTGAAATTTTAAAGACTTTCAAACTTGAAGACAATTTTTTTTAAATTCTTTCAAAAAATGGCAAGCAAATAGTGGTATGGAAGTTATGTAAAAAATACTTATTTTTATTGCTAATGCTTTCATTATGATTAGAATTAAAAAAAAGATCTCATTTTTCCAAGACGGATTTTAATATTCTGACCAATAAAATTTCAAGGATAATCATTATGTTTTAAAATCTGAATAACTTTCAATAAATTCTCATGATGAAATTCATGATGAGATAATAAAATTGCTCTGTCCACAAGGTTAAAAACAATATTTTTCTTTTGTTGAGTTGGATGATTTGCAGAATAGTTAATAACTCTGTCAGACGATGTTTGTTTACGAAACCAATTAGTAATAATGATTTTATTATTTCTGATTAAGGTCATATCTAAAAATTTTATTCTTTTATCTTGTTCTAACTCGAAGGTAAATTGAAAATTTGAATGATAAGAATTAAAAGTATTTATTTGGTTTTTCATGATGGAAAAGTGAAGATAGAAATACAAACGAAGGTATGTAGAAAAATTGACATAATAAAACTCCTGCAAATGAAACATCTGGAAACTGTCACTATGTCACTATGTACAAGGAGTGGCGGCTGGAGGAGAAACAAAATGTCCCGATAAATGAGGTTGTGAGATCCCGATAAGTGAAGATCCCGATAAATGAGGTTTTACTGTAACTTTCAACAAATTCTCATGATGAAATTCATAATCAGATAATAAAATTGCTCTATCAACAAGGTTAAAATAGTATATTGCATTACAAGGGACGAAACACAGCGATTGAAACTCAACAAAAGAAAAATATTGTTTTTAACCTTGTGGACAGAGCAATTTTATTATCTCATCATGAATTTCATCATGAGAATTTATTGAAAGTTATTCAGATTTTAAAACATAATAATTATCCTTGAAATTTTATTGGTCAGAATATTAAAATCCGTCTTGGAAAAATGAGATCTTTTTTTTAATTCTAATCATACTGAAAGCATTAGCAATAAAAATAAGTATTTTTTACATAACTTCCATACCACTATTTGCTTGCCATTTTTTGAAGGAATTTTGAAAAAAATGTCTTCAAGTTTGAAAGTCTTTAAAATTTCAACCATCTCAATTGTCAATAAAAATTTGAGTTCTGTCATCAAATTAGGTAAAGACAGCACCAACACAATTGATAGAACTAATGTTGTTTATAGAATTTGTTGCAAAGTTTGCGAAGCGTGTAACATCGGTGAAACAAAAAGATCTTTGAAGACATGTATAAAGGAATATATTAATAATAAAAATAATGAATCAGTTGTTTGTCAGCATCAAATTAATTTTGGACATGAATTTCTTTGGAATAGGACTGTTGTAGTTGATTCCGAAATTAGTTATAAAAAGAGACGTATATTTGAAATGATTCGTATTAAATGTCACAAAAATAGCATAAACAAAAAAGATGATATTTATACGTTAAATTCTAACTATTTTCCACTTTTGAAGGGTTTGAAAGTATGAATGATCTTTTTGAATTTGTTATTAATCGTATGGAAACTCATTTGTATAATATAAAGGTTTAAGTTAGTGGTAGTTTTATTAATATTAGTGACCTCTGTCTTATGAAAAAGGAAAAAAAATTGTGAACAGCGGGAGTTTAAAATTTCACTTTGGACGTAACATGTGACAAATTAAATTAGATTTTAATATTTGACTAAGTGTTGTAAATGTAAAGACTCCAAGTTTAAGGTAAATTTTGTTGCGACTTTAAAAAGTTTTTGTTTCCACTGTTTATTTTTATTCTTCTTAAATTTTGTAAAATTTGTTGTGATTATTGATTTATACAACTTTTATCATATAAATATATCCTGATGAGGTTGGCGAACTAAGCCAACGAAAAGTCGCTCATGACAGATCATTGATTAGTGTTCCAATTATTTTTTAACCCCCAACTTGATCGACTCCTATATATCTACTAAATACATTAGATTTAATTTGATCCTTATATGAACTCCAAATGTTAACTCAGTCAAAAGATATGGCCGAAAAACCAAACCTGTCCCGTACCTGGTACATCTCCCTTACATATGGCTGAGCAAATAATCAGGCTATGGTCGTGAGTATAGATGATGGTGTCTGCATAAACTTTTATCCTGTTTTGAGCTTACGCCGGATGGCTCTCACGTCAATTATCTGTGGTAACCCCATTCTCATGGCGGTCTACGTTTTGCACGGGCTTTTTCTGTATTATTTAAATGTCCATCAGCCGGCTTATGAAAATAAGGACGGAAGATCGATTGCGGGAACAATTTAATATAGATTTATTTTAACAAAGGTTTAGATCACTTACAAGATTTTTGCCAGAGACGGAACTTGGGGGGAACAGACTTCCCTAGTCGAGGGCCAAGACAAAATTCATCGATCGGCTATTGCCCTTCTTGCGCATCGCTGGGCCAGGTCAAATTGAAGGCGACGGATCACCCCCACTTAGCCAATAGTAGTCCCTAAAACCACCCTCTAGAGTTGCGAGTCATGCCTTCAGAAGTTCACTAGAGAGGGAAGTTTGAGAGATGACAATTTCTATCAATCTCAAAGTTTTTAGAGAACCTTGAAACAAAACACCCTTTCTTACTTCTTTTTGACCATTGTTGGGTCGAGGCTGTAAAACCCGAGCCCCTTGGTGAGTTAAGCCAGAACATGCGTTGATCATAAAAGTCAGAGTGATGTTTTAGAAAAGGTCTAAAATCGAAGACTTTAATTCGAACAAGAAAGTGACTAGTTTAGTTAACCTTTTAGCTGCGGGGGTGGTCAATAAAAAATAGTTCTCAAGTCTCCTTAATGGATCTACAATTTTGCCATATAAATATGAATTTGTAAAAGTTCAACTTTACTTCGAATTTATATTTGTCACGTGATATTAAGAAATTATAGTTGTAAATATGCCTTTATTTTGCTCTCTCTCTCCTGACATAAAGATGAACGCACAAATGCGATCATCACACCTCTCTCCTTATTCTTAGAAAAAACGAGGATACGAGTTTTTTTCGTGCATGAAACAATATCGACATTATCAACATCATTTTATGTAATACTACGAGTATGTTATTTAAATACGTGCGCTGAGTTTACATTTAAAACCTATTGGTATCATTTTGGTAATGTATAAAAATTTTGAGGTTATCTTGTAATTGTTTTCATAAGGTATGTATTGTAACCTGAATTTTAATTTTCAAGATAGATCAAGGATTTAAGGAGGTTAGGTTAGGCTAGGCTGTTCTTTGTCAAATGAAATTGAATTATCGTTCGAATCATTACTCCAATTTTAACAGGTTTATTAATTAACACTATCTGTACAAAATTCGGGGTAAACTACTTGACCCCGGGCAACCTAACCCGAACACAAAACCAATACCGGAAACTAACCTTAAATTTTACTAATAGAATTCGTTGAGCGCCAGGTTATTTCCTACAAATAACCAGTTACTATTTAAATACAAATTATGAATTTATTAATTGACCGGCCCACTCAGGCGGGTCACCCTGTACATTTGTAAATGAAGTTACAGGGACCACAGAAATACCGCGGAGAGCGCGGGGTAAGAAGTAGCGTCTCTGCTCGCGATCACGGACACTTGAGAGTTCGACAGCGAAATTTCGATTGTTCTTGGGCGCAAACACCGTGCCCATAAATGACCTCGCGCGATCCAATTAACGATATTCGCGAACACTGAATTTAAATTTAATCATTTCATTAACGAGGCTGACCCACAGTCTGCCGCCTCGGAATCCTAGTGGCGAGGTGTTTAGTCGCACACCAACCAAACTTCTATCGCTCACTTTATTAGATTACCTCGAATTCAAATATAAAACATCAATAGAGATAGATCAAAAACTACCTGCTATGCGTCGACGCCCTCGCCATTTCCTATAGTTCGCTTATTACAAAATCATAAAGCGTTCACTCGATACTCTGCACCTGCCACTTGAAACTTCGAACAGAGAATGATTAACTATGGCGAGATCCGCTGGCGTGCTCGCGAAACCGGAAGACGGTGGCGCTTACAAAGCTTACCGACATTACCGATATTTACGATTAGTTCATATTCGCGAGCAACAGATGGCGAAGGTACGCCGATCTTTAGCGCCGCTACGTGGCGATTACCGGAATTAACCTCGTCGCTCAGGTTAGTTTGTTGACAACCTGTCAACAAAGCGACGAACGAACTCCTCTCCTTGGTGTTCTTGAGCAGGCGGGACTCACATCCGCCTGACGCACCAAGGATCCTCTTCCTGGTGTGCTGAGGTGTCGTGGTGCTGTGTCCGGTTATTTCCTCCATCGCTCGCAGTGAAACTTCGGCCGTGACGTGAATATTGATCGCCATCGACCGGGCGGTTACCTCGTGGTGCTCGCGTGTGAACGTGAAAATAAAATAATAAGAATTAAAGATAAAATTGGTCAGGGAGAACGGTCTCTCGAGAAACCAGTTCGGATTCAGGAAAGGCAGGTCCACTATGGACGCTATCCAAGCTGTGGTTAACATCACCACAAATGCAAGAAAAGGAACTGGTAAGCGTAAGGTATTCTGCGCGTTGCTCAGCATTGACATACGCAATGCGTTTAATACCACGAGGTGGAATATCTGCATCGAGGCGGTGATGCGGAAAAGAGGTTCCAGACTACCTGTTGCGAATGTTAGATGACTTTCTGAGCCGGAGGTGGGTGATATACGAGGGCGACAAATGGTCTCTCAAAGAAGAGATGACATGTGGCGCCCCTCAAGCGTCGCAGGTAGGTCCACTCGTTTGGAACGTCATGTACGACGATTTCTTGCACATGAACCTAACTTCTGGAACGAAAATCATCGGCTTCGTGGATGACGCTCTTGTCGTGTACGCCGCTGGCGACGTCGGAATCCTGGAGTTGAGGATCAATGAAAGTCCGCGGCGGGCAAAGCGTTAGTTGGATAGCAGATGCCTGGAAATGGCCCCTGAAAACACCGAGGCTTTGCTGGTCACGGACAGGAGATTCTTCCAATACCCGAAGATTGTTCTCGAGGAACATGAGATTGAGTGGAAAAAAGCATTAAGTACCTGGGGGTGCAGTTGGATCGAAGGCTTAGCTTCTGTGAACACTTGCAGATTGCGACTGCCAAAGCCATCTAAGCTGGAGTCGTTCTGATCCGGCTCATGCCCAACATTGATGGTCCCAGGGAAGCTAAGAGAAGGCTGGTGGCGAGCGTGGTAAATTTGAAGCTGCTTTATGCAGCTCCGGTCTGGACAAGTGTCCTTAAAAACCATGCTATCCAGAAGAAGCTGTTCTCGGCAAAGAGAGGTGTGGTGCTGAGAATAGTCTCCACATACCGAACTGTGTCGAAGAGTGCTGTGCTGGTCCTGGCGAGCGTCCCGCCAATAGACTTATTGGCATAGGAAAGGAAGGAGAAATTTCAGCTCCGCAAGGAACTCACCTACTTAACCAACTTGAGGGAAATCGCTCGTGCAAAGGAGGCCATCCGCGAGGATGGAAGACGCAGACTCTTCGAGAAATGGCAGACGAGATGGCATAGTGACAAATCCGGGAGATGGACACACCGCCTAATCCCGGAGCACGCCACCTGGCTGGATAGAAAGCACGGCCAAGTCGGCTCTAATCTGGCGCAAGCGCTTCCGGGCCATGGTTGCTTTAATGCGTACCTGAAGCGCTGCAAGAAAAGAGACGATGAATTGTGTCGCTACTGCGGATCCCTTGCGGACAATTCAGAGCACGCACTCTTTGTCTGAGCCAGGTGAGGCGTGGCAATGGAGGCGGTCGGTTGGGCAGTGAGCGCTCAACTCACTCTTGACACGATGGTCTCTCTCATGCTCCAATCTCAACTGACATGGATGCTTATCGAGTCATTCGTCACTTTGGTGATGAAGACGAGGGAGCTCGATGGGCGTGCAGAGCGCGGCAACAACGAGGGCCAGTAGAAATCGCATTAGGGCCTGCATCCGCAGTCCTGCGTGTCGGGTGGACTCGGCTGTACCGCGGGCAGTGCATTGGTTCGTGAGTGGGGGTTTTTGGATTTAACAGGTATGCCTAGACGCGTCCTAGGAGAGTCCTGTACAACGTCTTTAAAAGATTTCGCCATTTTTCCTCCTCACCCCAAACAAAAAGTATAACTAGTTCAATGTTAGTGCGTTCAATTTGTTTACTTTAATTATTAATTGAAACATTGAGCATAATAATTAGTTCAGTTTTAGTGCGTTTAATTTGTTTATTTTAATTATTATTTAAAACATTGAGCATAATAATTAGTTCAGTGTTAGAGTGTTGAATTTGTTTATGTCAATTATTAATTAAAACATTGAGCATAATAATTAGTTCAGTGTTTTATTTGTTTATCTCGATTATCAATTAAAACATTGAGCAGAATAACTAGTTCAGTGTTTAATTTGTTTATCTCGATTATCAATTAAAATATTGAGCAGAATAACTAGATCAATGTTAGTGCGTTTAATTTGTTTACTTAAATTATTAATTAAAACATTGACCATAATAATTAGTTCAGTGTTAGAGTGTTTAATTTGTTTAATTCAATTATTAATCAAACATTAAGCAGATTAATTAGTTCAGTGGTAGTTATAAATATTTGGTTAATTTTGAGGTTTTCAAGTAAAGTTTGAGTAATCACATAGTTAAGTGTTCGGATATTTAGGTTGTGTATTTAGTAATTTTTAAACAAACATTGAGCATTAGTTCGTTCAGTGTTAGTTTATATATTTGGTTTGATTTCAAGTTCCTTAATTAAAAATTTAGCAAGTCATACAGTTCAGTGTTAGGACATTTTGGTTGTGTACTCTAGAATTTTTAACAACATTGAGAAAGGGTTTCGTTCAGTGTTAGTTTATATGTTTGTTTAACCTTAATCCCTCGATTGAGCATTGAGCATAATCAGTACAGTGCTCAGATATAGTAAGATAGGTCTATTTTGCCCTTCGGATGAAGCATTGAGCATTAATTTTGTTCAGCGTTGATCATTTCAGATAGATTTTTTCAAAACGGTCTTTGACATTGTATCTCAAGTAGTTAGTTAACTCATTTTTCACGTACAAAACAAGTAGTTAAGCTTGTTGCAAGTTCACTGAAACTGACTTGAATAATCAGTCAAATACTAGAAAATGAATAGAATTCTCTTCACGTTATTCAAAACGTTATATCGCGACACAGGAGCGTTAGAGTTTTCTCACAGATTTCGATTCGTAATCCGTTTTACATAATATTCTCTTCTCATTGTTAGGTCTGATTCCCAGGTTATGGAGCGCCACCTTTGACCTAAAAATCATTTTAAAATAGGGCACTAAAGAATTTCCGGACGTAACATATGGTTCCTCATAGTGATCGTCGAGTTTTGACGTTCGAGGTTCCTTTTGAAGATATACGTATTCACCGATCTCGTAATCTGCTACCTTTGATTTTTGATCGTAATAGTATTTGTACCTAAGTTTGGCCTGCTCGATATTTTCTCGAGCTGTAGACTGAGCTTCGAAAATCTTGAATAGTAAATTGTTTAATTGTTCGTCGTAGGTAATCGACACTTCTGCACTTTCAAATTCGGATGGGATGCGAGCTTCTTCGCCGAAGACTAACCTGTGCGGAGTAAATTGAGTTGAGGAATGCACTGTAGTGTTGTACGAGAACATAGCGAATTTCAACCATTGGCCCCGATTGTACTTAGTGCAGTAATGTCTCAAGTACTCTACAAAAAAATGATGGCTTCTTTCGAAACCGCCGAGGGATTGAGAATGGAAAGCTGTAGATTTAATTTGCTTCATTTGGAATATTCGACAGAACACCTTCATGATTGGGCTGAGAAAATTACGACCTTGGTCATTGTGAATAATCCTGGGACAAACAAATCGACAAATTATATTTTCTGATATTGCTTCTGCGATTGTGACAGAATCTGTGGTTTTTAAAGGTATGGCATCTGAGTATTTCTTTAAACAATCTTGAACTGTTGAAATATACTTATTTCTATTTTCATTTACAGGAAGGGGGCCTACGATGTCGATTTGAATCTTGTGGAAGGCTTTTCGAGGTGTGTCGGTAATTCTCATGGGCTCTTTTTTCTTTTTCCTAAGCAATTTCCACCTTTGACAACTCTCACATGACTTCACAAAGTTTTCGATGTCTTGTTTTGCTCCCTCCCAGAAAAATCTATTGCGCAAACGAAGATATGTTTTCGAAATTCCCAGATGACCTCCGATGAGTAGAGTTTCGAAATTAACTAACCCTTTGCTTTCTAGCTTCCTACTACTTTCCGTGGTAAATTTACAGTCTTGTGAGATAAATTCTTCTCATTCTTATATCTAATACATGAATTTGGAAGTACTGAGATTGTTTTAATTTTAAAGGGGATGTGTTGTTTGTCTGTGCTCAATTGGAATCCTCTCCTTTTGAGTTTAGACAGATAACTTATTTCATCAGCGATATTCATTCTTTAAGCTTTGATACTCACTTCCTCATCCTTGGGAAAGGAGGCAGATACATCTGACGTCACCTTTCCTTCTACGAGGTCCCTATCCCCTGGTCAGCAAGCTAAACCTTTTTCGCAAATACTTGCACATTTGCCTATAGGTCTTTTCAAGTCGAAACGAGAAATTCAGTTGTTTCTATCGGTAGAACTTGTTGTCCGGTGAGAGTATTATCGTCATTTAAGTCCGTTATGTCAGGTTCGTTGTCTTCATATATGAGTAAATAACAATTTTCTGTGGCGAGTAAATTATTCGAAAGGTAGTCTTCGTCTTGTAAGAAGGTTTCGGTACCGAAATCTGGAGCCGATACAGTGCTGTCGAAAGCAGGTACTTGCTCCCGATCTCTGAGATTAAAGATATTGTGAGTCGTTAGATCAGTAGGTGTTGGTTTTAATGAATTTAATGCTGTTTCGTTTAGAGTTTCCGTCTCGGCATTTCCCAATTTATTATTGTCCGAGTTGTCAACCGGGTTTTGTAGATAGAGCATCAGCATTTGCATTTATTTTACCGGGTTTAAAAATTACATCGTAATCATATTCCCTTAGTCGTAATCTCCACCTATTTAATTTAGACCCAGGTGTTTTAATATTGTGAAGCCATACAAGAGGTCGGTGGTCGGTAACTAATGTAAATTTGCGACCGTAAAGATATGGTCTAAAATTTTCAGCTCCGAATAATATGGCTAAGAGTTCTTCTTCGATTGTGGCGTATCGTGTCTCGGCTTCGTAAAAAGGTCCTTGACGCGTAGGCCACAGGAAGATCTTCGCCAATCTTTCCCTGACTCAAAATAGCCCCAATTGCGTAATCGGACGCATCTGTTGTGACAATAAAAGGTTTTTTGAAGTCGGGATATTGGAGAATAGGGTCGGTTATGATTAAATCTTGTATTTCCTCAAAAGCTTTCTGCTGGGCTTTGTTCCAACGGAATTTTACACCTAATTTAGTAAGCATGGTTAGGGGTTTTGCCAGTTTTTCATGAGTCTTTAGAAGTTACAGCAAGACATGTTCCTGTACATGTTTTGAATTTTTATATTGACCCACAGTAATAAATATATGATAATTGAATCGGCATGGGGTCAGTTACTTTTTTTCCAGACCTTTTAGGCGGTGGAACTATAAAATTTCAAAGTGGCAAACGTTTCGGCCACAGATTTGAGCCCTCTTCAGTGCCAGATTTTTTAAAGAGTAAAAACATTAAGGTATCGAAACCGCCTTAGAAAATAAATCTTAAAAATTAATGATTATAAAATTAACTTGAATTGCGTGCAATTTATAAGTTATTTAGTAACCTGAGAGTAATACTAATTTTTGTTTTTGTTTTTTTTAATGTTTTATTTTTTTGTTTTATTACTCTAATTAAGTTAGTAAATCATGCATAAAAATTTGGTAAAAAACTCATGAAAAGGTAAAGGCCTGGTGTTGGACGACCAAAGGAGAGGTGCAATTTTTCGAACTAAAAAATTATTCCAGATTACGCTAGTGAGGGAGTCAGGTTGTCAACCAAAAATAACATATAAAAACCGAAAAACCACCAAAACACAAGAACCACAAGAAGACACAAAAACACACAAAAGACACAAAAAAACACAAAAAATTCAAAAAACACAAAAGAACACACACTCACTGACAGGGGTAGATTTAATTCAAAGCAACGATAAAGTTAAATTATTAAGATTGCTGACTTAAGATACTTAAATCACACACCAAAAATAATGAGTTTTAATCCACAAAAATTCCAAAAAAACGCGAAAAAACACTTTTCACTAACAGGGGTACATTTGACATAACACAACAATTAAAATTAATTATTAGGATTGCTTGCCTTAGACACTTAAATCACGCACTACAGGTAACGAATTTAAATCACAAAATTAAGTTAAAAACCTATAATTCCCAAAAAAGAACACACACTGACTTACAAGGTTAGATTTGACACAAACCAACGATTAAATTGAATCATTAAGATAGCTAAATTTAGACACTTAAATCACGCACTAAAAATAATGAGTTTTAATCCACAAAAATTCCAAAAAAAACACGAAAAAACACTTTTCACTAACAGGGGTAGATTTGACATAACACAAAGTTTTGATCACAAAATTAAGTTAAAAACCTATAATTATACTTATAAATTGCACGCAATTCAAGTTAATTTCATAATGATTAATTTTTAAGATTTATTTTCTAAGGCGGTTTCGATAATACCTTAATGTTTTTTATTTTTAAAAAATCTGGCACTGAAGAGGGCCCACATATATGGCCGAAACGTTTGTCACTTTGAGATTTTATAGTTCCACCGCACAGTGGAGTGAAATAGAAAATCGTGGTTCAAAATCATTTTCTGAGCTGAATTCTTGACCGATTTGAGATTTTTTTTTTGAAAAATCCAACATTAAATTTTGAAGAGATCGCTGCAGGCCGATTTTTGAATTTGTTGTTGTTACAACTTTTATGCTAATGTAAATAGCGGAAAACATGTCGATTTTTCGAATTTTATTTTTTATTTCTTCGAGTAAATTTTTCCTATGCCTGTCACACCCCAGCTTCGATGCGTAGGAGTATATAGAATGGAATAATTTTGTTGACATGTGAATTCATTTGTTATAAACAAATAGATATAACAATTAGTCAACGGAATGGATTGGTCATTTGTGCAATCCAATTAAGCATCGGAATCAATCGTTCCCATCTCTAAGATGATATCTCATCATGAAAATTCGTCATCCGTTATTATTTGTTAACTTTAACAACAAATAATATAAACAAATGCACCATATGCAATCCATATTGGCGAGTTATAAGGAGAAAAACAAGAAATTGAGTTTAACGATATTGTTTAACGATTTCTATTTTTTCGTTGGTGATTGTTATTTTGTGACCAATCACGTTAGTATTTCCTAGTTTGTCTGTTGGTAAATGAAATTGGTGAGGAAACGTAAGTAAATAAGTTTTTTCTTTATCATTTAAGTGACTTATATGTAGTAATTTAATAATATCGCACAATCTTTGGGCATGAACAGGTGTTTTTTCTGAAGAGGGATCATTCTTATTTGAACTTTGTTTTTCTAAATTAACGAAATTAAAATACTCCAATTCTACGGGTGGCAAGGTCAGTTCAGTGTCTTCTGAAGTCGAATTTACGGCAAAAACATTAAAGAATCCATTTTGTGAATTTACCAAAACTTCTAAAAATATTCCGGGTCCCGCATGAATTTTTCTGATGTATCCTGTTTCTAAATTATTATTTTTTACAGGGAATGTTACCAAAACTTTTTGGCGAGCTGATAATCTAATAGTAGTATTAGTTTCGAAGTGAATACTCATTCCCCCTATTATAAGATCCCCAATTTCGTTTCTTTTAAATCTTAATGTGGCTTCCTGAGATTTCAAAAACTATTCCTAAAATTCCTTTAGATTGAATATTAAACTTCTCAGGAACCATCTGGAACTTAATTAATGCCCTTTTTATTTTAATTTCTACTTCGCCTAAGGTTCTGGTAATGCCCTTTCCTATCCCGATAAGATTAAATATTTTAATTTATATTTATTGAAATATTATCTAGGAGAATTCCCTGTTTTATTAGATTTAGATTTGACCCGGTGTCTATAAGGAATTCGGCAGTTTTAATTCAGAAGAAGTTCTCAGTCAAGGTAATAATTTGGTCTTTATTCACTTCTGATAAGTCGAGGATCCAATGGACCCGGCGTGTTAGGACGTGGAAGGAGTTGGTGCCTGAGGGTTGGAGTGATTGAATTTTTCTTTCACACCTTTTCGAGGTGCATTCTGAAAATGTGTCCCCTGTTTTATTTCGAAAGTGCGTTTTGCTAGACAATTTTCTTCATAATGATTGGGACCTCTGCAGAACCCGCATTTTCCAATTACTTTGTTAAAATTATTCGACCATCGGGGACAATCGCTTTTATAATGGCCAAATTATCCACATCCATGACATTTAATTTGATCTAAATTAGGGCAGCGGTTTTTTTTATTTTGGTCTCTAGTACCCTCTACTTCGTGAACTCGGTGATGTTCATTTCTATTTCGTACGTTGTCCCGTATTTCGGATTTTTTTGAATTGCGTAAATTATTCAAGCATTCTACTTCTGTTTCGACAGTCAACGCCACATTTATAATAGCTTGAAGACTCTCAGCTCGCCGAATAGTCATTCTTGCTTCTCGCTTTCAAAAGGAGAAATTTTATCATCGTCGAATTGAGGGCTATCGATACTTCTGAATTCTGAAGATTCGTTTCGAGAAGAATCTGTTTCTTCAGTGAATCTGTGGGGAATAAGTTTTCCATTTTCACTTATCGCGTACAGGACTAGAGAGGCATTTGAATAGGCAGTGCTTGCACTTGCGGGGATTTCAATCAAATTAAGAGTTGGGTCGATATTACCAGAAATGGGTGTCTGATTCTCATTTTGGAGGACTGTGGTGTTTGGGAGGTTGTCATTGGCATATTTAACATTATTTGCAGGCATCTCGCTTGCATCACGGTTGGATTCTCGGTCCATTTTGCAAATCTTTCCCTTTGGAAGAAAAAGGAAAAGAAGGAAGGAGAAAAGAAAAATGAAAAAGAAAGTCTTAAACCTTACTAATTTAAAAGAGGTGAGGTTATCCTAAAAGGCGATAATATAAGATATCCTACAGTGATTTCATTCAATCGCAATTTCCCAATTGATTCTAACGTTTTAGTTATACAACATAGTAATTCTAGATTTCGTTTACAAGGTCGTTTATGTAAGGTTTGAAATATTCGTCGAATTCTCCGTCTGCATCTTGCGGACTGGAATTTGCATAAAATTTGTTTGAACGATTTCCTGTAGAAATCATTATAAGTCAATGATCTTCGCAGTATTACCTTGTAACATTTTGATTTTATTCTAATTGATTGTTAAATTTTAAGATTCAAAATCTACAAATCTTCAAAACCCAAGTTCATTCACTCCCTATTCTCATACTTACGCACTAGTAATTCTTTGTTTGCATATGGCTTGACGGTTACGAAAGGCACCCCACTTTTTTGTTAAGGGTACGAGGGCTCCGCGTCGTATGACAACCCTGACTTATGTCGTAAAAACTCACAGGAAATCCACAAAAACCTGAGAGTAGCTTGCAGCTCTTTTTTGTTCAAAATAGATCAAATTACAATTAAACCGGGGTTCAACGTTGGATTGCACTTCGCGTACAGCCGCACCGAGCGTTGAATTCGCAGGCTTGCGAACCTTTTCTTTTTCCTGAGAATTACTGTTAAGAATTATCCTTCCAATTTTATTGATTAATAATTTCCTTAAAAAATTTTCCAATTTTATTTGCAGGTAGGATTGTTCCTCTGAGGTCGAGAAGCAGCTCGCCTGTGATTAATAGAAGTTTTCGGTTCAAACTGATCTAATGTAGACTTTATAGGTCCTGGGTAGATTTGCGGCTTCACTCCTTTCCAAGACACATCTTTAATTTTTGTAATTATAATTATAAATTTATTAAAAGTTCTCACTAATAAATTGAATTTAATCAAATATTAAGTCATATATTTTTTTTATATCAAATAAATTTTCTTCACTTTACACCAATCCGAAACTTCGTGCACTTAGATTTCACTTTCACTCACTATTTAATCCTATTCTTTTAAAATTCACTTCCGATTTCCGACCGATAAAATAATTATTTTAATCCCACCGCTGTCACCAGATAATCTGTGATTGTGGGAACAATTTAATATAGATTTATTACATGATTTTTGCCAGAAACGGAACTTGGGGAGAACGGACATCCCTAGTCCTAATGTTATTTCCCGGCTGTAAAAAATAGAAAAAACACGATGTCAAATTTTCACGTCTGCTGATGGCAGCTTTAAGTTCACTGTGGCTAGTGTGTATCTATTGAAATAAAGTTATGTAAATAATAATTTTCAAGACTCTGTTGTCGACTGCATGTTAATTTTTCAAAATTATAATTAAAATTCGACATTGTGTTTTTTCTATTTTCTACAGCCGGGAAATAAAATTATCATAGGCACATGAACAAACAGGTCTTGTCCACCAGACGAGATGAACATTTCTATACGTCTTTGGGGTCACTGAATCTGGATCCGGGGTTGATTTGACTCGGCGTGGTCGCATTCCATTCATAATTTTAAAAAATAAATTAAAACACTGAAAACTGTTCTGGACATAAATTGTTTATATTCAAAGCCCGATACATGGAACTTCTTAGTCATTCTTTGAGCATGGCTATCAATCTGCAGCATAAAATCCTACTGCCTTGACAGATAATGTGACGATGACAACTGACCCGAAAGGGGATGTATAGAATGATTCGTTCTCAGATTTGTTGAAGTAACCAAGCCAGCGAAGGCGCGCTGCCTTACAGGTGAGCGTGAGGGTGTGGGGACAAAGCCGTAGTGTGTTTGACAACGAGTTGACATAGTCCTCGTCAAAGTCGGGAAGCTCTTATACTTAGGCTTACGGAGGTATAATTTCGAGTTTCTCTTTCTAAACATACTTGCAACAGAGAAACTGATGCTTATTGCTACATATGTAGCAAATACCAACCCCTGACAGATCAAAGAATAATTTCTGCGAAAATTGAACAAATTTAGCAGGAATGTTTTGGTCTTAAAATAACGTACAAAAAATGGATGCCACACAAAAAATGTGCAGCTTGTTCTAAGATATTACAGCGTTGGAATTCGAGCAGACATTCTAAGGACATGAAATATAACAAACCTACGCTGCGGAGAGAGCCATTGCATCAAAAGAATTGTTTCTTTTGTATGAATAACGTCACAGGTTTCAACAGAAAAAATAAGCAAAGCTTTGTCCATACTCCATGTTTCCGATTCCCTTGAAATTTTAAGGATTGATAAACTAACATAAATAATGAAGAAACCCAAAATTTGAGATTATTTCATGCATTATTTAAAAAGTTATGGGATAAACGAAAAAAAAAATATTTTTGTTCTTTTTCAATTATTTAAAAACTGAAACTAGAAGAAATTCTGAAAAAAATTACACAAACGTATCATTAGATGGCCGATGTAGCAGTATTTTTTGGGAAAATTTTTACTCCAAATTTAATGATAAAAAAAATGTTTTTTTCAAACAAATTGATTTTTTGAAAAAACGCCATCTTTGAAAAATCTAAAAAAATTCATAGTGATAGCCGCAAGTATTACGCAAATTTTAGGTATATAATTAAGGTGCGCACTCAAAAATTGTGCGAAGTATGAATTTTTTTGTAAAGTGATGCGCGTGGAATCACGATCTTCGATCGACAGTGTCGGGCGCAAGTTCCACTAATGTTCTATTACTATCTGCTTTTTCGAGAACATTACTATCAAAAAGTGATGGGAAGTGATTATTAATTGTTTAATTATCTCTTTATACTCATAACATATGAATAATGTAATGAGTTTTATGATTATACATAAATTATCAAGAAAATAATTTTTTTTATTATCATGAAAATAAATTTGATCGTAAAAAATCCACGAACAAATTTTTGACGTCAGAAAGTATGAAGAGTTATTTTTTGAATTGTACGTTGATGAGAATGTGATAAATCGCAAAGACTCTGATTTTTTGTCAATATTATTGTCTTCGAGAGATTTTTGGAACTGAATGGTACCTGGAGGCTGTGAGAAGGAAGATTTTGCGAGTCATTCACCGATTTCTGGTAATTTTAACAATTAAGAAAGAAAGCATAAATGCTAGGAGGAACAAATCTTATTATTTTCAATCCTTCTTCTAAAACTTCATCTTTTATAACTCTTATCCTATATGTGTTGCAAAGGAGAGCATTTTTTTGACATCTTTGAATTTATTGAGAAAATGCTCTGGGAATACCCTCAAACTGCTTTCATTTGAATCTGCGAGTATAATTTATTAAGAGGAAAATCATTTTTAAGCTGAGGCTTGATAAATTATTTATAGATCAGCACGTGATGATTTCACTATATTTCTATTTGTATCGAGAGTAAAAAATCACTTAATATTCACTTACGGTTTTTGTTTTTGTATGCATTACAACAATGTTTCCTTTTTTGTTGAATCATGTCAACTGCTCTTTGAAAATAAACTCTCGTGGATTTTTTACCAACTAATTTATTTTCATGATAATAAAAAAAATTATTTTTTTGATAATTTATGGATAATTACAAAACTCATTACATTATTCATATGTTATGAGTATGAAGCGATAATTAAACAACTAATAATCACTTCCCATCACTTTTTGATAGTAACGTTCTCGAAAAAGCAGATAGTAATAGAACATTAGTGGAACTTGCGCTCGACACCGTCGATCGAATATCGTGATTCCATGTGCATCATTTTACAAAAAAATTCATATTTCCCACAATTTCCGAGTGCGCGCCTTAATTATATACCTAAAATTTGCGTAATACTTGCGGCTATCACTATGAATTTTTTAAAGATTTTCCAAAAATGGCGTTTTTTCAAAAAATCAATTTGTTCGAAAAAAACATTTTTTTTATCATTAAATTTGAAGTAAAAATTTTCCCAAAAAATACTGCTACATCGACCATCTAATGATACGTTTGTGTAATTTTTTTCAGAATTTTTCCTAGTTTCAGTTTTTAAATAATTGAAAGAGAACAAAAACATTTTTTTTGTTCGTTTATCCCGTACCTTTTTAAATAATGCATGAAAATTGAAAATGCTTTGTGCCGGAACGTTGTAGACTACCCAGTTTGAGCTCTCGCTTGTTTCGAGTATAGACAGGCTCCGCGTTGAGAGAGAATGATCGGTCAACGTGTGAGAGCGACAAAGGAAACGCGAAAACGATCGTCTTTTGACTTTGACGAAATAATTTAATCTTTTGTTGGCATTTAGGGAAGTCAGACACATTATCTATCACACTACAAAATATCAAATCATAGTACACGTATCTTCCAGAGCTTCGTAATCACAAGTTTCTTTATTTGATGGCCCAATAATTCCCAAAGAAAGCCATTTAAAAATGTCGAATCAAGACAACAAAAACATAGGGAGAAAAAAGATTCGTAACGAAAATAGTTGGCGAAAAAATGTCAATAAAAAAGCAAGGCAAGAGGTACGATAGTAATGTTTTTATTGATTAAATTATTTTGAGACAACTTTTCCTTTGCCGTTTTATCGAAATTCGCAAAATTGACGTAGATTGGTGTGAATTTTTGAAATTTAGAAAATTTGGAAGATGTCTCGCGCGCCTAAACGGTTATTGCACGGACACCCTCAAATGGTAATCAATTTTTACGAAAAAAATTTCTCATTAACATTAGTAACATAATTTCATTAATCTTAGTCTTTTTTCTGTATAACTAAAAACATACAAAATAAATAGTTCCGGTTAAGTTTTGAATTCTAAAAACAATTTTACGTTCATGGGTGCAATTATATATTCGGTAAAAAATATTCTGTATACTGGCAATATATTTGTTTTTTTTGTCGATTATTTTGAAATTACAGAAATAATTTGTAGGTCTCAAAAATTAATATTCTTTTTTATCTATGGGCGATATCTAATCGAACAGTTGTGAGGAATAGCAAAACATGAGCAAGCAAGCACGAGATAAAAACATAAATTGTATAATATGTAAAAAATCAGGTCATGTTGCTGAAAACTGTTATCATTTAACCAAAGCGCAAGAAGCAGTTTCTAAAAAACAAAATCCTGAATTTTGTTATGCAAAATCAACAGATTAGTAATAATTACCAATAACGAGAACATAATAGCAATAATTCTGCAAGAAATAATTATCGGAATAACTATTTTTTAAGAAACAGAAACAATAATTATAATAAAAATAACTTTGCACAAAACAATTATCCGAAACACAATCTTTTAATAATTAAAATTTAAAATAAATAGTTCCGGTTAAGTTTTGAATTCTACAAACAATTTTACGTTCATGGGTGCAATTATATATTTGGTAAAAAATTTGTAGGTCTCAAAAATTAATATTTTTTTTTATCTATAGGCGATATCTAATCAAACAGTTGTGAGGAATAGCAAAACACCCATGTAGAGAACTGCACATGCGCATGAATAACCGTATTTTAACCGCAAGAATACATTTTAGCGCGGCTGGCACTATTTGCAACGTACGCGAGCAATTTCTTCTCAGCGAGTCAAGTTCGATGGAGGGGGAAGCGCACTCGGGGAAATTATCGTCCCCCACAGCCCCGAGCGTGGCACTCAAAGAAACGGTGACTGTATACTATTTAGATGAAGCATTCTTGAAGGATGAATAACGAAAATTTAAAAGTGTAGCTCATTATTTTATTAGACAGATCCATTTTTAGTGCACATTGTGTACATCGTGTAGCCAGCTTAGGCGAAGTGTGTAGTCACTCTGCAGTAATATTGTTTGTACTGAATTCAAGATATTCATCTCAAGAAGAACAGGAATCCTGAAATAAAGGGGGAGGGTCTCTAAGGCCCAAAAACTTATGTATATATATATATATATATGTACCATATATGTAAACTTATATGTAATATGTATTTTTTTTTCATCCGGTTTTTTACATTCTGACCTTCAAATGACCTTGAATCTGATATGATGGAGGTCAACGGACCTCGGATTCGAAATCAGCGACCCCAAAAGTCTATGTATGTATTTTCCTGGATTTTTTGCAGTTTGACCTTCAAATGACCTTGAATCTGATATGATGGAGGTCAACGGAGCTGGGAATCCAAATCAGCGACCTCAAAAACCTATATATGTATTTTCCTGGATTTTTTTTTATTGGGGTTTTTCCCAAAAACACTGCATAGAAGCGGTGAAGTTTTCATTTTTTAAAGGGGTGCTCGGGGTGAAAAGGGGGGATGAGGGTGGTCCGTTTAGGGTGGAATTTAATTCTTATTGTTAGTAGATACTGTAGGAATTTTTTCAAATTTTTTGGGCCAAAAACCGGCCTTAGAGACCCTCCTCCTTTGCCTTATGGTCGATTCCAGTGATTAACAAAAAAGTGAAAGCATCAAAAGTATCTGAAATTAATTGGAGAAGACAGCTTTCTCTGTTTGAATACTGGTACTTACATTTAAAGATGAGCATCTAAAACCTGGCGTACCTCGCCGATCCTACGGTTCCCCTCGAACTTATTTGAGATTTGGGCATGTCTACCGTGAGAGCTTGAATTCCGGCCAGATTTCTTGCTCAGACCCCTTAAGGTATTGTCACGTCCAGCGACTCTACTGCCTCGAGTAACAAACAAATCAAGGAACCAATGAAAGAATCAAGGCAACATTACTGCGTGCGTGATTTTATCGACGCAAGTTATAGACAGATCTACAGATCAACAGAATAATCAATATGGAATTACCATGTGTCGTTATAATACCTACACATGATAAATCGACTGACCCAGGAAGAAAGTAAATGAAGCCCTAAAGCACTAACGCACTAGTACATGCACTTATCACACACATTACAGTCACAACATGTAACTTCCAATAATATTATTTAATAATATAATTTATTTGAAATTTTAGTATCTGAATTTCCGAAAGTACAAGGATTTTGTGCTTGAGTCATGCCTGTCTAATCTCGTACTTCTTTAATTCTAAAATGTTAACTAAGTTCTAATTCGAGATAAAACGAGAAAAAAACATAACACGAGACTATATCTCCTTTTTGGATCCGTCAAACGGTCACCATTGATTACGGTCAATTGGGTAAGGCAAAATTCAAAGTGCTCATGCAGTACCGTTTACAACTTCTATTTTCATTCTGTTAATTAACAGAATATTTTCAATTGCAAAAGATTGACCAAGATGTTGTGCTTGAGTCAGGCTTGTCCAATCTTGCATTACTAAAATTCTGTACCATGCTACAATTTTTTTAGTGTGTATTATCAAAGAAAAAATTTTTTTTTCTGTAATTGTAAGAATTATTCAAAAAACATTGATGACTTATATCATTAGACAATTGAATTACTGAATTTAAAAATATAATACTTCATGACTTATAATAACTAAATATACGAGGTCTGTCCGCAAAGTATCGGGCCTACCTTTATATCTCCGCGCTGGCGTTATTCTTCATCATCGGGCGGGTGGGATCCTTCAAAGTAATCCCCACTTGATTGAATAACACGGTTCCAGCGATGTTTCCACTTCTCGAAACAGTCCTGGAACTCACTTTTTGGGATGGCCTTGAGTACGCTCGTCGCATTATTTTCAACCGTTGTTTTGTCATCGAATCGCTGTCCTTTGAGTGGTTTTTTGAACTGTTAAACGACGACCACCTTCAATTGCAAGTTGCACCCGCTCAATATTATCCTATGTTTTTGTCGTCGAAGGTCGGCCAGAACGAGAATCACTATCAACAGAAGTGCGGCCTCCTTTAAAACGATTATACCACTCTTTTATTCGTGTTTTGCTCATACACTCATTCCCAAAGGCCTTCTGCATCATCTGAATAGTTTCAGAACTCGTTTTTCCGAGTTGAAAACAAAATTTGATGCAAATTCGTTGATCTTGTTTTTCAGTCATTTTTAACAATAACAAAATCCGCCGAACTCAAAAATAACTTTGTAAACAAAAACATGCTGCGCATGAACTATACGTCCGGCAGATGTCAGCAAGCAACCGATAGGTTTGTGAGGCTTTACTGTTGACGTTCATGCCCCGCAGAGGTCGCTCGAACACTATTGCGCGGAGATATAAAGGTAGGCCCGATACTTTCCGGACAGGCCTCGCATATATGTATATTGAACTGTCAACAAAAACAGTGTTTTGATTTAAAAAACAAGGTAAAGAGACATCGAGTATCCCAGGTTAGGCAAAAGACCAAAAAATAGTTTCAATAAGAATAAATTTGAAACAAGAATTCTAAATAAATATTTTTCTGTGAGCACATGGAAATTGGTAGAATTAAGGCATAATATTTTATGAATTTTGTTTGATAACCATAAAATTACCTGACACGGAACACTGAGAACAATTCTTATTTTTTAATGAACAAATTATCAATCACATTTAGTGATTACAAAAATCATTTTAGAAACGAAAGATATTTTTGAATCTTTTCGGTTGATCCAATTGAATATTTATGTATTGCAATTTTAAAAGTAATTCCGTGTACGTATCAGTAAATTTTATTTTATAATAACTTATGTCCCTCTTAAGCCAAAAAGAACAGTTACTGTGAAGGAAAAAGTAACTAAAGATAATTTTGAAAATATTTCTAACAAAGACAAAACAAATATCAATTTTCAATTAGATAATATTTCTCCAGAGAAAACCTTAATGGACCAATTCGAAACTGCCGGAACAAGCAGTTTATCTTACTCGAATAATTGGTTTAATTCGAGTTTGAAAACTAATTCAAGTATTATTTGTGGATCAATTGATCAGGACGAAACATTTTTAAAAAAAACTACTTATATTGACAACGAAGATATAAGTTTACATAGTTCAACGATAATTAAAAAAAAAAACAGTTGAAGAAAGAACTAAAATAAATTCATTAGAAAATTCTCTTACTCGCAAAACAATTACAAGTAATCAAGATAGCGACGATAATAGTACCGACAACAAACAAATGGAGCAACCTGTTCACAACAATCCTGAAGAAAACGTTAATCCAATTTTAAACAACGAAATGGCCCTACCTAATAGTCAACAAGTACCCTTACGCGACACGTTAGAAGTAGTACCCTTATTTGATGGAGGTAACATTCCATTATCACATTTTATTAAAGGATGTTATGAGGCAAAAGCAATGCTGCCAACACCCGCAGCTCAAGAAAATTTAGCGCAATTATTAAGAAGTTAATTATCAGGAGAAGTAAGAAAATGTATCTTTGGGTCAACTTATAATAATGTAGAAGAATTAATTGAAAAACTCAAAAAGTATATGCCCCTGCAAAAAGTATGTATCAATTACAAGGAGAATTAAATAATACTTATATGTGGGAAACAGAGAACGTACTATGCAGCTAGAATTAAGGAGATTGCCAACAGAATCGAAGATGCTCATAGACTTAACAATAATGGACAAGTAGATAATACCTTCAAACAGAACTTTCATAGAGACGTTATTCAATGTTTTATTCGCGGTCTGCGTCCTGAATTAGAAATTCGAGTAAAAACAAAAGAAACATTTAAGGAAGTTTTCAATGGCATAATCAACGTAGAAAGAGATTTGGCAGAATCTTCCGCACTACGGAGAAATAAAAATTCAGATTATTTAAAAATGGATAATTCTATAAATAATAAAAATAATAAAACAACTCGATTCAATGTTGCACGAGATAACAATATAAATTGTATAATATGCAAAAAACCGGGCCATGTTGCTGAAAATTGTTATCATTTAAGTAAAGCACAAGAAGCAGTTTCTAAAAAACAAAACCTTAATTTTCTTATGCAAAATCAACAGCTTAGTAATAATCACCAAGAACAAAGAAATATTTACAATAATTCTGCAAGAAATAATTACCCTATAACAATTTTTTAGGAAACAGAAATAACAATTATAATAAAAATAACTTTGCACAAAACAATTATCCGAAACACAATCCTTTAAGGAACAGGAACAACAATTACAATAATTTTTCAATTAACAGAAATAATTATTCCAACAGCAATATATACTATAATTACAATAATAATAATTTTTTGAGAAGCAGAAATTATAATAATAGACAGGAAAATCTGGATCAAACCAAGTATGCAAATCATAGACAATTTTCAAATTAAAACAGACAACGTGAAATAAGAAATCAACAATTAAGTAGACCTAATCAAAATTATTCTCAAAAATCAGAAGTCATATGCAACTATTGTAAAAAACCAGGACATATTATTACAAATTGTGATATCAGGTTAAATAGACAACAATCCCAACATTGGGAAAACTCAAACGTCCTCCCCAGTACGGATGCACTGAGGAAAGCATAAGGCAAGAACCAGAAGCATCCACTTCTAACGATCAACCGGCCATAAGGATAAGCGTTTCCAAACCAAGTACATTTTCATCGATAATGATATGCGTAGAAGGCCTTCAAAGCCATGCTCGCATGATGATAGATACCAATGCTGGTCGAAATATGATAAAAAAAATGCCGTAAATCCTAAATTGCCAATAGATGAAAAAATAGTGTTAAAACATACAGGAATAAATAATTTACCACTTTTTACAATGGGACAAGTACAAATAAATATTCTAGGATATCCAACAATACTGAATATAATTCCAAATGAAGTTCCAATCGATGAAGACGGAGTTCTAGGTTCAGAATTTTTTTGAGAAAATAAAGTGAATATAATTTATGTATCAAAATGTCTAGAAATACAAAATAAACTGTATCCATTTGAATCAACAAAAATATTAACAATTCCAGCTAGAACAGTAACATTTTACATTCCAATTGAAAATACTGAAAAAAGCAAAGGATACATACCTCGACTACATATTGGTGAAGGAATTTATGCCGGAGACGCAATTGTAAAAAATTGCGAGGGTAAAGCTTATATCAAATTTGCAAATACGAACGAAATACCAGTAACGATATCAATACCGACCATTACTTTAGAAGATTTTGAAGAAAGAGATTCTTTATCTGAAAAAATTCTGAATAGCTTCTTTAAAACCGACAATTTTTTCGACAATCCATGCAAATTTGTTAACATAACAGGTGAAGAAAGAATAGAATGTATCAAAAAACGTCTTCATTTGGATCATTTGAATCAAGTCGAATAGGAACATGTAAAAAGATTAATTATCAACAGTGCAGATAGATTTCAAATCCCAGGAGAAAAAAAAATGATTCTCCAATTTTTTCAAGAGAATATAGATTTCCCCCCGTACACAAAGAAGAAATTACAAAACAAGTCGGCGAATTATTGAAAAATAAAATAATGAAACCTTCACAATCACCGTATAATACTCCAGTTTGGATTGTTCCTAAAAAAACTGATTCTAAAGGTAACGTAAAATGATGTCTTTAGCGAATCCTCGCAAGATCCAATATTAAATATTAATCCTAAGTTTGTTTGTAACAATTTTCTGAAATATACAAGTTTATTAAAACTTTTAGCATCAATGCTTCTGTTTATGACTATTATACTTTTAAGTCCACTACATGGAAAAAACTATGAAAATTCGCCATGGGAAACCATGACTACTAGGGGTAAAAAGAAAAAATGAAAAATTCAAATCAACATAAAAGTCTAGAAAATTTGAGTCGAAATAAACCTTTTGATCCAGATATCGCAAGGTAGGCCAAAAAAGAATGTAATTACAGATTTTAAAAATACTCCCTCTCAAACAAAAAGAAAGAGAGGTAGACCAAGGAAACAAACAATTAAAGATGAACTTCCAGAAATATATACGAAAAATCTAAGTGAAATAGAACAAGGATCCGATTCTGACTCTGATCCTGAATATTTGGACAAATAAAAGGCAGAAAAATGGCAAAAAGCCTAAAAAATTCATCATACCTCAAGAGGAAGAAAGCGAAAATTATTTTTCGACAGGGTTTGCCATCTCAATCTGGTCAATGGAAATATTGAATAACTCTGATAATTCTCATTATATTCAGGAAAGTTTTTTTTATTAAGCTTACCCTTTTACAATTTATCTCAACTAATTTTTGAAAACATCGATAAAGTGGTCGCCGTTATTGGAGAGACAAAAGCGAGCTCTTTTATAAATTTTATATTTTATAGATTTTACCCTTCAAAAATCTCCACACAAAAAAGTCCGGTGGAGTCAAATCCGGGGATCTTGGTGGACAGTCAATATCTCGGGACGTGTGGTGCTGAAAAAAAGCGATATTGACTGGCCACCAAGATTTCCGGATTTGATTTCACCAAAATTCTTTTTGTCGGGATTTTTGAAGAGTAAAGTTTATGCCAACAAGCCAAATACCATATAAGAGCTCAAAAACAACATTCGAGCCGAAATGGCAGCGATATCGCCCGAGACGCTGGCCAATGTGATGGAAAATGCCAAAAAAAGAGCTCGCTTTTATCTCACCAATAACGGCGGTCACTTTATCGATATTGTTTTCGGAAACTAGTTGAGATAAATTGTAGAAGGGCAAGTTTAATAAAAAAAAAAAACTTTCCGAATTCTATTGAGAATTGTCAAATTTATTCAATACTTCCATTAGCCAGATTGAGATGGCGCACCCTATACTTCTGAAGATGAAGTAATTGATACAGAATCTGAAAATAAAGAAAACTCTGAAAACTCTGAAAATTCTTGTATTGAAGAAATTTTTGAAAATGAAAATGTTGAAGACACATTTAATGAACAAAATTCCGAAATAAACTAAAAACAACAAATGAAAACCAGGGAAAATGCCGAAAATTATAATAAGTCAAAATCCGAAGAAAACCGTCCACCCCTAGACCCCCCTCTCCGCAACTCCAAATCTACCAGGCAAATTTTAACGAATAAAAATATCGTTGAATGTCGCGATCAATTAACGATACGAAAGGATAATTATGTATATTTTGTTACAACAAATGGAACTCCTCGAGATAATGGATGAAAAAGTCTAGAAAAATGTGGAACCTTACCAAAATTGAAAAACTTGCAAAAGGGAACAGCAAGAGAAATTAAAAAGGGAAACTACTATCATTTTACTCTTCCGATTAAAGAAGAAGCTTAAGAAAATTTTTCTGAAACCTTAAATAATATAAAATTAGCAATTTACTCATTACATGAATTATGTCGAAAATTGAATTTACGATCAATTAGTATTTCAAAGACTTCAAAAATCGATCATATAGATTGGGAAGATATCAAATTAATTTTTCATTTAGTTTGTGCAAATTCACTCATGAAAATAATAGTTTGTAACGGCATAACGCAATATCCAACAACAGAACAAAGGTCACAATTAATTGAAGAAGCTCACTCCTCAGCATTAGGAGGCCATAAAGGTGTGACAAAGACCTATAATCGAATTCGCCAAAAATTTTTTTGGGAAAATATAAAAGTCGATATTCAAAAGTATATTCAAGGCTGTTTACAATGCCAAATAAAAAAATTAGTTCGAGTTAAAACTAAAAATCGTATGGTTATTACTGATACACCCACTACTGCCTTTGACAAAATATCAATGGATATTGTTGGTCTGCTAGCAGAAACAAAATCTGTAAATTTATATATTCTTACTATACTATATTGTTAGAATCAAACAATTTCGTACCAAAGTTTTCACCCTCAATCCAATGGATCACTTGAACGATCACATCATGTCCTAGGTGAATATCTCAAACAATTTGTAGCAAAAAATTCAGAATTTCACCCTCTAGTGAACCTCTATCACAAAATGAAAAATTGCAAACCTATGATGATTATTTGATCAAATTTGTAACACAACTGCATGAAATGCAAACACAAGCGAGAGAAAATCTCATAAGAGAAAAAGAAAAATCAAAAATGTACCACGATAGAAAAATAAAACCTTTAGAAATAAAAATTGGAGATAATGTTGATTTATTAAAGGGAAGAAAAATTAAAAAACTAGATAGTCAATTCGCAGGTCCTCACGGAGTTTTAGATGTACTAGGAAAAGGAAATTGAAAATGAACATAAAAGGAAAATCGACAGTAGTTCACGTCAATCGAATAAAAAGATCGCACATGAATATACAAAATTGATTAACTGAGTTTGAATTCAAACTCAAAATAGTATAAACTTTGCATTAAATTAAAGCGTTTAGAATAACTAAACCAGGGAATTTTTTAAACAAAAAGATCTTTTGAAATTTTATTCTAATCTTATTTTTTCTTTTTCAGAGATTCGAGAAGCTCACTGAACCTTCAAATTGCAATGAAAAAATTTTAATATATTTCACCTTATTTTCTTCAGAGTAAATTAAACTTCTTAAACTAGCAAGTATTTATCAAATTTATCAAAAGTTTTCAAGTTTTCTCTTCTGTTCAGCACAAACGAAAAATGTAATATCATCACAAAAAAACTATATTTCTTTAAAATTCTTATAAGTACTTTCTTTAAATCTGATTCAATCAATTTTATTTTTGTTCATTGACCATTCAAAAAATGAATTAATAACTTTCTTTAGTAAGAAAAATGCCAGTTTTCATTCAAATTATGAATTTTTTTTTATCACTTAAAGAAAAATATAGAAATATTTGAATTTTTTTTTCTTTTTTCGATGAAAAAAACACCTTTTCTGACAAGAATAAATAAGCACTGCATAAAATGCCATCATAAATATAATTTCAATTCTGCTTTTTTTCCATCAAGGAAACTTTTCTTGATTCCCATCCTATTAGAAGAACAGTTTCTACAAATATTGAATCTGTAAATGTAAATTGTGCGATGGTGTAACAAAATTGTCAATGTGAAAACTGTTTTTCCAATATAAATAGAAATAGAAATGCATGAAAACATTTAATTCCTTGTGTAAAACATCTAAGCACTCAGTACAGCCTATACAAAAAAAATATTTGAAAAACAATTTAAAAAATATAACTATTTCTGGAACTCACATCATACTTTTTTTGAAGGTGTAAAAATTGATTTTCCTACGGCTTAATTCAAATTATATTCAGTAAATATAATACAGCAGTAGTAAAACTAAAATGCCAATCAAATTTACAAGAATTTTATTTTTATTCTATGGAAAAAAGAGAAATAACTTCCCAACAGAAAAATTTCTTCAAAGGTAGTGCTATTCAAATACTTAACGAGATAAGTATTGAATATAATTTTCGCAAACCAACATACGAGATGGAATGCTTAGGCGAATACGCTGAACTACCCCTATTTAGGGCAAAATGTAATATAATGAAAGATAACTGCGAATATGTCCATATAGGTAAATCTGCAAGTAATGAAAAACAAGCTTAAGAAAATGCCGCCAAACAAAAGTTAGAAATAATGTCAAATTACCATATTTTTCCGAAGAAAAAATTGACAGAAGCTTTGTTGGCGTTGCACCAGCTGCCATTCCCCATCCTTTTGTGGGGTCTGGCCTCTGGTGGCCGTAGCGTAAGATGGGGATGTGCCGCCCTTCTCTTTCTTGGGAAGCCGATCCTCGGGGGGAGAAGGAGCAACCCTCTTCTACCCTTTGTCAGATTTTTAGGGGTATCTCCCAGAGACGCAGAGCGCAGTCTCCGGAAGATACTGTGACGAGTACTGGTGCAATCTTTTATATAGAAAATATTGAATTTTTTTTTTTTAGAGTGAAGAGAACGTTTTAGTGAAAATGTAGAGAAGCGGAACTTAACGGAACTTAACGGAACTGCGGAACTTGCTTAAAAAAATGAAAATGCATAGCTTTTATGTATTCTCATCTTTTCCCTTTCTACTTGAAAATCTTTCAGGCGAGTTGAAACTACTAGTTTTAGTTGTCTGATTGGTTGGCTGTCTATAGTGACATAGTTACGCCCCCCGCAATAGTCGACGAAAATCTTAAGGGCAGACCCATTGGGTTGGGCCTTGTAGGAGTTTCCAAACTTTTCCAGATTCATCGATTTCCCAAGAGATTGCGCTACATGTATATTATAAAATAAAATACTTTAAAAATTAATTATTTAAACAATTATGTTTACAGGTTTAGTAATTTTTAACTAATCGAAGAGTCAAACTATAAAATGTTTCATTACATCCTAAATTAACTTACAGAATCGTGAATTTACATTAAATTAGTTATGTTTCAATTTCAAATTCAAAAGAAACATTATTGCTTAAGATTAATACATATTTCAAAGTTAGTTTTCTAAATTATTCTTATTAACCGTTAAATTTTTTGTTTAAATATATATAATTTTTACATTTGGGAAGATAAATTTATATATAAGTTTTATCTTACTGAAATTCATTTCTGAAGATATAAGTACTAATTCTAAAATCTGACTTTGAATTTAATTTTCTATTGCTTTGTTTTAACATTTTTATTTGTACGTAATGATGTTATAATTTAACATTTAAAACAAATTATTTTGATTTGAAGGTTGCGTGCAAAATTACTAATAAAATATATATCTGATTACATGATGGCGTCGGTAAAACAGAACATTACTATTACTTAAAATTCTGAATAGCATTGGTTTAGTTGCATTATTAATTATCTAATACAATTATATTTCTGAATGTTAATTACGAGTTAGTTGGGGTTTTTGTACCTCAGATTGATTTAAGATTTTATGAAGTTTGAAATATGATTGTAAAGAATAAATGTATATTTTTATGAAAGTAAAATAGTTTGGTTTATTAAATTACTATTGAAAATAAATATGAAATATATTCAATTATCAAATAAATTGATGTTTGGATTTATTAGATTTAATTTAAAATACAATGAGAAATGTATTAATTGCAAAACTATCTCCTCTTATTGTTTCAAAAATTACTAATTTAGGATGTTCGGTCTTTACTAATGTATATCCGCATACTGATTCCCTACCTTTTGCTGCCAAGGCGAAGGTTATATCTTGTGTTGCAAGAGAATATATGATTTGACCGTTATTGAAGTCAAAGTCCACCATTTTATTGGCTAGACCTTCGAATAAAATGCTGTATTGATTAAATTTACAATTGTCAATAGGTA
Source organism: Diplolepis rosae (assembly GCA_030998225.1). Taxonomy (NCBI): domain Eukaryota; kingdom Metazoa; phylum Arthropoda; class Insecta; order Hymenoptera; family Diplolepididae; genus Diplolepis; species Diplolepis rosae. Next base: position 1,649,180 of record JAPYXD010000171.1, read on the forward strand.
TTGCGTTCCAAAAAGTATAACCTCCCTCTTGGTCTATGCAACTACCTTCAGAGAGAGAACATGCGGTTCCAGAGCGTAAATGAATGGTATTAGTGTTTAAATTGATTCTAGCTTGTTGTTCAGTTAGAGTAATTTTAATGGTTCCTTGAACTACTACATTTTCCCATGTTCCGAAGGCATCTAAATATCCTGCTCCGTCGCATTTTCCTTCTCCGTTTAAATATCCTGCTAAAATTATACTGTGTGTAACTGTTTGGTTTACCTTTATTCCGTGGACAATGTGTGATTCGCTTACTATTAAAATACCGGTTTTGTGTACATCCTGACATGCGCTTTTACTTACATCATTGATATATTCGTTTTCACCATTTAAAACAATAGAAATATGAGAATTCATTCCACAATAATAAATTGTACGATGAATTTCCATTTTACATTGAATAATTCTTGTTTCGGTATACTGATTTATCTGGAGTAGCTGTACATATCTTCGAGTTATATTTATTTTTGTTTCAGGTAAATCGCAATTTCCTACTTCTAATAATGATAAGGTTGTTACATTTAAATGACGCGACCCACAATCGTATCCTATAAAACCATTAGCTCCTGCTATAATTGTGAAAAGTAATGTCCAAATCATCTGTAATCAAAAAAAGGTATTAGTTTCGGTTATTCGGGTTTTTGTCGGGCCCCAATATATACATTTGGTTGAGAAAGAGACAAAAATGATATTTTTATTCGCTATCTGAATCTTTCTGTTTCTTTCTCTTAGGTTTGATTACTTGGTTTATGTGTGAAATTCTTAGTCTATTTGCATGAACTACTTTTGATCCATTTTTATATTGGATCTTAATATTATTTTTATTTATTATTTCTAAAATCTTATGAGGTCCTGAGTAATGATCTCCAAATTTTTTTGGTTTGGGACCTTTTAATAGAAAAACGTGGTCTCCTATATGGAAATTACGAGGATTAATAGCTCTATCATAATATTTTTTTGATTTTTCTTTTGATTCCACTAAATTATCATAAACTAAAGTTCTAATTCCATTTAGCCTTGTAACTAAGTGTATAATATATCCTTTATAAGTGGGCAAAACATCTACTTCCCTTAAAGGATCACTTGAGGGTAATCTTGCAAGTTTTCCGAATACTACCTCGTAAGGTGTATGTTTTGTGCTTTCCGAAACACATGTATTATAATTCAAAATAGCGATCTCTAACCATTCATCCCATTCTTGGTCTACAGTTGTATACTGCTTTAGAAATTCACATAGGGCATCATGTGACCGTTCTAGAGATCCGTTAGATTGGGGGTGGAACGCGGTGGTTCGTACTTTTTTAATTTTAAATCGTTTAGAAATTCGCGTCATAAGTTTGCTTAAAAAATTTTGACCTTGATCTGTAAGTACTACTTTAGGGGCTCCAAATATACAAATAAATTTCTTTATAAAGGAATCCGCTATTGTAGTGGCTTAAGTGTCTTTCAAAGGAACAGCTAGGCAAAATTTCGAGAGTTGATCTTGCATAGTAAGAATGTACTCATACCCATTTTTTGTTTTAAGTAGAGGTCCTACTACGTCAAGTGCGATTTTATCAAATACCGTCCCCGGTGTGTCAGTAATTACCATTGGCTGTTTGGTTTTTAATCTGACTAATTTTTTTAATTGGCAATTAAGGCATTGTTGTATTCTTCTTTGTATATCCTCCTTTAGGTTTTCCCAATAAAAATGTTGTTTTATTCGGTTATATGTTTTTGAAACTCCTCGATTTCCTCCAATCGGTGAACAATGTAATTCGTCAAAAATCTCCTTTCTTTTTTCTTCAGGAACAAATTTAAGGGTTCCTTTGCAAACAATTATTTTTATTGTTTCATTTTCAAAAACTTTTTTAAATAAAAATATTACCTCAGACCATGGTAAATTCTCTATATTCTCGCTTTTCGCGATGCTTAAAGTTTTTAGATTTAGCTTAGATATTAAGTTTTTTAATTCTACTAAAACTTTATATACATTTTCTTTGATAGTTGAGATGGATTCGGGTTCAATTCCTTTTATACAAAGAGCAAAATGGTTTAATTTACTTCTTTTTAATGCATAGTTTACACTTATTGGTTTAAAATTTTGTGAAGATTCAATTTTATTAAATTCAATTAGTTTTCTTGCTCCTTCATCACAGGGTTCGCCTGTGCTTGATACAAAATATATAAGATTATCATGTCGGAACTGAATCATTTCTTTAGTTTCGATCACTTGAAATGGTAATTTAGAATTGAATCTTCTTATTTCTTGGTATGATGAATCACTATTAAAATTTGAAGTGCTTGCGGTGGTCGAAATTGGTGCTTTTTTCTTATTCTCTTCGTATTCAGAATTTGATCTCTCCATTACAACTGTATCTTCGTTGCTTGAATAAGTACTTAATTGTGGTATTTCGGATAAACTTTTGTCAGGAGGCATTTTTGTTTTTGCCTTAGGATTAATTGAATCACTAAATTCACTTTCTACATAATTAGGTTTATTTACAGTAGTCATATTTCTTAGTTTCATTTTAGTCTCACCTTTGTCTTTGAAAGTTTCTTTTTTAGACTTTTCTTTTCCTAAACTTTCTTTGATTCTTGAAGAATTATTTGCTGGTTTTTGCTTATTTAATTCTTCTAGTTTTTTTCTGATGTCTGGTAACTACATTTATCACTTGTTCTAGTATGGGTTCAGCAGGATTTCACGAAAGTGCATCTGCATTTGCGTTCAATTTTCCTGGTTTGTAAATTACCTCATAATCAAACTCGGATAATTTAAATCGCCATTTTTGAACTCTTGTATTTAGTTCCGCTGTTTTGAACCATACCAAAGGTTGATGATCCGTTATTAATTTTACCTTTTTACCATAAATATATGATCTAAAAGTTTGCACTGCGTGTATCATTGCTAATGCTTCTTTTTCATAAACCTCATATGCTAATTCTGGGCCTCTTAAAACTCGTGAGCAATAGGCTATTGGAAGATCCTTTCCTATTTCTCCTGGTGATAGTATTCCTCCAATCGCATAACCTGAAGCGTCGGTTGTAATGTTGAAGGGTTTGGAAAAATTTGGGTATTGCAACACCGGTGGGTTACAAAGTGCTTCTTTTAAATCCAGAAAAGCTTGCTCTGCTTTATCTGTCCATACGAACTCTACTTCCTTTTGTAGTAATTTACACAAAGGTTTGGAAATTTTTGAAAAGTTTTTGATAAACCTACGATAATATCCAGAAAGTCCTAAAAATTGTCGCACATTCTTGACATTTTTTGGTCTTGGGAATTTATCTACGGCTTCCAATTTTCTTGGATCCGGGCGTACTCCATCTTGACTCAATATGTGTCCTAAATAACAAACTTTATTTTTGAGAAATTCGCATTTGTCACAGTTTAATTGAAGATTTGACTTTCGTAATCTCTCCATGATGAGATTCATTTTTTCTCCATGTTCTTCGAGTGTATCTGCAAATACTACGATGTCATCAATGAAAGTATACATTATTTTTCCTTGCAGGTCTTTAAAAGTTTCATCTATAAATCTTTGGAAGGTAGGTGGGGCCTTTTTCAATCCAAAAGTCATTCTAACGTATTCGTAATGACCGTAAGCTGTGCTGAAGGCAGTTTTATGGGAGTCGCGAGGATCCATGAGGATTTGCTGGAATCCTTTCGCTAAATCTAAAGTGGTATAGTATCTATGTACACCGACTTGATCGATAATTTGGGTGATGTCGGGTAGTGGGTATCCATCACTTATTGTTTTATCATTTAGAAGTCTGAAATCGGAAACAAGACGCCATTTTTGTTTTTCGGAAGCGTCCATTTTTTTAGGGACAATCCACAATGGTGAATTGTAAGGAGACGTAGATGGTTTGATGATTCCATCTTTTAGTAGTTCCTGTACCTGTCTTTCTACTTCATCTTTAAGAGATATGGGTATTTAATACTGTTTTACGTTTATAGGTATAGCGTCGATTGTTGGAATTCGATGCATTACTGTGCTGGCTACACCAAGCTTTTGGCCTTCTTGGTAAAATCTATCTTGATTGGACAGTATTAAATTCATTGTATGTTCCTTTTCTTTTTCGTTTAAATGTTCAAATCTTAGTTTATTTAATAGATCTGTTTCTTTGGATGTTATTTCGTGGTTTTCAATAGAATAAATTTTTACAAATGGTGACTTTGAAGAATTTTCTTTAAATATCTGAAAAGTTTCATTTACTTCCATTGTAGAATAATTTTTAAAGTTGAGTTCTGAAGATACTTCATTTAATATATCCTGAAAATATGGTTTTGTTGAATAATCCAAATCTAGTAGTTCCAAGTGTTTAAAATCTGTTACAACTGAAAGATTTTCATTCGATGACTCAGGAATTTCTTCATCCATATCTTGAAGTTGGTTTTCATCGATATTAATTTGAGGAATTGCGGACACATTAGTTTCTAAACTCCACGTGGAATTTATTTTGTTCTCAGCTTCAGTTGGGTTTATTGCAATGTTCTGAATTTCATTTATAATGACAGAATTCGAAGTTTTTTCTTCATTAGCATTTTTCAATTCTTCCTTAACTAATAAACATTGTTGGTTAACCATAGTAGATGGTTCTTTTCTGCATTTTAAATTTGATATTGTCTCGCCAATTTGAAGTGTACCATTTCCGTAGTCAATAATTGCTCCTGTTTCAGTTAAGTAAGTTACCCCTAAAATTCCTTCGCATGGAATGTCAAAATCTTCTGTTACTATTAAAAATGTCGTCGTTCTTCCATATATCGCAATCTCAATGGATCCCATAGTGTTTTGGAATTTGGCTCCCACTCCTTTTAATAAAACTGTTTTATAATTATTAATATCTATTTCGGTTGGCAATAAGTGAGATTTAATGATATTGGCTTCTGATCCAGTATCTATCATAAATTGACCATAACTATTTGAAGGTGGGTTGAAGATATCTATAAAGGGTAAGGCACTTGTTGAATTTTTATTCCATTTAGATATTCCATTTACTTTTAATTCAAAAGGTAATTTTTCATTCTGCTTAAATTTCATTGATCTTTCGCCTACAATAAGTTGTCTGGTTTCAAAATTTAATGTTGCTTTTGTTTCTAGAAAATATTCTGAGCCTAAAATTCCATTGAAAGGAATGCAAAATTCTTCAGGGACTATGTGAAAAGTTACCATGTTGTTTAAAATTTTAATCTCAATTGTTCCTATTGTAGGAAGGATCGTTGTATCGATTCCTTTTAATAGTATAGTTTGGTCAGTATTTATTGTTTGAGTTGAAGAGACTGAACCAATTTTCATAATATTGATTTCCGAACCAGTGTCTAACATTAATTGTACACTATTTCTTTTGTCTGCATATTTAAATTCAATATATGGATGTAAACTTGATTGATTATTTACTCCGATGGTAACAACTCTTCTCGAAGAAAATTTATTTGGTTCGAATGCTCTTGGTTTCTCCTGACCTCCATGGATGCATTCTTGTTCTGAAGGTTCCGTCCGTTTCCCGCGTTTTGTTCTTCATTGTATTTTCTTTTTCTCAGTGTCTCCAGAACGTGGGATTTTTCGGCCCCCACCACGTTCCCATCTGGGAGAAACACATGCAAACGTGGCGTGTCAGTGTGTTGGCTCTGCTACACGCTGCGGTCACCAGCTTCGTGTAAAGCCGAAGGTGCACGAAGACGGACTTCGTTACAATGCTTGAGTTTTCAAGTTATTTTTAGATTTCACGCTTTCGTTTATCGAGTCGAAATTAAGAATTGTATTTTTCTCGAGTACGTGCAAAAGAGGCGCGAAGCAAACGACGAATTTGAATTGACAGAGTATTTAATCAAAATATTTACATTTATTTTTTAAATATTTTGAAAATAATTCGACTAAAATAATGATTAATAAGATTTTGTAACATTGTGGGAATATTGGAACGCTGCAAGATTAAATTTTGAGTACAATTTTCAATTAATGAATGTTTAAAGAATTGAGTGAAAGCATCAATTAAAAAATATTTTTACTTTATAAATTTGATTAAGTGCAGTAATAAGAAAATTTTGACTTTCTATAAAGCATTTCATTTATCTGATTAAAAGTCTGTGAATACGTCACTAAAACGTAAGATTAAAAAACTTTAAACTGCTTTTACCATCAATCTATAAATGTGGATTTTAAACCGTAATTTAATGTGTCTTATTTTTTTTTGATAAAATATTTTTAACATAATTTTTTGCTTAAAGTAGCCGATTTACTCGATTAAAAATTGGTCAACTTGTATATTTCAAAATTCTGTAATAAAAGTATTTTCATATTATGTTTTTGTATCCTATGCGTAGAATTTTAATTTTAAAATTGAGATTTCTCACAAAGAAGAAAGATTGTCTTATTGAAGCAGTTTATTCCCAGAAATTAAAAATAATTTACTTAATATTTCGATTCCAAACATTGAATATTTATTGACTTTGAATAAAACAGAAAAAAAATTTTTATGAAGTTTTAAAATCTTTTTACAATGTTACGAATTGGGCCGAATTTAGAATTACGAAATCTTTCATTAGAAAAAGAAAAAGTCACTCACATGAAATAAACTTCTGTAAGAATTATCAAGATTGAAGAGATGTTAAAATATTTGAAAAATAATGCAATTGTAAAATTGCAATTTATATCAATATTTGAAAAATTTTTAGCTTTCTCAATCAAAGCATTATCCGGAAATTTTTAGTTCCTATAAAAAGATGGAATATTCATCAGTTTCTTGAATGTTCATACATTAAAAAAATATCGAATTAGAGAATTATATGCAAAGTATTTTCCATTAAGAAGACATAAACATGACATAATTAGTTTTATATCTACATTTTCAGCTTACTTTTTGTGGCTTAAGCACACATTTTGAATTCGAAATACAAAAATGCTCTACAGAGTTAAAGTATTTCCTGAATCAATTATTATTGATCCTGAATTCTATTGGAAAATTCGTTGTTTACTGTTCAAATCTTACTACGATTTCAGACGGACAGACAAATTAAGAACTACAGAATTTTTCATCCAAAAGATTGCACTCCTCCATAAAATCTTGTCAAATTGTAACAAGATTTGAACACTTCGAACGAACATTTTTATGTAAAATTTAAAGTTGATTGATATTTATATGTTAATATGGAAATACCAATAAAGACATATTTTAGCTTTTTAATTTATCTACTGCTATTAGACAATTTTCCATTTCCGTAGAGATTTTAAGTTTTGGAATGAAAAGTTTGTGCTCAGGCTACAAAAATGTGAGATGAAAATATTTCTAACATATAACTGAAAATATAAATTATGAACTTGAATTTTATGTTCATTTTATCTTGATAGAAAATATTGTTCTAATTGAAAAATTGTTAAATGTACAAAATTAGTAAGAAGTATATAAATTTGAATGGAAAATTATATATTGATTCAAATTTTATTACATTTATTGTCACTAAATTTCACTGAAAGTTTATTTTTGAAGTGTTGAAATCCTCATGAAATTTTCCAAGATCATACTGATGTTTATTTCATGCAGACTTTCTTCAAGAAATTGAAGAAAAGTGTTATTTCTTGAACTATATACTTCGTAAATTCAAATTCGTCGTCTGCTTCGCGCCTCTTTTGCACGTACTCGAGAAAATACAATTCTTAATTTCGACTCGATAAACGAAAGCGTGAAATCTAAAAATAACTTGAAAACTCAAGCATTGTAACGAAGTCCGTCTTCGTGCACCTTCGGCTTTACACGAAGCTGGTGACCGCAGCGTGTAGCAGAGCCGACACACTGACACGCCACGTTTGCATGTGTTTCTCCCAGATGGGAACGTGGTGGGGGCCGAAAAATCCCACGTTCTGGAGACACTGCTTTTTCTGCAATCTTCAATGACGTGTCCAGGTCTTTTGCAGTATCTGCATTCTTTGATATGCTGTACCGGGGTTCGACAGTACCGAGCTTCATGTCCGGATTTATTGCAAATTGACACGTTAATATTTTAACCGGTTCCATTGGTTTCTGATTAAACGTTTTGCTTAGTTGAAAGCATTTATCTGCACTATGGCCTAATTTATTGCAAATTTAGCAGGTTATTTTAGGTTGATTACGATTTAAAAAACAATTTTGGGCCGTATGTCCCTTTTTCTGGCACACTTGACACTCGGTTAAGCTATAACATTGAGTGGCAATGTGTCCTTCTTTCTTACAAATTTGGCAAGTAGTTTTATTTGCTGGATATTGGTTTTTATTTTGGAAACAATTTTCCAGAGAATGTCCATTCATTTTACAAGATGGACACCAGAATTTACTTTTGCAATCTGCTGTCTCATGGTTGTTTTTATTGCAAATCTGGCATGCAAAGGTCGTTCGTGGTTTGAAATTGAGATTTTCTAATTTAGGAATAACTTTATTTCTTAAATTGCGCTGGGCTTCTAATCTTCTTTCAATCGTGATAGCATTTTGAACCAGATCACCTACTGCTTCATCTTCTAGCTGAGGTAATCTTTGTTCGATTTCTAATTTCAATCCTCTTCTAAAGGAATCGACTATAGTTTTATCGATGGATGCCTTAAAAATTGGGTCCAATCGTCCACCATCATCTAATTTCTTAACTTCTAAAATTCTTGTTCCTATTTCCCTAATTCTATTTGCGAACGCTATTACACTTTCTTCGTCCCTTTGAAATTCGTTGCCTAATTCCCCTAGTAATTGTGGGATAGATTTTGCTGGGGAGTAAATATTTTTAAGAAAATTCTTGAGTTGTTCTATATTTGCAAAAGATTGTCCGAAAATAGATTGACGTGCTTCTCCTGTTATTTTACTTCTTATTAATTTGACTATATTAGCTTCGAATTCTGTCTCTATCATTTCTTTGGCTTCGCTGCAGCCTTCGATAAATTGTCCAAGGGGTATATTTTTTCCATTAAATTCGGGTACCATAGTAAGTGCGTCCCTTAATGTGACCATTTGCCCTGAAGGGGTGTGAACAGGAGGGTTATCAGTTTGGTTTTCCATTTTAAATATCTTATTTTTATTGAATTTACTACTAAATTTATTACTAGGCTTATTACAAGAATTGTCATTAGAATCACCACTAGAATTACCACTAGAATTTTCAGAATAAGACCCTAAATCAACTACTGTATTATTCTCTTGGTCGGAACCTGACATAGAATTATTTAAAAGTGCTTCTTCTTCTCCTCTTGGTAACTCTTTTCTAGGCGCAAAAGGGTTATATTCTTCTATTTCACCCCTTAATTCATCATTATTTTGAGCTTGAGTCCTAGTGATTCGTTTATTTGACATGGGTAATTCAGAATATCAAAGAATTCATAAAATTCGTTTAGGAAAACAAGTTCAGTAAAACAGACATACGTAGATTTAAAAAAAAAATATTTCAATAATTTGCATTTGGATTCTCGTGATCCTTTAAAGAATTTTGTAAGTAGGCTTTATATTCACCTATAGAAATTCAGAACATTTAAAATTCGGATTATTTTAATACATTCAACGATTTATTTAACCCCTTTTTATTTTTCTTATTTTTTGAGATTAGGATTTTTAATAATCCTCTTGAATTTTACTATTCTAGAATTTTGAAGTTTGAATTCTTTTAATTCGTTTAAAATTTTGTTACAAATTTATGATTTTTGTAATCCTTTTAAAATTTAGTAAAATTGGATTCTTTTAATCCGTTTAAAATTTTGTTACAAATTTAGGATTTTTGTAATCCTTTTAAAATGTAGTAAAATTGGATTCTTTTAATCCGTTTAAAATTTTGTGAAATTCAATGATTTTGGATTCTTATAATCCATTTAAGAGTTTGTAAGGATTTAGAGATTTTGGATATTTGTAATCCATTTAAAAATGTTTGAAAGTTGAATTCTTTGATCCTTTTATAAATCTTGAAAATTAGATTCTTTGATCCTTTTAAAAATCTTGAAAATTGGATTCTTTGATCCTTTTATAATTCTTGAAAATTGGATTCTTTGATCCTTTTAAAAATCTTGAAAATTGGATTCTTTGATCCTTTTAAAAATCTTGAAAATTGGATTCTTTGATCCTTTTATAATTCTTGAAAATTGGATTCTTTGATCCATGAAAAAAAAATTTTGTTTAATATTTGGAATTTTTGTAAATCCTTTTGAAAATTTGTTGCACTGGATTCTTTTGATCCATTTAATTTTGAAAAATTGGATTCTTATAATCCATTAAAATTTTTGGAAAATTGGACTCTTATAATCCTTTTGAAAATTTAGAAATGTAGAAAATTTTTTTTGAATCTGGATTCTTTTACTCCATTTTAATAATTTTAGGATTCTTGTGATCCTTTTTTTAATAAATTTAGGATTCTTATAATCCCTTAAAAAGTTTGAAAAGTGGATTTTTATAATCCTTTTAAAAAGTTTAAAACAAATTATTTTGATTTGAAGGTTGCGTGCAAAATTACTAACAAAATATATATCTGATTACATGATGGCGTCGGTAAAACAGAACATTACTATTACTTAAAATTCTGAATAACATTGGTTTAGTTGCATTATTAATTATCTAATACAATTATATTTCTGAATGTTAATTACGAGTTAGTTGGGGTTTTTGTACCTCAGATTGATTTAAGATTTTATGAAGTTTGAAATATGATTGTAAAGAATAAATGTATATTTTTATGAAAGTAAAATAGTTTGGTTTATTAAATTAATATTGAAAATAAATATGAAATATATTCAATTATCAAATAAATTGATGTTTGGATTTATTAGATTTAATTTAAAATACAGTGAGAAATGTATGAAGAATTTTCAGTAATTTATAACCTGGTATTTTACCTTCTTAAATAACTTTCCGTAAATTATCACGTCGGTAAAGTAGATCCCTGATTATTAACAACTTTTAAATAAATTGCTATTAGTTTACATTCTATAAGTTTCAAACGTTAGTTCAAAAATAAAATAGATGCAAGTTGCATTTCTCTTATTAGTCGAAATAATTTCTTTTCCTATTCATAACATACTGAATAATATTAAAACTAATGTTAATTTCTTATTTAATTTAATTATTTTATAAAATATTATTTTCGAAAGTTTTATTTTCTATGTTGAATAGGCCTGAGATCTTATCTAGACAGAGAGTGCACTTTGTATCTATTTGTCTTTTCATGGGCGGGGAACCAGCGCGGTCCCTTTTGAGTGACAGCCTAAGCTGTTTATGATTTCCTGTAATGGCTAAATACTGGACTATTTACTACTTGTATTTGTTTGGAGTTTTATGAATTTATCTTGTTAGAGGCTGGTAGACGTTTGTATTTGAAAAGGAAATACGATTGTGGGCGACGCGTTTTGGTCGAAATATAGAGGTACAAAGTTTATTATATTTTATGATAATCTAAGTAAATTTTCGGTATTCATATTGGTGCAGCTGCGTTTCGAATTTATCTTGAAAGGTTTCTAGTCTTAGCTATTTACAAAAGATTGAGAATTTCGTCGAAAGGTATAAAATAATTTATAATGTAAAACCGCTCTTAAAATTTGGAGAAATAGTAAAGAAAAATAAGATTCGGAGAAAAAAGAAAGTAAGTAATTTCAGAAGACGTCACAATACCCATAATTTTTGAGGCGGGGTGCGATTCCAGCTTCTTCTGGATTTCCACCCCGCTGTCTAGAAGGCATTTATGGGTGTTGAGTATTCCGCTCAACACATCTGTGGCCTCGTTCACGCTGTCCTTCAAGTGACCAGGGTTAATCAAATATCTTTGAGATTATCATAATTCATATAATTAATATAGTCTCCCTTTAACTGTATACATTTATTACAGCGGTACTCAAGCTTCTTCATGCCCTCTAAAAAGTAATTTTTATCAAACCCCTCAAATTACTGATTTGTCGCAGCAATGATCTCTTCGCTCGATGAAAATCTTTTACTTCCAAGCCAAGTTTTCATGTTAGGAAACAAAAAATAATCGGAAGGAGATAAATAAGGAGAATAAAGTGGATGGGGAAGTATTTCATAGCGTGAATCAAATAATTTAGCCGTTGCAATGGGACTCGTGTGAGCTGGTGCATCGTCGTGGTGGAAAAGCACTTTTTTGCGCCAGATGGGGCCCCTTCCCCTTCAGTATGGCATCAAATCGATCTAATAATGAGGCATAATACTCTCCTGTAATAGAAGAATATCGATTGATATTATACCATGTGAGTCCCAAAAAATTGTGGCCATGACCTTACCGTCGCAGATTCACCAGTCCCAGTCCACATTTTCAACTGATTTTTTGTTTCTGGCGTATAATAATGAATCCACGTTTTAGCAACAGTTACATAAAGTCTCAAAAATTCCGTTGAATTACGTTAAAACATGCCCAAACATTGCTCAGACGCAACCACACGAGCCCGCTTGTGATCGCCTGTAAGCAAACGCGGCACCCATCTTGCAGACAGCTTCCTCATGCCCAAACATTCATGTAAAATGTGCTATACGCGTCCCACTGAAATGTTTACAGTCTCACTAATCTCACGCACTTTTAATCGACGATCGTCGAGTACGATGTCGTGGATTTTATCGATCATTTCTTGAGAAGCCACCTCTTTTGGACGGCCAGGACGATCAGCATCACTTGTGCTAATACGGCCGCAATGAAATTCAGTGATCCACTTATGAACCATGCCATGCGATAGAGCAGACTCCTTATAATATTTTGCAAGCTTTTCTTCAGTTTCTTTGATTGATTTTCCTCGTAGAAAATAATGTTTAATAAGCCCGTGAAACTCGATTTTTTCCATGGTTTTGTTTTAACAATGAAAAACTAAATTCAACTAGCTGTAAACAATTTTGTAACCAACGTACTGACTTGAAACTTTGTATACACACTGATATTAGATGGTATCCTCATAGAGTAGTAACATATTTGCGATAACAGCACTATCTTTCGATATTCTATCAGGTGTACAAATAAGCTTCCGTCGTTTTTTATTAAAAATTAGGAATTTATTGTGAAAGAATGGAACCTTATGTTTTATTCGAAGTATTGTCCATCGTATTGTTCTTCTTGCGTTTGGCACGAATCTTGATCCAATAATGCTTCCAATTCCGTGCTTTCGTACACTTTAGGCCTTCTGCTACGTTCTTCGTCTTCGATGCCAAATTCACCGTTCTTAAACTTTTGCAACCACTCACGACAACTTCTCTCATTCAAGGCAGCCTTACCATATGTTTCTACAAGCAATCGACGCGCCTCAGCTGCAGATTTCTTCAACTTGAAAAAATAAATCAAAAACTTACGACAGTGACGTATTGCATCTGTGCATTTCAACAAAAACATACTAGTGACGCCAACTTTTGTCAAAAATAAATTTGTACAGCTGATAAATTAAATTTATATGCATATTAAATGTCAAACTCGCGTGTATAAAATATTTTGTAAGGGTGAATACGTTCACAATGCTTGAATTATTTTATAACAATTCCGGGCACGAAAATTCAATAATCTCAGACATTATATTGAGCAACATGTTCAAACGTAAGGATGAAGGATACGGCCATCAAAATACAAAATAAGGTCAACACATTCGTTAAAAAATGGGAAAATAAGAAACAGATGAACAATCTCTTGGCAAAGGAACTAAGAACTTGTTTCGCAGTTCCCTCCAGATTTTATGGTCTGTCTAATATTTACAAAGTGGGTCACCCTGTTAGACCCATTGTCTCCTATGTGGGCAACCCTACGTAAAATCGCACGTCCTATTTTAGTAACGCTATATCGAAAAACGTACAGTACAGTCGGAAAGTATTAGAACAAGATAAAAAAAAGTTGTTTTTGTCAGTTTATCATATCATTTATTGAAAAATTATTCACATATTTGCAGTAGTTTTGTAGATTCAACGTAGCTTTATGATTTGAAGACATTTTTAATGCATTTTACTGAAATTTCCATCAAAATTTATAAGAAAACGGCCTGTCGCCGAAAATCGTGAGAAGTGTCCAAAACTACCGCATTGGGTTTTCAGTTGTTTTTCGCACAAAAATCGATTCGGCTGCAGTTTGAAAGGTTACATGTCAAGCATCTAAACAAAAAAAGATGGTATTATCGTGTCTGGTGCATTGAAGTGTCAAAAAAAACTGTAAGTCTGTTAATTTGACAGTCGTTGCGTTTATGCATAATTGTCCCCGCTTTTTCATTGAAATAACTTCAGAATTGTATTTTTCCAGATTGAAAATGGTCAAGCGAAAGGAAATATCTGTCGAAAAACGGGCCCAAATCATTATTTTGCAAAAAACAGGCAAAAACTATCGAGAAATAACCAAAATATTGAAAATATCTTTGTGTTCAGTTCATACGGCTAACAGATGATATCGGGAAACTGGACAAAATACTAAACAGAAAACGATGTGGTCGACGAATAAGGACAAATCAAAGAATCGACAACAAAATATATCCAATAAGTAAGGGCAATCGACAGAAATCTGCATCAGAAATTCGTCCTGAAATCAATGAAGACTTGGATTCACCAATATCGCTCACGACAGTCAAAGGCCGGCTTAAAGAAAAAGGTATGATTGGACGCATTGCTGTCAGAAAGCCACTTCTACGGCCATTAAATAAACAAAAGAGACTGAAGTTCGCTCAAGAACATGTTGACTGGACGATTGATTAGTGGAAATCAGTTTTATGGACAGACGAATCAAAATTCGAACTTTTCTGTAGCCATCGGCGTCAATATGTTCGCAGAAAAGTCAATGAAAGATTCAAACCAGATATAGTGCCAACTGTAAAACATGGCGGTGGCTCGGTAACGGTTAGGGGCTGTTTCAGCGACGCTGGCGTTGGTCAACTTAGAAGAATTGAAGGAATAATGAAAAAAGAGCAGTATCACAGTATACTCCAACGCCATGCAATACCATCTGGCATCAATTTAATTGGTCGTGGATTCAGTTTCCAACAAGATAACGATCCGAAACATACATCAAAACTTTGTACTTCTTATTTGGAACGAAAAAAAGTTGCAGGTGATCTCAATATAATAGAATGGCCGCCTCAATCCCCCGATTTAAATCCCATCGAGCTATTGTGGGAAGAATTGGACCGACGTGTGACAGATCTAGAGCCAACAAGCCTTCCTGGTCTCTGGGATTGTTTGAACGAAGCGTGGAATAATATTCCACCGCAAACACTTAAAAACATCATCGAAAGAATGCCAAAATTGTGCGCTGCAGTCATTAAAGCAAAAGGTGGCCATTTTCAAGAAAATCGCTTGATGTAACATATTCACTGTTTCCTTATCAATTTTGATGAAAATTTCAGTAAAATGCATTAAAAATGTCTTCGAATCATGAAGCTACATTGAGCGCACAAAACTACCGCGAATATATGAATAATATTTCAATGAATGATACGATAACCTGACAAAAACAACTTTTTTTATCTTGTTCTAATACGTTCCGACTGTACTGTAATACCTTTACAATACAATGTTATCAAAAGTTTTGAACTAATGCAAAAACTTAAAAACGTAATCATTCCTAACAGTGCAGTTTTCTCCTTTTTGGACGTTATATCTCTTTTCACAAACGTTCCAAGAGAGGCAGCCGTACCTGCAGTTAAAAGTAGATGGCAAGAGATTCAGCCAAAAGTGAAAATGCCATGGGAAGACTTTGAAGAAGGTCTGCGTCTGTGAAATTATATTTAAATCAAGGAAATACAGGTTCAAAAAAGAACAGCTTTCTAATAACCTTTATACAATAGTATCCCATGTCAAAACAATAATTACTAAACCGTTTACATAAGGCAAACAAAACGTTTTATGCAAACTTGAATAAAGGACCATAAATATAATATTAGGGAATGCCCTACTAAACAAAACGCGTTAACGAAACACACAATAGAAAAAGACCATTTCTTTGATTTTGATGGTACCAAGATCTTATCCAGGGAATGCAATTACAAAAAGAGATTGCTATTAGAAATGTATCATGTTGTAGGTACGAGGGAAGCTGTATCTCAGAACGGACATTGAGAACCTTTCTAAGATTTATAATCCCATTATAAAAAAATAGGGTGCCCAGTTCTCGCTGCACCATCACATCTAATCACGTGGCGACCCAGAAAGAGGAAGAAGTCACATGTGAACAATAAAGAAGGATCATTAGGATTATGATTTCTCATTTTATAATATTACTTTACTAATTTTTTAATTTGTTGAAAACAAAAACAAAACAAAAAGTGGATTTGTATCCAAAATATAGCAGCAGCTCAATACAAATAATACACGCTAAGCTACGTACATATCAGTCATAAAATAATTTTGTTACACTTTCTATGTCTCAAATTAATTTTTACAAAACAGGTAAATACATTGGCATATTTACATTCTTATACACGGGAATTAAACAAGACATATACTTGCTGAATCCAATTAATATTATTGATTAAAGAGGCCGCTAGGCGTTCAACTTAAGGGGAGAAAACTCTTTGGGCGCCCGAAAATGAATAATTTTTTATGAATTTTTTTAAAGGTGATAAAATAATCCCATCATTTTAAAATTTTCACATTTTATTACAGCCATGAAGAAAAGTCTTCCTTTTTTGTCGCTAAAGCAGTTGTTCACAGGCGAAAAAACGACGTTTAACGTTCCTTGGCTTCAAATCATAAGGAACCCAAGTTCCTTGTTTTAGAATCATTCCCAACGCATGCAATCGCTTGGGAATGGCTTGGCGGGTAACTCCTAATGCTGAAAAGTAATTTTTATCAAATTTTCAAATTTTTATCTTTTACCTCCAAGCCAAGTTTTCATGTTAGGAAATAAAAAATAATCGGAAGAAGCTAAATCTGGGGAATAAGGTGGATGAGGAAGTATTTCATAGCGTGAATCAAATAATTTAACCGTTGCAATGGCACTCGTGTGAGCTGGTGCATCGTCGTGGTGGAAAAGCACTTTTTTTCGCCAGATGCGGACCCTTTTCCTTCAGTATGGCATCAAATCGATCTAATAATGAGGCATAACACTCTCCTGTAATAGTTTTTCCCTTATATAGATAATCGATTAATATTACACCATGTGAGTCCCAAAAAATTGTGGCCATGACCTTACCGGCTGATGGAACCGTCTTCGCTTTTTTCGGTGCAGATTCGCCAGGCCTATCAGCTCCTATTAGAGAGTAGGCCGGAATATATTAGCTTCCTGGTCTATATTTTTTTTCGATTTTGCTATTCTGTTATCTTTGCTTTCTGTGTTTAATGTGGCTCCCGTCGGCTATCCTTTTCTGCTCCATCCTTTGTGGCAAGTGAGGCTTCGGCCGTCTTCGTGAAATCACACAGTGTGAAGATGGATCCCTGCGTTTGAGCTTTTGTAATAAACCATCGGAGTGCTTTGGCCTCCATACATATACACTGTTCCTTGTTATAATTGTGTGGTGATACACCTATTTGCTAATTACAGTAAGAAGCCACGAACAAGAAGAAGGAGAAGAAGAAGAAGAAGAAGAAGAAGAAGAAGAAGAAGAAGAAAGCGAGAGAGAGAAGCGAAGGAGAGTAGTGAGAAGTAAATCATATTATTTGGCGGGGTAATTAAAAATTCTAGAATTATGAAAAATTGATAATTAATATGGTAAAATTCATTCTTATCTAAATTTCATAATTGATTCAATTATTTACGTTTTTTATGCAAACTATAATAACTTTTACTTTTTTGATTATCAAATTTTCGTATTTTTAGAATTTTGAATTAGACCGCTAAATAATATAATATTATTCTCTTCTTCGCCTTTCTCACGCGTTAACGGTAAAAAATGTAGCAGGTTCTTTTCTGTCTTCAGTGTTTCCTATCAGGTAACTATCATTGTTACCCATTATGTCACGCATATTGTTAACCTAGGGAATAAAAACTCCCACTAAGGAAATTTTCATTTGTGGGAAAAATCTGTCTGGGCCCCTTCGGGAGTACGAGTACATTCTCTTTACGCGCTCAAGGCACGCAATTCGGTTGCCACTCTTTACACTGGATTTTGTGTCTTCTGCGGGAAATCTAGTTAATTCTTTCTAATTTATTACCATAACTCAAGTAAATTCTATAATATTATTGATCTGAAATTAATCTTCTTAAATTTACTCTAAAGAATACATTTTCATACGTTTCGCTCCCGATATCCATAGTCGAAAAGAAGGAACTGGGTTTTGGTTAAGTTGCAATTCATAAGATTCATAAGAAAAAATACTAATGGCATAATTGTCTCCTATGAACAGTTTTTTCAAAATAACACTTTCTTTTTTGTAATATCTCCTGGAGTGTGAGAGACAAAGACACTCAGTAAACAGTAAAGTCAAGTATTATTCAGTCAATTTGACCGGAGCCGTATTTTCATATAGAAGGTGCGTGGCCTTTGCTTGTTAATTTTTTCTAAGTTTTAAAATATTGTAACTTCCTCAATGCTAGTTTAAATTTTATAGAGAAATTTATAGAGATTTTTGAGCACTATCAGTCAGTATTAAAAATTTTTGATTTCTCAAAAAATACCAAAAATGTTTCCATTCTTTAAATTTGGGTTAGATAGGACTTTTTTTGACCCTATTAAAGTGTGCTAAAGTACATTGAAAGCTGATAATCCTTTCGAGAGCTATTGCGTCCACAAACGACGACAACGACAGACGGGCAGACCGAATTGAAAAAACCCTTTTTTCAGATTTAGGATATCATAATACGTGGACATTCGTTCAGAATAGTAAATATTAAATTTCATATAAATGTAATACTTTCTCATATATGATGAGGATGTAAAAAAAAGAATCATTAAAATTATACTTGATCAACAAAGCACGTTGTTTTCGAAGTAAAAGACCATCCACAAGCTCCAGAAAATTATTGTGACTTCTACTTTTATAAAAAGTAAATTTCTTCAATACCTGGAACTACTCACATCAGTATTATTATTCATGAGGCTCATATTGTACAAAGTTTAAAATAAGACGGTGTCTTTACGAAAAAATCTTTTTTGCAAAACACGCACTGAAGAAGTACTTTGAGTGGTACTAAGGACGTCCATTCGCGACCGGCGTTTTCATATTGTATCTGTTCTCGTTTCTTAGGTCCTCGTCCCAAAAAGCGTACTTCAACTCCTAGTAACACAATATACTATTTTATCAGACATGTCATCCTGTTCACTCCTGAATCAAAATTATAAGAGTTACAAGTCGATGAAATTAAGAATTTTTATTATCTGATAAAATCATTCATGAGCTATGTGTACACAAAGAAATTTTGTCTAACTCGTCTTCTTCTTCCTCCGAATAACTGAGATTTTCATCTGGGAAAAAATCGTGGTCAAAATCTGGTCTCATATGAATTGTAGAAAGATCTACATTAACAATTTGCAAGAAGGGCGAAATATCCTTGATTTTGCTAACGTCGATAGCTGATCCCCCAACATATGATTTCAAAATTACTCCATTCGTCCGACTTTCAGTAATTTTTGCAGCAACACTAACCCAAGAATTCGTTACACAATTGCAGCCGGAAATATCAAGTGATTCTAGCTGAGGTGCTATTAATACTAGGGTACACAGACCCTTATCTTTTATTCCTGGACAGCCTCGACATTGCAGTACCTTTAAATTTAACATTTCTCCCAAGTGCTGATCTGTAACTTTACCTAAATAGCTTATTACCAACTCTTCTAGCTTTGGTAGTGTTGCTATTTGTGCAATTCCTTCATTGGTGACCGCTTGACAGTCTGTAAAAATTACGAAACATTACTGTTTCAATAATGATGACTCCACATAATACAGTTAAAGAGGACCCAAAATCGTATAATCCATACCCACTCCGATTTTTATGAAATTTTATATATACAGTCAGATACTCAGGACTTTTATATATGTAGAATATCTATCACGACCGACTTCATTTGACCGAAAATAGAGTCAAACCGTACCAAGTTCAGGGTAAAATCTATTGAAGTGGAATTTCAAGGAAACGTTTGTTGAAATGAAAAGAAATTCAAAAAACATTATCGCGATCGATTTTTATCATCTGACAGTTTCCGATAAAACATAGAGTGCATCATAGTGTCTTCTTTATGTGATATATATTGAGACGGCCCAGTCTTAATTTTCAGCCTTTTCAAGGGGGAAATATAACGAAAGGACAAAAAATAATAATATAGGGAAATTGTGCGTCATGTGTGTGAGCTCGAACGCAAAATTCACCACGTTCCGACAACCATAACTGCACTAATTACACGTTGAACTATGCGTAATGAGATTGCGTAATTCAAACACAGGGATCAACTTTCCACGGCAATTTTCTTTGGTAAGAGCAGATAGCGCTACATTAGGCTGGGTTCGCTGGCTCTCAGTTGTTCACGGAAGTGAAGCGAGCCCAAGCGCGATCTGTTAGCGGATAGGAGTCCCTATCAATTTTTAAAATTTTTGTCACGTGTTATTTTATTTTATGTTATTTTATACCATTTCTCTTTTCTTTGCTTTATTTTATTTTATTTTAAATACAACAAATAAAAGCTGTTATGAAAACTAGAATTTGACAGGGCGAGCGATAGAAGTGGAGCCCTTTTCTCAGTGAAAGGCGACTCCTAAAAACCTGCCCCTCTGCTTACAACTGCACTCTCACTAGTCGTGTCCCAGTATCCGTGTTTCTCGCTTCTGTTCCCGCAAGAAAACCACGCGATTCTGAAATCAGACAGACTCTACTGTATGTAGTAGTAGTGAGTGGTGGGAGGTGCTTTCGTTGGTCCGTAGTCTAGCTCAGAAATGCTGCATTTACGGCCCTCTAATAAGCTATTTTATAGGTATAAATAATGCTTAAAAATTTTTTCTGATTTTTTTGCTAGCTAGAGCAACTAACTCCGAAACTATCGATAGAGACCAAAAACAGATTTGCGATATTTTCCGCGTCAGTCCCCTTTTCTCGTGGCACGTCATATATATATACACGTATGAAGAACTCGAACGAGGAATTGCGACTTCCATTTTCTGAAATGTAGATAAACGGTTTCAAAATCAAGTTAAAATGGTGAAATGACAATTATTTGATAATAAGATGATCATTTTTGCAAAATTCTTTCTGCTACTCTCATTGGTCCCCCATTTTCGATGGTTACAAATCAGGACAGTCGGGCAACCCCCCCCCCCCCCCCCCCTTTGTCAACTTCCTGAAGAGTATGGAATTATTAACCGCAAATCAGAGAAAAATCGAGGTGACGAGCGCGGTGATAAATCATTAAAAATCACTTCGGTCTCAGGACCTACCGTGCATATCTGATTTTAAATGCGATTGACAGGGTTTTTGGAAACGCCGACTTACGCGATGTATTTAATAGAATGCCAACAAGCCCACAAAAATATTATTTTCAGGTTTTAGAGAAGTCTCAAAAATTAGAACGTGATTTCGTTAAAGGCGCAACAGCGCGGATGCGTGGGTAAAGATTAAAGGTATTTTTTCTTTGATTTTAGATCTTAGAAATTGCACGTGACGAACACAAAACTAGGAGTCGGACACATAAAATTCACTCTTTCGAACAATAAAATGTAAGTTTTCCTTCACGTCCTTACTCGTTAAAATAAGGAATTTTGTTGAGCGAAATTTTCCCCCTTCGTGCGACCCAATTACAAAATTTTAAATGGGTAATTTTGGGACCAAAATAAGCCGAAATTGTCTCTAAAAATATCGAAGTTAATAAAATGAAAACCTCAAAAAGAGAAATGTTTCAATATTCTGGGTTGCTTTTCATGGTTTTGCATATTATATTTTATATATGATATTATGAACATACTTCGACTTTCTAAGATTCTCCTTTTGTAAGACTTCAAATGAAATTAAGATTTGCATCTTACCCATGTATATATCCTTTTTTAGTAAAAAAACAAATTTAAACTTCATGAAAAACCTTTCGAACTATTATAGAATGTAGTTATTCCAAATCGATCACAGACTTCAAGATTAAATGATGAATCACCTACTTCCGGTCAAACTGTAAGTCGGTTACGATAGATACTCGACATGTGTACTAGACCTAAGTGTCTGACTGTATACATAAAATTTCATTAAAATCGGAGTAAGTACGGATTTTGCGATTTCTGAACCTCTTTAGTTAGCTCCCAATTCTGATAAAATCACATAAATTTCAGGTATCAAAATTTTTTTATGTTTTTTACTATGAAGTAACCCCTTGATATTTCTTTCAAATGATATTTTCTCACCTGCTTTGTTAATATGGGGCAAAATTCGTCAAGTGTACCCGCCTAAAAACTTTTTGTCTCCGATTTCCTTGAAAGTCCGCGAAATTATTGTCCTAGTGAACCTCTTTTGATTCCCCAAAGAGAACGTCTCTAGTACGACAGGTTGTAAAGCTGATGAAAAAACGTTTCTTAGACCTCCATAAAAAATTAATTTGGATAACTTTTGTAGAAGTTATGGTTAATTGAGTATCAGCGTGCGCGGTAAAAGGTTGAAAATTCGAGCCCCTGTATACTGACAACCCGTCGTACTTGAGATGTTCTCTCAGGGGAATTAAAAGAGGTTCACTAGGACAATAATTTCGCGAACTTTCATGGAAATCGGAGACAAAAAGTTTTTAGGCGGGTACACTTGACGACTTTGCCCCATATATTCTAAAATAATAACGGCGGCATGAAAAAAATTGCTAAGAAATTACAATAATTTTTTCTTCTTTTAACCAACGGAATGGATTCTTTTTTTTCACAACTCCTTTAAGGAGGAATTGGATAAATAGTTGGAAAAAAAGTTAATTAGAATTAACAGACAAATTTCAGATGTTTTTAATTGTCTTTGACTAAAATTATTCCAAATGAAAAAAAACCATAATTTTTATCCGATTGAAACTTTTGATCAATCATTTCATTTGCGATAAAATTGTCTATACTCTCACCAAAAACACGTTGAATGAATATTTAAAATGAATAAATGAGGGAATAGTCACTTTGACTGACTTTTTTCCGGCTCTCTATACAAGTCTTCTTCAGTGCCCTGTATGGCATATATCTGGGCAACATGAGCGATTGTGCAGGGCCCTTGAGCTTCCATGATATTGAGTGGCTGTAAACTGTTTCTGTTGCCAACACAAAGCAGTGCTGCAGTTACATAAAATACTAACAAACTCAGCATCTATGAAGCACTGCACACAAATGAAAATATATTCCACTTCTGCGTGGTGATATATGGTGTTTCACAAATGCCCAGTTAGGCGGAATGTTGGATTTAATGTTTGTTCCAAAATTGTATCCATAGTGGAATTTTAGACAGGCAAAATTATTGGTAATCATTATAGAAAATAAAAGACGATTTATTTGAAATACTATTAAAACTACACAGTAGTTTTCTAAGACAGATATGGCTGCACACTAGAATTCTGCAGCTCTGAAGAGTGGGTACTAATGTATTTATAATCATTTGAGAATGTTATGTGACGAAAAGGCAATGACGGACTGTACACGGCGGTACACTCAGTCACGTTCTCCCCCACCAGCATACCGACAGGCGGGCACAGCCGCGTCCCCCACTATTCTCCGCCTTCCCCCACCACACGCAAATAGGTATAAAGGGAAGGCCGGAGAGCCGAGAAAGGGCAGTTCGCCCGGGGCGGAAAAATCACCGGCACCATTACCGCGGCCAATCAGAGAATTGAGGCCAAATTTATGTAATTACCTGGCCTGAGACCAGGTGTCCTGCTCGGGATGGAAATACTATCCCGACTAAGCCTCCAGATATTCCTCAACGGAATCGAGATCGCGCAGATGGGCAACCAGGACCCGAGACATGCCTGCGCCATCGAGGGACCAGTTACATTGGAAAGCCTGGGCAAAAAAGAGAAAGCTCAGACCAAGAAATTTTTGGACCGACAGTTGACATGTTTTGAACAGGTCAAGGGGTTTACTCCCCTTATAGAGCACGAAATAAGACTCGAGGACCCAACGCCTATTAAACAACGATACCGCCCAAGAAACTCCGCCATGCAGCAAATAATCAACGAAGAACTCGAGAAAATGCTCAGCGAAGGGGGGTCCGGCCGTCAAACAGCCCATGGAGCTCACCGGTGGTAATAACTCATCGAAAGGACGGCAAACCACGATTTTGTGTCGAATTCCGCAAACTGAACACCGTGACGAAAAGGGACGCATACCCCCTCCCGCAAGTGAACGCTGCACTTGATAAACTCAGGGGAGCGCGGTACCTGTCCACTATCGACCTCAAGAATGGCTACTGGCACGTACCATTAACGGAGGCAAGTAAGCCACTCACCCCCTTTACAGTCTCGGGACGAGGGTTATACGATATTTAATGTTATGCCTTTTGGTCTTCATTCCGCACCTTCCACGTTCCAGAGACTGCTGGATGAAGTGATCACACCCGACATGGCGCCCCATGCATTCGCCTACCTGGACGACATAGTGATGTGTACCACCACTTTCTCAAAACACCTGGAAATATTAACCGAGGTGTTCCAAAAACTGTACGACGCCAGGTTGAGGCCGAACCCGGAGAAATGTAATTTCTTCCGAGCAGAATTGAAAAACCTGGAACACATCGTGGACCAACAAGGACTCCGAACAGATCCAAGCAAAGTGGCCACGATAAAAGAGTTAACTCCACCCAGAAACCTTAAAGAGGCTTGCCGTTTTCTGGGGCTTATTTCCTGGTACAGACGCTTCATCAAAGACGTCGCCACATGGCCGCCCCCTTGCACCGGCTGTTAAGGAAGAAAGCCAAATGGGAGTGGGGCGAAGAAGACTGACCACGGCACCGGTATTGGTTTGCCCGGACTGGAGCAAACCCTTCACGCTTCAAACAGACACCAGCCAAGAAGGGCTTGGGGCCGTGCCATCTCAGCCAGGGGAGCAGGGTGAGTGGATCATCGCCTACGCCAGCCGATCAATATTTAAAACCGAGCAAAATTACTCAACGACTGAACTCAAGTGTCTGGCGGTCAAGTGGGGAATTTGGAAAATGTACCACTTTACCATCCTGACGGACCATTCACCTGGGCATAGCAAAAACGCTGGTGCGCCTGTCCCATCAGTACTACTGGCCACGAATGTTGAGGAAAGCGGCAAAATATGTCTGCGGTTGCCTTAGTTGCCAAAAGTATAAGGCACAACAACAGGCAACCGTCGGGAAAATGCGCGCCACCAACGTGAAAAGACCCTGGGAAATGGTCTCCACCGACCTGATAGGACCTTCACCACGGCCCACAGCTGGCCACACTTGGCTTTTGGTCACACAGGACCACTGTACGAAGTGGGTCGAGCTACACCCGCTGAGAAAGGCCACCGGGAGAGCAGTAGCAGAGGTACTAAGGACCCAGATTTGCCTGCGGTACGGTTGTCCTGAGGTCGTCATATCCGATAATGGACGTCAATTCACGAGCCGTGAATTCCAGGACCTTCTCTCCACAATGCACAACAAAAATCGATCAGCGCCAGCGTACACACCGCAGTGCAATCCAGTAGAGAGGGCAAACCGGATTATCAAAACTATGATCGCCCAGAACACGAAGAAAAACCAGAAAAAGTGGGATAAAAACCTAGCAGAACTAGCGTTTGCTTACAAAACATCCCAACACGAAACGACCGGACACACCCCGATATACCTGAATTACGGCCGAGAATTGATAAGCCCCGGCAGTCTGGCTCGAGAGGCCACGCTTCCACAGAAAGATCGGCACGAACAACGAATCAAGAAATTGCAGGACATCCTGGAACTTGCAAAGATCAAAACTGCCTAAAGCTTCCAAAAGCGATGGACCGTTCGTGGTAAAGTAGAAACTATCATCTGTCACAGTGGACCTCCAAGACAGCCGAGGAAAATACCAACGAAATATACATATCAGCAAACTAAAACCGTACCGCGAGCCCGTCAATATGGTCGGAAGAGACCTATTATACCTACTTTACACCCCTCACACCAGTCGACCTCGAGGAGTCAGACACACGAAGCAGGTCATTCTTCGATGTGAAGTCGACAAAAACGGATCGCTTCAGCAGCGAAGACTACTGGCAGATTTTAGCTGCCCTAGAGACGGAACTTGAGGAGGATGGTTTCCGCCGCTTCCGCGACATCGGCCCTCTCTACGAAAGGGAAGCAGTTACCCCCGACCCTTCTACCCGGAGGCCCACCAGGCCCTCTCTGGTCCCTTCGAGGCCCCGGCTGAGTCAACACGGGTGGCAGCCATTAACATCGGACCCAGGGTGAAACGGGTCGAAGCAATTCAGGACCCGGCAACCCGCTCGAGGTATTTGAGCCTCATTACGACCCACCAACCGATCACATTGGGTGACTCACTGCCGCCCAGACCTGCGGGGCCACCACGACCAGTCGGGCCGCCCAGACCAGCATAGCCACCACAACCAGTCAGGCCGCCCAGACCAGCATAGCCACCACAACCAGTCGGGCCGCCCAGACAAGCCTGGCCGCCCAGATCAGCAGGGCCACCACAACCAATCGCGCGACACCACCTTCTCCCCCCTCCTTTTAACAACCGACCGACCGACCTACCGAGCGACACATCCGAATCCCCGGCCCCCTGGATACCGCCATGGCCAGGGTCCCGAGGGCAGGGCGCGGACCCAGTTACCGCTGGGAGCGTCCTACCGTATGGCGACACCGACTCGATCACGACTAACGAACCATACGTTCCTGAAGCAGGGGGGGCAGAGGTGGTTACGAGCGCCACCCGGAAGCCCGTGCTGCAGACAAATTATATATCGCAGCGCAAAATATCAAACATGACCTTTTTCTTTATACTTGTATTCCAGAAACACGAACCAATAGGCCTATGTCCACCTTTCCTTTTATCTCCGCTTTCACGCATTCCAGCAATAACACGCTCACGCGCACACACCCACACGCATACACACACTCACACGCACACGTAAACTCACTTACACGGACACCGGCTCACAACGAATCACTTTAGTTTTGTATCCACTCTCACACTCACACGCACACTTCCGTCTCATACTATGTAATTATATTTAATTGTGAATTTTCTATTTTCTTAATAAACTTTATCATTCAAATTGTATACGACCGTCTCAACGATTATTTCTTCATCCTACTCCCCCACTCCTACCGAACCCTGGCTGACTGAAACGTCTGGCAACCAGGGGGAAAGTAGGGATGTTACAAGGCAAATAGATTGTTAAGCAAAATGATATTAATTTTCAATAATAAGTAACTCCAGGGTATTTTCTATGATGATTCCTAAAAAATTGACCTGTTTAAAGTTCAAATGTTAGATCAAATGTTTAATTTTAACTTTTTTCAAATTTATAGTTGTTTTTTCAGAAACTTTGTTTTCTGGACGTGAAAAAATCAATTTAAATGATTATTGTGGCCTTCTTCAACCTATACTTATTAATTTTGCCATTCCAATGGAAACTGATGGCATTGAATCTTGAATTTATAGATGTTTAAATATGATTCTATATTTTACCAGAATAAGGTCAGAAAAAATTATTGTAATTTTATAATAGGGATATACGTATATGAATATCATGATATAAATTTTACTTTGTAATTCACACATGAATATTTTTTACTTTGTAACAATAAATTAAACGCAGAATTAGAATTCACTGCGCGAGAATATTATCCTTGCGCAACTTCTAAAAAATCAACATAAAGTTCAAAAGACTCGATTTACCTTGAATATCGAGGTATCTAAGTTGCTTGCAGTTTGCACCAATAGCAATTAAAACATCATCTGTAACTGACACATTTTGTCTCACATTCAGTTTTTCTAAAATTGTCAATTCTGAAATGTGTTTCATGGCATGTGTTGAAAACATAGGAAAATATCCGCTCAGTTCTAACTTTTTCAAACTGTCAGCACGCATTCGAAGTGCCTGTACTACGCTGTCATTTATGCTCACACATGTTTGTAAAGAAAGCGAATTCAACTTACGGAGCTTTTTGATAGCCTAAAAATAAAGAATGAAATATTTAATATGGAATGTAATAATATAATAAAAATAAAGAAAAATAAATATCTGATGACATAGGCTGCTCTAAAAAGTGGGTGAATTGGATAATTTATAAAATTGGATTTTTCATTAAACAATCTTAAAAATTATTGAACTAGTTTCTAAATTTTAGACAAAAAGTCTGTGTTTTATATTTTTAGTCTTTTCCTTAAATATAATAGTCGTACTGTAAACGCCATGAACCAATATTTATCAACTGATCTTAATAGTATATTGTGCAATAAGGGACAAAAATAGTTAATTCTTATCGAGCGTGGAATTTGTTACCCTTGCTCCGCTCGGATGGCAAACCACGCGAGATCAAAGTTAGCTGTTATCCCATGTTACACACGATATATTTTGCCTCGAAAACATTAAAGTTGCACGTTCTTTAGCTCATAAAGTTGACGAGAGCCTGGGATTATGTCAGGTTATGTTGTCATTTTAATCTGCTGATTCGGTAGAAAGTAGCACTGTGCATCAGTGACGCTCCTCACCGGCTAAAAATAAACTATTTTAACGCCTCGAAACGGGCTGAAAAACGTGCATTTTTAATGTTTGAGAGATAAAAAAGTAATTTTGATTCCGATATGATCTGGGGTAATTTCTTTAGAGCATTATATTAATAGAGGAAATTGCGGCATCTAGTCAATGGGGAGGTCCTCATTATGTAGAATAAGAATTATTTTATTGGAATGTTCCACTTCCTATCGATAATTTGGTGAGATTACACAAGAGTAATATTATCTACACATTTGTGCAATCAAAAGAGAGATGAGCTAGCCTGAGCGGCTATATTCATTATTAAGTTGGAGGCTAATACACGTGAGGCCTTTCCCAAGGTTACAAAAATGAGCGTATTTAACTCCAGCTCCTAAATTTTTCTTACCATTCCTTTTTTGACACTAAAGAATTTAGTTTAAATACCTTACGCGTGTTGTTCTCCGCACTCTTAAGAACCGTGCACTGTTAAAAATACTTACTGGGGGCGATAACTGTACTGTAAAGATCTCGTGGAGTCCGTCAAACTCCCGGTCCACTTTCCCTCTGAGTGTTCGCGAATGCTCTCTGTGTCCGTTGTTAAAATGTTCTGGGGTCTCTCTCAAAAGATGTTCTCAGGTAACATTTATTGTAACTTTGTAAAACTTTAAAAACGTGTTCTCTCGGGTGATAGAAATTGCCACGAAAAATACTGTGAATCCGGGACTTATAAGTAATTGAATTTGGACAATTCCGACTATTACGAAAAACTAATTTGAGATTTCGCTTGAATGAAAATTAATTTGTACCGAGTCTTTTCGAAAACTTTCCTCAATAAATTTTGCTTTAAATTCTGGCTATTGTTTCATGTTACCCGCATGATCTGACGTGACATTAAAGAGACCCCGCCTAGAGTACAGGTTCCGGGTAAAGAACCTGCATCACAACATACAATGATACTAATATATAATTATCATAATAGAACGATCCACCTTTGAATACAGAGGCGTACCGAGTGCACATGTGCCTACAGTGACGCGTTGTCTGTTCAACTTAAGTTTGGGTTTAAATGGCAGAAACTTATTGTTAGGATTAAATTTAAATAAAAGAAAAATAATACTAATCATTTGATAATATTTTAATGGATATTTCAACGTATTTTTTTGGAAATGAAAGAAGAAACGACCAAAAACGGATTTTTTCGGGCTAAAATATCTCAAAAATTAGCGCAAACCTAGCTAAACCATGTATACATCCGAACTCTACGCAACAAAATTAAGTTGAGGTATACGGGCGATAAGTTGTGTTATTTTCAAGTACCCACAGCCTTATCAATGGAAAATCTATCTTGATAGGCTTTCTGTATTTTAATTTAATTTTGTTAAGAAAAGTTTTAAACTTCTCTCTGGATTTTATTATTACGTATTAAAAAGCATTTTTAACTACCAGACGATTTTGTAAAATTACAAAATTCGAAGTAATTTTAGAAGTATTCGGGCTTGTTGGTACTTACCTAAGAACTAAGCATTATGCAATTGCTGGTATATACACGGTGACCCGTTTTAATCTATAGTCCCAAATATCTTCTAAAATACTTTATCTATGAAAAAATGGTTCGGACAAAAGTTGTCCAGGGCCAAGGGGGCATTTAACTGTAAATTAATTTTGACCTTGAGGTCAATTTCCAAGGTCAAATGGAGGTAAGACCCTTTTCTTTCTGAATTGTCTTAATTTTTCGGGGTAAACAAACGTTCAAGATGCTTCACAAAAGTCAATGAAATGTTAAGGTGTACATCACATTGACCGTCATGACCTTCAGGTCAATTTCTATGACCTTATAGCAATGCACAAATTTGTTTGATTCAAATAATTTTCTTTTGAAACAAGTGAAAAATAAAACTTAACTATCTAAAAGTTTTTACTCAGCGACCCACAACAAGAGATCTGATGGAAAGGATTCGGAGAGCTTGCGCAGTCATCTCTCGAGAAATTTTGCTGAAAACTGTGGACGGTTTTGAAAGACGTCTACGTTTGTGCCTTCAAGCCAACGGAGAGCAATTCGAACTGTTACTCCGTGGCTGATTGTAACACTGGTAGCAATAGTGAGAGGCAAGGGGACTCATTCATGTTAATCAACCACCCGAAACGTGAGAGGTAAGGGGAACTCACGACAAGAAAGCATCGCAATGAAAACAGAACTTACTACGTTAACACCGTTGTTTCTGGGTAACGTTAAAAGTAAGGACAAAGAGTCTTTTTTTCAACTAATCACAGAGAAGTGACATTGTCAAAATTATCACTTTTGTAACTACATAGTAACAGTCTTTACATCTTATCGGAAATGATTGTTACTGTCTGGGTGTTGGGGGGGGGGGGGGGTGCTGTGATAACAATCCACAGCCTGAAGTCTGCAAAAAAATGTATCTGGACACAGAGTTCAATCTAAGAAAAATCGTCTTGACCTTCAAGTCACCTTGAAAATTGATCTGAAGGTCATGATGGTCAAGGTGATGTACACCTTAACATTTCATCGACTTTTGTGAAGCATCTTGAACGTTTGTTTACCTCGAAAAACCAAGACAATTCAGAAAAAGGGCATCTGGTCGTTTCTCAGACATTTGCCCTTAATTTTTTACCTTTCCAAGGTCACAAAAACCATTTTTCCACAGGTCATTTTTGACGTGAAATTTCCCGCTCTTCTCAAATCCGCAGTCAAAAATAGGGGTTCTCATTTAAGAAAAGGGTCTTACCTCCGCTTGACCTTGAAAATTGACATCAAGGTCAAAATTGATGGTACACTCAAATTTCTCCCTCGGTACTGGTCAACCTTTGTCCGAACTATTTTTTCGTAGATAAAGTATTTTAGAAGATATTTGGGATTATAGATTAAAATGGGCCACCGTGTATATAAATTGCACTGGAAAATTGTATAACTCAATAAAATTCGAGCCGTTCTTGAGAAATGAAGAAATTGATAATCACACGAAAAATGCAATATTCTTTAGTGTAACTTAATTTTAAATTACTAAAACGCTATATAGATATATACTTATATGTGCCTTACGTTTAAAAAATGACATGGTGAAATTCCATTGCATTCGATGAAAATTATCTCCTCAATTGAGTCAGGCGGTAGATCCAGTAGACATTTTCCCGTAATAGAATTCGAAGTGATCTTCAAATATTTTAGTTGATTGTTTTTGGCAAAAAGTTGTGAAAGATCATTATCACATGAGCTTGTGCAGGAGCCCAAACAAAATTTTATTATACTGGAACAACTTGAAGTAAGAGAAAGTATACCAGACGAGGATATGTTTAGAGATGATACGTCGACAGATTGTAAATTTGGGCACAATCTACCAACAATAGTTAACGTGCTCTGACTTAAGCGATGTGAGGGCAGAGAAAAATCCACATGATTTAAAAAACGGCCGCAGCGTAATAAAACTTTACGAAGTGTCGGAGTATCAACGAATTTTTTTTTGCTAATTTGTGTAAAGCCCCAGTTTGTCTGAGATAAATCAAGATGTCGAAAAGCACGCCACGATTGTTGACTTACTGCGCGCCACCGTTTGCACACTGAAAAGAAACCAGAAATAATATAGTTAGTTACGTTAATAGAAAACTAAAAATTATAAAGTAACAGTGCCTCTTGAAACCAGTGATTGTGTCGAATAATGATATTATTATTGAGTATAGTTTTTTTTATATCAAGCTTAATTCATCAATAAATTTAGAGATATTAACAAATGCACAGTGTACCATACTGAATTTTTGATGTTGATCACTCCAAGAGTCTTACAACTCTATGCGCTATCAAAGAGAAGAGAGATAGGAATCAAACGGATGGGAACAGCAAGAAAAAAAGTATAAACATTAGGTTCGCAACTAAATTCTCGCTGTTTTTTTTTATGAAAATGCAACTATTGTGAAAAAATGGTTACAAATGAATCATTCAAAGAATTGCCCATCGTTAGCTACAACTTTTGCCAATCTTTCTGGTAGAGCGCGAATACTGTTACGATAAAAGTGTTCATCATTTGAGGCTATCCACGAATCAAGCCATTTTTCAATGTCTTCATATGAGCGAAACTGCTAATCAGCCAGACCATGTGCCATCGACCGGAACAAGAAATAATCGGAAGGCGCAATATCTGGGGAATACTGCGGGTGGGGTAGGACTTCCCATATGAGCATTTCCAGGTAGGTTTTAACGGGTTTGGCAACGTGAAATCGAGCGTCGTCATGCTGTAGAATCATTTTCTCGTGCCTCTGCTCGTATTGCGGCCATTTTTCGCGCAGTGCTCGGATCAAACGCATCAATTGCGTTCGATACGGTTCCTCAGTGATGTTTTCGTTCGGTTTCTACAGCTCATAATAAATAACACCGACCTAGTCCCACCAAATACACAGCATAACCTTCGCAGCGTGAATATATTGGATCTATAACTTAATTCGTGCGGTTTGCTAAGAGATGGCGTAACTTGATTATTATTGAATCGTTCAAATATTCCGAATATGCGTTGGAAAGCTACTGTCAC
This sequence comes from Diplolepis rosae, assembly GCA_030998225.1. Lineage (NCBI taxonomy): Eukaryota > Metazoa > Arthropoda > Insecta > Hymenoptera > Diplolepididae > Diplolepis > Diplolepis rosae. The sequence continues at coordinate 1,682,204 of JAPYXD010000171.1, forward strand.
TGTGCGTATTTTTCAGTATATGTCATTCATTTGAAACATGAACAACAATAATTTTTTTTCACTCAAATATACATTCAAAAGCAAGAAAATTGGGTTCCACATGAACTCAAGCCGAGAGACGTTGAAAGGCGGTTTTGCATGTCCAAAATGCAGCTGGAACGCCACAAAAAGAAGTCATTTTTGCATCGGATTATTACTGGTGATGAAAAATGGATCCATTACGACAACCCCAAGCGCAAAAAATCATATGTGAAACTCGGCCAACCAGCCAAATCAACGGAAAAGCCGAATATCCATGGCGCGAAGGTAATGCTCTGTATTTGGTGGGATCAGAAGCGTGTGCTGTATTATGAGCTGATAAAACCGGGTGAAACCATCAATGGAAAACGCTACCGAACACAATTAATCCGTTTGAAGAGAGCAATAGCCGAAAAACGCCCGGAATATGCGACCAGGCACGAGGCAATAATTTTCCATCATGACAACGCCTTATAGCCCAGACCTTGCCCCCCCCCCCTCCCCCCTGACTACCATTTGTTCCGGTCGATGCAGAACGCCCTCACTGGAATACGGTTCACATCAGAACAGGGTATCAAAAATTGGCTTGATTCATTCTTGGCCGCCAAGCCGGCGCAGTTCTCTTGGGATGGAATCCACAAATTGCCAGAAAGATGGGAAAAAGTCATAGCTTCAGAGGGGCAAAACTCTGAAAAATACTATTGCACATGCTTTTCTTAAATAAACGTTCCAATTTTGAAAAAAACCGCACGTATTAAGTTATAGATCCAATAGTAAGGATGAAGGATACGACCATCAAAATACAAAATAAGGTCAACACACTCGTTAAAAAGTGGGAAAATAAGAAACTGATGAACAATCTCTTGGCAAAGGAACTAAGAACTTGTTTCGCAGTTCCCTGCAGATTTTATTGTCTGCCCAATATTCATCCTGTTAGGCCCATTGTCTCCTATGTGGGCAATCCTACGTAAAATTTGGTGTCCTATTTTAGTAACGCTATTGTCACATCCCGTGAAATTTAATGAAATTTAAAATTGCGCCTACAGCAAGGCAACTCGGCATGAAACCAGGCAATTGTCGGATGTCAATCACATCAATGCGATGATAACTGCTTGTCGATAGGATAATTACCCGAGATCGAGAAGGCAGTTGAGTTGCATAAAATAAGAGAACTGCCTTACCGTCGGCAATGTAGAAAATCAAGCCAATAAGCATTAATAATTATTTAACGAAAATAAATAACAATAACATTCATTATTGTTAACAAGAGTCGTTAAATTGTTTGTTATTGGGAACCCGCAAAATAACTTTAATAAAATTCCAAAATGTAGACACTAATAAATCATGTATTACATAAATACTATAAGAATAAGATTAAAAACCAATGTATAAAATAATAGATGAGTCGGTGCAATTATAACCTAGTACAATTGCACCAACCTGTCAACATATATTTAAGGAAATTATCCTAATTGAGTTGCGCACGTAACCACGTTGGTAAATCAGATCCCTGAATATGCGGGTGATGATGAAATCCGCACGTATTAATGAGTATGATTAATTGAGTGATACCAAAAACAACGAAATGAAATATTGTAAAAGTAATCCAAAAACAACCTTGTGAATAATAACATTGAATGTTGTTTCTCTGTTAATCACAGGTAAGATTGACATCTAGATTAAGTGGGTAATGGTAAATTTTGTATATAATAATAAAAATCATTGTTATTCACAGAGAACCAATTCATGTTTTTATTCTAACCTCAAAAGAAGAAGAAAGTGTGTCATAGAAGCTTGATATAAACATTATAGAACGTAAGAGAACATTATATATATATATATATATATATATATCAAGTAACATAGCTGAAAAGACGAGAGAAAGATGTACCGGATCGAGCGTCAATGGACTTTGATGCCGATAGTATGACCTACGTGAGAACTAGCCGCGAGTTCACGAGTTTACGCGACTGTCAGCAAGCATGGTCATCGACATTGCCGCCAGACGCGTGCAGATAAACAATTTATCATTGTACGTGCCGATCTACAAATTAACAACGTACGTGCCTATCCACAAAATAGCAGGCACTCTCCCACTATAGAAATAATCAATAATATACAATTTAAACCCCAGATTTACCTCTGGAGGTTGTCTTTTCGCTCGTAGCCGTTCAGTCTTTAAGTCTTAACGTCGGTAGTCACTCCGTCCACAAGTCATACTGTCGGTGTCACGATTTGACCCTTCGATATTCGTAACCTTATCGGTATCTTACACAAGGATTACCTCGGTACTTGGTAAATATAAATCCTGGTCCCTAAGTGGTGCAAGTCCGGCAGCCGTGAATCATTAAGTGCCGTAAAATACGTGTATCGTCGTATTATGTGTGTATTCCTGTACTACTTGAATAGCACTACTTAACTCCAGCCGGGATTGTGCCGTTATCCAGCTACCAGGAAGTGCGTGAGTTGTATATCTAGGCATCTCAAAACCTAGTATATTAGTGTAAAACGTACACAATCAACCGCGTAAGTTATACATATAGGCATCTCAAAACCTGTATTATTAACTTGTAGACGCACACACCTTAATGCGTGAGTTGTATATATAGGCATCTCAAAACCTATTATATTAACTTAAAGGCGCAAAAAACTCTTAACATTGCCTTTTCATCTTGAGAAGTAGTATAAGTCATACACATAAGCATCTCAAAACTTATTGTATACCAATCCTTTAATTAATAAAGCTTGTACACCGCAATATAATCATATTTGTTACTACTGTGAACAACTCGAGCCGCATAGGTTTGACTAGTGACCACGATACCACAAAATATAAATGAAATAATATAAAATAATATATAATATATAAATATAAATTTCCTAACCTACCCTCGCCTTAGCTCGGGACGTAACACTATATCAAAAGACGTAATACCTTCACAATACAATGTTATCAACAGTTTTGAACTAGTGCAAAAACTTAAAAACGTAACCATTCCTGACAATGCAGTTTTCTCCTTTTTGGACATTATATCTCTCTTCACAAACGTTCTAAGAGAGGCAGCCGTACCTGCAGTTAAAAGCAGATGGCAAGAGATTCAGCCAAAAGTGAAAATGCCATGGAAAGACTTCGAACAAGGTCTACGTCTGTGTTTGGATAGCACAGACTACGATTTCAAGGGCATAACTTATTTCCAAAAACGAAGGTTACCCATGGATTCTCCCTTTTCCCCAATCCTGGTTGATATAGTCATGAACGATCTATAAAAAAAAAGGTTATGAAGCCTTGATTTTCAACTACCTTTATACCTCCATTACGTTAAAGACATTTTAATTCTGGTTACTGTACAGAGATTGACAATATTCTACAACTTTTTAACGCAAATCAATATAACATTAAATTCACCCTAGAAAAAGAGAGAGAACGAACATATAAACTTCTTAGATATTTCAATCACCAGAAACCCGTTGAGATACAAAAAGAGGGTAGTCAATAAGTTAGTCGATAGAGTCATTCGGCTGTCAGACAAGGAATTCCACACAGATAACTTTAACTCAATAAAAAAACGTTCTTGAAAAAAACTGTTATCCTTTAACCTTTGTACAGGAGATTGTTGATTAGAGACTGCGGACATTAGAACGTAAATCGTGACTAGGTAATAACCAGCTGGTTACTGATACAGAAATTTAACCCTTTACCAGCATCCTTAACGTTGAAGACTTATCTGAAAAAATGTCAAGATTTTCGGGAGATTACAGTATTAATCTTGCCTTTGAAAACCATTAAAGTTTGAAAATGATATTTAAATCAAGAAAATACAGGTGCGAAAAAGAACAGCTTTCTAATAACGTTTATACAATAGTATCCCATGTCAAAACAATAATTACTAAACCGTTTACATAGGGCAAACAAAACGTTTTATGCAAACTCGAATGAAGGACCATAAAAATAATATTAGAGAATGCTCCACTAAACAAAACGCGTTAACGAAGCACACAAAAGAAAAAGACCATTTCTTTGATTTTGATGGTACCAAGATCTTATCCAGGGAAAGCAATTACAAAAAGAGATTGCTGCTAGAAATATGTCATATTGTAGGTAACAGGGAAGCTGTCAATTTCAGAACGAACATTGAGAACCTTTCCAAGATTTATAACCCCATCATAAAAAATAGGGTGCCACGTTCTCGCTGCACCATCACATCTAATTACGTGGCGACCCAGAAAGAGGAAGAAGTCACATGTGAACAATAAAGAAGGATTATTAGGATTATGATATTTCGCTGCATTAATTCGCAATTGATATTAAATCGCAAAAACAAGCCGCTAAGCGTCCAACTCATTCGCTTGAACACGTCGCTCAATATAATCAAAGAGATATTTAACTCGTGTACTGTAAAATTAGTGTGCACGTAAAGTTATAGAATTTTTACGCCCTGTTTACAAACAAAGCACTGTTGTTGTTCTTGTGGAATATTTCAAACGCTGAACTTGACTGCTTAATTACCTAACATATAATTTAGGGGACATTTTATATGTGAACGGTATTATTATTATGTACACACGGTTATTCAAACCTCCATGAGCGGATTTGTATCTAAAATATAATAGCAGCTCACTACAAATAATACACTCTAAGCTACGTACATATCAGTCATAAAGTAATTTCTTTACACTTTCTATGTCTTAAATTAATTTTTACAAAACAGGTAAATACACTGGCATATTTACATTCTTATACACGGGAATTGAACAAGACATACACTTGTTGAATCCAATTAATATTATTACATAAAGAGGTCGCTAGGCGTTCAACTTAAGGGGAGAAAACCCTTTGGGCACCCGAAAATGAATTATTTTTTATGAATTTTTTTAAAGGTGATAAAATAATCGCATCATTTTAAAATTTTAACATTTTATTACAGCTTTGAAGTGTAGAAAAACATTTTTTTATTAGGCGCGCACTAAGTTCCCGCTATTTTTTAAATAAAAATGCAACTTTAAAGTGAAAAAATGGTTACAAATGAATCATTCAAATCGGACGGCGCAATATCTAGAGAATGCGGCGGGTGGGGTAGGACTTCTCATTTGAGCGTATCTAGGTAGGTTTTAACGGATTTGGCAACGTGGGGCCGAGCGTTGTCATGCTGTGGAATCACTTTTTCGTGCCTCTGCTCGCATTGTGGCCGTTTTTTGTGCAGTGCTCGGCTCAAACGCATCAATTGCGTTCGATACCGTTCCCCAGTGATGGTTTCGTTTGGTTTCAACAGCTCACAATAAACAACACCGACCTAGTCCTACCAAATACACAGCATAACCTACGCAGCGTGAATATTTGGCCGAGCCGAGGACGTAGAGGCATGACCGGGCAGTCACCATGACTTTCTTCTCTTTGGGTTGCTGTAATGAATCCATTTTTCACAGGCGAAAAAACTACGCTTAACGTGCCTTGGCTTCAAATCATAAGGAACCCAAGTTCCTTGTTTTAGAATCATTCCCAACACATGCAATCGCTTAGAAATAGCTTGGCGGGTAACTCCTAATGCAGAAGCAAGCTCTTCTTGCGTTTGTCACGGATGCTTATCGAGCAATGCCTCCAATTCAGCGTTTTTTCAACATTTATTACAGCGGTACTCAAGCTTCTTTATGCCCTCTGAAAAGTAATTTTTATCAAACCCCTCAAACTACTCATTTGTCGCAGCAATGATCTCTTCGTTCGATGGAAATCTTTTACCTCCAAGCCAAGTTCTCATGTTAGGAAACAAAAAATAACCGGAAGGAGCTAAATCTGGGGAATAAGGTGGATGAGGAAGTATTTCATAGTCAGGCCTAGTTCAAATTTTCTACTGATTTTTTGTTTTTGGCGTATAATAATGAATCCACGTTTTATCAACAGTTACATAACGTCGCAAAAATTCCTTTGAATCACGTTGAAACATGCCCAAACATTGCTCAGACGCAACCACACGAGCCCGCTTGTGATCGCCTGTAAGCAAACGCGGCACCCATCTTGCAGACAGCTTCCTCATGCCCAAACATTCATGTAAAATGTGCTATACGCGTCCCACTGAAATGTTTACAGTCTCACTAATCTCACGCACTTTTAATCGACGATCGTCGAGTACGATGTCGTGGATTTTATCGATCATTTCTTGAGAAGCCACCTCTTTTGGACGGCCAGGACGATCAGCATCACTTGTGCTAATACGGCCGCAATGAAATTCAGTGATCCACTTATGAACCATGCCATGCGATAGAGCAGACTCCTTATAATATTTTGCAAGCTTTTCTTCAGTTTCTTTGATTGATTTTCCTCGTAGAAAATAATGTTTAATAAGCACATATTTACGATAACAGCACCATCTTTCGAGAAGTCACGGACTTACTGAACAGCCCTCGTAGGTACATTATAATGCTGTTACATTCCGGTAACATTAAATTTTTAACTTTTTATTATTGCCCCTGCATATGAGCAATATGTCATACACTAGCGTAACTAAGTAGTAAATATTCTTTAAATTCAGTCTTATGGTAATTAGTATCTGGACCGGGTCACCTCACATCGATAAATCGGCTCGACACTTTGTAACAAGTGATAAAGAAGAGCATCGCTCGGTCTATATGGTAATTGCCCGCGCGGTAATTAGTCAGTGAATCATGCCGCGCGTCGATAAAATAGTGATGCAGCGCTAGTAACCTCGTGAGAAGGTAACAGGTTGCTGGTATAGCGCCATTAACATTGACTTATTACTGCTTTAATTAATAATTATTATACTATCCCTGTTAGTATTTAAGCATACAATTATTATTAGTATTGGTAAAAATCAATAATAATTTAGCAGATAATCATAAACAATCTACAAGTAAGAAAACATGTTATAATAAATATAAGGATTGATTGATTATAGAAAATCAATCAATCAATCATAGGCTGTAACACATAAAATATAAGCTACGACTAAGTAGGTGCAGGTATTCTTAGTCATACCTGGATCTACTTGTTGATTAGAAATAAAAATAGGAAAGAGAGAGAATAGAAGGGATATAAAATCCAAATTGCAGATCAACATCGACCAATAGTAATAGACCGTGGTGGGAGAAAACATAGATATTTGATCAAACGTGACTTTATACAGAATTGCACCGTGCGTGACTTTATATATAAATAAAAATCATACATAAAAAAACAGCACTTGACTTTATACAATTTTGCGCGATCCACTCCCACTGCAGTCACTATTGGAAGATCCAATAATATATATACCCCAGATTCACCTCTGGAGGTTTGTCATTAAGTTCCGAACAGTTGTACGGTTGTTAGGTCCGGACCGGTAATTCAACGTCGTGAGCAGACCCTTCGATAAACGTAAGTCTCACTGGATTTCTGTGAGCAACTACATTCGGTACTTGGTAAATAAACTCCCAGGTCCTTAAGTGATGCAAGTCCGGAAACCGTAGTGCTAGATAGTTCCTTTGGATTACGTGTATCGTCGTATTTAGTCGTGTCGGTTAATAGTGATTCATTTCTGAAATCGGGACGAACTAACCTATCTTGTTAACTAGTGCATGCTTGATTCATTTTTCGTGTACTTAGCAAGATACGTAAGCGGATAATTCATCACATCAGTTGCTGGTGGACTTGCATCCCTTACACCATACCTCCTGCAAGATTTATCGTTGCTTTGCTACTTCACGGAGACTCAAACGAAACCCAACTATCCTGCAAGGATTTTGTATAGGAGTCAAAAACGACAATTCTCTCTTTTGCCCTCTAATTTAAGAGGTAGACAAGTAAGTTACCACCTAAGTATCATTCTGTGTGAAAACTTATATAACATCCTATTCATTTATAATAAACTATCTTCTATATTCGTAAATTCAGTGTTTTATTATCATTGTGAACAACTCAGGGCCCATAGACCTGACAAGTAACAACGTACCCACAAACAATAATAAATCATCAGGCCTTGCCAACCTGATATAATCAGCTAACCTCTTCCCTTACATCCAAAATACAAACTACCCTCACCTTTTGCTCGGGACGTAACAGCTGATTTGGTGGCAGCGGTGGGATTGTCACAATTGATAATAACTAAAAAATTATTCAATTGAAGCTATTCAAAATTATATGTGCAATTTATTTCGGATAAAAGTTGTACATAAATAAAAACTTCAAAATTTAGGAATTTTCAAAATTACAAAATTATAAGTTTAGTAGAAATAATTAGATAAGATATTTCTACTTGTCAAAATTTAAATATTTGGAATTAAATCTTGAAATAAATCATTTTATTTTAAGCGTTGGTATACTTCGCGTGATCGCAAGCTCTGCCACCGTTAATAACATCATCGAATTACCCCGAATAAACCTTGCATGTATTCTTTGTAGCAAGATTGTGCAAGTGAAGGGTTTAAAAAGTGTAGAAAAATTATAACATCATTTATTGACTTAAATTCATTAAAAATTCAGGGCTTTTTCTACTTCAAGTTTACGCAGGGATTGTGTTTAACCCTTTAACGCCCAGATCTGCAGAATTTTCACGTTGAGTACAATGTCGTACCATTTCTAGAAAAAAGATGAAAAAGGATCGGAAACTCCATATCCTACCGTTTTTGGGGTCGCTCTTTCGAATAGCATAGTCAGAATTCTCAAAAAATGACGATAAACCCTTTATTTTCCCAAAAATACCCAAAAAAACGCTATTTTTAGGGTACGATTTTTTTTTTAATTTAAATTTTCACTATGTTCCCGACACTCAGGCAACTTCTAACTTATCAGAAACGTGTTCTCGAGACTTGTACTTTTAAAATATGCATTGAAATATTTGGTCCCTAGCCACACCCCATTTTGCGCAGACGAAGAATGCGTGCTCCGCGTTATCCACCGGGGAATCGCAGTAGCAACACGTCTCCTCGTCTCTCTTCTTAAAGCGCCTCAGGTACGCGTTAAAACAGCCATGGCCCGAGAGCGCTTGCGACAAGTAACAGCCGACTTCACCGTGCTTTCTCTTCAGCCAGGTGGCGAGCTCCGGGATCAGGCGGTAGGTCCATCTCCCTGTCTGCTCACCATGCCATCTCATCTGCCATTTCTCGACGAGTCTGCGCCTTCCATCCTTGCGGATGGCCTCCTTCGCGCGAGCGATTTCCTGCAGGTCGGCGCAGGTAAGCTCCTTGGGAAGCTGAAAGGTTTCCTGCTTTTCCTCCGCCAATAAATCTATTGGCGGGACGCTCGCCAGGACCATTACAGCGCTCGTCGAGATAGTTCTATATGCCGAAACTATTCTCAGCGCGACAAGTCTCTGCGCCGAGAACAGCTTCTTCTGGATAGCATGGTTTTGCAAGGCATTGGCCCAGACCGGAGCTGCATAAAGCAGCTTCGAATGGACCACGCTTGCCACCAATCTTCTTTTCGCTTCCCTGGATCCACCAATGTTTGGCATAAGCCGGGCCAAGATCGCTCCACATTGAACGGCTTTGGCAGCTGCGATCTTTAGGTGTTCGCAAAAGCTAAGCCTACGATCCAGCTGCACCCCCAGGTACTTAATGCTTGTTTTCCACTCGACTTCATGCTCTCCGAGAACGATCCTCGGATATTGGAAGGATCTCCTGTCTGTAACGAGCAAAGCCTCGATTTTCTCAGGGGCCATTTTAAGGCCTCTGCCATCCAACCAACGCTCTGCTCGCCACAGACTTTCATTGATTCTCAGCTCTAGGATTCTGACGTCGTCAGCGGCGCACAGGACAAGTGCGTCATCCGCGAAGCCGACGATGCTCGTTCCAGCAGGCAGGTCCATGCGCAGAAAGTCATCGTACATGACGATCCAAACGAGTGGTCCCACCCTCGACCCTTGAGGAGCGCCACATGTCATCTCTTCTTGAAGAGACCATTTGTCGCCCTCGTATATCACCCACCTGTCGCTCAGATAGTCATCCATCATTCGCAACAGGTAGTCTGGAACCTTTTTCCGCATCATCGCCTCGATGCAGATGTCCCATCTCGCGGAATTGAACGCATTGCGTATGTCAATGCTAATCAACGCACAGAATCCCTTACGCTTACCAGTTCCTTTTCTTGCATTTGTGGCGATGTTAACCACAGCTTGGATGGCGTCCACAGTGGACCTGCCTTTCCTGAATCCGAACTGGCTTTCCGAGAGCCCGTTCTCCCCGACCAAGAGAGCCTGAAGCTGTTGTAGAATCAACTCCTCCAGAAATTTCCCCATTGTATCCAATAAGCATATTGGTCTATAGGACGAGGCAACCCCTAGAGGTTTGTTGCCCTTCCTCAGCAGGACCAACCTCTGCTCATTCCAATCTGCGAAGAACCTCCCATCCCGAAGACAGGAGTTAAAGGGTTCTAGGAGGATCTCCGGGTATGCCCCGATCACCTCTTTGAGGATCTCGATTGGCACCCCGTCGATACCCGGCGCTGTATTTGCCTTAAGCCTTCCACCCGCTCTCTTTAGTTCTTCGAGAGTGAAGAGTTCTTGGCGCCGGACCGCGCAGGAACTTCGGCCATGTCTTTGGAACGGCTCCACATGCGGAAACAAGCTTCGCACGATGTACTTGACTCGATCGGGATTATCCAGGCCCGGGGTCTTTTTTCTAGTCACCAATCTCTTGGTGACTATTTTGAAGGCGAGACCCCATGGATCCTTCTCGACCTCACCGATCAAGTCATTCCAGCATTGAAGTCGGCTTTTCTTTATGCCTCGCCACAAAGCTGTTTTTGCCCCTTTCCATGCCTCGTGCAGCGTAGCATCCCCCTTTGAACGGGTGCATTTTCGCCGCGCTGCGAGGCATTCTCGACGTAGGGCTGCCAACTGGTCGTTCCACCAGTACATCGAACCCTTGGCTTGCCTGCGCTTACGGCGAGGCATCGAGTAGTCACAAGCCGCGACCACCTTCTGCCTCACCGAGCGCATAGCAGCTTCAAACGTCCCAGCAGGGCAGACCCAACCAAGCTCATCGATGAGCCTGGTTTCTTCGAGGTGTTCGCGAAGTCTTTCCCTGCTGAGTCGTCTCGTGTTCCAGGAGGGGCTCGTTCCTTCGCCGCCCCTACCCTTATCCACCGCTTGACACCGTTGTTCTAGTGTAAATTCGATGCACCGGTGGTCACTCAAGGTTATTACCTCGAGGACCGACCAGTCGCTTATCCTTGAGGCGAAGCGAGGTGCGGCAATTGTGAGATCAATTATTGACCCCCCCGCTCCTCGTCTGAACGTAAATTCCCCACCCTGATTCAAGACGATCAGTTCGTTCCTAGCGACCATCTCGCCAACCAAGATTCCCCTCCTATCTAGGCGGGCCTCACCCCACTCGGGCGACTTACTGTTGAAGTCACCCCCTATGAGGCCCGATGGCCTCACGGAGGCTTTCCTCAAGGAAGAGGATCTGGGTGTCAAAGACATCGAAGGGATCGCCGGGGGAGAAGTAGCAGCTATACACACGCACACCCGCCACCTCCACCCAGACGAACCCCGCGTCGGTCTCCAGGAAGTCCCCGACGCCCAAATCAGGGTTACAAGCAAGGATGCCGGCCCTCCTTCATGCATCCTGATACCAAGCAGAGTTATCGGACCACTTGTACTGCTCACTAATGAGCAGCACATCAGCCGCCCTCTCCCTGGAAGTCTGCATCAGGAGGTCCTGGGCATCCTTCCCCCTTCCGAGGTAGAGCTGCAGGAACTTCAATTCCTGCCTCTCAACCTCCGAAGCTCTTCCCGGAAGACCGGGCATGAGTCGCTCCCCGACACATGGGCGACATCTTTGTCGCCCCTGTCTGCGCATGACAGGCACCTTGGTGGCGCCTTAGAAGTCCTGGCCAAGTGTCCCGTGGCGCCGCATCTCCAACAGGCGTTTTTCCAGTCGGGGTTGCTGCAGCCCCGGGACCCTTGGCCGTATCCAAGGCACCTGAAGCAGCGGGCGACTTCCACGAGCTCGCGAATGCGGCACTCTACCCACCCGATCCTCAACTTACCTAGCTGAAGCAGAAGCGCGGCGTCTGCCTCAGCTGGCCGGATCACTGCAGTCTTCACCCCACCAAAGTGGGTGAAGAGCCTGCAGGACCCCTCAAAAGCTGATCTGCTCAATGCCAAGCACAGGGCAGACACAACCTCTTCTTTTTCAACGGTCTCGTCGAGGTCCCTAATTTCGAGGTACCTCGTCGAGACCAGGGCTGAAATTTGCGCTCTTTCCCCGACCGCCAGGTCGAGCCCCTTTCGGAAGGCCGAAACGTCTCCCCCCTTTTTGAGGACCAGAAGGACTTCTTCCTTCCTGGTCCTCCGGATAGACAGGACCTAAAGTCCTGCCTTCCGGGGGTCGACCTTCGCCTTTATTTCCGTCCTTCGCCGACACCTTGATGGCGTCGCCCGACCTGGCGGGCGTGGAGCGCTTCGACTTAGGAGTGGCGGTGGTCCCCTGCGCTTTTTGGGCAGGGTCCTCCGCCCTTTTCTCCTTTCTTTTTCTTTTTTCTTTTTTTTGTTTTTTTTTTGTGACCACATGCCAGTCCCCTTCTTTATTTGGGGGCTGGCTCGTGGCCACCTCGGCATAAGAGGGCGAAGAGCCACCCTTCCCCCTCTTCGGAGTTTTTTCCAGAGGGGGAGAGGGCGCAGATCTTTTTCCGCCCTTCGCCTGATTTTTTGGGGTATCTCCCAGAGACGCCGAACGTGGTCTCTGGAAGATCCCCAATTTCTTCATAACGGGGTGAGATTCCATTTTCTTCTGGAATTTCACCCCGCTCTCCAGGAGGCACTTGTGGGTGTTGAGCATAGCGCTCAACACCTCAGTTGCCTCGTTCACCGAATCTTTAACGAAGCCAGGGTTATTCCTCAGCATACCCTGTTGTATAACGCTGAGGGCCCTGGCTAACTTTTCCATTTTTTTATTTTGCTCCTACAGGAGCTGAAGGACGTCTTGCCATCCCTCAGCTCCTGTAGGAGTGTGTGAGTGCGCATCTGGTATCTCTATCTCCTTTATTTTTGTCTGAATTCATATTTATTTTCCTCGTGTCTTAAGACGGTTCGCCCATCATGGGAGCCCTACCGCAGTAGGGCTACTATCCCCGCCTGTATAGATCCCTAGTTATATGCGCCGAAACCGAGAAGCGGCTTATCGGAAGGTCGATCCTATCGGCACATTAAATGAAGCTAGCAAAAAAGGTTACGGAATAGGCCCGCGCCATAATGATGCTAAAGGTTTAACGTCACCCCTATCGAGCGAGTGGTGCCGTGTCCGCCCCGACACCTTCATTCCTGCGCCCGGACGTCCATGATTTCAACCCCGACATTGGCTCCAGACAGTAGGATGGTGAGCGGTTTTCCCAGATTAACATGTGGTTTCACGGGATCTTTGCCCTTCGCGGTCGAACACCGGAGGGACTTACGGTGACCCATATTACTTCAACAGAGGTGAGGTACTGACATCGCGTCCTACCCTAGTTGAGAGGCTACTACTCCTCCCTTGGTTAGTCTATCGGGAATATCCACCAGGCGCCGGCCGCAGCCCCATTCACTCAGCATCTCATTCATTCTGGTGTGTGTGGGTGTCGGTGTCGTGCATGTGATTGTGGTGTGACCGGAAGAGCGCACGCGGGGAGTTCAGCGTCATCGCCGCATACGCATTTGGGGCGATACTCCGATTAAGGGGCCCCCCGCATTCACTCCGTATACGTTCATTCGGCATCAAGAGACCTGTTCAAAGTCCCCTGATGCTTTCGCTCCACACCCCGCGTCCTCACGCGCCTGAAAGCGTCTTTTTTTCCACAGAAAGATTTTCAAATTCTTTAAATATTTGAATTCATTTGCATTATTTACAATATTAGAGTTTGTAATTGTCTACGAGGATACCTGTCGGCAACGTATTCTATCTGATACGCGACTAGGGATCCTCCAATAATGTCGGCAGTGACAAAAATTTCAAACTCAACTAATTCATTTGAAATTTCAATAATGTAACGATAATATGTTATCGCTATATCATATAATGTAATATCAATTTTAATATAAAGTATTGGAATGATTATTTTTGGGACGTAATGACGATTGAATAATGTAATTATCATTGAATCATATAATTATAATGAAATAATGGGATTACATGATTACGTAATTGAAGAAAAATTGAAACACGAAAAATATGCAAACAATTTTGATTACTTGAAACTTGACTAATGACTTATTTAACAAGTTTAATGTAATATTAATAAACGATTATTTAAAAACATTGCTATAACTTTTTTTAAAAATCTTATTCTATTTTCGCAATTTTTTCCGGAACACCTTCTTCATCGCAATCTCATAGGTTTTAGTCATCACTAAAATCGAATCTTAGGTGAGTTTTTCGAAATTTAAAATGGCTGATCCAATATGGCGGACCCGTTATATAAAATTTGATATTCCTGAAATAAAAAAATACTGCCGCATTCTACGCAAAATTTAAAATGAAAATTATTCTTGATGTTTTTTTGATTACAAGAGTTGTTTTCGAGAAAAAAATTCCAAAATTATGAGGCTTCCCGAAATTATTCAAAATTTACATATATCTATATTTTTTGTCTCAGACTTTGCTAACATTTCATAAAACAATGTTGATATGAATCATACATGAAACTTACTTATAATAATATGTCATTCTGATGCTGGTGTATCTTACTAATTATGCTATAGAAGTAGATGAACATTTATAGAAAAAGGGTAGGGTGTGAAAGAGACACTAATAAATGTTGGGGAATTAGTAAATTCGCGTGCATTTTATATTTGCTGATACTCTATCTTACCATAAAAATCCATAAATGTCGATTTGTCATACATACTCAAATTTCTAATAATTTCGGGAAGCCTCATAATTTTTGAATTTTTTTCTCGAAAACAACTCTTGTAATCAAAAAATCATCAAGAATAATTTTGATTTTAAATTTCGCGTAGAATGCGGCAGTATTTTTTTATTTCAGGAATATCAAATTTTACATAACGGGTCCGCCATTATTGGATCAGCCATTTTAAATTTCGAAAAACTCACCTAAGATTCGAATTTAGTGATGACTAAAACCTAGGAGATTATTAATTGGCAAATTTTACACCATCCTGGTTCGTAATAAAACTCGAAATATACGTATTTCTACCATCTTCATGGCAGCCGCCATCTTGAATTTTAATTTTAATATTTTTTTTATATTGCTTCCGCCAATCACAATAGGTGAGACAAAACTCGTAATAACTTATTTGTATGATCACACTACGAAGTAACCTGGAAAAACCGAAATAGGATAAATATTCTGAGTTTCAAAAAATTTCAAACGTCCAGAAGCCATTTTGAATTAGAGAAAAAAGAAAAACCAAATATTTCAATGCATATTTTAAAAGTACAAGTCTCGAGAACACGTTTCTGATAAGTTAGAAGTTGCCTAAGTGTCGGGAACATAGTGAAAATTTAAATTTAAAAAAAAAATCGTACCCCAAAAATAGCGTTTTTACATTCTCATCATGGATGAGAAGGTATTGGTTTTATGTGAAAAATGACTTTCGAAAATTTCATCAAATCTTTACGTTTTGAGACCCCCTGAGTCAGAAAAAATGGTTTTTACGAAAGTGTCTGTCTGTCTGTCTGTCTGTAGGTCGTGTGCGGCATAACTCTCGATAGAATTATCAGATTGAATTGAGCTTTGGCACACTTTATCGGAGCCGAAAAAGTAAGGACAAGTTCGTTAACCAGCCACATCCAATCAAAATTGAGGGATTGAGCACTACTTTTGTGTTTTTGAAAAAAACTTTTTGAAAAAATAAAAAGTTTCAATACTGGTTTTTGATAGAGCTCATAAATCTCTACAAATTATCCTAATAACATTTTTTGATTAAATCAAAATTAAAAATGTTACAGCATATTAAAACTTGAAAAAAGTCAATATCAAAATTCCATTTTCCAGTTAAATTATACGAGATACGAAAAAACGTTATGATACAATATTATTTTCTACATAAAGACCTACAAATTTGAATTGTAACATTTTTTCATAAGATGCATATTTTTCTTTGTAATTTAAAAAAAAATTATTGAAAATCCAAAATTCAATTTTTTAACAATAATCTGTAAAATACGAAAAAAACGTAAGAATACAAAGTTGTTCGTTTCAAAAAGATCTACAACTTTTGTCTGACGCAGTTTCTGATAAAACATATATTTTTCGTTTCAACTCCAAAAAATACGTTTAAAATTAAAAAATTCCATTTTTTAGACAAAATATGTGAGATACAAAAAAAACGTTTAGATGGAAAATTGTTTTCCTAAATGAGGTCTACAAATTCTCATTAAGACATTTCGGGACAGGATGTATATTTTATGTTTTGATTTTTAATATTAAAAAAATTCGATTTTTTTCACCAAAATATGTGAGATACGAAATAAGCGTTGTTCTGCAAAATCGTTTCCTTAAATAAAATCTACGATTGTTATTTGTTTTTAAGAGATTTGGATGAAAATGAATTATTTTAATCATGTAATTTATTAAAAAGTTACTGAAATGTATACAGAAAATCGAGCGCGAAGCGCGAGCGTCATGATGAGAATGTGTTCCTTAAGGCTGATAGAGCCTTAAGTAAATTGAATCTCCTGTTTCACTTAAATTCAAAAAGAAATAGAGTGACTTTGAGAAAATGTGTAATTCACATCATCTGTAATATTATTATAAAATTGGTTTGAGCTTCAGTATCAAATTATAAGAAATAAACTTAAATATATTATACCAAATTAAAATTTAAAACAAAACAAGAACAGCACACGAGAGTATAAGTCCTTTTTAGATTCGTTGAACGGTCACCATCGATGACGATCGACTGGGTAAGGCAAAGTTCGAAGTGCTTGCATTGTAATTGTTTATAACTTTCATTTTAACTTTCTTAACTAACGGAATATTTTTGATTGCAAAGATTGTCCAAGAGTCTGTGCTTGAGTCTAGCTTGTCCAATCTTGCGTCTCTAAAATTCTATGACATGAAACAAATTTTTTTTTGTTTATTAACAATAAACATTTTCTGTAATTTAAAAAAATTAACTAAGGGTTTGTGCTTGAGTCTGGCTTAATTAATTTTATATCGCCGAAAACGCAAGTTGTTAATACACATAACCAAATTATAAATTCAACTATTGCAAAAAATTTGCTTAGGAATTCGCGGTCGCGGCTGACCTGACCCGCCTTATATCACTGAAACCATATAATCCAAGGTTAAACGCTGCAGCGACTGCGCACGCCACAGAAAGAATTTGCAGTGCAGTAATAGCTAGGACAAATCATTGACAATAATGGTTCAAAAATTAGAATTACCGCATTCATTTAACAATAAACAATTACAGACGAATAAATAAACAAATTTAACAATAAGTAAAATTTTCTAAATTAAAAATTAAAAATAAAATTCAAAGTAACTGCGATATTACAGTAAATAATAATAATAATTGATTTACAATAGTTTTTTTTTTTAATTCAACACTTTGAACAAATTTTCATACCAAAAACGATAAAGAATCAATTTCAATATCACAACAGCTTATTCAAACTTCGAACCTTTTTACAGCCTCAAACAGTAAAAAAACCGCGACCATACGGTCAGGGCAACAAAGAAAGAAGAAGTTAAGGTCTACAGAATATTTTCTCAAAATTTTAAAAATCAAAATATTGTCAATTTTGCTCACAAAAGGACAAAATTTAGGGACATTGATATAAAGTATTATTTATCTTGACTAATTTAACAGTTAATTGGTCACTACCATTACAAAAATTGCATGGCACATAAAATCTCACATATAGTGTTTAAACACGATTCAAATACTATAATTTCAGTTTATTCCGACTTATTAAAAAACAGAGTAGGCGACTTTTTATACGATCCAAATTTAACTATTAATCTAATCCAGAAGAAAAAATTAGCCTCCTTTAATAATATCAATTATCTCAAAATTTACATTATTCACAACGCCACCCTTACAACAAGTGGTTTAGTAAAAATTCCCATATTAAAGCAAGAAATCGAATTCAACATTATAAATCCAGAAATAGGTACAGGCATATCCGGAGTAATTGGAAATCGTTTCCAACTCTTTTCAAAATAAGTATTCCGGACAAAGTCTAAATATTTCTTAGAGAATTATAATATTGGAAATAAATAAATATAATTATAATTATAATTATAATAATAACAATAAAATTTTATATAGGGCAACTTAATTCTGGAAGGACTAATTTCTAGTTTTGAAAACAAATTTTGACATTACACTGGCAATTTGAATATCAAATAATAAACAAATAACAAAACAAAAAGAGAAAAGTGAGATAGCATCTATAAATTATTTTAGGAATAAAACAACAACAAATTTTTTTTTGGAAAAACCTAATTCAGGATTTTTTTGGAAAAGTCGGTTTCCTAGCAATAATTGAATTTAGGTATTAAATACTAAATTTATAATAATTATTTTGCACACAATAAACGCTCAGAACTTCCGTTTTCTAGAAAAATTAGATTCTAGGAATTTTATTCAACTTTCCGAATAACTATAAAATCAAGATGCCTCACGACAAAAATAGTACCACTCATGACAAAACACAGGGTGGAGAGTTCACAGGGAACATCTCACGCACCCTTAGCGACGCCATGGTCACTTCAATGGCGGAATGTTTTGCTATACAGCAAGGGGTGATGAATATACCCACCTTTAACGTAAAAAATATGCCAGTTAGGGACTTTATTCAAGATGTGTTAAACGGAGAATCCAGTGTACCTGCAAATTGCGAAAGGCAGTACATAATGGCGGTACTAGCGTGATTAAAGGGTGCTGCAAGAGATAGTACTCACGGAAAAACATTTTCCACAATAACTGATTTAATACAACATCTTAAACAGCGCTTTGCCCCCCCACAAAACTTACTCGTGGTATTTGCATGAGATATCCACAATTAGGATGTCTCGCAGCGAAAGCGTAAGTGAGTTTTATGACAGAATCATCACCCTACTTAAATCCGGAGCTCAAGCAGCGTTAGAAGACAAATATCAGAACGCGGAGCAAATGCTACTACCTTCAAATGATTGCGTCTTAGAGGCTTCCATTCGAGGACTACCCGATGTAATATCAGGAATGGTGGAATCACGGAATCCATCTTCATTGGAATCAGCATTAAAGTACGCACTCGAGTATGAGGCTCGACATCAATTAAACCCCCATTTTCCTATGAACAATATAGCGGAAAATCGATATTCTACACCTTATGCAGGATCAAGGGATAGAAGCCCAAGCCCTCATGTTAGGTTTGCGTCATCACCGGACAGGAATAGAGCCATGGAACCCAGACAAGGACCGACAGGGATAATAAGGAGACCTACATCACCAATAGTGCCTAATTACCCAAGTAACTACGCACCCCCATTTCATTACCCACCTTATTTACCCTATCGTATCAACCTTATCCGTACTATCCAGGTATGCACACATCAAACAACCCTTACCCCAATCACAATTACCCATATAAAGGAACTAATACACCCCCGAGAGCACAATCACCCGCTCCAGCTAATAAAAATGATTTAAACTTCGACTCCTCTCGCCGAACAGACGCGACAACGAGTGTGGAGAAGACAGAGCGTCAGACCAGCGTGAGATTTCTCAAGAAGCAAGAAAAATCTTCTGTACCAAACTCAGTCGAGAATCCCCAGTAGTAGAGCTTTCGTCGAATGAACTTTTACAGTCAAAGGCAAGGTTTTTAGTGGACACAGGTGCGGATATAAATGTTATTAAATTAGATGCTTCAGATGAGGACCTACTGGTCAATGAAAATGAAGCAATAGAAATTACAGGAATTACGCATAGTAGAATTTCAACCATAGGCACATTAAGCATCGAATTAATGAACTCTAAAATCACTTTTCATGTTGTACATTCTGATTTCCCAATAGGCACAGATGGAATACTAGGTCGAGAATATCTTCGACAAGAAAAAGTAGAAATATCCTTTTGGCATAACACCATTGTGACGCATTCCAACCCCACAATACCTACACCGTTCATAGACAATGAATCTAGGGTAGCTTTAGAGAATACCACGGATTATAAAGGACCTCTACTAGGACCAATTACGGTAAGAGCCAGGACTCGACGAGCTATTCCAATATCAGTGATAAATTCAGAAGTAAAAGAAGGGTACTTACCCTTAATAAAAACTACAGAGGGCGTGCTAGTAGGCGAAGCAGCCGTAACCAACTTGTATGGAATTTGCTACGTATTCTCTATTAACACCACAGATAATGACCTCGAAATAGAATTACCCCCACAAGAAATCATCCCCTTATAATTCACCCTTACTGATTATAAACAAGAAAATAGATGCCACAGGAAAAAAGAAATGGAGAATAGTACCAAGTTCTATTAGGGTTACAGGGGACAGAATTATTTTTCTATCTGGACGACATAGTAATATATGCTAAAGACTTAGAAGATCACGGAAAAAAAGTAAGACGTCTTCTCAAACAACTGAACGAAGCTAACCTGTCACTACAACCGGAAAAGTGCGAATTTCTTTTCAAAGAAGTAGCGTATTTAGGGCATATAATTACAGACAAAGGAGTAAAGCCGGATCCTAAAAAGATCGAGGCTGTTCAAAATTTTCCCAGACTAAAAACACTAAGAAACATAAAACAATTCCTAGGACTAGCTGGATATTACAGAAGATTCATCAAGGACTTCTCAGCAAGAGCAAAACCTCTATAAAATTTATTAAAAAAGGAAGCATTATTTAAATGGGGACCGGTGGAAGAGAAGAGCTTCAAGGATCTATGACAGGCTCTGTGTGAAAGCCCCATATTACAATACCCTGATTTTGAAAAACCATTTACAGTAACCACTGACGCCTCAGATTATGCAATAGGAGCCGTTCTGAGCCAAGAAAAGGATGGAATGGATCTCCCTGTAGCATATATGTCGAGAGTGTTAGTTGGACCTGAATTGCACATGAAGACTGGCTGGAGAAGACAGAAGTGAATGAAGAAGCACCGCTTCTTGAAGTCACAGCAGTTTCGGAAGGAGAAAATAATCAGGAGCTCCTTGATGCCATTGAAGAAATGGAACCTGAAAGCGAGACCGAATTCACGAACAGGATTTAATCAGCTAAAAAAATAGCTGAAGAATTACTAAAAGAGACTCAGGAAAAAGGAAAGGTGATAAATTCCGAAAGCAAGGAAAATCTGGACCCCGGTATTTCATCTTCAGATGAAGAAGCCCCGACCAGAAATCTACACGCTCACACCAGAAAAAGTGTCACTTTTTACCCTAGAATAGCTTCAACCCCGGATGCTTTAGGGAAATATACCCCCTCAGCACTAGGAAAACCCAAGGCTATTTCCACGCCATTTCCAGAAAAACTTGATAACGACCCTAATTTCAATCTATCAACAGACAAAAATAGTAGTCGCAGAATGGGAATAAATATACCTACATACTCAGACGAACTTACTACAGATACCACTAGTTTGCTGTCTGACCATTCGCGACCGTCAATCACTTGCATCCCTCCGGCACTTCCTAAAGCCTGTGAAATGTCCAGTAGAACGGAGACACACAGTAGTAAAAAATGTGCAGGTCAGACTAAGTAGCTGTCGAGAAAATCTCACTTATTTAAAAAGTAACTATGTACATTTTCTCTCAGCTGACTGCGAGTTTGTCACCCCCGTAAGCCGACTACTTGTGGACTTGGGAGCAGTTGACCCTCAGGACCTGAAGGATAGGAAATCTAAAATAGGAGAAGTGCTTATCACTCCTCATAGACGTTTTAACATACATTCACTCATAGTTAAACAAAACCATTTTGAAGAGATAAACGAATAATACGTTAAAGTAGCCATACATAATTTAAGAATAGCTTTAGAAAAGGAAAATATTTCGGAGTTTCGCATTTCAAAACATGGAGATATTAGTGACACATTACCAAAAGGAATTCGCTAATTCAAAAATAGAAATAACGATATGTTATGGCAACGTAAATATACGCCCAGAGGAGTTACGTACTCAAATTATTTCTGAAAATCATGAAAGTAAAATTGGGGGCCACAAAGGGATAAATAAAACATATCGAAGAATTAGAGAAAGATACATGTGGCCAGGACTTAAAGATCAAGTTACTGACTAATAGGAGGATGTGTAATGACCCTCGATTTTGAAAGTACAAACTATTTAAGAAGATGGCACTGTTAAACACTAATAAATCTCAAAAAAATGCATCTGAAGGTTTATTTCTGTAAATAAAGTGATTTGAATAACACATCTTACGCGGCAAAATACGCCTTCATAGCAAAGATGATAATGTATTTAACAAACCCTAGTTATAATACTTTTACATCCCATATCAATTTTAAAATAGACTGCGAGTCGACGAATACGGAAAAAAATAGTTTAATAAAGTTTATTGAACAGTTTCAGAATTGGTAATACAGGCATTTACGGAACAGACTTCTGTACAATCAAAAGAACTTTTCAGAATGAAATGTAGAGCATTCAGAAAAAAGAATTGAACGTTCTGCATTTCATTCTGAAAAGTTCTTTTAATTTTACAGAACTCTGTTCCATAAATGCTTGTATTACCAACTCTTGAACAGTTCTATAAACTTTATTAAAGTTATTTTTTTCGTGAAGGTGCACAAGTCATACTAGATATCAGATTTTGGAGCTACCTAATAATAAATGTACATGCGAGTAAGAAAATGAAATATAAGGAAAATGACCGAGCTGGACTAAATAGAAGTCAATGTTTATTATTGTATGGCCAACGTTTCGAAGACAAACACTGTCTTCCTCTTCAGGGCCTACATTATTAATATTACTAATTAGAAATTACATGAAATACTGAATTAAGAATAACAATATAAGAATTTAAGATAAGGGAAAAAGACGTATAATTGAACAATTTTAAATAGAACAATTAAAAAATTATAATAGAGAAAATGGATTACCTTAGTATGTAGATTAGAAAACACATTTAGTAAAATCAAAACCAATATAGTGAAACATCATTGTCAAGTAATGAGGCTAGTCAATGTTGATAAAACTTAACTGGTCACAGTTAAAAATCGTTGCTTATAATGTGTAAATTATGTAAGAGTATATCCAATTAGCAACATCAATTCCATCATTCTTAATAAAAACTATAATATATTCTGGCACAAAACATAGAATTAAAAAATAATTTTGAGAAAACATGGAAGAAAAAGGAGGGGAGAGCAAGATGTTCAGCATCTCCCGCCTTTAGGAAAGACCATCACACTGAAGATAATAAGTGAACCGAGCAAAGTAAGACATTGGAATTAATAAATTCGGAAGAGTGGGGGGGCGGACACCAGTATCGTATGAACAATCAAAATTCGCCTAGTAAGAAAATTTGTAATTGGAAATGTCTGAGATGAGAGGGAAATATGATTCGTTGAGATTATCACAGTCAATTATTTTATTTAGACTATTGTCCTTTTCTTTTTTATAAAAATCATTTCCGCAATCAATCTTTTTGAAAAGTTATTTTCTTTATGGATTATTTGAATTTTTTCCCAGTTAAAATTGTGGTCACGGTTCTCTATTATATGCTTAGTGATCACATTGTGATATTTAGAATTAAGTTTAATGTTATTTATGTGTTCATTGCATCTAATTTTAAGCAGTCTTTTTGTCTGCCCCACATAACTTTTACCACAAATATCGCAGTTAATTTTGTAAACAAGATTACTTTGGTCACAGTTATTTAAGGCATCTTTACCTAATTTAATAAATTGTTTAAGGGAACAATTATTTCTGAAGGAGGTTGTAATATTGTAAGACTTAAGGATTTTTTTTTATTTTTTGTGATATTTGGCCAAAATAGGGGATCGTGATCGCAAGACAAAAAATTTAAAAACCTACCAGAATAAGTATTTTTTCTGTACCAATTGGTCATAATATGTTCATTGTTAACTCTTATCAATTTAATATCTAAAAAGCTCAAGGTATTATTAGACTCAATTTCATAAGTAAATTGGAGTCTCGGATTATAAGAATTAAATTTACACAAAACAAAGTCTACTTTATCCTGAGGTACGCACAGTATTGTGTCATCCACATATCTGAAATACCAAGGGATCAAGAAGTCAAAGGAACCTAAAATTTCTGTTTCCAAATCCACCATTACTAAATCGGCTATGATAGGAGAGATAGAAGAACCCATGGGAGTGCCAGAGACCTGATTATAGAACTTATTATTAAATTTGAAAAAAGTGGAATTAAGAATAAATTCAACTGCATTTAAAAATGATTTTTTTGGAATGTTCGTATTGTTTTTAATTAGTTCCCATCTCTTCTTTAGACCTATCATGACCAACTCATTAGGAATATTAGTAAAAAGAGAAGTAACATCAAGGGAAAGTAACACATAATTCGATGGAATATTACATTTTTCAATTTTCTGTTTGAACTCCCAGGGATTTTTAACGTTAGAAGTAGGTGTCGGTAAGGATTTGGTAATTATTGTTTTGAGATATTTTGATAATATGCAAGTGGGAGAATTAATAGCAGAAACTATAATCCTGAGAGGATAATATTCCTTGTGTATTTTAGGGAGGCCATAAGCTCTGGCTAAGTTAGAATTATCATTATTAATTTCATGTTTTTTTACATCTTTACCCAAATATCCTTTTTGTCTCCAATCATTAAGTATCTTTTGAGTAAGTTTCTTAAGTTTGAGGGTGGGATCATCATTGATTAGTCTATAATTATTTATGTCATTAAATAAAGTTTCCATTTTTACAATGTAATCACTATGATTCATGAGAACAGCGATGTTACTTTTATCACCTTTGGTAACGAAAATGTCCTTATTTTTCTGTAGAAATTTATTTGATGAGGTGATATTCTTAGCAATACTTTTATCGATGGCATTTATATGTTGTTGTTTGCGGATATATTGATGTGAAAATTCAATGAATGAATTTCTGAAAGATTGTCTATTATCTACCGGTATTTTTGTAATGTTCGATTCCAAGTCCTTAATCAGCTCAATGACCTGATTATACTTTTTTCTTATGAACTGTGAACTGAACCTCTCACCCATTCTCAAAATATCTGAGACATTCCCAGGAATAGGCTGGGGAGTCAAGTTAACAATCCAAGGATCCCTATCATTATTTTTAATTCTTATATTGTTATTCTTAATTCAGTATTTCATGTAATTTCTAATTAGTAATATTAATAATGTAGGCCCTGAAGAGGAAGACGGTGTTTGTCTTCGAAACGTTGGCCGTACAATAATAAACTTTGACTTCTATTTAGTCCAGCTCGGTCATTTTCCTTATATCTTTAAACATATACAAACTGGACAACTCTTAACAAATTTGAAGAAAATAAAACATTTACTTTCTGCGGAACTTTTTATATATCACATTTACTACTTTTACAAATTTTCACGACATTTTAATAGTTTGATTGATCTCTTACCTCTCTCTATTTTTACTCTATCTATGACGGGAAGATACAGAAATACATGCATAAGGCAATCATCATTTAAACGATGAATAGGTACGCTGTTGTCTACTGTGTAATTCTGCAATGACTGATCGTCAAAAGACTCGTCAGGATCTGTTTTTTTTTTCACGATAGAGGCTAACTTTTTTTGATTTTCAACGCTGTCAGGCTGGTGCCAGGAATCTGCTGGCAGCACTCGCAAATCACGATTGTGCAATTGAATTTCCTTTCTATATCCGTCTTCTCTGGCTCTAAAGCAAATCCAGAAAAATTAGTTCTCTTCAAAATGAACCGATGCACAGTGGGCTGGAAGAAAAATTTGCTAATCGATTAATGATATTCATGATATTCAATTCATAAATTACAGTAAAGACTCTGTTAATTAAACTTGGAACATAAGGACATTTGAACATCTTTTAAATCCTAGTCAAGTAAAATAAATTTAATAAATACCTAATTCACCCAAAGTTAATAACAATAAGCGTTACATAGGTAATAATTAAGGAGTTGAGTAAAACATTGTCCACGACGGGGCATCAACATGCGTCAATGGGTAAACATGAAATGTAGAAGTATGTCACCGAAGTTTGAGGTGCTTCAAACGATAGTTGAGTAAAATGAGAATCAGGCGTATTACTTCAACCAGCAGTAATATAGTTCTCTTAGATAAAAAACATTTTTATCTCGAGCCTGACATTCGTCATCCGATACATACATACACAAACATCATACAAATACGTTCACACCATTCAGTCGCAGCCAATCATATTTTTAATCACAAATACACTTAACATATAACCTTACATATATAAACCTAATAATTACACTTACATATAGGACGATAAGCTGTCGTCGAATTACGCACATGCTTACTTACAATGCTGAGACATAAGATTTGGAACTTATTATTGGAATTATTCAGAGCTTGTGAACCAGTGTCGTGACCAGAGTTTTTGAGCCTCACTCAAGTAAAAATAAATCAACTTTTTTCATAAATTATTCATAAAATATTTTTAAAAATTAATATAATTAATCAATTATTATTATTATGATTATTGATATATATATATATAATATAATTATGTAACAAATTATATTTAGTATACAATTTTATTATAATTACGTATGAAGTTTAATGGAACTAAATTTTGAAATGTACATTAAAAAATTGCATTATTATCAAAGAGTATCTTGTGTAAAAACATTTATAAAAAGTTTCCTTTATTTTCTGTGTTGTATATTTTCAAAATATGTATTTGTCAATTGCGAATTCGAAATAATTATTGCGCCCAAGATGTAAAATCTAAATCCTGTGTAGATTTTTAATATTTTATGTAATGCAGTTATACAGAATTTTGATGTTTAAATTTTCATAAAATTAATTTAACTTAAAAAAACTTAAGTGAAAAATAAAGAAGTAATTATAAATAAATTGAGAAAAATTATGAATGACTATAGTTTTCATAATTTAAAAGTAACGAACGATTCAGATGGAATGAAAATAAAAATTCTTATTGTGGTCACTTGTCATCAACTTTTGGATAGGACTGAAATTGTGAACAAATTCATTGACGATTTTAATAATTCCGTACACCTTTTAATCAAAGCTTCTAAAAAAATGTGGAAATTCTCATTGACTAGTCATATACAAAAGTCAATGATAATTAAAGACAGTGGCGACAGCTAATATTTTCCGTGCAGGAGCGTTAACTTTAATCTATTGGGATCAAATTAATAACTTCCTGCTGAAATAAACTGCAATAGTATTTTGTGATGTCCCAATTTTGATCGAAAGTTGAGTAAAATTACTTCAACTATTTTTCTCCGTGTAGTATTTTGCTATCTAACTAAGATATTTTCAGGATTTTCTCCATGGATTATGTACTGGTGCCACGTTCCGCGATGTATTTGAATGTATTTAATATACACAGGCTCGATTGAGTTAGAAATCTATGAGAAAATCGATAAAGAGGAATAAGGAGTAGGGGAAGTAGGGAGCAGTAAAGGGCCCCTTCTCCTCTAAGAAGATATGACTACGTCACGATTTACACTAACCGTCAATTTGTATGTAAAAATATAAAAAGGGCCCATACCAAGAGCAAGCTGTCAGTTAATTCTTCGTCTGGTTCGACACTTAAATTTTCCTTCGGAATTATCACCGGTCTCGCGATAATAGTTCAGTACGGTATTTCAATTTAAGGGGGTCCACCTGTGTGAGGGCGGTATTTCGAACGCTTTTTCGGGAATGTTTGTTAGAACTAATTCGAAAATGAGAATAAGTTTAACGTTATTTTGAAGGTTTGTGGTTTTATTAAAATAGTAAATTTTTCCAATAGTGTAATCCGAAGGCTTGTTTTCATTAAGGGCATTGAAAGTGACCCCTTCAAAATGGAATACCGAAATTATGGGCAAGATTCCGCTCAAACCAGTTATCTAAAACACATAAAGTAAAAAAAAATATTATTTCTGTTTATGTTGTCGAGGTACTGACGTAGAATTTTGACGAAATTTTAAAAATTGAAGAAATGGCAGTACTTTTCATAAAAATTAATCATTTTCATGCTTTTTTCGATATAATATATGCTGTAAAATTAAAAAAAAAAGGATTTCAAAAAACCGCTACGTGGGAACCTTCAGTTATCTCTATAAATGAGTCAGTTAAAATTTCAAGTCAATCTGTTAAGTAGATTTTTTTCAATCCTGCCCACAAATTTCAAAAACATGGTTTCTAGAAAAACGCGTTTAAAGTTTGGAAACACAACAGAACTTTGTATTGTAGACTCACATTTAATCTGCAATACCAAGACCATAAACTTCCCCTTCCTGATCTTGTAGAAGCTCTCGTTGTGCACACAATCATGAAAAATCATCGATAAGCTGAAAGCCAGTTGAAAAACTAGTTTTCACTCATTTTCACGACATTATTTCTAACCGCGCGGCCCTAGACGATAGACGCCAGCAGCTTATCTGTTTCCTGTAACATTTGGCGCCCTGTCACACTTTAATTAGATTGAATTCATGAAAATTGCTTAAGGACATCATTAGTCATATCTTAAAGATGCAAAAAATGTAAAAAAAAAATCGATTTTTCGAAAATTTTACACAGGTGGACCCCCTTAACTCCAAATATCTGTTAGTTTGAGATTAATAAAATTCGACCGGAACAATTTAAAATCCAAGTTCGGGAGTCGTGACAGTCATCGTGGACTCTTTATTTTCTGTCTCTCTCTCTCACCCACGTACCAACCAGCCTGTGCCTACATTTATATATAAATTTTGTGTATAGTGACCTTCAATGAATTAAATAAATCCAATTTGTATTATTTTGATAATCGATTGTGTGTTTCATTGACTTATCCTCATCCCTAAGCGAGGATCATTCGATCCTAACTTAGAACGAGGAACCTTTGATCAAAGTAAGTATTTACTCAATTGTGACGTAACATACTTCCTTTTTTCTGGTGCATCGGCCGGGAAACACAAGTCAAATGAAATTAAACACATTGATTATTAATAGTGAATAAATAAATGATTATAGAAATATTATTTCAACTTGAAAACTTAAAAAATTTCAATAAAATAGATTTGTTAGATCACAAAGGGATTTGACCTTGAGGCTAACCTTAATGATTTAAAAATCAGATCATTTCTTTCAAATTTTATAATTTATATAAATTGTATAAAATAAAATAAGTGAAAAATCACGTAGGGATCTGACCTTGAGGCTAACCTAAGTAATTGAGCAACTTATCTTATTTGAAAAATTATTCTAATTTGTTAACTAAGTTTTGATTCATGTTTAAAACATACATAAAAAACAGCATACGAGAGTATGTCCTTTTTGGGTACGTTGAACGGTCACCATTGATTATGATCATTATTATAAACAAATTAAAATAATTAAATTATATTTTAAAATTATTATTATCATTATTTTTGAATTGTTATAAATTAAAATTATACTTTTACTAATTTTTACTTTATTTACAAACAAAATTTTGCATGTAGCTTTTTAAATTGTTATACACAATTCATAATTAACAATAAATAATAAATAAAAAAAAAAGAAACTGTAAATTTATAATGACTCAATGTCAAATTCAAATACCCCTGTAGAATCCGCCCAAAAGGTTATTACGCGTAGTAAAGCCAAATAAGACAATCAACTCGCAAAAATTGTTGATCAAAATCAAATACATAGATTCCTTGAAACTGAAAAGATCGGGTAAAATCAAAGAAAATTTAGTCAATTATAAATACACAGATATCTCAAACCCTTTCCTGCTAAACAAGAATTAGATGACACTCGTCAGCTAGACGATTCACGTTTTGACAAGACTCTAATTAATGATGGAAGCATATCAAGTTCTGGTAAAACTAGCGGGTTCCATTCAAGTTTCTGTCCAGATTTAAGCATTGTAATAGGATCTAGTAATCAAGATCAAACTCTAACGAACGAATTATCTTATTTTGACGAGTCTAATTTGATAAGCTCAACAGTAATAACAATAGAAAATAAAACTTTGAAAGAAAAATTGAAAACCTCATTGGGACGCGACTCTATAATTAGTAACAACGACAGTGACGACGACAAAAGCGACACAGAAGTCAAATCAGGATAATTCCGTAATAGTAAACAACGAAGAGATGACCGTAGTCATACCTAACAGCAGGCAGGTATCCTTACGCGATGCGCTAGAGGTGGTCCCTTTGTTCGACGGAAGTAACCTCCCCGTTGTCACACTTTATTGAGGGTTGCATGGAAGCAAAGGCAATGCTGCCGACACCTGCTGCCCAAGAAAATCTTGCACGTCTATTGAGAGGTAAATTGTCTGGTGAGGCACGAAGATGTATTTTTGGGTCAACGTATGCAACAATAGAGGAATTATTAGAAAAATTGAAAAGAGTACATGCCCCTGCGAAAAGCGTATATCAGTTGCAGGGAGAATTAGGTAAAACATTTATGTGGGAAAGAGAAAATGTCCTTTCCTATGCTGCTAGAATTAAAGAAATTGCTGATAGAATAGAAGATGTTCACAGACTTAATAATGGCGGTCAGGTAGATAATGCTTTCCAAACAAAATTTAGAAAGAGATGTAATTCAGTGTTTCATACGGGGTTTGCGTCCAGAGTTAGAAATTCGTGTAGAAGAAAAGGATACTTTTAGGAAAGTTATTAACGATAGTATTGATATAGAAGGAAGATTAGCTGCAAGTTCCGCACTACGAAGAAATAAAAATATGGAATATTCAAGAAGTGACGAACCAACTACTAATAAAAATAATAAAGTTACTTGGTTTAATGTAGCACGTGAAGAATAAATTTGTTTGTTTAATAATTCTTATTAAACAAATTTTAATTCTAATATTAATTCTTAATAAACAACACAATTTTTTGTACCCTGACCAACAAAGATATAATAATTTTAATGGTCAAAGAAGTAGTGAAACAACTACAATACCTACAATAATTTTCCAAATAACAATTTTTCAAGAAATAAAAATTATAATTTTAATAATAACAACAATCATTTTTTACAAAATAGAAATAACAATTATAGAAACAATAATAGTCATTTTTTACAACAAAGATACAACAATAATAATAATTTTCCTAGAAATTTGTACAATAATAACAACAATGTTAATAATAATAATAATAATAGACAATTGAATCCAGGACAGTATAAAAACTTTAACTCAGGACAGTTCCTAAATCGAAGTAAACAATATAAAAATAGATTTTTGCAAAATAATAACGCGCAACAAAATTCAAATTATACTGAAATAATTTGCAATTACTGTAAAAAACCCGGTCACTTAGTACGAGACTGCAAGATACGACCAGATAACCAATCACAAACAGCTCATCAGGAAAACTCCAAAGCTCTTCCCAGCACGGGTGCACTGAGGAAAGCATAAATCGAGAACCACTGGCATCCAATTCTAGCAATCATACAACATAAATAAATATTTCAAAATCTACTACAATCCCATCAATTATAATATCAACGGAAGGTTTAAAAAATACACTTCAAAATGCTTCGAAATTGAGAACCACTGTTACGCTTTTAAATCTAACAATACATTTACTATTCCAGCTCGAACAGTTACAACATTTTATGTTAATATAAAAAATACAGAAAAGAGTGAATGGTATGTACCTCGATTATAAATCCAAGACGGCGTTTACGTAGGAGACGCAGTTGTAAAAAATCACAAGTGAAAATCTTATTTAAAATTTGCAAATACAAATGAAATACCAATAACATTATCAGTCCCAATAGTTAATTTAGAAGATTTTGGAGAACAAAAATTTTATAAACAAATTGAAAATTTACATAATTTTAAACAAACAAATAACGACGATTTATCAAGTAAAATATTAAATAACTTTTCAAGAACTGACAATTCGCTAATTAACTCGTGCAAAATTTATAATGTAACAGACGAAGACAGAGTAGAATGTATTAAAAAACTTCTTCGATTAGACCATTTAAATCAAGATAAATATGAACATGGAGAAAAATTAATTAAAAATAATGCAGACAGATTTCAAATCACAGGAGAACCACTTGAAGCTACTAATTTATTACAACATTCAATTACTACTGTAGATGACGCTCCAATTTTTTCAAGACAATATAGATTATAATTATATTATATAGATAAAGCCCTCACAATCACCATATAACACTCCAGTGTGGATAGTTCCTAAAAAACCTGATTCTCAAGGAAAAATAAAATGGATAATGGTTCTTGATTTTCGTAAATTAAATGAATTTACCCGTCACTTAAAAAGATTTTTATTATTAAACTCACCAGTATGACAGGTGGGGTTATGTCCCCGGGGAAAAAATCGTATGACAAGAGACCGCACTTCGTCGCCACCTGAGAGCACTCGAAACACTTATCACGCACTGCAGGCACTTACGCTGCCTGTCCCGTCTCTTCCATGAACGATACGAGGACAGCAGCACCGGAGGACAGCAGCGTCGGAGATGAGGCACAGCCGGCTACCGAATTGATGTCAACACTGGCCACCATGGCGACTTTCGAGCCATGAGATATCGACGCTTCGATTATCGCCGCCATCGATCGTTGGAGAGCGACGCACGACACGACCAGATGCCACCACGTGACCCGGAAAACGTACCCTGGGGCGCATAGACCCTGGGACTTGACATTTAGTATTTTAGACATTTTGTGATACTAAATTTACGTCGTATGATATTAATGGAAACTGATTATAATAGTGCCAATGTACCACACACGCCGTTCGCTGGAATTGAGAGAACCACGTGTTTATAGAATTTATTTTGCGGTACATTCCGGAACTCCATGATGTCGTACGGGTAGCGTAAGTTTGATTTTAATCAGATTCTTTTGGCAAGTGGTCCAGAAATACCGGATAATCTGTGATAAACATTGACGCCGCATGGCGTTCACCAGGACTATTGAGACCACTTTGTCTCTCTCTATCTCTTACTCGCGAGTGTTTTTCTCTTTTTCGGGTTCGCATTTCCTTTATTAATTAACCTCGCTTTTTCTCGCGGTAACAACGGGTTATTTATCGAAATAAAGTGCTATTAGTTTATTGTCTCTCTGGTGGTGACGCGCGTCAATAAGTTGAATTCGCCATATTGTCGCGTGGCTCGGAAATATTCCGTGATTCATGTTATTTATTGATGCTTATTGCTATTAATATAGATGTTTTGGCTTTTGTATCTGATTATAATTTATATCGAGTCATGATGCATTTTTAATAAATTTTGTTCAGCCTCTTATCTTAATAATGAAATTCTGGTGTTTCATTTATTTACCCGGTAAACTGTTGTCACCTTACTTAGACCCCGCCTTGTATTAACGTTATGAATTTCGAGTTTCGCTGTTATTGTCATAAGTAGTGTTGATATTATCATTGCCTTTGTGAAAATTTTGTCACTCAAGAGAGTGGCTGGCGCTCAACAAGTCTTCAAGCAAACATTTTATTTCAGGTCGTTCCGAACTGAAATAAAATTAGTTGGGCTAGCCAAAAATACGAGTTGACAGGTCGCGGGTAAAACCTGCATCTCAACTGGCGCCCAACGCGGGGCCGGGCATAATCGGAAATAGTTATCTTGCTCGAACAACAGTGGCCAGAATTTAATTAAAAATATTAATTTAAAATTTAAAATTGGTTAAAAGACTTAAAATTTTTATAAATTAAAAATTTTAAATCAAGTTTTTTTTGAAGAATTTGGATTTTAGTGGTAAATAATAATATTAAATTTAAATATTTTGTGTGAAATATAAAATACGAGTCGGGATGTTATAATTATTGGAAACATTTTTTTGTGCAATTATATTTCAGGTTAGAACAAGATTTGTTGTTGGAAATATTAATTCGGCAATTTGAGAAATTTGAAGATTCTCTATCAAATTTCCGATGCCAATAAATTTCAAGAATGAAAATTTTAAAAAGTTGGAAATTGATAAGCTTGAATATTTTCTTTAGACCTCGAGAAATTTGAGAAATTGTTGGAAGTTAACATTTTCTCAAGTAGCAAATTTTAATATTATTTTGAATCGAGGAATTTCGAAAAAGTGGATCCCGGGAAGTTGGAAATTTTAAGATTTTGGGACATCACGACTTCGGAATTTCTCTTGAAAATACTATTCGAGAAATTTGAGAGATTTGAAGTTTCTCTCTCAAGTTTCCGAGACAGATAGAACCCATACAAGAGAGAAGGAGAGAGAGAGCACTCGATGTTGGAAAATTTTGATTTGAAATGACACTTGTAATTTTGTACGTAATATATATTGTAAGTTTAATGTGTATTTGAATTGATGGTGTATAATTTGACATTTTCTTCCTTTTTTTGGATCATGAGAATAAGGGCGCAAAGGTTGAATTGAGCTGGCACCTGAAACTTGAGAGTATCTTTCGAATTTTGGAAAACGTTTGGATATCGCATTTTTTTTGTATTTTAGGTAATTGATCCGGAATAAAAATTTTGGGAAATATTTTTGATATTTTGGAAGTTCGGATTGTAATGGACTTGTGAATAAATTTTTCAAATGTGTTGAATGAGTTTCGCACGAATAAGATAAGATACATTTGATCGGATTTTGGTAAATTTATTAGAATCTTGTAAATTTGGTAGGATTGTGTGAATTTGATAATGTTTTGAATTCGTGATTCTTTATCTGGGTGGTAAAGACGGAATTTTAAAGGTTCTTTCGCGATTATTGGTTTGTTCGAAAACGGAATTCGAAACTCAAAGTATTAAATCGTGAAATCCAAGGGACTTTTAAGTGAAATTTTCGGTTATTGATTTTGTAGGCTTCTGATATTTTCGATATACCCGGAATAAAGTGATTTTCGCTGATATTGGAAATTTTCGGAAATAATTGAAAAGCAGGATTTCTCGCTAGTTTGAAATAGTTTTTTTTTTCAGAAAATTCTACTGCTTGATGTAAGATAAATCACTGGCTGCCTAAAGTGCGCTGGATTTCTTAAGTGATTGGATGCTTGAAGTTATTATATCTATGATTTTGTATTTTCTGAATTTATGTATATACCATGTCTTGTACTGATATAAATTCGCTAGCGCTGCTTTGCTAGGCAACGGGCAGCTGTTTGTTGCTGCGCTATACATATTTGCTTTTCTGCTTTACCAGACATTATTTGATTTTGTGTATTCATTGTTTTTCTTTTATTACAACCTCCTAAGGTTTAAGTATTTATTTGATTTATCTGATTTATCTGATTTTACCATCTTGCTTATCTTACCCTATTTCTATTGCTGCCCTTTCCTTGTGCGCTTGATCACTGCTGGCTACGACTGTTTCACGCCTATGAATATTTCAGGGCTCTGGTAAATTTTGCTTACTACTGCCACCACGCAGCAGTGCTTCTTGCCATTTTCCAATTTCTTTTGTGCGTTTTGAAACAGGTGTATCCGGAACAGTTGGAAAAGTTTTTTTTTTTTAGGTTATTGAACAATTACGAGGCAGAGTCTACTTTCCGAAATCATTCGAGCAATTCTGAAAGCCTAGCTATAAGATACGGGATAACCCGTATTACTACGGTCATATAGAAATTGCGAAATAGGGACATTGCTTGGAATTCGAACTACTCAGCTTAGATTTACGGGAGTAGTAGTTCTGTTGTAGCTTGAATTTAGTATTGAAGGAATCTTGAAAACGCCCGCGTGTCTGAAGTTTTGTTCTGAGACCTAAGATTTTGTTCATGTGTGCGAAAATGTCTCTTCCGGAAGAAGTAAGTGCGATAGAGATCGTAGACCAAATTGTCGAATGGATCTTCGGACTTTCGGATACCGAGTTGATTGACGCGTTGATACGGCATGAACTCTCCGTGGGCGGTACTAGGTCGGAAAAATGTAAAAGGCTCAAAAGACTGCTGCTGCTCTATAGAGGTTTTTCGGACAGAACATCGATGTCGGACCTCGCTTCCAACGCTACACAGGGCAGTAGGGACGATTTGAGGGGCCTGGAAGCTCATAAGGATATAGATGACAACACGGAGATCCCAGTATCAGTCCGAGCTCCTGTTACGGTTACGGCTAGCGAAGTCATACCTAGCTTTCCGATCACAACAATGGCTGGCACGATAAGCAGGGGCACGGAAGGTTTCGTGACCCTTTCCGAACTGGGGCATGGTGTAACTACGTCAAGGATAACACCCTCTACGCTTACGGTGCCGTCGGGCTTAGCGTTGGCATACGGTTATGCGAACATCTCATATACCGGGCCACGTGATTCCTTCCATTTACCTGACCCTATATTCCCCCCAATGAGACTCTCACGGGTGTCGGGTGAGACGGACGAGGAAGACGCGCGGCGTCATACATACATCATACACCATCTTCCGAGGAACAATGGAGACCCTATTTCCGGGATACCGCACGAGGGGGGCAGGATAAGCTGCACAGAGGGAAAAGATTTCAGTCCACTGATACCACGAGCCGCACCGCATAGTACCCTGGATGGGTCTAATTTAGATCGACTTGACCTCGGGGAAGAAAGGTTACCGAATGAAGCCTCGGGACAGTTTCGCCGAGTTCATAGTGAACCCCAGGTGCCCAGTGCCCGTAGTGGAGTAGTTGCAGACGGACGCCTGGACCTCCATATGAACCTGGACACCAACCTGGAGACAATCAACCAAACAGGGGTACCAGATGAGGATACGCGCAAGCCTAGCCTGGCTGGGTATGACTTAGAAGGGCCGAACCGTTTTTCTCGGTATGAGGCGGATTTCAGGCCCATGAATACTCATGTAGATACCGAGCCATGGACGCACCGTGATCAGGACCAGTATAGTCGACCTCCAGGTAATATGGGAGGAAGAAACGACGGATATTACCACGAGGAGACAAGTTTGCCCGAACGTAACCGCATGGGTGGCTACCCGAGGGATCGTGGGTTAGGGCTTACCAGCTCCCGTGTGGGAACGCGGCGAGAAATTCAGGATCTCAGTAGATTTGTGTACAATTGGAAAATTTCCTTCAGCGGCAAATCGGGAGTTAGTGCCGAGGATTTCCTAACGCGACTGGAAGAATGCCGTAGGTTTACCCCTATAAATGACGACTTGTTACAAGCCTAACCGCTGTTACTGCAGGATATAGCCCTGCAGTGGTACAGAATAAGGAAGGGCAGGTGGCGGAGTTGGTCGGAATTCCGGGCCGACTTCAGGCGAAGATTTGGTGACTACGAC
The DNA here is from genome assembly GCA_030998225.1 of Diplolepis rosae. NCBI lineage: Eukaryota > Metazoa > Arthropoda > Insecta > Hymenoptera > Diplolepididae > Diplolepis > Diplolepis rosae. Next base: position 1,719,451 of record JAPYXD010000171.1, read on the forward strand.
TTCGCGTCAAGTGTTCGGGAAAAGATATCAAGCCGAACGCAAGGTCCAAAAGAGAAGATGGACGATTATTTGACCCAATTGGAAGGACTGATCGCGATGCTGAAGAACGAAGTACCACTGTCCGAGCAAACGGATTGCGCCTATCGGGGATTGAGACCGGAATTTAAGAAGGTAATGCAGAGAACCGATTTCCGGGATTTTGATGAATTGGCCCAAAGAGGTAGAAGGTGGGAAATTACGTGGGCAGCAGCTAAGGAATACTGACCCCCACCACCTCCGGAGAACTCCTTCCTTCCCGAATTTGCGTATCGAGCGGACACCACGCCAGCTGCGCATAAACGGACCCCGGTTTCGGCAGTTACCGAGACAACAACACCCCCAAGAAACTCTGGAGAACCGAGCCTTGGAAACCGAAGTACCGTAGACCGGGAAGATAGAAATGGAAGTAAATCTAGGGACAATGGCCACCAACCGAGATCCATGAAGGAGAAGTTCAACAAGGGCAAGGAATCCGAGGGCAAAAAGAATTTTAAGGACGGCAGGGCAGACTTTAAGGTGGGGGGAGGTCAGCGACGTCCTAGTACGTCCGCTGAAAAGGCCCCTAAGGACTTTGGGAACCAGAAAGAGGTTACTTGTTTCAGGTGCCAGAAACCCGACTATTTTCTAATAGGTTGTGCCCTACCGAGGAAGATAGCGTGTTACTTTGATGGTATGGAAAAGGATCTCGAAAATTTTGAGGTTAAAGGTCGGAAAAAACCTCGTGAGCTCCCGTATAGACGTGTTTTTCTTTTCTGTTTTTTCTACTAAACCTCTTGTGAAACTCTGATCCTGATTATTCAGATTATTTAAAACAAACTCCTTTAGAAGTAAAAATTGGAGATAACGTATTTTTATTAAAAGGAGGAAAAATTAAAAAACTAGACAGCCATTATACAGGGCCTTATGAAATATTGGAAGTGTTAGGAAAAGGGAATGTCAAAATAAGCTACAAAAGGCAAACCTACTGTAGTTTACATTAATAGACTAAAACGCTCACATGTACAAAGACAAAAGTAAATAAATAAAAGAAAAAACAAAACAAAATACCTCTACTTTAATTATAAAAATATATATATATACATATACAATTTAAACAAGATATAGACATTTTATTATGTTGATAAATGGTAAAAATAAAAAATGAAAATAATAGTTTATATAAAAATATATATTTTATGTAAAAAATATATACAAACAAAAAAATCATGCAATTTAGACATAACACATTATTCCAGATATAATGGATCAAATTCATCGCAAACGCATAGATGATCCCATTGAAATAGCTCCCTGTTTTATCGACATGGTAGCTCTCTGGCCATACTTAATTAAAACTGGAATTTTTAAGCAAGATGACTGTAATATTCCCACATGGAGTAGAAACCTAAATAATCCAGATACAATAAAGGATACTTTTTCAACAATAAAAACAATATAAATCCTTATAAAATAAAAAGAAATAATATCTCTGCTACATTGCCTTTTTCTGGAAAAACTTTAAGAAATGTTTTAAATGCGGACATAGACCCCCCAATCAGTACAATAAATTCTAATATAAATATTCCATACCGATTCAGAAAATCATCTGTAATAGAGCATTACTATGATGAGCCTACCCACGTACGAAGTTACAAAAAAAGATATGTAGAACAGACTCTATAGGACTTTTAAACCACGTAGAAAATTTGAGAAATTTTTCGATAAAATATGGATTATTATTACTACAATACATCGTTTATCCTGATCCAAATTCAAAAACCAAATCATTTTTTCTTGCTCAAGATAACACAAACGATCATTTTGTTGTACAAGCGGGTCCTACAGGCGATTTAGCCAAAAATAGAGCTGCTTTGAAATCACTACAACTATTAATAAGATCTTATGATCTTTGCGATGGGGATTTTTATAATAATACCTGTAAAGAAACAAAGGAACAAAGAATAAAAGTGTTCAAGCTGATCCAAGACCGAAATTAGTATCATGCAAAAATTCATGTAGATATTGTAACACTCAAATGCATGCTACAAAAGATTGCCGTAGACGGAATGTTTTTGAAGTTGATAAATCAACACAATTTCCCCCTCCACTTCCGCCTCGAAACTCCTCAATATTTAGTAGTCTATTTTCACCTTTTTTGCCAAAAAACTTCTAGACCTAAATCCAACCACATGTAAATATCCAATTTTATCCAATACTAATCCTTTTTTATTTTTCAGCCATTCTAGAAGCATAATGAAATTCCTATACCAACTACCTTCTGGCGTATACTTGATGTTAATTATGTTTTTCACTTCTAAAGCAGAAAATTTGTATAACAATTCACAATTTTATCACTCATCTGGTATTTATTTTGAATCAATTTAAAAAATACGTCTATTTTCCGATAATTATAATTTTATCTCTTATTTTGGCATTTTGCAGCAAGAAAACTTAAAATATAAAATAGTAGATATTTCTCACAAACTTTATGAACATTGTATACTTACAAATATTGCAAATAACTGTAATATATATAATCACCATACTCAGCTTTAATTTATGAAAAAACCTATAAATTACTTTCTCGGAGAAATTTCATTTATATCCAGACAAGCTCGTAACATCACTAATATTTCCAAACATAGTGATCCATTTTTACATCAAATTCAAAAAGTTCTTCTACAGTCAAAAATAAGACTAAAAATTTCTCTTTATTGGTTTAAAGAAATTTTGTTCCTAGTTCCAAATCCATTTTCTGAACAACTTGAAAATCTTTCATCCAATCTTGACAATTTTACGATGTATAAACTGGCATAAATCATAAATTAACTCAAATTTTCACATTTATTGAATTCTTGTATGAACACTTGCATGAAATATCTCAATCCTTTCTTTTACTCCTTGCACAACTTACGGAAGCTATAACCCATGCCGCTACAAATTTATGGTACCCCATTCTGCTTCCAGATACCTTCCTAGACTTCAAATCTAACAAAGAAGACCCTCACCTTTCAACGTCTCTTTCTTCTATGGTCATTCCATTTTCTAAAATGAGATATTTTACTTTCAATAACTACTTAATTATTACTATGACCATACCAATTCTATCTTCTGAAGAATTTCAAGTATTTAAAAAACACTCAACCCCAATATATTCTGACTTCAATACTGATTATATTACACCTGTATTCATAAAATCTCAAATTTCTTATATGGCGATTTCTCCAAATAACGAATCTTACTTCACAACAAATGATAATTTCCTCGCTTTATGCCACCAAAATGGCCTTCAAAATTTTTGTCACCCTCCTTATTCCATATACAGTACTCAAAATAATCCTATTTGCGAAACATCAATGTTTATAAAATCCCAACCGTATAAATGTAAAACATTTATAAGTTTCAATGAATATCCTTTTTTAACATCACTGCTGTCACACCGTGGATGGCTTTATTCAACTATTCTTGCGAAACAAATCTTTTTATCTTTCTCCAAAAATTCCAAAACCCTAATTACTCCTCAAGGAATAGGAATTTTACAAATAGAATCTGATCTGATCTGATGACATGCTAATATCGACCTTCGAAAGTCATGTTTTCTTACTCACAAAATATGCGAATATTCAAAAAATTATCCCATCTATTTTTAATTCTAGTGCACATAACATATATATAGCACATACTATAGTTACTTTTCATATAATACTCATTCTAATAACAATACTAATTAAAATTCAAAAAATTTCAATAAATACTAATAAAAATAACAAACAAATTAAGCTAGTTCAAAAAACCCCCCTTAGCCTAACAATAAAACCTCTTCTAAGTGACCTATCATTCAAATTTTAACTACTTCATTTCAAACGTATCTAAACTGGAAGGAACCTATATTTTCCATCCTTTCAAATTTTTTTGGTACAGATACAATCCATCCCTCTCTTTCTATGCTGTAAAACCACAGCATGATCACTGGGAATGTACCTTTAGAAGAACAGTTTTTGTAAGGGTATTGTAATATAAGAATTGTTTTTCTAATGGAAAAATAAAATACCTTCCAATAATGTAGAACTTCTGTTAGAATCAAATTTTGGTACTTTTGCACGATTTAAATGGATAATGTATAAAAATTATATAATCAAGGGTATAGTTGAGTGGAATTAGATCCTTTTCTTTTTTAAATTTATAGAATGATTCCGACTGCGGCAGAACCGATCGTGTTCCACTAAGGACCTGTGGACGGTATATGTCCACAGGATTGTCCAATCACATATGGACACTTAATAGATAGTTTTTGTTTCGACTTAGAAGCGTCAACCTTATTCATTTATTACAGTCAGGAAACAACAAAGAAATTTTGCCAATTTTGTTTCGAAAAATTACCAATAACAGAACAAAATAAATACGAATTCTGTACTTCAAAGCACTCACTTTTTAAAATACAATGCGTTAATATGAATTGTAACGGTTGTAGAAAAGCATTAATAACGCCACGCTGCCACAGTGGAGTGAAATAGAAAAACGAGGTTCAAAATCATTTTCTGAGCTGAATTCTTGACCGATTTGAGATTTTTTTGTTGTTGAAAAATCCAACATTAAATTTTGATGAGATCGCTGTAGGCCGATTTTTGAATTTGTTATTGTTACAACTTTTATGTTAATGTAAATAGCGGAAAAAATGTCGATTTTTCGAATTTTATTTTTTATTTCTTCGAGTAAATTTTTCCTAGGCCTGTCACACCCCACCTCCGATGCGTACGAGTATATAGAATGGAATAATTTTGTTGACATATGAATTCATTTGTTATAAACAAATAGATATAACAATTAGTCGACAGAATGGATTGGTCATTTGTGCAATCCAATTAAGCATCGGAATCAATCGTTCCCATCTCTAAGATGATATCTCATCATGAAAATTCGTCATCCGTTATTATTTGTTAACTTTAACAACAAATAATGCACAGTATGGGCATTTGTAGGCAAAAACGAGCCGAATTTCTTCCGAATCTTCATCATAATACATTGCTTTTGATGTTGACAGATGTTATCTTGTCATCCGACATTATTTATCAACTTTAGCAACAAATAATATAAACAAATGCACCATATGGGCATTTGTAGGCAGAAACGAGCCGAATTTCTTCCGAATCTTCATCATAATACATTGCTTGTGATGTTGACAGATGTTATCTTGTCATCCGACATTATTTATCAACTTTAGCAACAAATCATATAAACTGTGCATTTGTTTATATTATTTGTTGTTAAAATTAACAAATAATAACGGATGACGAATTTTCATGATGAGATATCATCTTAGAGATGGGAACGATTGATTCCGATGCTTAATTGGATTGCACAAATGACCAATCGATTCCGTTGACTAATTGTTATATCTATTTGTTTATAACAAATGAATTCACATGACAACAAAATTATTCCATTCTATATACTCCTACGCATCGAAGCTGGGGTGTGACAGGCCTAGGAAAAATTTACTCGAAGAAATAAAAAATAAAATTCGAAAAATCGACATTTTTTCCGCTATTTACATTAACATAAAAGTTGTAACAACAACAAATTCAAAAATCGGCCTGCAGCGATCTCATCAAAATTTAATGTTGGATTTTTCAACAACAAAAAAATCTCAAATCGGTCAAGAATTCAGCTCAGAAAATGATTTTGAACCTCGTTTTTTTATTTCACTCCACTGTGGCTGTAGGGCAACCGACTGTAAAGGTTGTACTGAGCAATTCTTAAAAAATAAAATGCAACTTCAATTAGGAAACGAAGTTATCGTTGAAAATGTTTTTCGATCAAATATTATAGATTGTAAAGGCATAAATAAAATTTCAAACATGTCTAAAAAATTCTCGTTAACCAAAACACTGTTAGAATCTAATTAGTATTTTAAAGCTCAATAACGAATTTGTTCATAGAAAAATGCTGTCGCAAGATTTCGAATCCATTCAAGCCGAAAACCCAGAAAACGACGAACAGTACTACCAACCGTATATCGATCAAATAATTATAAAACATTTTTGTTGTTACTCTCCAGAAAACGAAATATATCAGAATACTTTAGATAAAAAATTCATATGTAAAGAATGTTACAGATTTAAAATTACCTTTTTTGAATTAGAAATATCTGTACCTTTCCTTAACCGCCATATTGTAACGACGGATCTTAATGAATTAAAATGTTCTGTCTGCGAAAAGCAATTTTTTTTTCATACGTTTTAGAGCAGACCAGTGCTTTCTTTGCACTGAATATCTCTTTGAGTTATCAAACGCGGAAAACGAATAATTTATGATCCATATACATAATTCTTAATGATAATAATAACTAATTTCCATTTAAATCAATTCAATCACTAATAACTCAATAGTATATTACGTGCCTAGGCGCACAAGGAGGGTTTGTAGCGTGACGAGCGACAATGCTCGCAGGAGATCGGAGCCAAGGCATAGTCGAGGCGTAGCTGAGGCAAAGCCGAGACAAAGCCGAGACAAAGCCGAGACAAAGCCGAGACAAAGCCGAGACGAAGCTGAGGCACGATCAGTCCTGCGAGCATTGTCGCGAGTCTCGTAATTTCCCGAATTGTGTGCATTGGCACGTATTCTATTTTATGTGACTCCGGTGCGTATACGAGTTTTTATGCGTACACTTGAATCTAATCTAGTATTGTAGTTGTTCGCGGCATTAGTCATTACACTTGATATGTCACGACTAGTCCCGACCATTTTGATTTTATCGATCTTGTGTAGTAGTAATGGATTCTAATAGACGCATGCGCAGTTCAAATGTTCAAGGCTTTGCCATTAAGGTGCTAACGCTGTACGAAGAAGAAGTGAGAAGAAGAAGAAGATTGTGCTTCGTTTCATGGCTATGGGCACATGCGCAGTTCAAAGGTAACATTTCATTCATCTGTAGCGCAATGTACTACATTGCGCTACTGTTAACTGTAGCGAAAAAACGAGTTTGCGCGCCGGTGGCACATAAAATAATATACGCACCTCAAGGCGAAAGTGCTCATGCAAACTCGCAAACTCGTGCGGCAAACTTCACGTTCGTCCGCATTCGCTCTCTTTCGCCTCTCTACGCGTAATGTACTATAGTTAGCAAAATACTGAAACTTTTAGAAATGTTAATTATTTTCTGAATTATTAATAGTTTTCAAAAAGATTGAAATTTGGCGTTTTTTGCAATATATTCTCACAAAACTTACACTTTGACCTTAAAATTGAGCTCATTAAATGCAAAACTCTAGTATATTAAAATTTTTGGACTTGTTTTAAGATCATTTACGATTTTTCTTATAAGATAGATTCAAAATTTCTTTCAAAGTGAGTAACACTATATCAAGTAACTCAAGATCATCTATTAGACGTCTAAAACAGTTCTTTGGGAAAAACGAGAGAGCTCTAGAAGACGTTCCGATATTCCGACGAAAGTGCTATTAGACGTCTAGTAAACCTCAAATTGGCCGATAATTCAACTAATTTTGGCGTCTAGAAGACGATCGAAAAAAGTATCTACAAGACGTCCTTATGTCGTCTTTTGAAGGAGTTTTAGATTGTTTGAAGAACTCTATTAGAGCTTCTCAAAAACGCATTCCAGTCTTCTTTAATCTAGGTTAAGAGCTTTAGAAGACGCATGAAAAATTGTATTTTAGATAATAAAAAATTGACTAAATGTGACATTTTTACTGTTTTTTTTAGATATTGGTCTCAAGAAAAATATCTGTACTACATTTTTCGGCTTTTATTTGTAGAAAATCTCATGTAAAAATATTACTTTTAGCCCAGTTTTTAATGTCTCAAATACAATTTTTCATACCTCTTCTAAAGCTCTTAACCTAGAGCTCTAGGAAATATTTAGGTACTTACCTGTTCTAGTAGAGTTTTTAATTTTTGTCTAAAAGACGATTTTCGTAAAGTCTTGTAGAATAGATTATCGCGAACTTCGACAAGTTTTTAACAACCTCTATCAGAGACCCGTTTAAGAGTCCTCTTAAAGAGGATTGGAATACGTTTTTAAGAAGCTCTGATAGAGCTCTTCAAACAATCTAAAATTCATCGAATGACACTCCTCTAAATGACGACATAAGGACATCTTGTAGATGCTTTTTTTCGATTCTCTTCTAGATGCCATTATTATTATTATTATTATCACTGAAATTCTTCAATAAAAATAGTAATTAAATGGGGACTTAGTATTTCACTTGTAAATAAATTAAAATAAATTAAGTATATCCTATAATGACCAAAAATGAAATATAAATCCAAGGTTTACATACCGAATACGCAGTTGCCTAGACTTAGAAAAGGAGCCCCGCCATTTAAGTTTCCTGGATGTGCTAAATACCTTTCAAAGTAAATTCTGTCAAAACGACTGTCTCCAAAGGAAAGAAATTCAAATGCTATTCTATTTCATTGTCATGTGCCTAGAGTAGAGAAAATGTGCCTGCAGGAAAACTCGGATCACATCCTATGGTGCAGTTTCTGCACTGCAAATTTCCCAAACGCATGAAAGGCACAATTGATGAAAATTTATAATAATTATTATTACGTTTTAAATCTTAATAATTATTATTATAAAGATTGAAAATTGAATAATAATAAAAATTTCAATTGCGACAGTCCTAATCATTATAGTAATATTAATCATTATATATACAGATTTTTTTTAATTGCACTATAATTAATTATAAAGTGGACTGTTGTAAAATTGTCTCGCTTCGTAAATATCTTAAACATGGATGAAAACAGTTAATCTCCAAAAATTATTTGTTTAATGAAAATTCCTTTCAGCGCGCTCAATATTGTGCTTAATTAATATTTTTCAAAGAATGTAAACATCTTTCTGTGGAAAAAGAGACACTTTCGACTGTGTCGAAATTCGAGCCCAGGTCTTTCGATTGCCGGACGACTGCTCTAACCAACACTGAACTAAACAGGCTTCCGATATCCCTTTCTTCACAGAAGACCTCGTTATAAAGTTGGGCTTGTGTACATTTCTTATGGGTTATATCATACAATTTTTTTTCTCTTATCCTCGAAATTATATTTTCTTTGTACGACAAAGCATTTAATTTACAGATCAAAGGAAATACTTTGACAGTAAAAGGATAGCATTTCAAACGACAATACTTTAACTGTTAAAGGACTTCCCCTCATGACAATTTCGAACAGAAAATCCTTTAATAGTGAAGGGAATCGTATGACAGTCAATAGTATGTTTTTAGAGTGTAATCTTTTTCCACAGAAAGATTTTTAAATTCTTCGAAAATTATTAATTGAGCACAATATTGAGCACGTGGAAAGGAATTTTCATTAAAAATTTTACAAGAGACCACTTTCTAATTAATTATAGTGCAATTTTAAAAAATATGTATAAATAATTATTGACATTAGTATACTGATTAGGACTGCCGCAAGTTAAATTTTTATTATTATACAATTTTCAATCTTTATAATGATAATTATTAATATTTAAAAAATTATTATTATTATTATAAATTTATAAAGCAGCAATAACTAAATAAATATCCAATCAATTTATTATTACATTATTTGAAATTGTTACGTCCAGTACGTGTTAGATATAGTTTAAGGATTAAAAAACAATTTCTGAATGTAAAAACAACACATCAGGTATAAGAATTTTTGTACTACCCAGTATATAAAAGGAAAACCTTTTAAAACACGAAATATCAGACTTTCGACTCATAAAAACTGCATAGCTAAGATAAGCGCAACGTACACTGTAAGTGCTATTCCGTACGATTTCTATTTTTGATGAGTCCAGAATCTATTTATTTTCGAAATTGTTTAAAGGTAAATGTGCGATTACCAAATAAATCTAAGCATATAATATACAGTCTGTTCAACGAGAGCGAGTCCTCGATTTTTCGAAAACTATTAGAGATTTTAAAACGTTTTTTTTTTTAAATAAAAGTACTCTCGAAGGACTACGCCGCTACTGCCTAATAGATAGTCCAGTCCCCATCGTTTTCCAGAATGGCCTGGTACCTTTTCGGCATGCTTTCCACTAATTTTTCAGCGTAGTCCGTTGGTAATTTTTGCCATATCTTCCTGATTTTTTGCGAGAGCTGTTTCAGGATGAATACACGTTTTCCCGCAAGCTTCCTCTTTAAAACACTCCAGACATTTTCGATAGAATTCGCATCGGAGGACTGCGATGGCCAGTCCAAAGTTGTGATGACATTTTCTGTTTTCCAGGCGGTGCAGAGACGGCTTCGATGATCGGGTCGTTATCTTATTGTAAGATCCAATCGGCCGTATCGGCTCCAAACATCTTTGTAGCAGACCTTAGAAGACCACGTTCATATATTTGGAGCATTTTCTGAGCATTCAAGTTCTCGGTGAAGAGCTCTAAACACCCAAAACCGCGCTGTGAGAAGCTCCTTTGGTTACTACAGCCGCAGCGTTCGCTGTCGCGCTAGACAAAGAAAGTATAACTTTCATTTATTATAACGAGGTAAGCCTGTCCTGACAACTATTAAATCTTGTAATAGTCACACAATTTAACTTTCACTGCACTGGAGATAAGTAGTTACTTCCAAAAAGATATATTTTGTGAAAACTATAATCAGTCTAAAAAAGTTTATGGTGATGAACAAAGTGGCAATTTTTTAACTTAATCGACGAAAGCTATCATAAATATCATTATACCGGATTATTTTTCTAGATCTTTTCGGTAAAACTTTATTTTTTGTAATCAAATTGAATTCGTATTTTGATAACTAGAAGAACCATACCTATAACCTCAAAAATAATTTTGGCTGGGTATTTACTGTCCATAGACAATTCATTATAAATTAATCTTAGAAAATGATCATAACCTAGTGATTCTGGTTTTTATTCAGAAAACTTAAAAAAGTAAAGATGAATTTTCATAAAATAATGTAGATTCTATAAATAAAGCAATTTGATAAGAACTGTACTTGGTCATTTTAAGTAAAGTCTATGCGCGGCTTTACGGTGGACTTTGGTTCCTATAACCGCAGCTCTTACGGTATTTCAAGTACATAAGAGCAGTTACCCCGAACACATTAATCAAGTTTCTGACACTCGGCCTACCAAAATCGTGGTCTCAGTAACGTTCCTTGCAGTTGGAGTAAACAATTTTCCAAAGTATGACAGCCACTACCATGATTGTCATGACAACTTTAACATTTTTTGTAAAGACGATTTTAACAAAAAAACTTTGGTTTGTGAAACCCGAAATTTCTCTCAGTGTATGATTTTACACCTATCACATTTGTTGCATTGACATTACGCGTTTTAGCATTAAATAAACCTCAGATTTTTTAACTACTTAGCACTAAAAATCGTTCTTTTCATTTTATTGCACACAATGCACAAGTATTATTGATACAGACTAAAAGTGTAACTGACATCGAATCACTAATATATCATATTAATATATTAACTGTTAATATGTTAACTGTCTATGCAATTTTTCTTTTGTGATAAAAACATCCCGAAAAATCACCTGTTTTTCGAGCTTCACACCGGGAGACCCCCTTAATCAACCAAATATATTTGTTCAATAACTGATTATGACACTTCAGGGGGTGGTTTTATCTGATGGGATGGTTCTGATTATTTTATGTGACTTCATTCCTTTTCTTATGTACTTAAAGTAAAAAACGTAATTTCTCGTAGATTTTGATGCCCTGATTATGAATTTTGCTCTAAAAATGTCCTACCACGCAAAATTCTTTAGATATTCTAACTTGAAGGTGCCTGTAGAAATTTTTAATCAACATTATTACTCAAATTTCCTTATGTGCTGTTATTCACCTTTGAAATGCTTTTTTATTTACCTCGATCCGACAGTTTTTCATTGAGATATAGCAATTTGAATTACAATATATTTCAAAATGATGGAGTATTCATGCGTGTAGATAAGGTACGTATAACAATTCCGAAATAGCTAAAAGGGGTTGATTTTAAGAAAAGATTTATTCAAAGCTTATGCATTACAAATTTCTTCATTACGATTGTAACGAGTGTTTTAAAATCTGAAAAACAAACCAAGATTTTTTTCACAACATATACGAGGACCATTCGATAAATAAGGTAAATTTCCACATGATGGTGCTACAATGAACTTAGTAGTATATGTTCAGAAAGTAGCACTCATTAAGCTAGCCTGTACCAATTGTCAGCTAAAACCGATGCTTAGTTCACATACAGCGATGAAACATTTTTATTAAAAAAAGTACACAGCTGTGTACATTGAAGTCAAGTTGGACGAAGTTCACGTGGACTCTGCACCAGCATCGTAGACCGTTTACTTTTCGATTAATGAATTCAAACGTGGCTGAACATCAATGCAAGATGAAGCGCGCCCTGGAGTCTAGTTGAGGTCACCACGCAGGGAATAATTTTAAAAATCCATCATACCGTTATAGATGATCGACGAATGAAAGTGCGTGAGATAGCTGAGATCATAGGCATCTCAGTAGACAAGGTGTATAATATCCTGCAAAAAATTGCAAATGAAAAATCTGTGTGTACCATAAGTGCCGCGATTGCTGACCATCGGCCAATAACACAGTCGAAAAAATATTTCGCAGCAGTGTTTGTCGACACTCAAGCTCAATCCGCATAATTGATATACTTTAAGAAACGGTATAGCTTGACGAGGTTTATACGTCAAAGACCCCTATGTAGTAGTGAGATCCGTTCACATGTACAATAAAACTTCATTAACCTTCTCTTTAGGTTAATCGATTCGTTAGCTTACGTTGGTATTATGTCAATGCATGGCAATATTGCCTTGATCGTTCTATTGATATGTAGATATTCTCGTATTTTGCGTGGATAAAGTCGCGGGTGGCGACATCTGTGTAAATCTGTTGGACTTCATAGAAGAATTAGATAGTTTTCAACAATTCTGGCAGAAATTTTACTCGTACAAGTAAACTAACGAATTTTTGATCTTATAGAGTCCCTCAGTTATTCTACGTCTTTTTCATTTTCTTTCTACATTTTAATGTTTTTTTTTTGTCAGTAAACCTTTATTTACTGTTAACTGTAGTAAATATTACTTTTCTTAGAAGCTTGTTATTTAATTAATTTGAATAATTTGTATTTGTATTTTCTTTTTGCATTGATCCTATAATTTCAATTTCTTGTTCTTGATACACAATGCCTCGTACTTGTGAAAATGATCCTAATTTCTTCTGGTATATATGAGGAGAATATATGTTTCCGTCTCAAAAGTATCCATTAAAGCCATGGATCAACCAGATCACATGACTGAATTCCTACAAAAGTTCATGTAAGATAACTTTTCTACTTCACAAGATATCTTCCTGAAAATTTGGTAAATACAGCAAAAGATGATAAATAACGTCTGTCAACTTTGTTTGAGTGAAAATTTTGCAAATTTTTTTGCAGTTAACTGTAATTATTGATAAGTGTTACAATTTTTTTCATAAATTTCACTAAAAAGAATTTAAAAGACGTTCTTTATTCTCTTTTGTTACGTTTCTCAGATATTCAGAGAAATGCTTGTAAATTAAAAAACTTATCACACATGACAGAATTAATATATAATTTAGTTAGTCCAATTGATCCACATCCTTAATGGATCATGTGAAAATGCAGTATTAACTGACTCTCAATTAATCAAAGCAAAAAAGTGAATTGCTAAATTTCAGACTTCAAGAAAAGAATTTACTTCAAGTGGGTACAACAGTTACGTATGTTAGGAAGCGCGCAAAAAATTTAGAAATGTTTTTCTCGATGACTGATAGCCTCGTATACTGTAGTTAAATCACCGGGTTCATGGAGGAACCAGATAAAAAGTATGAATTTCATGAATGGTGATTATTTATATATACGTCGAAAGCTAGTTTAAAAGCAGTATTTCTTTTTAATGGACACACCTAAACTTCTATTCCGATTGGGGACATTGTTAATATGAAAGAGAGTATAAAGTTTCTTTTGACACGCATTAATTATGAAAAAGATCAGTGGCATATTTGTGCAGATCTCAAAGTCATAGCTATAATCCCTGGATCACAGATAGGCTAAACAAAGTACTGCTGCTTTCTCTATGAGTGTGATAGTCAAGCCACGGAAAAACATTACAAAAGTAGAAAACTGGTTCTCAAGAAAAAAATTAGAACTATGGGTAAAAAATGTCTTGAATCAACCACTAGTTCAGTCAGAAAACATAATATTACCACGATTACACATAAAGTTGGGCCTAATGAAAAACTTCGTCAAGACAGTGTTCAGAGAAGGCGCAAGTTTCCTTTATTTGAAAGAGAAATTCCCAAAAATCAGAGATGCCAAAATAGAGAAAGGTATTTTTATGGGCCTACAGATTCGTTAACTAATAAAGAACAATGTCTTTGAGACACCTGTTCGGGCAACACACGGTCACCAAATTATAAGCAGCTTGTATCTAAAATGCTACAAACATACCAGAAATGGCTTGTCACATGTCCTTAAGAGCACATTTCCTTCACTCGCACTTAGATTCCTTTCCCTAAAATTTAAGACACTTTAGTGACGATCATGGTTAAAGAACCTATTAAGATATACAAAAGATGGAAAAGAGATACCAACGAAAATGGAATTCCAACATGCTCGCTGACTACTGTTGGACCCTGCTTAAAGAGAGCAACAACACATACAAAAAGAAATTATTAAAGACAAAATTTTGGATTATCATAAAACATGTGCTACTGTACATATGGATGCCACGATCTTCTCTTTCCCGGCTGGATAATTTCATGATCTTACTTCATCTTTCACTTCATTGGTCGGAACATACCTCGAATGTGCCTTAATCGTTTGGAACACCTCACAATTTTCTTGCTTTTAGTGGTTGGATCACTTCACGATTCTGACATTGATTGGCTCGCTAAACCCTTGATTTTGTTTAACTTTGTTGATATACCATGATCTTACTTAATTTGGCTTTCAGTAGCTAGGTCATCTTAACATCTTGCCTTTACCAAGTGTACAATGTGATTCGCTTCTTTCCTATTACATTGAAAAATATTAAAATTCAAATTGCTATATCTCAGTGACGAAAAGTTGAATCACAGTAAATAAAACAATTATTTTGAAGGTGAATAATGGGACGTTACGAAAATATGAGTGAAAATACTGATACAAAATTGCTGTAGATTTTACAGACGATCAAAAGTAGTCAGAAGTGACATTTTTTGCACATTCAAGTTAGAATATCTGAATAACTTGACGAGAAATTACTTCTTTTACTTCAAGACAAACACAAGTCGAATTTTCGCCGACCAGTGTTATTTAGGTTCAATAAAATTCCTGAAGTCGTTATCAAACACATTACAATATAATTGGATATTAACTTTTACAACTTATACTCAGGGTAAGAGGTACAGTTTTCCAATGCCCATCCGTCTTGTGACGTTTATTGTCACTTGATCGGATTAAAATATTATAATTCATATGATAAATTATAAGTTATTACTCAAATAAAAAAAACACAGCAAGTCCATTAACCTATAGTATATTATAGGGATTGGAATTTTTCAGTATTTTTTAATGCAAGTCTTTCTATCGCTATTTCCTTTAGACTTATCTTTTAGCAAATCTTGTAGAGAATCCACAATAGAACTTCAAAATACGCATGGTTCAGTTAGTTTTTAAACAGTACACGGTAAGAAGTCTTGTATTGAAAAGCATTGGTAAATTTTTACACCCGATGGTAAAGTGATTATTATTCAATTATTTATCATTGCTTTTTTGTCCTCAGGTTTTTAATTTCATTCATCGAAATACGTTCACTTTATATTTAAATCATATAACATGCAGCGCCATCTATTGAAAATTTGCAGCATTAAAAATATACATTCATCCTCTTTCAAACGCACCTGAATTCATGTAAATCGGATGGCAGATGTGAAAGTGACAGCCATTTTAATAAAAGAAAAAGTGTGCTAATGTTACAAAACAAAAATGGAACAAAGAGCAAATATAAAATTTTATGTTAAACTTGAAAAAAAATTCGCTGAGACATACGAATTGATGAAAAAAGTTTATGGCGATGATTGTATGAGTCGTACTCAAGTTTATACGTGGTTTACACGATTTAAAAATGGTCGTAAGGATTTAAATGACGGCCTAAGGCCAGGTCGTCCAGAAGTTAGTAATCGTGCTGAATTGGTGGAAAAAGTCCGTGAAATCATTGGCATCGATGCAAATTTTACTACGAGAATGTTAGCTGAGGAATTAAATGCGAGTAAAAACATTATTTGGAGAATTTCAACTGAAGATTTGGGTAAAAGAAAGGTCTGTGCACGTTTTGTTCCACATCAGTTAAATGCACCACCTCACAAGACCAAAAAAGTGAACGAATTTTTGATGAAAAAACGGATTTCTCTCATCAACCACCCTCCGTATTCGCCTGATCTATCACCGTGTGACTATTTTCTGTTCCCAAAACTAAAAACTGCAATGAAAGGAGCTTTTTACGATGACGTTGCAACCATTCAATCAGCTGTGACACAGGTACTAAAAAACATCCCAAAAACCGAATTTAAAAAGTCTATGGATAAATTGGTTGATCGTTCCAAACGTTGTATTGAGTCTAATGGAACCTATTTTGAATAAATAATAACTTTCAAAGATAATATAATGTGTATCTTATTCTATATTCAAAAAGTTCGGTTATTTTTGGGACACATTGTGTATGGTGAATAGTTTTGGATTCCACAAAGAAAACTTAGTTCTAAAATTTTTAAATCCTTTTTAAACAAAATTGTTCGGTGGCCTCGTAATAATATGAATAAGAAGAGCATAAAAGACATTTAAATTATTTTAATTATGATTCTGTGGTACATTTTGAGTTTGAAGGTATCGAAATTAATACAATAATTTTATTGTTTAGCGTTAAAAACTAAAAAAACATAATACCTGTCATTGAAGGCAGTGCAGTGGTTTACCATTTTCGGAACATCTCCACCGTTAGAATTGACCACTGGTTGGAGTGAGACACAACTACTTTCGTCTCACTAACAAATAGTGGAGACATGGAAATTGATGAACAACTGCACTGCCTTCAGTGATAGGTATTATGTTTTTTTGAGTTTTTAACGCTAAAAAATAGAATTATTGTATCAACTTTGATACCTTTAAACCAAAAATGAATCGCAGAATGATAATAACAACAATTCAAATGTTTTTTAAGCTCCTCTTATTCATAGTATTATAAGGTCAGCGAATAGTCAGCGAACGGTTAGTGAACGATCAGCGAATTCGTTGACCGTTCACTGGACTTAAAAAGATAATGAAAATATATTATAATTATTAAAGTGCGAACAAGGATACTGTGAAATCAACCACAATTTGCACTTTAATAGTTAACAACTGTATATAATAGGGGGTAAGGACAGTTTCAATTGAAGTCCTGTAAAATTTATTTCCTTAGTTTTCCCTCATAATCAATTTCAGTGGCCAAAGTTCCGAAGCATGAATAAACGCTAAATTTATTCTGTCCTAGTCTACTTTCTTATGATGATTATAATCGATCTATAAACTTACCTCAGGGCATCCGTAACATTATTAAACGTAACGAAAGCGTAGTTACTTTTCCCAACACTTCTCTTCAAGTAACAGCCATCGAGTTTTCCATATTTGGAGAAAAGCTGTTCTAAGTCTTTATGAGTCGTCTGAAAATAAATTATCTGATATAAAATACAGATCAGAAAGAATACATTTAAAATGAAAATTTATCAGCATGAACTGTTTTTACCAAAACATTAATTTTATTTTTCGTTGTGCTACCAAAAATTGTTAAGAATGGGGATTTAAAAGAAAGAAAAGATTTAGAAAAAAAATAATAGTGTGAAGATATTTTCAATGTGATCCTCTTCTGTCTGTATCAATCATGAAATAAATGACAGTGTATGCAGTCGTTTTTTATTTGATAGCTTCGTATTATGAAGCTGAGTCTACAATAGGACTTGAGGCATTAAACTGACATCGATATGACAAGAACAAAGCATCGAAACGTTGCACGCGCTCTTAATGCCAACTGCTTTTTGCAAAAGTAAAATTATATAAAAACTAAGGGTTAGTAAACCGAAGTGAACCAAGTTGTCTAAAAATTCTAACAGTTGGAAACAAGTGGGTGTGCAATGTGTCAAAGCTGTGTTCATGTTATGTCGATATCACGTCAATGCCTCATGTGCTATTGTGTACTCAACCTGATATAAAAACAATTAGAAGTCTACACGATTGAATTGGATTAAGTAATTTAGGTAGCGTTAATGCCTATTTTTTTAACAAATTATTATGAACTAACTTTGAGTTTTATTGTAATTTTATTTTAATTTTTAAAAATACTCTTTTTCCCATACTACCTTCTTTTAATAGAATAGATTAATATTAATTAATGTTAATATGATAGATGCATATAGAATTTTAACAAGTTTGTCTTAACGGCTGCAATTTCAAAAGTGGACGTGTAAAACAAAGGACGGACAGGAAACCATGGCGAGAGAAGGGGTGATATTCAGAATGAACTTCATGAGCGCCTTAAGTTAATCCTAGACATGATAAATCAAGCATATTTTTATTGTACAAGCAATTAAATTATGGCTTAGAAATTCTTCGAGAATAACGGGAGAGTAAGAAAAGATTACTAATGATAGCGTGTTACTGATGAAACATTCAAGTATTATTTTATAAGTAATGTGACATGTTCGAAAACATGTCAGCTATTATATTGACCAAAATTCACAGAATTTTTATTCATTTTGTTATTTTGGCATATGACCCAATGCCAAAATAACAAAATGAATAAAAATTATTTTGTAAGTTTTGCCATACTGCAAAGCTATCTGTAGTGAATAATTTCACAAACTCATCAGTAATTTACATATATTAGTTTCAATAGTACTTAACTATTCTTAACTGCAAAGTATTGAAACAAGCAGAATTGACAAAATGTCAGCAATTGATTCTGATGCAAGAAAAAATTGTTTTTTCTTACTACCTTAGTCGAAAGTACGTGGTTTCGGCACCAATTTCACAGCAGAAAGTCTAACTTTCATGCATTGGTCAAGCTATATGCGCGCCCTCTATAATAGCGGGAGTAAAAAGGTCAATAACCTCAAGCGTCAAAATTTGTCCGCTCTCTGCTAATGTTTATTAGTGGCAATGAGAGGATATTGTTTAGAATGTAATAGTAGTGACTGAAGCGTAACAAAAATAAAAATAAAAAAATTAATGACATATCATCTGATGAATCGACAGATGAAGAAGAAATTAATAAAAACTTTGAAACTGAAGCTCAATTAATAGTAGAAACTGACACCTTACCCAAAAAGTCCGATGACAGATACATGCTAGTCTATGATAATTACCAAAGATGGAAACAAGAAAATAGAAATCTAAACCTTAATTTATAGATGTATTTGATGCCTGCCCCCCGACCAGCAGCACTCGCTCCGCTCGTGCCGCAAATATCAGGGCAGGCATCAATATATTCGAATGCACACATGCAATTGTTTTCGTACTTTCGGCCGGGTAGCAAGAAAAATAGTATACACTACATTGAAAAATTTTTAAATAATGAATTTTTTTAAGATATGAGGGCTGTTCAATAAGTCCGTGACTTCTCGAAATATGGTGCTGTTATCGTAAATATTTACTACTCTGAAAGAATACCATCTAATATCAGTGCGTATACAAAGTTTCAAGTCAGTACGTTGGTTAGAAAATTTTTTACAGCCAGTTAAGTTTAGTTTTTCATTGTTGAAACAACAATTTGATGTATGTTTTAACTGTAAACCCCTTAGGAAATCGATTCTGGTAGAAATTGACGTAATCCCTTCAACTTTTGCAGAACGGTAACGATTTTTTAACCGTTATTTTAGATCCTTTTCTTTACCGACGGAAAACCGAAAGGAAAAAGGGAAATTGATTGAACTTGAACTATTTGCGACCGAACGTGACTGAAATTGTTACTGTGATTAACTTGAAATATTTTTTCTTAGGAATGTTACTTGAGAAGAGAACTTTTAAGATGAAATTGTAGAGAAGCGGACCTGACTTAAAAACAGTGTTCGCAGGACGTGGACGTAAACGGCCCCCACCACTGACCCGTGTGGATCCTCACACAAACAAACGCGATGTGTCGGTGTGTCCACATTTTCTCGCTTCGATTTCATGCTGGCGGCTGTTGAGCCAAGATAGAAAATTATATCGTGACATGTTTCCGTACATGTTCAATGTTTTATTGACCCACAATAATAATTTTGTAATAGATAATTTGGCATTGGGTCAGTTTTGATACGGATTTATTTTTTTAAGTGATAGAACACATAAAAAATACAAAAGGCAAACGTTTCGGCCACAAATGGGGGCCATCTTCAGTGCCAATTAGCTTAATAGTAACCTTTAAATATTTATTAACTAAGACATGCAACTTAATAATTATTGTATTTTTTGTTTTTTTCTTTTTTTCCTTTGCTTATTGATATTAGAAAAAGATAGAGTAAACATGCGGAAAGACTTATGGGTAAGCGAGTTCCTAGGTGTGAAGGAACCAGACCGTTCCAAAAACTGTTCCAACGAGTAATCCTCTCCCACAGGAACCGTGAAAAATGCGACCGCGGAACGCACTCTCTCAAGGGCACATATATAAACACAATTATTTCACCAAAGAAAGAAACAACACGATGGAGAATATAACGTGGATCCTTGGTAAAGCACGCACAGCAAACCACACACATTCACGAGCACCAGAAGTAAAGGACACTGAAGTTAAAACAATAAGAACGATGTAATTGGTACGGAAAAATTTTTATTTTGTATTTTCTCCGAAGCCGCAGAGATGACAGACGAAAGTAAGTCCACCACTCTGCCACATGGCTAAAAGAAAACTGATTTGGGAAGAAGTCGTATTTAGGAACACTAGTGTTCAGAGTTTGACGTGTATAGAAAGCATTCTCCAGATAGGTCAGGTTCCAACACCAAGGGTTATACACAGTAAAACCTTATTTTAATGTCCCCGGCACTTGAGATTATTATGTGCTCAAGCGTCAGACAAAAGCAAAGACCCACCAAATGTTCGAAAAACTCTGTAAGGAAAGGCACTCACTACGGTCCCGACGTCGTAAAAATTGTACACATTTTTGTGGATATAGAAAGTAAAATGCAACTAAAGTGGAAATTCACGAAAAATTAATTTCCTGGTTTTTCGAAACCTCTGATTCTTAATAACTGGATCCCGGAAAAATACAATATTAAGTTTATAAGTATGATGTCCGAGTTTTTCAGATTATAAGACTGTTGTAAAGTGGCAAAATATTACGAGAGTTATTCGAACTCTGACTTAAATAGAGTGGCCAATTAATACAGTAGCACTACGGATTCTAAGACTGATAAAAAATGGCCAAGTAATGCGCGAGCACTTCGGACTCTAATTCTGAGTAAGGTGGCCAAGTAATGCGCGAGCACATCAGACTCAGATTTTCAGTAAGGTGGCCAAGTAATGCGCGAGTTCAATAGACGTCAGGACTGATATAAATGCAAAAATAGCCGCGTAATACGCGAGATCAAACGAAGTCTGACTTAAATAAGGAGGCAAAGTAATGCGCGAATTCTTAGTACAGGATTTTTATATAAAGTGGCCAAGTAATGCGCGAGCTCTTCGGACTCTGGCTTAAAATTATGTGGCCAAGTAATTCGCGAGTTCAATGGACGTCAGGACTGATATAAATACAAAAATAGCCGCGTAATACGCGAGTTTAACGAAGTCTAACCTGAAAAGAGTGGCCAAGTAATGCACGAATTCTTAGGGTTATAAGAATTTTCACAAAGTGGCCAAAAAATAATAATTAACACGTAGGCTCCTTAGACTATGGCCTGAATAAGGCGGCCAAGTAATGCGCGAGCACTTCGGACTCAGATTTTCAGTAAGGTGGCCAAGTAATGCGCGAGTTCAATGGACGTCAGGACTGATATAAATGCAAAAATAGCCGCGTAATACGCGAGATCAAACAAAGTCTGACCTAAATAAGGTGGCAAAGTAATGCGCGAGCTCTTCGGACTCTGGCTTAAAATTATGTGGCCAAGTAATGCGCGAGTTCAATGGACGTCAGGACTGATATAAATGCAAAAATAGCCGCGTAATACGCGAGATCAAACAAAGTCTGACCTAAATAAGGTGGCAAGGTAATGCGCGAATTCTTAGTACAGAATTTTTATATAAAGTGGCCAAGTAATGCGCGAGCTCTTCGGACTCTGGCTTAAAATTATGTGGCCAAATAATGCGCGAGTTAAATGGTCGTCAGGACTGATATAAATACAAAAAATAGTCGCGTAATACGCGAGTTCAACGAAACCTGACCTAAATAAGGTGGCCAAAAATGCGCGAGTTACAACGAAATCTGACCCAGACAAAGTGGCCAGATGTAAGAACATAAACCGTGAAGGGACGACTGAAACACGGTGGGTCCCAATTTCTCAGGTCACATTTTTTATGACCCTTTTTTAAGTATAGGGTTGTAAATCTTAGAAAGGTTTTCTATTTCGGTTCTAAGATTCACCGCATCGTTCGTACCTGCAATGTGACACATTTCCAACAGCAACCTTTTTTTGTAGTTTTTTTCGTTAGCTAAGATTTTTGTTCTATCAAAATCGAAGAAGTGGTCTCTTTCAATCGTATGTTTTGTTAGCGCGTTTTGTTTATTGGGGCTTTCTCTAATGTTGTTTTTATGTTCTTTTAGTCTGTTTTTAAGGAATCGTTTCGTTTGACCTATATAGACAGCCTTGCAGTCATTCCCTTTGCAAGGAACGCTGTAGACGACGTTAGAAGATTGATCTTTGGGTATTTTGTCCTTGGTTGGTATGAAGATCGTTTTTAGGTTTTTTTGGTTTTTGTACGCAGTGTTTATGTTGTAGCTATGTAAGATTCCTGATATTCTCTCTGACAGAACTTTAACGTAAGAGATACTAATGAAGGGTTTGTTTTCTGTGTTTATGTCGGCCTGATTGTTACCTAATCGTGTCTTATGTTCAAGGGTAAGAAGTCTTAGATTTATAATCTCTTGCGTGAACTGTTGTGGATAGTCATTTTCTAGTAGTGTATCTATAATTAGTGTAAGGTTGTTTTTTTGAAATTCTTTATCTGAAAGTAGAATTGCCCTGTCAACTAAGTTGTTTACAACACTTTTCTTGTATCTGAGGGGGTGATGGGAATTAAAGTTAAGGTATCTTCCAGACCAAGTCGGTTTCCTATACCAATTGAAAGAAAGTTTTTGATTCTGTTTCCTAGTCATAGTGACATCTAGAAAATTAATAGCACCATTTATCTCTTTTTCTAGGGTGAATTCAATATTGAGGGAATTGTTGTTGAAGATTTGCAAAATGTGGTTCACTTGTGTGTCAGGAACCACGATGAGAATATCGTCTACGTATCGAAAGTAAACAGGTACTTCAAAATCAAGATTAGAGAGCCTGTCTTTTTCTAGGTCATCCATCACTATATCTGCAAGGACGGGGGAGAAAGGAGAACCCATTGGTAATCCGCGTTTTTGAAAATAGGTGGTGCCATCGAAATTAAAGTCTGTGCTATCCAAGCATAATCGCAACCCTTCTTCATATTCCTTCCATGGCAATGATACTTTGCGACGAATCTCTTCCCATCTATTTTTTACAGCAGAGATGGCTGCTTCCTTGGGTATATTTGTGAAAAGGGACACTACATCCAAGGAGGCGAGAAAAAAATTATCAGGGACACTAACATTTTTAAGTTTCTGGACTAGTTCGAAACTGTTAATGATTTTTGATTTTGGTGGCGTGGTGTTTTTAGATATGGTAGTGCTAAAGAAGGATGCTAGATTGTAGGTAGGACTGCCTACATAAGATACAATGGGTCTAATGGGGTTGCCTTCTTTATGGATTTTGGGTAATCCGTAGAATCTGGAGGGAACAGCATTAGAAGACTTTAAATCCTTAGCTAACAGGTTGTTGATTAATTTTTTGTTTTCCCATGTTTTGACTAGACAATTGAGCACTTGGATCATAAAAGGGCCTCTCCACGCGAAACCCGGTAAAAGTATTGTCCAATGTGAAAATCGAAGGATGAAAATTAATTTTCGTGAAATCGTAAAAAAAATAATACCATTCTTTGCAGCTCGGTTAGGCGCGTCTTTTTTGTTGCATAAACTTTTTTATCCGATGATTTGTTTATCCGTTAAAAAATAAAATATGCGTTTTTGCATACCTGCCAAATTCAATGCCGTTCGGAACATAAATTGCCGAAACTCAGTCACTATTCACCCGATTGCTTTGAAATTTAGCATGGTACATCTCTGGACACTATACTCAGCACCAAAGTTGTCGAAAGTTCGATATGTATTGTATTTTTAACAATATTAATTTGTTTATACGAAGCGGTTTGGAATGATGCAATATTTTTTCGACATGCGAGAAAGTTTTTTCCTATTGAAGATACGAAAAACTTCCAGCGGATGATTTGGTCAGGACTGTTTGAAGAAGTTTTTGACAAAAAATTATGTCAATTGGTGCAATAGTTTATTAGTTATCGGCGTTTTATTGAAAGCGCGCAACGCGTTTTGACGCGCGCCATGAACAAAGTCGCGAGCGCGCGTATCGCATTTATTCCATGTTCGTGTCCGAACGAAAGCATTTATTTATTGAGTAATTTTTGTTTATAAAAAGTAAGGAACATTTCGAATGAAAATATAATCGACTTACTTTGACTATTTTGTTCAATTAGCATTTGTTTTATGCTCTGTAAACTCTATTTGACGAAAGTTGTTGTTGAATTTATTCAACAACTTTTTTGAATATTTAAAATTCACCAAGTTCTAACATGAAACTGAAATTGAATTATTAATAACGCAACTACATTCGAAATTAATATACATTTTATGTAGATTGAGGAAAAATAATGGGATTGCTACATTAAAATAATTATTAATTCAAAAGTGATTTATTGTGCGAATACAACCTTTTTCCCAGAACGCGAAACATACTCGTTGCCCTGCACATAATATAATGCAGCTTTATAAATGAAAATACAAAAACAATTCTCAAGCTATTACCTCGTTTCTGTCCTTTTTCTTTGTATTCTGAATCCACAATGACTCGTTCCGTGTTCTCTTCTTTCCAGTATTTTCAGCAAATTTTGATTGATTTGCCATTTTCACACGAAACAGAAACAAAGTTCGAGGCACAAAATTATTAAAACTCAAATAAATTCACACAAGCGTAATTTTTGTGACCTTTGGCATGTAAACAACAGGTTATAAATATTGTTGTCAGATGTTCGCGCACATAAATGCATGAAACTGTATTAGATTAAACAAAAGAACATCGCTTTTCCAACGAAACCCACACGGGAAAAATTAAAAAGTTTGAATTTCATGTCTTCAATACACATACATCTAATAAGATAATGGAGTCCAATTAAATGCAGTTTTAGCTAATATGATATTTATAAACAAAAATTACTCAATAAATAAATGCTTTCGTTCGGACACGAACATGGAATAAATGCGATACGCGCGCTCGCGACTTTGTTCATGGCGCGCGTCAAAACGCGTTGCGCGCTTTCAATAAAACGCCGATAACTAATAAACTATTGCACCAATTGACATAATTTTTTGTCAAAAACTTCTTCAAACAGTCCTGACCAAATCATCCGCTGGAAGTTTTTCGTATCTTCAATAGGAAAAAACTTTCTCGCATGTCGAAAAAATATTGCATCATTCCAAACCGCTTCGTATAAACAAATTAATATTGTTAAAAATACAATACATATCGAACTTTCGACAACTTTGGTGCTGAGTATAGTGTCCAGAGATGTGCCATGCTAAATTTCAAAGCAATCGGGTGAATAGTGACTGAGTTTCGGCAATTTATGTTCCGAACGGCATTGAATTTGGCAGGTATGCAAAAACGCATATTTTATTTTTTAACGGATAAACAAATCATCGGATAAAAAAGTTTATGCAACAAAAAAGACGCGCCTAACCGAGCTGCAAAGAACGGTATTATTTTTTTTACGATTTCACGAAAATTAATTTTCATCCTTCGATTTTCACATTGGACAATACTTTTACCGGGTTTCGCGCGGAGAGGCCCTTTTATGATCCAAGTGCTCAATTTATTAAAATAAGGTTTTACTGTGTATAACCCTTGGTGTTGGAACCTGACCTATCTGGAGAATGCTTTCTATACACGTCAAACTCTGAACACTAGTGTTCCTAAATACGACTTCTTCCCAAATCAGTTTTCTTTTAGCCATGTGGCAGAGTGGTGGACTTACTTTCGTCTGTCATCTCTGCGGCTTCGGAGAAAATACAAAATAAAAATTTTTCCGTACCAATTACATCGTTCTTATTGTTTTAACTTCAGTGTCCTTTACTTCTGGTGCTCGTGAATGTGTGTGGTTTGCTGTGCGTGCTTTACCAAGGATCCACGTTATATTCTCCATCGTGTTGTTTCTTTCTTTGGTGAAATAATTGTGTTTATATATGTGCCCTTGAGAGAGTGCGTTCCGCGGTCGCATTTTTCACGGTTCCTGTGGGAGAGGATTACTCGTTGGAACAGTTTTTGGAACGGTCTGGTTCCTTCACACCTAGGAACTCGCTTACCCATAAGTCTTTCCGCATGTTTACTCTATCTTTTTCTAATATCAATAAGCAAAGGAAAAAAAGAAAAAAACAAAAAATACAATAATTATTAAGTTGCATGTCTTAGTTAATAAATATTTAAAGGTTACTATTAAGCTAATTGGCACTGAAGATGGCCCCCATTTGTGGCCGAAACGTTTGCCTTTTGTATTTTTTATGTGTTCTATCACTTAAAAAAATAAATCCGTATCAAAACTGACCCAATGCCAAATTATCTATTACAAAAATAGAAAATTATGTTTCTCTCCACTTTGTGTGAAAGAGGCGCGAAGCAGACTACAAATTCAAAATGACAAAATATATAGTTTGAGGTATTAGCATTCTTTTTCTGATATTTTGATAAACATTTACCTAAGATGAATATCTGAAAGATTCCTTTAATTTAAGAATGATTTAGACACTTGAGAAATAATTTCTTAGTAAAATGTATGGTTCAGTAAGTGTTTAATCTCAAAACAAAACTTCGATTTATATATTTTTCAGCCATGAAAATAAATTATTTCTAATTAAAAAAATATGTGGAGAATATTTAATATCAAGATAAGATAAATGATGAGATTCAAAGTTAAATAATAAAAGGTTCGAATAAAATACTTTGAAAATTTTTTTAAATACAAAAATAAACATTGAGATTTCTCTGACCCCAAGTAAAATTGAGAAATATTTCTTTGGAATAAAATACTTTGAAAACTTATTTTATAATACCTTACATCTTTTACATGACATTTTGAATATACAAATGTGAAGAAAAGGTAAAATTGACGAATATTATAATAATAAAATACTAAACAAAATTCTTTTTTAACACTTAGAAACTTTTATATCACAATTTCTATATATAAGCGTGAATAAAAGGTTTGATTTAAAAAGAAAATGAATAAATGTATTTTATTATTATATTTGTCAATTTTGCTTCATACCAATGAATTCTCAATGTGTAATTTCGTTTGCAAAATAAGATATAATTTATTTCATTTTTAAACAATCAAACATTTTATCTACATTTATTTGTTGAAATTGTCATCTTAAACATGTCAAGTATAATAAAAGTTCTTTTTGAGGTATTTTATTCCAAAGGAATTTTCATAAATTTTATTTTATACCAAAGGAATTTAAGGTGTAATTTTCAATACAAAATTAAATATGTTTTTTTATTTTTTCAATAATCAAACCTTCTTTTCACAATTACGTATTGAAAAAGAGTCTCTTAAAAAGTGTTACGTATTTTAGACTTTTTTTTTCTATGTGTAAAATATCGATTTATATATTTTTTAGCCTTGTAAATAAGCTATTTGAAATTAAAAATTATGCCCAAAATACTTTGTATTAAAAAGTTTTGTGTTTGAATATTAAAACAATACATAAAGTGCATTTAAATTTACACAAAAAATTACACAATAAGATTTCTTTGATAGAAAATAACATTGAAAAACATTTAAATCAGACAGACACTTTCGTAAAAACCCTTTTTTCGGACTCAGGGGGTCTCAAAACGTAAAGATTTGATGAAATTTTCGAAAGTCATTTTTCACATAAAACCAATACCTTCTCATCTATGATGAGAATGTAAAAAAAATGTAAAATTTTTATCTCTTTGAAGAATTTTAATAACTCTGTAAAAAAATTAACAATTTTAAAAGTTTTTGGTCTTATTTCAAAAGTATGTCATCATAGTATTTTGTTAACTAATCAAAATATTATTAGATTTCTTTTCTGTATTCTATCTTATGGTCAAATATGATACAATAAAAGTTGTATAATTTAAAAAATGTGTAGCTTCTTACAAGAATTTTTTAAAAAACAATGTATACCATACTTTAATGAAATTTATGGATATTTATCAAAATATTGAAAATTATGCCCAAAATACTTTGTATTAAAAAGTTTTGTGTTTGAATATTAAAACAATACATAAAGTGCATTTAAATTTACACAAAAAATGACACAATAAGATTTCTTTGATAGAAAGTAACATTGAAAAACATTTAATTCGAATAAAATATTTCTTAAAGTTTTTAAAATGCGTAACATTTTTTATTACAAGTGATTTTAGAATTAAAACTGTGAATAAAAGGTTACATTGTTTTAAAAAAAATCATGCTTACATTTGCATACGAAATTACGCCATGTTTCTCTGCTGTGAAGTAAAGTTGAAAAATATTTCATTCAAATAAAATACTTCGAAACAAATTTTCTAATATACGTATCACTTTTATTCACATGACAATTTCAATATATTAGAGTAAATGAAGGGTTTAAATATTCAAAAAATATGTATGTACACGATATCCAAATATGCATACGAAACAATACTAAGATTTTTGTGTTATAAAGCAAATTTTTTTTAAAAGTTCTTTCCAGTAGAATACATTACGGAGATAAAATATTTGTCACATTCACTGAGTCCATGAGTTAATGTAGTGAAAGTATAACATTTTTGTAAAATTAACAGATATTTGAGTCCAATTTAATGAATTTTTTTCAAATAACAGTTTTATCGATAAATATTAGGAAAATGACTGTTAAAATTGACATTTTGAAGAAAATTTTTATTTTATTAATTTAAGAGACATTTCGATAATGATTATCAACAAATATTTTATGCTTATCAAGAAGCGGTGAGGTACCTGCAAATTCGCAGGAATTTAAAAATTTTTAAATACATTTTTTAATTTTAAACTTTTGGACTCGTTTTCCCTGAATCCGTGCAAAAATAAGAACAAAAGGGACGCCAAATTATAATTTACGGGATATTTAATTTAAAAAATTATACTTCTTTTTCATATATTTTGAAAAACACTGAATGATTTAAACAATTAAAATATAATTTTTCAGCAATATTTGAAAGTCAACAAGTGTTTAGAATTAAAAAATATATATATATATATATATATATATATATATATATATATATATATTGATTTGAATGTCATGTAGCTTTGTAAATCTATTATTTCAATCAAACAATAAGCACAAAATTTTTGTTTATAATAAATATGAGGTTTAAGTTTAAAATTAATATTACGTTACTGTGGTATATGCAGAGACTTTTAATTTGAAAAATCAAATTTGATACTGAAGCTCAAACCAATTTTATAATATTACAGATGATGCGAATTACACATTTTCTCAAAGTCACTCTATTTCTTTTTGAATTTAAGTGAAACAGGAGATTCAATTTACTTAAGGCTCTATCAGCCTTAATGAACACATTCTCATCATGACGCTCGCGCTTCGCGCTCGATTTTCTGTATACATTTCAGTCACTTTTTAATAAATTACATATTTTGGTGAAAAAAATCGAATTTTTTTAATATTAAAAATCAAAACATAAAATATACATCCTGTCGAGAAATTTCTTAATAAGAATGTTTAGACCTCATTTAGGCAAATAATTTTTCATCTTAACTTTTTTTATGTATCTCATATATTTTGTCTAAAAAATGGAATTATTGAATTTTAATCGTATTTTTTGGAATTGAAACGAAAAATATATGCTTTTTCATAAACTGTGTAAGACAAAACTTGTAGATATTTTTGGAACGAACAACTTTGTATTCTTACGTTTTTTTCGTATTTCACATATTATTGTTAAAAAATTGAATTTTGGATTTTCAGTAATTTTTTTTTAAATTACAAAGAAAAATATGCATCTTATGAAAAAATGTTACAATTCAAATTTGTAGGTCTTTATGTAGAAAATAATATTGTATCATAACGTTTTTTCGTATCTCGTATAATTTAACTGGAAAATGGAATTTTGATATTGACTTTTTTTAAGTTTTAATATGCTGTAACATTTTTAATTTTGATTTAATCAAAAAATGTTATTAGGATAATTTGTAGAGATTTATGAGCTCTATCAAAAACTAGTATTGAAATTTTTTATTTTTTCAAAAAGTTTTTTTCAAAAACACAAAAGTAGTTCTCAATCCCTCAATTTTGATTGTATGTGGCTGGTTAACGAACTTGTCCTTACTTTTTCGGCTCCGATAAAGTGTGCCAAAGCTCAATTCAATCTGATAATTCTATCGAGAGTAATGCCACACACGACCTACAGACAGACAGACAGACAGACAGACACTTTCGTAAAAACCCTTTTTTCGGACTCAGGGGGTCTCAAAACGTAAAGATTTGATGAAATTTTCGAAAGTCATTTTTCACATAAAACCAATACCTTCTCATCTATGATGAGAATGTAAAAAAAATGTAAAATTTTTATCTCTTTGAAGAATTTTAATAACTCTGTAAAAAAATTAACAATTTTAAAAGTTTTTGGTCTTATTTCAAAAGTATGTCATCATAGTATTTTGTTAACTAATCAAAATATTATTAGATTTCTTTTCTGTATTCTATCTTATGGTCAAATATGATACAATAAAAGTTGTATAATTTAAAAAATGTGTAGCTTCTTACAAGAATTTTTTAAAAAACAATGTATACCATACTTTAATGAAATTTATGGATATTTATCAAAATATTGATTGTTTGGATTTCTAAAAATAATGACATTTTTTGTTGTATCTTTTAATGAAATAAACATCTTGCTTCCAACTTGAGCTCATTAGATCCAGAATTTTATTAACTTTCTTGATATTATCAGGAATTTTTGTTGAGTTGTTATTATCAAAATCAAATCACTTTTAATATAAATGAAACAACAGTGAAAAAAAATTTAATTCGTTTTTATAAACATTAAGTCACTTTAAAAAAAGCTGAAGCAACACATGGTGAACATTTAATTACCGATGTTTAATTATATAATAAATTCCATTTCTGTAAGAATGAAGGGTTTAAATATAAAATAAAATAAATGGTGTCTAAATTTGCATAAGAAATTACCTCATGAGATTACCCTGACACGAAGAGAAATTGAAAAATATGTCATAAGAATTAAATACTTTGTAAAAGCTTTTAGAATATTATCTTTGAAAGTTATTATTTATTCAAAATAGGTTCCATTAGACTCAATACAACGTTTGTAACGATCAAACAATTTATCCACAAAATTTTATATTTGCTCTTTGTTCCATTTTTGTTTTGTAACATTAGGACACTTTTTCTTTTATTGAAATGGCTGTAACTTTCACATCTGTCATTCGATTTACATGAATTTAGGTGCGTTTGAAATAGGATGAATGTATTTTTTTAATGCTGCAAAACTTCAATAGATGGCGCTGCATGTTGTATAATTTAAATATAAAGTTCGGTTATTTTTGGGACACACTGTGTAATTGACCTAAGATGCGACCGGAAACGCTAACATTTTCCATGCATTCAAAATGAGCCTACTGACAGTGGAAAATCTGTAGCATAACAGATCATTCGTATTGAGACTTTCCATTCCCTTACTACCTCTCCATTACAGCAGCATAGTGTATGCATCAAATGTAGCATTCTGAAAGACGCATTTAGGCTGCTTTTTTGCACCACGCCATTATAAGACGACACAGCATATGATGCTCAAATAAATGTGTCACTACTCATGACTTTAAAATAACATGTGGGAATATTTGTTGGGTTGGTATAGAATATATTTGGCCAACAAGTTGATCACACGAATGCAAATTTATTTTCAGGCTACTTAGCGAAGCTGAAAATTAACATTGAGTACTGCTTTATACAAAAATTATTAACATTAATGCAAAATCCTAAACTTCGTTTTTTTAAATAATAAGGAAACGAACCTCAAGTGCCTCCCTGATATCACGAAACAAACAAACAAAAATTCTCGGGTTAACGATTTTCTGATGAAAATGATCGGAACACAGAAAAATGTTGTAAAAACCAAGAGAAGTAAAATAATGTTACAAAATAAAAGCCATTTATCCGAATAACACTTGGCACCTAACATTCAACGAAATAGAGGTATTCTCTCTGTAATCCCAAAAATGTATTTCGCAAGTTTCAGCCATCAATAATATTTTCGAAAAGTTCATGCGTATAAGTATTACGTAAACCCTAAAAATTTTTTTTACGAATTTCGAATTCTGTATTTTTAATGTGATGCGCAGCGATAAAATTTTCTATTCACAGTTATTAATCAAATTTCGGAGACACTTGCTGTCACACAATACAATACACAAGGCTCTATAATGCATAAATATGAAAGTAAATCTCGAATCACTGTTAACTCTGTAATGATTGAAACATTCTATACAGTTCACGCACTCCAACGCATGACACTGTGATGTTGCCTCTATTGAGGCAACATCACAGACTCTATTGAGTCTGCGGCGTCTTTAATGACTGACTGAATGCTCATTCGTGGCATAATCGTATTCAAAACGTGATTGCGGAAAAAACACCACAAAATGTGACCCCTTATTTCTGTTATTCCAGCATGACATTTTAACGCGTTAATCACACGTGAATGCACAATGAATAGTACACTGGAAATACTCAACAAATCTTTTTCGTGAATAAACAGAAATAAGTATCAATCATTGATACATATAAGTCTCTCATTTCAATTGACGAAATGTAGAGCTCAATCGTTTGCTATCGGGGTTAGGAAAAAAAATTCTGAAATACGTAACACTTTTTAAGAGCCTCTTTTTCAATACGTAATTGTGAATAGAAGGTTTGATTATTGGAAAAATAAAAAACCATATTTAATTTTGTATTGAAAATTACACCTTAAATTCCTTTGGTATAAAATAAAATTTATGAAAATTCCTTTTGAATAAAATACCTCAAAAAGAACTTTTATTATACTTGACATGTTTAAGATGACAATTTCAACAAATAAATGTAAATAAAATGTTTGATTGTTTAAAAATGAAATAAATTATATCTTAATTTGCAAACGAAATTACACATTGAGAATTCATTGGTATGAAGCAAAATTGATAAATATAATAATAAAATACATTTATTCATTTTGTTTTTAAATCAAACCTTTTATTCACGCTTAGATATAGAAATTGTGATATAAAAGTTTCTAACTGTTGGAAAAAGTTTTTTTTAGTATTTTGTTGTTATAATACTCGTCAATTTTACCTTTTCTTTACACTTGTATATTCAAAATCTCATGTAAAAGATGTAAGGTATTATAAAATAAGTTTTCAAAGTATTTTATTCCAATTAAATATTTCTCAATTTTACTACGTGTCAGAGAAATCTCAATGTTTATATTTGTATTAAAAAAACTTTTCAAAGTATTTTATTCGAACCTTTTATTATTCAACTTTGAACCTCATCATTTATCTTATCTTGATATCAAATATTCTCCACATATTTTTACATTCTCATCATGGATGAGAAGGTATTGGTTTTATGTGAAAAATGACTTTCGAAATTTTCATCAAATCTTTACGTTTTGAGACCCCCTGAGTCAGAAAAAATGGTTTTTACGAAAGTGTCTGTCTGTCTGTCTGTCTGTAGGTCGTGTGCGGCATAACTCTCGATAGAATTATCAGATTGAATTGAGCTTTGGTACACTTTATCGGAGCCGAAAGAGTAAGGACAAGTTCGTTAACCAGCCACATCCAATCAAAATTGAGGGGTTGAGCACTACTTTTGTGTTTTTGAAAATAATTTTTTAAAAAAATCAAAAATTTCAATACTGGTTTTAGATAGTGCTCATAAATCTCTAAAAATTATCCTGATAACATTTTTTGATTAAATCAAAATTAGAAATGTTACAGCATATTCAAATTCGAAAAAAGTCAATATCAAAATTCCATTTTCCAGTTAAATTATACGAGATACGAAAAAACGTTATGATACAATATTATTGAATAAATGAAGACCTACAAATAAAAAGATCTACAAGTTTTGTCTGACACAGTTTCTGATAAAACATATATTTTTCGTTTCAATTCCAAAAAATACGATTAAAATTCAAAAACTTCATTTTTTAGACAAAATATGTGAGATACAAAAAAAACTTTGAGATGAAAAATTGTTTGGCTAAATAAGGTCTACACATTCTTATCGAGAAATTTCTCGACAGGATGTATATTTTAATTTTTTGATTTTTAATATTGAAAAAATTTGATTTTTTTCACCAAAATATGTGAGATACGAAATAAGCGTTGTTCTGCAAAATCGTTTCCTTAAATAAAGTCTACGATTGTTTTTCCTTTTTGAGATATTTGGAAGAAAATAAATTTATCAATAATCATGTAATTTATTAAAAAGTTACAAAAATGCATACAGAAAATCGAGCGCGAAGCGCGAGTGTCATGATGAGAATGTGTTCCTTAAGGCCGATAGAGCCTTAAGTAAATTGAATTTCCTGTTTCACTTAAACTGAAAAAGAAACTTAGTGAATTTGAGAAAATGACTAATTTACATCATCTTTAATATCATTAAATTGGTTTGAGCTTCAGTATCAAATTATAAGAAATAAACTTAAACGTATGCGAAGAGCACAAGACCGAGCGCGAAGCGCGAGGTCCAGAAAGAACGGAGCGCGAAGCGCGACGATCGAATCGCGCGCCCTAGGCGCGCTCAAACTTGCGCGCGAAGCGAGCTGCGCGCGAAGCGCGCAATGAGAATGTGCCCGCAAAGCGGGCAGATTTTTTTAATTAGAAATAATTTATTTTCATTGCTGAAAAATATATAAATCAACATTTTGTTTTGAGACTAAACACTTACTGAACTATACATTTTACTAAATAGTACATTGTACAACAAGGGGGTAAAGTTGATCATTTAAGGCGAGTGTGATCTCTACATTTCGAGGCGAAGGCGAGCACGCACAAGGCGAAGCCGAGTGCGAATGTGAGGCGAAGCCGAGAAATGTAAACATCGCACGAGATTTTAAATGATCTTACCCCCGTGTTGTACACGGTACTTTATACAACAAAAGCATGTTTTTCTCGCTTTTTGACGTGTGTTTTACGGGCGTAAAGTTTGTTATTTAAGTCCTGCGGGCGTAAATAGGGAGTGGGGGGTGCTTAAATGACTACTTTTAAGCACTCCATCCCTATTTACGCCCTAGGGCTTAAATGACAAACCTTATGCCCGCAAAACAAGCGTCAAAAAGCGAGAAAAACATGCTTGTGTTGTATAAAAATTATTTCTCAAGTGTCTAAATCATCCTAAAATTAAAAGAATTTTTTAGATATTCATTTCAGGTAAATGTTTATCAAAATATCAAAAAAAGAATGCTAACATCTTAAACTATATATTTTGTCATTTTTAATTTGTAGTCTGCTTCGCGCCTCTTTCACACTAAGTCGAGAGAAACATAATTCTCGATCTTAGCTCAACAGCCGACAGCATGAAATCGAAGCGAGAAAGTGGGGACACACCAACACGCCGCGTTTGGTTGGTTGAGGATCCACACGGGTCAGTGGTGGGGGCCATTTACGTCCACATTCTGCGAACAAAAATGCATACCTTTTATGTATTCTCATCTTTTCCCTTTCTACTTAAAAATCTTTTAGAGGAGTTGAAACTACTAGTACTAGTACTACTAGTCGACGAAAATCTCAAGGGCTGACCCATTGGGTTGGGCCTTGTAGGAGATTCCAAACTTTTCCAGATTCATCGATTTCCCAAGAGATGGCGCTACATGTATATTCTAAAATAAAATACTTTGAAAATTAATTATTTAAACAATTATGTTTGCAGATTTCGTAAATTTTAACTAATCGAAGAGTCAAACTATGCTATGTTTCATTTATATCCTAAATTAGCTTATAAAATCGTTAATTTGCAATAAATTAGTCATATTTCCATTTCAAATTCAAAAGAATCATTATCACTTAAGATTAACACATATTTCGAAGTTAGTTTTTCAAATTATTCTTATTAGACATCGAATATTTTGTTTAAAATTATATAAGTTTTTTAATAAACAAAATGGATAAATTTATTCGTCAGTTTTGTCTTAATGGAATTTATTCCTCAAAAATATAAGCACTTATTCTAAATCTAACTTTGAATAGTAATTTTCTATTGCGTTGTTTTAACATTTTTATTTGTAGGTAAAGATGTTATAATTTAAAGTTTAAAACAAATTATTTTGATTTGAAAGTAGCGTGCAAAATTACTTATAAAATATATATCTAATTACATGATTGTGTCGGTAAAACAAAACATTGCTATTACTTAAAATTGTGAATAAAATTGGTTTAATTGAATCATTAATTTTATAATACAATTATATTTCTGCATATTAATTACGAGTTTGTTTAGAGTTTTTGTGACTCAGATTGATTTAAAGTTTTACGAAGTTGAAATATGTTTATAAAGAATAATTGTATATTTTTGTGAAGGTAAAATAGTTAGGTTTATTAAATTACTATTGAAAATGAATATGAAATATATTCAAGTAATTATCAAATAAATTGATGCTTGAATTTCTTAGAATTAATTCGAAATACAATGAGAAATGTATGAATAATTTTTAGTCATTTATAAACTGGCATTTTACCTTCGTAAATAACTTCTCGTAAATTATCACATTGGTAAAGTAGATTCCTAATTATTAACATCTTTTAAATAAATTGCTATTGGTTTTTGGTTGCATTTAATAGGTTTGAAATGATAGTTCACTTAATAAAGTAGATTCAAATTGCAGTTCTCTTATTAGTTAATATAATTTCTTTTCTTATTCATAACATACTGAATAATATTAAAACCGATGTTAATTTCTTATTTAATTCAATTATTTTATAAAGTCTTATTGTCAAAAGTTTTATTTTCTATGTTGAATAGGCCTAAGATATTATCTAAACGGAGAATGCACTTTCTATCTATTTGTATTTTCATGGGCGGGGTACCAGCGCGGTCCCTTTTGAGCGATAGCCTAAGCTGTTTATGATTTCTTGTAATGGCTAAATACTGGGCTATTTACTGCTTGTATTTGTTTGGAGGTTTATGCATTTATCTTGTTAGAGGCTGGTAAATGGTTGTATTTGACAAGGAAATACGATTGTGGGCGACGTGTTGTGGTCGAAATATAGAGGTACAAAGTTTATTATATTTTATGACAGTCTAAGTAAATTTTCAGTATTCATATTGATGCAGCTTTGTTTTGAATTTTTCTTAAAAGGTTTCTAGTCTTAACTATTTACAAAAGATTGAGAAATTCTTTGAAAGGTATAAAATATTTTATAGGCGTAAAACCGCTCTTAATATTTGGAGAAATAGTGACGAAAAATAAGATTCGGAGAAAAAGAAAGTAGGTAATTTCTGAGGATGTCACACAAAACCATGGAAAAAAGCGAGTCTCGCGTGATTTTTAAACATTATTTTCTACGGGGAAAATCAATCAAAGAAACTGAAGAAAAGGCCGCAAAATATTATAAGGAGTCTGCTCCATCGCATGGCATGGTCATAAGTGGTTCACTGAATTTCGTTGCGGCCGTATTAGCACAAGTGATGCTGAGCGTTCTGGCCGTCCAAAAGAGGTGACTTCTCAAGAAATGATCGATAAAATCCACATCGTACTCAACGATCGTCGATTGAAAGTGCGTGAGATTAGTGAGACTGCAAACATTTCAGTGGAACGCATATGGTACATTTTACATGAATGTTTGGGCTTGAGGAAGCTGTCTGCAAGATGGGTGCCGCGTTTGCTCACAGCCGATCACAAAAGCGGGCTCGTGTGGTTGCGTCTGAGCAATGTTTGGGCATGTTTCAACGTAATTCAAAGGGATTTTTGCAACGTTATGTAACTGTTAATGAATCGTGGATTCATTATTATACGCCAGAAACAAAAAATTAGTCAAAAATGTGGACTGGGCCTGGCGAAACTCGCTTTTTTCCATGGTTTTGTTTTAAAAATGAAAAACTAAATTTTCTAATCAACGTACTGACTTGAAACTTTGTACACGCACTGATATTAGATGCTATTCTTTTAGAGTAGTAACATATTTACGATAACAGCACCATCTTTCGGGAAGTCACGGACTTATTAAACACCCCTCGTATATGTTGATATTAATAGTTGGCTTTAAAGTCTAAGGTTGATAAAACTCAAAGTTTTAAATAATCAAACGTTTCGACTCTGATCGGAACCCTCATCAGTGATTTATTTTGGATCTAAAAAATACATGAAACAATTTCTCTGAACAAGGGCTTCCTTGATGGTGAATTTTATTATTTACATCTGTAACGTCGAAGTTGCTTACCTATTTAATTATGATTGAAACTTTCCTCGTTTTTGATCAGTAAAGAAATCTGTATGATTTCTAAACTAAAACAGGGATGAGGATAACCAATAATAAAAAAAGCGGGGGAATAATTGATACTGAATATTCTTCATTAAATACAATACAGGAAATCCCAAACCGAGAATCGTAACTAACCTGGTTTTCCGATGAATCGACTGGATTCAACAAGAGAAGCCACTGATAATCCTTTTTATTCCTGGATAGATCCGAGAACTTGGGTTGTTGTCGTAACACCGCGGGAACAAACTTCAAAGGGACGAATCAACTTTCTATTAACTGGTTTACTGGTTAACTGGTTAACTCGGAATTGAATTGCCTCGGAACGAAGTATGTAAGTCACAACTCGTCAGAAGGTGTCGAAGCTTTCGGGGCTTTCGGGGTTGGTCATTTCACGCTATTTTACGACTTTGTTTTTCTGGAACTTGGCCCCCTTTGATATTTCCTAATTTTAATAAATTTCATTTTTTGTCAGTTTATTAGCTTTTTCTCTAGGTAGACGTGCTGCCAATCCGTGTATATGATACGATTTATGGGATTGGGCTTAGTATGTATGAGAATTTCCATTCCGGTTTATGACCAATTTTGGTACTTTCTCCTTGTTGGTCCCCAAATTCAATTTCTTTTACTGAGTTTTTATTGCTTTATTTGTACGGTTCCTCCCACGCAGTTTTAAATAATAGACACCACCTTTTGGAGTCTGCGTCTAGTTTTTTTTGTCCTTTACTGAGTCTGCGTCGGAATTTTGGACAATCGGTTGTGTCTTTTGGATCAATACTTCCCGAATTCCTGCAGTCTACTTGTTGCTTCTAAATAATCCTCGTAAAGTTAGGGTGCGGTGACATCCCAGGTGCATCTTCTATTGTGCACCTCCAGTTGGAGTGAGGGTGGAGATATTGATTTGTTGATTGGCGATTCTGAATACTATCTTCCGTGTTTACTTCTCTGCTTTCTTTTATAATACTTTTGATTTGCCCTCTCTGTAGTTTCTTTCCAGTCGATTCTAATTATTTCTTAAATAATTTGGTTACATATTTTAATTTGCAATGGTACATTCAAGTTCATACATAGTTTTCAATATCGTTTAGAGCCATGTTTGGACCTTTTTTTAATAAACTTTGCAACATTTTAGCGAAAAACCAAGATTGACGTTCTGTTGTGCTTGATTTATATTTTCAAAAGCCGTTTTCAAAATAAAAATCGGACTACCTCTGCGGCAAGCAGACATTTTACAATTAACGCCTGAAATAAATTAAAGTGTCAATAGCGCGGAAACGTATTATCTTAAAGTGTTCTTTTTTTTATACATTTGAAGAGCATAAAGTTGGTTACTTTTCCACCAAACCTCAACCTGAAAAGTTAAAAATTAACTGAGATATTAATTTGTTTACCAAAAGCTCAATTTCCCGGTTTTCCCGAATTTTCTTCGCTTCTAATTATCCAATCAGATCAAGCGACGACTCATATTGTTCGAAATTAAGTTTTCTACAACTTTTCAATGAATTTCATCAAGATTGGATAATTACCTTTAATGTTATAAACAAAAAACTAAAAAAAGTGCGATTTTTTGGTCTTAAATGTTGATAAAAAATTTATAAATTATATTTCATTGTCCAAAACATGACACAATTACTCTATGACCAACCTCTCTTCTGATGGCGCAGTCCGTTTTCTGAAATAAATAATGTCATAACAAATTCCCTGTTGCTTGGTCTAGTTTGCAATCGCTGTGTTTCGCCCCTTGTAATGTAATATACTATGGGTTTGAGTCTAAATATAAAATACCTATGTAAATATTTCATTGGTAAAAAGCAATTGAGAATAACATTGCTTCCTAATTAAATACTTAGAGACTGAAAACTTTTTCGAATAAAATGATAATTTGGGTTAAACATGTGAAAGTAAAAATTTTGGAAAAAATTTGTGCACAAAATTATAAGTCGAAATTTCTCTGGAATGAAGTGAGGTTTAGAAAACAGTGCCATTTATTTGTGGCATACAGTGATTCTTGCAAAAAAGCTGAATTCCATGCGCAAAAGCAAAACATAGGGTAAATGTGCCAATTACTGCGGATCGAAAATCAAGACGGCTTTTAAAGTTAAAATAAAAGATTTTGAGATGAAAAAGTCGTCGCGAATTAATTTTTAAAGCAGTATTTGGTATTAAGTAAGTAGCATGCAGTCCTTAAACCCTGAAAAGAAACCAGATTTACTTAAAAAATGCGAATCTAAAAAAAATGTTCCATGTAGGTATTACTGCGGGTTTGCATGAATTACTGCGCACCAATTACTGCGGAATCCCCAATTACTGCGCTCCAACTACTGCGGAAACCCAAATTTCTGCGCGCGTAATACTGCGATATTATTATGAGTGAACTTACAATTAATTTATGAGTGTTGAACATTTTATTTAATCTCAATTATAAAAAGTAAACACGACGAACCATTCTTAACAAATTAAGATTAATAATTTTATTAATTTTATTTAATTTAACTTAAAATTATATCACTTGAGTTCCTCTTGCATCTTTAGCAACGATTAAGGAGTGTTGAACATTTTATTTAAACTAAATTATAAAAAGTGAACATGAAGCATTTTTAACAAATTAAGATTAAATAATATTATAACTCTTATTTAATTTACCTTAAAATTATATTACTTGACTTCCTCTTGCCTCATTAGCAACGATTTTGGAGTTTTCAACATTTTGTTTAATCTCAATTATAAAAAGTAAGCATAACAAAGCATTTGTAATAGATTGAAAGGTTATGCAGTGCCGCCTGACAGATCGCAGTAATTCATACACCTATGAAAATCATGTACCAAATACTGTTTTGGTAAAAAAATGATTAAAAAACGTATTTTTTGTTATTTTGCATAAATATTTAGAAAAATAAGATATTTACTTTGCAAAAAATAATATTACAATAAATATTTTATTTTCAGAAACGGAATTATAACAAGTTTTTCAGAACGTGTTTATGACCTGTCAACAAATCTAAGCATTAAAACTATGGGAATTGGGAACATGAGAGTTTCAAATTGCAATCAATTAGCTACAAATATCGTAACTATTGATAATTCGTTGATACTTATTATGCTTGG
Organism: Diplolepis rosae; assembly: GCA_030998225.1. Lineage (NCBI taxonomy): Eukaryota > Metazoa > Arthropoda > Insecta > Hymenoptera > Diplolepididae > Diplolepis > Diplolepis rosae. The sequence goes on from JAPYXD010000171.1 coordinate 1,761,410, forward strand.
ATTAGAAATTAATTGTTTTTAATTGTTCTGTAGCGTTATATATCTTTAAAACATTGTATATCATTAGTTTTATTTGAAACCGCAGTAACTGGGGCATCCACAGTAATACCCACACTTACCCTATGTGAATCGACAACCTTTTTAAAAACGGAAATTAATCATTTAGAGTCGCACACAATCTTCTCACAGGCGTTACAAATTGAACTGCGTAGCTTATATAGAACTTCCAAAATTTAACATGTAGCGATCGTATAGCGTGTGATACTTTGTATATTTGAATGCGTTAGATTAAAAAATTTGTGCGTCATATGTATCTGTATAAGTTAGGATGTTAAGTTTATTGAATGCATCGTGTATTAGCAATCACCGTAATTGAAAATTTATCAGGTAAAATTTTAACAAAAAAGCTGACATGAATGGGACAGAAAATTAATTATTTTCTTTATTCTAATGGTCAAACAGATTATAATGAAGGTTAAACTCGTTTAACACTCATAGAATTTGATTGTCGATAAAGAAATCTTTACTTGGGTTATTTTTTCCCATACTTTTGGCAAAATTTACTGTAAATATACTTTGTTTTGGCATTCCCGTTCAGTATGGTAATTTGTTTTCCAATTTCAAGCATTTTTTCGCTTAAATTTCTCTCCGTAAAAACATAAAAAATTTTTGATAGCATAAAAATATCAGATAACCAGTGAAAAGTCACCAATTCAAGTAACTGGATATGGGTTACTCAATAAAATCAGTAAGGATGTTCATTGACAATTGGGAAAACGAAAACTCACTGATAAAAATCTCCAGAGTACTCCAACAAATATTTTCTTAACATAAAACAAATTTTAAAGATAACATTGCTTTTGAATAAATCACTTTGAGAAAAAGTATAAAATTCTGCCTAGCTTTTGTGTGCGAAATTGTGAATCGAAATTCCTTTTTTATATAGAAGAATTTGAAATAAATCAACATTCTTTGACATACATTAGATAGGGAAAAGTTTTTATACAAACATAAAAAACGTAAAGAGGAAGCTGTAAGCATGGACAAATGTGGTTGACTGCTACGAGTGTACATGAAATGTACGCAAATTTACATACATCTTTGCACATAAAGTAATTTTTCAGTATAAAGCTAAATAAACATCAGTAGAATTTCTTTGGTTCACGGAGAAAAGTAAACCTGAATAGTTACCACCGAAATCGTAATGGTTACTGCGCTGACCGCAATTGTTGGGCAGAAATTTTATGTTGTAGTTATTCTGCGTTTGCAACTGTCAAGAGTTGTTGTTTAGGATTCCGTCATCGGAATCCTCCCCGAAAAGCTCCCAGAACGCTTTGCGTTTGGTGGTCCTGCCAGACGCTGATCCCCGTGACGACGTAGTGGCTTCGATCGGGGAACAGCGTGTTGGGATGTCCAGGATGTCTTCGTCGGCCGTAGGCGTCTTGGTAGCTTGGAGGCCCACCCCCTTTCCAGGCGTTGGAGGGAGACGGTCCAGGGGCGGATTGATGATCTCCGTGAATCTGGAGTCCTTTCCTGAGGTCGGTGGAGCGTTGGTAGTTAGTGGTACGGAAAGATGGCAAAGGGTCATCAAACAAAATGGTCAATAGATAATTGATTAATGTTTGTTATTTGTATTAATAAACTTGATTTGAAAATCATGAGAAAAAAAACGAAATAAGTACATTTATTATAGAGACACTCAAGCTTCTTTATGCCCTCTAAAAAGTAATTTTTATCGAACACCTCAAAATACTCATTTGTCGCAGTAATGATCTCTTCGTTCAATGAAATCTTTTACCTCCAAGCCAAGTTTTCATGTTAGGAAACGAAAAATAATCGGAAGAAGCCAAATCTGGGGAATAAGGTGGATGAGGGAGTATTTTGTAGCGTAAATCGAATAATTTAGCCGTTGCAATGGCACTTGCGTGAGCTGATGCATTGTCGTGGTGAAAAAGCACTTTTTTCCTCGCCAGATGGGGCCACTTTTCCTTGAGTATGGCATCAAATCAATCTAATAATGAGGCATAATACTCTCCTGCAATAACCACGCGAATATCGCTTTTTTCCATGGTTTTGTTTTAACAATGGAAAACTTAATTCAACTGGTTGTAAAAAAATTTCTGACCAACGTACTGACTGTATACGCACTGATATTAGATGGTATTCTCTTAGAGTAGTAACATATTTACGATAACAGCACCATATTTCCAGAAGTCCGGGCTCAACAATTTTTGAGTCTTCTTTTAAATTTCCTACATACAACGTTATCACACTGCCATTCAATTTTGTGACTTTCTCACAATGTGCATAAAATGAATTTTCTAATACTTACTTGTCTTCTTATGCATTTTTTGCGGATGAATATACGTAGCCTGTTTCATACACCACGATTCAGAAGACCGGCTATTTTATTGTTTACAGTAGGAATAGGTACACATGAATATAAACTTTAACAAAAGCAGGTGCACAAAGTCAGCAGGTCACTAACATGATTTATATGTGATTCTGTGAATATATCAAATGTTTGCAGTTGAGCTGTAGGTGCTATGAAAAAAAGCTAGCGTTTCATGCACCTCCATATTTTCGGTGTACATTGACAAAGAAGCATGCCCACTAGTAAATTTAGTAAGAGTGCTGACACCCTGCGTACAGACTTTTTTTTATTATCTATTTATTCATGAAAATTTCAACTCTAAACGAACCACTTCGACAAAAACTTGCAATAGCATTGATTTTTTCGAAGTATCTCACTCTTTCAAATATTTATTAAATATATGAAAAAATTCTTTTTTTATTATTTTAAAATTCTTTTACAGAAAATAACTGGAAAAAGTTCTGCAGAATTTTGTAATCAAAACAATTTATTCAAAATTTTATGGTAATGCAGTTAATTACAGTTTCAATAAATCATCGTTAAATAAGTCCCGGGACTAACCCACAGATGGCGTTAGTAATATCAAATCCACTTCGTTTTTCAAAAGAACTAACCTTTAAATGACACGTGTCTGACTTTCACGTCAATCAGACCATAAACAGCAAAGCTACTGTGGTGAAAGTGACGCTACTTTTGCATTTGTGTACAAAATGAACAAAAACGAATTTCGTGTGTTGATAAAACATTGCTATTTAATGGGGAAAAATACCGTGCAACCTCAACAATGGCTTGAAAAATGTTATCCGGACTGTTCTCCGTCAAAAACAACGATTTGCCGGTGGTATGTTGATTTCAAACGCGGTCACACTGATACAAATGATGCGGAACGCTCGGGTAGGCCAAATGAAGCAGTAACTCCGGAAAATATTAAGCAAGTTTTGAAAATCGTGATGGACGACCGCAAACTGAAAGTCCGTGAGATTGCTAAGATGATAAACATATCAACTGGAAGTGCGTCTACGATTTTAAACGAAATATTGGGCATGAAAAAGGTCTTTTCCAAATGGGTGCCACGTTTGCTCACAATGGAACAGAAGCAACAACGAGTCGACGATTCAGAGAGCTGTTTGTCACTGTTTACACGCAATAAACAGGATTTCTTGCGTCGGTATGTGACAATGGACGAAACATGGATCCATCATTTCACTCCGGAGTCGAAGCGGCAGTCAGCTGAGTGGCGTTCAGCCGGTGAAAGCCGTCTGAAGCGTCCGAAAACGCAACAGTCAGCTGGCAAAGTCATGGCGTCAGTTTTTTGGGATGCGCGCGGTATAATTTACATCGACTACCTTGAAAAGGGAAAATATATCAACAGCGACTATTACATTGAGTTATTGGTGCGTTTGAAGGACGAAATCGCAAAAAAACGACCGCACATGAAGAAGAAAAGAATCATCTTTCATCAAGACAATGCACCGTGCCACAAGTCAATGAAAACGATGGCAAAATTGTCTAAATTAGGCTACAAATTGCTTCTCCACCCACCATACTCTCCAGATCTAGCCCCCGGCGACTACTGGCTCTTTGCTGATCTCGAAAAGATGCTCCAGGGAAAAATATTTGGCTCAAATGAGGAAGTAATCGCTGAAACTGAAGCTTATTTTGAGGCCAAGGACAAATCATTTTACAAGCATGGTATCGAAAAGTTAGAAAAGCGTTGGAATGATTGTATCGCACTTGAAGGGGATTATATTGATGAATAAAAATGAATTTTGCAAAACAAATGTTGTTTTCTTAGTTAGTCCTGGGACTTATTGAACGATGTGTTACACTATTCTTTGAATAAAGAGATATATAAACGTACTTTGTATATTATTGTCCTTGTATTTTTTTTTCTAGTAACATGTTTTTTATTTACAATAGAACAGAATAAATTTAATATTTTTGTCATGATCTTGTACGAGGTCTGTCCGGAAAGTATCAGGCCTACCTTTATATATCCGCGCCATAGTGTTCGAGCGACCTCTGCAGGGCATGAATGTCAACAGTAAAGCCTCACGAACCTATCGGTTGCTTACTGACATCTGCCGGACATATAGTTCATGCGCAGCGTGTCTTTGTTTACAAAGCTATTTTAGAGTTCGGCGGATATTGTGATTGTTAAAAATGACTGAAAAACAAGATCAACGAATTTGCATCAAATTTTGTTTTCAACTCGGAAAAACGAGTTCGGAAACTATTCAGATGATGTAGAAGGCCTTTGGGAATGAGTGTATGAGCAAAACACGAATAAAAGAGTGGTATAATCGTTTCAAAGGAGGCCGCACTTCTATTGATAGTGATTCTCGTTCTGGCCGACCTTCGACGACAAAAACATTGGATAATATTGAGCGGGTGCGACTTGTGATTCAAGGTGATCGTCGATTAACTGTTCGTGAACTAGAAAATGATCTCGGAATACTGCAAACTACTGTTTGGAAATTTTGAAAAAGATTTTAGGAATGACTCGCGTGTGTACGGTGACTGGTTTATCACTACGTTAACGTGCCAGCGCATTCATCGAATCTTGTAAAGCAGTTTTGGAGTAAACACAGTATCGCATTGCTTCGAGAACCTCCGTACAGTCCCGACATAGCCCCCTGTGACTGTTGCCTGTTTCCAAAACTCAAAAAACCACTCAAAGGACAGCAATTCGATGACAAAACGACGGTTGAAAATAATGCGACGAGCGTACTCAAGGCCATCCCTAAAAGTGAGTTCCAGGACTGTTTCGAGAAGTGGGAACATCGCTGGAACCGTGTTATTGAATCAAGTGGGGATTACTTTGAAGGATGCCACTCGTCCGATGATGGAGAATAACGCCAGCGCGGAGATATAAAGGTAGGCCCGCTACTTTCCGGACAGACCTCGTATAATTCACACGTCATCGAATTCAATAGTTTTATAATGAGTATTAATAAAATATCAAAAACCTATAATAATTCACATTGTCTGATACAAAATTTATCAAAAGAATTTTTCAGAATTTAAAAATATCCGATAATCATAAAGAACGAGGGTCACTGAGGTTGGTTTTTGGGTCAACCACCGATAAGTCTTAAAATGTGTTATTTTATTCATTTAACTAGGCCTTATAAAATGAGCTATTTTGGAAACGAATCCACGATTTTCTAAGAACTTCAGGCAGTCTGAAAAAGCACGGTCGACAACAAAAACAGATTTTGAAAGCATTCAGGTGCGTAGTCTCTTTGAATCTTGTTTTAAAAGATTGTCAAGGATACTAGCGTTCTTGCCCTTAGCATCAGCAAAATACGGACCGAAGAAATTCACTATATATCCCATGATCGAGACTAACATCAAAGGCTTGGTCAGATTCCTTCCTTTATGCACAGAACAAATGTAACTTTAAAAAGAGTCATTTTTACTTTTTTAGATAAACATGTATGTATTCGGGATAAATGTGACCAACACCAAGTTGATAAGGAAAAAATAAAAATATCAGAACTGCCATTGCAGTCACAATTTATTTGCCATCTCTTCGTTTTTCTATTCCCAAAAAAATTGATGAAATCGCATTGGGGAAATTTGTGTGCAACTTGATCAACAATAATGCTATACACACGAGCACAAAATGACCTTATGTATAACGTACTTGCAAATATTTATAAACGCCATTAAATTGATCTTTTAAATTAAAAAATGAAGTGCTTTTCCAGACAAATAACAGTGGTCAACAAAAATGACTTACGTCCTCGCTGAATTCGACATATCATTTCCGAAGTTTTTTTTAATGCTGAACACGAATCTGGCTTCCATTTGTCGCTATCACGCCTACTTCAATAGATATTTGCTATTAACATTGTTAATAAAAAATTTTTTAACAATTTTTATTGAGAGTAAAAATTTTACTTCCGCCATAAACGCAGGTCATTTCGATGCATTTTTTAACGCAGTTTGCGAATATTGTCTTACTTTAGCGATATCTATAACGGTTTTTGAGAAGTTCTTTAAAAACTGGGAAAATGTTTAAAAATGTACTGAAATTTCAGTGCTCTGTAATTCAGGACAAATTTACTTTTTTCAATAAACAATAGATCGGTTTGTTGGTTTTTTTTATGAAGAATAATTATCTTAAAAAAATGTAAATTCTGATGTTCCGTTTCTGAAGTATTTTTTATTCTGAAGTATTAAAATGTTCAACGTTTGCTTGTGCGAACATGTTTTTTGATCGGATGAAAACGGATGAAATTCCAAGAATAATCAGCAAGACTACTGGTACTCCATTTACCCAGATATCTCTTCTCAATAGTTGCTATATATTGGTGGAATCTTTCTGCATGCTCGCCACTGACTGATCCCAACTTTGCAGGGAAGAAATCTAATTGCGAATGTAGGAAATGTATTTTCAATTACATGTTTTTTATTCAGGCCATGAAATTGCGTCAACATTTCATTCACATACCGTTTGTAGTGCTCAGATTTGTGATTTCTGAGAAAATTTCGGATCACATTGTTTACGGATAACCAGGTTTTTCTCTCTTCACTGCTCATGCATTCGTCAAATTCGGAGTCTTGCATAAGCTCACGAATTTGAGGCCCTATGAAAACCCCTTCTTTGATTTTCGCTTCACTAAGATTTCGAAATTTTTATTTTAGATAGCCAAATGCGTTTCTGTTTAGAATTATTGCTTTTACAAAGTTTTTAACTATCCCGAGTTTGATATGTAGAGGCGGCAGTATAACATTTTTAGTGTCTACCAGAGGGTCTTTAGCGACGTTTATTTGTCCTGGTTCAAACGAGTCGCGTTCGGAACAAACTTTGACAGTATAATTTTAAGTCGTGAAATATATAAAATGGCTAATATTTAGATGGTAATATGTATAGGCCGAAAGAAATTTGAAAGCGTGCATCTTGCATGTGTCAGGAGGAATCAAACCTCCGAGTATACATGCCGTTCCGGGGACTTACTGTGATAAACGCACCAAGCTCACACCGCTTACAGCATTTCAAACAATTTCCGGTATATTTCACTTATTAGTTTAGCACGCTTTCAAAATTTTTTCGGCCTATACATATTACCAACTAAATATTAGCCATTTTATATATTTCACGACTTAAATTACCAAAAACATTCATCCTTTAAAATCTAGTGGTGATGGAAAAAGAAATTAGGACATGACAAAATAATTTAGAAACTTTTAGGTAATTTACCATCTAAGATTGTCGATTCACGAAAGTGTTTGCAATTAAACCTATTAGATGTCACCTTAAGTCCTAATTTCATTTGATTTTACAGTATAATGTTTGTCCCTAGCACGGCTGTCCTAATAGCATGAGAAGCAACAATAGTTCGTGTATCCTGTCTGCAGTCCTAACAGAATAGCAATCACTATAAAGTCTGAACAGATTGGCCAACAGTGTGCGTGGTAACTTATTTTCAGTAGAAGCATTTTCATAACTTTGTACCACTCTTTTAAATTTAAAGCATAGGCAACAGGCATAGTTACAATAAATAAGACCGTCTTTGTCAGAAAAAAATTTGGTCAGATCTTTTTTGCGATTGCGGTAGGAAATTCCCACATTTTCGTTCAATAAATTCTTTTCCTTCAATCGAGATTCCAACAATTCAGCTTATCTTTTGATAGATTAAGAATTCTTATGAGATCGTTCAATTCAGCTTGATCAAATAAAATTGGATTTTTCTTCCAACGTTTCGCTTCTGGTTCATCCCCTTCAGAATTAAGCCGCTTATTTTCGAGTACACCCAAGCTATTCTTTGCTTTAGGCTCATGTATAAAAACAGGCTTGGCGACAGATGGGACATCAGCATAAACAATCTGCATAACAAGTAGGGCAGCAATACTGAGGTTCCCATGACTGATTGGCATTTTTTAAAGCTCCCTTCTCGGGTTTCTACCATTTGTGTTTTTGTGTTATTAGATTTAAGTCATTAGATATAAGGTGAACATATTCGTGTTTTTCGTTTTGAGTCAGTAGATAAAAGGTCTGTACATATACATGAGGAATTCAATTTCATTTTCTTGAGTTGAAATAAGCTGAGAAAATGTCGGGCAGGTGTCAGTCATGGGAAACTCAGTATTGCTGTCCTACTTCTGCGATTGAACTGAGGTCTGCAAGTCATGAAAATCATCCAAATCTAAATTTTTGTATATCAATGTTTTGGAATGAACCACAAAATCATGATGTGGATTGTTATTTCTGTAATACCACACTCATAAAGGGCTTTAATGCAAAGAATAAGCAACAGATTGTTTATACTGATGTCCCATCCGTGGCCAAGTCTGTTTTTATACATGTGCCTAAAGCAGAGAATAGCTTGGGTGTAATCGAAAATACGTGGCTTAATTCTAAAGGGGATGAACCAGAACTGAAACGTTCGAAGAAAAACGCAATTTTATTCGATCAAGCTGAATTGAACGATCTCATAAGAAATCTTAATCTATCAAAAAATAAAGTTGAATTGATAGAATCTCGATTAAAGGAAAATAATTTGTTGAACGAAAATATGGGAATTTCCTACCGAAATCGCGAAAAAGATCTGGCCAAATTTTTTGTGACGAATACTGCCTTATTTATTGTAACGACGTATTGCTTCTTATGTCTTGCTGATTATTGTTGGAGTCTCATCCATGACAATTCGATCAAAAAACATATTCGCTCAAGCAAACGTCGAATATTTTAATATGGATAAAAGAAGATCTGATGCCCAGTATAGCATTTAGTACAATTTTTCGGAAATTGAAAAGAAGGATACGCATTTTTCAAGATATTTCAGAAACGGATAATCATAATTTAAATTTTTTTCCAAATAATTATTCTTCAGATAAAAATAAACAAACCGACCTATTGTTTATTGAAAAAAAGTAAATATGTCCTGAATTACAAAGTACTAAATTTCAGTAATTGAAGTATGAGTACAGAGGGATAATCGAAATTCGACCATTTTTTCTTGCCTCATCACGCAAATCGTTCAGAAGCTCAAAAATCGACTCTGCATTCATGTGAGCAAAAGCAAAGGTGGCCTGAATAGACGCAAGAGCATCTTTATTAAGAAAACCATCATCAACCAAACGACAGACACAGCATCTCGCGTTTGCAGGAATAAAAATACCAGTAACGATGTAAAACCTCAATGCAGCACGAGATTTGATTCTGATATGAGTATTAATATTTTGTTGAACAACATTAATATTAACGATATTGTTGATTAATTTGGAAGAGTAAGACCTTGCACGAGCAATATTAGCAACGTAAAATCCAGCATATTTTAACCGAAAGTACGAAAACTCATGCAAAATACAAACTTGAAAATGCCTATTTTTTAAAAATGAAATCATTTTTCGGATAAATCCTTTTAGGGGGTTATGAGACCTAGTTAGATGAATAAAGCAACATAATTTGAGACTAATCGATGTTTGGTCCAAAAACCTGCCTCATTGACATTCCTTAAAATAAATACAATAATCTATTAAACTAAGTCAAATTTTGGCACAAAGTAAATTAGTTAAAATATATATTGGGTTGGTAACAAAGTCATTTCGCTTTTTTCCGCTAGATGACTTTAGTCACTCAAAGCGGTTCTTCTCCATTGCAAACTTCATATCGTATATGGTATTTGACAGCTAACGTTTCATCGATTATTCAGTAAAAAGAAATTTCAAGTTTTGTTGTTTATTTATTGTTTTGCATTGATTTGAAATGAAGATTCCAGACGGTCATTTTCGTAAAATTTTACTTTATTACTTCCGAAAAGGTAAAAACCCAGTGCAAGCTCGGAAAAAGTTGTATGATGTTTATAGTAACAAATCATTAACAAAACTCCAGTGTCAGAATTAGTTTGCTCGTTTTCGTTCCGGAGATTTTGACCTCAAAGATGCAACACGCTCTGGACACCCAACTGAAGTTGACGACGACGAAATGAAAGCATTGATAGAAAATAACCGGCGTAGTACGACACGAGAGATCGCAGAAAAACTTAACATATCACATACATATGTTGAAAGCCATTTAAAACAACTTGGTTATGTTAATAAGCTCGATATTTGTGTTCTTCACAAATTGAACGAATTTCAACTCTGAATTTCAAAGGTATTGTTTATTTTGAACTGCTCCCAAGGATCCAAACTATCAATTCGAATGCCTACTGTCGCTAGCTAATGAAATTAGACAAAGAAATCAAGGGAAAGCGGCCAGAACTGGCAACTCGTAAAGGCGTCATCTTCCATCAAGATAATGCCAGACCACATACATCTTTGGTCACTCGCAAAAAATTATTGGACTTAGGCTGGGAAGTGATGCCTCATCCACCGTATAGTCCTAACCTTGCACCATCCGATTATCATTTATTTCGTTCACTTCAAAACCATTTGAATGAAAAAACATTCGATTCTAATGAGGCTGTCAAAAATGAGTTGATTCAGTTTTTTTCCTCTAAGAACCAAACTTTCTACGAAAGCGGAATTATGAAGCTGACTGAAAGATGGCAAAAGGTCATTGAACAAAATGGTAAATACATAACTGATAAATGTTTGTTACTTGTATTAATGAACTTGCTTCGCAAATCATGAAAAAAAACGAAATTACTTTGTTGCCAACCCAATACATACAAAAATTGTAAATTATTCAGATTTAGCACAGCAAATATATATTCTTTTTGAATAATGATTTATATTATTGCAGTTTTGAATTATTCTCACGCGTCGAGGTGGAACGTTAGTACTGCTACCTGTTAGTTTCATTTATAGCAACTCTGGCAGCATATTCCAGGTTCCCACATTTCCTCCATTTTATATCAGCATGTACCCCTCAGACGTGTGTTATTTCTTTTTTTCATGTGACGTGCATGCTGTGCAGTTAGTCTGGTGGTCGTGCTTCGTGATGTGTTTAAATGGTATGTCTAATGCAGAAATAATTATTTGAAGTAAATGATCATAAAAGAATCTTTTTTTAGAAATGTTTCACATATCACAACATCCGAAATCATTTAACTGTAGAACCAAGATTAATAATTTCAGCAGTATTTATGAAACTCTCATATTTAATGCCAGAAACGAATACTACAATATTACTCATTTTTAGAATTTTATATTGAAATATTATTGTATATAGGCCATTCTTTTGAAAAGCGTACACCTATTTTGACATTACGATTTATATTCTTCAAATTTTTCTACAACTTGTATACGTGAAATTAACCGACATCTACATCAGAATTTTGTTCATAACTTTGTATTTTTAGAAATATGTGATATTGAGTTTTGGTAGTTTGCTGGATTCTCTTAAATTAAAAATGCATTATCTCTAGTTCCACTAATGGAATTGATTTCGTTCTTTCACCATTTCACATCTTATTATGTCAGCTGTTTAGTTGTATGCAAATAGCATTTTTTTATTGTTAATCAATAAAAAATAATAACAATTAAATTGTTTAAATAATTTTTTAATGCTCGCCCTCATAACATATATAATCAAAGAAATACCATTAAATTTTTTTACGTTTTTATCTCAAAACCCATATTTTTAAAAAGTTAGGTCTTGTTTAGATCGGAAGATATTAAAGAATTTCGAGCGTGCATTGCGTCAGAACGTGTCTGAGCTTGTAATCGGACTTCTTAAGAAACAACAAACGATTGGTTAGAAATTCTGTGAATTTTAAAATTTACGCTTATTTTAAAATTTACGATTAAAGGAGGCATGATTTCGTAAAAAGGAATTTCTGATGATCAGGACTTTGGAAATACCGAACGTCTAAATACTTGGTAGCTTCGAAGTTCTTTATACTTGTTGTCAAGTGAGAATTCTTGATGACTTGGCCATTTTATCAGGTGTACAAATAAGTTTCCGCTGTTTGACAAAAGTTGGCATCACCAGTAAGTTTTGGATAAAATTGACAGATGTGAGAAGTTGTCGTGAGTGACAAACGCAAGAAGAACAATAAGGTGGACAATACTTCGAATTAAACATAAGGTTACGTTCTTTCACAATAAATTCCCAATTTTTAATAAAAAACGGCGGAAACCTGTTTGTACACCTGATAATAATCAATAGAAATTTCTGGATCATATATTAATGATGCCAAAATTTTTAACAAATCACAAGTCCAATTAATTAGATATTATAAGTATACATAACATCAATATCAGGGGTCAGGGAATTAAAACAAACTAATATAAATAAAATATAAAACATTAATTTTATGAATAATAAGTATACTGCAAACATGATTCTATAATTTGTGTATAAGACAATTTTCATTATTACAAAGTTTTATCAGTTTTATTTGGAATGAGGGAAATCTCAAATTTTGAGATTTTAAACATATTTTGATCTTACTCTGCAGTAGTTACATTTTATAAGCGCTTTTTTGTACTCCAAGCGTGCGTAGCAGATAGGCTTAGTCGTTAAGTTAGTAATGCATTAGTTATAAGTAGAGAGGGTTGGAACACGCAGCAATTATATTACGTTGTCCCAGAAGTAATTGCCGATTTTTTCATACAAATTAAACACCTATTTTAAATACAAGGAATGAACTTTGATCAATGATATACTTTTCATTTTATTCAATGACCTTTTGTCATCTATATGGTAACTTCATGATTCCACGCTCATAGAACTTCTGGTCTTTATTGGCAAAAAACTGAACCAAGTGCGATTTCACAACTTCATGATCATTGAAAGTTTTACCATTCAAGGAGTTCTGCAAAGATCGAAATAAATAGTAATCTGATGGTGCAATGTCGGGGCTATATGGTGGATTTAACATCACTTCCTAACCAAGCCTTAATAATTTTTGGTGAGTGGCTAAAGATGTGTGTGGTGTAGCATTGTAACGGTGAAAAATTACACCTTTACTAGTGACCAATTTCGGCCGTTTTTCTTTGACTTCTGCATTCAATTTGTTCAGCTGACGACAGTAGACATCCGAATTAATCTTTTGGTTCATCGGAAGCATCTCAAAAAATACCACACCTTTCCAATCCCACCAGACAACATAATCTTTTCTTGATGCAATTCAGCTTTCGATGTTGTTTGTGGTGGTTCATCACGCTTGGACCATGATCGCTTTCGAACAACGTTATTGTAAACAATCCATTTTTCATCACCAGTGATAATTCGTTTAAAACAAAGGATCGAATTCATTGCGTTTAAGATGCAAATCACAAGCTTTCTTTCAATTCATGTGGAATCCAAATATCAAGTTTTTTAACGAGTTCAAGGCGTTGTATGTGACGGTTGATTGTTGATTTTGGTATTTTCAACATTCCTTCAACCACTTGCACAGTTACATGACAATCCGTTTCGATTATGGCTTTGATTTGGTCATCATCAACTTCAATTGGCCGAGCTGAACGTTGCTCATCTTTGAGTGGAAAATCCCCAGAACGGAATTTATCAAACCAATTTCGACATTGTCTGTCTTTTAAGGCTTTCTCACCATACACATCACGTAATTTTTTAGCAGCCTGTGCTGCGTTCTTTTCTTTGCAAAAATAAAAAGCGAAATACGCGCAATTGGGAATTTGCAAGCAAAATAATTATGCTATTTAATATTTGCAATCCAAAGTTTATATTAAATAAAAAATAATTACAATGGCGTTTTTTTTACTCATTAATTGTTGATTTGCGATGGATTCATAGATAATAAGCGTTTGAAACGGATCGCTTTGGCGGTCAAACCAAGTGCAAACAAACTTCTAAATAATTAGAAAACTTGTTTGTTCATTGAAAAATGCCTCCTAAGGTGGATAGTGGCTTCGTAAAAGCAGACTCGGGAAATCTTCCAAAAATTTCTTTGTTTATGGTGTTGGAATATTTTACATCTACCATAACTCTAAATATGCCACACCAGGAATCCGTGGTGTCGAAGCCACTTTTTAAGTAAAGTTTACAAATTATAATCATTGTTCTACTCTGTCAATTTAAATAAAAGGTAAAATACTAATCGATGATAACATAAAATCACTCATGTATAAGTTAATGTATTTAGTACATAGTTAAATTATTATTATGTTATTAATGAAGATGAGTACATTATTGGTCAAATGTGTTATATCAATATTAACTTATTATTGTAAAATTTGTTTCGAAGCCAGAACTTGAAAATTTTTTAAAGAAAAATCTGAGAAAAGTAATAACAGCAAGTTCAATGTTTATCATTCGACAAATTGAGGTTAGAATTTGTTTTGAGCGCTATAAATATAAATATATTTTTTTTCAATCATAGTTTATTCTCAGATAACAATATTATGAACAAGAAATAACAATACTTACAATACATCAAAATGATCTTGGCAGTAAAACATGTTATTAGTTCCCGGCTTATCTCGGCGTTGTGCACTTTCAAATCATTTATTTCACACAATCGGATTTACCGGAACCAGAGAAAAAATTTTGTCGGATGTCTTGGTTGTCGAATTATGACACACATCGACAAAACCCCATTTATATGCCGTTTTTTTCGACATTTTACACAATTTTCAATTGGTCTTCTATACAAAGATGTGACTCGGAGCGATAGTACACAACGACGTGACGTCACCGTATCATCGGAAACATTCGGCTGTTTCCGGAACGTTTTTGGAACATTTTAAATGTATACTCTTCTTACGCTCATTAATAAATTATAACTAACTAAAAAATCCAGAAAAAAATTGGTATGCAAAAGTGACCCCCAAATTTCATTTTTTGAACACTTTAAAAAAATGTGAAAATTCCCAATTTGTTTGTGAAGCAAGCTAAGAGTGACAGCTAACAAATGCCAGGAGGAAAAAATCATGACATTGACCGAAGTCATTCAAAAGCCGTAGCGTCAGAAAATGCATGGTTCATATAACAAATCGATGTTAGTCAGTACTGCTATACTTTAAGAAACAAAATGACTCAACTACTACATCTGATTGTACTGACCAGATTTTTCAGATGATATTACAAGATAACTCCACGTGTTATTGGCCCCGAAAATATTGTTAAATACAGTTTTTTTTTTTTTTTGTCCAGCCAAAAAAGTTTTGAGTTTCCAGAACAGATGGAACTCCGAAGGAGCCAGATCGGCTGAATAGGCTGGATGCGGAAGCAGTTCAAAGCGCAGTTCGGTCAATTTCTTCTGAGTGAAATGGCTTGAATTAAGTAATACATTGTCGTGACGGAACAACGCCCTTTTCGTGGTCATTCCCAGACGTTTGTCCGCGATTACTGTCTTCAGTCTTTCTAAAAGGGATGCGTAGTACTCCCCAGTGATGGTTTTTCCCTTCTAAAGATAGTCAATGAGAAAGATTGCTTTCGCGTTCCAGAAAACTGACGCCATTACTTCTTTTTCGTAGTCGGTTCTCGTTGTCCAGCTCACAGTTTTGAATGCAATTTCGCTTTTGCTCTAGAGTGAGCAAACGCGGCACCTATCGTGCGCACAGTTTTTTCATGTGCAATTCATGATGTAAAATAAAATATACCCGGTCAGTTGAGACACCTACGGCCTCTGCTAAATTATGCACTTTCACTCGCCTGTTGGCCAAAACGGAATCGTGGACTTTGTCAGCGTTTTCTAGCGCCATAGCTGATTTTTGAGTTTCAAGATGTGATGCGTCTTCGATAGTTGTCCTGCGACGCTCAAAGCACTTCCTCAAAGTTTTACTGTCTCATAGAAAGGACATAAGTCGCCCAATGTAGATGCAACATCAAAAATTCTAAATTTGTCCATTTTCACTTTCACTCGAAACGCCTCAATTCACTGATGAGAAAGTATAAATTTTATGTAAAAATACAAAAATCATTTTAACACATTTTAATCCCATATAGATTTCAACTTACATCTGTGGTGCTCGAAAAGCTTTAACTAAAAAATTCATCAATTGTAATATTATTCTATCGTTTTGTCATGCTTAAATATCAATCAAAAGGTTTATTCAACCAAATTTTGTTCAACTTAACCAAAGATCCTGGTTTATGCAAGAAAATAGTTTGGTTAGATCAAATAAATTTTTTTCTGGATGCACATTTTTGTACAATGTTTCCAAAATTTTCGCCAATGCAATGTAATGAACACGGAAAAAATCCTAGACTAATGGTTACTTTCATATCAGTCACTCAGTCGTTTAACTGAAAAAAAGTTAAATACACGACTGACCTTTGTAATGACACGACTCATTCGTTTTTCGACAGAAACCATTCGTTCCGTTTACACGAACGATCGGTCACTAGTGTCATCCACACTACTCTGTATTTTCGCTATATATGTCACGTCCCGTGACCGTCGCTATTTATTTATTTCATAATACCAAAATATGTAAAATTAATAAAAGATTTTAACATAAAACATGCATAAGCAACAGGTATTAAAAAGTATTGATTGGACGAAAATTGAATGTACGAAAATGAAATTGTAATAGAAAGAGAGATAGTAGTGAACTTATAAATAGAAAACATCGTAAACTCTTAACTACCTGTTAATAAGGGAACCCCATCGGAATGTCCTAAGTACACAAGAATATCGACAGGCGCAGCAAAGTATAGAAATTAAAAAATAAATCATCTTAAGAAGAAGGAACGTCGGGGAAACCAGAATAATAAAAACGAAGTCTCCCCTTTTTTTCTTCAGTACAGAAAATTGGCAAACCAAAGGAAAAGAGGCCAGCTCAGACACGTGCCAAGGTCAGGCCAACATCAGAAGAATATTAGCAGGGCAAAATTAAACATATCCAGTATCGACAAAAAATATAAAACCCATTAGTCAGCACCTAGAAGTTCCATGTCAGTATCGATCGAAAAATAGCCAGTATCGACCGAAAATTAGTGCATAAATGTACCTGCGAATCTGCGAATCTTCAGTTGCTGTCGGGTCTATCTTCAGAAGCGGAACTCCTCCCAAAAAGTACAGTTGCCGCCGGGAAATCTTCTACGCCGGAACTCTGCTCAAAAAATTAGTTCCCCTCGGACCATCTTAAAATTGAAAACTCTCTACCGAAGTTACCCCGGTCAACTCAGTCCATCTTTGTCAGTATCTTCCTCGTCAATTTAACATTACATAGAAATTCAATTTAGTGGAACATTGTTCGTGATTTAAAAGGTGGAACCTGTGAACGGTTCATATATTGAAGTGTCTACGATTCGATTCCACCGAGGCCCCACATCGTATATATTGACAGGTGCATCTTCAACTCACCCTTTGGGATCGTCACTAGTCCAGCCCGAAATAGATTTGTGGATTTAAGGCCCACCTGTCACAGTTTCCCTACTTGGGTTTTGGTCTACCTGTCAGAATTTCAACGCATCGTAAAGTGAATTAGAAGGTGTGTACCCCTTCCGGATTATCAGTGGTTCCAGCCTGGATTTGAGTAAGTCCAATTTTAATATACGACCCCAGGAGCAAATTTTAATGAATCTCTATCTCTCTCTCTCTCTATGTCTCACTCTTATTTTGTACCCATCAAAAATAAAGGTTGATAATTGTAAATTCAGTAAATTTCGAGTTTTATTTCAGTTAGCTACCCTCATCCCAGTTTCGGTTTAGAAATCCTCTGGATTTCTTTACCGATCTAAAACGAGGGAAAATAAAATATATTATTAAAGGAAGGTAAGTGTCAGGACGTCACATATAGTCCAGGTGATATAGTCCAAAAGCAGCCTTTAACGATGTTTTCTTGGAGCAGGCTAAAAAATTGAGTTTAGGCGTCAAAAAATAAGTGAAACAACATATCTTTTCCCGTGGTGTCAAATCGATGAACGTCATTGTTTAAATTACGGTTATTTATAATTTTTTAACGAAATTTCATGTTTTTCGCTTATATAAGAAAATATTAATTAGGTCAAAAGCTATGAATAAAAATAGATAATGTTTATGACGTTTAAATAAACAATCATTCAAAGGCTTTGTTAACTCATATCGCGCCGTTCAACAACGTCCGAATACTTCTTATTATTGACAATTATGTGTGCAAAACCTGGAGTTGGGTAGTTTGTTAGTTTATGACTTATGGCCTTATAAACAAATTAATAAACAATTAACCTGTACGAACCTGAGAAGTAGATATTGTGATGTTCATTGTTTTATCGATAGATTTCACTATTTTACATTGAAAATCATCATTGTTTAACAAAAAAATTCAATGTTGCAACTAAGGGAAATTTGTTTATAAACTTCTTAGTTGCAAAATGCATTTTGCCAAGTGTTCCACTTATTTTTTGTAACTTTTTATTGCGTACATTGAAAGTGTATGAAAAGAGCTTTCATTTAAAAAAAAAGGTCAAGATTCGTTAAGAAACAATGGAGATACAGTGCGATGAAGATTTTGCTCAATTGTTCAACAAATTCTGACAATGAAAGCCCGCCGCCTAAAAGATCTAAATTAATTTTAAAAATGTCATTGTACAGTCATTAACGAAAGGATTTGTAGGCATGATAGAATGTCTGTATGCATAAAATTATATTAAATATATTATTAATTAGTAAAAAATATACGCTTGTAAAATACATGATTGTTGAGATATATATTTTTCTAAAACATTGAACATTTTATGCAACGATAAAATTGAGTGTATGGTTAAGGTAGTACGATCACAAAAATTATACCTCAGGCAAAAATAGATAATTTTGCTTTCAAGAATAGCAATATTATTATTGAAGGGCTAATCACGGTTCATTCTTTCAGGAAAAAGATTCTCTAAAACTTGACCGTTTCCGATTTTTGAAAATGAATTCTTTAATGACTGAAATTATAAAAAAACAATTTTTCAGAACAAAATTTTTATAAACAAATTGCTGTAGTTGATAATAATTAAATCAATTTCAAAAATAGGAAACGGTCAAGTTGTAGAGAATCTTTTTTCTAAAAAAATGAACCGTGATTTATTAGAATCGCATCATTTTTAAAAATTTGACTCGAAGCGATAAGAAAATAAGTTAGGGCAAAAATAAAATTTATTAATAACATTATTTTTTTGTGTTTCAAATTTTTTTCATAAAAAAAAATCTTTTCTCTTTCAAATGAGCCCTTCAATAACAATATTGATATTCTTGAAAGCAAAATTATCTATTTTTGCCTGAGGTCTAATTTTCGTGATCGTACTACCTTAATAAAATCTTTAGATTTAATTTACGGTAGGAGTAGAAATATAAATATACGTTTAAAAAATAAATGATCTTGCTTGTAAAATCATTTTTTATTTTTTCACATCGAAACATCGAATAAAACTGCAACGAATTTCAGTTAATAAATTACACGTATTTCACTGCTCAACTAGCAAAATTATTGAATTTTCAACAGTAGAAATAAATTCCTCTCGCTGCGAGGTATGAAATAAAAAAAAAATCTCCCCACTTGCCCCCGTGCGTCAGCTATCGAAAATCCGTCGCTCCGCTGATTTTGATGAATTTTTTTTCAGTGAATATTTCTATAGGGAATTTAGGGAATTATCGACATATTTTTTTTTTTGCTAGTCGTCAAATTTGTTAAACAATTGAGCAAAAACTTCATCGCACTGTATCTCCATTGTTTCTTAAGGGGGTCTCCTTATCCAGAACTTTCGAAAAATCGATTTTTTTTTTGTTTCAATCGATGGAACTATTATCAGAGAATATTGTCGCAAAATTTTACAGTCCATATCTAATTAATAATATATTTAATATAATTTTATGCATACAGACATTCTATCATGCCTACAAATCCTTTCGTTAATGACTGTACAATGACATTTTTAACCCTTAGATGACACATGGGGTCCAGTGAACCCCACGTCATTTTCGGATGTAATTTTTAATATATTCCCGCTCGAATTGAGACTTGAGGCCCCATCTACCTTTAGTTGGGACATGCAACTACCCCTCTATTAGTATAGGGCAGATTAGTTCGTTGGCTGGCGTCTAGGAAGAAGGTACCTTTTCAGTCTGGGGTCCAAAGAATCCCACAATGTGAGCTCACAATAACTACCAGTTCTATTTTAAAGTGTAGTACTTCAAGCTTACTTCCTTCAATTTTTAGCAAAAAATATTCAAAATTAACAAAGATGTGGTTATTTACGTGAAAAGTCAAAAATTTAAGAAAACAATTTTTCAATAATTTTTAAAAATATGTTCACAACAAAATCTGATCAAGGTCATGTTATACCATTGTTTTAGAAGTATTCAAATATATCCTGTTAAATTTTCAGAGCAATGTATTGAAAACTCTATGAAATATCGACACTTTTTCACGCTGGGGTTCAAAAGACCCCTTGTGTCATTTATGCAATTATTTTGAAGTGTGTCATCTAAGGGTTAAAATTAATTTAGATCTTTTAGGCGGCGGGCTTTCATTGTCAGAATTTGTTGAACAATTGAGCAAAATCTTCATCGCACTGTATCTCCATTGTTTCTTAACGAATCTTGACCTTTTTTTTTTAAATGAAAGCTCTTTTCATACACTTTCAATGTACGCAATAAAAAGTTACAAAAAATAAGTGGAACACTTGGAAAAATGCATTTTGCGACTAAGAAGTTTATAAACAAATTTCCCTTAGTGGCAACATTGAATCTTTTTGTTAAACAATGATGATTTTCAATATTAAATAGTGAAATCTATCGATAAAAAAATCATTATCACCATATCTACTTCTCAGGTTCGTACAGGTTAATTGTTTATTAATTTGTTTATAAGGCCATAATTCATAAACTAACAATCTACCCAACTCCAGGTTTTGCACACATATTTGTCAATAATAAGAAGTATTCGGACGGTGTTGAACGGCGCGATATGAGTAAAAAAGCATTTGAATGATTGTTTATTTAAACGTCATAAACATTATCTATTTTTATTCATAACTTTTGACCTAATTAATATTTGCTTGCGGTCGGTATCTAGTTATGTAGGGTTTTTTATGAGGGAAAAGAAGTTATCAAAGTATTTTCCGATAAAATCAAAAGAATCAAAGATATAAGCGAAAAATGTGAAATTTCGTTAAAAAACTATAAATAACCGTAATTTAAACAATGACGTCCATCGATTTGACACCACGGGAAAAGATATGTTGTTTCACTTATTTTTTGACGCCTAAACTCAATTTTTTAGCCTGCTCCAAGAAAACATCGCGCTTTTCACTAAATCGCCTGGACCGTTGAGTGAAGATAGGTATAGAGGAGACATCCAGGGCGATTGAATGGTCCAAACCTTGCGGGGAAAGACGCCAGGGGTAGGTAAAGTTCCGGAACCAACCACGGGGATCGACACTTTCGAAATTCGACAAAATCTCACGGATAAGAAGTAAGTTGTAGGAGTAAGGCCCAAACTTGTGTTGGTGAGTCTGCTGTATTCATGATGGGTCAGGTAGTCCTCGTCGATTCAACCCTAGCTTGTCGACAGAATTTCACAAAATAGCTTTTTACCTCTTTTCCTTCTACTTCGCTCTTTACTAGTCTTTTCCTAAAAACGGATATATATTTTTTTTAAATATATATATAAAATTAAAATAGTAGATTGTATTGACCCTTGATTTAATTCATAATACTTCTAAAGCCAATGAAAACGTACCAAGTATTATGAATTATATATATAAAATAATACATAAAAGAGTATATGTAAAATATTTTATATTAGAATTTTTATAATATAATATATATATATAAGATTATGTATTATATTTTATATTATAAATTTTATAATATAATATCACAAAATTCTATGAATTTTCACGTGCATAAAGAGTTTTTATGATAACCCATCATACGTCTTTTTTTCTGAGCTGCAAAAAGTAGCATCATTTGGGTGGCCTAAGCCACCTCAATTTTTTCATGTTTTGCATTCGGATGAATATTTATCGTTTGAAAATGATGTACAATTGTGTTATTCTATTTTTACAAGTTTTCATGAGTTTTTTCAGATTTTTTAAGATGGCTCGAACCACCCGACAAAATTATTTTTTGCCCCAATTTAAAACTTTTGAATAATGGAAAAGTTGTTCAATGTTTTTTTAAAACCGAATGATGCGGAAATGTAGCTGTAGGTATCATCTCTACTTTTGCAACGGTATATCAAACTTATTGATAAGTTCATCCAGGGTTGACGTCCGAAAACATTCGTCAACTTTTGATATACCCAACGGAGCTATTCACTGGCCCAAACGACTTATTTGTGCAGCCCACACGACTTAGTTGTATAGCGAAAGTACAGAGTAGTGTGGATAACACTAGTGACCGATCGTTTCTGTCGAAAAACGAATGAGTCGTGTCATTACAACGGTCAGTCGTGTATTTAACTTTTTTTCAGCTAAACGACTGAGTGACTGATATGAAAGTAACCATTAGTCTAGGATTTGCTGCGTAAAGAAGCGCACTTCGATGTTGATAACTGCATCAACACAAAATTATTGCTTTTGGGTCAGTAAAAATTCATACATACTTATCAGAGGCAAAATCATTAAATTCTGTTAACGTCACTATAATATATTTATAAAGATCCGATATAATAATAGCTTTATCAAATACTAACCCTCTGCGCTAAATTCCCAATAAAAAGTTTTCGAATAGGTATGCCATCCTCTGTAGTCGACAAGGAGTCATCATTGCTGGAAATGTCTAACCCTGAAATAAAAATATTTAAACTTATTATTTCGAAATGAAATTTAAGTTGTGCACTTCATGAAAAATGTATTCAAGATACAAATTTTGAAAAATGTAAAAAGAATGATTTTGTTGTTTTATGCTTTCTTGTTTAGCTTTTTTTAAGTATTGACATAACTTTTACAAAATTGATTAATTACTAAACACGGAAACACTCTAAATTTTTGGCAATATTAAAATCCTGCACTGTTAAAAAAGTGGGATTGAACTGACTTGGAATGGACTCTTGAAAAAGTCCCACTTTTTGAAGTTGAATAGTGGTTTTCAAATGGAGTCAAAAAAACACTGAATACAAAAATTATATTTTACTCTAGATTATCTAATTTTTACTCCGAATAGATAAAAATGAACTTCGGAGGCCAGCCCTCAAGTCCAAGCCGGTTACTCTGTAAATTTTCATCAGTGTGGTATTGACACTATTTACATTATTTTTTAAACTAAGTACAATATTATTGTAAATTGTTTTGATTGCTTGAAATATTTTTAAAGCTAAGAATTTTTAACTATTGCATACATTTTTTCAGAGGTTGAAAAAGCTTCAACATCAAAGAAACAACCTTCATGTTTGGCTGTATCAGCTATACCAGCAAACTAAGGCGTCGAAAAATCATCACCGATGTCTGACAAAGGTATCCGGTAAGAAGGTGGGTATTGAATGGCATTTAAATGTCATAAAAGGAATCGAGAATGAAACTTTTGAATGCATTTCAATTCCTAGACATTGAAAGGCATTCAAAACTTTCATTCTCGATTCCCTTTCTTTTCAGATCTTGACATTTCAATGCCATTCAATGCCCACCTTCTTATCGGGTAGATATTAGCTGAGTATTCAATTTAACAATAAGCTCATACTGAGTGGTGAGACATAACGCGCATTTTACGGTTATAAGTACTTACACAAGTGCTTATTTTTTCCCGTTGTAGAAGCCATACTTGATATTTTACCGATCGTCGTAGCATTGGATAAAGACCAACCTTCTTTATCTACCGGCGGAATGGGTAAGGTAAGATCACTAGCGGAGACGCTTGATGAACAGACGTCAAAAATAACAAGCGACCTAACCTCCGAAAAGGTCTTCGGTTTTTTAGACGACGAGACGCTAAAATTTTAGGAGATGATCCTAACAAGTCCATCTAGAACGAATATGAAATTCACTCAGTACTAGCTACAAGATAGTCAGGTTGGCTTCTAAATGACGCGAAGAGAGAAAAGAAACCGAACTGTTGACTTCATATGTTAATATAAAAAGCTGCTGTTTAAAAGGCCAACTGCGTAATTCTGAAGTTTCAAATACAATAATCTCTTCAGCTCAGCGAAAGTGAGTAACAGGAGTTTCCTGAACTAAAGAATCAGGCCGTCCACTCGTCAAAAAAATAGCAATAACTGGGTATCAAAACTTTTACTAGTATACAGTCTACTAGTGTATCCACACTCTCATAAACTATTTACACGCATACGCACTACTATCATTAGCCGCAGTAGAAGTGATCGAGGCAACGTTGCGTATGAAAGCCACTCAAACTAAGTTCTGAACCAAATTATTGTTTTTTTTTCTTAAAAACAAAGATCTAAAATTCTTTATACCTCTTTCGAAAAATGTTTTTGTTATTTCGCTACTAGAAGTATTTTTAGGGAGTTTTATATGTGTCAAACGCAATAGTAGTAGTTTAATATAATAGCACATGTATTAGTTCATGATTCGATATTTTTAATGAGGGAGAGGTCATCTATTTAGATGACGTTCAGCGTATCGGCAAGGGTTTCGAAAAATGTCTCCATAATTTAAAAATAACCAAATCTCTATTGGAATCTTTTGGATTAGTTTGATTTAAATTTACTTCTCTCAAAATAACACTCTCTTCTAAAATCCACTTACTCTTTTGCTCCTAAACTTAATTACGCCCACTACCCTAAGCTTAGACTTCTTATAGGGTCACCGGTTGGTCACAAAATAGCTCTACACAATCGAAATTATTCCAACATTACGGTAATCTCCTAACCAAAATCTTTAAATCTCACCAAGAATTATGGGGCTGCGATCATTATTCGTCTTCAGTTGGTTAATCTCTCTTCAATATAGTTTTAGACTCATATTAGTATATTGTCGAAACAGATAAACTAACATTTCCCCCACCATGGACAAACCAAATAACCAATTGATCTCACTATGGTTTCCAACGATTTAAAATTGATTACAGCATGGACAGTACTAGATGACAAAATGAGTAGTAACCACTTTCCACTCCAGTAGGAAGTGGATACCTCGTTTAAATTTTACCAATTTCATTTCCATAATCTCAGCCAATGCCGTCGAGAGAGATTGTGTGTCTTTTTCTAATTATTGCGAAACAAAGGAAAAAGGGAGGGACCCGATCCGATTTCTCTTGACAAAACTAAATAACAACCTCAAAAGGATAGATTGTAAACTATTCAAATCTTCCTTTTCTCCAACCCATGATAATGAAAAAGAATGAGTCTGCGAGTGCCTGCGAGTAATGAGTGAACTGAATGAATGTCAGCCCCGCATGACTGTGATATGTGTCCTTCGAATGTGAGAGAAGAACCTATAGACGGGCGCTCCCTTGAATGAGGCCTAGAATGAACCTGTGTATGGGATCTCCTGGGGGACACTGCAAAGCCTCCGCAGTCTGTGACCAAGAACAGTCCAAACGATCGTTTCCGTATGGTATCCCACTGGGAGTGCTTCGTCGCTGAGTATCTTTTGGAAGCCGCGCTCTACGTTTCTCGGAGATACCCCAAAAAAGCTGACAAAGGGGGAGAAGAGGGTTGCTCCTTCTCCCCCCGAGGATCAGCTTCACATGAAAGGGAAGGGCGGAACATCGCCAACCTACGCGGCGGCTACCAAAGGCCAGACGCCACAGAAGGATGGGTAATGGCAGCTGGTGGGAAGGAAGCTAAAGTCAAGGGAAAGTTGCCGAGGCGCTCTCCGACCGCTAGGTCGGATGACGATGTCAGGGTATCGGCGAAGGATGGTGAGTCGTACGCTGAGATCCTGAAAGCCATGAAGGCCAGGGTGGACCCCCAGGATTCAGGAGCGGAGGTTCTCTCCATATGAAGAGCCAGGAGGAAAGAGATCCCTCTGGTCCTGAAAAAGGGCCGTGATCTCTCGGCCTTCGAGAAGGCACTCGACCGGGCGGTTGAGAAGAAGGCCGACGTAAGATCTTTGGTCTCGGTGAGGGCCGTTGAAGTTAGGGACCTCGAAGAGACCATCACAAGGGAAGAGGTTGTCGCTGCGCTCTGCATCGCACTGAGCAAGCCAGACCTCGGGGACCAGTGCAGGCTGTACAAGCGCTTCAGCGGCGTGCAGACTGCGGTGGTCCGTTTAACCGAGGAGGATGCTCGGAGCTTGCTCCTGCTCGGTAAGCTGAGGGTGGGGTGGGTGAACTGCCGCCTCCGCGAGCATGTCGAGGTAACCAGGTGCTTCAGGTGCCAGGGATATGGCCATGTGTCGCGCGGCTGCATGCTTCCTGGCAGGAAGGATGCCTACTGATGGTGTGGGGGCGCGTCGCAAGTGGCCAAGGAGTGCAAGGCTCCCCCTAGGTGCCTGACTTGTGCTGATAAGGGTGAAAAATATGTCGCCCTTGCTTCGGGGAGCAGTTCTTGACCAGTATATAGGTCGGAGCCCCGGAGGTTGAGCGGTGGACAGTGAAATTTCTACAGCTCAACCTCGGGAGAGGGAAGGAAGCCCAGAACCTTCAGATGCAGACTGCCAGGGAGAGCCAGAGAGACCACAAATAGTCCGAAAACTCTGCTTGGTACCGGGATGCATCATGGAGGGCTGGGATCCTTGTTTGTAGCCCTGATTTGATTTGATTTGAGCGCGGGGTTCGTTTGGGTGAAGGGCGACTTTAACAGTAAGTCGCCCGAGTGGGGAGAAGTCCGTCTGGACAGGAGGGGAATCTTGGTCGGTGAGATGTTCGCTACGAATGACCTGATTGTATTAAATCGAGGCAGGGATTTTACGTTCAGACGAGGAGCGGGGGGGGGGGAGGTCGATTATCGACCTTACGATTGCAACGCCCCG
Organism: Diplolepis rosae; assembly: GCA_030998225.1. NCBI lineage: Eukaryota > Metazoa > Arthropoda > Insecta > Hymenoptera > Diplolepididae > Diplolepis > Diplolepis rosae. The sequence continues at coordinate 1,788,430 of JAPYXD010000171.1, forward strand.
TCTTGCCTCAATGATAGGCGACTGGTGCGTCCTCGAGGTAATGACCTGGAGTGGACACCAGTGCATTGAATTCAGCATCCAGGAACGAAGTCAACCAGTGAATGTGGGAAGGGGCGGCAAGGTAAGGAACCCCTACTGGAACTTGGTTAGGCAAGGCATTCAGAGTCGTTAGAGGTCACTGTGCAGGCGGCGAGGCGGAAAGTGGTCGCAGCATGTGACCACTCCATGCCTCGCCGCGGGCACGGGCATACCGGGGACTCGATGTACTGGTGGAACGACCAGTTGTCTGTCCTGTGTCGAAAATGCCTTACAGAGTGGCGGAAATTTACCCGCTCAAATGGTGATCCTCTGCTGCGCGAGGCATGGAAAAAAGCAAAATTAGCTCTGAGGCAATGCATAAAGGAAACCCGACTTCAGTGCTGGAAAGACTTGATCGAGAAAGTCGAGAAGGACCCATGGAATCTCGCCTTTAAAATAGTCACTAAGAGATTGATGAATAAAAGAAATACCCCAGACCTGGATAATGCCGATCCAGTCAAGTACATTGTGCGTAGCTTGTTTTCACACGTAGAACCGTTACAAAGACAGGACCGAAGTTCTTGCGTGGTCCGGCGCGAAGAACTCTTCACTCTCGAAGAACTAAAGAGAGCGGGTGGGAGGCTTAAGGCAAATACAGCGCCGGGGAACAACGAGGTGCTAAACGAGATCCTCAAAGAGGTGATCGTGACGTACCCGGAGATTCTCCTGGAAGCCTTTAACTCTTTTCTTCGGGAGGAGAGGTTCTTTGTAGACTGGAAGAAGCAGGGGTTGGTCCTGCTGAGGAAGGGCAACAAACTTCTAGAAGATGCCTCATCCTATAGACTTATTTGTCTATTGGATACAATGGGGAAGCTTCTAGTGGAAATGATCCTACAAAGACTATACGGTCACATGGTCGGTGAGAACGGTCTCTCGGAAAACCAGTTCGGCTCTTGGAAAGGCAGCTCCAGAGTTGACGCCATCCAGGCAGTGGTGGACATCGCCACTAAAGCAAGAAGAGGAACTGATAAGCGTAAGGGATTCTGCGCGTTGATCAGCGTTGACATACGCAATACATTCAATACCGCGAGGCGGAACGTCTGCACCGAGGCAATGGTGTGGAAAAAGGTTCCAGACTAACTGTTGTGAATGATAGATGATTATCTGAGCGACAGGTGGGTGATATACGAGGGCGACAAGTGGTCTCTTAAATATCTTGAAGCCCCCCAAAGGTTACGGGTGGGTCCACTCGTTTAGAGCATCATGTATGACGATTTCCTCCGCATGGACCTACCTGCTGGAACGAGCATCATCGGCTTCGCGAATGACGCACTTGTCGTGTGCGCCGCTGACAACGTCGGAATCCTGGAGCTAAGGATCAATGAAAGTCTGTGGCGGGCAAAGCGTTGGTTGGATAGCAGATGCCTGAAAATGGACCCTGAAAAGACCGAGGCTTTGCTGGTCACGGACAGGAGATCCTTCCAATACCCGAAGATCGTTTTCGGGGAACATGAGATTGAGTGGAAAAAAGCATTAAGTACCTGGGTGTGCAGTTGGATCGAAGGCTTAGCTTCGGTGAACATCTGCAGATTGCGACTGCCAAAGCCATCCAATGTGAAGCCACTCTGACTCCGCTCATGCCGAAAATTAGTGCACCCAGGGAAACCAAGATAAGAGTGGTGGCGAGCGTGGTGCACTGAAAGCTGCTTTACGCAGCTCCGGTCTGGACAAGTGCCCTTAACAACCATGCTATCCAGAAGAAGCTGTTCTCGGTACAGAGAGGTGTGGTGCTGAGAATAGTCGCAACATACCGAACTGTGTCGACGAGAGCTGTGCTGATCCTGGCGAGCGTCCCGCCAATAGACTTATTGGCGTAGGAAAGGAAGGAGACATTGCAGGTTCGTAAGGAGCTCACCTGCTTAACAAACCTCCATGAAATCGCTCGCGCGAAGGAGGCCATCCGAAAGGATGGAAGGCGCGGACTCGTCGAGAAATGGCAGACGAGATGGCGTGGTGACCAATCCGGGAGCTGGACACACTCTAATCCCGGAGCTCCCTACCTGGCTGGATAGAAAGCACGATCAAGTCGACTTTTAGTGGCGCAAGCGCTTTGGGGCCATGTTTGTTTAATGCGTACCTGAAGCGCTTCAAGAAAAGAGACGATGAGTCGTGTCGCTACTGCGGATCCCTTGTAGACAATTCAGAGCACTCCTTCTACTAATAAGAGGGGGAAAAAAATGGTAGGGTTTATTGCGATAAACGGGAGAGACAAGTTGCAGTAAACGGGAGTTGCGATAAACGGGTGTTGCGATAAACGGGTGTTGCGATAAACGGGGTTTTACTGTATGCTGAAAATTCTACACGTTTTTCAATTAAAAAATATTTTATGTGTGCGTGACACCATATAGCTGGTGGAATGTCTTGCGATTCACGGTTTACTCAACTCTCGATTGAAGCGTAGAGTAGAATGAATGGAAAGCTCTACTATTTTAGTGATTCAATAAAAGATTGGGTTTTTATAATTATACTACGAGTAATAATATATATATTTAGACATTTTTTTGCACGCTTTGATACTTCACCCTACACTTCTGAATTCTACTCAACTTTGATTCATTTTTGAACATTTAATATATCACAAATAATTACAATGACACTAAATAACTTCTAACTTGTCCACATGTCCCAAATTTGATCGGAAGTTGAGTAAAATTACTTTAACTATTTTTTTCCGTGTATTTTTTAATTTCTGCAATAAAATAGCATTTATTGAAAAAATGTTATTTAGGAAAATACATTTTATTATGCAAAAGAAATTAAGTTTAAGAATAATATGATTAAAATAGAAAATTCAGTCAAAATCAATCAAATTTATTATTTTGGTTTATTTTGCATCATAAAATGTATTTTCACAAATAAAATTTTTTCAATAAATGCTTCATTATTGCAGAAATTGAAAAATAACATCCCTTTCTATACATTTTTAATGGGAGCAATAGGAGACTGTTAAATCCCAGGTTTGCCAAAATTGGCAATTTTTTTTACAGATGGCAACTAATTTTCAGGTTTGGCGATTAGTAACAAGTTTGGCATATTTCGATTATCAATGTTAGGATTTTTGACAGCAGAAATGCCAGAAAGAGCCGGATTGACGAGTAGGCAGAATTTATCACCACTTTTCTAACAGAATCTATTTACGCCTGTTTGGCTACGGATATATCATAAACTATTTATTAATTTTTCCATATCATTTCAGTCGATTATGTCGTTTCATCTGAGCTACGGAGGTTCCACACAACTGTTCTCATAGAATCTATTTACATCTGTTTGGCTACGGATATCCGTTTTCCAGATTCTGTAACAAAAATTGTGCGGAACCTCCGTAGCTCAGATGATAGAGCATTCAACCGGCAATCGAAAGGTCCTGGGCTGGATACCCAGCAGAAAAGAAGCGTTCCTTTTTTCACAGAAACCTTTTTCAATCTAACTTTAAACTTGGAAGACTTTCAAAACATAATAATAAATTTATTTAGTTGGTTATATAACCTACCTTCAAATTTCAATATATAATTGGCGGCACTTATTTAAACACAAAGTTATGAAACATGATCAAAAATTGAAAATGGATAAGTAAAGTAGTTAAATTGCAAAAAAGAAAGTGCATTATGAACGGAAATAATGTGACAGCTTCTAAGTCAATAATATAAATCAATTTCGTGATGCATAAAAAAACTATTTGCATTGAAACTAAGAATTAATCTTATTCAAACGTAAAAGCACTTGCTATAAATTAGTTATATTTAAAGATGTCTTTTTATAAGGATAATGTTTTAAAAAGTTACAGATATACATCTTTCGCTAAATAAATAACTTCTATTTTCTTTGTAGTTTCAGGTAGCATATTATGCATACAAATTTTCGTCTTAGTAATTAGTGCACAAACGTGTATTAACAAAATTTTTGAATGGACGACAAACTTTTTATTACTTATAAATCGAAAACAGAATAATTTAATTTGCTATAATTACTATCCTAATTTCATACGATGTTGTTGTTAATAATTGGCTTTAGGGTCCAGAAATGATAACTCAGGAAGTAACATACTTTCAAACGTTTCGACTCTAATCGGAGCCCTAATCAGTGATCTTTATTTCTAAAATTTTAAAACAGTGGATAAAATATTGTACATATGAGCCCTATTTTGGAATAATCTTTGGTAATGTGAAAAATGTAAAAAATATAAAATATCGTGAGAAAATTGACATAAAATTGTACAATTCTGTTACTTTTTAGTAAATTTATAAAAAAAAAATTTTTTTAGTCCACTACAGTTATTTTGGAAATAACTAAAAAAGCTCTTTCAAAATATGATTTTTCTAAATTTATACTTCCAAAACCAATTCCTTAACATCTTCAAAAAATTAGATTAATGTTATATCTGTTATTTCTTTATTCATAAAGAAACATATAGATCAAAATAAACCAGCGGTTTATTTGAAATATTCTTATAAAAAGACATTGTATATTTACAAAGAGCAATAGTACCTTCAAATTCTTCAAAGTTTCGTGCTAGTTTTATGTTTTATTTGTAAGGTTATGCCTTCCAATAAACTTCTTACGGGGTAAATATGTTGCCCTGCGCAATTATCACTTAGGTAATAATGATTTTAATAAATTTAAAAATATAAATGAACTAAGAAAGGATTGAGGGTAATAAGCTGTGAAGTGCTAGGTGTCGCAGATTTTCAATGCAAATTCATGGCAAAACTAATGAAACGTGAAAATAGACTTTTTTTAAAAAACATTAAAAGTGAAGTAAAATCAAAGATTTTGCTTGAAAGTTTCTAAAATTTTTCACCCACTGAGATTGTTTAATTATTCATAATTAAAACGTGACTGTTTTGCTCAGATGCAATTAATCGTGATTCAAAATTTGATGAAAGCAACGGACGGTTTACTTTAACGACCTATAATGATTAATCCCTTGTTTTAAAATGATTGTTACTAAACAACAATTAGTCCATAAATAATAAAACAAAGCAATGAAAGAAGTTGAAGAAAATGAGATTAAAAATCATAAATAAACATTTTTATTTGCAATATTCGAAAGATTTTTTATTTTAGGTTAAGTGTCCATAAAAAATATTAAGGCCGCTGGCAAAAGGATTAGTTTTAAGTAGTGGATTATTACAGAGCAAAGTATAAAAACTTGAAATAAAAAAAATCATAAAAAATACAATAAATATCACTTAAAAATTGGATGAAAAAAATTCTCAGTAGTTTCTGATTGAAGTCTTCCTGTGAAATCGAGAAAAAGGGCTCAGGATTTGGCCATTTTCAGGTTAGATTAACGAAAAAAATTCAAATTGGCTGAAACCTTACATCCTATGTAAGATACTAGACCAGTAATATTATAAAATGTAGCACTTACCATCTTTTGACAAAATGTTTATTCGATGGAGAATGTCAAAATAGCACTGTCCTATATCTCCGTTCATTTCTTTTTTGTTCACTTAGTTCGCTAGATTACGAAATTGCTTCTTTTTAAATGTTTATTTATACATTAGATTCCAGTCCATTCATGATTCTGCCTCTTTCTGATTTCCACCGCTAGGAGGAGAGATAATAGCCTAGGAGCACGGAACAATAGTGAAGAGGCCGAACATGTGTACAAATTTTTTCGAAACTTGCACGGAAAACGAACTCGGCAGGTTGCTCGCTCGCGACAGTGGCGTCACGCGCTCAGTTTACGAAAATTACTCGAGTAAACTCGAAAATAAGCGCGCTTGCCATGTGCACAGTTTGCTAAATTTGAACACGGCAGCAGTCCCATGTGAGCGCGTAGCCTTGCGTCAAACCGAGAGTGAATGAGACAAAAGGAAGTTTCTATCTCTTTCGCTCTTACTGTGGTGTCTAATGAGTAGTGATGCAATATCGTTATCGAAATATCGAACATATCGATGTTTTCCTCTTAATATATCGATATTTCATATCGATATTTTCCATACCGATATTCGATATGGGATATCGATATTTTCCACAAAATCGATATTTTTCCTGATCGATATTTAACATTTAAGTGGAAATAGTGGAATCACTGATCTTTATAATACACTGGATGCACAATCAATGCAAAGTCGTGTGCCCAATTGAGGGGCAGAGCCGCCATATTTACTTAGGTTGATTACAAAGAATGTTGCGGTAAATTCAAATTTAGTAAGAAGGGAAAAGTGTAAATATTAAAGAAACAATATGAAATCCATGCTTTTTCACCGGTATTAGTATTGATTGTATACATAATATTAAACTAATGAAATGAAATTTATTAAATAATACTAAAATATAACTCGGTAATATTTATTATTATGGTATATAATGTTGTATATATTTCAATGGGCATATGTATTTATTTCTTAACTGTAATTAAATATAAATTTATCACAAATTTATCTAATATAGATTACAAAAAAATAATAAATAAAATCATTTTTTTCTTTTAAGAATTGTTTATTTATTACTTTTGCATGTAGTTGAAAAATTAAGGTGTTGAATTAGTCACTACTTTAGTTTGAAATTTAAAACTTCTTGTTTGTGATACTCTGGTGATTTTTAATTAAGTGCTTTGCTGCTTGTGAAGTACTTTCGTACCTGATGTTTTGTACTATTTAGTGATAATCTTCCATATTATTACTTAGGTCTTTATAGAATTGGATTCTATTATTTAGTAACATACTAGTCACAGAATCTACATACTTGATTTCATGTAATATCTGCATTCAGTAATAATTATATTTTAGGGTTTGTTTCTTTTCCAATTTTATTATTTTCTGATAAATTAAAATGTTCGTAAACGACCAAAATACAATAGTTTATAATTTTTGTATATATTTAAAATTATTTCTATTACTTCTTTCAGTTGGAGCAACTTATTACTCCTGAGAAATTTAAACGTATGATGAAATACGCCAACAAGATCGAGTAATTCAACATTTTTTTAAACAGAAGGGTTTGAGCTTTTTTTCATTTTTTAAAACCGTTTATGTACAGGTACATAAGGGTTGAATTATGAAACGCGAATTAATTTATACTAAAAATAGTTATTATATGTGACTATTATTAATAGTTCACGTTCAGAACGTGAGATAAGTTTTACACTACTCCAAGGTACGTTTACTTGTTGAATTCTGTAATCTATGTTCAATAAATTTATATTTAATTATAGTTAAGAAATAAATACATATGCCTTTTTAAATATATACAACATTATATACCATAATAATAAATATTACCGAGTTATATTTTAGTATTATTCAATAAATTTGATTTCATTAGATTAATTATGTATACTATCAATACTAATACCGGTAGAAAAGCATGGATTTCATATTGTTTCTTTAATATTTACACTTTTCCCTTTTTACTAAATTTGAATTTACCGCAACATTCTTTGTAATCAACCTAAATAAATATGGCGGTTCAGCCTTCAATTGGGCACACGACTTTGCGGACTTTCCCATTGGCATTGTGCATCCAGTGTATTATACAGATCAGTGAGTGGAATCCAATACCGACAGGAAATAAAAAAAAATTGTTTTCACATTGCAGCACACTTTATCGAAGAAATCAGTGACAGAACAAAGACTAATAAAATCTACATGTGCACACGTCACGTGGTCGCCCGAGCCGGTTGCTTGCTCGCAATTGTTCTTTTGATTGTTAGCAAAAGTAAGAATTGTTGTTAACATCTTCTGAAAAATCGCACAACTCGGCACAAGTTTCCACTTCCTAAAATTATTTTTTTATAAAATTCTGATTTTTTGATTCCGAATGTTTTAAAAATATTTTTAAAATTAGGGGTTCGGAATTACAGCAAAGCAATGAAATTTGTATCTGTTACTCAATAAACATTTTATTGACCTGTAAAAATGTAGAAAAACATTTATTTTTGTAAATTCAAAATTTTTTTGTTTTTTTTGTTTTTTTCTAAAAGCAGGCAAAGTTGCGAAATTTCTGCTAGCAGCACAAAATCGGGTGCACTAGAGAGTACCTAGCACAACTGTCAGTTTTATGTCACGGCAAAGTTGCGGTTCTAGCAAAAAAAAAGTTCTTCAAAATTTACGGCCGTAATTTTTGATTTTTCAAAAAATCGTTTGCGGCACAAATCAGCACAACTGAGCACAAATTTTATTTTCTGGAAATATTATGTTTGCGGTTCTAACTTCCAGGACATTAAAAATACAGTATTCTATTTTTGTTCCATGCGTTTTTAAAATTTTTTGTATCAATTCTCATAAATTTTGTCAATAAAAATATTGAACATGTAAAATAGTTCATTAATTTAACTTCTTAATTTTTTGTCTTTTGATAAATAAAAAAAAGATTACTGCACAGTGCTTACAAATCGTGGATAAAAATTACCTCCTCAACTTTACCATATTATTGAACAAGAATAATTTTGGAAAATTTTATAATATAGTTAAAGAACAACTTAAAAAAGTAATATAATTACAAAATTTTTCCAAATTATGTTAGACGAATTATTATTTTTTTCGATAAAATTGTAAAATGGAGGGGGTAAATTTGATCCACGATATAAGAACACTGTTACAGCAGTCGTTTTACCTATATTGAATTAAAGAAAATTATTTGTTTTACTTTTACATTGAATGAAGTACCTGAATTATTATTTAAAATTAAAAAAAAACTTTAATATCGATATTATATCGATATATCGGAAACTTTCGCCGATATATCAGTGATATCGATATTTACCTTCCTGATATATCGATATTGCAAATATCGATATTTTCCTTTCGATATTGCATCACTACTAATGAGGGAGATTAGTTGAATGGTCCAGCATAAAACGCAAACATGGGACTACAATTTAAGGGTGCAGTCCCATGACGGCGTTTTTATGCGGCGTAAAGCAGAAAATCATGAGACAGAAAGAGAATGATGTATCTGTGTATCTCTTTCTCCCTCATTATTACTTCTCATTCTCCTCGCCCCGTCGTCTCTACCTACTCGCTTCACACGCATAAGGCGTGCAATCCTGTCTGTAGGTACCCCAGTTTGCAATCTGAGCACACTGCATGCAGGTTAGAGGATAGCATGATAACATACAAGAGAGAAAGAGACCAACTACTTTCCTACTTCTTTCCCACTAATATGTTACCATAGGGGTTGCAAAGTTACGCGTAAGTTGAGGTTTACTATGTAAATTACATAAAATACGTAGAAAACTGTAGTTAATTACATATTCAAGATGGCGAACCTTAAAAGAGTATATATAACCCCTCTTGTTGTGTTTGTTTATGCGATTAATTATATTTGAAATTTGAACCTGCATTCTTCTCAATTTAGCAATTGGGAATTTGCATGCAAAAAAATTATGCAATTTTATAAATGCAATCTAAAGTTTATATTAAATAAAAAATAATTACAATAGCGTTTTCTTTTTACTCATTAATTGTGGATTTGCGAAGGATTCAATGATAATGAGCGTTTGAAACGGACCGCTTTGGCGGTCAAGCGTCTCTGACGTCAAACCGTTGTATTTTCGTATCGGCAACATGCAAACCAAGTGCACGTGAAGTTCTCAACAATAAATAAACTGGTTTATTTAGTTAAAAATGCCTCCTAAGATGGATAGTGAATTCGTAAAAGCAGACTCGGGAAGTCTTCCAAAAATTTCTATGTTTATGGTGTTGGAATATTTTACATCTAACCCTAAATATGCCGCACCAGAAATCCGTGGTGTCAAAGCCACTTTGTAAGTAAAAGTTACAAATTATAATTATTCTACTCTGTCAATTCAAATAAAAGAAAAAACTACTAATTGATGATAATGAAAAATCACTCATGTATAAGTTAATGTATTTAGTACATAGTTGAATTATTATTACGTTATTAAAGAAGATGAGAATATTATTGGTAAAATGTATGATATAAATATAAATTAATTCGTTTGAATGATTTATAAATAATTAATTATTCGTCATTATAAATATTAGTTTATTTGTTTCTTAATTTAATTAGTTCTAATGACATGAATTATTTCTTAACTGCTTGAATTTTTAATATTTAAATAGTATAATTTCTTAGCAAAAGCAATATTGGAATTTTTCCAATTTTTTTATTCGAACTTTAATCTAGTGCACTGTGCAAGAAAAAAATTATTGGATTTCCATGAATCATGGCTTATTCTTTTGGGGAAAAGATTCTCTATAAATACTGTTTCCAATTTTAAAAGTACAGTTTTCTGTTATTAAAAGCGTTGGAGCAATTTTTCAAAAAGAATTATTTTTCAAAATAACTATATTTGAAGATTTTCCACTTATTTTCAAACTGGGAAACAGTAGGGTTATAGAGAATATTTTCCCTGATAAAATAGGCCATGATTTATAAAAATTCAATTATTTTCAAAAAATTGATAAGAAGGTTTAGTAAGAAAAGATTATATTACAACAAATAATGTTAAAAGTATTATTTTTCGTGATTTTTAATTTTCTTCATAAGAAATAATTTTTTCTGTTTAATATGAAACGACTAATGATATCATTTCAAGTCTCAAAATCATAAAAGAACTTTTTTCTTCAGAGACCTGTTTCTTGGCACGACAACTACCTCAATGATAATATGTTAGCCTCATATTTTTCGACAACGATGCGTACATACTTAGGAATAGGTAGAGAATAGGTATAAGTGATATCAATATTTTTTTACTAAAGTTGCATCCTCAAAAGTGTTTATACTACGATTTAAGCGTTCATGAAGGTCAAATGTTGAATTTTTTTTAAAATGTAGCTTAAGCTATATTACTCTATATTTTATATGCTAGGTCTTAAAAAGTTGAACAGTATTGAGGAAAATGAAAACAAAAGTCTGAAAATGATTACTAAGATTCTCAAGCTCATTAAAGTAATGTGTTTTACATAATTAAAATATAATAATGTTCTATTTTGTTCTAATAAAAATTGTTTAAAGAATTTAATGCAAATAAGACGTTTAATTTACTGAAGAAATTAATATAATTCATTGAAATTTTTATAATTATGGAGATAATGTTAATTTAATATCTTTAGTATTAAATTCAAAGTGAACATAACCTAAAATTTTAGCGGTGAAATGTTTTAATATCTTGAGAGTAAAACAATTTCAAAGTTCTTTTTCATTTCAAACACATGTACACAATCAAATGCCTCTTATTTAATAACAAACATATTTTCAAAATTGATAAGTACTCATAAATTGATATTTAAAACATAAATTCTCCAGATTCTCTTTATATTCTCTTATATTCTTTGAATTCTGTAATATTCTCGGTTATATTCCACCAACTTAAATTCTCGAGAATTTTTTTTTTTCTTTTTGGTGAGGAGGAAAAATGACGAAATCTTTTATAGACGTTGTACATGACTCTCCTGGGACGGGTCAAGGCATACCTGTTAGAAACAAGAAAAACCCTTTTTTCGAACCATAACACCGCCCGCGGAACCGCATTTCGGCTTTAAACTTCGCGGGCAGTTGGTTCCAGCTTAAAGTCGCGTACGACTCTTCCGTCGTCCGCTCGCCCGGGACCCCCATCCGCGGGCACACGCCCGTTAGGCAGGCCGGCTAACAGCACTCGTCGACACAGTTCGATATGCTGAGATAATTCTCATCACCACACCTCTCTGTGCCCAGAACAGCTTCTTCAGGATAGCATGGTTGTTAAGGGCACTTGTCCGGATCGGAGCTGCGTAAAGCAGCTTAGAATTTACTACGCTCGCCACCAGCCTTCTCTTAGCTTCCCTGGATCCACCAATGCTGGGCTCGAGCCGAGTCAGGGTGGCCCCACATTGGATGGCTTTGGCAGTCGCGATCTGCAGGTGTTCGCCGAAGCTAACCCTTCGATCCAACTGTGCACCCAGGTACTTAATGCTCTTTTTCCACGCGATTTCATGTTCCCCGAGAGCGATCTTCGGATATTGGAAGGATCTCCTGTCTGTGACCAGCAAAGCCTCGGTCTTCTCAGGGGCCATTTTCAGGCCTCTGCTATCTAACCAACGCTTTGCCCGCCACCGAGTATCATCGATCCTCAGCTCCAGAATTCCGACGTTGTCAGCAGCGCACACGACAAGTGCGTCATCCGCGAGGCCGATGATGCTCGTTCCAACAGGTAGGTCCATGCGCAGGAAATCGTCGTACATGACGTTCCAAATGAGTGGACCCACCCGCGACCCTTGAGGGGCGCCACATGTCATCTCTTCCTTGAGAGACCATTTGTCGACCTCATATATCACCCACCTGTCGCTCAGATAGTCATCTATCATTCGCAACAGGTAGTCTGGAACCTTTTTCCGCACCATCGCCTCGATGCAGATGTTCCATCTCGCGGTATTGAACGCATTGCGTGTGTCAATGCTGATCAACGCACAGAATCCCTTACGCTTACCAGTTCCTCTTCTTGCTTTAGTGGCGATGTCCACCACTGCCTGGATGGCGTCAACTGTGGACCTGCCTTTCCGAAAGCCGAACTGGTTTTCCGAGAGACCATTCTCGCGGACCATGTGACCCTGTAGTCTTTGTAGGATCATTTCCTCCAGAAGTTTCCCCATCGTATCCAATAAACATATTGGTCTATACGGTGAGGGATCCCCTAGAGGCTTGTTGCCCTTCTTCAACAGGTCCAACCTCTGCTTCTTCCAGTCTGCGAAGAACCTCCCCTCCCGAACACAGGAGTTAAAGACTTCTAGGAGGATCTCCGGGTATACCCCGATCACCTCTTTGAGGATCTCGTTCGGCAACCCGTCGATCCCCGGCACTGTGTTTGCCATGAGCCTTCCACCCACTCTCTTTACTTCTTCGAGAGTTAAGAGTTCTTCGCTCCGGACCACGCAGGAACTTCGGACCCATCTTTGGAACGGCTCTACATGCGGGAACAAGCTTCGCACGATATACTTGACTCGATCGGCATTATCCAGGCCCGGGGTCTTTCTTCTAGTCACCAATCTCTTAGTAACTATTTTGAAGGCGAGACCCCATGGGTCCTTCTCGATTTCCCCGATCAAGTCTTTCCAGCACTGAAGTCGGATTTTCTTTATGCCTTGCTTCAGAGCTGATTTTGCTTCTTTCCATGCCTCGCGCAGCAGAGGATCACCCTTTGAGCGGGTAAACCTCCGCCGCGATGTAAGGCATTTTCGACGCAGGACGGATAACTGGTTTTTCCACCAGTACATCGAGTCCCCGGTACGCCTTTGCCTGCGGCGAGGCATTGAGTGGTCGCATGCTGCGATCACTTTCCGCCTCGCTGCCCGCACAGTGTCCTCCAACGACTCAGCAGACCTTGCCCAACCAAGCCCATCTATGAGCCTGGTTTCTTCAAGATGTTCACGAAGCTTGTCTTTGCTGAGTCGTTTAGTGTTCTAGGAGGGGCTCCTTACCTTGCCGCCCCTTCCCGTATTCACTGGGTGACTCCGTTCCTGGATGCTAAACTCAATGCACTGATGGTCACTCAGTGTTATTACATCGAGCACTAGCCTCTTTAAGGCTTTACTCAAGGAGGAGGATCTGGGTCTCAAAGATCTCGAAAGGATCGTTGGGGGAGAAGTAGCAGCTGTACACACGTACCCCGCTACCTCCACTTAAACGAACCCCGCGTCATTTTCCAGGAAATCCGCGATGCTCAAATCAGGGCTGCGGACAAGGATCCCAGCCCCTCCTTGATGCATTCTGGTACCAAGCAGAGTTTTCGGACCATTTGTGTTGCTCACTAATGAGCAACACATCGGCCCCCTCTCCCTGGCAGTCTACATCAGAAGGTTCTGGGCTTCTTTCCCTCTCCCGAGGTTGAGCTGTAGAAATTTCACTTTGCACCTCTCAACCTTCTGAGCTCCGCCCTGAATATTGGGCAAGAACCGCTCCCCGAAGCATGGGCGACATCTTTTTCGCCCCTATCAGCGCAAGTCAGGCAAGCCTGCACTGGTCCCCGAGGTCAGGCTTGCCCAGCGCTATGCACAGCGCGGCAACAACCTCTTCTCTTGTGACTGTTTCGTCGAGGTCCCTTACTTCAAGGGACCTCTTCGAGACCAAAGATTTAACTTCGGCCTTCTCCCCGACCGCCTGGTCAAGCGCCTTTTCGAAGTTCCAGATGTCACCCTCCCTTTTCAGGACATTTACCCATATTACTTCCACAGAGGTAAGGTACTGACATCGCCTCCTACCCTGGTCGGGAGGCTACTACTCCTCCCTTGGTTAGTCTATCGGGAATATCCACCAGGCGCCGGCCGCAGACCATTCACTCAGCAATCCATTTATTCTGGTATGTGTGGGTGTCAGTATCATGCTTGTGGTTGTGGTGTGACCTCGAGAGGGCATGCAGGAAGTTCAGCGTGACCGCCGCAGGCGCATTTGGGGCGATACCTCGAGTAAGGGGCCCCCCGATAGGGAAAGCCTGTCTATAGGGCCCCCTTGACGGCCATCCTGACGGCGACAGCCCAGCCACTGGCAGAGTCCTTTCGGCTACTACCGTTGGTGGGCTGCAGGACGCGTCTGTTCCGTGCGTGACCTCACGCATTCCTCTGGGCGAGACGCTGCCCCCCCCCCCCCCCCCCCGAAACAATGAGATATTCGCCATGGATCCGTGCGATTATTTTATTGGTTGTATGGGATTTTAGAGGTGAAAGTAGAGGTTCTCATTTCCTCTTAATGTCAAAAATAGTTCGTTCTACATCCGAATGAAACCACTTCACACAATTAATAAGGTTTTTATTTAATCAAGGTTGGTACCATAACAATGATGCGCTACAACCGTAAGTCTTCCTAACTCGACGCCATGACATCAATGTTGATCAATGTCTTCATCGGGGTTGGGTTTATTTCTCCCCACCGTTGCTGTTCGTAGGCTTTGCGCACGCTCGACCGTCGCTTGACATAAAATCACTGGATATTTCAGGTGGAGTACCCTACCTGACTGCTGGTCGATATATCGACCAGCCCCGCAGGCAATGTAAAAAATTTGTCTAATTTCTTATTAAGGTTTGAGAGGGTATTTCTATGTAATTTCACGCGCTGAATATGAAGAAAATTCCTGCAGAAATCCTTGATCTTGAAAATCTCTATTCCAAGGTCAAATTTCATTTCTAGTATAAGTCGAGTTTTGAGAAGGTTTTCGTACGTAGTTTGATGCGCTGAAAATGACGCTGGAAAGCCATATTCAACTTTCGCTCATGCAAAAATTAAATGTGACCTTGACTGTAGATTTTCAAGGTCAATGATACCTCAGTGATTTTTTTCAGTATTTTTTCGTATTCAGTCCATCAAATTACGTAGGAAAACACTCTGAAATTCTCACTTCTGCTAGAAATGAAATTTGACCTTAAATTACCGATTTTCAAGGTGAAAAATGTTTCGAGGAATTTTAAAACTATTTTTGCGTATTTCAAACATCAAAAATTGCCTAAAAACATTAAATATTTTGTGCCTCTTGAGTGATCGATATATCGACCACCCCCGCAGCTAAAAGGTTAAATGTTGTTACTCTCTAAATCTGAATCAGTGAAATAGTCAATGATTACATCAGTGAAAATATATCAACTGATGAGTCAGTGCCCTGCTTTGATTTCACTGAGGAATCAATGAACGCGTCACATGAACATAACTTTTAAATTCTTGAATTCAAAACTTTCATCTACACTCTACTGATTTATCGTCCCTTAAAAATGATAGTAATTACGTAATTTCGTTTTAGTGTTGTTTAGCGTAAAATAAACGAGTTCATCGATCCTTAAAATGTATTGCTGGTATTATTACTCCCACCTGAAGCTTTCACTGATTCAATAAGTAAGTTCAATCTATTGCACTGATTCATCAGTCGAATTTCACTGATTCTCAGTGAAAGACTTATAGCTGCTGCCATCAGTGAATAGTCACTGCGAATCAGTAGCCGTTCACTGATTCAGGTTTAGAGGGTACATTGCGTAGAAGCGTTAGTCTAATCAGTTGGAGACTTAACAACATTGAACGTAGATTTGTGTCTTAGTTAACAATCGACTTGAAATGGTGTACAATTTCTGTAATACTTGTGATAAGCTTTGGCTTAAGTTTACGCTTACATAAAAGATACAACGTCGTTACAATGTTTTAATTATATTTTGAACGTAACTTTCTTTTTTACTGAACTTTGTGGAATGTTTGGAATGTGGCGCTGAGGTGAAGAGTAAAATTTTTAGGTTGGACATTTTGGGCCACAGTAGTCGTAGGTTTAACATTGATTATCTTTGAAGTGTTTATTACAGGCGTTGTGGGAGGAATGACCTGAGGTAATTGTACTTCTAGATCGCGTAACATGTGAGCCGGTTTTACATTTTCCAGCGATACTCTCTTTGCCCTTCCGTCGACGTCGATTTCAATAAGGCGATCACTTAATCGGTTCAAGACTTTGTGAGGACCTGAATAGGAGGGCTCGAGCGATCTCTTCGACGCTTCGACACGTAGAAAGACATGTGAACAAATTGAGAGTTCTTTACATACGAAAATTTTTCTATTCCCTAGCGAACTGGCTGAACGCTAGCTTTACGCTGTAGCGTAAAGCTAGAATAAAGCTATCGTAAAGCTAGCGTAAAGTAGCATTATAACTCATGCCTGAGGTAAAATAAATAATTAACATGTTTTTATCCTTATTCTACGTTAAAAATAACGTTAACTGGTATATGCAATAATTTTATTAACGCTAAAAATTAAAAAAAACATAATACCTGTCATTAAAGGCAGTGCAGTGGTTCATCACTTTCCATGTCTCCACCGTCAGGATTGACTATTTGTTATAGTGAGATGAAAGTATAGTTGTGTCTCACTCCAACGAATGGTCAACTTTAACGGTAGAGACGTTCCACAAAAGGTCCAGGCACGTGTGGCATGGCATATTGTTGCTGCTTTTGGAGCACGATGGAGTCTTTCTATCATCCCATTGGATGATAAATGATAAGGAGTAGTTCTGATCCTGTGACAACCCACAAGCTTGAGAAGCGATTTAGCTAAGTCTAATTTAAACTGGCAACCTTGATCTGTTGATAGGCACCGTGCGAAGTCATGGTAGGGAGAGTTAGATCGACGCCAGCGCACGCAGTGGATTATTTAGGCGTTAAAGGAGGCTGTTTTATATTTCCGAGCAATCAAAATACATGTGCAAATCTAAATTTTGTTTTAATTAAAAAAATATAGCTGAAATGAGCCACCGAAGTTGTTGTGTTGTGAATTCTAAAAATACAAGCAGGAAAAGTAAGTGTAAATTTTATAAATTTTCAACGTCTAAATGGAAAATAAATCAAAGGAATAAGTGGGTAGCTGCAGTAAGAAGGCAAAATTTATTATTTCTACGGAACTCTTGGACATCTCGTACATGTTCTGCTAGAACAAGATTTTTGCCTTTAATTTTCATTTGTGGTTGAAATTCTATTGTATGTTTAATTGATTGAAAACCTGTTTTAATAATTATATCCATGATGAATTCGAATCTCAAAATAAACAATTAATATTTATTTACTCAACAAGTACCTAAAACTGTCATCATGAAATTACAATTTAATTCTTTATTATATTTCTAGTCTGTTTTGATCTGTCATTAACTTAAGGTAGTCGTTATGCCAAAAATCAGTCTCTGGAAAAAGAAGTTTTTCTATGATTTCAAGACTGAGAATTATATCATCAGCCGTGTCATATGTAGGGAAAGACACTCTTTTTAATGAAAAAATTTAAAAATTACGAAAAATAATATTTTAATAATGTTTTTTGTAATAGGATATTTCCTTACTATCGCTTCTTACCCATTTTTTGAAAATGATTGAAGTTTCTTAAATCATAGCTTATTTTTTCGGGGGAAATATTCTCTACAACTTAACCGTTTCCAATTTTTGAAAATAAATCAATCATCAAATACAGCAATTTGTTTATAAAAATTTTGTTTTGGAAAATTGATTTTTAATTATTTCAGCCATTAAAGAATTTATTTTCAAAAATTGGAAACGGTCAAGTTGTAGAGAATATTTTCCCCGAAAAAATAAGCAATGATTTAAGAAACTTCAATCATTTTTAAAAAATTGATAAGAAGCGATAGTAAGGAAAAATCCTATTACAAAAAAACATTATTAAAAAATTATTATTCGTAATTTTTAAATGTTTTCATTTAAAAAAGTGTCTTCCCTTACATATGACACGACTGAAGATATAATTTTCAGTCTTGAAATCATAGAAAAACTTCTTTTTCCAGAGACTGATTTTTGGCACGACAACTACCTTAACCTTATATTTACTGGCTTCTATATCATTTTTATTATGAAAAATACTTACTTTTTACTGCTAATTTCACACAAATACTTCACAAGGAAAAACAATTGAATTTTAAAGTGAATTAGATTGTTTTTTTTTTGTTTTTTTATTTATAATAAACATTTTTATAACTAAGTCCCGTTATAATACATTGCAAAAGTTCTCGAACAGCCTCTTTTAGTTCACTCATGCTATGGCGCTGCAGTCACGCACAGAGCGTATAAGGTCTCCGGCGTACCAAAACGAGCTATCCATCCATCGTAGAACGCGCGACAAACTATACTTGCCTCTATGTTGCGAAGAGGGGTTGCAACAGGCCACCGTATATCTTTATGAATGGCGGGCATGGAGGAGTATAAGGAGACATATCAAAGCCATTGGTCACGTCGGGGTTTTCCGGAATAATTCGTGGAGTCGGGAAATAGAATAATTTTGCTGAATCGAACTCCAGTGCCACTGTGGCCGCATTGCGCATTAATAGCAATTAATAACAAACGTTCGCGGGACAGAGTGAGGTTATGAATTTCTTGTATTACTGAATAGAATAAGATAAAGAGGATAACAATTAAATACGAAAGAAACGAAAGAAATAGTGAAAGTGTAAAAAATCGAAAACTAAAATAAAGTAAGTAGCTGCCTTTAAAATTTATATATGTTTGGTTATAAATGCGGTCGATAGTTATGTAAAATGCGTTTGATTCAAAAAGTTCTTTTTGTTTTTAATTTTTAATATTATTTTTAAATTCAATTTGTTAAAACATACATAAAATGCATGTTCTTACAATAGATTTTAAAATATATTGGAAACTTCTTGCTGCGTTAAGAAACGAATTGCTGTATTTCGCAATAGGTATGTAAAAGTGTTTGTTGATGACAAAATTGTTTCATCGTATCGGGGAAAATGAATCAGTAATTTAAAGGAATTAATTGAACTTTTACAAGCTGTTGACAAAATGGCTATTTAAAAAATAATTTGCGCTACTCACAATGTGTTTAATAATTTTTGTTGTAAAGCTGAATAAGAATTCTGATGAAATGTAAGATTTTATTGTAGAAAATTCTCAAACGTCGTGGAAATTGTACACGCAATTTAATTTGTGAATTAAAATAATTAGGAGTGCCAAAAACGTTTCACTGGGCCTATAATCATAAGTTTATTAATTTAACGTTAATTTACGTTGAAATATGTATATAGAATACAATTTGTAAATATATATAATTTCTTTTTAATGCATGGGAATCTTGAGTGACTTTGCTTAGACAATAAATAATGTCAAGACAAAAAATATGTTTTATATCAAATAAATTATTTATTTTAACAAGACAATATGTCAACATTAATAAAATTTGTTCTTTCAAAGTATTTTAGTTTTAATCACAGTCTTTTGTACTTTTTAGTGGCTTATTTCTTGGTCCACACGCAGATGCAGATATTGCATTCTGCCAAATTTGAAGCTTCTCTTCCTGTCAAAGAAATATTTTAAAATAAGTTTTATTTATAAAAAATGTTTTCCAATAAATAGGCAATACATACTTTATACTACACGAAAATAAAGGAATGTTATTCATTAGATACATGTTGAACTACTTAATTAGAAATTTAATTTCAATAAAAGTTATATAAAATCTGCGTCAAAGATTACAGTTAAAATAAAGTTATAGTTACAAATATTGCAACTCACGTTGGGATTAACTACCGTTCTTGGTGCACGAAAAAAGTGGCTTTTTCCCCCATTTTTCCGAAAATTAGATTTTAAATCAGTGGTAGAGTCACAGCCGGGAATAAAACACTTCATTCTCTACGACTTTTCAAATAAAATGGACCGAAAACCCACGAAAGTGTCAACATTCAAATTGGTGGTTATGTGTGAAAACAGAAAAAGCCGGAAAACAAGTCAGATTCCGTCCAGCAGAGGCGCTGAAATTCGATTCAGTAAAATTATTCTATTTCCCGACTCGACGAATTATTCCGGAAAACCACGACCAATCCAAGTCGAGTTCCCCAGCCTAAGATACGTCTCCTTATACTTCTCCATGATGGCGGTCCAAACATATTTTTGACATATAATGCGATTGGTTACTTTTGCACTAGAGTGTGCTGCACCATGAAAGATGTCGAAAATTTGTTTATGCAAGATGGTGGGGATAACTGGGCGTAAAATTTTTTTTACATTTAGGGAAGATTTTGTAAATGTGCGGAATTGCAGTAACTCGGGTTCGAGTCGTTGTGATCCGGCCACCTCGGAGAGTGAGATTTGTGTCGGTAGTAGGATTGGTTCGACTTAAGGTACGGAATGCGAATCAGTATCGACATGTTCGTTTGAGTGAGCTGGATCCGAGATAAGATCGATACGTGACAATGCATCAGCGACAATGAGATCCGGGTAGGTGTTTGATGGTCGTCGAGAACTGAGAAATGAACGATTGTTGACGTTGTTGACGTGGAGAGGGTTCCTCACAACCCTGTGAAAACGCATAGACAAGCGGTTTGTAGCCTGTGACCACTTCCAACGCTCGACCTTCTAGGAAGTGTCGAAAGTACTTTATCGCTTCATGGATTGCCGTTAGTTTCCTATCATGCGCGCTGTAATTCTGCTGAACCTTGCTTATCTTTTGGGAAATAATGCGAGGAGTTTCCACGAACGATTTACGCATTGTTCTAATACTGCACCGATACCGGTGTCCGATGCGTCGGAAACTATTCGAGTTTGAGCATTCGGGAATGGGTGGGCTAGTGACGCGATATTGGCTACCTTGGTCTTAATTTTATTGAATGCCGCTTTTGAATTCGGATTTCTCTGGATTTTGCGTTTATCATTTTTGCGGTAATCGTGCAAAAACTGGTTAATGGTCGAGGGTCGCGGATAATCGATAATCATTTATAATGTGTCCGAGAAAATCAATTTCGCTTTTACCGAACTGACACTTGTCGTGGTTTATGCGCAGGGAGTATTGTTTGAGGCGTTCGAAAACCATACACAGGTGACGCTAATGTTCCTCCTCATTCGAAGAAGCGATGAGGATGTCGTCGATGTACGAGAACGTGAATTCGAGAACACCGAGAGCCTGGTGGATGTACCGTTAGAAGGTTTTCCCGGCGTTTCTCAGACCGTATGTCATGACCAGGTACTCGAACAGTCCGAAGGGGGTGATGACTGCGGTTTTTTGTACGTCCTCTGGGGCAATAGGTGTTTGCTGGTAAGCAGTTGTTAGGATATGATGGCAAACGCCGCTATATAGTTTACTGGCTGCCTGGGACACGCCTGTAATTTCCAGGAAATCCGCGAGTATTCTGGTGAATTTAGATGAGCGGTCAATGGTACTGAAGCTACTAAAAAATACCGGTTAGTCGCAACCGTTTGCAGTGTGTCCAGATTTGACACGCGAACATTACGCACACAACGCCAACAGCAGGACGTACGTGAGAATGGTTGCGCGCGCAGCGTAGTGGTTCTCTGAGTTTTCGCTGGTTGAAGGGTCCTTGTCAAGGAGAGAAAACCAGAGAAGTCTCAGAGAACCACTGCGAGCAGCAGACATACTACACTGTGCGCGCAACCATTCTCACGTACGTACTGCTGTTGGCGTTGTGTATGTAACGTCGCGTGTCAAATATGGACATACTGACCGTTTGTGCTTAATCCTGTTAAAGAGTCAATAAGCTGGCGGTGACGTAAATCGTGAAGAAGACCGCAATAGGCGAGTAAGTCTGCACCGATTATAGGGTGAGGGACAGCCGCAATGCAGAAGTTCCACGTGAAGTTCCTTCGTAGACCCAGATTCAAGACCAGACGTGTTTCGTCTTATGTTGAAGCGCGCGTGTTGTTTGCTGTAAATAGGACAAGAGATTCGGGTTTAGTCTCTGTAAGGTTTGAATAAGATAATCGAAATGTAATATAAACAAAAATAGTGGTTACCGGGCTTAAAGCGGTTTAGTGTCAATCATATCGATCTTTTCAGTGCCATTTTTTGTTCAATAAAGTGGCAAAAATGAAAATGTGCGTAATTCCTCAAGGCCATTGGAATAAATAAATAATTTTCCAAAAGTCACAAAGTTTGTGCCAAACATTTCGCAGCAAGTGATCTTTTGTACGAGAAAACTGTGCTTACAAAAGATAAGGAAAGAGTGATTGTGCTGATAAGAGTGAAAACTATTGTTTTGGTGTAATATTTATAGTGCTAATTTGTACATTGTTACTTACAGGGCTTAAAAAGTATGCAACATATACAGGGCGTCCAAAAAGTCCCGGGACGGTTGGATATTTCCTCAGGTAAAATATTTTTCAAAAAAGTGAAGTTCATTTCTGAAGTCAATTTCAACGAGGAATTCAATAGTGACCTTCATTTTGACCTTGAATTTGACCTTCATGGCTTTTTCAAGGTCAACTTTGTTTTTTTAAATGGAAACCCCCTTTTTTTACATCTGCAATCGATAGAGCGGAAAATACTACGTTCAGATACGAACCCAAGTCATAGGTCAATTGTAACGTTCAAGCTCAATTAGAGGTTATTTGAAATAAACCAAGTTTTCCAAGAGGTCAGTGTAATTCCTGAAGTAAATTTCAACGAGAAATTCATTGGTGAGCTCTGTATTGATCTTGGTGATGATCTTCAAGGTTTTTTCCAAGCGGTTTACGTTTACGTTTAGCATTACCCAGGAACAACGACGTGGATGTAGTAAATTCTATTCCCTTTGGGGTGCTTGATTAGCGTGAGTCCCCTTGCCTATCACGTTTCGGGGTGGTTGATTAGCGTGAGTCCCCTTGCCTCTCACGTTTCGGGGTGGTTGATTAGCGTGAGTCCCCTGGCCTCTCACGCTTCAGTGAAGATGTTCGAACTGAAGACCTTGAGCTTCTTGACAAAAATCTATGCGATTGTAAAAATGAGTTACAGCATTACGAATCATCTCCCTATCAATCAAAGTAGCCTCTTGCAGAATCCGATTCTGCAATTCGTCTAAGCTTTGGGGTTGCGCTGAGTATACTTTGCTCTTTAAATAACCCCAAAGAAAATAGTCGAGAGGCGTCAGATCAGGAGATCTAGCAGGCCACTCGATTTTACCCCTTTATCCAGTCCGCCTATGAGGGAACTGAGTATCCAAATATGCTCGAACCTCCCTACCATAATGAACCGCTGCTCCATCCTGCTGGAACCAAATATTTTGAAAATTATGGCATGTAATCTCCCTTATTCTTGGTACAATTTGGTTTCGGAGAAGCTCGTCATATGCACGGGCATTGAGATTACCATCGGTGAAGAAAGGGCCTATCAATGTGTCATTCAAGATACGGCACTAGCGAACTGGTTGAACGTTAGCTTTACGCTGTAACGTAAAGCTATCGTAAAGCTATCGTAAAGTAACATTATAACTCATGAATGAGGCAAAATAAACATTCAAAATGTTTTTATCCTTATTCTACGTTGAAAATAACGTTGACTGGTAATTGAAATATACAATAATTTTATTCATTTACGCTAAAAATTAAAAAAACATAATACCTATCATTGAAGGCAGTGCAGTGGTTCATCACTTTCCATGTCTTCACCGTCAGGATTGAATATTTATTAGATTGAGATGAAAGTATAGTTGTGTCTCACTCCAACCAATGCTCAACTTTAACGGAGAAGTTCCACAAAAGGTGAACCACTGCACTAACTTCAATGACAGGTATTATGTTTTTTTTAATTTTTAGCGTAAATAAATAAAATTATTGCATATTTCAATTACCAGTTAACATTATTTTCAACGTAGAATAAGCATGAAAACATTTGGAATGTTTATTTTGACTCATTCATGAGTTATAATGCTACTTTACGATAGCTTTACGATAGCTTTACGGTACAGCGTAAAGCTACCGTTCAGCCAGTTCGCCAGGGGAGCCCAAAGATTAAACTTGTGTGGTTATTGTGTGTGACTTTCCAACATCCAATCAATATTTGTGTCGGACCAATATCTACAATTTTGCCTGTTAACTGCACCTTTTAAAGTGAAAGTAACTTCATCTGAATATACAGTATTGTACAAGAAAATAGGGTCTCTATGAATTCTGTCCATCATAATTTCACAAAATTCAACCTGATGATCAGGATCGTCTTCATTGAGCTCTTGTACCAGATGAACTTTGTAAGGATGGAAATTAATGCCTTTTAAAATATTTCGCACTGTCTCAGGAGCAACGTCACGCTCATCACTAGCTCGACGTAAATTAAGGTGTGGGTTTTCAACAAATGCTTGGGCTATGTCCATCTGCATCTTCCCAGATCCTGTAGATTTTGGCCGACCAGTGCTCTGAAGGTCCTTGATAGATCCATGATTCATAAACCGCCTTACAGTTCTTTCAATTTTTATTTTGAGACAGGATTTAACCCTTCTCCATTACGAAAAGTGCGATTAAAAAGCAAACGAACTTGATCATAAGATCGAACTCGATCTCCCCAACCACGCATCATTAATACAGATACCCTCTCTCGTTCCGAAAGTTTAGCATGCGCCATAATAATCTTTTAGCGAAAGATAGTAAGTATGTACTCGTAACACGTAAATTTAGTTTCGATTCGTAATATTCGTATGGAGATAGAAAAACGGTATAGGACTTATGGTATCGCCTTAGGTATTGACTTAGGTATCGAAAAACGGTATAGGACTTTTCGGTATAACTCTTTGGGGATGAACAGAACTCTCACCAGAACTCCTGGAACTTTTAATGAAAAAGTCCCTATACATATGATTTTACAATATTCAAAACGCTGTAACCAAGATTAATACAGAGCTCACCAATGAATTTCTCGTTGAAATTTACTTCAGGAATTACACTGACCTCTTGGAAAACTTTGTTAATTTCAAATAACCTTTAATTGACCTTGAACGTTACAATTGACCTATGACTTGGGTACGTATCTGAACGTAGAATTTTACGCTCTATCGATTGCAGATGTAAAAAAAAGGGGGTTTTCATTAAAAAAAAACAAAGTTGACCTTGAAAAAGCCATGAAGGTCAAATGCAAGGGCAAAATGAAGGTCACTATTGAATTCCTCGTTGAAATAGACTTCAGGAATGAACTTCACTTTTTTAAAAAAATTTTTATCTGAGGAAATATTCAACCGTCCCGGGACTTTTTAGACACCCTGTATATGTTGTATAATATATTGTATTTGTAACTTTTTATATATACAATTGTCTCTTTACTACGAATATATAGTTTTTAATAAAAAATACAATATTGATCATATCCACCATATTACATTTTTTATCATTCCAATACTTTTATACTGAGAATTACAGTTTACTCAGTATATATGATGGTCACACTTTCCTTTTACCCTCTCTAATAAAATGAACCGTCATTTTGGACGCATGCAACACACGTGCCCTCATCGCGAAGTTTTTTAACCAAGTACTTGGCAGAACTTCAGCTTGGGAGCGAATACACGGAGGTCGGTCTCCTTCACGAAGGAATAATGAGACCAAACTGCCATAGGAAACTTTTCCAAATCTGGCAGGAGCAACGGCACCGTAAGTGCCCGACTTGTAAGTTGGAAATAGTGGAAAGGAGTGCGCAAGTGCGCAGTTTTCCTTTTCTTACTCACGGGAAAATGTGCGAGTGCGATGAACTTGTAAAAATTGATCTAAGCCAGGGAGGTTATGCAACCCGGTACGCGATACGACATTGCTAAGAGAAAAATTTATTATATCAAATGCATTATATTATATTATATTATATGCGATCTTCAAAATCCTGAAAATTTCTTGGATTAAATTCTCTCACCTTTAAAGGAAAAAACTATTCAACATTATTTTACACACGATTTACGAGGTAATAACAAATACGATAATTTCAATTTCAAGATTTACAATCTTATTATATTCGATATATACTTACCACTTTTATAATGCACTCCTTTAGCTTTATAGGAGTCCTGAGATAATAACTTTTTTTTTAAAATTAAATTGAACAAATATCTGCCGCTTGTAAATGATCAAAATATCAATCAACATAACCACTCTGGCTTAGATCAATTTGAAAATTAGACAAATTCGTCTCACTCGCACATTTTCCCGTGAGTAAGAAGAGGACAACTGCGCACTTGTGCACTCCTTTCCACTACTTCCAACTTGCAAGCCGGGCACTGACCGTGACGTTGCTCCTGTCAAGTCGCTTACATGGAGATAGGTCTCGTTATTATTCCTTCGTGGTCTCCTTATATCTAGTCCAGCCCTATCCGACTCCCTGCCTGCAATGGCGAGAACTTGATTCCCTTAGTGATTATAGTTTCTATGTGCGAATTTTTCTCACCAGAGCGGCGCTGCACGCGTCACGCTCTACAAAAGCATTGTACTAATAGACAAATATTTAAAAAAATTTAAATAATTAAGTTTCTGAACAATATGAAATGAAAAAATGTTCCTAAAATGATTCTAGGACATAAAATACACATTTTGCATAAATCAATTAATACAAAATAAAAAAAAGAACACATTAAACTTCGTAAAATATATACTGTGGATACGCATGAAGAATTCTTGAGAACCTGGACAAAATTTTTTTTATGTTATTCCCATATAATTGAAAATATATTTTAAAATAAATAAAAAGCTTGAGCCTATAAATAGAAGTATTTTCCATTTTTATTTTCCAGCTTCAAACGAATGAAATGAAAAATAAATATTTTGTTAAGCCCTGTGTTCAACATAAAAAACCATGCAAAGGGAAATATTTACTCAATTAAAAATTTGTAAATGTAACAAAAAATATTCATTACTATAAAATTTGCTAGTACATATTTTTAACATATTTTAAATTTTTAACATGTACAGATCGATGATGACTAGTTAACTGTCGCAAAGCTTGGCTGCTTTTTTCTTCAAGACGCTAAATTTTTAAATTTCAGCCATTTCCTGTCTTACGAATTGTCTTATTCTTATTTAAAATAAAATTAAATCACATATGCTAACATCTCTACAGCTTCATTGGCATGTTCTTTGCATTGAAAAATTAATTTTGTTTCACATGACAAAAAATATTTATTACTATAAAATTTGCTAGTAGATATTTTTAACATATGTATATATGTCTTCGGTTATGTTCGACATATTTCGTACAGGGAATATAGATATATTAGATACTTTATCAGATATAGCTGATTTGTTTCGTCTTTTTTCATTATATTCAATCAATTTTTGTAAGTATTGAACTTCGCGGAAAAATATGAACATATGTATTCATTTTAATATGACGTGTTTTGCAGGGAAGATAAACTACCGTTTATAATAATAATATTAAAATATTTATTTTAATTACTTTATACTTAGTAGTTTTTACGCGTATAATAAAATATCTTTATATAAAATCTGGTCTAATATTTTATTTCCAGATACGTTCATATTAATCATCACGATACTTATTTAACTCCAAAATTTATCTTTATATCCCTTCAATCTATTCCATTTCATCTGAATTCTTCCAGTGAAATATAAATATCGAAGAAAGCACTTTTATATTTTTTTACAAAATGGATTTGTATAAGACATATAATGTCGTTGATGTTGCATTCAAAATCCATTTAGTATTTCTTTAGCTTCCTTAATTTCAGAAAATTTAACTGAACAAGATAAAAATATTTTATTCAGTATGAGATTTCGAATGGAATATTATCAATACTGTATAAAAGTTTGACTAATTTTTTGTTCCTTTCCTTTTGTTTAGAGATTTTTTGGCACTATCAGATTAGCTGGAGGAACAAATGATCATCCTTGTACACCAACCTTCTTGCAAATATACAAGATATTAGCTGTCTTTAGCATTTTGAAACCTCCAAAGCTTGGAAATTGTAGTACTTTCGATGGCAACCCTCCACAGCCCTTAATAACAATTTCAAAATTGAAAGAGTTACATCAGTCGAATAGTAAAAGCGCAATTCAAAAAATTCGAGAAAAGTTAAAAGCAATAGTCGATTGTGAAGACACTGATTTTAGTGATTTTGTAGATGCAGTAGCGCACGATTATGCTTTACCAGCTGTTAGAGATTGTTTGATTTTTTACACAACTGGTCGTATAACTGCTTACATTAAACAGCACACTCAGTGTTCGACATGCTTAAATGCATTTTTGACTACTTCTGAAATTAATGCAGATACGATATCTTTTTCTTGTGATCAGTTACCTGAAAGTTTGAGTAGACTTGCAAAAATAAATAAAGATTTCATACATTCAAATGTTAAGTTATACAAGCTTATCACAGTTGTCGAATATCTATTTAACAAACATTGCCGGTCTGGCAATTCTTTTGATCTAATTCTAGACGATTTAATTTCATCTGATGAACAAAAATTTATTTTTCAATGCAAAGAACATGCCAATGAAGCTGTAGAGATGTTAGCATATGTGATTTAATTTTATTTTAACTAAGAATAAGACAATTCGTAAGACAGGAAATGGCTGAAATTTAAAAATTTAGCGTCTTGAAGAAAAAAGCAGCCAAGCTTTGCGACAGTTAACTAGTCATCATCGATCTGTACATGTTAAAAATTTAAAATATGTTAAAAATATGTACTAGCAAATTTTATAGTAATGAATATTTTTTGTTACATTTACAAATTTTTAATTGAGTAAATATTTCCCTTTGCATGGTTTTTTATGTTGAACACAGGGCTTAACAAAACATTTATTTTTCATTTCATTCGTTTGAAGCTGGAAAATAAAAATGGAAAATACTTCTATTTATAGGCTCAAGCTTTTTATTTATTTTTAAATATATTTTCAATTATATGGGAATAACATAAAAAAAATTTTGTTCAGGTTCTCAAGAATTCTTCATGCGTATCCACAGTATATATTTTACGAAGTTTAATGTGTTCTTTTTTTTATTTTGTATTAATTGATTTATGCAAAATGTGTATTTTATGTCCTAGAATCATTCTAGGAACATTTTTTCATTTCATATTGTTCAGAAACTTAATTATTTAAAAATTTTTAAATATTTGTCTATTAGTACAATGCTTTTGTAGAGCGTGCCGCGTGCAGCGCCGCTCTGGTGAGAAAACTTCGCACATAGAAACTATATTCACTAAGGAACCGCCATTTAGTTTTTAGTCGGTCAGGGCTGATCTAGTCTCCATGGTTGGACTGACTTCACTGACATACTGAAGTAGTATAAGGAGACCCCACTCGCGGAAAATTTGAACGCATGGATTCGGATTTAGTTAGCTTGCATCGCTCGTAGCGCCTCTTACAGGAAAATGTCAAACTCTTAAATTTTCACAATATGGCTGTCGTGTTGTCTACTGCAAGAAAACAGATAAACAAAAACAGTGGCACCGTTATAATTAAAATTATTTTAAAAGTATACTGCTGTTATTTTATATGAAATATAATATAATATACAATATAGATGTGTTTACTAAGTGAAGTATAGTTTATGTTATTTACATTTTGCCTTTTTCTGAATTTTGTAGATTATGTCACCTGTCAACGCGAAGATGGAAAGCAAACCCTTTTGTTTCTTCAAGTATTTACATTAAAGTTACTTGCATTGATGAGTTTGAAAATTTTCTAAGAGAGGTTCATGAGTATCCGTAATTTTTGTTGCAGCTATGTATTATTCGGAAATATTATAATAAGAAATGCAATCATATAATAACTGCAAAAAAAAATTGAAAAGCAAATTTTTTTTTTAAATTAACAAATACCAGAGAAAATTTATTCTTAGAAAACAATATTAATATTGATTTTTCGTGTAATTGCATGAAGTCACATTAAATTAAATTAAACAAACGAATTATACGATGAATTTAGCGGCCACAAAAGTCGTTGTTTCTGGAGTGAAATGCGGCCGGGAGGACCGTACTTTCGGCAAGGAGATCAAGAAAAAATAGTTTAAAAGTTAAAAAATAAAATAGTTAAAAAATAAAATAAGTAGTAGAAGTGACGTTTCTCCAGTCTGTCTTCTTTTTCTTTTTTCTTCTTTCCAACATAGCGCGTGGATGCGCAACCATCAGTAAAACAATGGACCATATTATCTTGCACACACTTGTTTATTATATTTAAAACTTCTCGCGCATGTATGGCAATGACTGGTAATGTTTGTTTGTACAAATCACGCTTACATTATTATGAGTGCCGACATTTTTGAAACTTGTGTTGCAACGCTTTTCCGCAAGCGGCGCAACGAACGATGCAAACTAACTAAATCTGAATCTACGCGTCCAAATTTTCCAAAGGCTGCATAGGAGTGGGGTCTCCTTATACTACTCCGTGTCACTGACTGAGCTGTATTAAGGTGAGAGCACTCCCATTTTAAACACTGACGACTTTTATACAGCGTCTCTATACGTATTACTCGGAGTTAACACGGCGCGATTTTTGAAAAGTTAGAATATTACCAGATTTCATATTGTTCATTGCAATATAAATAATTTGTAAGTGAACAATAAAATTGAAATAATAGCTTGTAAAAACGAACAAATTAAATAAAAAAACATATGCTAGTTTTTTATCAAAATTAAAAGATGAAGATTTAAGATTTTTTGTCTCGAACGCATAAGATGAAAGATAGAAATTGATTTAAGAATTTGAAATCTTTCTCTGGAAAAAAAGACGCTTTTGACTGCGCAGGGATTGCCGGTTGACTGCTCTAACCACTGAGCTACACAGGTGTCCGACATCTCCTTCTCCACACGAAGATCTCCTTATATCGTCTAGTGGCACAGTCATGCGACTATATATTATTTCAATTTAATTAGTTGTGTTTGAAATTTCTGCCACTGCCTAAATTATAAAGATTTCAAATTCTTTAAATTTGAATTTAAGTTGAATTTTTTTGCAATATAAGAGTTTAGAATTGAGATAATTGAGATAACCAAGTTGACGTCACAGGCCATGTGGTAGGGATAGAATGTAAGTTAGGTTGGTCTTGGACGAAAGAAATATATGGGAATCATTGGGAAATTGATGAAACAAAATTTTCTAGCGTAAAAGTAATTCATAAATTTATTAATAATTATATTTTTTAAGTGCAAAATTAATTTCCGCCTATTTTGAGTACCTACTTCTTGCTTGTCATTCTTTTAATTTTTTAATATAAAATAAAATGTCATAAATTTGTAGGTTATGATAACCGTTTGTTTTGAAAGATTTGAAGAATGTATCGATAAGCATGTTCTCGTTTTCAACACATTCTTCAAATCTTTCAAAACAAACGGTTATCATAACCTACAAATTTATGACATTTTATTTTATATTAAAAAATTAAAAGAATGACAAGCAAGAAGTAGGTACTCAAAATAGGCGGAAATTAATTTTGCACTTAAAAAATATAATTATTAATAAATTTATGAATTACTTTTACGCTAGAAAATTTTGTTTCATCAATTTCCCAATGATTCCCATATATTTCTTTCGTCCAAGACCAACATAACTTACAGTCTATCCCTACCACATGGCCTGTGACGTCAACTTGGTTATCTCAATGTAGGCAGTGGCAGAAATTTCAAACTCAACTAATTAATTTGAATTAGTTTAAGAAATTAAGAATTAAAAAATAAATTATAAAATAAATCATTTGGATTTATAGCAACTACAGGTTGGGCATATGTGAAATATTGAAATGCTTAAAAACGTACATTATATACGATGTACTTTTTCATGTTTCAAAAATTGTTATATACATTATTATTTTAAATACCTTAAAATTTGTCGGAAAAATCATAGTGTATTGCAATATTTTTTACGTATATGAAATATTGTTTTAGATTTACTCATCAGCATTCTAATATTTTCAATAAGTCATCAATTAATATGTTCAATTCTATTCTTTTTTCATAATTCTTAATCTCTTAAAAAGTTGTAATTTACGAAAATGGAAAACGTCGGTGATGAAAAACGTTCGAGTTGAGGTATAGAAACCCAGTCAGCTGTCATCACTTTCTTTTTTTTCCCTTAGTCCTCTTGATCCGACCGGGTCTTTTGATACAAAAAAAGCTTACAATTCCATCATGTTTTTTCCCAGCTGAAAAAATCTGCCTGCAATTTTTACCTGGAATCCCACATCCCACCTTGTAATGTGGCGTGGTATTTTCGTTTGGGAATTCTAGGTGGAAATTACAGGTAGTAATTTGAGGAAAAGATTCAAGTCGGAAGTGAAAGAATTCTTTTTTTTTATACCAAGAGTATTTTTGCATTTTTTTGACTAAAATTTTTATTAAATATTACCATCTAGAATTCTCACATGGGAATTCCATGCCATATTTAGACATATTGCAAATATTTGCAAACATGGCAAGACTGAAAAAAACGTTGAGATATTCAAACCTACTGAAAATTGAAAAGACGACATCAGCGCCACCTGGGTGTATTACTCAGAAACAATAACACTGCTATCATTCTCGATAGTGTGCTCTCACCCTGAGCTGTATGTTCTGTTTTTCTTATGATTCTACTTTACGAATTTGGTAGGGATGACAAATATCGGTCCTGCGGCTTATCGATAAGTATCGATAACCAACAAGTGCTTTCGATAAATATTGATAAATACCGATACACATTGGTAGCTTACCGATAAATACCGATATTGCGAATCCTAAAACAACATTTGGGAGAATTGGAGGGGAGTTTTTCTGTATAACTCTATAATAATGTATTTATGCCACCCGCATTGTTAAAAGTAGTATATGGGTCATTTCATGGGTGATTTACAGTAAACATTTTTTTTTCGACGAAATATTTTTTTTTGCCTTCTTACTTCGAAAATAAACGACACGTTTTTTATTTTTTCAATGTGATACTTCAAAATTTCGAGATAACATTTTTTTAAGTTTGGCACTCGGGAAATTTTTTTTTTCTAACAGCTCACTGTAAAAGCAGTTTTGAATATAAAATGTGACCCTTGCACTTGAAATGCGCGAAAGAGTACAAGCTTTCAAAAAAGTTATAGCACACATTTCGTTGTTTTTTTGTAATAACAATATAATACATTTTTAAAAATAATTGTATTTTTTTTAATTTGGAAGTAATTTTTTTCCGATTTTTTTGTTTATAAATTTTTGTTAAAGTTTTATCAATATGCAGGCAAAATTTTGGAATGGAAAAATGAAAACTGTAGGTGTAATTAATTTATAAAATCTGTCCCGCGCGTTGCAACGAGCGAGCTCGCACGCTGCAACTACGCTTAAGCTTGTTTAAGCATGCTCGGACTCGAAGCACGTGTGGCAGTGAACCGCTGGAATGGGCGGGAATGATTTTATAAATTAATTACACCTGCAGTTTTCATTTTTCTATTCCAAAATTTTGCCTGCATATTGAAAAAACTTTAACAAAAATTTAGAAACAAAAAAATCGGAAAAAAATTAGTTCCAAATTTAGAAAAAATTCAATTTTTTATAAAAATGTACTATATTGTCATTACAAAAAAAAAATAACGAAATGTGTGCTATATATATATTTTGAATATTTATATTCAAAACTGCTTTTACAGTGAGCTGTTAGAAAAAAAAAATTTCCCGAGTGCCAAACTTAAAAAAATTATATCTCGAAATTTTCAAGTATCACATTGACAAAAAAAAACGTGTCGATTATTTTAGAAGTAGGAAGGCAAAAAAAATATTTCGTCGAAAAAAAAATTTTGACTGTAAATCTCCCATGAAATGACCCATATATATTTCGTATTCAAACTATTGAGGCATGCGACTGCTCAATTAAAGTTTCTATAAATTTTTTTTTGCCATAGCTGTAAAATGTTAAATAGTCCAGGCGATATATTCTTAAAAACAGCCTTTCACGATGTTTTCTCGGAGCAGGCTGAAACTTTGAGTTTAGGCGTCAAAAAATAAGTAGAGCAACATATCTTTTCCCATGGAGTCAAATCTATGCACGTCATTGTTTAAATTACGGTTATTTATGAATTTTCAACGAAATTTCACGTTTTTCGCTTATATCTTTGATTCTTTCCATTTTATCAGCAAATAGTGTGATAACTTTTTTTTCCTCATAAAAAACCCTAAAAACTAGATGCCGCCTGTAAAAAAATATTAATTTGGTCAAATGTTATGAATAAAAAACGTTAATATTTATGACTTTTAAATAAACAATTATTCAAAGGCTTAGTTTACTCATATCGCGCCATTCAACAACGTCCAAATACTTCTTATTATTGACAAATCATGTGTGCAAAACCTGGAGTCGGAAAGTTTGTTAGTTTATGACTTATGGCCTTATAAACAAATTAATAAACAATTAACTTGTACGAACTTGAGCAGTAGATATGATGATGCTGATTTTTTTATTGTTAGATTTCACTATTTTATATTGAGAATCATCATTGTTTCATGAAAAAATTCGAATTTGCAACTAAGGGAATTTCTTTTATAAATTGCTTAGTAGCAAAATGCATTTTTGCAAGTGTTCCACTTAATTTTCATAACTTTTTATTGCGTACATTGAAAGTGTATAAAAAGAGCTTTCATTTGAAAAAAAAAGTTCAAGATTCATTAAGAAACAATGGAGATACAGTGCGATGAAATTGTTGCTCAATTGTTCAACAAATTCTGACAACGATTCTTAATGTCGGTAATGGTGTTTCCAGCAGTCGAGTTGACCCTTTCTGACAACACTGAAGTGGCAGGAATGATCAAGTACCTGAGAGCAATTGCTTTTAACTTCTCACAACGGTGTAATTTTTCCAAAATCTAACTTCTCTTGGGGGGGAGGGGGTAAAGTTTGTTCGGTCAAAAAAATTTAGTATGTTATTATACAATATTTAAAAAGTGTGTAAAAAAATTTTGGTGCAAAAATATGAAGAAGCAACGGAGTTATACCAGTTTGTCGCCGATACCTCGAAAAATGTTTTTTTTCTGGTGACCGCGAATGCTCATCGCTGGATTATCTAAAATCAAAAAAGTAAATTGTTCTGGTTAGTTGATACCTTTCTCCCTCAAATGACGCTTCGTTTTTTTAATTTTATAAATTTTTTCATGTTTTGCATCATTTTGAAGGTAAAAGGTCGATTTTTGCAAAAAAAAAAAAACGAAGCGTCACCTGAAAGCTTTATATGCGTAGAATATGTGTACAAAATTTCAAAACGATCGGTTGAGTAGTTTTTTTGGGACGCTGGTCACCGGCTTCAAAAATGACATGTTTGAGGAAACCAATTTAAAGTTTTGTTTCTTCATATTTTTGCACCAAAATTTTTTTACAAACTTTTTAAATATTGTATAATAACATACTAAATTTTCAAATAAATCGATAATAGCAAAGTGCTTTAAAAAAATTATTGAAAATTTGCCACGTCTTGACCGAAAAAACTCCCCCCCCCCCCCCCATTAAATACTCACGTTTTGTATATAACCAAATCAACGTCGAAAGTAACACTATAGTATTTATTTATATTTTCTGAATTTAATGCGCATGTCTAGTCGTAACCATAGCAACAACTCTTTAAGCGAGAGAAAAGAAAAATATATTCAAATACCAAAAGAATTTGAAAATCTTATTGTGGAAAAAAAGACGTTTTCGACTGCGCTGGGATTTGAGCCCAGGTCTTTCGATTGCCGGTCGACTGCTCTAACTGGCTCTAACCACTGAGCTACACTGCTACACAGGCGTTCGACATCTCCTTCTCCACAGGAAGATCTCCTTATATCGCCTAGAGGCTCTGCCTTGCGGCTGTATATGATTTCAAATTAATAAGTTGAGTATGAAATTTTTATCACTGCCTACATTATCGGAGGATCACTAGTCGCGTAACAAATAGGATACGTTGTCGACAGGTGTCCTCGTAAACAATTTCAAACTCTTATAACGCAAATAAATGCAAATGAATCCAATATTAAAAGAATTTGAAAAAGTTTCTGTGGAAAACAAGACGCTTTCGACTGCGCTGGGTTTCGAGTCCAGGTTTTTGGATTGCCGGTCGACTGCTCTAACCATTGAGCTCCACAAAAATATTTTCAAATTCTTTTAATATTGAATTCATTTGCATTTATTTGCGATATAAGAGTTTGAAATTGTGACAAAAATTTCAAACTCTACTAATTAATTTGAAATCATATTCAAATATCTTCCGTGTTCCGAAAAAAGTATCGATATTTATCGTTAACGACAAGGCCTTGTCGATACCTTTCGATATCACTGCTTATCGATAAGTATCGATATGTTTCCCATCTCTAGAATTTGGTTCTTTCCATTTCTTTTTGTCTCCCATAGGATGTTTCTCTAATCATTTTTCATAGCACTTGGCTATACTATTACGTTTATCTCATACACTATCTTTTTCCATTACGTTTTCTCTAAATAATGAATCTAGACGAGTTAAGCGGAGACACTGTTGTACAGTGTCCGTACGACAAAAGTCACAAAATAGCTAGAGCCAGGCTTCAAAGACATCTAGTAAAATGTGAAAAAGTGAGTATAAAATCACATATTTTCGTCAATTTCTCATACATGATTTTGATGTGAAAAAAAAATCATTTATACGGAACCACATTTTCAACTGGTTTTGAATGCGTGAAGTTTGCTATCCTTACTGAAACCATCAGTCACTGCTGGAACAATCCCACGTGACTATTGCTTTTCTCATAGCATTTAAAGTTGCAACAGTTTTTAATTATAATTATGTTGCGACCGTGCTTCATTATCACTTTTTTATACTATTTTTGTTAAGGGCATGTGATATTTCCAAAATTAGCAAATTTTATTGATTTGTGATTTCTACATGTTTGTGTCTGAAGTACATAAAATTTTCTTTTCAAAATTTGGGAAATAGTATAGAAGATAAAAAAACGGGCGTAAATAGATTACTTTTGGTTTCAAAAGTGAAAAAAAGTTAAATTTCATAAAAATACATCGGAATTTTTTTTTCACTGTCAAAACCGAAAGAAGTCTATCTACGTCCGTTGGTATCATCTTCTCTACCATTTCTCAAATTTTTGAAACAAAATTTTATGTACTGCGGACACAAACATGTAGAAACTAGACCGAATTGTTCACATGAATTTGCTACTTTTCTCAAGTATCACATATCCTTAAGACAATGTATTGTTCAACTGGACCACATGATATCGGCAATTGCAATTACAATATGTAGGGTTTCCTGACGTATAGTATTCGCTATTAATTATATGGGTTTATTCTCCCAGTTGTCGAGATGTTTCTGGCATCGGTAGTAGAAGTGAAAATGCCTTATCTCGGACTCAATCAGCCCTATCAGACTCTAAAAAATGTTCGGGCCTTAGCGGTGTGAATTTCTGCTACAACTTTCCACCACGTGATGGCGTTTCCTGTGTATGGTTCTACTTTAACATGTAATCCATTGAGGAAAATCTTAAAAACACAAAAATTTTAATACATTTAGGAAGTTTAAGAAAGATTAATTTAAGGTAATCATTACTTTTGGTTGTAAAAATGTTTCTAGAGTGTTAATTTGATTAATAAAATAATAGAAAGAGTGGAATAAATTCTGAAATAATTATTTCATATTTTGTATGTCATTTCCCAAAATAGGCGAAATTTAATGTTTGCTCTCGGTAAGAAGGTGGGCATTGAATGACATTGAAATGTTATCAATCAGAGTTAATTCAAAATATGTCGATTAAGGGAAATAATAGTTACATTTCAAGTATGAAAAATATTAACTTTTGAGGCTAGAGGACTACATGGCATATATATTTACATTTCGGTTTTTACAAATTGTATTAAACGCTGAAATAATAAAATACATTTATTTATTAACAAAATAAAATTTAGTATCATCGTATCACGTATATAGCTTTTTTATATGCTTTTTTTGTCAGAAACATTAAAATATCATAATTAATGGTAATATGATAAATTAAATATTATGCACAGCTCTGGAATTCTTTGAGAATTACATATACATTCATTTAAGCTGGCTTGAGCATTTTTGAAAAAAATTACAGATTGCTCTGAAACTTAGAGATTATCTTAATAAAATATGCTAGATTCATTTGGAAAAAAGAAATACCGTGGTTGACGATGTCCCCATAAATCAAATATATAATAGTTCTTTCGGTTTCGAGGAATCTATTAGTATTATAAAAACAAAGGGTTGATGACTTCAATCAAGAGAAAATTGCGAGAAAAGTACAGAATATAAAAAACCGCCTTGAGGTGAAACTAATAAATTTTTACTATCACTTTTTTCAGGGGACATTTCCGTGATTTCTTACCCTTCTACTCAGATGTAACTATAATACATATGATTATTAAAAAAATAAGTAGCAATGAGCATTCATGTAACACGTGCCCCCACGGTGCCCCTCACTTCATACGACACCAAACGCTCAAGCCACCTTAAAAACAAGATAAATCTGTCATTTTCTAAAACAATTCTATAAATATAGGCACGTAAACTATTAGTTTAACAATATATACACAGTGCGACAAATAAGTTTCGAGATTGGCCGTGGAAAACATCATTGAAACAAGATATCTGAATATTTTTCAATTTTTTAAATAAAAATATTCTCCAGTTTCAATACACGTGTTACAGTGATTCAAATGCGTGTTCTAGCTCATTTTGTGGAATTTCCTCTTGTGCTTGTGTTGTAGCTGTTTTAATGGTCGAAATGTCATTAAAGAAACATTCTTTCAACTTCAATTTCAAATTTGGGAATAGAGAGAAATCGCATGGGGCCAAATCAGGTGAATACGGCGAATGATTCAACACACAGACTTGATTTCGAGCCAAAAATTAATGAACAATGAGTGAGGTGTGACTCGGTGCATTATTGTGCAACAGAGGCCAGGTCTCTGGTTCACGATATTCGGGTCGAATAGGACGAATTCTGGCCATTAGACGCTTCAAAACTTCAAAATAATATGCGTCAGTAATTGTTTGGCCAGTTGGAACGAATTCCTTGTGGATAATTCCTTTGCTATCGAAAAATGTAACGAGCATTGCTGAATTTGGCGTTCCTTCACGATTATCATCTTCTAACCTCTCTCTCTCTGCCTTCCAAGAAACGTTTATGCCGCAGAAAAACATTTGCTCTAGTCAAACAATCATTGCCGTACACTTGCTGCATGAACCAGAATGTTTCTGATACATTTTTATCAAGTTTTGCGTGAAATTTAATAACTGCTCTTTGTTTTATGTTAGTATTTCGACATCGACAAAAAATTTGTTTTGAGAAAACTGTCATAACTTTGCTATTTATCAACCGATTGAAGCAAAACTGGCAATACCGAAAAGATGAATACCACACCTTTCAAGCGCCGGTCTGAACACATAGATAGCGCTACTACTTGAATATAGTTCGAGTCTCGAATTGTCGCACTGTATATATATATATATATATATATAAAATATATCTTGATACGTACATGTAACGTGGTACTTTTCCATAAGAGCAATTTAGTTTTTGACTTTATTATTTGATTTAAATCCCTCTTGTGATTAAGGATTACACGCCCTTAAGAACCTCCAGTGAATCATGGTTAATTTTTTTAGTTAGAACATAATCGAATTTGTACTTTTGCAGTTGCGTTTTTTGCAAATCTATCATAGATTGCTAAATTATTCGCAGCCCTTTACTCTTTGACGTTGTTAAAAAGTCATCTAGCTGTAATGTAACAAACATTCAAACTTCTATTATAGAGTGAAATTTATTCTTTAAATTTTTCTAATAATTACTATACATATATTCATAATATACTATACATATATTTTCTACGCACTTACTGTTAGTTCTGTAGTTTCTTTGGTTTTGTTAGAATCCGTAGATTTATTTTTCTTGCTCACTCTTTTCTCTAATTTATTAAGCATGTTACATGTCTCTAACCATCAAGCCTGCACTCTGACTAATATTTCAATGCTGCTTCTGGAGATAAGCGATCCATCATATCAAACATTCCATTGATTGTCAAACAAATTTCAGCTGTTGATTCGCAACCTTCAAGTTGTTCCTTGAACTTTTCGTAATTTTTGTAATATAATAAACCTTTTCCAGTTGCAGAGCTAAAAATCTAAAATCGTTAAAAGTT
This sequence comes from Diplolepis rosae, assembly GCA_030998225.1. NCBI lineage: Eukaryota > Metazoa > Arthropoda > Insecta > Hymenoptera > Diplolepididae > Diplolepis > Diplolepis rosae. The sequence continues at coordinate 1,828,747 of JAPYXD010000171.1, forward strand.
AGATTAAATCTCCCATTGAGGTTATTTCGACCAATTTCGAATAATTCGCAGAAGTACCTCCACTTGACAGCATCTTTATCCGGTTGAACCTGAAAAAAAAACAGCCAAAATCACACCAATAAGACCTAACTATTATAGATCTTTAGACCTTATTAACGATAAATATACCTTCAATTCTTGTTTATCATAAAGGCGATTTCTGATGCGTGTAATTAAATATGGGGGATCGAAAAAGATGTAAACATCTCGCTCAGGCACATTGGGATGAGAAAACGAAATTTTTAATCCACCGAGCTTTCCACTGACTCTTAGTCTATCAGAGGTTGAATCATGATTGCTAAGCCATATAATCGGCTTGTTGACTGATATCAACAGCTGCACCATCTCCATAGTCAGTCACCCCCTCAACTTCATTGTTTTGGTATCCAAAGCAAAATTTTTCCCAGTCTTTATTTCATCCACAGAGATTAGAAAATGTCGTTTCATCTCCGGCATCGATTTTAATTTTTCTTCCAGTAGGTCGAACATAGACTGATGTAAACCACATGATGTCTCAAATAGTGTTAAGTACCTGAATTGAATGAAATACGTATTTGTAATTTTCTTTTTTCCTGAAATAATGACAGTGATGAACAATAAATTACTTACATTTTGAATTAGAATTTTCTTACCTTTTTATTGTACTCGTGCAAGGCAGTAGCAAGACTTCATATGAAATATAACACATTATACGATTCACTCATCAGAGTCATCTGACCGAGACCATGCAGTTGGAAACTTGAATGCTTTCTTATTTGAATATAAAGATTCAAATAACGCAATTCTTTTCAATTCCTTTTGGTTATCATCTTCAACCGATGGATGGTCAGAAAATTTATTAGAGGAAGGAATATGAGGTGCGTTAAAAAACTCCTGGGGAAGAGAAAAATCATTGTCTAATGAAGATAGTACATCGTTAAGAGCATCAGCAACATTTTTCTGCTGCTTTTATTTAGGCGATTTTCCTCAATTTTCCTGCCTAGCAGTAGGTGCGTCAAAAGACTCTTGAGGAACAGGCAAATCATTATCAGGAAAATTTTTCTTTAAGTCAAAACTTTGCTGTCGGTTCCTGTTGCCTTTTTTGAAGCGATTTTCGTTTTTTACTTTCCCAGGTGCGAAATGACCGTCAGCCCACGATTGGGCCAACCTTGTTGGCCAGAGGTCGGGTCAACTAGTGAAATGATAACGCTATCCGTCCATTGGCATGAACAGTTGGCCCAACGCTGGGTACCGGAAATGGGCCGTCTTAGGCAAAATATGCTTGTACCCGTGTAGAAATTTAAATCAGGGCATTAGCAGGCCCTGATAAGGTACATTATTTGATTAGTACATTATTAGTACATTATTGATGCATTATTTGTAATCGTACGTTTGAATTAAAAATTTCGTATTCGCTTTTCGATTCGAACCCTCTAACCTATCTATATTATCTACATAACTAAACGCATTCCTAACGCCTAAAGCCTCTCGGCTATTCTCGCTTACCATATTCCGAAAAAAATTTCACTTATAAGATACTACTGCGAAGGCCGTAAAAGGTGGATCTGTACCCTGTTAATAAGCAATCTTTTTGTTTCAGGTATTTTAATCAGTTATGGGTTTAAAATTTTTCCACATTCAATGACTGAATTAAAATTCTATAAAACAGAGTATTTTTGTATGAAACTTGGAAACAACTTTTTTATCAAAAACATTATCTAGTAAAAAGTTGTATAGTTTAGAAGTATATATTGTAATTTGATATAATTATTAATTATTCGTATTATTGTATGTACATTTAAATCAAGCTTACGTTTAAAATGATCTCTTTGTTATACTCCTTTTGAACTATATAGAAAAAGAAAATTATAAATAAAAACAATTTAAGGGAGTCCGCTAGCGATCAAATGAGCAACTATAACAATTTTTCGAAAATTTTTCATGCGCGTTGCAAAATTCTGAACATTGTGCGGGAACACGATATTTTTTGCAAAATACGTCCTACAGAAGTATTTCGAGTGTCTGTAGAATGGTATTGAGAGTGTCCAATTACGACTCGGTGGAATAGTAACATGTTATAACAATAATATTGATAAATATGGTCGAAAGGTGGTGGAAAAGGCTGTAGGGGGGAGGGACACAGGGGCGGAGCCCCGACGGGGGTGCAGGGGGCAAAGCCGCTGCCGGGGGGTTCGGGGGGCTACGCCCCCCGAATTGTATGAAACGAATTTGATTGAATTTAATAATGTATGGAAAAGTATAAACTTTGGTTAGATTAATTAAATATTTTTCTAGAACGTAAAATGTTTTTTCTTCAAGTTTAAAAAATTTCAGGTACAATTTTTGGGGTATTCAGTATTTCAAGAAACAAATTTGATTGAATTTAATAACGTATGGAAAAGTATAAACTTTGGTTAGATTAATTAAGTATGAGCACTGAGCCCAGAACGTGCGAGATGGCTCCCTGGTGAGCAATGAAGGAGTTAGCTTAATCCCTGCTGTCGCCATCTTGCGGTCCGATCAAGTATTTGCTTGGGTGGAAATATAATCCATTTTTCGCAACTGTGCAGAGGGCGTAAGGAACAAAAGTAGGACATAAGGAACGAAAGTAGGACTTAAGGAAGAAAACAGATACAATATGAACATGCTGGTCGTAAATGGACAACTTTACAGCCGCTCTACAGGGGCTCGAAGTACTACTTTAGTGCCTGTTTTGCAAAAAAAATTTTTTCTATTAATTTACAATCTTTATTTGACTTTCGGAGTATCTCTTTCGGTGAACTTCGGCAATCATCGCGCTGCGCTAATCACTCGGGATCCAATCGCGGACTCACTCAACGAGATGACAACTAAGTGTTATCGTCAGCTGAGTGGAAATATGGATTCCACTTCCTTTTTATTCTTGTTTTCTGGCGTTTATTTCGAAATAACTTTCCGAGACATACGGTAAGATACGATTTTCAAAGAAAAATTAATATTCTTATGAAATTTCCCAACGGTTCCACAGTTTTCCGCAACGCCGCCACCAGAAATTTTTTCGCTAATTCGTAATATTATAAGCCCGCGAAATAACTTTCCATAAGAGCCTATGTTAAAATTCCATATTTGGAGACGTGATAATTTAAAATTGAATATCGTAAGACCCAAAATGGCAGAGGACTTTTCGATCGAGAGGAGTCTAATCTATCGATATATGAAATAAAAAAGGGCACTTGACCACCCCCTTCTCACTACCGGACTACCTTAATATTTATTTAATTAATTCAATATTTTAATCTTTTTAGATCATATAATAAATTCTAACTGCGATATATAGATAAAAATACTCATAATGTGATTACACAGTGTGTCCCAAAAATAACCGAACTTTTTGGATATAGAATAAGATACACATTATATTATCTTTGAAAGTTATTATTTATTCAAAATAGGTTCCATTTGACTCAATACAACGTTTGCAACGATCAACCAATTTATCCATAGACTTTTTAAACTCGGTTTTTGGGATGTTCTTTAGCACCTGTGTCACAGCTGATTGAATGGTTGGAACGTCATCGTAAAAAACTCCTTTCATTGCAGTTTTTGGTTTTGGGAACAGAAAATAGTCACACGGTGATAGATCAGGCGAATACGGAGGGTAGTCCATGACACAAATCTGTTTTTTCATCAAACATTCGTTGACTTTTTTGGTCTTGTGAGGTGGTGCATTTAACTGATGTGGAACAAAACTTGCAAAGATCTTTCTTTTACCCAAATCTTCAGTCAATATTGTGTAGATTGTACAGTAAGATGAATTTAATTCTTCTACCAGCATTCTAACAGTGGGATTTGCATCGATAGCGATTGTTTCACGTACTTCTTCCACTAACTCAGCACGATTTGATGCTTCTGGTCGTCCAGGTCTTGGATCATCATTTAAATCGTCACGGCCATTTTTAAATCGTGTAAACCACGTATAAACTTGAGTACGACTCATACAATCATCACCATAAAGTTTTTTCATCAATTCGTATGTCTCAGCGAATTTTTTTTCAAGTTTAAGACAAAATTTTATATTTGCTCTTTGTTCCATTTTTGTTTTGTAACATTAGCACACTTTTTCTTTTATTGAAATGGCTGTAACTTTCACATCTGTCATCCGATTTACATGAATTTAGGTGCGTTTGAAAGAGGATGAATGTATCTTTTTAATGCTGCAAATTTTCAATACATGGCGCTGCATGTTATGATTTAAATATAAAGTTCGGTTATTTTTGGGACACACTGTGTATATATGGCACATTATTGCGAAATATTTTCTCCATGAATGAGAATACAATACTAGTCTTATCATTCAAATAATTTGTTATGATAGAAAACTGTTGCTGCGTTTGACTAGGTATAGGAATAACTTCTTATATGTAGTGAATAATCGACAATTTTATGGGGTCGCTTTGCAATTTTACTGTTATAACTGAAATTTTCTGTAATTTTGTGATGATATAGACTATAACTATATACTACTGTGAGCAAAAACTGAGGTGAATTTTTAATTTAAACTTCTCGGGCTAACCGATTCGGGCAAACTCTTTTATTTTTATATTGGTCCTACTGTTACTGACATCTGTGCCAAATTTTATGTCAATGTCATCATTTTTTACATAGTTACGCTTGTGCTTTCTAAACGACTAAAAGTGATTTTTTCGATTTTTACAATGTCTGAATTTGTTGAGCATGAAGTGCCATTAAATTTTGTTTGCGGAATGAAATTTCAGTTGCGGAAACATTCAGAATGTTGCAGAAGGCCTTCGGTGATTTGACCATGTCGCAGAAAAATGCTTATAAGTGATACAAAGACTTCAAAGAAGGCAGAGAACGTGTTGATGACTTGAACGCCCCGGACGACCATCAACATCAACTGACGAGCAACACGTCAATCAAATCAAAGAATTAGTGCACAAAAATCGCCTTACATTGTACTCGTTCTTCGTGACCATTTCGCCAAAAGCTCAACGCATATCGTTCCACAACCACCATATTCGCCTAATTTGGCTCCGTGTGACTTCTGGCTATTCCCCAAACTCAAAAGACCACTCCGAGGATACCGTTTTGACACGATTGAAGAGATACAAGCCGAATCGAAGAAGGCTTTGAAGGCAATTCCGGAAATCGAATTTAACAAGTGTTTCGACGATTGAAAAAAACGTTGGCATAAGTGCATTATATCGGGAGGGGATTACTTTGAAGGGGATGAAATTGATTTGGATAAATAAATAAAGATTTTTTATTTTATAACATAATCCACCTTAGTTTTTGCCCACAGTAGTATACTATATACTATAATATATATACCAATATTGTGATAATATATATTACATACTATCTCAATTAATTTATTCTATGAAAAATTCAAGAATTCTATCTTAAATTAATATTAGATACATAATGGGTGAATGCAAATTTCAAGTGGATTGGTTGAGGCGTACAGATACTTTAGGTTACGCAATTGGAGCCTGGTGTGGTAAAAGCACTGAACAAGAAAATCAAGCATTTTGCTCTGTCTGCGCTAAAAGTTTTTCGCATGCTAAAAAGGGCATTCAAGATCTTCTTCAGCATTCTTCAACTGTTATGTATAGCAAAAGTGCGTTAGATAAACTTCATTTTAACCAATTATGGTTAAAACCGATTCCTGCATCTGCACTTCACATGAAGTGCGAAATCTTCCGAAAAACCAATCCTATTGTGGTCTGTACGCAATGCTGCTTTAAAAGCTGAGGTTATCTGGATAATTTATAATATCCATTGTAATATGTCTGCAAACTCTTGTGACGGCTTAGAATGATCGTATCAAGCTATGTTCCCAGATTCTGAAATCTCTTAAAAGTTTTCGCTTGGTCCTACAAAATTTCGTTACTTAATTGCAGATGGTTTAGGGCCGTATTATGAAGAGAGATTAATAGAAGATGTAAAAAAAGCCCAGGATTTATACTTTTGTTTGATGAACCACGAATTCAGGAAGCAAGAAAGAATCACAAACCTAACTGCGTTATTTTTCAGAAAATGATCAGGAAATAGTGGATAAACACTTACGCACGTATTTTCTAGGTTCTGCTACTTCTGAAATAATCAAAAGATATCTGAAAGATTCTGTACAAGATTTGACAAAGGAGAAATTAATAATGTTAGGTTCGGTCGCTCCAAACGTAAACAAAGCCGTCTGGAATCTGATAAATAATGACATGTTAAAATCTCGTAGTAGAGGATTGCTGGATATAAGAACATGTAATTTACACGTAGTTAACAATTCGTTTGTTCTAGCTCTTTCTGAATTCGGTTCAAATGCTAGTGAATTTGCGATAGAAGTCTACTATTTTTTTCACACCGAGCCAGTTCTATGTGATGATTATGAAAGAATTCAACACTTAAGGGGGGAGACTCATGTAAATGACCAAATATGAATACTATTTATTTAAGGCTATAAAATAAAAACTATTCTACAGATCTTTTTCAAATTTTCTATACTTTATACATCTAAAAATCACAGTCAAATTTGGCACTTGATGCAAAATGGCGGACTTTAATGGCGGCAAAGTAACTATAATTTCACAAGAGGCCCCAAACGGCGTGCACGATTGCGTAAGCTGCATCCATTGGAATCTGAAAAATGACAAAGATTTTTATTTTTTATGATATTCTGTACAAGATGAATAAAAAAATTTGAATAAAAAATTAAAAATTGAATATTTTTAACATGATTTTGAAAAAATTTTGAATTTTTAGCATTTTTTTCTTGTTTAATTGTGCAAAAGTATTGTTTAATTTAACATATTTGAAAAAATAATCCATACAAATTGTAGATAATTGTTTCACCTAACTACCTACAAAATATGAGATTAATCGAATGAGTAGTTTTTGTGAAATCCTGCACACCACTATGGGGCCTCTTGTGAAAATATAGTTACTTTGCCGCCATTAAAGTCCGCCATTTTGCATCAAGTGCCAAATTTGACTGTGATTTTTAAATGTATAAAGTATAGATAGTATATCGTAAAAATTTGAAAAAGATCTGTCGAATAGTTTTTATTTTATAGCCTTAAATAAATAGTATTCATTTTTGTTCATTTACCTGAGTCTCTCCCCTTAAAGAAGGTACCAAAACATCGTTTTATAAAACATTCTAGTATTCGCTGGTTGACATTGAAGAAAAGTGTTCTGCTTTTGTAGAAATGGTAGTGTCACCCTCCATATTAATATAATAAAAGATGCTGGTTTGCGATCAATGAGGGTCAAATATAAAGAAGAAAACTCTTTATAGTGTCAAAATTGTTGCGACGTTTCGTTGGCTATGGGTTTGCCAACCTCATCAGGCTTTATTAAATTAAAAAAACACCAAATATTAAAATTGTCACACACAAGAAAAATAAAAATTAAATTAACTTAACATCCAGAACATACTCAAAATTGTTAAAATTTTACCTTTATAAAAGAAGGTTAACTCATGGTGAGTAATGTCGAGAAAATAAAATTATAATAAAAGTCATGATTTACTTAATAAAATGACGTGATGTCATGGAGTCGACGACACTTTGTCTACTAAATTATTACATTCAAACAGTTAACTTTAAATATTGACAACAGTTATTGTAAACACAGAATTTGAAATGTAAACGGACATCAGCTGGAAAGCTATCATGAATTTAATCTATTAAGTAATGAAAAATAAATTCTATTCAAAGTAAATATGTCTTCTTTTTTACTTATACTAAATTTATTAAATTTTATATGGATCATCTCTGATGTTAATCTTTTCCGATAGTCAGAGACATAATCAACAATCTTGGTATTTTCCCAATCAAATTCATGGTTGAATTCCAATTGATGTTCACAGACTACGGATTCACTATTTTTTTTATTTTTGTGTTCATTAATATGAACTCTTAATGCTCTCTTGGATTCACCAATATAAATCGCAGTGCAATTTTTACAATTAAATTTGTACACAATATTAGTTTGTTCCCATTTGTTTGTTGAGTCTTTACCTAATTTTATTATTGATTTCAAAGTTTTGTTGACAACTGGAATAGTTGAAATATTGTATTTTTTAAAAATATTAGACAATTTAGTGAAGTTTGTTACGTTGTATGGCAAACATACCTTTGGTTGATGTCTGTATAAGTTTGAACGGTTTTTTTTTATTTAGAGAATTTGGAGAGCTGTATTTAATTTTATTCATATTCATTTAGTATAAATAAAAAAGAAGACATATTTACTTTGAATAGAATTTATTTTTCATTACTTAATAGATTAAATTCATGATAGCTTTCCAGCTGATGTCTGTTTACATTTCAAATTCTGTGTTTACAATAACTGTTGTCAATATTTAAAGTTAACTGTTTGAATGTAATAATTTAGTAGACAAAGTGTCGTCGACTCCATGACATCATGTCATTTTATTAATTAAATCATGACTTTTATTATAATTTTATTTTCTCGACATTACTCATCATGAGTTAACCTTCTTTTATAAAGGTAAAATTTTAACAATTTTGAGTATGTTCTGGATGTTAAGTTAATTTAATTTTTATTTTTCTTGTGTGTGACAATTTTAATATTTGGTGTTTTTTTTAATTTAATAAAGCCTGATGAGGTTGGCAAACTCATAGCCAACGAAACGTCGCAACAATTTTGACACTATAAAGAGTTTTCTTCTTTATATTTGACCCTCATTGATAGCAAACCAGCATCTTTTATTGTTCTGCTTTTGGTGAACAATGGCCAGCTTTGACAGAATACTTCCTGAAATTTCTGCCAAATAAACCAGGAGTAAGCAAGTCAGTACTCACAAGTGTACGGTATACTTCTATTTGCAAGTTCTTCAGACAAAGTGATATGTCTGTACAATTACGGTTTGTTGCAAGCAGCGCCGAACTCTGAAAACTTTTTTCAGCAGTTTGAAAAAAAGAGCATTTAATCCACGTGCTATTTGAAAAAATTGAAACTTTGATACTTACACTCGCAGGCCGCATTTGCACTGCAGAAAGTTTACTAAATTTCAAGAGCAATCGTTTGAAGTCAGAGCAGCTTTTCGAGAAAAAAATTTTGTTGATTACCAGAGTTTAAAAATGATGAACAAATAGATCACTATTGGTTCAAAAATGTTTTTGAAAAAGAAAACTATACCAGCAGTTTAAAATAGCTGTTACACTACCGTCTGAAATTGTGCGCACGGTGCTTGTGAGCGCTATTAAAAATCACTGCTGACTTTGAACCACGATATCTCGGTGAAAAAAAGAGATAGGGCATTTTTAAAAATACAGTTGGAAAGCTTATAAATTTCACGTCTAGTGATGCTCAACAAATATTTTTTTGACTTTCTGAAAATGATACAGCACGTGAGGAGTTAAAAAAAAATTCAAGATTTTCTCAAATTCTCTACCTCAACTTCAACTTTTTGCATGACCTAATTAAATTATTTCCAAAATCTGAAAATTATACGACATAGAGTCTATATATTAAAAATGTTCAATCGTATCTGAGTTGAATTTTAATCGACGATCACGGTTCTCAGCCGGTTTGTTGCTCGCCTCCTTCGTTGAGGCAGGACCGAAATGACCAAGCACAAAAGTGGCGCTTAAGTGGAGTCCTTTTATATGTATTTTTGATTCTGTTCATTAGAAATTTTTATTTCTAATTATTCTAAATTTAAAAAATATTTATTGTTATTTGTGATTATTAAAAATTATTTAAATCCAATAGCATCCCCATATTAACGAATAGAACAATGATATGTAAACATTTCTTATTTCTTAAAATTCTTATAAACTAGAATATTAATAAAAATTTTAATAGTCATTGTAAGTATCAACTAAGAATGAAAGGAAAGGAAATAAAGGAAACACGTTCTTGGATCAAAGAACATATAAGAGAGCTCCACTTAAGCGCCACCTTTGTGCGTGGCCTATTCGGCCCTGCCTCAACAAAGGAGGCGAGCAACAAACCGGCTGAGAACCGTGATCGTCGATTAAAATTCAACTCAGATACGATTGAACATTTTTAATCGTATCTCGGGTACCCATAAATATTTTTGAAGTTTTCTTGGCTTAAATTAAAGATAAGATTTTAGACTCTATGTCGTATAATTTTCAGATTTTGGAAAAATTTTCCCTAGGTAATGCTAAAAGTTGAAGTTGAGGTAGAGAATTTGAGAAAATCTTGAATTTTTTGTTTAACTTCTCAAGTGCTGTATTATTTTCAGAAGGTCAAAAAAATATTTTTTGAGCATCACTAGACGTAAACTTTCATAAGCTTTCCAACTGTATTTTTAAAAATGCCCTATCTCTTTTTTTCACCGAGATATCGTGGTTCAAAGTCAGCAGTGATTTTTAATAGCGCTCACAACCACCGTGCGCACAATTTCAGACGGTAGTGTAATTGCCCAAGTACTTAAAATATCTTTGTCTTTATCACACGGGAATGCGGAATTAGAGAGAGGATTTTCAAAATCCAAATTAGTATTAACAAAAAATAAGACGAGTATGTGCGAGCGAACTTTCAACGCACGATTAACAATACACGATGTAACGAAACGCTATAAAGCTAAGCTTCATCTACTTCCAATTACAGATGCTTTACTAACCAAGGTATATTCAGCGCGTCAATCCTACATGGAAAACTTAAAAAATGAAAGAAGGTAAAAAGAACAAACTATTAAAGCCGAAAAGAAAGAGAAACAGAGAATTGAACAGGGAAAAGAAAATTTAGAAAATACAGAGACATTAAACACAGAAGTCAGGGATCTCGAAGCTAATCTAAAGGAACTGCAGAAACAGAAAGACTTGACGAAGAAGAGTTCTGATATACTAATAGCCAAAGCAAAAACTCTATTAGATGAAGCACTAAAAAAGAACGACCTTCAAGCAGCCCACGTTGCACAAAGAGTGATGGCCGCAGCAGAGAATACGAAGACAGAAGAAAGAACCAAAGAAGACGAAATTTCAAAATTTCGCACCGAAATTGAACAGAAAATAAGAAAAGTTCTTAGTAGATTCCTGCAAACAAAAAAATGGAATTCAAGCAACTGAAACATGAAGAAAATAGTAAAAGTCCACCTTCACTTTCTGTCTGTGACTCAACTCTGATTTTGCAAGAAATTAAACCTTCTGTAAAAACGAATTGTAAAAGAAAAATTAATCCGGTCGTAAGTACTATACCGCAAAAACAAAAAAGAAGTAACGCAAATAAAAAAATCGATTTTATTATAAACCGCACAATCGACCGAGTAAAATTGATTGAATTCGAATATACTTCTTATACTACCGAGCGTCTGGTTAAAAAAAAAAAAATAATAATGGAAGAATTTTTGTAATTGTTCTTTTTTGCGCATTTCTACATATGTTCAAAATAAGCAGAATTTTTAAATTAAAAATGTGTTATGGAAACTAGCAAATTACTTTCTTGTTGTTTTTATTCAACACTTAGCCTCATTTTTTATTCACAAAGATAACTAAATAAACATTCCACTGTTCTCCTCTGTCTAAAAGTCTGGGCTACTTTTTGCTACTTTTTTTAAGATCACAAAGCAGTACAAGGCCTGTGTGTGATATTTTTGATCTGACTATTTCAACCTGCATTTACCTCTGCAGCCATCTATCGAAAAACGGCGGAAGCAAAGCTCAGGCCTCACAGACCGGTCCCTATATCCCCTATTGTTCTCTATATTCAGTTGAGGTCCCTAAAGTCCCCTATTTTCACGATTTGGTCCCTAAAGTGCCTTATTTTCAGCCATTAGTGTGCATTTTTAAAAATCTGTATAAAATCGAGGTATACAGACGTTGCATTCTTCTAATGACCTCACTATTTTGAAACTGTCATTAAATAGTATTTAAATTTCGAGCGCTTTTATTCAAGAAATTATGATTGGTCGATGTACGCACTGTCTCAGCCAATAACATCAGTGACAAACGACATGTTAATGTTAGGTGTAATAGGTAAAACCATCGCAATAATGATATAAATATCATTCGGAATTTAAAAGACCTGAGAATTTAAAAAGAAGTCTATAGATGTAACCGATACAGTAGTATTATATTAGTAATTTATTTAAACTTAAAATTAAGTCAAGAAAACTCATATTGTGTTATTAGAAGTATACTTATTAATGAAAAGACTGAAATTTAAAAAAATAACATTCATTCTTTAACCAAAGTGTAAAACATATTAATAAAAGGAAATTTTATTGAGAGTTAATTGAAATTTAATTTAATCAGTCTTACATACTCTATAAATCTGAATCAGTCAAAATCTACTGATTATCAGTGAAATTTGACTGCTTTAAATAGCTAAAAAGAGGTTACTGTAAATCAGTCAAATTTCACTAATTACTTCAGTGGAAAATAACTGATTTAACAGTGAAAAATACTTTTTTCACTGATTCAATCAGTGAAAATTAACTGATTTGTCAGTGAAAAATATTTTTGCACTGATGAATCAGTGAAAATGCAAATTACTGATTCAATCAGTGAAAATTCGACTGATTCAGATTTAAAGAGTACATAGTCGTGATATGTCGGTAATTTCCTATTTAATACTCACGTCCGAAAATTTGTGAAGTACAGTTGTGTACAAAAATATGAATATATTTATTGAATTTGAAAATCTTTCTGTGGAAATAAAGACGCTTTCAACTGCGCTGGGATTCGAGCCCAAGTCTTTCGATTGCCGGTCGACTGCTCTTTCAAACTCAACTAATTAATTTGAATATATTTATTACTTACTTAAATAAAAAGTATTACGTCTTTATTTACCTTTTATTAAGAATTTATTCTTTTCAATAACTTTCTTAATATCTAATTTTTGTTAAAAAAATGCACCCTATGAGCGTAAAAAAGGTCCCTATAGGCCAGAAAAAAGGTCCCTATACACCCTATTTTTTATCTCAAAGGGACTGTGAGGCCTGAAAGCTGTATACCCAATAATATTACATGAGAGCAGCCAATGAGTATCCACTATTTAACGCGAGTGCAGAACCGGCAGGCAGGCCACCGTGGAATTACTGTAACGATTAGCGACCATGACTGAGTATATGACAGGTTATAGAGGTTATAGCAAATGAATATAATAATGAATGGAATCAGTCTGTCAATGAAAATGCAATACTTATCGCATACGAGAATTTAATTAGTAAATTAATGAAAATTAATAAAAATTATTAAATTTATAATTCTGGTCAACACTTCCAACAGCGTTTGGCCTGTCAGGACCTCTGTAGTTCATTGACATATGACCATAATCTAAACAGTGATTTATGGCGATTTTTTGGCCAAGAACACCTTCTTCTCCGCTGATAAATCAACTTTGAAGAATCTTCTTAGAACATCTTTCACTTCCTCCGTCTCCGGTGGTTGGCGATCTCCAGGATCTCCACTTCAGTCCTGGGAATTAGATAGCAGACTAATCCGCTTTCTTCCACAATGTTCTTAATTGCAGAGCTAATTCTAGCCGTCCTTCAGTGCGATGCCGACTTCCACTAGGAACTCCTTGTTTTTTGTCTCCCTGATTCCACGAATTTTGACGCCCAATCCTTTTGGGTTGACACGCTTCATTAAGTCTTTCAGGATGTCAGCTTAACTCGTCCCCTTCGCAAGGTTAATAAGCACGCTTCAAGTTTTGCCTTTTCATTACCTTGAGTTGATCCTTCTTTTTTTCTAGTAGGTCCCTGATGCTGGAATTACAACATTGCTATATAAACATAGGAACTACTTCAGAATTTAGTGCTTATTTAGTGCTAATTTGTGCCGCATTAAATTAATTTTATGCTGCGTAATTTTTTTTATGTGCCAACGGCGCGCAAACTTGTTTTTTCGCTACAGTTAACAGTAGCGCAATGTAGTATATTGCGCTACAGAGGAATAAAATGTAAAAATTGAACTGCGCATGCGCCTATAGCCATGCAACGGAGCACAATCTTCTTCTTCGTACAGCGTTAGCACCTTACTGGCAAAGCCTTGTACATTTGAACTGCGCATGCGTCTATTAAAATCCATTACTACTACACAAGATCGATAAAATCAAACTGGCCGGGACTAGTCGTGACATATTAAGTGTAATGACTAGCGCCGCAAACAACTGCAATACTGGATTTGATTCGAGTGTACGCATAATAACTCGTATATGCACCGAAGTCACAAAAAATAGAATACTTGCCAATGCACACAATTCGGGAAATTACGAGACTCGCGACGATGCTCGCAGGACTGATCGCGCCTCGGCTTCGACCTCCTGCGAGCACTGTCGCTCGTCACGCAATAACCCTCATTGTGCGCCTAGGCACGTAATATACTATTTTTTAATGTGTAGTAATGCTAGCTGCCGATGAAGCCACAACACCAATATGTAACATTCAGTAACTAATACACACATTGAATTATACTTTATACAGGAATTTAATGCTAATTAAGTGTTCTCGATTCCCTCGATGTTCATAATCGTAGCACTTTTATCTTTTGAATAAACTCGTAGGAGTGTTGACTTCCGCTGAACTCCGGTATAAAAAACTAGGAAATCGTAATTCCAAATTGAATAATACTTCTCACAGAAATTAAGTGCTAGCTAAGTGCCCTTCATTATCATTGAGCACATAATCGTAGCACTTTCATTTTTTGAAAAAAATCGTAGGAGAGGTAGCTTCCGCTGAAGCTCTGCTACAACTCTAATATAAAAGACTAGGAAATTATTATTCCAATTTAATCATACTGTTCACAGGAATTAAGTTCTAATTAAGTGCCCTTTATCAGCACTGAGCACATAATTGCAGCACTTTTATTACTTTTTTTAAACTTGTGGGAGTACTTGCTTTTGCGCTGAAGTGATGGGCTCAATTTATCGTTTGGGAATATTGTAGAGATCTTTAAGAGAATTTACTATCAGATTAATAGTCAATAATGGTCCCCATGACTAAATTTAGTTCAAGACCAGTAATGACTTGAGTTATTTCTTAAAACAAAAGTGTACGTTTGATAGAACATCCTCTCAATAGACCGAGACAGCTTGCGATTTACTACACAGAATATTAATTAAGAAAATTGACATTAATAATACTTAACAAAATTATATGAATCATTTGGTTTAAAAAAACCTTCAATGTCTGTAAAAAGAACAGGTTACTTTTTGAAAGTAAATAAAATTACATTGGAGAATATGGGCATGTATTTGATGATACTTTAAATTTTGGTTTTACATGATTATTTTAAGATAAATTAAGGCTCCAATATAATATTCTGCTCTGGGTTTCGCTATTTCTACTATTTTATCCTTTAAATCATCAAATTCGAACCAAGTGCCTTACTTGAGACAAATAGCCGTATAATGCGCAACTTGCGATACATTTGGGTTGAGTGGCCCAGTGTAGCTTACAACTTTTAACAGTATGTACATAGCAGCATTTCCAACTGGATCTTGGAAGGTCGCATGTAGATTTTTAAGTCTAACTGGGCTGTAGAAATTTTTAACTTCTACAATGAAAAATAGACCTAGAAGAGATCTATATTCTAACGTGTAAAAATATAATACATGCAGTTACCCACCGCAAACGAACTCATATCAGTCCATTGCTATATGTATTTACGTATATACGTTGGTCAAAAATGACTCCAGCTATAGTGGGTACGTTTTTTTATGGTAAAAAAATAAATAATTTCTTCAATTTTTGTCTTAAAGAATTGGAATTAAAGTCATTGTAAAGGCACTATTTCTATACGAACTCATGGAAAAAGTTTATTATTTTAGTTTAATTAGAAGAGGAGATAATTTTTTTATTTCTAATAATTATTGCAGTTTTAATTTAAACATATATGTCTCAACATTGTACAAAATGCATAAGAAAACTTGTTATAATTAAACTATAATATTCTAAGGAATTCAAAGAAAAAAGAAAGAAGAAAGAAATCAGTTGTTATTTTACTGTTCATAATTCAATACTCGGATCAAATAAGGGATCACGACGCTCTATTGTCTTTATATTCTAATGTCCAGCTTAAGCATCGTGTCCCCTTATTTGATCCAGCCATTGAATTTTGATTGATTTTTTAACAAGATCCAGTGCACTGTTAAACGCACCCAGAAAAGAGATTTAATTGCAATTTTTAAGTCGGCCGGACACATTACTCAAACAAATTTCAACCGATTCACTTGCAATTTTAACTGTATATTTAGAATTATATTGTCCAAGGAAGTAAGTTGGATTTTTTTCAAATATCACATAGCTCCTTTCTTATTAACAATTTTCTGACGATTTTTTATGGAATTTTATACTATTTCACTTTAGAAGTGTGTCATTCGAGCAAAAATCAATATATAAAAAAATCCTATGTACTTCTCTATCTATTCTTATGTATATTCAAAAAAACCTCAGTGACTCATCATAACTCAAAAATTACAGGAACTGTTTGTTTTGTGCTCTCGATTTATTTCATGGTTTCGTTGAAATAAAATAACAAAATATACCTATTTTTATCTGCCTCTGGAGTGGCCTAACCCCTTAAATCTTGTTTCCGAATTGGTTAATTGAAGATTGTATTGAAGTATTTTTGAAGATATTTTTTGTTTTTTGTTT
Source organism: Diplolepis rosae (assembly GCA_030998225.1). Classification (NCBI taxonomy): domain Eukaryota; kingdom Metazoa; phylum Arthropoda; class Insecta; order Hymenoptera; family Diplolepididae; genus Diplolepis; species Diplolepis rosae. The sequence continues at coordinate 1,845,353 of JAPYXD010000171.1, forward strand.
TTTTGTTTTTTTTTAGTGAGGAGGAAAAATGGCAAAATCTTTTATAGACGTTGTACAGGACTCTCCTAGGACGGGTCTAGGCATACCTGTTAAAACCAAAAAACCCCCTCTCTCGAACCAATACACCACCCGCGGAACCGCCTTTCGGCTTTAAACTTCACGGGTGGTTGGTTCCATTAAAGTCGCGTACGACTCTTCCGTCATCCGTTCGCTCGGAACTTCCACCCGCGGCCACACGCCCACTAGGATAATCGACTAGCGGCGCCACCCAGGGGAGAAACAAACAGATTCCTCCCCCGAACGACGCGGACAGTCAAGTCTACCCGAGACGCAGGACCGCAGGTGCCGGCCCCGATGCGATTTCTACTGGCCCTCCCCGTTGTTTCGCTCTCGACGCCCATCAAGTTCTCTCGTCTTCATCACAAGTGTGACGAATGACTCGATGAGCGTCCAGAACCGTTCAGACTGGAGCATGAGGGGGACCATCGTGTCAGGAGTAAGTTCGGAACCCACCGCCTGACCGAGGACCTCCCTAGCCACACCCCATTTTGCGCAGACGAAGAGTGCGTGCTCTGCGTTATCCACCGGGGAATCGCAGTAGCAACACGTCTCCTCGTCTCTCTTCTTAAAGCGCCTCAGGTACGCCTTAAAACAGCCATGGCCCGAGAGCGCTTGTGCCAAGTAAAAGACGACTTCCCCGTGCTTTCTGTTCAGCCAGGTGGCGAGCTCCGGGATCAGGCGTTAGGTCCATCTCCGTGTCTGCTCACCATGCCATCTCATCTGCCATTTCTCGACGAGTCTGCGCCTTACATCCTTGCGGATGGCCTCCTTCGCACGAGCGATTTCCTGCAGGTCGGCGCAGGTAAGCTCCTTGCGAAGCTGAAAGGTTTCCTGCCTTTCCTCCGCCAATAAATCTATTGGCGGGACGCTCGCCAGGACCAGCACAGCGCTCGTCGAGATAGTTCTATATGCCGAAACTATTCTCAGCGCGACAAGTCTCTGCGCCGAGAACAGCTTCTTCTGGATAGCATGGTTTTGCAAGGCATTGGCCCAGACCGGAGCTGCATAAAGCAGCTTCGAATGGACCACGCTCGCCACCAATCTTCTTTTCGCTTCCCTGGGTCCACCAATGTTTGGCATAAGCCGGGCCAAGTTTGCTCCACATTGGATGGCTTTGGCGGCTGCGATCTTTAGGTGTTCGCCAAAGCTAAGCCTACGATCCAGCTGCACCCCCAGGTACTTAATGCTTGTTTTCCACTCGACTTCATGCTCTCCGAGAACGATCCTCGGGTATTGGAAGGATCTCCTGTCGGTAACGAGCAAAGCCCCGGTTTTCTCAGGGGCCATTTTAAGACCTCTGCCATCCAACCAGCGCTTCGCTCGCCACAGACTTTCATTGATCCTCAGCTCTAGGATTCCGACGTCAGCGGCGCACACGACAAGTGCGTCATCCGCGAAGCCGACGATGCTCGTTCCAGCAGGCAGGTCCATGCGCAGGAAATCGTCGTACATGACGTTCCAAGCGAGTGGACCCACCCGCGACCCTTGAGGGGCGCCACATGTCATCTCCTCCTTGAGAGACCATTTGTCGCCCTCATATATCACCTACCTGTCGCTCAGATAGTCATCCATCATTCGCAAAAGGTAGTCTGGAACCTTTTTCCGCATCATCGCCTCGATGCAGATGTCCCATCTCGCGGAATTGAACGCATTGCGTATGTCAATGCTAATCAACGCACAGAATCCCTTACGCTTACCAGTTCCTTTTCTTGCATTTGTGGCGATGTTAACCACAGCTTGGATGGCGTCCACAGTGGACCTGCCTTTCCTGAATCCGAACTGGTTTTCCGAGAGCCCGTTCTCCCCAACCAAGAGAGCCTGAAGCCGTTGTAGAATCAACTCCTCCAGAAGCTTCCCCATCGTATCCAATAACACGCACATCCGCCACCTCCACCCAGACGAACCCTGCGTCGGTCTCCAGGAAGTCCCCGATGCCCAAATCAGGGTTACAAACAAGGATGCCGGCCCTCCTTGATGCATCCTGATACCAAGCAGAGTTATCGGACCACTTGTACTGCTCACTAATGAGCAGCACATCAGCCCCCCTCTCCCTGGCAGTCTGCATCAGGAGGTCCTGGGCATCCTTCCCCCTTCTGAGGTTGATCTGCAGGAACTTCAATTCCTGCCTCTCAACCTCCGATGCTCTTCCCGGAAGACCGGTTAGGAGCCGCTCCCCGATACATGGGCGACATCTTTGTCGCCCCTGTCTGCGCATGACAGGCACCTTGGTGGCGCCTTACAGGTCCTGGCCAAGTGTCCCGTGGCGCCGCATCTCCAACAGGCGTTTTTTCTGTCGGGGTTGCTGCAGCCCCGGGACCCGTGGCCGTACCCAAGGCACCTGAAGAAGCGGGCGACTTCCAGGTGCTCGCGAATGCGGCACTCTACCCACCCGATCCTCAACTTGCCTAGCTGAAGCAGACGCGCGGCGTCTGCCTCAGCTAGCCGGATGACTGCAGTCTTCACCCCACCAAAGCGGGTGAAGAGCCTGCAGGACCCCCCAAAAGCCGGTCTGCCCAATGCCATGCACAGGGCAGACACAACCTCTTCTTTTTCAACTGTCTCGTCGAGGTCCCTAATTTCGGGGGACCTCGTCGAGACCAGGGCTGAAATTTGCGCCCTTTCCCCGACCGCCAGGTCGAGCTCCTTTCGGAAGGCCGAAACGTCTCCCCCCTTTTTGAGGACCAAAAGGACTTCTTCCTTCCTGGTCCTCCGGATAGACAGGACCTCAAGTCCTGCCTTCCGGGGGTCGACCTTCGCCTTCATTTCCCTCAAGATGTCGGCGTAGGACTGACCGTCCTTCGCCGACACCTTGATGGCGTCGCCCGACCTGGCGGGCGTGGAGCGCTTCGACTTAGGAGTGGCGGTGGTCCCCTGCGCTTTTTGGGCAGGGTCCTCCGCCCTTTTCTCCTTTTTTTTTTTTTCATTTTTTTCTTTTTTTTGTGACCACATGCCAGTCCCCTTCTTTATTTGGGGGCTGGCTCGTGGCCACCTCGGCATAAGAGGGCGAAGAGCCACCCTTCCCCCTCTTGGGAGTTTTTTCCAGAGGGGGAGAGGGCGCAGATCTTTTTTCGCCCTTCGCCTGATTTTTTGGGGTATCTCCCAGAGACGCCGAACGTGGTCTCTGGAAGATCCCCAATTTCTTCATAGCGGGGTGAGATTCCATTTTCTTCTGGAATTTCACCCCGCTCTCCAGGAGGCACTTGTGGGTGTTGAGCATGCCGCTCAACACCTCAGTTGCCTCCTTCACCGAGTCTTTAACGAAGCCAGGGTTATTCCTCAGCATACCCTGTTGTATAACGTTGAGGGCCCTGGCTAACCTTTCCATTTTTTCATTTTGCTCCTTCAGGAGCTGAAGGACGTCTTGCCATCCCTCAGCTCCAGTAGGAGTGTGTGAGTGCGCATCTGGCGCCTTCACCTCTCCATGTCCTTTATTTTTCTCAGAGTTCATATTTGTTTTCCTCGTGTCATAAGACGGTTCGCCCATCATGGGAGCCCTACCGCGGTAGGGCTACTATCCCCGCCTGTATAGATCCCTAGTTATATGCGCCGAAACCGAGAAACGGCTTATCGGGAGGTCGATCCTATCGGCACATTAAATGAAGCTAGCAAACAAGGTTACGGGATAGGCCCGCGCCATAATGATGCTAAAGATTTAACGTCACCCCTATCGACCGAGTGGTGCCGGGTCCGCTCCGACACTTGACTCGGACTTCAGGCTAGACGGTGTGCGATTTATCCTACGCAGCGACGGATATAAGGAAATACTGACCAGGTAATCCTTCATTCCTGCGCCCGGACGTCCATGATTTCAACCCCGACATTGGCTCCAGACAGTAGGATCGTGAGCGGTTTTCCCAGATTAACATGTGGTTTCACGGGATCTTTGCCCTTCGCGGTCGAACACCGGAGGGACTTACGGTTACCCATATTACTTCCACAGAGGTGAGGTATTGACATCGCGTCCTACCCTGGTCGAGAGGCTACTACTCCTCCCTTGGCTAGTCTATCGGGAATATCCACCAGGCGCCGGCCGCAGCCCCAATCACTCAGCGTCCCATTCATTCTGGTGTGTGTGGGTTTCGGTGTCGTGCATGTGATTGTAGTGTGACCGCAAGAGCGCACGCGGGAACGTCATCGCCGCATACTCATTTGGGGCGATACCCCGATTAAGGGGCCCCCCGCATTCACTCCGTGTACGTTCATTCGGCATCAAGAGACCTGTTCAAGGTCCCCTGATGCTTTCGCTCCACACCGCGTCCTCACGCGCCTGAAAGTCGCAGAACAACCGTCGTGGCACGTGCCACGTTCATCTCTATTTATTTTTTATTCTGAAATTTTCTTGTCATGTTTTTTCAGTGTTTATTCGTTTTCTAATAAACTCTAGCTTAAATCGTCTAAATGAAACTTCTATTCGATAATTCTATATGGAATAAGTTTATGAATTCCAATCTATTTCTAAAAATCAAAAAGAATAAGCCGTTTTCATAAACTCATTACTTTAAGAACAACTGATAAAAAGTTTCAAGTTGTATTTCGATAATTTCATGTAATCAATTTAAAACTGACGATTCTTCAATATCAAGGTACTTTTGAAAACGCTACCTCCGTCAGTGCTGAAATCGATTACAATGCCATAGGGCAATGAGATGTCAGGAAGACTTTCCAATTTCTTTTTCAACAGATTTTTGAAGCCAAAATGTACATATCTTCCATACACCTCTTTTTGCTATCAACAGAGCTCACTGTATTTTTTCGACTTAGACGCCATAATGCCTTGTTTTTTTCGGCAGTTCTGGGAAAAACCCGTATAAACTGTATATGCAACGTCCTATTATTATTTATTTTTCTATTAAAACAAAAATTTTAAACGGATAAGAATCTTTTTTTTTTTTAAATAACAGAAACATTTCTTTTTTTATTTAGTCGCAAGCAGTTTTTTCCGTGCGGATTAAAACGATTTAAAATGTTTTATGTGCCTCCGGCGCGTAAACTCCTTTTTACGCTACAGTTGAGAGTAGCGTAATGTTGTGTATTACGATACAGAGGAATGCAATCTAAAAATTGAACTGTGCATGTGCCTATAACCATACAGCGGAGCGTAATCTTCTTCTTCTTATTCTTCTTCTTCTGCGTACAGCGTTGGCACCGTACTGACAAAGCCTTGTACATTTGAACTGCGCATGCTCTATTACAATACGCTACTACTACACAAGATCGAGAAAATCAAAATGGCCGGAACTAGTCGCGAAATATCAAGTGCAATGGACGAGAATCATGATGAATACTAGATTAGATTAGAGTGTACGCATAAAAACTCTTATACGCACCGGAATCACATAAAAAAGAATATGTGCTATTGCACACAATTTGGTTAATTACGAGACTTGCTTAAAATGCTCGCAGGACTGATCGCGCCTCGGCTTCGTCTCGGCTTTGCCTCAGCTACTCCTAGGCTTTGATCTCCTGCGAGCATTGTCACTCGTCGCGTAATAACCCTCATTATGCGCCTAGGCACATAATATGCTATTGATCGCTGCTTATACTGCCGCTTGGTCGAGCTATCGAAAGTACCCGTTGTTAATTTTGTACACTGGCAGAACGGCCGAGTATCAAGAACTCAGCCGTTTTTCCAGTGTACGATTACCATTGTACAATTTAACTTTCTACGATTAACTTTGTAGAAAAAGCAGAATTGCAGCTTACGGGATTCTCTGCGGATGAAAGGAATCAACGGTAAATGTCCAATTGCGTGCCTGAAAAACCTGGCCCAATTTCAGCGGGATTTCCCTTATGAGAAAACTGAAATCAGTATTATAATTAAACTGTGAATAATACTTATTAAAAAACAATCCGATTACCCCGAGTGGCTCTATCGTAACTTGTCCGTGTACTCGGATACTATCGTATCTCCTATGCAGTAGCTTAATTTTTCAATCAAAAAATAAAGAAATGAAATGGAATTGTAGGTTAAGAAGATATAGCGTGGAAATATTCCCACTCTACATTAGGCCTTCACCACAAATGCATGAATTTTCCGAAATTTATTTTTTCCGCGTCATTATACTTGCGCATTCACCCAGTTTTGTATGTCTCCACGATCCCAATTTATTATTTACTGATTTATGCCTTACATCGTGTATTTTTCCACTCTCCGAATTAACACGAATAAATATGTGAACACAGGCGCGTATAATCGATCATGTGAACATAGGCGCTTTGGTATAATCAATCGCGCACGCGCATTTGGAACAGGAACAAAATTTTTATAAATCATGATAATTATAATGATTATGAAATATAATTATAAATTAGTATTATTTTAAAATTATAAATGATTTATATTCCATTATAATTATAAATCATTATATATAATTTTGAAAAATCATCATACCTTCACGATGTGAGCGTATCGTGTGAATTCATCTTGCAATCATATGATTCATATAATGATGACTTACTCGATTATTTCGCTGTGAGTTATTTAATGCACTCAGATAAGATACTAATGATTAATTATAATACAAATCATTATGTATCAATCATTAAACCATGCATAATTGATCATTTACTGATGTACTTATCAATTGATTGTTCGGTGATATTGCTCACATTGTAATAATCACTTGATGATTTTACAATGAAAATCACGAATGGTATCTGGGTATGTTATAAACCTGGGTAAAGGTCTTTATTTTAGTGCCGTATAATTTATTTTAAAGTAAAGATTAGATTTTTACATTCTCATCATGGATGAGAAGGTATTGGTTTTATGTGAAAAATGACTTTCGAAAATTTCATCAAATCTTTACGTTTTGAGATCCCCTGAGTCAGAAAAAAGGGTTTTTACGAAAGTGTCTGTCTGTCTGTAGTAGGTCGTGTGCGGCATAACTCTCGATAGAATTATCAGATTGAATTGAGCTTTAACACACTTTATCGGAGCCGAAAAAGTAAGGACAAGTTCGTTAACCAGCCACATCCAATCAAAATTGAGGGATTGAGCACTACTTTAGTGTTTTTGAAAATAACTTTTTGAAAAAATCAAAAATTTCAATACTGGTTTTTGATAGTGCTCATAAATCTCTACAAATTATCCTGATAACATTTTTTGATTAAATCAAAATTAAAAATGTTGCAGCATATTAAAACTTGAAAAAAGTCAATATCAAAATTCCATTTTCCAGTTAAATTACGCGAGATACGAAAAAACGTTATGATACAATATTATTTTCTACATAAAGACCTACAAATTTGAATTGTAACATTTTTTCATAAGATGAATATTTTTCTTCTTAACTTAACTTCTTAACTTCTAGAACCACTGATATTCCAAAAAAATCTCTTGCAACGTCACAATTGGAACACTCCGGTATTTCCACGAACTTGGGGAGTGTGTATAAAATTTGGCTTAGGTAAACACTGGACCACTTGATACGGCGAAGGAAAATGCTGATGATTGGTTGAAGAAATCTACCAGAGTACTGTAGATTCTCCTTGAAGGAACTTGAGTGGTGCACAAGGTTGAAGAAAACTGACAACAATTCACGAACACTTGAAGACTTTTTGGGAGACCAACTTTACGGTGAGAACTGTTGAACACTGGGTTTCGAGGGTGAGTTTCTGGATCCTAAGATTTCCTGACGGCAACTGAAGACAACTGACGAACAACTGAACTGAAGACTGAGAGTTCCGAAGCTTAAGATTTCCCGATGGCAACTGAACTTTTGCGGATTCGCACTTGCTTTTATGGGCAATTTTCGGTCGATTGTGATCCTGGTCGCCATTTTTCAATCGATAGTTGGTTTGCCCTGGATATTTTTACCAACCTCTGGTTGACCCTTTCTCGACCTTCGCACGTGGATGATCTGCTTGGCTTTTTCGCATATTGAAGAAGAAAAAGGGGAAGAATATATTCGAATAGTTTTCCTCCTTTGGTTTCCCCGACGTTCCTTCTTTTCAAAGCAACTAGACTTTTAATTTCCCTGTTTTGCTGCCCCAGTCGATATTCTTGTTTACTCAGCGCATTCCGATGGGGTTTCCTCGTTCAAACCTTTATAAGGGTTTCGACGATTCATTCATAACCATTGTCTATTTATAAACTTACTATCTCTCTCTCCCTATTACAATTTTAGTATTGTACATTTTATTTCGTATAATTAATAATTTCCAATACATATCTTTTCTGCATGTTTTATTCAGAATAGAAAATTATAATGTTATAAATAAATTTTAACGGTCACAGGACGTGACAATTTTATGTTTTGATTTTTAATATTAAAAAAATTCGATTTTTTTCACCAAAATATGTGAGATACGAAATAAGCATTGTTCTGCAAAATCGTTTCCTTAAATAAAGTCTACGATTGTTTTGCCTTTTTGAGATATTTGGAAGAAAATAAATAAATTATTTTAACCATGTAATTTATTATAAAGTTACTGAAATGTATACAGAAAATCAAGCGCGAAGCGCGAGCTTCATGATGAGAATGTGTTCCTTAAGGCTGATAGAGACTTAAGTAAATTCAATTTCCTGTTTCACTTAAATTCAAAAAGAAATTGAGTGACTTTGAAAAAATGTGTAATTCACATCATCTGTAATATTATTATAAAATTGGTTTGAGCTTCAGTATCAAATTATAAGAAAAAAACTTAAATGTATGCGAAGAGCACAAGACCGAGCGCGAAGCGCGAGGTCCACAGAAAACGGAAATTTTAGAGTCATATATAAAATATTAGGTGTGAAACTGAGTTCCCGCTGGTTCTTTTGATGAAAATGCAACTTTATTGTGAAAAAATGTGATGTAAGTCTCGGTGGTTGTTGTTCGGGTGGTAGGTTGAGTGGTAGTGATTCAGGAGTTCTCACTCACTGTCTGAATCATCCCCAAAAAGCTCTCGGAACGCCTGGCGTTTAATGGCTTTGCGAGAAGCCGGTCCCCGTGATGAAGAAGCGGTTTTTATCGGGGAACAATGTATTGGAATGTCCAAGATGTCTTCGTGGGCAGTTGGCATCCTGAAGATCCACCCCTTTACCAGGTGTTGGAGGAAGACGGTCCAGTGGCGGAGTGACGATCTCCACGGAGTGGTTTCGTCGAGGTTGGGTGACTTCCCTCGTTGATCTGCGTCTCACTTTGCCTTGTGGACGACTTGCTCCGTCGGAGATTTGCAGAAGAATCTCTGGAGGCAGTGGAACGGCTTCCGGAACGTCTTGCCTCTCTGAATTTGGCCTCTGATTCAAGACGTATTGGTTTCCTGGTTCTATCTCCCGAGGAGATGGCGATGGAGCACTGGCAGGTGGCGGGATGGCATCCGGGACGCAACGTCTTCCAAAATCCAGCCTCAAATGGGAGACGTCTCGGATTTTATCCCCTATCTCCCTTGTCAAGAGAGATGGAATGCTGGGAATTGGTGGGATGGGCTCCCGAGCGTAACGTCTCCCCGAATCTGGCCTCAGATTCGAGACGTCTTGATGACATCCCAACTCCCTCCAAAATTGTCGAGGAGGGTTGGGAGACGTGTCGATGGTGTCGTGGGGAGAACGTCTCCCAGAATCTGGCCTCCGATTCCGTCAGCGGCGGACGTCCTGCGTAGGCCCGTGCCCGTTGCTGGTCCCGGAGTCGTCTTCGCTCTCTCCGGGTCTATAATGAGGTTAGGTTATGGTTTTATTCCCCCCTTTTTTCCTGATACTGTCTGCCCGGAAGTCTGCTCGTCGTCCCCTTTGGATCTGGAGACGTCCACAATAAGCAGGTATTCACCGCGAGGCGATATTCCACCTTGTGGTAAATCCCCCTTATTTCCTGAGGCGGTATACCACCTCAGGGTGGAGTCTTCTTCGGACGTCTACTCCTAGGCGGTATTCCACCTAGGAGTCAGAGCGCCCCGATGGTATGGCGTATGTGTCGAGTAGTATTGGATTTGAAAAGGTAAACACTTTTTCTAACCTTAAAGTCTCATCGAACCGAATCGAGAAGTGGTTGATATGTAATATCTGTAATATTTAAATAAAATAAATGTAAAAATGCCGTGTGTTTGTAGCGTTCCAAAGTGCAAAACGAAAAATTCAAAATGTAAAGACAAGAGATCAACTTTGAAAGTGCCGAGTGATCTTGTTGTGCGGAGAGAATGGGAATTGTGTGTCCTCGGGGTGAATTTTTTTCGATTAAATGCACGTATTTGTGAATCTCATTTATCGGAGAACGAATATATTCAATAATTGAAATTTTGTTGCATGTTTAAATTAATGAAAATTATAAACACATATTGATGCTAAAAATTATATGATTCAAAGTAAATTGCATGAAACTGATTTGTGAAAATATTAAAATAGTGAAACGAGTTTCGTTAACACACATTTTTAATCATAATAAAAATTTCCTATAAATAAGAATTGTCGATAGTAAATTAAGTTAACCGATAAAATATTTACAGTAATAAAAATTCCAAAATTAATACTTCAACAAATTTGTTTGCAATTATTCAAAAATTTTATATTTATGTAATTAAATATTATTCTTAATTTGTGTTCATTCAGAATTTAAAAAAATAATTTGAGTGCTTTCAGTAAATTATTAAAATCATTACAAATACTTACGTTCATTTTTCACATGAGATGGGTTCAATTTTTTTTAATTATTAAGAATTAAGTTTTCTATACTTTGAAACGGTTGTTGCAAACTTCCTGCCGATTTCTCGGGATTATCGAATTTTGTTGGTTTGGCACCATTTCGCAAGCGAGGATGTTGTAACGGAGCACAATGAATAATTCGCCCTTCGCTATCACATTTTAAACTCTCTGATAATATCGTTCTACGAAAAATGAAATTCGCAAATACGTGCATTTGATCGAAAAAAATTCACCCCGGGGACACACGATTCCCATTCTCTCCGCACAAAAATATCACTCGGCAGTTTAAAAGTTGATCTCTTGTCTTTAAATTTTGAATTTTTCGTTTTGCACTTTGGAACGCTACAAACACACGGCATTTTTACATTTATTTTATTTAAATATTACAGATATTACATATCAACCACTTCTCGATTCGGTTCGATGAGACTTTAAGGTTAGAAAAAGTGTTTACCTTTTCAAATCCTATACTACTCGACACATACGCCACTAACGGAAGTGGCAACTTTGTGAAATAACCGGCTTCAAAAATGGGACTTTCCCCACCACGAGAGTCTTTCTTGAGTCTATCTTGATTGATATATCTTGTAAATATGTTATGATAGAGGTTAGGTAGAGCAATATTGATATCACATTAAAAATATCATAATGGAAATCTAAATTTAGTAAAAAAAACTTTAATGAAAAATGGGTATCCATCAGATTTATTAACTGAAAAATTGCCAATATATACGAATTTCTTATTAACAATAAAAATTTCAATAGAATCTCAAATAATATTGCTGAAACTAAAGAATTAAAAGAAAATCATCACTTTATCATGCATAAACAATTTTCAGGAACAATTTTATAGAATTTAAAAAATTCTAATTTACAAATTGTTTTCACACTTGACAACACTATTCAGAAAAAAATTTTAAAGTTAGTTAAAACACTAACATCTATCAAATTAAAACATGATATTGTCTATGAAATTAAATGTATACGATGTAGTGGTACATATATAGGACAGACTAGTAGATTTTACATACTAGAATGTTAGAACATGCAATATCGACTAAAAATTACAAAAAAAAACACTACAGCTTTAGCTCAACATGCACACAACTTTAAACATAATTTTGATTTTGAAGAAGTAAAAATTTTAGAACAAGAACAAAATTTAAAAAAAATCTTTGCCTTGAAATGATTCATACACAAAAAAATAATAATTCTATTAATTTCAGAACAGATATTGAAAATTTAAGTGACACATATTTTCTTCTACCTGAAAGCTATAGGATCAATTTTGTTGTTGTTTTCCATCGACGTGACATCATTCGACGTAACCTAACGTATATGTTTTCTCACAATTAATGCATATAAGTTTTAATATAATTTTGTTTTGATATTTTATGTCTGGTGAATTTTCACTTAATTTAATATAATAATATACTCCAGAATTCGGTCAACAGTTATAACACTCAGAATACTGGGTTCCCACAACCGCATTGCATTTATGCCATAAATTACTATAATTTAGTTTCATTTATCATTTTGATATTTTAAATGTTGTTTCACCCTCTAATTAGAGAATATTTATAAACTTTGATTTTTTTTTTCAGAAATATCCAGATGATTTTAAAGACATTTGTCCTTTCAATGCTACTCACCGTTTTTCTAAAGTTGAAAAGCAGGAGCACATTGAAAACTGCCCTATGAAACGATATATGCAGCCAGAACTGTATCAGAGTAAGTAATTTATCGCTTATTACATAACTATTATTGTTTTCTAACTGTGAAATTTATTTAGGTGATATTTTGACAGCACTATTATCACGTGGATCAATAAGTCTCGGGACTAACTAGGAAAAACACATTTTTTTTGGCAAAACTCGACCTTATTCATCAACATAGTCTCCTTCAAAAGCAACACAATCAGTCCAGCGCTTCTCTAACATTTCAATAACTTTCTTGTAGAACGATTTATCTTTGGCCTCGACATAAGCGTTCGTTTCGGTGATGACTTCCTCGTTGGAGTAGAATCTCTTTCCTTGGAGCATTTTTTTCAGGTCTGCAAACAGGTAGTAGTCGCTGGGGGCCAGATCCGGTGAATATGGTGGGTGCGGAAGCAACTCGAAGCTCAAGTCATTCAATTTCGCCATGGTGGCGAGCGACTTGTGACACGGCGCATTGTCTTGGTGAAAGAGCACTTTTTTCTTCTTCATTTGGAGCCGTTTCTCACCGATTTCGTTCTTCAAACGCATTAATTGGCCAATGTAACGTTCTCTATTGAACGTCTTACCTTTTTCAAGGTAGTAGATGAACAAAACTCCATGAGCATCCCAAAATACTGAGTCCATAACCTTACCGGCCCACATTTGCGTTTTTGGCCGTTTTGGACGCTTCTCACCGACTGCAGTCCACTCTGCTGACGACCGCTTTGACTCCGGAGTGTAGTCATGGATCCAGGTTTCGTCCATTGTCACATACCGACGCAAAAAATTCGGTTTATTTCAGCCAAACAACTCCAAACAGCGCTCGGAATCAACGACACGTTGTCGTTTTTGATACACCGTGAGCAAACGCGGCACCCACTTTGACAACAGCTTCCTCATAGACAAATGTTCATGCAGAATAGCGTACACACTGCCGTATGATATCTTTAAGGTGTCAGCTCTCACGCAATTTTAATTTACGGTTTTCGAAAACGATTTTGTGGACTCTTTTTATGGTTTCCGGTGTAACTACCTCATTTGGCCGGCCGGAGCGTTCAGCATTTTCACTGTCTGTACCACCACGTTTAAACTCAGCATACCACCGACAAATGGTTGTTTTTGATGGTGTAGAGTCCCCGTAGCACTGTTAAAGCCATTGCTGAGCTTGCACTGTGTTTTTTTTTCATCAAAAAGCAATGGTAAATCAACACACGAAATTGTTTCGAATCCATTGTTTTCAGAATATCAAAACTAGCGTCACTTAAATCGCTGTAACTCGTGGACCAAACATCAGAATGTCATGAAATTTTGACATGTATCTTTTGAAGGTTGGTACTCATGAAAAATCATACAGAACTTTTGTTGGCACCGCCATCTATGTGTCAGTCCCGGGACTTATTGATCCACGTGTTATGTGACGACTACGTAATAACTGCGTGTGAGAAATAATAATTTTATTATATCGAGCAAGTGCTCTGTTTGAATTCAAACTGTTATATGTGGCGCCCTCTGGCGACTACTTTTTCTGTAAAACAGCTCAGCTGACTTTTGCGTTGCGCTGTACGACGTGTGTCTCGTACGATGCGTTCTACTTCTCAGTTTTACATTCTTTATCCTGTATAGTTTACTAAATAAACAATCAGTTTTACCTGAGATCGCCTTGTATTTCTCTTGTCCACGAGATAAAACCTAACAGGTTATGGGCCCAGATATCTCGAGATTAGTGAACTAAATAACCCTGTTGTGAAATAAAGAAGTGGCGACAAGTTTGTGGAAAGGAAAATGGCTGCACCGACAGGTCTATCAAACATTGAAAAGTTAACTGAGGAAAATTACGAGCTATGGAAAGTACATATGAAAAGTGTTCTCATTTTCAATGATTTATGGTCATATGTTGACGGCACAGAAGTGAAAACAGACGCAAACGTAGCAGATTGGACGAAAAAAGACTCAAAAGCTTTAGCATTGATTAACCTGAGCATCACACATGGACAGCTGAATCATGTGAAGAGAGCAACAACATTAAAGCAAGCTTGGGACGGAGTCAAGGCAGTCCTCGAATCTCGTGGACCCGCAAGGAAAGCAGCTTTGTACAAACGATTGCTGAGAATGGAGAAGAGGACTGACATCACGATAACACAGTATGTAACAGATTTCACGCATACAGCCGAACAACTTTCAGAGGCAGGTATTATAATATCGGATGAATTATTGTCAATCATGTTGTTAAGTTCTCTACCGTCGGAATTCGAAAACTTTTGTGTAGCAATAGAATCTCGCGATACGATACCGTCTTTGAATGACTTAAAAATAAAGCTCATTGAAGAGGAAGCGAGACAGAACGATCGGGATGCAAAAGTGAACGACGATGTAAGAAAAGGCGAGGCACTGTTTATAAAAGGACGTTTTGACCGTTCAAAACAGTCAATAGCGAGCTCAAGTGATAGCATGAAAACGAGCGATTATAAATTTAGCAGGAAATGTTACAATTGCGGGAAAATCGGTCACGTAAGGCGCGTATGTGAATCAAACCCGAAAAATGATGTATCAAATATTGTGTGTGATGCGATGACTGCAATTGCTTGTAACACGGAAATTAGCGAAAAAGCGAAATCTTGGTACCTCGATAGCGGCGCGACTAGACACATGAGTAATAACAGGGAAAATTTTGCAAACTTGGATAAAACTGAAAAATTGAAAGTGTATACTGCAGCAGACAATTTCATAAATTCAGAAGGCTCCGGTATTGTACATTTGCAAACGAAATCGACCAAAAATGCTGCGAATTCTGTGAAATTAAAAAATGCTTTGTATGTTCCGGGTCTCCGAAATAATCAAAAGTATCAAAAGTCACAAATAATGATTATACGGTCACGTTTGCAAAAACTCATGCGACTGTCAATAGAAAAGATGGTTCGGTAGCTCTCACAGCGACAAAGCACGATGACCTCTACGTCGTAAATGATGGACAAAACTACGCCACGTTTTCATATGACAAGGTTGATGAGAATTTGATTAAATGGCATCAAAGATACGGTCATCTGAATATTAATGATTTGCAAAAAATGAAAAATACTGAAATGGTTTACGGAATAACTTTTGCATCAAAAACAAATGAAATAGGTTGCGAAATTTGTGCGAAATGTAAAATTCAAGCTTTACCTTTCAAGCGATCAGAAACTCGTGAAACGCAAGTCCTAGGGTTGATACATTCGGACATTTGCGGTCCAATGAATACAGAATCGCTTGGTGGTGCCAAATATTTTGTAACATTTATCGACGATTATTCCAGATTTACAGAAACGGCCATGCTCCGCAACCGATCTGATGCCCTGCAAGCATTCATGAATTTCAAAAAGAAGGTGGAAAGTGAAACTGGTCAGCGAATCAAAAAACTACGTACTGATAACGGAAAAGAATACCTGTCAAATGACTTTAACAAACTTCTTAAAGAGGATGGAGTTTCACGCCAGCTGACTGTTGAGTATACTCCTCAACAAAACGGAGTGGCTGAGCGAGCAAACCGCACCTTGGTAGAAATGGCTCGATGCATTATGTTAGAAGCTGATTTGCCAGAATCACTTTGGGCCGAGGCAGTAAATACTGCAACCTTCTTGAGAAATAGAAGCGCGAAAACCATACGTCGGCTTTCTGAGAACCATTGGCAGCAAAACAATTGCACTAAACAAAGGTCAAAGAAGAAGAAAATTCAAACCAAAAGGAGATAGTTATGTATTGGTTGGATTCTTGAATGAAGCAAAATCTTATCGACTCTGGGAACAAGGAACCAAGACTGTCATCAAATCTCGTGATGTAAAGTTTTTCGAGAATATTAGAACTCAACCTATACCTGCGAAAGAAACAATCACTATGCCTCACCCCCTCACGAACACAGCTGATGATGAGCAACAAGGTCCCAATGAAGAGGATGATGGCGATTCCCAACCCAGTTCCACTAATAATTCGTCTGAGGAAGATCCTCAAGCCGAAGAACAGGCGGAAAATCAATCACGTCGAGGACCAGGTCGCCCAAAACTTGCAAAAACTGGCAAACCAGGCAGGCCAGCAAAAATCTATTCACTCAAAAAACAATTATTCTTGGATCCTGAGTCAGCTTCTCAAATCTCGGAGCGAAACGACAAAGATTTGTGACTAACCGCCATGCAAGCAGAACTCAATAATTTACATGAAAATGGAACGTGGATTCTTGTCCAGAGACCAACTGATAAAAGGGTATTAACGAACAGGTGGGTTCTGAAAACAAAAATGAATGAAGAAGGAGAAATAACAAAGTACAAAGCAAGACTAGTCGCCCGTGGACACGTACAAAAACAAGGAATTGACTTCGAAGAAGTCTTTGCACCAGTAGCAAGATACGAAACAATCCGCACTTTACTCGCAGCATCAGCAAACGAAGAAATGCACGTACACCAGATGGACGTAGTTTCAGCTTATGTTCAAGGGGAGTTGACTGATGAAATCTACATGGAACAAGCCGAGATGTTCGAGGAGACTGGGCAGGAAGAAAAAATCTGTAAACTGCTTAAACCATTGTATGGCTTAAAACAATCGGGTCGTGAATGGTACAAAAAACTCGATAAGCACATGGGAGAAAGTGGAGGCAAGAATGATGCAGCAGGTCCATGCGTTTATGTATTTGACAGGGACCAGGAAAACCGAGTTATCGTTATTATTTACGTCGACGACATGCTACTGGCATCGAAAGATATTGAAAGGCTTGAACGTGTCAAGTCAAAATTGAAGTCAACGTTCAAAATGGTAGACCTTGGACCAGTGAGCAATATCCTAGGAATCAAAGTGGAACGAGATGGACCGACCGGAAGAATCCACCTTTCCCAGAAGAGATACGTTGAAGAACTACTCAAAAAGTTCAACATGAAAGATGTAAAAACGGTGACAACTCCAATCGAGCCAAATATGAAAATCACGAAAGCGATGCAGCCAACAACAGATGATGAACGATGCAAGATGAAAACTCGACCTTACAGGGAATTAGTTGGTGGATTGATTTATTTATCGAACGCAACCCGCCCCGATATTGCCTTCGCTGCAAGCACATTGAGTCGTTTCTGTTCAGATCCTGGTGAAGAGCAAATGTTTTACGATACTTGAAAGCAACTTTGAATCATGGAATAACATATAGCAAAAATAATGAAGGCATCAAAGCCTACTCAGACTCCGACTGGGCAGGAGATATCGTTGATCGTAGGTCGTGTTCGGGTAATGTCTTAATTTTCGTCTGGAAGTCCAATCAGCTGGAAATCAATTAAGCAAGCATCGGTAGCTCTCTCAACCATGGAAGCAGAATATGCAGCACTTTCGGAAGTATTGCGTGAGATTGTTTATATAAAGCGACTTTTGTTGCATATGGGCTTCGAGAAATGTGTCAAGTCACCGATAAATGTATTTTGCGACAATCAAAGCGCTATTGAATTGTCAAAGAATGCTGTATTTCATAAACGTACAAACATATAGATATCCGTCTTCATTACACACGAGAACTAGTCGAACAAAAAGAAATTGCTATTTATTACTTACAGACTGATTGTATGCCGGTCGATATCTTAACTAAACCTCTAACTAGATACAAACATGAACGATGCGTTGAAATGTTGAATTTGAAATAACCTAAAAGACAACGATATTTCTTTAATTTGTCTTGAATTTTAGAGCACATGTGGATAGAGGGAGTGTGAGAAATAATAATTTTATTATATCGAGCAAGTGCTCTGTTTGAATTCAAACGGCGCCCTCTGGCGACTACTTTTTCTGTAAAACAGCTCAGCTGACTTTTGCGTTGCGCTGTACGACGTGTGTCTCGTACGATGCGTTCTACTTCTCAGTTTTACATTCTTTATCCTGTATAGTTTACTAAATAAACAATCAATTATACCTGAGATCGCCTTGTATTTCTCTTGTCCACGAGATAAAAGCTAACACTGCGAATGTTCACTGGGCCACTCTGCTGCTGTGCACTTTAAACTGAATCCTTAAATATTAATCTAGTATTAATTTCGCATATTTTCCAGGGTTTCGCTTTCATGGTTCTATTAAATCTTGGCAACCATCTGAAATCGAAAGTAACTTAGACCTAGATGAATCTTGGGAAGATGATTGTGAATCACTTTATAAAATGGAAGTTAATGCAGGAAATATTGATTCCATTCCATGTGTAAAAGATAATGAAAGGTAAATCGCTTTATATTTTAAACCTTAATTCTAAATTTACACTACCGTCCGATAGTATCAGATCGCTAACCGTGCGAGCTATCATAAATTGAGACATATGTGTGTTAGCTCCTGATACGAGAGACATAAATTAAATTTTGATTTTTACAGAATTTTGTATCTCAACTTTAGGTTTTGGCTGGTCCTGACGGAATTCTCTACAAATATTCTCTAAAATAGTGGCTTTAATTTAAGTCATTAAGCATCGAAAAACCTTAACAGGTTCCTGAAATATTAATATTTTTAAATATTAAGGAATTTGAAAATCTTTCTGTGGAAAATAAGACGCTTTCGACTGCGCTTGGATTCGAGCCCAGGTCTTTCGATTGCCGGTCGGCTGCTCTAACCACTGAGCTACACAGGCGTCCGACATCTCCTTCTCCACAGGAAGATCTCCTTATAACGCCTAGTGGCTCAGCCTTGCGGCTATAAATGATT
Organism: Diplolepis rosae; assembly: GCA_030998225.1. Taxonomy (NCBI): domain Eukaryota; kingdom Metazoa; phylum Arthropoda; class Insecta; order Hymenoptera; family Diplolepididae; genus Diplolepis; species Diplolepis rosae. The sequence continues at coordinate 1,864,415 of JAPYXD010000171.1, forward strand.
TGAAATTAATTAGTTGAGTTTGAAATTTTTGTCACTTTAATATTTGAATTCATTTGCATTTATTTGCGATATGAGTTTGAAATTGTCTACGAGGACACCTGTCGACAACGTATCCTATCTGATACGCGACTAGTGATCCTCCGATAATGTAGGCAGTGACAAAAATTTCAAACTCAACTAATTAATTTGAAATCATTAATATTTTTGTGAGAGCGTACAGAATTCAAGCGACGTGCTTCGATCGCTTGGTTTGACTAGATATTATTTTCAACTGCTTTCTATTAATAATTTTTATTTTTTTGTTTAAATAAAGCTATAAAGGAGACATAAGACCGCCGCGAGGTTACTCTGAAGCAATGATGGTGGAAACCTCTGAAGGAAATTCTATAATGGAAGACTCTGGATCAATAATTAGTTCCATGGGAATGGGTCGAGGATCTGTAAAAGTCAATCAAGATAAATTGCTTGCCAAAATTGGTCTTGGCCGAGGAAAAACTATAAGAAATGATTTGTGACTGGATTAAAAACAACTTGAAGATTTAAGTATTTTTATTCAAAAGTTGTACTCTGAATACCCACGTACATTCCTGAATTATTTTTAAAATAGTTTGCAATTAAGTTCAATATAATTTTCAAATTCTAATCAAATTGAAATGTTAACTAAAATTAGGTCAAGGTAATAATTAAGCTTTATAAGTTAGATAAATGAGTAATTGACTGTGAAACAAATAATGCCAAAGGGACTTGAAATAAATATTTGTGTACAGTAAATGTTTTTTTCTATATTAGTAATATTTAAAACTGACAAAGTAGTATTTTTCAGATTCTTTTGCGATTATAATTCAAAGACTTGTTGTTGTATTTTGTTCTCTATTTTTTTATGTAGACACCGCCGAGACAACTCTGGTCCTCGAGAGATTATGAAGATCAAGAGGATCATTAGAAAAGTATGTATGGCGTATGGAGTCGCCAAGCCTTAAGACTGTTAAACTCTGCCACCGAATTCTTGCAGGTTCCACATTGATATTTAGTCGCCTGGCAGCATTGAATCGCATTATTGGCCCTTTTTAAATCTGAATGGCACAAAAAGCATTGACACGCATTCAATTTTGAAGGCACCTGACAGCATTAAATCGCATTGTCTTTGTATCATTTTTGATTCCGGTCAATGGTATTAAAAAGAATTGATTTGTATTAAGAAGTGAGTTGGATTGGAATGATGCAACTTGAATTCAGTCAATAACTAGTGCCGCGCACTTCAGGCAAACAAGTGTTCATGATTGTTTTACATTCTGAATGCCGTTCAATTTATTTCAATTCACCTCTTTTTAGTGGGTACTGAATCAAATTTTCATTCAGAGCTTCCGCCTTGATTGAATCAACAATATTCTCGTAGTCAATAATTTCACATTTTACAGTCTTTAAATTTTTTTCCCTTTGGACAGATATTTTGGGCAATCCGGAAACTGAGCTGGCACAGAATCTTTTTTTAATCGCGGGATTCTATACTCAAACTGAAAAATGGAGTTCTTTCAAACATTTTTTCATATTTTTAATTGAATAAATAACATAAATATTTTAAAAATAGGATTAGACTACTCTTACCTTCGCTATCACATTGCCAGTGGCATCTTTTGTTCCGATCTCCAAACTACATCATTAGGTAGAAAATGCTTGGCACAAACTACTTGCCCGGATTTTAGCTGTATATCGTCTCTTTGAATGACTATTTGCCATGCTTTTAATTTTCGTTTATTTGGCGATACACTAAATTTAGCCAATTTTTTTAATTGCTGTTATAACCAACTGTACAATTGGGATCAATACACCGTGATCCACCCATGATATAATTAAATTTCCAATTTCAAATTAAGTAGGAGATAAAATAGCTCAATTAACTAAACTAACATAATTTTGTGTCCGAAATATTTTTAAAAAACTTCAAAATCCTTACAATCCCATTGTCAAGAATGACAAAACTGGGAGTGATGGGGCAACTAGCGCCTCGCTGGAGATATTTGGAACTAATCAGCTTCGGACAATTATGGGGTCAAGTTCGAAGGCGAAAATGTAGAAGGATGCATAGAGCTGATATCACCGATAAGTGTGGTGTTTTCGCGATCGTGTGCAAAATGTTGGAATATTAATTGCATTCGAAATTTTTTTGCTCAAGTGACGTACGTGATGGATGGAGCGATCTATGTGGCTAATCAGTGAGAATTCGGTTATCTCTGCTACCAGAGAGAATGGCCGCGCTCATTGATGGGGGTTATTTCCGAGCCGTGTTCGTGTAATGACCGTCCAATACGGTGCTTTATACTTATATTTTTAACATACATATATCTGATGGGCCACAATAAATAAATTTGCGTGGCGTATTGCTAGCAGGGCGCGGAGACAGAGTGTGTTCGCCCAATACATTGCAGCTTGACGACTTTGATCTGCAAAAGGCTGTGTTTGCAAGATTGAAATGGTCTAGGAGCTATTACCGACTAGAGTTTGAAAATTCCTGGTGTGTTCTTGTCTGACCTATAGCGCCCTCTTTTCTTAGAAAAACATGGCGTTGTAGGCTAGAAAAAGACACATCGGGAATTTTAGAACTCTATTACCGACCTTAACAAAAAACTGGACGTCCGCATTAGAAAATTCTTTGGAAATTATTGTCAAAAGGTTGATACAGTGAGGGCGCAGTTCCATAACGAAGAGAATAGGATAATAGAGGAATAGGGGAACAGGATTGAACTAATGAGATGGTCGCCTCAGTCTGTTCGATAATTTCGTTGGTTGAATCCTGTTCTCATATTCCTCTACTATCTCATTCCCCTCGACATGGGACTGTGCCCTGAAAGTTATCGGTGTCCTCAATTTCTATAAAAGTGCAAAAATATTTGACTTGATAATTTTATTCTTTCTATAATTTTAATTGCAGAAAACTTCTTCATATTTTATTTTATATTAATATAATTTCTTTACTACAGAATCTACTAATGTGGAAGTTGAAAATATGAGTTCCACATAAAAATGCGATGACTCGAAAGCCGACCAACAATTATTAAGCACCATCATAAGAATGTGCGCAAAAGTTCCTCTGCAGAATCAGACACTAGGAAGGTAAAACTAGAATAATTCCACTTGTATAAGATTCAGTTTAATAAAAAAGAAGGCTTATTTCTTCTTTAACTGAAAAGTTTTAAATGTTCGTCCAAACAATAAAGGTTATATGTTTTGCATCATTAAGGTCAAAAATATTTAAATTTTTATTAATTTGATATTTTACGTTTAAAGCTAAAATCTGCCTAATAATTGAGGAATCTTTTTATTTTAAACTCCATTAATCTGGATTTTTAAATTTATATATTCAGTATAAAATGACTAATTTTAGAATTAAATAATGCATGATCGATATGAACAATTTTCATCTAAGAAATACTTGATACACAAAAAAATTGACTTTTTATGCCTTGTTTTATAATCAGTTATTATCGACAATAACTTTCTTGGACTATCTATTTATTCCAAATGGGTTACAAATAACCTGATAACAAGAAGGGGTTTTCGTTATTTGTACATATATATCTGTACATTCCCAGATGAAAATATCTCAAGCGAATTTCGTGTGGAATTACACTTAGATAGTCAAAAATTAAAATGACATATTCACCATGGTACGTCCACAAGTAATAATTGTACTTGCGGGCGTACCATGTTGATTTTGTAATTTAAATTTAAATTTTTAACTATTGAAGTATTTTAAATGTAAATTATTGAATTTAGCCTGATAATATAGGCGAACCAAGCCAACGAAACGTTGCTTATGACTGATTAAAGATGAGTGTTTTTTGGCGAGAAAGGTATCGAAGACATCCATCTAGTGGTCAAATATGTGTACTAATTTTTTCGGCGGGTTTTTCAAATTCTCTCTAAAGTCTTAAAAATGAAGTATCGACATAAAAGTGGATTTTACTTGTCCAATAAATAATAAAAATTACTATCCGTGAAATAATTTATAACGATAATAATTATTTGGTTAAAAAATGCAGTTTGTAGTCGATTATTTGTAGTCGACTAGAAACCGTACATTCTGAATTTGAAGCATGGGCGCTCGCGAGGCAGAAGCCGCGCGCAAGGAGTATTATATATCTCCACTAATTTCTTTTGCCCCACTTTCGACCATGGCTCATTTTGAATGGAAAAAATCAAGCTTTTTTTTAAACATAATTTTGGAAAGAAAATTAACGGCCGCACTTGGAGAAAAACTCAAAAATATGTTTAAAATTAAAAAATAAAGCTCAAATAATTTTTTAAATCTAAAACCATTGCCTTCAACGTAAAGCTGATAAAAAAACGTTTCTAAGACCTCCTTAAAAAAATCACTTTGGATAACTTTTGTAGAAGTTATGATTAATTAAGTATCAGCGTGCGCGGTAAAAGGTTGAAAATTCGAGCCCCTGTATACTGACAACCCGTCGTACTAGAGACGTTCTCTTAGGGGAATTAAAAGAGGTTCACTAGGACAATAATTTCGCGGACTTTCAAGGAAATCGGAGACAAAAAGTTTTTAGGCGGGTACACTTGACTAATTTTGCCCCATATGTGAACATGCTTCAAAGCCATTTTCGGGTATATAATGTTATTTTATTCTGACATAAGACAAAAAATCTAATTTTTACTTTGGAATAAATTATAAAGCACAAAAATAAAGACATATACCAAGTTGTAAAAGTATAACGAATCTACCAATAGTTTTAACAATACATCCTTTGAACCCAACAGTGCCCTGTATTTGGAGAAGGACCCATATATGATTATTATTATTATAATTATTACTAATATTAGTTTCATCTGAATTATGCAATTGTTTTTATTGTTAATATTATTGTTATCATCATTGACTATAATATTGAATTATAACAATTATTAAATTGTCAAATTAAATTAGCATTAGTGGGTTAATTCTTCTCGATTCAAATTATTTTTTATTTATTTTTTTAACTTTATCTTCTCTTGTAATTTTATAAAATTGCGATAATATTTTTTCTGTGTCATTGGAAATAATAAATTTTTCAATTAATTCTTTAGGGGATTTTTCGTTTGTAAAAGCGTTGATTTGATATGAAGTCGGTTCAATTGGAGTATTATTTAATGTGATTTCTTCCAAATCTTCTAACAGAATTATAGGAGTTTCTACTTCTATCGGTATAGAAAATATGTTTGCTACTTTTATATAAGCTTTTCCATTATTATTTTTAACAATAGCATTTCCTGCATATAGTCCGTTTCTTAATGAAAGTAAAGGTATAAATCCTTCTTTTTTATTCTATTACAAAGAGTAAATTGATCTTGCTGGAAAAATCGTGGTCTCGGAATTTCTAAATGGATATTTATTATCTTTTATTTTTAAAAATTTTGATATGTTATTAATGTTGACTTCATTATAAGTGAAAAATTCAGATCCTAGTACTCCATCTTCCTGTACTGGTACACTATTTGGTATTAAATTAATATTATAGGATATTCAAAAATTTTAAGTGTAATTAGTCCTAATGTATGAACTGGTTCGTTATTTATTCCTGTAAAAAGTAAAATTTCATTGTGGTTAATTTCTACACCGTGTTCTATTATATTCAATTTTATTGAGTTTCTTCCTGTCCCTGTGTGTATTATCATACGTGCTGGATTTTTTAGACCGTCAGCAGATACTATAATAGAAGGAATTGCTCTATCTGATTGTAAATTAATTTTTTTATCAATTTTATTTTAATTTGAAGTGGGCGCTTTAAAATGTTTCACGTTGCCTCCCTCATTGCATCCTGAGTGGGGAGGGGTCCGGAGTATCCCTGAATCTGTTTTTCAGCTCTTTTAGCATGATTTTGTTTGAGTGACTCATTGTACGTTCGACACCTACATTCGTCAATAGTGTTACCTATTTTTCTACAATAATTGCAATTTTTACTATTGTTTATGTTTGAATAATTTAATAAAGGATTTTGGAATCGTATATTTCTATCAAAATTGATATTTGCTTGATGTTAAAAGGTTGCTGTTAATCATTTCGGTTGTAAAATTTTTTATTATATGGAAGGTTTCTTGAGCGCTGCAATGCTCTTCCATTATTTATTTTTCAAAAATCCTTGTCTGTTTGAGGTTATTTGATTTAGTTGTCTACAAGTGGGAGCTGTAATTTCTTCTTTAGCAATACTTATTCTATTCCTATCTCTTTTTTCTGAAGGTACTGTAAAATTATTGCAATTGTTATAAATTATAAATATGCAATTACTTTTTTACTATCCCATTGATATATGTTTCCTTGTTCTTCTTGTAGTTGACATACTGATTTATTCAAAGAATAAACACGTTTAATATTACTTATCATTTCTTCTATAATTCCTTTGATTTTTGTTTTAATTAATTTTATTAAATTTTGATCTGTTCCTGCAGGAAGCATATTTCTTACTTCTCTATATCCTTCAGTGAATTTCTCAAGAGAAATACTGTCTCCTGTAAATACTGTTACGACTTCAAGTACGCCTCATGATGAAACTACTTGATTAATAGCGATAGGTGCAATGTATGGATTATTGTTAGCCATAATTATTTCTTGTAAATTATATAAAATAGCCTTAGGGAGTTTTTTTCTTAATCAAAGGATTCAGTAGCCGTAGATCATTAGAGATTGATTTTTCAGAATCATCTCATAATTTTTCTAGACAATTATAATTCGATTCACGGTCTGAATCTTCTGAGGATTCAGAAAAATGTAATTGCTCTTTACAATCCGAAGTATTTGTTGGGACAAAGTGCAATCAAATTTATGGACGGCAGTAGAATTTTCGGTTAAATTTGGGGTATCAGAAATACTTTGATCAAATAATACCAAATTTGTTAAAAATGATTGGATTTTTGGAGGTATACTAGAACTAATTATTATACTAGTATCCTGATTCGTTCGTTGTCAATTTATCTTCCTTATTTTCCACAGGCATTTGGATTTAAAAACATGATGATAAGAAATAAAATGTTTTTAAATTGATTTTATATTGACACCCTCTTTATCAAATATCTTAAAATTTAAAAAAAGGTATTTTTTTGTTAGATAAAATTCAAATGGATTAATTTAATTGTTTTAAGAGAATTGTTCAAATAAACTGCTAATGAATTGAATTTTTTTTAATTTTCTAAAATTTGTGTTTTGTGTTAAAATAAAAGATAATCTCAATAATAATCTCAAATAATCTCAAAAGATAATATCAATAAAACGATAGTTTTTTTTGTTTTAAAGAAAAAAGGAATTTTTAAATTTTTTTATTATTCTTTGATAAAATTGTATAAAGGGTTATACAATAATACATGTATTTAGCACGTTGAATTTGTGGAATCAATTTTTTCAATCTGCTTTAAACAATCCAAAACTTATCTTATATTATAAAAAATTATTTATATTGTACTGTTATAACCCGTAAACATTTTTTGTCATTATAATATTGTACTTGAAAATATTGCAGATGAGCAATATTTAAAAATTATATAATATTATATTTTTTCCTAAATTCGTCATAAAAATCTATAAAATTTAATATTAGGTACAATTTGAATATAATAAAATTGCTTATAATCATCAAGTATGGAGGCGAAATTTTTCTCAATATTAAATAAAATTTCGTACGCACTGTTTTTGTTCAAAATATTTGAAAGAGGCACAAATTAAAATTATATAAAAACTAAGATAGTACTAAGTTGAATACAAAAAATTTCAATTTAATGTTGGGTCCCGCGACTCTACTGCCTGAAGTAACAAACCAATTAAGGAACCAATAGCGGGATCAAGACAGCATTACCATGTGCGTGATTTTATCGACGCAAGTTATAGCCAGATCTACAGATCAACAGAATAATCAATATGGAATTACCATGTGTTGTTATAATACCCATACATGATAACAATTTGACTGACCCAAAGAGAAGGTGAATGAAGCCCTACAATACCAACGCACTACTACATGCACTTATCACACACATTACAGTCACAACATGTAACTTGTATTGTAACTTGTCATAGCATGTAGCTCGTCATATTTGACCTTTCAAAGTTCTATAAAAAGCGAAAGTTTCAATAGAATTCAGTCCAGTGTCATCATTTTTATACCGCGAGTTCAGTCCAATCTAGTCCAGTCTCATCAGATTTTTCACCGCCAGTTGGTCCAGTTCTAATTCGGTAAAATCGACGCCGAGTTCAACGACAGTAAAAGTGAAAGGAAATCGCCTTAGAAAATCTTCTCTACAAACCGGGATCAGAGAATCAACCATCCCAACAGGCTGGACCACAAATTTACCGTCCTGATAAGATTTATCTCAACGCCTACGAAGTGAGGACTCGAGTACAATATTCAACCTACTGGACTCAATTCATTACCAACTTCTTTCCAACCCAGGGTAAATACTAAATACTTCAAATCTTATATATGTATTTTCATTCTCCATGGTACCTACTTAACCCTTCGTAGGTACACGTGTCCCAAAAGGGACATTACGAAATTTTCAAGTGAAATATTTTCATCGGAAAAAATTGTTATAAATAAACAATCGCTAAACATAAAAGGAGGAGATCTTTAAAGAAGAGAAGTGTTACGTTTCTGACGTAACATTAAATACGAAGAAATAACATTAGATTTTATAATAATTCTTCAATAATATTTTGATGTATGAATTATTTATTTAAAGTTGAAAAAGTAAAAGAATTTTGATGTTTTCAAAATGTATTCAAAATTTTTTTTTTAGAAAATTAAAACTAAGACTAAATCCACGGTGGGTATGAAGTCTTTTTTTTCTCGTTGTATAAGGTTATTTTGGGTGAGTGACGAGTAGTTGTCCCTTGCCCCTTTTTGGGTAAAAAGGGAATCACAGTTATTTTCTGATTCGAGAACTTTAAACTAAACTCGACCTCGTGAGCCAACAAACCCCTACCTAAACACGGAGGGCGGGTGAACAAAGACAGAGAAGCTCTTAAAACGATTGATTCGCTGATGCTACAATGCAGCGAAACAATCATCAAGTCTATCTCCTTTTGATCCAAGAGTCAACAATCTCCAGGAAACTTTGAGGAACGCTAAGTTGCAACTTTTTTTCCAGGGATCGAAGTGATCACTCGAACTTACCTTGAGTAAGTCGCTCGCACACAAGGAATGATCCGTCATGGGAGATTCGTCTTCAAAACGAAGACAGCAAATTAAGGTGCAAACTGGGCCGTTTGACTCAGCTCGTAGGCTGACTCGTAAAGTGGCGGATATGCTTCGTCCTCGAAAGGTTCATGCAACAACACCTGCAGAATTGGACGAAGTGATAGATTTCTTAAGGCAAAGGCTAAGCGTTCCTTTTGCAAGACTACGGCAATACAAGAGGGCTAGTGCGAGAAAAGAGGAAAACAAGTCCTTCGGAGGGAATGAGAAGTGGTTCGACCGTGAATTAAGTAGAGCACAATCGTTTACTACGCGCGGACTAGCTCCGAGTTCCGATTATTTATGACACTCTCATATAAAAAGGGTCTTTGGGACTCTCTTAACTATTTTTTGCACTAAACTGACCGACTCGCTTTCCCTCGAGTACATCTTCAATTGTTAACGCCTACATTCTTCCCACTTCCCCCCTTATACCAATGAAAAATGATTTTCCAAAAATCCTGAAAACCATCATCGATGTCTGCTGCGTCAGACTACTCCAGATTCTCGCGAACAATTCAGAGAGCAGCAGCTCAGCTTGGCTGTGTTCTCTTATACTTATACGTTGTCACAGTCATTTTGTACCTTATTCACTTCATATATATTTACTTTCCGTTTAATTAAATGGACTCTGAATTAGAACTGCTCTATTTATTTCATCCTCTATCTCGCCCGTTCGTCATTAATATTAACGTGCGGCTCGCGGAATGAAAGAAAGTTAATTTCAAATGAAAATATTTCCGCCCAACTTAAAACATTGGCTTAAAAATTCTCTAAAACTCTACCGGACATTGTGGTGATAAGATATACTAAATTTGGACCGGAAAAGGGTTTTTAAAACTGGTGATGTCCCATAACCATGCAAGTGCCATGGGCACATCTGCGCGACATTCATGCGCATTCGTCTTCATTGTATTTAGAAGACCAATAAAATGTGCACCAAAGCTGTTCGCAAGCGAAGCGAAGTGGAGAAATTATAAAATCAAAAGTATTATCCCTATAAACTATACTCTATCATACAAACATTTCAATCTTTGTATTCAATTAAATTATGTTTATGTATTAAATAGTTACAAAATACATATGATCTAAATATTTTGTATAAAAATAACATTGTAGTATTTTGAAATCAGTTTTAAAAAAAACGATTTTTCAAAGGTAATTTTTTACTTTTCAGTTTTCTATTTGTCTTATAATGTGCTCATAATGTTTCAAGCATGTCTTATGTTGATTAGGATCTAAAAAAACAGAACGAAATTCCATGGACTTACATGGTTTTGACATCAGTCGATTTTTGACGATCTTGAAAAATTTGTTCCGATGGACTTACGCGCCTTTGCCATGACACCCTTTATGTATTGGCTATCCGAATAAATCTTAATAGCTGGTTTCTGGCTGATGTAATGTAGCCAATTTCGAGGAAGCAATTTTTGTCGGTCAAAATTTTCAAGCGCCAGCATATCGATTTGCCGTAAATAACTTTTCTTGAATTTTTATAATTTCTCGTTTGGAAAATAGTATTTTTTATTAAAACTGTATAAGTGTAAGAAATTTGCGTTTATTAGGTGTGCTGGATCTATCGTAACTTTTTGTGTTCCTTGTTTTTATGACGAGTATCACTATGGTTCATGCGATACACCTGATAATTCTGATTGTAAGATTATACCATGTAAATTTATCAGACTATGAATACATTAAACATAATTGACCATTATTTCTGGGTTTTATTTTTTGTAATTTGAAAAAAAAACATCTTTATCTCGTAATGAGTAAAGCCACATGTTTTCCTTAGCTCTGAAACAGTTTCTTGTAGGCAAGGATCTAAGGAGTCCACTCGGTTTAAGACTTCTGAGCGGATTGTTTTAATTTTGAATTATATAATTAGAAAAAAAGGTATGAAAAAAGCGTTTTCCAGGGACAGACACAAACTATAAGTCAGACATCCCAAACATTCCATTACATCCCGCAGACTGTCGTAGACTCCCCCATCTCTCTCAACTTACTTACAGACATTATTTTCAGCTCCGCTCCGCTAGTTATATCATAGCGATCAGTGGAAGGGAATGCCAAACCACCGCTGATGTGCGCAACCGACTTTTGCCGAGAAAATGCAGTTCTCTATTTTTCATCCAAAGTCAAAGTCAAAACTATGTAGGAATCTACATTGGGAACCATATGGAGGGCTGTATTGTACTATAATTTGAGCCAAAGTCATATATATGCAGTTTCCCGTGTGGTTTCTTATGTGGTTTCCCGTGCTCAATGATTTTATTGAGTGATTAGTTTGAAGTTGTAAAATGTCAAAATTTTGAACGCTTAAGTGATAAAAAATTGCATCAAATCAATCCCAAGACTGCTGTCTGTAACAACTTAACATACTTAAGGTCGGACGGGCAGGATGTACTACCGCTAAAGATTTCTGTCCCAACAGCCTAGTCTTTTAATGGGAAAACTATAGGAAAGCTGGTGGATAGAAATATTAAAGATTTGGAAACTACTGTGAACAAAAAGAAGATGGGAGACGAGAGCGTAGCTGCAACTCGCGGTGGATTTCGTGGCAAGAAATACACTGAAGATGTTCGACTGCTCGTCAAATATTACATTAATAGTGTGCCACATCAACAAAGCCATTACGGTCCAAAATTTTCCGAAAAAGAGTACTTAAGTGGCGTCTTGAGTTTTGTTTCCCTCCACGCTGCTTTCAAAGAAAAATGTTCCAAAATTGATGTTTCAGTGGATTTTTACACAAAAGTTTTCAATGATACACCATTTGAAACGTCCAATGTCTGGAAACGAAGTACTTTTATCCTAAATTTCGAAAAAATTAATAATTTTCAAGCACTCTTTTTTCAATATTCTTGGATTTATGACAGGTAAAGATGCAAAGCTTTGAGAAAATATGAATTAAAGGAAGTGAAAAGTACAGGCCTTACTAAAGAAAAATAAATGATCTCCGCAAAATGAAGGACTTTTTGCTGGAAAATTGTAATGCATTTTACGAATCGATGTTGTAAAATAAAAACGATTGCTTCGAGACATCATTGAAAATTCGATTGTATTTTGTATTCAGTCTCAAAAAAGACTCGAAAATAAAATTTCAAAATCATCATTCCACGTATTATTGTGAAAATTGGATCATTCCGAAAACAATTATCCAAAAATCAAAGTTGTTATGAATATTATAGTATAATTTAATCGTTAACGATTCTATTTCATAATAATATTTCTCTTCTGAAATCAGTTAATAGAATTTTTATGCCTCAGAAAGATCTCTTTGCAAGAATTTTGATTAAAACTTCAAAATTTTTTAAATTCATTTGAATAGGAGATATAAACTGTTAAACGAAATTGTATTAACAATAACACAAACTATAACAAATTCATTCTCATATTTTTAAGTATCATAGAAAGACTTTTCGAATTTATTTTTGTTTAGCTAGATCGCAAGAAACGCTCAGAGTACAATTTTACAAGCAGAAAAGAAGTTTGAGAAAAAATATTGATTATTACAATAATTTACAAATTTCTAAGTCAAAATAACATGAGTAAACACTTTTGAGGTATTTTCTTAAGTACTTAAGCGAAAGTACCCATGATCGGTGGGTTTGCCCCTTTTGGCCGCTAGGTACCCCCCCCCCCCCCCCAGCTAGGAAAACACTCAACAAATCTCTATATTACCACGGAATAATGAATAATTTCGAAAAAGCATGGGTTAGGTCATAAACTACGAATATTATTTCTCAACTTGATTAAAGTGAAAACAGCAAAATGAAAACGTTCTTTTATCATGTGAAAAAATGAAAATGAGGGTTAGCCCCTTTTGGCCGGGAGCCATTTAACTAATAAAGGATTTTATGTGTCAAGTAAAGGGAACTCTGGCAGAAAGCATCCCGAATAGTACTAAGAGACGAGGGGACTCGCGTTACAAAAGCACCCCAAAGCGATCACATAATTTTCAAATAATTATTCCAATACAATAAAAACTTTTTGAATATTATGTTGAATTCGCTATAAACAAAATTTTCAATTTGGTATCATATTCGGTTTCAGCGTCAGCGATCACACAACTTTTAAACAATAAGTTTTATGCAAAAACATAAAAATTTCGCATTTACGTGTACTAATAAAAGGAATGAATGGATTTATGCTTTTTGTGGCGTTTTTCAAGATTGAAGTTACGTCAAGTGTTATGCAAATCGGTGTTAATTACAGTGATCAACAAAAATGACATATTTCTGGAATATTTTGAAAAATGCGTACTCTTCTTTTCAATTTCCGAAAACTTGTACTAAATGCTGTACTGGGCATCAGATCTTCATTTATCCATATTAAAATATCTCAAAAACCGTTATAGATATCGCTCAAGTAAGACGATACTCGCAAACTGCGTTAAAAAACGCATCGAAATGACCTGCGTTGATGGCGGAAAAAATTTCACTCTTATAAAAAATTGTTAAACAATTTTTTATTAATAATTTTAATTTCAAATATCTATTAAACTAGGCGTTATAGCAACAAACGGAAGCCAGATTCGTGTCCAGCATTGAAAAGTACTTCGGAAATGATATGTCGTATTCTGCGAGGACATAGGTCATTTTTGTTTATCAGTGTAACCTTAAAGATCACATTTTGGTAATTCGCAAAAATTAGTTCAGATGATTCTTTCAAAATTCTCATTTACTTTTTGATATTAGTTCTAATTCTACGTGTCTAAATCCTGTGTTCAAAGAAAAGACTTAAGATGAACTTCAAGATCTTCCAAATACCTTTCTATACATAATATTAGACAATACTGTATTTTTTTAAACTTTCAATACAATTTTCTTACAGCTTTTTTATTACAAAAGTCCTCAAGATACAGGTATAAAAATGGTACATTTATATGTGTATATCAACAATTAGTTACACATACGAATGAATGATTGGTCGACTTCTAGATATTTTTTAACATTCTTTATTTTGGTTAGAGAATCTAATTATTTATGAAATAATCGTAGTGCTGCCTAACACAAAATTTACGTGAGCTCAAATTGTCATTCATGTGTCAAAGACGAATAAATCTGGATTTCTTGATGAGTGTTAAGTTTTCCGTTTGTGCAAGCGATTGCAGCACACACGCCATTGTCACGCATCTTATTTTCTGTTCTACCTCTTATCAAAAACTAGATTGAAATAAAAACAGTGCCAGACTGAAATGAGTTGTGTTGCTAGCAATTTACTAAGTTTGGTAGGTACCACTCGTGAGCCACGATGGTGGGACGAGCAGTGCTGAAACGATTTTATAAGCACTAATGCTCAAATAAATGCGGTTTAATCGAGTTTTTGACAATAGGCAGTACATAAAATGTATTTAATGCTAGGAAGTATAACATTTTAACAGTTTACTTGAAAAGAAAAATTTACTTCGTTACAAATAAGAATGGATGTTAAAATGAAAATCATGCGTGGACAAATTTCATCAATCGTCGTCACGCAATATAATTAAAAACCATTTTGTCTCGTCATCAATGATTTCAATATCAATATAACTATAGTGGAAACTCGACTGTCTTAACAAATCAGGCAGAGGATTAAGTGAAACGAAGTGTTTGCGACAAGTTAGCGATTCACGATCTATCAGGCACTAAGGAGGAAGAATTGAGCAGGATCGAGGTTCCACTTTATAGGAATAGAACACCGTAATAAATAAAGGATAAAAGGCAAGCATTGAAAAAGATCAAAAATACTTTTAAGCGCTTTCACTTTCGTGCAAGCGAATCTTAAAGTTCGTCTTGAAAACGTTCAATATCGTGCAAATGATCGCCGTAGTCAGTTGCTTCACTACCTACGAATGCATCGTGATGCTCAAGAATTTCTTCAAAAGATAAACGATTGTCGTGATCGTCATCTGCAGTTGCAAACAAGTGATCCACTTCGTCCTTTGCAATGTCGCTGAAACACAGTTAATAAAGATAAGTATATTAAAATATAACATAAATTTGATAAAGTATGATTTATTGTGTATTCTTAAGGACATGTACTACATCCCAAATAACAATCGTGTGACGCACGTCAGCCGCTTTGCGCGATTCTCACCTTGATGCCCCTATTACCCGACTTGAGTGTATATTGCACGTGTATTCATGTCTAATGCAGGTGTAAATTATGTGTAATTAATGTGTTCACGGGTTGGATATAATGTGTTGAGACACGTGTCTTACACGTATATAAAACGAGCACTGGAAGTTCAAATACACTGCATGAATCCCTCCTTTGCATGTATATGGACTTGTGCACGGAGAGAAATAGTTTAATAAACTTTACTCAACTTTTCGCAAAGTTGGGACACATGGACAGGTTGGAGATTATTTAACATTATTGTTTTAATTTGTGACGTACATCTTAAAACTTCACTTTACATTTGTAAGGTTTACTAAACTGTGATGTATTATTTAATATTTGGTAAATCATAAATTATTACAATAATATTAAATAATTTCCAACTTGTCCATGTGTCCCAACTTTACGAGAAGTTGAGTAAAGTTTATTAAACTATTTTTCTCTGTGTGCGTGTGAAAACATCTATGCTCATACATGTGTTTAAAACGACGTTTACACCATATATGTTTACAAGGAAAATACGTATGTATAATCTAAAATGTTTCCAGACAAAAGAAAGAAATGTGTTCTATGTTATTAATCTTGTTCAAAACATTATTAACTTGACAGGAAAAGAATTCTTTCAAGCAACTGTGAATTTGAGTTCTAGAAAAGCGATTTATGTAAATATGAATAGTAATGCAGTTATAAAAAACTTACTCATTGCTCGGTACCAGCCAGGAAAGTATTTCTTCATTATCCAATCTACCGTCTTTATTTTTGTCATGTTCATGATCAAACTTGTCTTTTTCAATTAGAAGCCATTCTTTGTCTTCGCTTTTCGCCCTATTTCCAAGAAACTCCTGGAAATCAATGAATCCATCTTTATTTGCATCTTTATCTGCAATAGCTTGCTTTAAGAGCAGAGGGAACATTCTCGGAGTTTCCTCGGGGTGTGTGTAAGCCTTAAACTCTTCTGCAGTTAAATAACCATCATTATTTAAGTCAGCTGCTTCAAATGTAATCTTATCATCATGTATTAACTTGTTATCAAGAGCCAAATCTTCGGGATCAGAGCCATAAGTATCTTGTAAAATCTCTTCCCAGCTAACTCTACCATCTTCATTCGTGTCTGCGTCTTCAAGGCGATCTTGTGACTCCTCCGTCGACAACATGCTGTTTAAAAAATTAATTTTTTAATGTAGAAAATTTAATGTCACGCTGGAGAACTTTAGATAACTCTATTTCATTTGATTTGTCGTATGCACGACAAGAGTAATATACTACTGTAAAGCAGAAAGTTCAAGAAATCAAAGCGACAAGAGATAATTGGAAAATTAAAATAAAATTTTGTTTGATAATTGCATTCTAAGTAACATTAAATATCGCTAAAAATCAACTTAAAAGTGTTTGAATTCATTAAAATAAAATATTCTTGAATTTTGAAAGAAATTTTTTTCTTGAAAATCGTCTCTATCTAATGGGTATAACTAGAGCTCTGAAATTTTTGAAAATTGGAATTTACGAAATATTAGCGAGAATATAACCGAATTTACTGAACACAAATGATGTTTCATAACACATGCAAGAAATGTGCCTTTAAACAAATATTACGCTCCCTCCAAATTCCCACGCACCCTATGGTGAATTTTAAAAGTTTAAACAATTTTGTTTAACAATAAAAATTCAAATTTGATCTGAGTTAACGAATCAATTTTGCTAACCATAACCCGAAATAAGCCTCATATTGCACGCTCTACATGCATAGTAAGGACATATATTTACATTTGTTATAAAAAATATTGTTTCTTTGACTTACGATTTGTAGTTGGGTTGTCTTGAATACGGTCTTATAAATTCTTAAAAAATTGATTCGTTATCTAAGTTCCTGGTAATATCCTCATTCTCGTTACCATTCTCGAAATAATATTCATAACTCTAAGTGTGACATTAACATCTATAAAGGTTTAGACATATACGAATCCAATATACAAGTGAATTGTGGGCGAAAGATTAAAAATCTCAAAGAATTTTTTGTATGAAAATAATTGTGTTTGTCAATGTTAACCATCAAATAAATATTTATTAAAAAAATTTTCTTGAGTCACGGTAGAACATATCACGAAGAGGATCCTTGATGCGTCAGGCGGATGTGAGTCCCGCCTACTCAAGAACAGCAAGGAGAGGGACTCGTCGCACCGTTGACAGCTTATCAACAAACTAACTTGTGCGATGGGGTTAATTCCAGTAATCACCACGCGGCGGCGATAAATATCGGCTTACCTTCGCCATTTGTTGCTCACGATCGCGAAACTCTCCTTTGTTGTGCTTTTTCTTATAGTACGTTTATTCTCGAGTAATTTAGTCAAGTCACGATCGGAAGTTCAAGCGTATCAGTGGCACGTTATTGCAGCCACTTGCCAAGGAGATTCCTAACCGTTTTGGTCTACCTAAAGACATTGTAATTTTGGTTATTTTACATAAATAACCTGGCGCTCGACTTATTCATAATAGCTACGCCATATTTTCTGACGCGGGAAGCATTATGTGTTGTCGAGTTAGGTCGCCTGGGGTAATTTTAGTTACCCCGAACTTTGTGAATAGAATTTCGTATTCAATAAATAATTTCTGGTGTAAATGACAATTTATACTCTATTGATTTTGATTAAAAATTCTTATAAAGTAAAATAATCTTAATTAAATAAAAAAAATGGTTACAATATATATACACAACTGCCAGAAGGTATCGGACTAGTTAGCGCGCGACCTATAGAAAATTAGTGATGACTTTGAAAGGTGATATTGCCGTTCAGAATAAAGATAAAAAATTTAAGAAGAAACCATTGGAAATTTTATTAAATTGTGGGTTGAATAAGCCCCAATTGAATATATTTAGTCTTCTGGGCATTGATTTACCATGTGAGAAAGGGAAAAAAAATTACGATTTTGAAGGAATTCCGTACTTTAATTTCGAGCACTGGGAGAGGGTAGGAAAATCAATTTCAAAATTTGATATTTATCAAAAGTAATCTTTAGGATTATGATTTTCATTAAAGCCATCAAACTTTAGAAACTCTTAAGGGTTCACGAAATATTAATTATTTTGTGCGAGCATGCAAAATTCGAGCGACGATCATCAATTAGACGCAAAAACACGGAGGAAAAAAACTTTGAATTTCCTTAGTGTATCGAGATGTATCACAAATACAAGAATTTTGAGGTTTCGACATGTTTCAAAGTGTGTTAAAAGGCATCAGTCGCCTACCATCCGTCTGGCGAATTTAGATTCATGTAAGCACAGCGTTGACGCAGACCGGAGTGGCATACCAAAAGATTCTGAATCGAGCTTCTTAGATTATCCTGTCTGCAGCAGAGGCACCTTCACGTAGTCACTGCAGGCAACGAGATTTTTTTGGCAAAGTTCCTAGATAGAAAGTGTTTAGCTGTCATGACATACTGAAAGAAAATGTTAACGATGCAGGAAATCGACACCCCAGTATCGGCGGCTAGTTAAAGTAAGGAAGAGAGCCTGCAGCCGTCATAATCAAGCCACCGTGATTCATTAGCAGTAACAACATGTCCTCGGAAAATTCGATGGCTCATAGATGCGCTGCTTGCAGCAGGTTTACTACAAGGAGAGAACAAAACGGCCATGGTCACTGTGAATCACGGTGCTGACGAGCGATGTGATATAAGCTCTTGGGGAGTTTCATGTAAAATTATGATCAGGAAACTAAAAAAAGGTTGCTGAAATTTTTCGATTAAAACGAGAGCAACTTATTTCCAAATCAATTTGAAAAGGTGTTAAAATTAGATGCACATATTTAACAAAACATTCTAATAAGAATAACAAATGTTTTTCCAGAATTGACAAAGAAAGACCTAATGATTCTATTCACGGGTCTATAAAGTCTCACAAAGTGTTTCATACTTGACCAAAATGATAAACAAAAATAGGTCTATTATTTTACAATTTGCGAACGAGCAGGCATATGTTCTAAAGGTCCAAGTACAATATTCCAGGGATAAAACGGTCATTTCAGGAAAAATTCGCAGTGGTGCTGCAAAATTTTGCAACTTACAATTTTTAGTAAAGAATGCAATCTTTTAAAATTTTGATTCTTTGATATTAAGTTTTCAGGTTTCTCGACAATTTTTAAGGGTTCCGCAGAGGCTTCTCGGTATTCCAGGACTTAGGGCTAAAATTAAGAATATAATTCAAGTATTTATGGCCAAAGTTTTGTTATTTATTTTATGTACAACCACTGAGGAAATGCAGAACTAATTCTGTTGCTCAGCCTTTATTAGGCTGATCGTCTACCTTGTTTATTCACTATTTTCGGCACTTGTATTATTACTTGTAATTTTGGTATTATTTGAATTATTTACGCCTTATTTCTTGTGATATTTTATGCCAAATTGCATTATTTATCGTGTCATTCTATTCCGCGTGATTTAGATAAACCTGTTTTCAGCCATTCTGAATGCGGTTATAGTTAATCAATTGTTACATCCTACATGAATTTAGGATATGTTTTTTTTTAAGGTAGCAAATTGAAAATAGTAATTCGTGAGAAATTCTAAAAACCCAGTATACACAGGAAACGAGCATTCGTATCCAACTGACCTGGAGTGCAGGAGAGCAGTAAAAATGTCTAGTACGGGATAAGGTCGCTTCCTCAATCTTAGGTCACTGCATTTAGAGTAAACTAGACTCAATTTTTTGAATTAATTTTGTGAAGAGCAAGTGATTATGAGGTCATCTAACTTGAACCAAACATCCTCATACTCTCTTCGTCTTGCTTATGGTGTGAAAACCATATAAATAGGCGACAATTTTGATTAGCGAGCAGTTCAACCTGGACTTGGTCCTAGGTAAGTATTCTACTTTTTGTCAAAGCTTGGACTTGGTCCAACGAATTTCAAATTTCTTTTTTTCATTTTTTTTTATTCTTACGTTCGTGTAAATTTCGTCATTAATTATCGTAGACCATTTGTACCATAAGTGATTTAAAAACCAACACGATTCTCCAGTGACCTGCATTCAGCCAGCGGATTTCTTGAATAAATTATCAAGTAGGTTAAACCTTGTGTGGAAATCTTTTCTTTCCTACGAACTTTACACTTGATTGGATGTTCCTGATCATTTTTTAATTTTCTCACTTTTCAACAACGCATCACACTCTGGGTATTAATTTAGTTCATTGTGTGTTGTTTGTGAATGTTTATTAAACTTATTTGTTTATAACTTTTGTTTATATAAAAATATCAAAATATTCAACTTTCTTGATTTTTCAACAACACTAGACATTAATTTAGTTCATCGTGTTTTGTCCCCAAATTGTTTGTTGCATATTGCACACTGTCAACAATATTGAATATTTATGCCTATTATCTAACCATTCTATGTTAACAACGTACTACGCTCTGGATATTAAATTCGTTCATTGCGCATCTTGTTGAATTGTGGTACTGTTTCTTCAAGAATGAGACTGCTCAGTCTCGAATTTCGGTTCCTTTTTGAAAGAAGGTAGAAGGAAATGCCTGAAACTATTAGCATGAGGGGGTTTTGCGTGACAGGTGGGAGCTCGCACGCAAAATACACAGCTTTTTACACACTAGAATTGCCCTAAACGCGTTGAATTGCACGCGGAGAGCGTGCGCCAGTTAAACGTAGGCATTTTCTTTTACTTCTATCCAAGTTGATTTTTTTTTTATTTGGGTGAAGAGAAAAAATGGCGAAATCTTTTAAAAACGTTGTGCAGGACTCTCCTAGGATGGGTCTGGGCATACCTGTTAAAACCAAAAAACGTCTCTCTCGAACCAATACACCGCCCGCGGAACCGTCTTTCGGCTTTAAACTTCACGTACGGTTGGTTCCAGCTTAAAGTCGCGTACGACTCTCCCGTCATCCGTTCGCCAGGGACTCCCATCCGCAGCCACACGCCCGTTAGGCAACCCGACTAGCTGCGCCAGCCATGGGAGGAATAAAAGGATTCCTCCCCCGAACGACGCGGACAGCCAAGTCCGCTCGAGGCGCAGGACCGCGGGTGCAGGCCCAGATGCAATTTCTACTGGTCCTCGTTGTCGCCGCGCTCCGCACGCTCATCGAGCTCCATCGTCTTCATCACCGGGGTGACGAATGACTCGATAAGCACCCATATTTGTTCAGACTGGAGCATGAGAGAGACCATCGTGTCAGAAATGAGTTGCGAGCCCACTGCCCGACCCACCACCTCCCTTGCCACGCCCAACCTGGCACAGACAAAGGGTGTGTGCTCAGCATTGTCCACGAGCGATCCGCAGTAGCGACACGACTCATCGTCTCTTTTCTTGAAGCGCTTCAGGTACGCATTAAAGCAAACATGGCCCCAAAGCGCTTACGCCACTAAAAGTCGACTTGATCGTGCTTTCTATCCAACCAGATAGGGAGCTCCGGGATTAGAGTGTGTCCAGCTCCCGGATTGGTCACCACGCCATCTCGTCTTCCATTTCTCGACGAGTCTACCTTCCATCCTTGCGGATGGCCTTTGCGCGAACGATTTCTTGCAGGTTGGTTGATCAGGTGAGCTCCTTACGGAGCTGAAAGGTCTCCTTCCTTTCCTCCGCCAATAAGTCTATTGGCGGACACCTCTCTGTACCGAGAACAGCTTCTTCTGGATAGCATGGTTGTTAAGGGCACTTGTCCAGACCGGAGCTGCGTAAAGCAGCTTCGAGTGCACCACGCTCGCCACCACTCTTATCTTGGTTTCCCTGGGTGCACCAATTTTGGGCATGAGCCGAGTCAGAGTGACTTCACATTGGATGGCTTTGGCAGTTGCAATCTGCAGGTGTTCACGGACGGGAGATCCTTCCTATACCCGAAGATCGTTTTGGGGGAACATGAGATTGAGTGGCAAAAAAGCATTAAGTACCTGGGTACTGCTCTGGGTTGCTCTGACTCAGCTCATGCCCCCCAACATTGGTGGCCCCGGGGAAGCCAAGAGAAGGCTGGTGGCGAGCGTGGTGAATTCAAAGCTGCTTTACGCAGCTCCGGTCTGGACAAGTGCCCTTAACAACCATGCTATCCAGAAGAAGCTGTTCTCGGTACAGAGAGGTGTGGCGCTAAGAATAGTCGCAACATACCTAACTGTGTCGAGCACTGGGCTCTCAACTCGTTCCTGACACGATGGTCTCTCTCATGCTGAGGTCTGAACAAATATGGATGCTTATCGAGTCATTCGTCACCCTGGTGATGAAGACGAGGGAGCTCGATGGGCGTGCGGAGCGCGGCGACAACGAGAACCAGTAGAAATCGCATCGGGGCCTGCACCCACGGTCCTGCATCTCGGGCGGACTCGGCTGTCAGCGTCATCCGTGGGAGGCATCCTTTGTTCATCCCGTGGTTGGCGCAGCTAGTCGGTTTGCCTGACAGGCGTGTGGCCGCGAATGGAAGTCCCGGCGAACGGAAGAAGGAAGTATCGTACGCGACTTTAAGCTTGAACCAACCGCCCGCGAAGTTTAAAGCTAAAAGGCGGTTCCGCGGACGGTATATTGGTTCGAGTGAGTTTTTGGTTTACAAATTGCTCGTACTTATCAATACAATAGTTTTTAATATTGGATCTATAACTTAATTCATGCGGTTTGCTAAGAGATGGCGTAACTTGATTATTATTCCATCGTTCCAATATTCCGAACATGCGTTGGAAAGCTACTGTCATTGTGCGTCTTCTTCAGTATATGTCATTCATTTGAAACGTAGACAACAATAATTTTTTTTTTACTCAAATATGTCGAACTTTGTGCCTGAAGAAGTGTTTTTGGAGAGTTCTTCTTCATTACTTTAATATGAAGAAAACTGCTGCCGAAAGTCATCGTATTTTGGTGGAAGTTTATGGTGAACATGCTATAGCTGAACGATCGTGCCAAAAGTGGTTTGCACGATTTAAAAGTGGTGCTTTTGACTTGGAAGACGAAGAACGTCCTGGGCAGCCAAAAAAGTTTGAAAATGAAGAACTGGAAGCATTACTCGATGAAGATTGTTGCCAAACATGAACTCAAGCCAAGAGACGTTGATAGGCTGTTTTGCATGTCCGAAATGCCGCTGGAACGCCATAAAAAGATGTCATTTTCGCATCGGATTGTTATTGGTGATGAAAAATGGATCCATTACGACAACCCCAAGCGCAAAAAATCATATGTGAAACCCGGCCAACCAGCCAAATCAACGGCAAAGTTGAATATCCATGGCGCAAAGGTAATGCTCTGTATTTGGTGGGATCAGAAAGGTGTGCTGTATTATGAGCTGCTAAAACCGGGTGAAACCATCAATGTAGAACGCTACCGAACACAATGAATCCGTTTGAAGAGAGCAATAGCCGAAAAACGCTGGGAATATGCGACCAGGCACGAGGCAATAATTTTCTATCATGACAACGTTCGGCCCCATGTTGCTATTCCGGTTAAGAACTATTTGGAAAACAGTGGATGGGAAGTTTTACCCCACCCGCCTTATAGCCCAGACCTTGCTCCTTCTGACTACCATTTGTTCCGGTCGATGCAGAACGCCCTCATTGGAATACGGTTCACATCAGAACAGGGTACCAAAAATTGGCTTGATTCATTCTTGACCGCCAAGCCGGCGCAGTTCTTTTGGGATGGAATCCACAAATTGCCAGAAAGATGGGAAAAAGTCATAGCTTCAGATGGGCAATACTTTGAATAATACTATTGTACATTTTTTTCTTAAATAAACGTTCAAATTTTGAAAAAAAAACCGCACGAATTAAGTTATAGATCCAAAAATTCAAAATCGATAATAATTGTTTACACTTAATACAATATGTTATAATAGTGAAAATGATCATAATATTGCTATTATTCATTTTAGCTCGATGCAACGAGTCCAACAATCTTTCAACTTTTCCATGCCTTTTAAATAGGGAGCCATTCATAGACTTCATGACGCTAAAGAAATACCGAATTTTGCATTTAATTTTCCAAATCCTGCGCGGTTTAGCTCTACTGATGCTGCTTTGAGTAGCAGCACTGCATCACACATTTCTGTCAACTCTATAATTGTGAAAGCAAATATTTTGTATCTAAAATAAAGGAAGCGTATCCTGAAAAAGCCTGTTTATTTGCAAAAAGTTGCAAATGAATTTAGAATAAACACAAAAACGAGGAAAATTTTGAATTTGTGATCAAAATAAGCTGCAAGACTTGTCGGCTTTGATTTTGAAGAAAAAAAGTCAATTGATGTCCTTTTGGACCAATAAAGTAAATTTTCTAATTGAATTAGCATGTTCTCAAAATCCTGAATTGAAGAAACAGATGAAACTGTGTGACAAAGGTGGTCGTCCAAGAATTGAAGAGGAACAGCTCGAATTGCTGAAAACGAATTGACCGAAGCTTTACAAACCGATTTCAAATTCACAATTAGTAGAAGTGTTACATATTTGCGTTTGCTTCCTCGCAGACATGACTCAATCCAAGGAAAAAAACATATCCTAACTGTGCCCATCAAACTTGCAAAGCCACAAGCAGATTTTCATAAAAATCATGCCCATACTCATTTTGCAGCACAAACCTATTCCTTCTGTCTATGCCGGAATCGTCATAAAAGAAAATGGAATAGGTGCTAGAGCTGCTGTAAGTTATTCTGGTCCCACACACATTGCCATTTGTTCTGGGAAACATGCTTCGTTTACTGTATTTTCACACACTTTGGGCATCGACAAATTTTTGGAATTACCACAGTTTAACAAAATTCTAAAGAATGCATTTGGCATCACTAAAACCGTTTGGATTATCACTGTGGATAACGGCCCTGATGAAAATCCGCGTTAAGCAAAAGCGATTGAAACAGGAATTCACCATTTTCTGAAAAATGACTTGGATGCTCTGTTCGTTTCATGTAATGCTCCAGGCCGAAGTGCGTTTAACAGAGTTGAAAGAGAAATGGCTCCGTTGAGCAAAGATTTAACTGGAGTCATACTTCCACATGAACCTTACGGGACGTATCTTGATAATAATGGAAAAACGATTGATGAAAAGAAAGAAAAAGACAACTTTGCAAATGTTGGCAAGACTCTGGCTGAAATATTGTCAAATAATGTAATTGATGGACATGACGTCGTAAGTGAATACGTTTCTCCTGAAAATGCTACATTTTCAAGATATTGAAGGATCGTTTTTTACCTCCATCGTGCAGGATTTCTCAAAGTGAAGTTGGACTTGAAATATCAAAAGAAAATTCCAAACTCTTGTTGCTACCGAACTATTCAAAAATACCATGTAGAAAAAAAAATTCCCACAATATAAAGAAATCCCGTACGATATTGCTTGTCCATCGGTCAAAAAAATTATGGAACGCAAAGTTTGTATAAAATATGGTTTTTATCTAGCCTGTTTGGACAAATTGGAGAAACTTAAAAAATCATGTGGACAAAAAACTCCATTTCTAGAAATCCGACCTGTAAGAATACAGCGATGCGTCAAAGAGAGTTACAAGCTGTTATTATAGAAAACGACAACGAAGAAACATGTGAATGGATCGATAAAGATTTAGTTGAAAAGTACGGCATTGAAATTTTGGAGAAAAAAGTAATTGATCAGGCTTCCTTGATAACGATCGAAAATCATTTGAGCACTCCGTGAACAGAAATTTAAATTTCAAAATTGTTTCTTGATTATGCTTGACCATTTTGTAAAGCTCATTTTTGTACAAAGGTGTAAATTTGAACAAAATATAAAGTTTTAGAACAAAATTGTCATTAATTCCACTTTCAGGCGGGGTTCAACGTTTTGTCATGGATTGTTACAAGGGGAGGAGGGGGACCATTTTGTTGACGAATTCGCGTCACGAGATTTATGAACAGCCCCTAATACGATTTGTGCAACCTTCCAAAATACCCTTATGTTTTTCATTCAACTTCTTCATTCGACTCAAAACGCCTACCACACAGCCATCTCTTGAGGTTCGGGAACAGATAATAATCGCTGGGAACGACCTGGACTTGATATGGTTTCTGTGTTCGTACGACCACAACAAAATTCGGTAAACCACTTCTGAACCATTCCATATGATGGAGCAGAGTCCGAATAATAGTTATCGAGCTTGACCTTGGTTTCTAATGAGGTTTTCCCACGCAAAAAGTAGTGTTTAATCAACACACAAAATTCATTTTTTTCCATCTTTGCAAAAAATTCGGAGGTTGGTTTCTTCCAAACACTGTAATTTGTAAACTAATAAATGGATCTAGCTCAAATTTGGACAAAAGAGGTTTGAAGGATGGAACTTGTCAACAATGATAGCCGTTTGATATTAGTGGCGACCTCTCATAGAAATATCACGTCAATATCAAACGACCTAGTATAGTATATTTGAGAAATAACGATTTATTTTTGCCAGGGCAAAAAAGCTCTAAAATTGACCGTGGAGTGGTGCAATGAAGGAGACGAAAGTACCCAAAACTTCGTTCGAATTCTGAATGAGATATTTTGAGGACAAGAAGTCGATGTATCTTTTGAAATTTTTGGAATTAAACATCAAACTGTTAAAGAAGAGAATAAAAGGGTGAGTTGATGTGAAAAAAAAAGTTCGAACCTGAAGTTGTAAAAGTGTCAAATTCAAATATTTTAAATTTAGAACTATTTTTTAAATTGCCTTATTATATTTTTCAGTGTTTTCTATGAGGACGAATTTAGATATTAATTTTTAATAAATACGGTCTATATTTTCAGTTATTTCCATTGCATATGGGGCAAAAATTTTTCAAGTGTACCCGCCTAAAAACTTTTTGTCTCCGATTTCCTTGATAGTCCGCGAAATTATTGTCCTAGTGAACCTCTTTTAATTCCTCTAAGAGAACGTCTCTAGTACGACGGGTTGTCAGTATACACGGGGCTCGAATTTTCAACCTTTTACCGCGCACGCTGATACTCAATTAACCATAACTTCTACAAAAGTTATCCAAATTAATTATTTTATGGAGGTCTTGGAAACGTTTTCATGTGCCTCCGGCGCGGAAACGCGTTTCTCCGTTACAGCTGAGAGTAACGGAATGTTGTGTATTTCGTTACAGGGGAATATAATGTAAAAATTGAACTGCGCATGCGCATATACTCTTACAGCGGAGCAGAATCTTCTTCTTCTTCGTACAGCGTTAGCACCCTACTGACAAAGCCTTGTACATTTTAACTGTGCATGCGTCTATTAAAATCCATTACTACTACACAAGATCGATAAAATCAAAATGGCCGGGACTAGTCGTGACATATCAAGTGTAATGACTAGCGCCGCAAACAACTACAATACTAGATTAGATTCGAGTGCACGAATAAAAACTCGTATCTGCACCGAAGTCACATAAAATAGAATACGTGCCAATGCACACAATTCGGGAAATTACGAGACTCGCGACAATGCTCGCAGGACTGATCGCGCCTCGGCTTAGCCTCAGCGACGTCTCGTCTACGCTTTGGCTTCGATCTCCTGCGAGCATTGTCGCTCGTCACGCAATAATCCTCATTGTGCGCCTAGGCACGTAATATACTATTTTATCAGCTTTACGCTGAAAGCAATGGTTTTAGATAAAAAAAATTATTGGACTTCATTTTTTAATTTTAAACATGTTTTTGAGTTTTTCCCTAAGTGCGGCCGTTAATTTTCTTTCCAAAATTATGTTTAAAAAAAAGCTTGACTTTTTCCCTTTAAAATGAGCCATGGTCGAAAGTGGGGCTTTTTTTTTAAACATAATTTTGGAAAGAAAATTAACGGCCGCACTTAGAGAAAAACTGAAAAATATGTTTAAAATTAAAAAATGAAGTCCAATAATTTTTTTCATCTAAAACCCTTGCCTTCAGCGTAAAGCTGATGAAAAAACGTTTCTAAGACCTCCATAATAAAATTAATTTGGATAATTTTTGTAGAAGTTATGGTTAATTGAGTATTAGCGTGCGCAGTAAAAGGTTGAAAATTCGAGCCCCGCGTATACTGACAACCAGTCGTACTAGAGACGTTCTCTTAGGGGAATTAAAAGAGGTTCACTAGGACAATAATTTCGCGGACTTTCAAGGAAATCGGAGACAAAAAGTTTTTAGGCGGGTACACTTGACGAATTTTGCCCCATATATTTCTTGAATTATTAATATTTTTTGTATTTGTAAATGTAATAAATATGCATAGACTCCGATCAGAGCCTAGATGTCTGATCATGCAATTTACGATTTATTATCTAATTTTGACTTAATCGAATTTCCTTCCATACTTGTTGAATATTTATTTAATATTTAGTTGTTTCCTTACAAGTACTTTTTGTTTCTGTTCATTTAATTTTCCTCCGTAATAAGCTTTAATTACTTTATATGATTTTCCACGATGCTTGATTTGTAATATTTGCCGCTTCGCGATGTCAAATGTTTAAATTGAAATGCGTTTCGTAATCAGATAATAATTTTTTATTATTAATATGCTTAGTTATTTTGATATACAGGGTCAGGCACATGAAGTGTTACAGAGCGATAGCACTCAAACTATTGATCATATCCAAAAATGTTTCAGACAAAAGTTTCAGTGTTCGAGAAGGCCGTCACACTCGACCACCCTATTTTTTTATCGGCGGAGGCGCTGAAGTTACGTCAAGGTCAACGCCACTATTTAAATGAAACCATGTATTTTTTTTCGATGAAATTATTACCGATTTTAAGACGAATTGAGCGACCTACAACACAAGGTCATTCTAGTCACGCAAAGTAAGAAAATAGTCGAAAAATCATTTTCATTTCTTTTCGTTTCTTACGATACGCATGATAATACACATCGATAGGGTATTGTTGACATCGGCATAAAGTAAGCATTTTCTGTTGACATATAAGTTAGTCACGCATTACCTTCTAATGTGAGTACATCGGAACGCGAAAATGAACGATTTTCAAGAATATTTTGATATGTTGATGGTGCTGGGGGAACGCCGTAAACATTACAGAAACGTCCAAGATTTGTATGCGGCTCGTTATCCGCATAGAAAACTAAAATCGCACATTTTAAGCGATTAGCTGACCGTTTCTGTCGGTTCGGTACAGTGAAACAAACACGAGTCGAACGTCGACAAATTGTTAATGAAAATAATGCGGCTGCTATCTTAGCTTTTGCTGCACTAAATCCGCATGCGAGCAGCTGGCAAATGGAAAAAAAGAGTGGAATTAGTCAGTGATCTGTATTAAGAATCTTACATCAACACAAGTTCCATCCGTATCGTACGTCATTACATCACGATTTGTATGACAATGATTTTCTAAAATGCGTCAATTTCTGTAATTGGATTCGTAGAAAAATGCGCACAGACGTCTCATTTTTGATTCATGTGCTTTTTTCTGATGAAGCTAACTTCGCAAATACGGAAAATGTGAATAGGCATAATATGCATTATTGGGCAAATGAGAATCCTCGATGGATGAGAACTGTACCATTTCAACATCCATGGTCCATTAATTGTCAGTGCGGCATTGTCGGCGATAACGTCATTGGTTCGTATTTTGTTTTAAAGTCGCTTAACTGGGCAGGTTTACGCAAACTTTCTGCAAAACGTACTGCCTCAATTAATGGAAGACATGCCCTTGCATGTTCGCATAAACATGTGGATGCAACACCACGGTGAACCACCCCATTATGCTCTGTGTTCAAGACAAGTGATGAATGAGATTTTTGACGAAAAGTGGATAGGACGAGGCGGCCCTGTAACTTGGCCATCTCTTTCGCCAGATCTAACATCACCAGATTACTTTTTATGGGGTTTTGTCAAAGAACGCGTAATGGTGGTAGCACCTACCACGCCTGACGACATGAAAGGAAGAATACACCGAGCATGTACCGAAATTACATCACAAATGTTGGCTGAAGTTAGACGGTCTTTTCACCAGCGAATTAACAAGTGCTTACAAGTCGAGGGTCATCACTTCGAGCATCTTCTGTAGGTAGAACCAAACCGAGGTTAGTGGATTCTTTGAAAGTGATTATTCCGATATGTTTCGATTTTTCGACTATTTTCATACTTTACGTGACTAGAATGACCTTGTGTTGTAGGTCGCCGAATTCGTCTTAAAGTCGGTAATAATGTCATCGAAAAAAAATACATGGTTTTATTTAAAAAATTGGCGTTGACCTTGATGTAGCTTCAGCGCCTCCACCGATAAAAAAAATAGGGTGGTCAAGTATGGTGGCCTTCTCGAACACTGAAACTTTTGTCTGGAACATTTTTGGATATGATCAATAGTTTGAGTGATATCGCTCTGTAACACTTTATGTGCCTCACCCTGTATATAGGAAAATATTACTTCAGCTACAAGTAATTTGGCAAAACAAGTTTTTTATTTTGTTCAATTACTTTTTTTTCTATCACATTCCTTTTTTTTTGTTGGAGTCAATGGGACAATTTTCCCGATAAATTTTTAAAAATTTTCAATCACGAAATTAGCCTGAAAAATTTTCAAAAGTTTTAGCGAATCAAAAGTTGATAAAGTAAATTTTACTAAATCTAATAGGATAATTTTCTAGAAGGAAAAAATTAATATAATATAACAGATTTTTTAAAAATGAATTTCTAAAACATAACCTGAAAAAATGTTCTGAAAAATTCCAATTTGTTTCCTCCGGATCTGTGGTTAGAATTGAAAAAACAAAAATTATTGAAAATATATTTTGTTCATTGAAATCAGTTGAGCCGTTTTAAAATAGAAACATATTTTCTTCTTTGCTCTTGCATAGCTCCTACGAAAATGCGTTTTCAAGGTCAAGACTTGGAGAAATATGTATACCGGGTATTTCGGTTGGGATAGAAGATGGCAACCCTAGTTTATTAGTTAGTGGGAGGCTCAAACTCTGCGACTAAATCAGAAACTTGCACAAGATGCATACAAATTGATAGATCCGACTCATCTCCGCGAGCTTTAGCATGCTGTGATACGGTATCCTTCATTTTCAATTTACGCACACTGTACACAATATCGTGGTCTTGCAAGCGCGTCTGTTTCTGTTATGCAAGGAATTCGGTAGTAATCACATTCCCACACAAAAAGCAATGCTTTTCAAATGAAAATGTTGGAACAGTATATCGCAGCTGCGAATGAGAAGTAACGACGTTGATGCCTCCTCGGTGGAAAATTGCCGTGATCACCTTTGAATTATTATATCTTTTTCGACAAGCTTTTCGTGAACACGTAAGAATTTGTTACCTTTCAATAGTTTCTTTTAGCATCCTTCCTTTCGATACATGACGCACGGAATGTATCCAGTCCTACTTGCTTCAGCTCAATCACTTGTTTTTCGCCAATTAAGGCCAAGGGCCATGCAGGTCACGTGACCAATTCAGTTACTGGCTATCGATTTTTTCTCCATATAAAAAATTTAAATTAAAATAAATTGGTCAAAATTTCGGAAATGATAAATAATAGCATATGGAAGAAATAGGGAAAGACATAGTGCATTAAATAAAATGTTTTAAAAATGTTATTAATAATATCAACTGAGACTTTTGAAATCTGTTGCACTGGTCTAACACTGTCGGTAATATAGTCGGAAAATTTGCTAAAATTACTTATTTTCAATCCAAATTGTTTTATATCATTATGAATATTCCAGACATAACAGACCTGTCTCAGTAATTTTTGATTCATTTCCCGAAATTTCAAAACGATATTTCATTCTCCGTGGAAATGTAGTTACAGAACTGTAATTGCCGACAACACTTCAGTTTTATATTTTTAAATGAGAAAAATCCAGAAGCTTTACTAAAAGGAAGTTAACAGACGTTCCTTATTATCTTCTGATATCTTTACCACATTCTGAGCAAGATTTTTTATAAACAAAAAAAGTTACCTCACGTAGTTGGATTAACATATAATTTTTGTCATGTGACCTGCTTGACCCATGGCCTTAACGAATTTTCGCAAATAAAACACTTGTTCTCCTCAGAACCAATAACAGTTAATTTTATCAAAAAAAGATAAGGACATAAATTATAGCAAATTTCGTCTAGTTCAATTTCTTACATAACTATTTTTGACGTAAAATAAAGTAAAAACAAAATATTTTCAGAAAACCCATTTTTTATGTTATTTTTCGGAATAGTTTCCAGGTGGGCCCTTATTTGAGACACTATACAAGATACTTATTTTTTGGCATCTCAATAAGAATGGAAGGGCTGCTCAGCCAGGCCATCTGTCATCGATCAGAACAATTGATTATCGGAAGGGGCAATGTCTGGTGAATACGGCAGGTGGGGCAATACTTCTTATTTAAGCGTTTTCCCCGGTTTTGCTGATATAGTACTTCTTTATAGATGTGTTACCATCTTAAACTACACGCACGCATTTCTGGTAACGCCATCTGTTGGAAAACAGCGAGAACTTACTTAGCATCCCAACTATGAAAATTTTAATAAACAAATGAATAGTAACTCATATCCTTTTTTAAAACTGTATATGTTGGTATCTTTTTATTTTATCTTTCATTTACTTCAAAATTTTTACATCCACCATGCTACTCTCGAACCGGGTTCCAGCACGCATTCTGTTTTTCAATCCGTCCGCTCAACTCAAGTCAATTTTATGACCGCCGACGTCGGATCTTACAATCAATTGTAAGGAAAAAGAAAAACAATACTGATACCGTAATGTATAACATCTCAGGTAAGTCCGAACGGAATTCATTTGTGTCGTACTCCCAATAAGAATCTTCTACTCCAATAGAACAAATCAGATCATTTGAATATCGATGTAAGTTTTTTCAATTGCAGACTTACTAAAGAAATGCAAGCATTTATACATCCTATCAACCTTTTTTAGCATGGGAGTAAATCTTGTAAAAAAAACGCCTGGCGGAAAAATTTGTCATTCTCCTTTGTGTCTGACAAAATGAGGGGGCCAAACGAACCAATCAGAATTATGTAAATTAATTTCAACTGTTTTAATTTGTAGCGAAATGCATTCTCAAATTCATTCTTGAAGTAGCATGGCCAGTTGCAAAATATATATTACACAGCTGCTAAAGGAATTATTTAAAAATGTGGGATGTTATATTTCCTGGATGGAGGAAGTTAAAACTATTAAATGGAAAAATCAGTAGTCCACCAATGTACTTCAAAAATCCAACAAAATGTGTATTTTTAGTATTACGGAAGATGCATTTCTTGAACACCGAATTTGGACTCAAAGTCTACGATCAGGATTAGCCAAGTTAGAGGTAACTGTGAAGTTCCCATGCCCAAAAACTATCCATGAAATACGATAATTCATTGGAATAACTGTTGCGTCCAGAACATACATGTGGAGATATGCCGTGAGAGCGAAATCACTGATAAGATTGACAAATTCAATATCAGATTCAAATGGACTGAAAAGTAGCAACAACCATTCAATGACTTACGAAAATTGTGTGAGAAACCAATCCGTGACTTGTGTAACCCAAGGCAGAAGAATTTGATGTAACAAAAGTGGAGTTTCTAAGGAAAAATGCACGTATTAGAAATTCACCTTCAAATTACACAAATTAAACACGTATATGTCACGCCTATGTCTTTTTTTTTGCGCAGAAAAATATGATTTGTTTTTCATAAAAAATACATCAAATGTGCACCCTATCGCGTATGTACACTATGCTGAAAATGATCCCCATGATGAATTTCAAAAAATTATTTGATGTGTGAATTTTGATTAAAACACAATGTACTTGTATGTGGTTAAAGCTGCGAAGATCCATATTATATGAAATATATTGCCCTTAATTTTAATAATCCTCTAAATTAACATTAATTAATAAATATATTTCAAATCATTTTTTTTTTTTTTTACTGAATTACAAAAATTATTTCAAAATCTGTGTTCTGAAGGAAAGTATTGCCTCAAATTTTAACTGCATATACGTTTAGATAAAAGAAACTGTCTAGCTCAATATTTTAAAAATTGAAAAAAAAATAGATTAAACTTTTAATATATTAATAACTTAATTCGCTTTGCACTTTGATTTTTCTAACACTAATATAAAAAGTTTAGTTTGCTAATATTTTACCTGAATGAGCGAAGAATCCATGCCTTTAATTCATTCCTTTCAATAAATTTGTCTTTATTCCGATCCATTTTTGTTAAAAGGATTCCCAAACGTCGCTTGGATTCTTCTATCGGAAACTTATCAAATTCTTCAGCTTCTTTGACACTTCCTGAAAGAGGAAACGAAGAGTCGAGCGAAAAATAAATATTAAATTAGAAGCTACATTACCGCATGTTTCCATCTATATACGAATAATTTTAACTTTAATAAGCTATTAGGAACTGCTAAAGTCTAATATTCAATCTGGTCTAGAAAAATTCGACCATTATATCAAGGTTACAACTACGTAACTATTATTTTTTAATCATTTCCCTTCAACAAAAATTAAATGCTGACATTTTTGAAGTCATAATAGATTCTATGAACAACGTATGTGCATACGAAGTTTTCTTATATTATGTCACATAATATTTTGCCTTCTTTACAGTAATCTTTAGTTATTAGTAAAACAAAAGTGCTCATTTCTTAGAAAGGAAAATGTAAAAATGCAAAAGATTAATTTCGAAACATTTAGAAGTTAGCTTGAATCCTGTTTTTCGCCGCCATTTTTAGTCTACAACGTCATGTCCTTGGTTCTCAATAGCAGTTCAACAAAGGAAAAGTTAAGGAGATCTGCAATTTCGTGAGAAGTTACGTAAACGCCAGTTTTGATCACTTATTACGAAATGTTTACAAAAAAGAAGTTGAAAGGTGTCCATAATTATATTTTCTAAATTTTTAGAAAAATATTTTATATGCAAAAACGATAATCTTATATGAATGAACGAACTTGTAATTTAGTTACGTAGTCTAGTTAATAAATAACTTTTAAACAATTTTATACTCAACAAAAATTTTGCTGTTAAAAATGTTTGAAATAAGTTTTCTTCTTAGCAATTTGAATTACTTTTTCGAGGAAGGTATAAGTCACGTACTTCCATTTATAGATCAAAAGAGGATTTAGAAAAAAAATTACAAGTTGACTTTTACAAATGAGGCACCGGATTCTGTAACTTTCCGAACGTTCGAAAACGCGCAAAAGTATTGTCCAAATCGACAGGAAAATAAAAATATCGTCAAAAAAGAAAACAACAAATGCCGTGATCAAGGAAATAAAAAAACACACATATTTAATTGTAATTCATTTGACAAATAAAAATTGACACTGTAACGCTATCTCAAAAAAAAAAAAAATTGTGTTACGTAACGCACGGGGAGGGGAGGTCAAAAATTCCGAAAAACTGTGTTACGTAATATTTAATCGCTCCCTTATGGTGATATACAATGAAATTCATCAACATTTTTGCACATTCTACTACAGCGTCATGAAAATGGACAAAATTGTGATTTTTGGCCTATAAAACCCCAATTTAACTTGATATGATGAAACATTCTTGACTTCAGATTCGTAGTAAGCACTAAAAAATACTTCATATGGAAGAGCGTAGTCCGTAGTGAACATAGACGTCGAAGTTTGTGCTGGCCCGAGCGAGTCCGGTCCACCCACCCATCCCGGGACTGGTTAAGTGAAAGTTGGGCATTAGGAGACTAGGGTAGGACTAAGGTCCAAGGGTACACCCGCTCCCAACTAATCCAACCCGCTCATCTACGCACAATGTGCTGGTTAATAAACACATGAAGAAAAAAACAAATTTGAAGGGAAAGAGGAAGACGGAGATTCCTTCTGGAGTTGAAGGATGGAAAGATATCCTCTGGTTCCTGAGGGAACAAAGTCTAAAGATATAGAAGCTGGGAAAGTCCCTAAAATCATCCAGGACGGGATTCTGAGGAATAACCCAGCTCCTTACAAGTCAACTGGTAGAACCAGGGAGACGTAAAGAAGTCTAGTGGGGATCGGGGTGCACTCGAAGCTGCTATATGCAGCTCCGGTGTGAGCATCTACCCTTGATAACCATGCTATCTTGAGGAAGCTGTCTTGAGCATAGAGAGGTATTGCGCCGAGAATCATCTCAACATACCGAATTGTTTCGACGAGCGCAGTATTGGTCTACGCCGTCTAATCCCAGAGTTTTTCATCTGGCTAATTTTCAAGAGTTGAAAATTGCTAGAGAAAAATCCAATTTTGAAAGTGGAAACCAAGTGTCGCCAGCCTGGGCGATTTAATTTCTAATTGGCGATCAATTTTCCGGGGTTTGGCGACTGGCAGCAAGTACGGCGACTTTAGTTTCTTGCCGATTTCTTTGTTATTAATATTATTAATCAATTTTAGTTTTTGAAAGCCCGCCTTATACAAATGTCTGCCGAAAATCAAAATCAATGTACAAAAGTTCTGCTTTTAGAAAATTAGATTAATGTAGATTTATCCTCTTGTTGTGGAGTTAAATAAATGTTATATTTTTAATTTTAAATAATTTTAAAATCTTTCTGTGGAAAAAAAGACGCTTCCGACTGCGCTGGGATTCGAGCCCAGGTCTTCCGATTGCCGGTTGATTGCTCTAACCATCTGAGCTACACAGGCGTCCGACATCTCCTTCTCCACAAGAAGACCTTCTTATATCTCCCAGTGACACTGTCTTACCGCTGAAATGATTTCAAATTACACCACGCGAGTTAATGTAGGAAATTTTATATGTGCGTAGTTAAGTTCTTATCTAATTGTTTTTATACGTGATTGTGGAAGGATTCTATATGGGAATGTATATGAGGTTCTACAAAAGAGCCTATTCGGGCATTTTCAGTAAGAGCTTTAGAGAGTAATGACATAAAATTGGATAGAATTGAAATTTGCGTTTTTGAGATAAGTTAAACTATATACATACCAAGAATAACTTCATGGTCAAATTCTTGATGGTGTTCTCCATTTATGTAATGATTACTACTTCGTGGACTAAAAGCTCCGTCTTCAGCTCTTTCATGCCCAAAGCTTTCTTTGTATTGATGAGTGTAAATGTGCGCGGATGCAGCATTACAAAATATGAAAGAGACATCTAGAAAATTTAAACAGAATAAAACAAAATATGCGTATTGTTGCATAGTTCTCTCTTTGACACTTTCTGGATTTATTGCTGTTAATATACACAAATTTAGATCTAACTTCTAACCTCAAAATATAAAAAATTTTGACAGATTCACAGGGTCATTAAGCACGTCCAACCTCTGGAACATCCCCCACAACCCAACAAGAAGTTTACAGCAGGATTGGGTATGCTACTTGATCTAGTAACTTAAGTGTATTCTCCATAGAGTTATTATACATAGAGTAGGCAAGTCTGATCGGAAGGTCTCATCAAAATAAAAGAAGAAAGAGAATCGAATTGGTCTATTTATCTCTCTCTCTTTAATGCCGCGAAACGCATGTGCGAACGACTTGCAAAAAATACGCAACGAATGGTGCATTTATACCTCTGTCTGCCTCACTGATATCTATAATACACTGGATGCACAATGCCAATGGGAAAGTCCGCAAATTCGTGTGCCCAATTGAAGGCTGAGCCGCCATATTTACTTAGGTTGATTACAAAGAATGTTGCGGTAAATTCAAATATAGTAAAAAGTGAAAAGTGTAAATATTAAAGAAACAATATGTAATCCATGCTTTTTTACCGGTATTAGTATTGATAGTATACGTATAATATTAAACTAATGAAATGAAATTTATTAAATAATACTAAAATATAACTCGGTAATATTTATTATTATGGTATATAATGTTGTATATATTTAAATAGGCATATGTATTTATTTCTTAACTATAATTAAATATAAATTTATTATAAAATTAGCAAATATAGATTACAGAATTCAACAAGTAAACGTACCTTGGAGTAGTGTAAAATTTATCTCACGTTCTGAACGTGAACTATTAATAATAGTCACATATAATAACTATTTTTAGTACAAATCAATTCGCGTTTCATAATTCAACCCTTATGCACCTGTACATAAACGGTTTTAAAAACTGAAAAAAAGCTCCATTCCCTTCTGTTTTAAACAATGTTGAATTACTCGATCTTGTTGGCGTATTTCATCATACGTTTAAATTGCTCAGGAGTAATAAGTTGCTCCAACTGAAAGAAGTAATAGAAATGATTTTAAATATATACAAAAATTATAAACTATTGTATTTTGGTCGTTTACGAAGATTTTAATTTATCAGAAAATAATAAAATTGGAAAAGAAAGAAACCCTGAAATATAATTAATACTGAATGCAGATATTACGTGAAAATTAAGTATGTACATGCTGTGACTAGTATGTTACTAAATAATAGAATCTAATTCTATAAAGACCTAAGTTATAATATAGAAGATTATCACTAAATAGTACAAAACATCAGGTACGAAATTACTTCACAAGCAGCAAATCACTTAATTAAAAATTACCAGATTATCACAAACAAGAAGTTTTGAATGTCAAACTAAAGTAGTGACTGATTCAACAGCTTAATTTTTATACTACATGCAAAAGTAATAATTAAACAATTCTTAAAAGAAAACAATGATTTTATTTATTATTCATTTATTATTTATTTATTATTTTTAAAACCGTTTATGTACAGGTACATAAGGGTTGAATTATGAAACGCGAATTAATTTATACTAAAAATAATTATTATATGTGACTATTATTAATATGTCACGTTCAGAACGTGAGATAATTTTTACATTACTGTAAGGTACGTTTACTTGTTGAATTCTGGAATCTATATTTGATAAATTTATAATAAATTTATATTTAATTATAGTTAAGAAATAAATACATATGCCTATTTAAATATATACAACATTATATACCATAATAATAAATATTACCCAGTTATATTTTAGTATTATTCAATAAATTTCATTTCATTAGTTTAATATTATATGTATACTATCAATACTAATACCGGTAAAAACGCATGGATTACATATTGTTTCTTTAATATTTACACTTTTCACTTTTTACTATATTTGAATTTACCGCAACATTCTTTGTAATCAACCTAAGTAAATATGGCGGCTCAGCCTTCAATTGGGCACACAACTTTGCGGACTTTCCCATTGGCATTGTGCATCCAGTGTATTATAAAGATCAGTGGTCCGACTTGGCGAAGTACATTACTAAACATGGTAGTATAGACAGGTCTGGCAACTCACGCACAGGTATTCCTTTAACTACTCGATTGCATCGCTGCCCAAACGGTCACTTTCGAAACTACTACTCGTCACGATAAGGGAACATCCGGAAGCTGTGCATAAACTGTCCCGAAACTGTCAAAAAATTATTTAAATCAAAGCGTAATTTGTGCGAAGAAAACTTGAATTACTTGTTCTTTATGTTTGAATTTAATATAATGGCTATAAAAAAAATTTTTTTGATATTGAATTTCGATAAAACTTGACATTTTTCGTAGTTTATTTTTATGAAACCTTTACTATTGCAATTCATAGTGTTTGGAAATAAATTTACAATATTATAAGGTTTAATGATAATGAAAATATTGGTGAAGGTATGGTAAAATTCCCTTAAATTCTCTGTAAATTCTCAAGTTGTCATAAAATGACGGTCACAATCACGAGAACGTGACCGGATTTTAAATGTCCGAGAAATTTAGAACTCTAAATATCCCCCGCCGTTGGACTAGTTTTAGTTCATAAAATATACGCGCCGTGGCGCTACTGTCACTTAACATGACGAATAGAGAAATAATGGAGCAGCATTCAATCAAGGTCCGTGCGGTTGTTTCATTGGTTGAATCCTGTTGCCTGTTCCTTTATTTCTCTACTTGTCTACTTTTACCTATTTTCCTCGGCATCGGACTGCGCCCTGAGATTTGGAATTTTGAGAATTTTATTAAGAAGGGTTACCAAAGAAATTGTATTAGTTTACTGAAGTAAGATTGGAAGTATTTTTGATATTTACAGAAATTGACCGAATTTCGAAGGCAACAGTGAATGTATGTATACAAATGCATATTTATTAATGGGGGGGGGGGGGGATTATAAAAGTAACTGTTAAAACACTATTCCACCCAAATAGTCGATATTATTTTTTGGATTACTAGGATTGCGTTTCTAAAAATTCCAAACTATCCATGAGTTCCAATCATATGCAACCATTAAATTTTTAACAGTCGTGGTGTTCGCAAAGAAAAGACCTTAACGCGGAAATTTTATGTAATCTTTTGTTGACTGTACACTAGAAAATGTTTTTAATTTTACCAACCTGAGTGTCACGAAGAAAATGATTAAGCTTTCACGAACAGTAGCACACCGAAAAAAAATTTGTCTAGGCGACTGAACAAATCAAGAATTTAATGAACTCAAAGAATCTATATAACTAGATTATGTGAAACTTTTAGTTACATTGTATAAACTGTTAGACTAAAACAGGATTTGTCACAAAATTTGTAAATAAGAAAAATTACTTTTTTCGCTAAATTGAGTATAGTTTTTATGCTTCAAAACCAACGAAAGATTCAGATGATATGTGAATAAAAGTTCTTATTGTGGTCACTTGTTCGTCTGGTATCATGAAAATGAATATTGCTATTCTAAGTAAATTAAATTTAGAAGTCAGATTTGTTGCTTATCTAGTATTTCTCATTATTTGAATTAAGATATATTTTTGCAAGAACTATTTTCAATTTATTGTTAGATATACACAGTATTACATTGAATGTTGACATCAACGCGCATATTATTTAGTATAATACTTTTAAAGTGTTTGAAAGTGTAAATTAACCTTAAACTGTAATTTGACGTAATTTTCGCCATGTTTGTTATCAGGTAGCAGTTTTTTCTTATATCTCTGATCCAGCTATACTATAATGTCTGGATCGAACAAATGATATCACGGAAATCGTTAAATTGATTAATGATATTTACTTTAGCTGATTCAAAGATCTTACATTCACTCGTTCGATTCCAGCCAAATGTTTAGCTGCAACAAGGATTAACTTCCCTTTCACAGCTGCACTTTTTTCCATGTAAATCTACTATGAGGTTGTTTCCTTTCGATGAGCGGGTCAATAAAATTAAAATTAAGCATTTCCACTTCGCAGAACACTGGTAGTATAGTTTTCATTAAAAATGTATGGAAAGAAATTTTATTTTTCATTTTTTGCACTAGAGAAGCATTGAACAAAAACTGCCCTAGTGAACCGCTTGAACGGTTGGTTTATGTTGCAGCGTAAAGCTAAAGTAAACTAGCAATGTAACCAATTGAAGCAACAAAATAAATATTTAACTTGTTTGTATCTTCATTCTACATTTAAATTGACGTTGAAGAGTAATGGAGATATGTAATAATTTTTTTTTCAACGTTAAAAATTTCTTAAATACAATACCTGTCCTTGTAATTTGCTAAAGGCGGCTTTAAGCGCAACGTCCACGGAAAGAGTGTCTCTTACAATAAATAATTGAATGTTTTATCATTTCATGCTAATTTTGAAGCCGTGTTTTCCAATAAATTTTTGAAAGTATTAATATTGCTGCTTCGACAAAAATATAATCTGATTAAATCTGATAGTTTAAAATAGATTTTCTTATCAATTTAAGAAAAGGTTAATATTTTTGCGCCATGTGTGATATGCTCTGATTCGCTACGAAAAAACAGAATAGGAAATATCTTAACAACCCGATTATTTAAGAACCAGACCGAGTAGTATAGGGCGACCGATCTCGAAATTGGCATTTTCGTGATAATTTTCTTGACAATTTTAATTCTGACTGGTTTTTCTATTTCTATTATTAAAAGTTAGGAAAAGTAGACCTCATATATTTATCGTATAAATTAGTGAAAATAAAAAAATAAAAAATTTAATAAATTTTAATAAATTCAATAAATAATAATAATAATTAATAATGAATAATTTAATAAATTTAATAAATTTTAAATTCAATATTAATATGACAGTCTTCGCAAAAAGAGACAGTGGATTCAATAAATCTGAAAGAACCGATCTTTTTATCAAACCTTTTATCATTTTATTTCATTTTTTATGCATAATGAAACGTATTTTTACAAATTAAATTCATTCAAAAAATGCTTCTTTATTGCAGAAATTGAAAAATAAGATCCTTTCCCCTACATTTTTACCGGGAGCAATACCACCAGTGTTCTACGAAGTGAATTTAGCTGTTTATTGAAGTAAAAACGCCTAATAACTTGTGTATTTTGAAGTTTATGTATTTTTAATCAGAGTGGCGGAATATTCAAGAGAATTTAAATTAACGATAGATACTACAA
The DNA here is from genome assembly GCA_030998225.1 of Diplolepis rosae. Taxonomy (NCBI): domain Eukaryota; kingdom Metazoa; phylum Arthropoda; class Insecta; order Hymenoptera; family Diplolepididae; genus Diplolepis; species Diplolepis rosae. Next base: position 1,906,961 of record JAPYXD010000171.1, read on the forward strand.
AATGTATTATCGAGTATAAATTTTCAGAGACAGTTAAAGCTGCCATTGGAATTATAATTGTAAAAGGTATTGTAAAAGAAACTTAATTAAATTAATTACTGGTATATTCTTCCCTGGTGGACCCAATCCAGTGAATGGTCAGCGAATTCGCTAACTGTTCTCTGACCTTGTAATAATATGAATAAGAAGAGCACAAAAGACATTTAAAGTGTTTTAGCTATGATTCTGCGGTACATTTTGAGTTTAGAGGTATTTAAATGAATACAATAATTTTATTTTTTAGCGTTAAAAACGGAAAAACATAATACCTGTCATTAAAGGCAGTGTAGTGGTTTATCATTATCGGAACGTCTCCACCGTTAGAGTTGACCATTGGTTAGAGAGAGAGAGAGACAACTACTTTCGTCTCACTCTAACAAATAGTCAATTCTGAGGGTGGAGACATGGAAATTTATCAACTACTGCACTGCCTTCAGTGACTTTAGGTATTATGTTTCTTTTTTTTGGTTTTTAACGCTATAAAATAAATCTATTGTATCAGTTTTGTTACTTTTAAACTCAAAATGTAACGTAGAATCATAATAGCAACAATTTAAATGTTTTTTATGCTCCTCTTATTCATATTATTACGGGGTCAGCGAATGATCAGCGAATTCTCTGACCGTTCACTGGACTGGGTCCGCCAGCGTTATTTATACATGCAGTCAAACCTTAATCATTTGAACTCTGATGATTTGAGCTATCCCTGATTTATTAATCCTACTACTTGTACAACCCCTCGAGCTGACGATTGCGCAGATGGTTTTGTACGAACACATATGAATAAATGAACATTACCTATAATATTCAAGCTCGTGTAAATTTGCGTAAATCTACCTCAATCATTTGAACTTCTCTCTACCACTCCCCCGAGAAGTTCAAATGATCCAGATCCGATTGTGTCGCAAATATTTGTATATAAAAACGCTTTTGTCTCCCCGTGTTTCGCACATACGCGCTTACACTGTAATTTTATTGATACAAAGATTAAAAGTACATAAGATATAAGTTATGGTTAGGTTCACAAAAATAATGTAATTTCGATATTTTCATTTCCATTGATATGCTTCAATAGTTTCAATTGGATTCATTTCAATAGCACTGCAGTTTTGTTCATCATGCACTTGAAAATAAACTTCTATCTCGTGGACAATTAAGTTCGCTTGAGGAGAACCTATTCCTTCGTTGATTTTAGAAGAGTTTCGGTCCAACAAAACCTCATTCGATTCTTGAAAGAGGCAAAGTTTAAGCATATATACATCTGAAAAAATTATAAAGTTTACTATAAATAAAAATTGAAATAAGTTTTCATAGAATATTGCATAAAACAAAGATGTAATTTCTTTTACTTTATAAATATACACTCGAGGTTCCTTCTAACGAGATTCCCTGCAACGAGCGTTTCCTACAATGAGCATCTGATCGACCCCTCTTCTCCGACTTTTATGGGATAAAGGGTGCTCGAATTTAAAACACTAATTAATGAGTTTGACGGCTTTCATCACAGATTAAGGAAAAAATAACACAGCTCAACAAAAATGACCTATGTCCTCTCTGAATGCGATATATCATTTCCGAAGTACTTTTCAATGCTGTACACGAATGACAGGGGTAGATTTGACACAAAACTTCGGAAATAATATGTTGCATTCAGCAAGAACGTTTCAGCGCCGAAATGATACCCTGGTCCATCGGTTGCACTAAGCTCGTGACTCGGCCATTCGGGTCAATCTCGTTCAATTCCTTCGCAGGTGGATGCGATGGAGCATAAAAACCATACCATTTGTGCAGGAGAAAGTTCTCTGTAAGATGGGTGCCGCGATTGCTCTCAATCGACCAAAAACGCATTCGCGTGACCACTTCGGAGCAAAATTTCGCCTATTTTAACCGCGATCCGAAAGAGTTTTTGCGTCGATTTGTGACGATGGATGAAACATGGATCCACCACTATACTCCGGAATCACGTGAAGAGTCAAAACAGTGGGTTAAACCTAGTGAAAGTGCACCAAAGCGACCGAAAACGCAACAATCGGCTAGGAAAGTTTATGGCTAGTGTTTTTTGGGATGCAGGGAGTAATCTTCATCGACTAACTTGAGAAAGGAAGGACGATTACTGGTGTATATTAAGCTGCATTATTGGATCGATTGGTTGACAAAATCAGGAATAAACGGCTACATTTGTAGAAGAAAAAAATCATTTTTTATGATAACAATCCACCATCTCCAACATCGAACATTGCACAGGCGAAAAAGCATGAATTGGGTTTCAAATCGCTTCCGTATCCACCATATTCTCCAGACCTGGCCCCCAGCGACTATTATTCGCTCCCAAACCTCAAGAGATGGCTGTGTGGTAGGCGTTTTGAGTGAAAAAAAGACGTTGAATGGGAAACAGAAGGGTATTTTGGAGGGCTTGACAAATCGTATTATGTGAAAGGCATAGAAAAATTGAAAGATCGCTGGACTCGTATCGGGCTAAAAGGAGAGTACATTGAGAGATAAAAATACACCTCAAAAATATAAATATTTATATTTTTTAAATTTTTTGCATTATTTTAAGTTAGGATCGATAGTGGCTAATTGTCCAATGCTATATTAAATTTATCGATATGTATTTTTAGTACAAACCTTCAAAGAAATCAATTTCATGTTGAATATTCGCAAATTACTCATTCATACACTTTTTCACTACATAAAATTATTCACATGCCATAACTGACTGCGCTCATCATATAACGCGCACAACAACAAGTAGGGTACGGAGGAGATCCCTCTCGCGCTCGTTGCAGAGAACACTCCGATGCTCGAGCTTCTGGTTGGAAGAAATCTCGAGGTTTTAATGAATTACAGTGCATTGAAATTTGAGTAAGACGATATTCGGAATCAGGATTAAAAATTTGTAATTGCAAAAATTTATTGAGTTAGACCTGATAGCAAAATACGGAGGTCAAATTCGTGTTTATTGTTGAAAAGTACTTCGCAAATAAAATGTCGCATTCAGCGAGGAGATAAGTTATTGATCAGTGTAACACTGGTCAACAAAATATGATCCATGTGTTCATTAAATGAGGTATATCATTTCCAGAGTAGTTTTCTGTCCTGATTACAAATCTGGCCTCTGTTTTTTCCTAGCACGTCAGGTTTTTGTGATTTTTTGAGTTAAATTTATTTTAAAATGTTTAGCGTTAATAAACAAGATCATTGCATATTTCCATTACGGATCAACGTTAATTTTAACGTAGAATAAGGATACAAACGAGTTAAATATTTATTTTGTCGATTTCATGAGTTATATTGCTACTTTACGCTAGGATTACGCCAGTTCGCTAGGGGTTAAAACTCTCAAAATACAAAAAACGACCAAGTTTGAACCAAACAAATTTCCTAGGTTAAACGTTTAATCAACATAAAATTACGAAAGAAAGAAAAAGAAGAAAGGGGTTTTGGAAGGTTGCCTTATTTTTTCTTTCCTCCTTTTTTGTTGGTTCCTCATAATAGTTGATTCTAGGAAATTTTTTTGTTCCAAATTTGGTCGTTTTTTGTATTTTGAGAGTTCGAATGGTTTCGAATTCTTGAAATTTTGAATTATAGAATACAAAGCCTATATTCAGCACAATTAGATTAAATCCTTTTTCCTTGTTGCAAAAGGATTGTAAGTAATTTTCAAGAAAGAATTGTATTGGAAATTTTCTTTTATCACTAATCAACAATGTGAACATTATTTTCCAGAATGGTGGACAGCATTCAAATTCTGGAGGAGCGAGTCACTGCTCTTGAAAAGCAGGTTTATGGAACAAACAAAACATTTGTTGCTGATGAAAAATTACCTGAAACTTCTGTTATTGAAAGTCTTATGAGCATAAATGTTTTTATATCTTCTGCTCTGTCTGGACGAGACAATGCAAACACGTTAATGAATAGGTTATCAGAATTAAACAGTTATTTGGATCCACATTTTGAAGATTGTGATTTGCAAACTGATGCTAAACTGGAGTTTATATTAGCTATGGAATGTGAAATCAAAGAAAATCTTCGCCTGCTTACTGAAATGCAAAAATTAATGCCATTATTAGAGACAGATCGTATACGAAATGTTCCAGAATTATCCAAAAAATTGAACAGCATTACTTTAAACTATCTGAAGATGAATGATGAATCAAAGATTCTTACTGATGAAATTCACGACTTATTTACCAAGTATAACTCTATTATAACTAGCATTTCAGAATCCCTGATTGCAATGGATGCATCTATTACTAATGCAGAAATAGCAGCAGTACCTCAAAAACCAAAAGATTAATCACTAAGTTGCGTAACTATTTGTCAGCTTTGTTTTAAACGTTTGTTTTAATTCTAAAAATGTGTTATAATTTAAAATCAAAAAAGGGATTTTTACGAATTTATAATTCATTACTTGTATTTTTTAAAATGTCTCAAAATTCAGCTTAATTTTCTAAATAGTTTAACTAAAGCACTGAGGTTGGAAATAAGAATTTTGATATTAAGAATATATGAAATTGTGAATATCAATCAAGGTCATCAGATGTACTTTCTCCCCGGATATATACTCTTTTAAGAGATTGCATGGTTTTCCCAGATGAGTTTTTCTTCATGTACGGTTTTCGTGCGGATTTCTTAACTGAGACAGATGAATGGCTGGTGTCCAAAAGAGGGTAACCCTCATTTTTTGCGAAAATGACTTTTAAGCATTTCTGAATTATCCAAAAAAATCCACGTCTAGAGCCGTTTGAGAAAATAAAAAACTTACATTACTTGTTTGCTTTCCTTTTTTACATTCTCATCATATGAGAAGGTATTGGTTTAATGTGAAAAATGACTTTCGAAATTTTCATCAAATTTTTACGTTTTGAGACCCCCTGAGTCAGAAAAAACGGTTTTTACGAAAGTGTCTGACCGTCTGTCTGCCCGTCTGTCTGTCTGTAGTAGGTCGTGTGCGGCATAACTCTCGATAGAATTATCAGATTGCATTGAGCTTTGGAACACTTTATCGGAGCCGAAAAAGTAAGGAAAAGTCCGTTAACCAGCCACATCCAATCAAAATTGAGGGATTGAGCACTACTTTTGTGTTTTTGAAAATAACTTTTTGGAAAAATCAAAAATTTCAATACTGGTTTTTGATAGTGCTAATAAATCTCTACAAATTATCCTGATAATTTATGATACAATATTATTTCCTACATAAAGACCTATAAATTTGAATTGCAACATTTTTTCATAAGATGCATATTTTTCTTTTTAATTTAAAAAGAAACTATTGAAAATCGAAAATTCAATTTTTTAACAATAATGTGTAAAATACGAAAAAAACGTAAGAATACAAAGTTGTTCGTTTCAAGAAGATCTACAAATTTTGTTTGACGCAGTTTCTGATAAAACATATATTTTTCGTTTCAATTCCAAAAAATACGTTTAAAATTCAAAAATTCCATTTTTTAGACACAATATGGGAGATACAAAAAAAACGTTTATATGGAAAATTGTTTGCCTAAATGAGGTTTAAAAATTCTCATTAACACATTTCGGGACAGGATGTATATTTTATGTTTTGATTTTTAATATTTAAAAAATTCGATTTTTTTCACCAAAATATGTGAGATACGAAATAAGCGTTGTTCTGCAAAATCGTTTCCTTAAATAAAACTACGATTGTTTTTCTCTTTTTGAGAGATTTGGAAGAAAATAAATTATTTTAATCATGTAATTTATTGAAAAGTTACTGAAATGTATACAGAAAATCGAGCGCGAAGCGCGAGCGTCATGATGAGAATGTGTTCCTTAAGGCTGATAGAGCCTTAAGTAAATTGAATTTCCTGTTTCACTTAAATTAAAAAAAAAATAGAGTGACTTTGAGAAAATGTGTAATTCACATCATTTGTAATATTATTATAAAATTGGTTTGAGCTTCAGTATCAAATTATAAGAAATAAACTTAAATGTATGCGAAGAGCACAAGACCAAGCGCGAAGCGCGAGGTCCAGAAAGAACGGAGCGCGAAGCGCGTTGATCGAATCGCGCGCCCTGGGCGCGCTCAAACTTGCGAGCGATGAGAATGTGCCCGCGAAGCGGGCAGATTTTTTTTATTTGTCTTGTGTTAAAGCTTATGGCATAGTAGAGTTGTATATAGATCAATAATTTCGAAACCGCGTTGCACGTGTGCGTCATCTGTACGTAAACAATTGTTCCGTGAGGTGAGTGCCACTCAAATTCTTGCTTTTATAGATATTTTCATGTTAAGTGATGTTTTTTGCACGCATTTAAATTATTCAGCATGGTTTACCGAAAATTTTGATAACAGTTTCATATCGACACAGTAAAAATTGGCAGTGAAAAATGCGATCGCGATTGAAGTACCGCGAGCTGCTTTGAATCGGGTTACAAATTTGACTCAAGAAGCTTCCCAAAAATTCAGAGAAATTTATAATACAAAAAGTCGAAGGTTTTAAATTTATAAATCAAACATTTCAAAATTTTAGATTTGCAAATACTTGATTTCCAGCCAGTTTCTAAAAATTTTGAATTTGAAAATTACAAAATTTCCAAATTTTACTTTCTTAGTATTTAATCTTTTAATTTTAATTTCAAAAGGGCAAGTATTGAATTTTTGTATTACAATTCCTTATGTTTTATTCGAAGTTGTGTCCATCGTATTGTTCTTCTTGCGTTTGGCACGAATCTTGATCCAATAATGCTTCCAATTCCGTGTCTTTGTACACTTTCGGCCTTCTTCTACGTTCTTTGTTTTCGATGTCAAATTCACCGTACTTAAACTTTTGAAACCACTCACGACAACTTCTTACACTTAAGGCAGCCTCACCATATGTTTCTACAAGCAATCGATGCGCCTTAGCTGCAGATTTCTTCAAATTGAAGAAGTAAATCAAAAGTTCCCGTAAAATAACGCTTATTCGGCTCAAAATTTGACGTTTTCGCACACAAAAGAATATATTATACTGATAAAAATTCAGTAATATTTCAAGGTCATGTTGTTGACAGATGTCCAACCTTACGACAGTGACGTTTTACATATGTTAATTTCAACCGAAACTTACTGGTGACGCCAACTTTTGTCAAACGACGGAATAGTATATTACATTACAAGGGGCGAAACAGAGCGATTGCATGAGTGTGAAGTTTGCTGCCCGAGTGAAACGAGGGCTGCAATCACACGATATGCTTTCGCTGTGTTTTGTTTCGAGTAATGTATACTATTTTTCATAGCAACTCTTTTGAGAATCTGATTGGCTGTAACTGTGGAGCGGGTTGAAACAGCGACTTTCAACCCTAGGGTTGAAAATCGTAGTTTCAACCCGCTCTACAAGTACCAAAAATCAGATTTTCAAAGGAGGCGCTATGAAAAATTATTTGTACACCTGATATTATTTTCCACAAATCCGATAATCTACAAGTTTCTCTGATGTATAATAGAAAAAATAAACAATAATAGAAAGAGGCAGTGTTTCTCTCTCTGAAGTAACGTAAGAAGCATCTAAGTATGAGAAGTGAAAGTACGCATGATCTGTGGGTTACCCCCTTTAGGCCGCGATGTACTACCGGGGTTATCCCACCGAACTACGGAAACGCTTATAAATCAAGAAATAATATACAAAATCAACTGGCATTTTTGGACTATGTGTGTCCGGGGAGCCACTACAATTACCGAAAATTTTCTTTATAAAAAGTATAATAAAAAAAAATACGGAAGTTTTTTTTGCTTCCTGTAAAAAACGGAAAATGAGGGTTACCCCCTTTTGGATGCCAGCCATTCATGTAGAGATTTATCAAAGTGGCTCAATTGTTTCCAGTTTCATGACTTTGCACTTTAAAGTGAGAAATTTGGATCGCAACTGGCAAATCCGCGAAGTACGAAGTATAGTACTATTATATATGTAGGTATTATTTAAAAGCACAGAAGTTCTTTCATCGAAGTATTGTTGAAGTATATATAAGCCAAAAAAGCATGATCTGGTTACCTCAATATTAATATTATAATTCATGTTAGTTTCATAAAAAAACACAATAATGTCTCTTGGGTTTCCACATTTATGTTATAAACTAAGATTTATACAATGAAATTAACATAATCATTGCCATAATGAATTTCCAAATAAACAGATAACATTAGAAATTACTTTGTGCATTCCTCAGAAGTCTTCTTTTCTATTACAAGTTTTTTAATTTATCACTAGGTTACTATTTCAACCCATATCAGACAATGCGTGTGATTTACGATTTCTTATCAGTATATATAGGTCGAATGTACCAGATTCCGAATACGTACCAGTAGGTGGACAAATAGTTTTTTCTTACTACCCTAGTCGAAAGTACGTGGTTTCGGCACCAATTTCACGGCAGAAAGTCTAATTTTCGTGCATTGGTCAAGCTATATGCGCGCCCTCTATAATAGCGGGAGTAAAAACGTCGATAACCTCAAGCATCAAAATTTGTCCGCTCTCTGCTAATGTTTATTAGTGGCAATTAGTGAATATTATTTAGAAAGTATTAGTAGTGACTGAAGCGTAACAAAAATAAAAAATAAAAAATGAATGACATATCATCTGATGAATCGACAGATGAAGAAGAAATTAATAAAAACTTTGAAACTGAAGCACAATTAATAGTAGAAACTGGCACCTTACCCAAAAAGTCCGCTGACAGATACATGCTAGTCTATGATAATTAACAATGATGGAAACAAGAAAATAGAAATCTAAACCTTAATTTAAAGATGTATTTGATGCCTGCCCCCCCGACCAGCAGCACTCGCTCCGCTCGTGCCGCAAATGTCGGGGCAGGCATCAATATATTCCAATGCCCACATGCAATTGTTTTCGTACTTTCGACCGGGTAGCAAGAAAAATAGTATACACTACATGGGCAGAAATTTGAGAGCCCTGAACTGCGTGCATTTATATTGCTTAAGAGAAGATCCAGAAGAGGAAGAAATAGTGATCGTAATCAATTACTTCGGAATGTCTTTCAGCAAGAAAGCATCCCGATAACTTGTCTCCAGTGTAAGTTTTCTCCAAAGAAAATAAGGATTTCTAACAGAAGAAAGCAAAAAATTACTATGAGATTCGAAAACTACAGGATCCGATTTAAGCTATAATAAATATAAGGAAAACCATGGCCTTGTATGCCGATGAGAAACCGCAATTATGCTATTTACTTTTTTAAATATCATTTCTGTAAGACTAGGAATTAGAATAAACTCTGTAAAGGTATAAAAGAAAATATTACTCCAATTGATAAAGAAGATATCGACTGCCAACAAAACAAGGTTTCTCGTCAAGAAAACGTAATTTGTGCATTTTGCATTAATTCTAAATGCAAATAAATCAATTCTCGAATTACCGAATTTAGTAAAAATCTTGTTAAAAACTCACTTAATTTAAACCCCGCTTCTATATCCTATATCTTGAATTCAAAGTCCACTTCTGTGTTGTCTTTCGGAAAGGGCTGTGGTCTCCTTTATAATGATTTCCTCATTTTTGTTGTTGTACTGAAACTGGTTCTAAAATCTATTCTAGTACTCATTCCACAGCTCGAACTCAGAAGATTAACGTTGATGCACGGTTTTGGAGTTTTTGGTTTTACAATTCCTTGATAAGACCGAAAAATTTAGAATTTAATTATCGAGTGCTCCCATAGCTCACATGTGAACCTTTTTACATTCTCATCATGGATAAGAAGGTATTATTTTTATGTTAAAAATGATTTTCGAAATTTTCATCAAATCTTTACGTTTTGAGACCCCCTGAGTCAGAAAAAGTGGTTTTTACGAAAGTGTCTGTCTGTCTGTAGTAAATCGTGTACTCGATAATTCTCGATAGAATTATCAGATTGAATTGAACTTGGGCACACTTTATCGGAGCCGAAAAAGTAAGGACAAGTTCTTTAACCAGCTATATCCAACCAAAATTACAAACCTCTAGTTTGGTTTCAAAATTCTAAAGACCCTTGTTCACGAGTTTCACGTTGGAGATTGAAACTCGCAGAATATGATTTTGATGTAATTTACAAAACAGAAAAATGAATGTAAATGCAGACGCTCTCTCAAGAAACCCTATTGATGATAACAAAGAGAAATCAAAAAATTTACAAGCTGATGACAACGATACTTTTATGACTTCTCAAGAAAAAATGTTTTCCAAGAAAACTTTTAGAAGGAAAAAGCAAGAAAACTCTAAAAATGAGGTAAGACCTTTAAGACGAAGAAACTTCAATCCAGGAATCGTACCAGACGACGTAGATCATTTTAGCGAAATTTCGGAAGCCCAAATATTAAATATCGACTCAAAAATCCCAGAATACCTTTAGGAATTTCTTAGTGAAGAATTATTTAGTGAGATTGGTAAGAATATTTTAAAATACACAAATTTATTCAAAAATATGGCTTCAAGACTTATTTTTATGACAATATTTTTATTAAGTCCAGTGTTTTCCAAAAAATACGAAAATTTATCATGGAAAACTATTACTACAAGAGCTCAAAAGAGAATACAACAAGAAAAAGGAAAAAATTTGAATGGAAAGAAAGAAAGAAAGAGAGGTAGACCAAGAAAACAAATATATGAAGATGAATTGCCAGAAATAAATATACAAAAGGGAAGCCGAACAAAAGTAGAATCAGATTCCGACTCTGATCCTGATTATTTAGATTATTTGAAACAAACTCTAGCAAAAAACAGAAAAAAGAAGAATGCGAAAAAGCCAAAAAATATTAATGGATTTGAAAGCGAAGAAAGTGAAAATTACTTTTCAACCTCAGAAGATGAAATCAACGACATTGAAACCTCACACGAAAGAAATGATGAAGAAAATTATGAAGCAAAATTGGAAGAGAATTTGGATGATGATTTTGAAGAAAATTTCAAGATGAATTTTGAAGGAAATTTTAAAGACAATCTTGAGGAAAATTTTGAAGAAAACCAAGAAGAAAAATTTGAAGAGCCTTATTTTAATGAAAATTTGAAACTAAACCGAAGATCTCAAATGAATTCTGAAAAAAACGAAAATGATCATGATGATTATAATCGTCCACCTCCAGAACCTCTTCCTATAAACTCTTTACCAGAAAAAATTATAACGAAGAAAAATTTAGTTGAATGTCGCGATCAATTAACTATGCGAAAAGATAATTATGCATACTTTGTTACAACAAATGGAACTCCTCGCGAGAACGGATCAAAAACTTTAGAAAAACGTGAAACATTACCAAAATTTAAAAATTTACAAAGGGGAATAGCAAAAGAGATTAAAAAAGGAAACTACTACCATTTTACACTTCCAATTGAAGAAGAAACTAAGGACAATTTATCAGAAACCTTAAATAATATGAAATTATCAATTCACTCATTACATGAATTATCTCAAAAATTTAAATTACGATCAATTAGTATTTCAAAAACTTCCAGAATTAATCATATACCTTGGGAAGAAATAAAATTAATATTTGATTTAGTTTTTGCAAATTCACTTACGAAAATAATAGTTTGTAATGGCATAACGCAATATCCAACAAAAGAACAAAGATCACAATTAATTGAAGAAGCACAATCCTCAGCATTGGGAGGCCATAAAGGTGTCACAAAGACCTATAATCGAATTCGCCAAAACTTTTTTTGGGTAATGAAAGTCGATATTCAAAAGTATATTCAAGGCCAAATAAAAAAAAATTAGTTCGGGTTAAAACTAAAAATCCTATGGTTATTACTGATACAACCACTACTACCTTCGAAAACATATCAATCGATATTGTTGGTCCACTACCAGAAACAAAGTCTGGAAATCCGTATATTCTTACTTTACAAGACAATTTTACAAAATACTCTCTAGCAATACCTCTTCCTAATAATCAAGCTGATACAATAGCAGACGCGTTCGTAAAAAAAAAAATTTATTTGCATATTTGGATCGCCAAAAGGAGTACTAACGGATCAAGGCAGAGATTTTTTAAGCAATTTATTAGAAAGATTAGCAAAACGCTTTAGAATCAAACAATTCCGAACCACAGCTTTTCACCCTCAATCCAATGGATCACTAGAACGATCACATCACGTTCTAGATGAATATCTCAAACAATTTGTAGCAAAAAACTCAGGATGGGACGATTGGCTAGAATTAGCAATGTTCTCATATAACACAAGTGTACATGAAGCCACAAAATGTACGCATTATGAATTAGGTTTTGGTAAAATAGCCCGTGAACCCTCTAGTGAACCTCTATCACAAAATGAAAAATTGTAACCCTATGATGATTATTTGATCAACTTTGTCACAAAACTGCATGAAATGCGAACACAAGCAAGAGAAAATCTCATAACAGCAAAAGAAGAATCAAAAATGTACCACGACAGAAAAATAAATCCCTTGGAAATAAAAATTGGGGATAATGTATTTTTATTAAAAGAAGGAAAAATTAAAAAACTAGATAATCAATACACAGGTCCTCACGAAGTTTTAGATGTACTAGGAAAAGGAAATGTAAAAATCAACATAAAAGGAAAACCGACAGTAGTTCACGTCAATCGAATAAAAAGATCGCACATAAATATGCAAAATTGATTAACTGAATTTGAATTCAAACTCATGATAATATAAACTTTGCATAAAACCAAAGCGTTTAGAATAACTAAACCAAAAAATGTTTCAAACAAAAAGATGTTTTGAAATTTTATTCTAATCTTATTTTTTCTGTTCCAGAGATTCGAGAAGCTCACTGAACCTTCAAATTGCAATGAAAAAATTTCAATATATTTTATGGTTTTTTTTTTCAGAGTAAATTAAACTTCTTAAAGTAGCAAGTATTTATCAAATTGATCAAAGTTTGTCAAGTTTTCTCTTCTGTTCAGTAGAATCTAAAGATCTAATATCATCACAAAAAAAAAGATATTTCTTTAAAGTTCTTATAAGTACCTTCTTTACGTTTTATTCAATCACTTTTATTTTTGTTCATTGACTATTCAGAGCAAAAATTAATACCTTTTTTTAGTAAGACAAATGCTAGTTTCCATTCGAATCATCATTTATATAAAAATATTTGCATTTTATTTTTTTTTGCATGAAAGAAATACCTTTTCTGCCAAGAATAAATAAGCACTGCATAATTAGTGCCATCATAAATATAATTTTAATTTTATTTATTCTTCCATCAAGGGAACTTTCCTTGATTCCCACCCTATTGGAAGAACAGTTTCAACAAATATTGAGTCTGTAAATGTTAACTGTGCGATGGCGTTACAAAATTGTTGAAGTGAAAATTGTTTTTCCAATAGAAATTAATGTGCAGCAATAACAGATAGAATGATTACTATTCTTCACATTTTTTCATGCACAAATAATTCTATTAATGTTAAAAAAAAACATTAGAAAAACAATTAAAAGTACAAAAATTGTAAGAAAATCTATTCCCCTGTTATTATGTAAAATTGTTTTTCTTATGATTATTTTATTCGTTTAGTGGGACGTCAACCAAATTGGGGTTTGTGCGATTAATTTTTAGAAACTTGTAACAATAGTAATAAAAAAATCACAACCCAATTCTTTGAAGAAATCAATTTTAGATTCAACAAAGTTTTTTTCTCTTTACCAATTTACAACGCCTATTAATTCATGTATGTAATCAATGATTCTAATATAATTCAGTACCTATTATCAATATTCTGTATGTTAACTTCTCTTTCATATACAACCAATGATGTATAGTGCTCTCATGTTCTTTTCACTAATGTATACAGTAACGATCGTAATACTGAAAAATTACTTTTCAATATTTTATATCTAATTAATAAATTTTTATAATTTTTCCATTTTTTTCAACAATCATATTGTTTGCAAATTTGTAAAATTATTAACAATCAAATTTTTTAAAATATTATTACTATATATGTTTGATCAACGATGTAATACTTCCAAATTGTCTTATCTTTTGTTATTATAGATTTATGTAACATATTGTTACCATTCTCTTTATTTGTTACAACAAACAAATTAAAAATGTTAATCCCAATAACTATGTTTCAACGAAATTTCTGACACAATACAATTGTTCAATTAAATTTCAAAAATATGTTCTTGAGCAAGTAAGCACCTTGGATTAAGTTTATTTTTCTGCCGAAGTTTCGATCGCGGATCGTTAACTCCCCGCGCTCGAACTAGGGGGGGGAGGTGTCACGTCCCGCGACGTATTATAGGCACAGGCTAGGTCTAAAGAAAAATCTAGTGAAATTACTAAAAGAGAGAGCAAACCACCTATTGCAAAGAGAGGTATAACTACGTCACACGCAGCGGGAGGCTGCGCAATGCGAGACGTCACCAAAAAATAAAATATAAAAAGGACACGCCGCCAAGGGAAAACTAGTCTTGTGAGCAGAATTTAAGTGCGGCATTTTCTAAAAACTAAAAAGGATTCTCAGCGTGAGATAATTGTACCGTGCAGTTTGACAGTGTGAAGACCCGAGAGTCATAAATTTACGTGGTCCGTTTTACTATCCTTGGAGGGATCTTAGACTCAGTGCCAAAAAGGGTGAATAGTTGTTGTGTCCTTGTCACACCTGTGGATATCATTGTGTCCTTCATTGACTTGTCCTCATCCCTAAGCGAGGATCATTCGATCCTAACTTGAAACGAGGAATCTTCGATCAAAGTAAATATTTACGTACTTGTGACGTAACAGTAGTGAAATTTTAATTTTTAAAATTTTTTTCTAAATATTCCAGTATCTGTGCTCATGTGTTTATATTAATTTCATCTATGTTTTGAAAAAATTTTATTATTCGTAATTTCTTTATCCGTTATTTTACTCAGCTTAAAGAAAATATGAAAAAGAAACGCTAGCGCTGTAGCAGTTAGGACCTGTTTTTTATTTATTTTACATAATTGTTAATTTTTTTCAATTACTGTAACGTGTCCATTTTTCTAAAAAGTCACGTGGCCACGTAAAATGAAATTTGACTATAGGAATTAACATCAGAAGCCTCCAAAACTAAGAGCTTGGGTGCCAATCCTATCTGGCATAGATAAAAAAAGAAACTTAACGACATGATAAATTGTAATAAGATATGATATGTTACGATACAATACAAATAAATTATGGCTCCATTAAAAATTGGCAACATTCATTTAAAATCAGATTAATAACAATATTTATTAACTCACATCTAATTCCAAGTTTAATTTTATAACAGATCAATCGGAAGACATAATTAATTAGTCAAAGAATTGGAACATAATTAAAGTTAGGATCATAAAATATACATCTTTAAAATGCGAGGAATATTAGTTATACTCTCGATAGTATATAGGCATACTTTATAATAATAGAGACGCCAATTTTAGTTTCAGCAAAGAGTAGAATTGATTACAATACTGTTATAATTAAATTATTAGAGATTGGATTGTTCGGCATGACGAAACTAGTAATGAAGGCGTGTTCGTAACACGACAAACGGAGGGAATGTTGTTGTTTAATATTACAGAAATAAAAGGTATTCGATAGAGGGAAATAATAACATTTTATATATCAGATAACTAACGATATCGAGAGTGAGCCATCATTAAGAAACTATAGGATTATTATGAGGTCGATGAAGGTAAGAAAGGGGACACTATAAACAAATAATTTTAGTAATTTGGTACGAGACGGTAAAAGGCATAATAATAAACTCTTGGGCTTTGACAAAACTGTAATAAAATCAGTAAAGGCTTGAAAAAGACAGCAATGAACTATTAGACTTCGGTACTCCAATAAATAGGGAGTTTACGAGAAATACATTTATAAAGATATCACAGAAGAGATTAAAAGAGACAATGTGATTCTATTTGATTCCGGCTAAAAAATAATAAAAGGATCGAAATCTTACCTTATCTCTTCGAAAACAGCGATAGCGTCGCTAAACTATAATATTAACAAGGTTTAGGAATGCCGAATTATACTTTTAGTTTGGGTCAAGTGTTCTGTTTATTTAAATTTTGTGATGGGAAAAAACTGCAACGTCGCATTACGTCATTTAGCATACCCCACATTTGAAGTAAACCATACTCATCATTTTAGATTGCTTCGATAGACGATTAAGGAAAGAAAATGTTTCCGGAGCAGATTATTTTCAAAGGCGGAAACTTGTTGGTTATTACTTACGTCAACATATCGGCTTTCTGCGCCGAACTTTGCACCCAGAAATTCTAAGTAAGGTAAAAGCTCCCAATAGCCGGACGGTACCCAATAGCCGGACAGAGCCATGAATTTTTCTCAAAATTAGAGATTTACGAATCACTTATCGCTATTTTGGTGAACCGTATACAAACCTCGAAACGTACACTTTAAAAAATTGAAAAATTTGTTGAATTAGAAATTAAAACTTCGCCAAGAAAAAAAAATTTCTCTACTGAAGCACAAGGCTGGTCGAAATGTAGCGAAATCTGCTCTAATAAACTAACTGACACGTTGTCTTTGTTAAGCAAATAACATTTACATTTACCCTCATTTTTCATTTTAATACGTGTTACACTGAAGTCAAATGCTTTATCTACATCATAATATTCAAAATTAAAAAAAATGTTACTTTAATTAAATATTCTAAATCCGGTTATTAGGTCAATGAATATTCGTTTTGCCTAATAACCGAACGCGTGTCCGGAGTTACATTGCATTTATTTTGTTTTCACTCTAGTCACCGGACGAAAAGGTTATTACAAAAACGAATGCGAATTTTAAAAAGTGCTGTTGATATTTTCGAGAAATGTGGTAAGTATTTGATTGTTTTCAATTCATTGAAGATATTTATCTGATAAAATATTAGGTAAATTACTTTAAACATATTTTAATTAGTCAAATATGAAATCCAACCTCAATTGACATTTGACGTTTATTTTCTTGTTGATTTTACATTGAGAACAATGAAAATATGGATTTCAGAGTGAAATTTCCCCACTTTTTGATCTTTTAGAATGATAATTTTCAATAATAATGATAAAGTATGATTGATAATGAATAATTTTTTAAAGAAATAATGTTTGAATTATGGATTTGCTGAAAATCTGATATTTTGAGAAAGTATTTTCATTTTAACATATGTATTTTCTGGGTTTTATGTATTTGGTGTCTTTATTATCGATCATGGTAAAAGTATCAGATAAAAATATTAAAAAGCTTTATACCAAAGCGGATATTATCAATGCGATTGAGGATATAAGGTAAAAACGATTGACAATTAGTGCTGCAAGCTCTAAATATAATATCTTCTATTTGTAAAATCTTTTCAATACTTTTTTATAATAGCAGACCTAAAAAATGTTTCCCTAAATATTTCCCAGTGTTTATTATGCTTAAAAAATATCAAATCCATATCAATCAAATTATAATATTCTCTTGTCCGAGTATTGGTGCAGCGCTGTCCGGCTATTGGATCAATTCACTTTACCCGTCCGGCAATTGGCTCCAGAGCATTATTTAATGAAAATAATTATTAAAATGGATTATTCAGATTTAACACAACTCTGGACTTTTTGTTATAGTAGGGAGGACACATACATCAAAATAATCGCAGCAATTCTTGATTCCGCATCACATTTACAACGATTAATACAAAAAATTGAATGACATTTCCTTAGACGTCCGGCTATTGGTGCTTTTACCTTAAGTACTTTTTTATGCATTCCAGGCCTCGGTATCACGCCATTCTATTGACCCTTCGGACATTTTTTTAAGTGACGCAGATATTTTGAAAAAAAATATGAAACCAATGTCACTGTCTCCTCACAATTGACCCCCCCCCCCCACCCATAAAACTATATTTTTACTAAACCTTTAAAAATATTTTAAAACCAGTTCGTTGATTGGCTGAAAAGTAAACACGAATTTATGTAGAATACTTTTGAATTAAATTAATTCATTTATTGCGAGGTGTTGACTATTCGATTATTCAGCGTACATGAATTTGCAAGATTGAATTGAGAGAATTTGCAGGAATTAAAAAAAAATTGTAAGGGATATCAAGAATTTTAAAATTGTTAAGGAATTTTATAAGAAATTAGAGCGTTCAGCATTTTTTTCACGATTTCAATCGAGTTTTTTGGCAATTCGACGGATTTTATGGAATTTCACAAGATTACCAAAAAATTTCAGAAGAAATTAAAAGATTTCAAGATATTCCTGTGGGCTCGAACATATTTCAAACATCTTAAATGTTCTATAACGGGTTTTAAAATATTTGTGTCAATTTCGCAGAAGGTTTCATACCAGATTTTAAGATTTTAAGAATTCTTAACACCTTGCCGCGGCTTAATATATGAAAAAATTGATAAATCACATTTTTGCCCTTATTGACACTATTTTTACATTCTCATCATGGATGAGAAGGTATTGGTTTTATGAGAAAAATGACTTTTTAAATTTTCATCAAATATTTACGTTTTGAGACCCCCTGAGTCAGAAAAAACGGTTTTTACGAAAATGTCTGTCTGTCTGTCTGTCTGTCTATAGTAGGTCGTGTGCGGCATAACTCTCGATAGAATTATCAGATTGAATTGAGCTTTGGCACACTTTATCGGAGCGGAACAAGTAAGGACAAGTTCGTTAACCAGCCACATCCAATCAAAATTGAGGGATTGAGCACTACTTTTGTGTTTTTGAAAATAACTTTTTGGAAAAATCAAAAATTTCAATACTGGTTTTTGATAGTGCTAATAAATCTCTACAAATTATCCTGATAACATTTTTGGATTAAATCAAAATTAGAAATGTTACAGCATATTCAAATTCGAAAAAAGTCAATATCAAATTTCCATTTTCCAGTTAAATTATACGAGATACGAAAAAACGTTATGATACAATATTATTAAATAAATAAAGAGCTACGAATTTGAATTGTAACATTTTTTCATAAGATGCATATTTTTCTTTTTAATTTAAAAAAAAACTATTGAAAATCCAAAATTCAATTTTTTAACAATAATATGTGAAATACGAAAAAAACGTAAGAATACAAAGTTGTTCGTTTTAAAAAGATCTACAAATTTTGTTCTACACAGTTTCTGAAAAAACATATATTTTTCGTTTCAATTCCAAAAACTACGATTAAAATTCAAAAATTCCATTTTTTAGACAAAATATGTGAGATAAAAAAAAACGTTTAGATAGAAAAGTGTTTTCCTAAGTAAGGTCTACAAATTCTTATTAAGACATTTCGGGACAGGATGTATATTTCATGTTTTGATTTTTAATATTAAAAAAATTCGATTTTTTTCACCAAAATATGTGAGATACGAAATAAGCGTTGTTCTGCAAAATCGTTTCCTTAAATAAAGTCTACGATTTTTTTTTTCTTTTTGAGAGATTTGGAAGAAAATAAATTATTTTAACCATGTAATTTATTAAAAAGTTCCTGAAATGTATACAGGAAAATAAGAATGTGCCCGCGAAGCGTCTAGATTTTTTATCTTTGAAGTGAGTCCGAGGCCTGGCATCATAGCAGTGGTTCCCTTATTTTCTTCTCGATATTCTCATTAACTTTTTATACAATAAATCTTGCAGAAAAGAAAGAAGATATCTCTGAAGAAATCTCAAACGATATTGAAGTGTAATTTCAGATTGTTCATCATATACTTTTATTTGAAACAAAATAATATTGTGACTTTATACTTATGTCTAGTAACTAAAAAGACTGACACAGCTCGTACAAAATAGTTCAGATATATGTTGAAATGTATTCTGATGTGTTCAATTAGGTTCTAATGTGTTCAAATGTATTTAAATATGTTCCTATGTTCGATCTAATGTTTATGAAATTAACTTAAATTAAAAAAAATGTCTTTGCTACATTCTATTCAAATTGTTCAAATTTCAGATTGTTTATCATATGTTTTTTTTTTAAACGAAATAATAGTGTAACTTAATACTTATGTCCAGTAACTAAAAAGACTGATACAGCTCGTACAAAATAGTTCAGCTATGTTCAATTAGGTTCTAATGTGTTCAAATGTATTTAAATATGTTCCTATGTTCGATCTAATGTTTATGAAATTAACTTAAATTAAAAAAAATGTCTTTGCTACATTCTATTCAAATTGTTCAAATTTCAGATTGTTTATCATATGTTTTTTTTTTTAAACGAAATAATAGTGTAACTTAATACTTATGTCCAGTAACTAAAAAGACTGATACAGCTCGTACAAAATAGTTCAGCTATGTTCAATTAGGTTCTAATGTGTTCAAATGTGTTCCCATGTTCGTCGTTGCGAAAGTATATCTTCAAAAACAGAAAGTTGACCATACGAAAAATTTGGCGGATACTTACTGATGATCTTACTCATTCTTTAAATCCACATAGAAAAATGTAACGGATTTTCACGTGGAAATCGACTAATGTGCTGAATTTGTGGTGCATTTATTCCTAACCAGAAAACACGATGATTTTCACGCGAAAATGGAGTGACGTGCTTTGTTCATGGTGCATTTATTCTTTGAGAAAATCCTCATGGATAAACACGAGGATTTCCACGAGGAAATCGAGTGATGTTCTTGGTTCATGGTGCATTCATTCCTTGAGGAAATCCTCGCAGTAAAACACGAGGATGAACACGAGGATTTCCACGCGGAAAAACACGAGGATTTATTCCGAAATTCACTCGAGGAAATACATGTGTGAATTCTCGAGGAATTGCACGTGTAATTCCTCGAGGGTTTTTTTAATAGGGATACGTAGTAATTTTAAATTTGGTTTTAATTTTACGACGAGTAACGAGTGAAATTTCGGTATTATAACTATAGAATATAAATATAATTTTACAACGTGCAACATAGTACTTTTACAATCGCTTTGTAATTTCAGAATCGGTTTGTAATTTTACTAAAATATTTTTTTATAGTGTATATTTACCTGTCTATCCTCAGCTGGATCATGATCAGCATCTTCACTTGATTCGAGTCGCTGTCTCTTGATTTCTATTTTATGGGCAACTCGTAAGTGGTTGGCCAGCATCAATGTGCTACCATTAAAACTAAGTTCCCTTTGGCACTTACTACACCTCACTTTTGTTCCTTGCAGGATTTTGGTAAAATAAATCCAAACAGGACTAGGAGCCATGATAACGCTATAATGTGGGAAGGTCTTTATGGGACTGTAAAGAAATTTGTGCGTTTCGGTTGATAGCTGGGACCAAACGTACGCAGTACGCACCACACTTTGGTAAACTGTCAATTATTTAAAAATCCACGGCACAAGTTGAAATTTGAGCGAACACAGTCGACTTTGGATCGAGTTCGAGTACGTAAAGTCGATTGTAAAAAATCAAGTTTAGAACCGTGAAAGTTGACTTTTGACTAAAGTCGAGTTCGGCTTTTCCATTCCCACTTCCGACTTACCATTCGCTATGATTTATTGACTATGGAATTTTATTGATATTTGAAAAACATTCGCCGAATATAAATTTTTTTGAGATTATGTGAAATTCTTGGAAAATTCTCAGTAAAATTTAAGGTCAATAAATCTTTGAAGATTTAAATCAAGATATTAATTAAAACATGTTTCGGGTTTATAAATTTGATCAACTGCATCAATTAGAAAATTTAGCCTTTGTGTACCATAAAGAATTTTTTTTTTCATTGCAAATTCTATGCATATAAGTCACTGAAACCTAAAATGAGAACATTTTTACCTACTACCATATCACCATGTAATTAGGAATGTAGATTTTTAACCTTAATTTTGCATTTCTTATTTTTTTTAAATAAAATATTTTCCACTTAATTTTTTAATTGATATAGTTGATTCACGTATTATAAAATTTTTTATAAACTATTTTATTCGGAATAAATATTTTATATTTGTGTTTTATATAAGAGAAATCGTAAAGTGTAATTTCGTATGCAAATTTAGATGTAATTTTGGCTTTTTTGAATACTGAAACCTTTTATTCACAGTTTTTTAATGAAATTCATATGTGAATAATATTACGTATTTCAAAAAGTTTTCAGAGTATTTTATTTGAATGAAATTTTTTTCAATGTTGCCTCATACCAGAGAAGAAACTCTCCTGTATAATTTCGAGTGTATAATTATAATGTATTGCTCAAGTACACGGAAAAAACAGTATATCTGAGAAAACTATACAGAATTTGAGTTCAGAAAAATACCTGTCATGACTAAACGATATTGGTATACGCTCTCTGCGTAACTGCAGCGTCATAGCATGAGTGAACTAAAGGAGGCTGTTCGTGAGCTTTTACAATGTATTATAATGGGGCTTAGTTATAAAAATGTTTATTATCAATAAAAAAAAACAATTTAATTCGCTTTAAAATTCAATTGTTTTTACTTGTGAAGTATTTGTGTGAAATCAGCAGTAAAAAGTAAGTATTATTCATAACAAAAATGATATAGAAACCATCAGTAAATATAAGGTTAAGCTAATGACAGATCAAAACAGACATCACACCGTGATGCAAAATTTCTACAAACAGCATTATTGAAGGCTGAAGAATTTTATTTTAAAAATTATTTAAATGCTTTATATAAGGCTGTGATTGCCGAAGAACTCAATGATGAAAATAATACTGAAAATTTAGAAAACTGAAAGTTTAAGTAATAGTAAAGATGAAGAGATATTATTTAACCGAAGTTTTACTGGAACTGACATCAGCAATACTTTAAACAAATAATATAGCTTCTATGACTTTAAGTTTAGGTGTATGTTAAGTTAAATAAATATATTTAAACTTTTGTTACACATACTTTATTCCAAAATATTTTGTTAAAAGTCGAAGAATTTATCTTATAAAATTCATTAATATTATATCAAATATTAAATTATGATAAATTAGATGAATACATTTTACAATTATTACTTGTTACAGCTTAAAAAATATATACTGCAGCTACCCACTTATTCCTTTGATTTATTTTCCATTTAGACGTTGTAAATTTGTAAAATTTACACTCACTTTCCCTGCTTGTATTTTTACAATTCACAACACAACAACTTCGGTGCTTCATTTTAGCTATATTTTTTAAATTAAAATCAAATTTAGATTTGCATGTGTATTTTGATTGCTCGGAAATATAAAACAGCCTCCTTTAACGACAAAATTATCCACTGCGTACGCTGGCGTCGATCTGACTCTCCCTACCATGACTTTGCACGGAGCGTATTGTAGCTAAAATGAATGCGTGGCGCACCGAAACGCGTATTTTGCCATCGCACCAATATAATTTCGTTCGTGCAACGATAGAAGTATAGCTGTCCGACCTATGCCGGTATATAGTGTCTCTAATATAGGTGAGACAACTATACTAGTTTATCGCGCTACCTTTATACCTTGCTTCGCATGCACGCGACTCTAACCTCGAAGTGAGAAAGAAGTGTCATTTGTTCGAGACGTTTGCTGATTTGTTAGAGGCATTTTTTCTTTGCTTGAAATATAATTTATGCGTATCGCGTATTCTTTTATTACACGTGAAAATCCACAACTGCTATGGACGAGTGGGTGAAGAGAAAATTAAGAGATTGGGGATTGTCATATCAACGAACTTGTATCCTTCCCGGAGCAATATGACGTTTAGGAATTCCAGTATAGCTGTCTCACCTATACTCGTATAGTTCTGAGGCCCATACCGTAGCATTGGTCTGATAGCAATATTTTCTGGTTCTGAAGACCAAAATATAGTTCTCTCAGCTATACTGTTTTTTCAGTGTATTTTGATATTTTATTTTTTAAACTCCAATATCATATTTCATCATTCCTTAATATACTTGTATAATATTCTCTACATAATTTTCTAATTGAATTATTTGATTTGCATAGCTTAAAAATATTGAAATTGATATTTTGTTTTGAAACTTTGAAAATTTATTGACTTTAAGTTTCAATAGAAAATGATTTTTTAAGTGTAAGTGTAATATTTTTGGAGACAGATATTTTATGCTATATTTTCTGTTCATTATTCATCTTTGAAGATACCCGCTTGTGCAGCCAAAGGATGTTATAACTCATAGAGGGAAAAATTTAAAAGGAATTGTTTTTCCACTGATTCTGATCGGAGAAAAGCATGGATTTCACAGTGTGTAGAGTTTGGTAAAATGACAGACTGGACACGAAAAGATTATTTAGCATTGTAAAATTCCCCAACTTCGGGCATAAGTTGTTAAAAATCTAAATAGTTAATAATTTTCAAAAATTGTTCAAGAAAAACGTACTTTTTTTACCAAGTATTTTTTAAAGAAATATCTTTAAATGAAAAGTATACATCCTTGGATATTATCAAGCCACAATACATTTTTCTTTTCATCAGTAATGAAAAATTGACGATTTAAAAAAATTATAGCATAATCAGGAATGATAATAAATCTAAATATTGATTTTCACCATTTTTAATTAATATACCTACGTATACATATACTTTAATATTTTTTTTATACACATTCTTGCTTGAAATAGATTTGATCTCAATATGTTTTATATATATTTTCTCAAATTCCTTTCGTTTTTCACTTCGTATCATTTATTTGATTTCCAGAAATATTTTCCATTTTTTTACGCTGTATTGTTTTTTATAATATATTGTATTTGTAAATTTTTATATTTACAATTGTCTATTTATTACGAATATATATTTTTTGATAAAATAAAACAATTTTTATCAAATCCACCATATTACATTTTTTATCTTTGCAATACTTTTATAAAAGAGTTACAGTTTAGTTAGTATGTTTTTATGCTTTTCAAAAAGTTTTCCAAAGACACATGGCAGAGAAGTTGTCTCTTTCTGTAAAGTTTCCAGTTTGATGGCTTACAAGTACTTGATGCGAATCATTGTACTGTTTCTTGTATCTCATTACATTAGTCTACAATATTTGCATCGTTTGGGGGAAAAATGTACATGGTACATGAAATCCAGAAACTACAAATACCTGGTGAACACTATGCTGCAGAAATTGCAGGAAATTAAAGTGAACTTGTCACTAAAGATTTACATTCTTCATTCTCACATGGACTTCTTTCCAGAAAATTTAGGAGCAGTTAGAGATGAACACGGGCAAAGAATTCATCAAGATATCGCTAAGAGAGAAAAGAGGTACCAAGGTAAGTGGACTGTCAACGCTTTAGCAGACTACTGCTGGAGTCTCATGACTGGTGAACTAAATGCGCATCATCGTCGAGCATGTAAGAGAAAAAATTTCTAGTCAGTAGTAACAGATTATAATCATTTTTCGACAGGAGCTAACAACCAAAAATGAAGAAGGTATATTTTAAACTTTGTAAATACTGTTAACTCTGTGAATATTGTAAATGTTGCAAATATTGTAGACTTTAATGTAATGAGATACAAAAAACAGTACAATGATTCGCCTCAAGTACTTGTAAGCCATCAAACTGGAAACTTTACAGAAAAAGACAACTTCTCTGCCATATACCTTTGGAAAATTTACAGCTGGAACTATAAACGTTTTTGAAATTTTTTCTGCATCGAAAAAAGAAGAGAATGACAAGCAGTCGACTACAAAATAAATGATATTGAGTTAAATATAAGGTTTTTTGTAAAACCATTTTTTTCGTGTTTTCTTTATAGTATTATAAAATTATCCCAGGAACTGTATAAGATATAGAAAAAACAGTCAATGGATTCTGCATTAAAAACGCATCGAAATCATGTATTGCTTTCCGTTTAAACATTTTTTTACACCCTTTTATCATACGATTTGTGATTTTCCGTAAAAATTATGAACTCAAAAAATCTCAGAAACTGGATGTGCTGGGAAAAAACAGAGGTCAGATTTGGATTCAGCACAGAAAACTACTCTGGAAATAATATATCTCATTCCATGAACACATATTAGGTCATATTTTTTGATCAGTGTAATCAGAATCACTCCATCAGAAAAAACCACCCCCTGAGGTACCATGATCGGATATTGACCAAATCGTTCCCATTGATTAAACAATGATTCTTTGCAAAGGAAGATCCCAAATGGAACAGTATAACCCAATTGAAGAAAAAATGTGAGGAGCATCTTTGCGGTGCAAAATAAAATTTATATCCCCTTGTTGTTTTTCACAAACTATTTTTAATGCCTCAAGAAAGAGATAAAAGGATTTATCAAGTATTCAACCCCCTGAAGAGGTTAGTTTTTAGGATTAAAAATGTTGGGAATATTCCCAGGTACACTCAGATTTTTTTATTTTTAACCCTTTTATTGGATGGGAGTCACTCACATTTAAAAACATCTGAATTTAAGGAATTTTCGCACCCTTTTTCAAGGTTAGAAAAAATTTGTGACCTGATTTAGCAATTCTGAGGTCAGATTCAGTTTCAGCGACCCTGAAATTATAAAAATGTGTTGGTCTAATCTCTGGCACATGAAATTTCTTTTATACAAGAGATAACGATATTGTATCAATATTTTTTTGATCCTTGATTAAAAATCAGAGACCCGAGAGATTTGGTGATTTTCCCAGAGTTATTCCTATCCCTAATCTTCAAAACAAGCTCTTAACACAAACATTCTGCGTTGATTTTCCATTTCCTTTAGAAGGAAATACGATGTTCGTAAAGTTATGTCCATATAATAGTAACTCCATACCGACCATGAGCATACTTTTTATATAGACGTACACAATTAATAACAGAACAATATTTGGTTTTCATTTTTAGAAGAATCTGGAATACATTGTACAGGTTTTTTGTGTCATTCACATGATTCAATCTCTGAGTATATGCGTATCGATTTTGGAACTTCCCGAACTTTTTATTTAAAATAATTATGACTTTTTAAAAAGGAAACAGTCCATCGGCGTTTTTTTTATGTTATTCACCATTTCACCAGAATTTATTAGGTGCGCAACTAAGTTCCCGCTGTTATTTTTTTTAATGAAAATGCAGCTTTATTGTGAAAAAATGGTTATAAATGAATCATTCAAAGTATTGCCCATCGTTAGCTACAACTTTTGCCCATCTTTCTGGTATGTTTGGGGACGCGAGGCCGAGCGTTGTCATGCTGTAGAATCACTTTTTCGTGCCTCTGCTCGTATTGTGGCCGTTTTTCGTGCAGTGCTCGGCTCAAACGCATCGATTGCATTTGATACAGTTCCCCGGTGATGGCTTCGTTAGGTTTCAACAGCTCATAATAAATAACATCAGCATCTTCAAAGGTTTTTAGCCTCCCTTCACGCGGATGGTCGTCAACATCGAAATCATCGTCTTTGAAGCCACGCAACCAATCATGACACGTTGTTTAACTTAGAGCAACATCTCCGAAACTTTTTGAAGCTCTCGATGCGCTTCAGCCGCCATTTTCTTTGAATGAAAGAAGAAAAGCAACACTTCCCGCAAATGACGATTGTTTGGCACAAAATCAGACATTTTCACACAACCAAAAGTATATGACGCCAAAACAAAGTCACTAATGTTTCAAAACGGTTTGTTTACCACACGTCAAAGCTTGGTTCATGACGTTTTGGATATGTCAAGATCGACCAGTAGTTACTGCTGGAGTCATCTATTGACAAACAGCAGGAACTTAGTTGCGCACCTAACAGTAAAAAATGTTTCGTATTTCCATTTGAAGTTAGGGAAATCTGAAGTCGATACACTTTTATTATGCCAGTCATAATGGAAGCACCACATAACCTTAATATATGTCTATCTTCAAAAATTTGGTATATCCCATTTTTTAAACATACATATGGGGCAAAATTCGTTAAGTGTACCCACCTAAAAACTTTTTGTCTCCGATTTCCTTGAAAGTCCGCGAAATTATTGTCCTAGTGAACCTCTTCTAATTCCCCTAAGAGAACGTCTATAGTACGACGGGTTGTCAGTATACAGGGGCTCCAATTTTCAACCTTTTACGGCGCACGCTGATACTCAATTAACCATAACTTCTACAAAAGTTATCCAAAGTGATTTTTCTATCAAGGTCTTGGAAACGTCTTCTCATCAGATTTACGCTGAAAGCAATGGTTTTGGATTAAAAAAATTATTTGAACTTACTTTTTTGATTTTAATCATATTTTTGAGTTTTCTTCGAGTGCGACCGTTAATTTTATTTCAAAAATTATGTTTAAAAAAAGCTTGATTTTTCCCCTTTAAAATGAGCCATGGTCGAAAGAGGGGCGAAATAAATTGGTGGAGATATACAACACTTCTTGCGCACGATTTCTGCGTCTCAGTGCAGCTAGGCGCCACGATCACGACGTACCGTCCATTGGGAACTTATTTAATTGTACTTTGTATAATTTGTTCGTAAAACTGTTATTTTTGGCTGTTACGAAATTAAAAATAAAAATTAATTTGTAATTCGGGGTGATTGTTTAGTGTGTCCCCTCGCCTCTCACATCGAAAATTGAATCAAATAATTTGCTTATTACAGTGTATGTGCACTTCTTTTTCTTCTTTGCCTCACAGTTTGTTTCGGGAAAACATCACATTCTAATGATGACGAATATTTTGTCAACATGCGAGTTAATTCAGCAGAGGGGACGAAAGAGTGATATTTTTGTGTACCAGGTACTGTTTTTGCTGATGTAAATCTACTCTTAAGTTCTTGAGCTGTGATGGCGTGATTTTCTTTGGGACTAAAGAATACTAAAGTTTCAACTAAATTTTTCTTTGCCCATTGATACAAGGCATCAGCAGTCAAAATCGGATCTTTAGATGACGCTTGTAGGCTAACACGCGCTGCGAGTCTTTTTAAATTTCCCCCAATACCATCACAAGGGCCTTTTCCGTGCGCCATTGCATGGAATTGCCACTCGGTTGGAATACCAAAATCCATTTCATGGTGGAGCAAATTGATGAAGTTATATTTATTTTTAAAGTGCTGGGCGGCTCCATCTGTAAAATAAATCATTTTTCTGGGTTGAAAATTCTCTTTCAAATAGTGTGTAATAATTTTTTGAAATTCGTACACAGAAATTGTGTCATGAGTCAAACAGTCTGATAACATAGCAAGACTGCGGTGCTTTAGAATGTTGTCCTCTTTATAATAAATTATCACTGTAAAAATGGTAGCTTGGTCATTGTTCCAATGAAATGACTGAGCTGCATTCTGGACTACAAAGGCATAGTTTTCAGCGAAATCGAAAGGATAAGAAATTCTCCTTTCTTGTTAAAATATCATTCTTAGATAATAATTTCTTAGCCTTTCTAGTTTGGCGTTCAAAAGCACCAAATTCTATAGCCATTCTTTGCAGCTCCAAGATTTCGGAGCAAGAGTTAAAAGTAACACTTTTTCTGAATTACTTGCAGATTTTTGAAATTTTTCTTTTATTTGTTCAAGAATCTCCATTCCGGCGTAATGATTTTCATCAGAACAATCAGTTTTAGATTTTTCAAATTTGGAAGGATTGTAACAACGACGACCCAAGCTGGTTCTTCTTGGCATGATTGAAAATTAAGCAGAAGAAAAAGCTAAGTTGAGGCACTGAATAACAATGCGAGTCCAACCTATGTCTATTTTGAATAATGAGAAAAGTAAATGAGAATAAATAATATACGGTAAAGTACAAATCTGCTGTATTATGACGTCGAAATAAGCTGAAGCTAAATCGCATAAAAGCAATTTCTGGTCGAAAAATAATTTGCAATTATAATAACTGACAATGAGTTTTGTTGCGAGAAAGGTATCGAAGACATCCATCTAGTGGTCAAATATGTGTACTAATTTTTTCGGCGGGTTTTTCAAATTCTCTCTAAAGTCTTAAAAATGAAGTATCGACATAAAAGTGGATTTTACTTGTCCAATAAATAATAAAAATTAATATCCGTGAAATAGTTTATAACGATAATAATTATTTGGTTCAAAAATGCAGTTTGTAATCGATTATTTGTAGTCGACTAGAAACCGTACATTCTGAATTTGAAGCATGGGCGCTCGCGAGGCAGAAGCCGCGCGCAAGGAGTATTATATATCTCCACTAATTTTTTTTGCCCCACTTTCGACCATGGCTCATTTTGAATGGAAAAAATCAAGCTTTTTTTCAAACATAATTTTGGAAAGAAAATTAACGGCGGCACTTGGAGAAAAACTCAAAAATATGTTTAAAATTAAAAAATGAAGCTCAAATATTTTTTTTAATCTAAAACCATTGCCTTCAGCATAAAGCTGATGAAAAGACGTTTCTAAGACCTCCATAAAAAAATTACTTTGGATAACTTTTGTAGAAGTTATGGTTAATTGAGTATCAGCGTGCGCGGTAAAAGGTTGAAGATTCGAGCCCCTGTATACGAATTTTGCCCCATATGTGAAATTATGAGAATATTTTTCCTTGATGTTTTCTTGACGTCTTAGGGACATTTTTACAACATTATCATCGGGATTTCTTCTGCAGACATCCCAAAGACGACAAAGGACTGGACATAGGACATTTTTAAGACATCTTTAAGCCATCCTGCAAACATCTATAAGATGTACGTCTTTGGGATGAATTTAAGCCAATCATCCCCACTAGAAAAGGTTTCAAACTCTTTGTTAGATTTTATAACGGAAGGACCAATAAGTAATAATATAAATTTATGCCTGGAAAATCACATTCAGATAACCATTTTGTGGTATGATTCATTACACTTAACTGTTGTTATAAGAATGATATCTAAAAACGACTAGAAATGGTAAAAGCAACTTTATTTACCAATAAAATATTTCAGTTCGTCAAACAGATACTTTCTTATTCCACAATCCTCCTCGTCGCTTTTATCGTCACAGTCTGCGATTCCATTGCACACAAGATGCCTCTTCAGACAATGACCGCTAGAATATTATAAGTTTCCTGGGCAATCTTTTTACTTGCAGTATAATTCATCCGACGTGTCAGAGGAATCGTTTTCGAAGTTGCATTTTTCAGAAAGATTAATGTAATATTCATCATTTCTTGAAGTGCCATTGAATCACTGAAATTGACTAGTCCTGCACGTTAATAAAGATGAATTTGTAAAATGCTGTAATAATCTATCAGCTCTTTTTGACACGGGGCCTATAGGATCATTGATTTTCGCTGAATACTGAGAAGTAACATAGTACTTCGTGCTTTCCCCTCTATTTTCTGAATCTGATTCTTTTTTAGGTTGATTAATCTTCAAGTGCTTGTTCCTAACTAATTTTTTGTTGTATTTTGGATTTGGTTCTATGTGAAATTACACTTAACTCTTTTTCAGTTACTCGTTCTGTCTTATTTGACGTTATTTCTTCCATTGTTGTCATCATGAAAAATGTTCTGTTGTAAAGCCCTATTGCATCTGTAGTATCTATAACAAGTTCAGAAACTGACCTAGTATCTTCTATTGCAGTTACGTATTTTGATATCTTTGTTGTGTCTTCTTCAGGTGTTGTCATGTAAATTTTGCACTTTATTTCCGTAAACGTTAGAAGTAGTGGTCACATCTATCTTTGAATTTTCTGCAAGATTTTCGCTAACAGTTTCAAAGTTAGAAATTGTTAATGAAGTTCGAAATTTGATGGAATTGTTACTTTGTATTGTTTGTAGTCCTTCAGGTATAATCGACGCTTCGGTTGTTTTGTCGTTTGTATTAAAGTTAATGATTTCTGTTTGGATGTTACTTACTTCTTTTTCTGTATCCTCTTGTAAAGCTTTTAGATATCCTATAGCTCTATTTTGCTGTTTGTTTTCTCCACTCAGTACAGTAGATTCAGCTTCTTCAATTACTTCTGTCGTGAAAGAAACCTCCAGTATTTCTAGTGGTAACATAGGTACCTGTGTTGTGAATTGTTCATTTTCTTCATTTGAATTTCGAAGAATTAAAGGACCTTTAGTTGCATTCCGTGTATCGGTTTCAAAACGCCAAAAAACTTTCGTTGCAGATTCATCAGTAATACCATTGTACAGATCTCCAACGTTTCCTTTAGGTTTGTTAATAAGCTGTCGAATATGAGAATTTGCAATATCTATACTTGTTGGCATTGTCTCGTTTCTAGTTTCTTTGAATATGATCGGGACTTTGAACGGTTCTTGCTTTTTTTCTATATTTATAGCTGGATAAGTATGATTAAGTTGATTAACTTGATTATAATATATATTGATTTTTTCTTCAATATTTTGACCTTTGAAGTCGGTTTTATTTTTAACTGGAAGTTTTTCTACATTACTGTTGTTTTTATTTGAAAAATATATCATACTATTATTATTGAGATTTACATTTCGAGTAACGTTTATATATGTCGGCTCATAAATTACAACATCTTCTACATGGACTTCTGTAGGATTTGCAGAATTTTCTTCATTCTCATTTAATGTTGTAGATTCGTTCCATTTTTCAATTCCCATCTGTGATTTTGAACAATCTAGTAAACTCATGCCTTCTTCGCTTTTGCTTTCAGTTTTACTGCGTGTTGCAGCTGTGTTAATTTCGAATTGATTTTTTTGATTAAAATTTGGTTTTATTTCTGCAAATTCTGATGTCACTTTAAAAAGCAGTTCAGGTTTAGAGTTTTGTTCCAATGATGGTTCAGAATTTCTCCTTGATATTTCAGACGAATCAGATATTGATTTCGAATTTACAAATGATTTTGGTTCTAATATCAGTTTTATTAACGGTTCAAACTTTGATTTTAGTTCTAATGATGATTTTGATTCGTCTTTGAATCGAGCACATAATTTGTGTTCTGATTTTGATTTTTCAGATGGTTTAAACTCCAATTTCTGTTCGACAGCTTCTGATTCGGACTTTACTTCTAGTTCAGATTCTGTTTCAACAGATGACGCAGGCTCTGATTTTGTTTCTGTTGACGGTTTAGGTTTCAATTCTACCTCTACAGATAATTCAAGCTCTGAATTTAATTCTAACGATGGTTCAGATTCTTGAGTCCTTTCTGTCGATGCTATAAGTTCTATTGTTTTTTCAGATGCTTCAAATTTTGATGTCGGTTCTACAGATAATTCGAATACTGATTTCGGTCTCACTGATGCTCCAGGTTTTAAAATTGTTTTTCCAAATGGTTTGTACTTTGATGTTGATTCTACTGGTATCTCAGGTTTTGATTCCAGTTGTGCAGACTGGTCGGGTTCTGGTTTTAGTCTTGAAGATGATTCGGGCTTTACTTTTAATTTTAGTGATGGTGAAGGTTCTGATATTGTTTTTGAACGTGGTTTCAAGTCAGATTTCATTTTCATTGATGATTCAGATATTACTTTCAGTTTTTCAGAATGTTCTGATTCTGGTATTCGTTCTGAAAATATTTGAGGTATAGGTTTTGGTTTTGGTTCGATCGATGGTTTATTTTTTAATGCGGACATTGTAATTGATACATTTTTTGATTTCTGTTCTGCTGGTGGTTCAGAATCGGAGTTTAATTCTGCAGATGGTCTAGATTTTGATTTTTGTTTTATAGCAGGTTTAGACTTGAAGATATTTTTTGTCTCAGTAGTAGGTTCATTTATTATTGGTGATTCTGATAAATTGCTCGTAGATGGTTCTATCACTGATTTTGGTTCAGCAGTAGATTCAAATTTGAACGTTGATTTGATAGTTGATTCGTGCTCTGATTCGAGAAAGTAATTCGAATTAAAATTTGATTCTAATTTGGTAGGCCGTTCAGATTCAATGATGTATTCAGGATTTTTACTTCCCCATGCCTGAAAATTCTCATTAGGAGAGCCACTTCTATCTGTAATGCCATCAGAGTTCGAATCTGTTTTTATTTCCAATGATTCATTTAATTTTATAGTGCTTGAATCATTATTTTCTAGGCATATTTTCCCAGATTTGTCCAATTTTTTTCCTTGAGAACACATACATATAAATATACCCAATGAATAATTATATATGCAAATTTCGTTACACCCACCATTTTTAATGCGACATTCATCTTTAAGACAGTTTAATACCATACTCTTGACGTTATATTTACCAATATTGTTCCTTCTCTGATTTAAATTCATTTTGGCATCCATTTGTGTGATATCTGGCGTTCTTAAAAGTGGATGACTGATTCTGAATCTCACTTCTGCATTGTCACGAATTTCATAAACAGAAATAATTGTCATGTTATCTGTTAATTGTATTATGTTTTTAAGGTCATTCTCGATTTCAGTAGTAACGCTTTTGTATACTCTCGAAGTCGGATCGCTTAGTGATGCATTCCATTCAAGGTTGTTGATTTGAATGATCCCACTCAAAGCATTTGGTACTGTTTCAGATATAGATTTATTACTAGACGGACATAGAAAAAAACTTGAAGTATTGGGTGGAACACTTGGTGAATTTTTGACGTATTCTTGAGTATCATTTGTGTGGATTTTACTAAGTTCAAGAGAGCTTGTTGTATCTGTATTTTTTACAAGTTGCGTATCTTCCTTGGTTAATAAAATACCAGCTGTAACAAGTGAAATTCAATTTTATATATATTTTATTGTATGAGAAATAATAATGCTGACTATAAATTCGCTTACTTGAAACAAAAATTGAGAATAGAACAGCTATAGAAAACATTGTGAAGGCGCAGCTCCAGCAAAACAGTCTTCTCCAATAAAAACTTCTAGATCTTTCATCTTTCGTAACGTAAAGTTTCTCGCCTCTGAAACAGACAGATTCGTCAATATAATTTTCACAAAACATATATTGGGTTGGAAACAAAGTCATTTTGCTTTTTTCCGCTAAATGACTTTAGTCGTTCGAAGTCGTTCTTCTCCATTGCAAACTTCAAATCGTATATGGTATTTGCCAGTTGACGTTTCATAAATTATTCAGTAAAAAAAAAGTTTCAAGTTTTGTTGTTTATTTATTGTTTTACATTGATTTGAAATTTGAATTTTGAGATTCCAGACAGTCACTTTTGTCACATTTTACTTTATTAATTTCGAAAAAGTAAAAACGCAGTGCAAGATCGGAAAAAGTTGTTTATAGTGAAAAATCATTAAGAAAACGCCAGTGCCAGAATTGGTTTGCTCGTTTTCGTTCCGAAGGTTTTGACCTCAAAGATGCACCACGTTCTGGACATCCAACTGAAGTTGACGACGACAAAATAAAAGCAGTGATAGAAAATAACCGACGTAGGCAGAGAAGCTTAACATATCTCATACATGCGTTGAAAGATATTTGAAACAACTTGGTTACGTTAATAAGCTCGATATTTGGGTTTCTCACAAATTGAACAAAATTCAACTCACCAAACGAATTTCCATTTGCGATTTACTGCTGAAACGTAACGAAACCGATCCATTTTTAAAGCAAATCATAACGGGCGATAAAAAATGGCTTGTTCACGATAATGTCTTGCGAAAAAGATCATGGAGCAAGCGAGATGAGCCTGCACAATCGACATCAGAACCCGATATTTATCAAAAGAAGGTTATGATGAGTGTTTGGTGGGATTTCAAAGGTACTGTTCATTTGGAGCTGCTTCCAAGGAACAAAACCATCAATTCGAATGTCTACTGTTGCCAGCTAATAAAATGGCACAAAGAAATCAAGGAAAAGCGGCCAGAACTGGAAACTCGTAAAGGCGCCATCTTCCATCAAGATAACGTCAGACCACATACATCTTTGGTTACGCGCAAAAAATTATTGGAGTATATAGTCCTGACCTTGTACCATCCGATCATCATTGATTCCGTTCACTTCAAAACCATTTGAATGGAAAAACATTCGATTCAAATGAGGCTGTCAAAAATGAGTTGATTCAGTGTTTTGCCTCTAAGAACCAAACTTTCTACGAAAGCGGAATTATGAAGCTGAATGAAAGATGGCAAAAGGTCATCGAACAAAATGGCCAATATATGATTGATTAATGTTTGTTACTTATATTTATAAACTTGCTTTGAAAATCATGAAAAAAACGAAATGACAAGGAACTTAGACTCAAAGTTCTACATTTTTCAAAATATATATGTAATTATAATTAACGTGAATAACTGTATTCTATAAGGGCCATTCCCGTAAAATAGTTCTTTATCAACAATCCTGACGTTCTAAATATGTATATACAGAGTGACCTATTTTAATCTGTAATCCCAATTATCTTCTTGGAAAAGCAAGATAGAGAGAAAAGTTTCATACAAAAGTTGTTTGGTTCGGAGGGGCCATAAGTAATATTGAATATTTAATTTCCCAACTCGGAAAGAGCAGGTAGATTTGAAAACGACCTTGAAGTAGACCTAGAGTCTATAAGGTCAAGGTCGTTTGAAAGCCATGTAGTAATCTTTAATTTGAGCTTGGCTCAAGTGCAAAGCCAAAAATCTTTTCAATCTTAGTATTACCATAACCCTACCGGACCGGTAATTTCTAATACACAAAAACCTAGAATCTTATAGCTAGGAAATCCCATAAGCAAGTGGCTGCCAGATCACGTGCCACTACTGATCGCGACTGTACGAAGCTACTCAAAGATACGCCGTTTGACAAAAGTTGATGCCACCAGTAAGTTTTGGTTGAAATTGACAGATGTGAAGCGTCACTGTCGTAAGGATGGACATCTGTCAACAACATAACCTTGAAATATTAGTGAATTTGTATTGTATTTGTACATCTTAATATTCCACGGACACACCTGTCACCTTAGACGTCGAAGAGAGAATGATTAATATGGCGGGATCCGCCAGCGTGCTCGGTTCACCGGAAGAGGATGGTGCTTACATCTTTTAATCACGTTACCGAAATTACCATCGAGTTACGTGGTCGCGAGCAACAGGTGTCGAAGGAGCGCTGATATTTGTCGCCACCACGCGGCGATTGGTGAAATCAACCTTGTCACACAGGTTAGTATGTTAACAACCTGTCAACAGCGAGATAACGAGCTCTTCACCTTGGTGGTCTTAGGCAGGCGTGACTCACATCCGCCTAACGCGCCAAGGATCCTCTTAGTGCAGTGATCCGTCGTGTTGTTTTTCTTTCGCTACGCTGCCTCGTCAACGAGCGCGAATATTGCCCGCCATCAACCGGCCGGTGTTGGTGCTCGCGCAATCCTCGCGTTGTGTTGTACAGTGTTGAGTGCGCAAAATGTGAAATGAAAATGATGAAAAATCAAAATAATTGCGTATGGGTAATAGTAGCGTATCATTGAGTAGCTTCGTAGAGTCGCGATCAGTAGTGGCACGTGATCCACAAGCCTCTTGCCTATGGGATTTCCTAGCTATCAGATTCTAGGTTTTTATGTATTAGAAATTACAGGTCGAGTCAGTGGCCGCGGTGTGCATTGTGTTTATGCAAAATAAAACTGTCGCTCACCCGCAGGAACACTGTAGTGGTGTGGGTTTCAGCGCTCTTGTAAGCGTATACCTAAGCACGTCCATATTTCGTCTGCGTTGGCGCTACTCCTTACTCCGCGCTCTCCGCAGTATGGTGGACCCTGTAGATTCGGTGAAGAAGGTACAGGGTGACCCAATACGAATTGGCCGGAGACTATAGAGCAGTCGATATAACGTATTAAATTTGGCTATTTCGTCTAAATAACCTGGCGCTCAACCACTTTTTGATTGTCATGCCATCATTTCGAATTCGGGAAAGTATATGTTGCCAGGTTAGGTTCCCCAGGGTGAATTGCGTTACCCCGAACGCTTATAAATTGAAATTCTTGTTTAATAAATAATTTTGGTGTAACATATAATTCAGACTAACATTCATTTCAATTTCAAAGATAATAAGATAACCTAAGCTAACCTTTAAACTAATTTATAAAATAAAAGTTACAAAATTGCGCTCAACAGCAGGGCGTGAGTAGCGTTATAGCGCGGCGAATTACGGACACGTTTGAGCTCGAAATCCCAGGGGCGGGTCGGTATGATGGAACCCCGCTTTGATGCAGTTAATTAATAGTATACATAATATTTGTAATTAATTGTTCATAAAGGATTTTACGAAAATCTGCGAACCACTCACGCGTGTTACTAAAAAGGATCAGCCTTATTATTGGGTCGATGATCAAAAAAGGGCGTTCGTAGCCCTCAAAAACGCGTTGGTATCTTCGCCTGTGATAGCGTACCCCAATTTCGAATTCCCATTCTAAGTATAGACTGATGCAAGCGAATCGGGGCTGGATGTTGTAGTAACCCAGACACAGAAAGGTCAAGAAAGCTTAATTGTATACGCGAGTTGGGTACTGTCACGTCCACCCTTTCTGACACCAGCTGTTTTTTCTTTCCCTTTAGTTTTCCTTTGAGTTTAAAAACTTTAAGCCGTGCGCCGTACGCATGGCCCCACTTTGGCGCCATATCGTTTCCTCTTAAAGCAATAAAAATTAAACCAATCACGCTAGTGCGTGGGCGGCTCATTTCTATAAAGAGTTTTCCGAAATATGAAATGAAAAAACTTTAAATACTTCTATTCCAATTATAAGAAAACTATCCA
Organism: Diplolepis rosae; assembly: GCA_030998225.1. NCBI lineage: Eukaryota > Metazoa > Arthropoda > Insecta > Hymenoptera > Diplolepididae > Diplolepis > Diplolepis rosae. Next base: position 1,945,309 of record JAPYXD010000171.1, read on the forward strand.
CTCCTCGAGGGGTTGGAACAAACCAAAAGTAGGGAAATTAGGGAGTGCACTAGTTTTTTAAAAGATGTGGTCCAGTTCCTAGCAAGTCAGTAACCACCTAGTGCTGAATCCAGTTTAGGAATTAAGCAGATTTAGCTGAGTTTAACCAAGTTCGGTTTCGGTCTCGTGTTCTTTTAATCAAAAGTAAATTTATTGTTATTTTTATTACTGTGATATGTGTCCTTCGAATGTGAGAGAAGAACCTATAGACGGGCGCTCCCTTGAATGAGGCCCAGAATGAACCGGTGTATGGGATCTCCTGAGGGACACTGCAAAGCCTCCGCAGTCTCTGACCAAGAACAGTCCAAATGATCGTTTCCGTATGGCATCCCACTGGGAATGCTACATCGCCGAGTGGTGTCTTCCCCGGCCCATGACGAGGCGAGGTTGATGTGAGCCTAGCTCTGCTGAAGTGGTATGTCATGCGGGATCAGAGGCCAGCCCCATGAGACTTTGATCAGGTAGTGCGTATTGAACACAGGTGTCGGAGCCTGTGTCGTTTCCAGCGAGTCTGGTCTGTCCGTGTATTCCGGGACCGGCTAAGCGGAGGTTGGGCTTCAGGGAATTGGGGCAGGACTTTGGTCAGAGGGTACACCCGTTCTCAACTATTACGACCCGTTCCGCTACGCACGATGCGCTGGTAAAATGCTTGCAGGACTGATCGCGCCTCGGCTTCGATCTCCTGCGAGCATTGTCGCTCGTCTCGCAATAACCCTCATTGTGCGCCTAGGCACGTGATATGCTATAGTCTTACAGCGGAGCAGAATCTTCTTCTTATTCTTTTTCTTCTTCGTACAGCGTTAGCACCCTACTGACAAAGCCTTGTAAATTTGAACTGCGCATGCTCTATTACAACAAGCTACTACTACACAAGATCGATAAAATCAAAATGGCCGGGACTAGTCGTGACATATCAAGTGTAATGACTAGCGCTGCAAACAACTACAATACTAGATTAGATTCGAGTGTACGCATAAAATCTCGTATCCGCACCGAAGTCACATAAAGTAGAATACGTGCCAATCAGTGTTCGCAGAACGTGGACGTAAACAGCCCCCACCATGGACCCTACCAGCTTCATGGCTTCTTCCTCGCTCCACTGCCATAGGTTGTTTGAATGAGGAAGACACAATGAGCTCGAAGCATCTACGGTTGGGGCCGTTTACGTCCACGTTCTGCGAACACTGGTGCCAATGCAAACAATTCGTGAAATTACGAGACTCGCGACAATGCTCGCAGGACTGATCGCGCCTCGGCTTCGATCTCCTGCGAGCATTGTCGCTCGTCACGCAATAACCCTCATTGTGCGCCTAGGCACGTAATATACCATTATTGCAAAAAATTGTCCAAGCATTTGTACTTAAGTTCAACTTGTTCAATATAATGAAAATAATTTATGTATATTTCGAATGATCATTGCTATAAACAAATTTTTTTAATGGTTAAAAACAAATTTTTTAATTTTTATAAACAATTTATAAATAAATAAAGTAAATTATTTTAATTTACATAAAGGGCACATGCAGTTGGTAAAGAAAAATATTTGTATAATTTCAAGAAATTTATTGTTAAAAATTATAAATTTACAACCAATTGAGCGATTATTTATTTAATTTAAATATTTGATATAATTATATCTTTATATCATTATTTTAGTTCCTAATGAACAAATACGAATTTCATTTCAAATTTCATCGTTATTAACACTGAATAAACAACCTAAAATTAAATTTTACTACCCTTACTTTTTTTTTTGAAAAACAAATCTTATATATAGTTTTTTTATTGTTATAAACAATTGATAATTTTAAATAACAGGAAATAATCAAAGACAACGCTCAATAAAAGTTATGGTAAATTTATAATGACTCAATGTCAGAACCAAATATTCCTTTAGAATCTACCCCAAAAATTATAACACGTAATCAAGCTAAACAATCAATCAAAAAGGATTATGCTTACTCCAATTTTCGGCCGTAATAATCGTCCCATCCGACAGGCTGTGCGTGCTATAGTGGATAAATTCGAGACCAAATTTACACTATTGGACGTTCCGGTGCCAAAAAAACGTCGTGTTGCTCGAAGCGAAGAAAACACTGTGGCGTATTATGCGAAAAGGTCTTGGCCTACATGCTTTCAAGATTTAATTGACTCAAGAACTAAAGCCACTTGATCATTTGAAACGCCGAAACTTCTCCAATTGCGCTCTGGAAAAGCTTGAAGAAAATGAAGAATTTCACCGAAAAATCATTCTTCATTCTCGTGTCAGTTTTCTGCTGTCATCCTGTTGGGCGAAGAGTCGGCGTGACTCTTGGCTGAGATTTGGGCGAGGCTAGTAGTTCGCTCAAGCGAGAGGCGGATCGGAGAGCAGGTCAGTTCCAACTTCCCGACCGGAGATCGCAGCAGCTCGTCGAGGGTGCGGCCGGACTCCGGGATTGCCCTTTCTGTTGTCGCCTCGATGTTAGGGATTTAAGAGTGTGTCTCAAAAATAACGAGAGAAAGAGAAAGAGACAGAGACGGGAAAGGTGAAAGAGTTGGAGCTGTGGTAAAAGTTAGATGGACTTACAGGCATTTCAGACAGTATGTCCATATTTGACACGCGAACGTTACGCACACAACGCCAACTGCAGTACGTACGTGAGAATGATTGCGCGCACAGCGTAGTGTGTCTCCTGTACGCAGTGGTTCTCTGAGTTTTCTCTGGTTGAAGGCTCCTTGTCAAGGAGAGGAAACCAGAGAACCACTGCGAACAGCAGACACACTACGCTTCGCCCGCAACCATTCTCACGCACGTACTGCTGTTGGCGTTGTGTGCGTAACGTTCGCGTGTCAAATCTGCACACAATGATTTCAGACTGCATCTCGGCAGACAAAATTAGACTCGGCAGTTGTTGGTTGAACATCTTTATTCGTAATTGAAGTTCGTTCTAGGTTGCGCAGGTCAAGGACTCTTGACTGAAGTTTACTGACTACAGTGTCTCCAGAACGTGGGATTTTTCGGCCCCCACCACGTTCCCATCTGGGAGAAACACATGCAAACGTGGCGTGTCAGTGTGTCGGCTCTGCTACACGCTGCGGTCACCAGCTTCGTGTAAAGCCGAAGGTGCACAAAGACGGACTTCGTTACAATGCTTGAGTTTTCAAGTTATTTTTAGATTTCACGCTTTCGTTTATCGAGTCGAAATTAAGAATTGTATTTTTCTCGAGTACGTGCAAAAGAGGCGCGAAGCAGACGACGAATTTGAATTTACGAAGTATATAGTTCAAGAAATAACACATTTCTTCAATTTCTTGAAGAAAGTCTGCATGAAATAAACATCAGTATGATCTTGGAAAATTTCATGAGGATTTCAACACTTCAAAAATAAACCTTCAGTGAAATTTAGTGACAATAAATGTATAAAATTTGAATCAATATATAATTTTCCATTCAAATTTATATACTTCTTACTAATTTTGTACATTTAACAATTTTTCAATTAGAACAATATTTTCTATCGAGATAAAATGAACATAAAATTCAAGTTCATAATTTATATTTTCAGTTATATGTTAGAAATATTTTCATCTCACATTTTTGTAGCCTAAGCACAAACTTTTCATTCCAAAACTTAAAATCTCTACGGAAATGGAAAATTGTCTAATAGCAGTAGATAAATTAAAAGGCTAAAATATGTGTTTATTGGTATTTCCATATTAACATATAAATATCAATCAACTTTAAATTTTGCATAAAAATGTTCGTTCGAAGTGTTCAAATCTTGTTACAATTTGACAAGATTTTATGGAGGAGTGCAATCTTTTGGATGAAATATTTTGTAGTTCTTAATTTGTCTGTCCGTCTGAAATCGTAGTAAGATTTGAACAGTAAACAACAAATTTTCCAATAGAATTCAGAATCAATAATAATTGATTCAGGAAATACTTCAACTCTGTAGAGCATTTTTGTATTTCGAATTCAAAATGTGTGCTTAAGCCACAAAAAAGTAAGCTGAAAATGTAGATATAAAACTAATTATGTCATGTTTATGTCTTCTTAATGGAAAATACTTTGCATATAATTCTCTAATTCGATATTTTTTTAATGTATGAACATTCAAGAAATTGATAAATATTCCATCTTTTTATAGGAACTAAAAATTTCCGGATAATGCTTTGATTGAGAAAGCTAAAAATTTGTCAAATATTGATATAAATTGCAATTTTACAACTGCATTATTTTTCAAATATTTTAACATCTCTTCAATCTTGATAATTCTTACAGAAGTTTATTTCATGTGAGTGACTTTTTCTTTTTCTAATGAAAGATTTCGTAATTCTAAATTCGGCCCAATTCGTAACATTGTAAAAAAATTTTAAAACTTCATAAAAATTTGTTTTCTGTTTTATTCAAAGTCAATAAATATTCAATGTTTGGAATCGAAATATTAAGTAAATGATTTTTAATTTCTGGGAATAAACTGCTTTAATAAGACAATCTTTCTTCTTTGTGAGAAATCTCAATTTTAAAATTAAAATTCTACGCATAGGATACAAAAACATAATATGAAAATACTTTTATTACAGAATTTTAAAATATACAAGTTGACCAATTTTTAATCGAGTAAATCGGCTACTTTAAGCAAAAAATTATGTTAAAAATATTTTATCAAAAAAAAATAAGACACATTAAATTACGGTTTAAAATCCACATTCATAGATTGATGGTAAAAGCAGTTTAAAGTTTTTTAATCTTACGTTTTAGTGACGTATGCACAGACTTTTAATCAGATAAATGAAATGCTTTATAGAAAGTCAAAATTTTCTTATTACTGCACTTAATCAAATTTATAAAGTAAAAATATTTTTTAATTGATGCTTTCACTCAATTCTTTAAACATTCATTAATTACAAATTGTACTCAAAATTTAATCTTGCAGCGTTCCAATATTCCCACAATGTTACAAAATCTTATTAATCATTATTTTAGTCGAATTATTTTCAAAATATTTAAAAAATAAATGTAAATATTTTGATTAAATACTCTGTCAAATTTTGCATTTGACTGATCTTGCAAAATTGTTGAAAGTTTTGAATACCGATAGAAGAAACTTTAAATGAAATTTTATGTCCATAAATGCTTAAAGTTCTATATAGAAATATCAACTACAACATTCTCAAATTTTATAAATAAATTACTAAATTCAAAAAGTTTCGGATTTTTTTTAAAACTGTACAAATTTCAAATATGAATCAGTCAAAATCTACTGATTATCAGTGAAATTTGACTGATTTAAATAACTAAAAACAGGTTACTGTGAATCAGTCAAATTTCACTGATTACTTCAGTGAAAAGTAACTGATTTAACAGTGAAAAATATTGTTTCCACTGATGATTCAGTGAAAAGGCAAATCACTGATTCAATCAGTGAAAATTTGACTGATTCAGATTTAGAGTTTATACAAATTTCAAATATAAAGTGTACTCTGTACATTAATCAAACAAATTTAGAAGATGAATATTTTAATAAATATTCCTAAATATTATTGGAATATGATACATATCGATTTAGAAAAACTTCTTCAAAGTACTCAGACATTTTTCTTATTTTACGACATTTTTGCACCATGTTTGACCTTTGGGTAGGATTCAAGAAAACAATTGTAGACATACTTTCATTACTTAGTAAAATACTATGAAGACTTGCTTTTTAAATTAAAGCGAAAACTTTTAAAACCTTTAACAATCGGTTGCATAGATTCTGCTCTAATCTTGGACGCAATTAGAGAAATAGGTTTTTTTGCTTTTTTTAGATCTAGTTTTTGCCTTCAACATAAAAGAAAGAAAACACATTTGAAATATTAAAATAAAACAGCTGGTTCATTCTTAGAGAATCCCAAATATTCTGAAATAAAACTCCTTTCCACACCACCACGGAGGTAGAGTTTACTAGTAATAGTTCAATAAATTTTATGTACTCTAAATAAATTTTTTCGTAATTGCAGAAAACTTATTCCAAATACAAAAAAGTCATGAAAAATGCAAAAAATTCGACCACTTTTCTTTGAGTTCCTGTCTGATTTTTAGTAAAGAATCCCACTCTTTTTGTACACCTATTCTATCAAACGACCCTAAATCTTGACAAACTTTCCAGACCCTAGGAAAAGTTTCGCTTCGATCAGCATAGAAAGCTACTTGAGGCCGGAAAACAGCAACGCAAGACAAAAAGATGTCATCAAAAGGAAGTCGATTGCGAATTTCTTCGCTTGCTGTGACATAAAATTTCAAGCAATTACGAAGAAATAGATCAACTTCTACTATTTGCAATTTCTTGTTTGTAAGTTGCTGCTGGAAATATTCTCGCGTTTCCTTACCAACGTCAATGTCTTGAAGCGGCTTTTGATTACTAGGATCTGCAAAGTTAACATTTCTAATGATTTGAAAGAATAAATTCGGTTGAAGAAGACCCTCTTTCAAATAACTGCTAAGAATCCATACGAAGAATTTAGCCGAGTTTGGCTGGAGTTCCTGAACCATTGTTTCGCGACTTTGAAATTTCGCATTGTATACGTTGAACCTATTCAAAGTAAATTTCAAGAATAGGAAATATGCGAGTGTCAAAGGATTCTGCATTTTTCCTAACAAGTCTTTGGCCTTCTCTACCTTCTCAGATACGAGGACCATAAGATACTGAAGAATAACTTCCCAATTCTTTGTTATAATATCTATGCATCGATAGCGGACAAGCCAGCGAGTTTCAGAATGAAAAGGAATTTTTTGATAGTCATTTCCTAATTTCAAAACAATCGATCGAAAAATAGCCGTTCGCTTGGAGCTAGCATTAAGAAAAGCTGGCAAATCTTTGATTAAATCCTCTACATCTGGGATTGTGGCACAAGCATATTTTGCTACAATTGCTGACGAATGCGAGACACATGGGAAAACAATTAAACGGGGACTTTTTTCCTTTAATTTTGTTTTAAATGAGGACCTATTGCCGACCATCACCTGTGCATTATCACAAGCTAAAGCACAGATATTAGATAAAGGGATTTTCTGCCCGGACAATGCTTTTTCGAACGCATCAAAAATTTTAGAGGCAGAACAATCCGAAGCATTTACATTAATAAGCTGGAGCAATTCCACCCTGACAGAAAATGTCGTTGGCTCCACAAATCGAACCATTAATGACAGCCACTTTTCTAGAGTCCAGTCGGTCGTTTCGTCTTCGTACACTGAAAATGATTGCTTACGCAAAATATTTGCCATGCGATCAGTTTCAGCAGCAGATACGACGTTATTTACAACTAGGACCATTTTAGTGTGGCTCAATCTAACGTCTTTTAAAACCGAAGGTTCCATATCTTGGAAAAGTCCTATCAATTCTGATGAAATTGCGAATGGTAAATTATGCTCTACGAAAAATGTACTAATCCTAATCTCTGCTTCTTGTACTTTCTGTTTGAAAGTAACACTTTCCGGAATCGTGGAATTTGTGAATTCTGAAGCAGAAGAACTTGCTACACAAGGTTCAAGACTGTAAGAATTGGCAGTTACATTAGAAGAATTTTCACTTACTACTCCATAACATTCTAATTTATTTGAAAACTCTTGCTTCTTTCTGTGTGATAAAGATGCTTCATGTTTTTCAATTTCCGATTTGCCACATAGCAACGTTTTATTGCAAATTTTGCAATGAAATCTTGTTTCATCTGCTAATGTAACCACCCACTCTCTCCACGACGGAAATTCCTCAAACCATCCCAACTGAAAGTTTTTTGCATTTTTCATGACTTTTTTGTATTTGGAATAAGTTTTCTGCAATTACGAAAAAATTTATTTAGAGTACATAAAATTTATTGAACTATTACTAGTAAACTCTACCTCCGTGGTGGTGTGGAAAGGAGTTTTATTTCAGAATATTTGGGATTCTCTAAGAATGAACCAGCTGTTTTATTTTAATATTTCAAATGTGTTTTCTTTCTTTTATGTTGAAGGCAAAAACTAGATCTAAAAAAAGCAAAAAAACCTATTTCTCTAATTGCGTCCAAGATTAGAGCAGAATCTATGCAACCGATTGTTAAAGGTTTTAAAAGTTTTCGCTTTAATTTAAAAAGCAAGTCTTCATAGTATTTTACTAAGTAATGAAAGTATGTCTACAATTGTTTTCTTGAATCCTACCCAAAGGTCAAACATGGTGCAAAAATGTCGTAAAATAAGAAAAATGTCTGAGTACTTTGAAGAAGTTTTTCTAAATCGATATGTATCATATTCCAATAATATTTAGGAATATTTATTAAAATATTCATCTTCTAAATTTGTTTGATTAATGTACAGAGTACACTTTATATTTGAAATTTGTATAAACTCTAAATCTGAATCAGTCAAATTTTCACTGATTGAATCAGTGATTTGCCTTTTCACTGAATCATCAGTGGAAACAATATTTTTCACTGTTAAATCAGTTACTTTTCACTGAAGTAATCAGTGAAATTTGACTGATTCACAGTAACCTGTTTTTAGTTATTTAAATCAGTCAAATTTCACTGATAATCAGTAGATTTTGACTGATTCATATTTGAAATTTGTACAGTTTTAAAAAAAATCCGAAACTTTTTGAATTTAGTAATTTATTTATAAAATTTGAGAATGTTGTAGTTGATATTTCTATATAGAACTTTAAGCATTTATGGACATAAAATTTCATTTAAAGTTTCTTCTATCGGTATTCAAAACTTTCAACAATTTTGCAAGATCAGTCAAATGCAAAATTTGACAGAGTATTTAATCAAAATATTTACATTTATTTTTTAAATATTTTGAAAATAATTCGACTAAAATAATGATTAATACGATTTTGTAACATTGTGAGAATATTGGAACGCTGCAAGATTAAATTTTGAGTACAATTTGTAATTAATGAATGTTTAAAGAATTGAGTGAAAGCATCAATTAAAAAATATTTTTACTTTATAAATTTGATTAAGTGCAGTAATAAGAAAATTTTGACTTTCTATAAAGCATTTCATTTATCTGATTAAAAGTCTGTGCATACGTCACTAAAACGTAAGATTAAAAAACTTTAAACTGCTTTTACCATCAATCTATGAATGTGGATTTTAAACCGTAATTTAATGTGTCTTATTTTTTTTTGATAAAATATTTTTAACATAATTTTTTGCTTAAAGTAGCCGATTTACTCGATTAAAAATTGGTCAACTTGTATATTTCAAAATTCTGTAATAAAAGTATTTTCATATTATGTTTTTGTATCCTATGCGTAGAATTTTAATTTTAAAATTGAGATTTCTCACAAAGAAGAAAGATTGTCTTATTAAAGCAGTTTATTCCCAGAAATTAAAAATCATTTACTTAATATTTCGATTCCAAACATTGAATATTTATTGACTTTGAATAAAACAGAAAACAAATTTTTATGAAGTTTTAAAATCTTTTTACAATGTTACGAATTGGGCCGAATTTAGAATTACGAAATCTTTCATTAGAAAAAGAAAAAGTCACTCACATGAAATAAACTTCTGTAAGAATTATCAAGATTGAAGAGATGTTAAAATATTTGAAAAATAATGCAGTTGTAAAATTGCAATTTATATCAATATTTGACAAATTTTTAGCTTTCTCAATCAAAGCATTATCCGGAAATTTTTAGTTCCTATAAAAAGATGGAATATTTATCAATTTCTTGAATGTTCATACATTAAAAAAATATCGAATTAGAGAATTATATGCAAAGTATTTTCCATTAAGAAGACATAAACATGACATAATTAGTTTTATATCTACATTTTCAGCTTACTTTTTTGTGGCTTAAGCACACATTTTGAATTCGAAATACAAAAATGCTCTACAGAGTTGAAGTATTTCCTGAATCAATTATTATTGATTCTGAATTCTATTGGAAAATTTGTTGTTTACTGTTCAAATCTTACTACGATTTCAGACGGACAGACAAATTAAGAACTACAAAATATTTCATCCAAAAGATTGCACTCCTCCATAAAATCTTGTCAAATTGTAACAAGATTTGAACACTTCGAACGAACATTTTTATGCAAAATTTAAAGTTGATTGATATTTATATGTTAATATGGAAATACCAATAAACACATATTTTAGCCTTTTAATTTATCTACTGCTATTAGACAATTTTCCATTTCCGTAGAGATTTTAAGTTTTGGAATGAAAAGTTTGTGCTTAGGCTACAAAAATGTGAGATGAAAATATTTCTAACATATAACTGAAAATATAAATTATGAACTTGAATTTTATGTTCATTTTATCTCGATAGAAAATATTGTTCTAATTGAAAAATTGTTAAATGTACAAAATTAGTAAGAAGTATATAAATTTGAATGGAAAATTATATATTGATTCAAATTTTATACATTTATTGTCACTAAATTTCACTGAAGGTTTATTTTTGAAGTGTTGAAATCCTCATGAAATTTTCCAAGATCATACTGATGTTTATTTCATGCAGACTTTCTTCAAGAAATTGAAGAAATGTGTTATTTCTTGAACTATATACTTCGTAAATTCAAATTCGTCGTCTGCTTCGCGCCTCTTTTGCACGTACTCGAGAAAAATACAATTCTTAATTTCGACTCGATAAACGAAAGCGTGAAATCTAAAAATAACTTGAAAACTCAAGCATTGTAACGAAGTCCGTCTTCGTGCACCTTCGGCTTTACACGAAGCTGGTGACCGCAGCGTGTAGCAGAGCCGACACACTGACACGCTACGTTTGCATGTGTTTCTCCCAGATGGGAACGTGGTGGGGGCCGAAAAATCCCACGTTCTGGAGACACTGTTTTGGGTACCGAGCCTCCTTCCCTTCCGCGACTTGCTAGCTCCTTGGAGGGAGGAAGTATCGCTTCCTTCCTCTATCCTATGGTTAGCATCGCTGCATGCTTTTCCTCCCTCTTGGTCGTGACCGATCGAGAAAGGGTAGACGCTGATGGAGTCTACTGGCTTCCCCCGATTTTTCCTCGCTTTCCCAGCTTTCACTTTTCCTATCTCGTAAGAGTGAAGTCCGTTTCTTTGCAAGGGGGTAGCGGGGAGAGGGAACACGCGTGCGGATCGGTCAGTCGTAGGGGTGAGACAAGGAAAGGGTTTTTCCGATGTCTAAACGTGTGTCAGAAAAGGACATATGATCATATCCTTCTAACAGTACTGTTTTTGAGAGGCCTCGAGTCACTTTTAAGTATGTTTCGGACAAGTATCTTACTGGTAGAAAAATTGAGTATTTTTCTATCGTTAAGGTATATGGCTTAAGGCGCGTATATCATCTTTAATAATTTATCATCCATGTGCCATCCGCAATCTTCAGGTTGTAGTTTAGCACCTCAAGAATCGGTAGGATTAAGCCACATAGAATTCACGTAAATTGTGCGTAAAATTTTTTATGTGTCTCCGGCGCGTAAACTCGTTTTTACGCTACAGTTGAGAGTAGCGCAATGTTGTGTATTACTATACAGAGGAATGTAATGTAAAAATTGAGCTGCGCATGTGCCTATAACCACACAGCGGAGCGTAATCTTCTTATTCTTCTTCTTCTTCGCACAGCGTTATCTTTTAATGACGCAAACGTTTTTTGATAATTTTCAGTTTTTAAAAAAATTTGATAAAGTCTGATTGTTCCTTTGTTGTAAAAAGATGCAGTGTAGTCACAGCCTGTAAAAGCGTGGAACGCTGGTAGACTTTGGCAATTCAGCAACTTTGCCAAACTTTTGTGGCATGGAAAATCCAATCTGATGTAAGAAATAAAAACCATCTAGAATTTCAACGTCAATTTGTGTCAGTTGAACTATTTGGACTTCAGATTTCAATGTCTTGGCCAATGCAGATTTGTCTGTTTTTAACATTTAACCGGTACACGAGAAAAGAGCAGGTGGAATTGGAGCTACAGGAAATGTCAGACAATATTCTATGTCTATTTTTTTCAAGACTAATTGCTAGTAGCCGACCAAATATGTCTCGTTCCATTTTTAGCACTGCCTGTTTACCTTTACTGTTCTGAATTTTCGTTGTTCCTTGTGACGCAAAATTGAGAATTTCGTTCCGTGATATCGGCTTTTTAAACCTTTCGATGGCTGATTGGCATTCAGAAATAAAAGTTGACTTTTGCTTATTTCCTTCCGGCTTTACATTAAGCAAAAAATTCAGATTTTTTATTGCAGAAATAATACTTTGAAGATTATTTTGATCCTTTTTTATTCTACTTTTTTTTAAAGAATACGATGTATCATCTTTCTGCGGCAAACGAACATTTTCCTTGACGGCTGTCAATATTTTTGTCCTCATACTGTGGTTAAGAGCCCATTTTTGCCGCGCAGATACGAAGTCTGCGGCAAGATTATTAGACAATTGATTACTGGCATCAGAATTTATGGTCTGTTCCAGTGTCAATTCAACTGGCGATCTGGCAAAATTTGCCTTTATGCGTCTTATTCCAAAGGCGCCTCGTCGAAATTCAGTAACCAGATGTGAATTTTCTTGTTTTAATCTGATTAAATTACTTAAGTATATTACAAACCACCTCGCATAATTAGGCTGGTTTAATGCAAAAAATTGATCAGTCATGTTGAAAATAGAATCCAAGTGAAGTTCGAAGTTACTAGTCCGGATACTTCTCGAAAATCGTAAAAATAAATTGATAAATACTGCTCTAAGTGTAACATTTTTAGCGCAGCGGAAGTCAGTGGATGTAGTCGCTTACAGCGATTAAAATGTTTACTATCTAAAAAGTTGTTCATTGAGCCACCTTCCAAAACTTCTGCCTGAACTAACGCTTAAACTAAACCACTAGAATCAATGAATTTGCCGATAGCTTTAAATAACGCTATTTCCATATGGAATGCCCCTAAATTGATAAAAATATTATCAAATTTAGGCTTGTCACTTTCATGTATTTGCATAGCCATTTTAGCTATCGCCAAATCATATGTGACTATAATTATTTCGTTTTGACATTTCTCAGCTATTTCTTTAGCCATGCGAAGTGTTTCATTAACAACAAAGTATGACGTTGGAGAATTATTTTTCGGTGACAAATAGTCTATTTTTTGAATTTCGCTTTGATCTGTTGAAATCATGCAATTGAAGCCCAACCACATGGGAATTGAAATATTTCTCGACAAAGATATAATCCATAGTAAATCGTTGTTAATTGCTATTTCGGTGGCGCCTTTGCATACGTCTATTGTATCGTGGAAAGAATCAATCGTGAGCATCTGCATGCAATATGCATTTGCAATGGGGTACTCTTCTCTGCTGTCATCAAATGGGAAAGTTGAAGATGTTAAAGCTGCAGTATTACTAGAATCCTCATTTTCCGCTGCTGGAAATTGGTGAATAATTCCTACAGTATCGTGCATCGTATCTTTTGCTGATGTCGTATCAACGAATTGAACAAAATTCTCAAACGCAACATGAGTGTTACGTCCGTTCGTTATATCGATACCAGGTGATATTATCTGATCACCTTCGACTGCTGTATAAGTCATCTCTGTCTGCAACTCTTCAGCTAAGTTGTATTTTATAGTTTTAACGCAGTTTCTTAAATCAAAAGTTACATCTTCAAATTTACTTTCATTCTTTATTTCCAGCAAGCTTGTATTTCTTGCCATTACATTTAAGTCGATGGCTGTGTTATAAACAATTTTTCTGCAACTTAGTCCAGTAGATGCTGTAATTGTCAGTCGACCTACGAAATTTTTCAAGATTTTTTTTTCTAAATATTCAGGTCGGTAATTACTAATGTCTTTGGATGTAATGCGGTGTCGTTATAAGAATAAGTCCTTCCTACCTTCGTTGCAGGGGACGGCTTATCAAGATAGAACCGGTAAAGAAAAGTTTCGGCCTAGTCAAGATAGAACCGGCAAGGCAAAGTTTAACGACCAAAATAGGATAGTTGGCATAATACCCCAGGTATCGATTCCACATAGGTCGACGAGATCAAATTCACCACCACGAGAGAAACTATGTCTGAGACTACTTCTATGGGCGGATGCTGGAAAAAATTCGTTCCGAATTCAACTTCTTGAAAGTGAACGTAGGAACCCTCGCTGACGAAAATATAAAACGAGTCAGGGAGATAGCTACTATAGGATGGGAAGCGAGTGTGAAAGATGCGAGTATGAAAAGTCAAAACCTACCTGACACAAAGCCGGAGGAACGCGAGGGAGGTAACAAGACAGAACCAACGCACACGCTCACGAACGACCAAGAGGGGGCTGAGCGGAGTGTGTAGAGCAGTGGAAGAGGAAACGTACCTGAGTCTGCAAACACTGTTAGAAGCGAGCGAGCGGCAAAGCAAAGTGAGGAAGGAAACCTGCGCGAACTGTCACACACCCACAAGAGAGAGTCAACAATAGCGGTAAGAAGGGAAAGAGGAAGATACTCTGCGAGCGAGGAAGACAACTTGTGCCAACCAACACGCATCCGCGGAGGAGTATCCGTGAGAGCGGAAAGGATGGAACAAGAAAGAAACCTAGCCGATGACAATATTTCCGCTCGCGATGCTATCAGAGATATTAAGCCTCTTATTGGGCAAGACGATGCCAGAGTTGAGGAATTCATCAGGACAGTTCAAAGACTAAGGCAGCAGTGCAGTCAACCAGATTTGCTGCTGGATTTTATACTCGCAGAAGAAATTCAACAAAAAGCCGAGAGAGCTATTCACTTAAACGAAATCTACACCTGAAAGGATTTATATGAAGGTTTACGGGAAAATTTGAAACAGGTGGGTTCAGTTAGCCACTTGAGAAGAAAGCTGGACAGCTGTAAACAAGGAGCGACTGAGACTACGCAGAATTTTAGTGTCCGATTCCGAGGAGTGATGAACGAACTTAAATATGCGGTTCAATCCTCACATAAAGGACATATGAAAAGAAGAATTGCCCTCGACATAGAGGAAACGGAGTGTCTCCAAAAATACCTGATGAACCTAAGACGGGAAATAGGCTTGCAGGTTAAAGCCCAGAAACCATCGAATATCGGAGAAGCCCAGAATATGGCTACTGAGATGGAAACTTGGCTAAAAGAGAGTCAACCAAGAGCATTGACACGCGAATCTCAATATCAACCCAAGAGGGAATTGAGACCGCCAAATACACAATCCAGATTTCATGCAAATACAACACCTAGAGTTCCAAACCAATCAATGTCACTATCTAATAGAGTGGACATAAAATGCCATAAGTGTGGTAAACTGGGCCATTTTACTAACCAGTGTTATGCGAAGCAAAATTTTCAGCATGGACATCTGCAAAGAAAACCACCGAACCCAGTAAGAAATATTCAGGAGGAAAACATACAGGAAAATATACAGTCCATTAGTGGACTCAGGAGCCTTTATTAACCTAGTAAAAGAGGACAGTATCCCAGACAATTATAAAAAAATCAAATTCAGGAAAAAATTTTGTTAGGGAAATGACCAGCATCAGACAACAGAAGCCGCATACATCCCATACTTCGGAAAAAACCATCTTTTTCATATTATTCCTTTTGATTTTCCCCTACCGGAAAATGGAATAATAGGATTACCATTTCTAAAGAAGTATGAAAGATACTCGCTAACGCCATAATTCTTGATACTAGACAAAAACAAGTTACCCCTTTACGAACACGGGCACTACATAAGAAAAAATTCAGAGCAAATATGCCCTATCCAAGTCAATGATCAATCCCGTTCAAAATTCCAGATGAAATAAACTACGAAAAAATCCTCAATATACAATCTCGAGACGAGACTCACACAAAAAGAGAAATCGAATGTACTACAGGCTTCAAAGGGCCTAATAGAATTTTGGAACTTCAGAAAATAATACAGATAAACCACATAGAACCTCCAATTCGAAAACAAATTAAAAAAATTATTACAACATATAACGAGGTCTTTATATTACCTGGAGATCCATTACCATGTACGCAACTAACAGAGCACGAAATTACGCTGAATTCAGGAAAGATAGTGAATTTGAGATCACATAAGTTACCAGAAGCCCACAGACAATTCACCCAGGAGCAAACGCAGGAACTTTTAGATAAAGGAATGATAAGACACTCCCAATCTCCGTTTGAGTCTCCACTTTGGGTAGTAGCCAAAAAAGGAAACGAACTAAGAATGGTCATCGATTATAGACACATTAAAAAGGATACTGACCAAGACGCGTATCCGTTACCGGTTATCGATGATATTCTTGACCGATTGGGACATGCGAAGTTTTTATCCGCTTTTGATATGAGTGCAGGTTTCCACCAAATTCCACTTAACGAGACATCCAAAAAATATACCGCATTTTCAACATCTCAAGACCATTACGAATCCAATCGCATGCCTTTCGGTCTAAAAAATTCACCAGCCACATTCCAAAGAATGATGGACAACGCTTTTAGAGATCTAATTGGCAGAGAATGCTTTGTATACATAGAAGACATAGCAATTATAGGAAAAACCCTAGAGGAGCACAACTAAAATTTGATTAAAGTGTCACAGATGCATCCAACCTTAGACTAGGTGCAGTACTGTTACAGGACGGACATCCATGCTTCTTTATATCAAGAACATTGAACAAGGCAGAAGAAAATTATACTACTAGTGAAAAGGAATTGTTAGCTATTGTATAGGCGGTCAAACGACTGCGCCAATACCTAATAGGAAAAAAAATTACAATTCAGACGGACCACAAGGCCTTGATTTGGCTTCATAACGTGAAAGATCCAAGCTCACGTCTACTGAGATGGAGACTCCGATTAGAACAATACAAGTATAATGTCCAATACGTTAACGGTAAACAGAATAAAGCTGCGAACTGCTTATCTGGATTGTTCCCAATTACCAGTCCAGACATACTCAGTAAAGCTCTAGAAAACACAGACATGGGAGGAAAAGGAAACGCACCTAAGGACAAGTTACCTAAAATAAAAATACTTGACAGGGGGTTAAGTATCTCCAAGTCCAAAAAACTTAAACCCACAACCATTGGTCATGAGATAGTCGGCAGTAAGATCAAAATTAAATTACCTGAAAGAAGAGTGATATAGTTCTCTAAAGAATCAACCAGTGAAGAATCGGAAAGTCCAAAAAACAATGAGCAGGATTCCAATTTATTTGATAATTACTTAGAGTGGAAAGCAAACCTAGTAACAAATGAAAGGGTAAAAGTTAAACCAAATGCAGCCGGAAAATTATGGAAGAAAATTGAGAGGGATAATTTGCCCAATTACAATGAGGAAGAATGGCTAAGATGCTTAGGTTGGTTCATAGATGATTTCAAGAACAAGAAATCAACTATAATACGACTACACTTCGGAGACCCTTTGTTTACACCAATCGAAAGGGAAGAAATAATAGAAATGATCAACTACTTGTCCAATTACTATGCAGACTCCAGTTTACACTTGTGTTTCAATCAAATGCGTGAATTAACTAAACAAGAAAGAGGAAAAGTCATGAGAGAAGCCCGTGGTGATCACTTGGGAGAAAACAACACCATTAGCAAAGCAAGAGCAAAAGCAGAATGGGCAAGAATGGACGAAGAAATAAAAAAGTACGTTAAATCATGCCCTATTTGCCAACTACAAAAGGCAGTTAGGATAACTAACCGGGCCACAGGTATTATCCCCGATATTCCCCTAAATCGGCATGAGAAAGTAGCCATGGACATATTTGGCCCGTTGCTAGAGACAAGGAGCGGAAATAAGTACATTTTGAATATCCTGGACAGGTTAACGCGATACACTTTACTGCTACCAAAGACAAATGAAACTTCTGAACGCAATCTGGATAATTTAATGGAACATTATATCTACGTGTTTGGGGCACCACAGGTCATTCTGGCTGATCAGGGACTAAATTTCTGATCAGAATTAATGCAGTAGTTTGAAGAATTGTTGAAGATTAAACACATTAAAACTACTGCATTCCATCCTCAGGCAAACCGAAATATAGAACGAATGCACTCAACATTAAAAAATATGATTAAGACTTCAATGGCAGAAAACAACAACGAGTGGGACGAAAACATCAAGTTCATAAACTTCGCAATAAAAACTACTAAGAACGAGACAACAGTCACCTGATACAAAAATGGAAAGCCAAACATGAGAAATACATACAAAAGGCTAAGGAGAGGATCCAGCTACAACAAGAGAAGTCTAAAAGAAGATTGGATAAAAATATAACGAGAACTCATCCGACCTATCAAATTGGAGAACAGGTTAAATGGAAAAATAACAACATTTTAAACAAATTGGAACCCAGTTGGAAAGGCAGTTACCAGATAACAACAACTTGATCATAAATTATAAGAACAAAACCACGAGAATCCACATTGATCAAGTTATGCCGTTTTATGTTTCAGATAATGTCGAAGATAATCGTGATTTTAGCCCTAGTGATGGGATTCAAGCTAACTTCACTATCATTGAACTAAAAGGAAACGTAATCATAGAGGAGGAAAGCAAGGTGCACCTCTTTCATGAATATGATAATAGGAGTCAATATGACTAACACCGAGCAACGTGTCTCAGCGGTAGACTACACTTTGCAGCTAGCTGAAACAGCTTGTAGAAAAGAATGTACACCTGCATACGAATTATAGCTAACGAGAGGTAGATATAACAGGCTTCAATCCAAAATATAAATTTTACACAAACTTTTAGGCAAACAACGTGCGACAAGAGGGTTGGCCAATTTTGTGGGTGACATCTCTAAAACATTGTTTGGAACACTGAGCGACAAAGAATTAGAGCAAATAAACAACGAGTTCTACAAAATTTATAAAGACAACAAACAATTAGCTGACGTCCTGACTAACCACACTAAAATCCTCAAGCTCATACTCGACTCCTCATCAACGGATTATAAAAACCTGCGAGGAAAATTAAACGCTGAATCAGAAACTCTTAGAAATCTTGGTTCCGGGGTAAATGCTAATACCTTAAATAATTTTGTAAATTCCAAACTGATGTTGGCTACTCTTCTGACCGATGAGATGGATGATGACGTTAATACGGCCATTAACGCTATCAATGACTGTAAGCACGGCGTAGTACACCCGCAAATCTTAATACCCAAGATACTAAAGTCAGCTATAGGAGAATTTGAGAAAAAACATCGCACACATCATCACTTTGATAACGACGAATCAAACTATCAGCATCTGATCGACATCATCAAACTAACAGTAGCTGTGGTGCAAGGATTGTTTACCTATATCCTGGATATCCCTGTTTTAGAAAGTGAGGAAGGTCTATTGAAACACGTAACACCAATTCCTGAGAAAACTGCCAGTGTATTCCTATCCATCGTCCCCGAGCATGGATATGTAATCCACTATCGCGACTCCTATGCACCAACAGACAAAGTAACTATAGACAAATGTAAAACTAGTAGTGAATATCTTATCTGCAAACGAAACCAACCAAACATTAAATTATCAGAAAGTAAAAATTGCGAAACAAGTCTTTTAAAACAATGTACAACACCCTCTTGTAATTTTCCCCCTACCTTCTGCATAAAGAAACTTTCATCCCTACCCGTGATGGATACATAATCATACCAACAGTAGATATTAATTTAGACATCGTATGTGAGGGACAAGTAACAAATATAATTGTCAAAACTAGTACTCTGATTAGTGGAGAAAATTGTCAGCTGTATAAGGACTTCGACAAATTAGATTTTCCCAGACATTTAGAGAATAAACAAACATATACGATAAATGTAACCTACGATGTAAATTACGAAAGCCAAGATCTAGACAAACTTGAAGGACAATTAATACAACTGCCCAAACAAATTAATGTAGACGAATTGAGGAGAGCCAGACTATGTTTGGATGACACTCAAAACATTTTAGACCGAATATCAACGCACAGGCGAATTAAAACTTGGAAAGAGACTAGTCACAAATGGGTTCAATATTTAGGCTACGTCACGATAGCTTGCATTGTATTATTTGCATTATATAAAAGCGATGTGTTAAATGCACTCTCTAATTGTATTCTTAAGAAAATCTGCTTATTTTGTATAAAGAACAAAAATGAAGTACAACCTCATGAAGTAACTTATGCTGCAAGCGCTCGCCCACTACTGAAAACGGATATCGCAATCAAACCTAGAAGGGTAAAATTGTAGACCTTGGAGAACCAAAATTTGTCTAGAAAAGGGGGTGTTACGAGCGACCGAATGCCATCTCTCATTCTCATTACTACCAGTGGGCTATACGTGTCCTTAGCATTCGAACGGCCATAGTATAGCGTTCAGGCCCGACGCACATCAGTTATCTTCTAACCTTAGAACAATAAAGACGTCTTGAATACATTTAAGTACTCAATTATTTACCACGTAACAAGCATTTAAAAACATTTTTTTTTCCATTTTGATTCTTGGGTCTGGTCGATACTTTTTCTAGTATATTTCTATGCTTAAAAATTCCAGACATACTCAACAAAATTCGTAAATTTTGCAAGCGAACTCGATAAGAAGTTATAACATATTTTCTTATTGTGCGAAGTCATTTCTGGAAAGCTAAAAATAAAAATAATGTTAGATTGGGTGAAATAGCACAGATTATTTTGGAATCTTTGAAGAAAGTTTGGATTCCTGCGTCCTTGCCAACAATTTTAGATTATGGCATCCAAAAGTATATATATATATATATATGTTAGAAAGAAAGAGAAGTGAAATTTTGGCGATAAGTTTATTCCGCAGCCGTACATCGGAAGTCAATTCAAACCTACATCGCCAATGAGGGTCCAGTTGCCATCTTCGGCTTTACCTATCCGATCTGTCTCTCTATTTCAAAGAAAGAAAAGATGTCAGTTTAGAGCAACATAAAAAGGATGACAAATTTTATCGAACTTTCACAAATGAAGTGCATGTCGTTTTGGTACGAGAGCCGGACGCAAAGTAGATTGGACATGCTTCACCTACCTCGAGTACTGCGGAATCTATCACGAAAAGTATACATGTACATAAGGTATATATGTTCTATTGCACCATACTTGAGGAATTGTTCTCATCATACTTTTTTCAGCAATTTTTTATTACTTTGATCAATTTGAAATTAAAACTAAGAATTTTACTGATGTGGACTGCGACAGGACGATCTTTAACACAAGATGTAATGGTGGAATCATTGCTGCCGTTGTGAAAACTTCTTGATCATCCTGTCCAATGGATCGTATGCCTATTGCACATAAACAATTAGCTTTTGCGTCATTTATTCCTCTACCCAGATGGCACAAATATTAGACCGAACAGGTTCTCTAGCCCTATAGGCAAGGAGCTGACCGATTTTGAGAATCTTTTTGCCGTTGAATTTCGTAAAATAAAAGCTAATTTATCAGAGATCGACCTTAAAATTTTCAGCAAGAATCAGCAATACTTAAGCCTCTTTCGCCCATTTTGAAAATCTTCTGCTTGCGATGCTAGTAGACAATCGAAAGAATGTGAGTAAGGAATTCTACAAGATTTGATGAAACTACAAAATATTGCTAAAAATGGATTGAGAATTGTGCCACATATTTGGAAATCTATTTACGAGGCTCAAGCTGTCAAAAGGATGTTTAGGATTGTAACCAAAGTATCCTACAAAGTGATAGAGAAAAATAAACGAGATGATCTTGTGAGGTCGAAATTGCATGCACAACGAATGATGCCTAATTAAGATCGCAACCAGCTGCATGTCGATCGATTTCAAATTGATTATATTTTTTTAGGATCCCAATACTCTCTTTTTCCGCGCTGTAGCGTTTTCAAATTTCAGAAGTATTTCTTTTTTCTCATTTTCCAACATAGCAACCTTGCAATTTGATACATTTAACATTTAGACCAAAGACCTTTCAACTTTTTAATAACCTCAGTAAGATCCATTTGTCCACGTCTGCAAAATAAGCAGTTGTCTCAGCTTTGACTTTATTATGTGAAGTGAATCTTCGTGCAGCGAGCCATTTCTTATGGTTTGGGAAGAGAAAATAGTCGCCAGGAGTCCACGGCCTTTGTGGAAGCACTTCGAGGGTCATAGAGTTTTGCAACAAACCGAAACGTGTGTGCAGGCGTATTACCACGGTGTAAGGGAACTTTCTTTTTCACCGGTTGTGGACGTTTAGCCTCAAAAAATTCTTCAACTCGTCTAGTAATGAAGCGTAATACACCTTAGTGATGTTCCTGTAGTTTCTGTAGTCTATAAACACCACATCATCAGAATCCCAGAAATACGTAGCCATGACATTCCCTCTACATGGAACCGATTTCGCTTTCTTTGGCGCTCTTTCACCTGCTCCCACACACTGGACTGCTTCTACGTCCCAGGTATGTAATGTGGAATCCAAATCCAAAATATTTTTGTGACGGTTTCGTCGATCGTAGTAGATTTTGAACGTGCTGAGCGTTTATTATCTTAAATAAATGTAGGATCACGTTTAAATTGAGCATCTCATTTTACACCGTCGGAAACGAAAGGGAAGAATCCTTTAAAGTGGAATTCGCCTCTTTTTATATGTCTGCTGTCGGGATTATACCCTTCAAAACAAAGTGCAATATTATATTTGATAACTTAAACTTCAATTTTATCCATTTTTCAGAGAAATTCAGAACTCATTTGCATTACTCGGCCACCACAAACAAGCAACTGAACATACACTTCTAAAACATCACAGCACACCATCTAAAGGATAATTCTTGACAAATATCACAGTAATTTGACCACTCGCAATTTACACATAATAAACGAAAAAAATGTTCTCGCAAGGAGAAAAGATGAAAATTTTCATAAGTTCAGTATGTCTTTTGTAAGTAAAATTAAATCTATGATATTCAGTAAGATCCGTTTTAAAGAACTCATAGAGAAGGCAAGTGAGTAAACATGGAATTGCTAAAGAGTGGCTTAATTACACGATCTTTAAACACATGCATATGCATATATGTAGAAGGGAAGAGACATACATATATAAAAATGACAACGATATGAATATGTTACCTGATATATTTTCGATGTTCATTCACAGGGACCAAATATTCTTCGTAAGGATCACATAGTATTTCACAAGATTCCTTATCTTTTATTCGCAAAGCGTTAAAACCTGTGAAAAGCTCCATTGATACCATTTCTAGATTAACGGCTTCTATATACTCTTTTTTGTTTTCATCTGTGAAATCAATGAGGAAATTTTATAATGATAAAACTCTGTAAACATGAACTAAATTTGGACATCTGTTATTATATGTCCGAAATGTACTCGGATGTTTCTTCGTAATTATTATCAACGCTTGGACGTTGAACATACTTTAGTTAATTCTGTACGTAAAGGGAAACTATACGTTATTTAAATTAGGGGTGTACAAAAAGATTCAATCCGATATTGGCCTCCGTCGAATCCGAAGAAGGGTGTTTCGGATGTCGGATTTTCGACATTCGATTAGCCGTCCGTCGAATGTCGAATATTTGACATCCGAAGTGCGTCCGTCGAATGTGGAATAATCAACATCCGAAGCACGTCCGATCGAATGACGGATTTGTAGCTTTCCACCGGCGCAGTATGTACTTTGCAATTTTTAATCAGACATTGCACAATATACATTGAATAGTTGTATTTTAATTTTACATTGTCATATTTAAAGAATAAAAAAATATTAATTATTTCAATTTGACACATTAATGTTACATAATTTCAACTAATTTTTTAAAAATATATAATTATTCATTTTATTAAATGTAAATATAATATTAAATTTAAAATAATTTGTGAATACATTTTTCAAGTTATTATTAATAGTTTATCATATTGGAATCGTGAGTCGAAAGAATTCGTTTTTTTCATATGCGATTAATTCATATCATTTAAAGGAATGTGTATAAAAATTGTTTGAAGAATCAGGCAACGTGATTTGTATTTAATAAAATAACTACAAAATAATATTCTGTACGCCTGAAAACTCGAGAAAAATAATTATACGCACAGGGACTATACACAGTTATATATATTTAACAATTTTAATATTTTCAACCAACTCATCAAAATTTATCCTATACCATAAATCTCTACAACTAAAACAAGACATAATAATTTTAATTTTGGAAATTTAAATAAACTTTACACAATAAAACTCTGCACGATAAAAGAGAAAACCCTACTGAACATAAGTTTATTAATAATTTTTTAAGCACAATGAAATTGTATACTAAATTATAGAAATTAAGTTTTGTACATTTAAATGAACTCTATTTTGAAGTTTTGAGAACTTAAATGAAAGGCACTAAGAAATGTTTATGATTAAAAAATAATTTTATTCCAAAATTTTTTATCTAAATTGTTATTGGAATTGTAAAAATTTAAAAGTAAAAAAAGTCCCTTCGTGACTCTTATTTAAGAGCCTAAAATTTCAACTCGATATCACATTTCGATATCTAAAGATAGTCGAAAAAAATGTTATATCTATACACTGCTGTTCAGCATTATTTACAAATTCCCGCAACATCCAGAAGTTCCGACAGATTGTTCACGAGTAAACGAACCATCTTTGAAGAGAAAAGAGATCTGCTGTTCCCTCTTATATAAAAGAGTATATTTATTTGTATGAAAATCATGAGTTCTTAAAGCAATCATAATAAAGTTAAGTTTCTTTATAACATTACTCGTATTTATTTTATACCTATACACTTCTATTATTAATAGACCAGCATACAAATTCCAAACTATGTTGCACACACTTTCTCAAATAATCAGTCTCAAAGAAATTAGAATTTAAAAACAGTATCATTAAAGAAAGATCCGACTTTAGCTGAAAGAAAATAATCTAAATTGTGCATAAGACTAAAAATAAAAATCTGCCCGCTTCGCGGGCACATTCTCTTCGCGCGCTTTGTGCGCAGCTCGCTTCACTCGCAAGTTTGAACGCGCCTAGGGCGCGCGATTTGATCGTCGCGCTTCGCGATCGGTCTTGTGCTCTTCGCATACATTTAAGTTTATTTCTTATAATTTGATACTGAAGCTTAAACCAATTTTATGATAATATTACAGATGATGTGAATTACACATTTTCTCAAAGTCACTCAATTTCTTTTTGAATTTAAGTGAAACAGGAAATTCAATTTACTTAAGGCTCTATCAGCCTCAAAGAACACATTCTCATCATGACGCTCGCGCTTCGCGCTCGATTTTCTGTATACATTTCAGTAACTTTTTAATAAATTACATGATTAAAATAATTTATTTTGTTCCAAATCTCTCAAAAAGAAAAAACAATCGTAGAATTTATTTAAGGAAACGATTTTGCAGAACAACGCTTATTTCGTATCTCACATATTTTGGTGAAAAAAATCGAATTTTTTTAATATTAAAAATCAAAACACAAAATATACATCCTGTCCCGAAATGTCTTAAGGAGAATTTGTAGACCTCATTTAGACCTCATCTAAACGTTTTTTTTTGTATCTCACATATTTTGTCTAAAAAATGGAATTTTTGAATTTTAATCGTATTTTTGAAATTGATACGAAAAATATATGTTTTATCAGAAACTGTGTAATTGTAGATCTTTTTGAAACGAACAACTTTGAATTCTTACGTTTTTTTGTATTTCACATATTATTGTTAAAAAATTGAATTTTGGATTTTCAATAGTTTTTTTTAATTAAAAAGAAAAATATGCATCTTATGAAAAAATGTTACAATTCAATTTTGTAGGACTCTATGTAGAAAATAATATTGTATCAAAACGTTTTTTCGTATCTCGTATAATTTAACTGGAAAATGGAATTTTGATATTGACTTTTTTCGAATTTGAATATGCTGTAACATTTCTAATTTTGATTTAATCAAAAAATGTTATCGGGATAAATTGTAGAGATTTATGAGCACTATCAAAAATCAGTATTGAAATTTTTGAATTTTTTAAAAAGTTATTTTCAAAAACACAAAAGTAGTGCTCAATCCCTCAATTTTGATTGTATGTGGCTGGTTAATGAACTTGTGCTTACTTTTTCGGCTCCGATAAAGTGTACCAAAGCTCAATTCAATCTGATAATTCTATCGAGAGTTATGCCGCACACGACCTACTACAGACAGACAGACAGACAGACACTTTCGTAAACTCCGTTTTTTCTGACTCAGGGGGTCTCAAAACGTAAAGATTTGATGAAAATTTCGAAAGTTCTTTTTCACATAAAACCAATACCTTCTCATCCATGATGAGAATGTAATAAATTCTTTATTCTAATACATACAATGTATATATATTGTGTGATGTCTGGTTAAAAGTTGCAAACTACATCCTGCGCTCATCGAATATTCGACATCCGAAGAAGGGCGCTTCAGATGTCGAATATTCGACATTCGACGGACGGCCGATCCAATGTCGAAAATCCGACATGCAAAGAAGCGTGCTTCGGATGTCGAATATTCGACATTCGACTATGCGGCCGATGGAATCGAAAAAATCCGATCCGACAAATAAGGCGAATCGAATCTGCAACTTGTCGAGTACGCCACTGAAGACGTTAGGATCCTTGAGCTACGAATGGCCTGAAAATGGCCTCTGAGAAAACCGAGGCTTTGCTTGTCAGAGACAGGAGATCCTTTTACTGCCCGAGGATTGTTCTCAGAGAACATGAGGTTGAGTGGAAGAAAAGCATCAAGTACCTGGGGGTGCAGTTGAATCGAAGACTTACCTTCGGCGAACACCTACAGATCGCGACTGCTAAAGCCATCCAATGTGGAGCAAACTTGGCTCGGCTCATGCCTAACATTGGTGGACCCAGGAAAGCAAAAAGACTGTTCTCAGCATAAAGAGGTGGATTACGAACATGTTATATGAACAATATGTTTAAATATAGTACTTACTTGGTGGGAAATTTGAAATTTATTACAGGAATACTAGCTATATCAAAAGCGTAGGCTGCGTGCCAACGACGCATATTGGAAAAATGAAATCCACATTGTCACAGCTGTTCAACGGATGTCAAGGAACAAAAGTAGGACTTAAGGAAGGAAAGTAGAACCATACACCATTATCGTGAGCAAGGGATTTCGGTATTTTAATGAAATTCGAATCTAACTCGCAAATTCAGCAGAAATAACGCTTTATGGGCCTGAAATAGCAGAATAGTTGTAAGAATGATAAACTTAATTTAATAACATAAATTTCATTAGTTAAAACTTTAAACGCGTTTTTCTCGAAACTTCATTTTCCAAACTGGCTGCAGTTTTAACTCGCGAACAAATATATTCGGAATTGTCATGGTATACTCAGCACATGTGTTTACTTGCCATGGAATAGGATCTTTCTGATCCGTTAAAAATTGTACATTTGCAATGTTTTCTCCATCCTGTAAAATTACAAAAATGTGAGTTATCCTCTCATGAAGTGTCGCCTTTCAACTGATGTATCATGATTTCCTGAATATTAAAGACTTTTTTTAGTGACGCAAGAAAAATGCAAGTTTACGGACTAAAATGAAACAAAATTATAACACAATTAATATAGTAAAATTGCGAAATGGAAAAGCAGACAAAATCATGATTAAGAATGAGGGAATGAAAGACTACCGGGCATTACACTCTCCAGCCATCCCTTATCTTTAAACCAGCGTTTATGCAATAAATGCAGCAACATTATGTCCGGATGAGCGAACAAAAGTGCAAGTTATAATAAGTAAGCTTTTGTCTAAATCTAAGAAGTGGCATCGCAAACATTAACACTGTTAGTAAAGGGTTTTCCAATAAGGGTGATATGTTTTGAAATTGAAAAAAAACACTGAATATTTATTCGGAATTGATCGAAATCTTTTTTATTATATTGGATATTCTATGCCATTTATGATTTAAACAATATATCGGCCAAATGTCCCCCGAGACTTGAGCCAAAAATGCGCCTCATCAGAAAAGATGATTTTTTGATGAAAATTGGGATCATTTTCAATTGATTCCAGAGCCCAATCCGCGAACTCCCGACGCAAACGATGGTCATTAGGCTTCAGTTCTTGGGCCAGAATCATCTTATAGGGATGCAGGCCAAGATCCAATCGCAAAATACGCCAGGTAGTCATCCTGGACAGGCCCAATTCCTGAGATCGGCGTGGCACGGACAATTCACGGTTTTCCTCGATACTGGCCTGTACGGCGGCTATATTCTGTGTAGAACGTGCGGTACGCATACGATTTTTAGGCTTAGTATCCAATAGAGTAAATTCACTCTCCAACTTATCGATTATTCGACGAATTGAGAGCGCGGATGGAGCAGAATGACGACCATATTTTGCACGATATGCTCTTTCAACACCGACAAAACTTCTCGAATTTTGATAAAATAATTGGACGATTTCCAAACGTTGTGGAAGCGTGAAACTACTCATGATTAAATGGCAAACCTTACTGATGACAACTGACAGCAGACGTCAAAAATTTCAGTTCAAATGAGCCCGATAGGGACATTCAAAATCATATCACCCCTATTGGGAAACCCTTTATTAGCAAAAGCTTACTTGGCAAAAGGTACGCACTTGCCTCTGGCCACCAAACATTCAGCTAGTCCAGATGTCTTTAATTCTGAATCAGCAGATATCCCTTCCCTATACCTAAAAATTCCAAAATGATCACGATTCCCCACCATTGGATATATCAGTCACAAGCATAAGATACGAACTTATTACAAAGTCAGTTGTAGTCGGGAAGCGTACTGTCTCGTAACAAGATCTTTCTTAGAAAATCACCCTTGAAACTTCATTTCGAATTATATTGGCATTAATTGTCAAGAATAGCTTAATACATGACCTTTTAATGAGATACAAGGAACAGTACAATGATTTGCCTCAAGTATTTGTAAGCCGTCAAACTGGCAATTATATAAAAAGAGACAAATTCTCTGCCATGTATTTTTCGAACAGTTACAGCTGGAACTACAAATTTTATTGAAATTTTATCTGCATTAAATAAAGAAGAGAACGACACGCAGTTGACTAAAAAATAAATGATATTCACTCAAATAAAGAGGTTTTAGCAAAACCATTTTTATCGTGTTTTTTTATAGTTTTTTCAAATTATCTTAGAAACTGTATAAGATTTCAAAAAATCAAAACCATCAATGGATTCTGCGTTAAAAAACGCATCGAAATCATGTATTTCTCACCGTTTAAAAAATTTTTCATAGCGCCTCCTTTGAAAATCCGATTTTCGGTACCTCTAGAACGGGTTGAAACTACGATTTTCAACCCTAGGGTTGAAACCACGATTTTCAAGCCTAGGGTTGAAAGTCGCTGTTTCAACCCGCTCCACAGTTACAGACAATCAGATTCTCAAAAGAGTTGCTATGAAAAATAGTATACATTACTCGAAACAAAATACAGCGAAAGCATTTCGTGTGATTGCAGCCCTCGTTTCACTCGGGCAGCAAACTTCACACTCATGCAATCGCTCTGTTTCGCCCCTTGCAATGTAATATACTATTTTACACCCTTTTATCATACGATTTGTCATTTTTCGAAAAAAAATTTAACTAAAAAAATCTCATAAACCTGACATGCTGGGAAAAAACAAAGGCCAGATTTGGATTCAGCATAAAAAGCTACTGTGGTAACGATATATCTTACTCTATGAACACATGTCATATTTTGTTGACCAGTGTAAGATTTTACTGGTCTAGATAAGGTACAGGTCTGAATTAGTAACTATATAAGGAATGGACAGTGCATTAAAAATAAGCTGATATTGATGCAGCCTGTTTTTTCTTGCGATTATTTATTTTTCCGGCCTGTTGTATCATATTCTACATTAAAAAGTAAGCATTCGCACTTCAATCCTTTCGAAATTATGATGTATCATAAATTATGATCGACATGTTTTTGACCCAATTAGTGACCAGCAATGTTTTCGTGGACCATATTAGTGACCAGTGTTTGACCCAATTACTGACCGCTATTAAACGTAGCTATAGTACTATTTACTGATTGTTAAAATTGATATTCTGTAAATGAATAATTTAGGTAACAAAAATTTACGATGAATTATAAATGTATGAGTGGTTAAAATCAATTCAAATTTAAGGAATGATTAATAGTTAGTTGGTGGTAACTAATTATTACAAATAAAAACTGTGTTCCTATTAGTGACTCTTACTACAACGGATACACAGACACTCGCGATGAATAATTTCCCGGTGAACAATCTATTTGAAATTTAGGGTGGTATAATAAAATTTGAATGCAGAAATAATGTTTGTTCAGTCTGTTACTGGCAAAAGATACTGGATCACTGCAATAACATAGAAATTTTCAATACTTTGATGCAAATGGTCATATCGAGAGACATGCATAAATTTTTTATACCTTTTCTTGATCGGGCGAAAAAATGTACAAAAAGCTCACCTTTTGAGTAATCGCGATAATGAAATTTAAGAAATTTGGGATTTTTCAATGATTTTATTAATATTTAGTACAAAAATATCAATTACTTATCCCGGCGAATAAAAATTTTGGTTACTAATTGAGACACTCACCTTACTCTAGGCCAAATCTTATCGACGTCTAACCACCAGTAGGGACAAATCTGTTATTTTATACATGAGTCGAAGTATACGAATAACAAACGCTTAATATTCAAAAGAAAACTCACCATTATTAACATGTGTACTATTAATGCTGGTACTGAGGAAGCTAACATTATCTTCGTTCCCATTTTCATGAACACCTTTGACTTTCTCAGGAAAAATGGGGGTTACTTCAAACTTCTGAGTTGGCTCAGTATAATGCTGTGAAACAAAGGACTGTTGACTTTTACTCCTCAAGCGAGTTATGACATCCTCGGACATTCCATATCCAATTTCCAAAGTCACCTGTTCCTGTCCACTAGATTGACTATTTTTCGAAATTGAATACTTATGACTTTCGTCTTGGTTATTAAATGTTGGGTTATTTGCACCCGTAGCTTCTGACATCCTTCATGTACTAACCAGTTTGAGATAGTTAAATTTTTTAAGCTTTCACCCGTCTTGATCACGACTTTCTGACTATTGATCCTGTAAAAAAGACATAATTTAGAGTCAGGAAGTTTGCTGGATAGTTTACTTTGAGAAACCAGATTGGCTAATAAACACTTGCTAGCCAATTTCATGATTTACTTATCGATTATCGATTCTCAAGAAATATACATCGTATGATAAAATATATTTTTCATAGCGCCTCTTTTGAAAATCCGATTTTCGGTACCTGCGAAGCGGGACGAAACTGCGATTTTCAACCCTAGGGGCAAAACTTTAAAGGTAGGGTTGCAAACCGCACTTTCGTCCCGCTCCACAGTTACAGCCAATCAGATTCTCAAAAGAGTTGCTATGAAAAATAGTATACATTACTCGAAACAAAACACAGCGAAAGCATTTCGTGTGATTGCAGCCCTCGTAATGTAATATACTAGTGTTGGTAGGAGCGAAAGCACGCGTTTTGGGACAAGGGCTGTATACATCTGTCGAACCCAAAAATCGACAAGCTCTGCAACACACACGATGTTTTTTGCAAAATACATTCTAAAGAAGTGTTTTGAGTGTCTGTAGGGTCGTATTGAGGATGTTTATTTACGATTTGGTGCACTACGAAAATTTTCTATCAATAATATGTATAAATATAGTACTTTCTCGATGGTAAATGTGAAATTGCGTACATGGATACTAGCCATATCAAAAGCGTAGGCTGCATGGCAACGACACATATTGGAAATATGTAACTTATATTGTTCAAATATGTCAATACTGAGTGATTCTTTTTACTTCAAACTCGTGATGAAGTATAAGAACAAATGTCAATTTGTGCCAGCTAGTGCCGATTAGTGTCAATTTGTACCAATTAGTGCCACCTACTGCCAATTAGTGACTAGTAGATCTGGAGACTAGATTGAAATGGTAAGAATTGACGCGTGAGGCACAGAAAGTTCAGCGGTCATCTCTCTTAAACTTAAATGACGATTTTCAGTCACCATTTTCAGTCAAAAAGATTTTTGACAATCTCTTTAAGCGGGCTTTTTAAATGATCAATTCTTGGTACTTTTTTGACAGAATGCACAACATACATTACAAGGGCCGTTCAATAAGTCCGTGACTTCTCGAAAGATGGTGATTTTATCGTGAATATATTATTACTCTAAGAGAATACCAACTAATATCAGTGCGAATACAAAGTTTCAAGTCAGTACGTTGGTTAAAAAATTTTTTACAGAGAGTTGAATTTTGTTTTTTATTGTTAAAACAAAGCCATGGAAAAAACGAGTTTCTCGTGCTTATTAAACATTATTTTCTACGAGGAAAATCAATCAAAGAAACTGAAGAAGAGCTCGAAAAATATTATAAGGAGTCTGCTTCATCGCATGGCATAGTTCATAAATGGTTCGTGGTGCGTCTGAGCAATGTTTGGGCATGTTTCAACGTGATGCAAAGGAATTTTTTCAACGTTATGTAACTGTTGATGAAACGTGGATTCATTACACAGGCCCACAAAAAAAAAGAAAGTGGAATGAACTTTACATGTGAGTATACTACTTTTATGGATTTTGAACCTCTGAATTTCTCAGAATTTTCCCTGGACCCTCCAGTTTTCCCCTAGCCTAGGGGAAATGCGTGAAATCTTAAAAATTTTAGTATCTGTGAAAGCAATTTTAATCTACGCAATATTAAATAAAACGATAATGTTTTCACGTATCTCGAGTCGCATAGTTCTAATCTCACTGTATAATTCCCCTAGAGTACCTCAGAATTCCACTAGCCTAGGGGAAAAAGTGTTAAGCTGAGCAAAACTTTCGATTCCTGAAAGGTTTTATTTTTGCGCCAGAAAGCTTATATATTTGCAGTTTGTTAAGAACAATCATGGTTGCCCGTTGAAATAGGGTTGCATATGCGATACAGACTCAAGATTCAAGAGGATGCCAAATTCACAAAATCAACTTGCATATGGATATATTTACATATGAACGTGGAGTAATTCTCTGAAACTGAAATTCATTTACACAGGCCCAGGTTACATAAAGAGAGTCAAAAATATTTCGCAGCCTGTGTGTGATTCAATCATGCTACCAATTTTAAAATACATAAGTTCGACCCACATTGAAACTGTAGTTTTTCTCGGTTATAACTTTTCTTTCCTATACTAGAAAGTAAAAATGATATACAAAACAGAAAAAACGAGGACAAATTTTAGTTCTGTCCCTCACGATGCTTAAACACATGATATATGCTCGTCAGGTTTTCCATGTAAAAATCAAGTCACCGTAAAACCCATGTACTTCACTTTTTACCTTAGACTAGGAAAATTTGTAGGTCCTGTAGAAAAAGTCTGATATCAGATATGAATTCAGCTACTCGAAAGACGAGAAGACATACGCTTCTCCGTATAAAAAAACGCTACGTGAAATTGTAAGCTTCCCTTATCTTTGCACATTTTCCCTAGGCTAGGGAAATTCTGAAGTACTGTGAAACATTTTTCACGTCAGATATGAATTCAGGAACTGAAAATACGAAAATATATAAGCTTTCTTGCGCAAAAATCGAACCTTCCAGAAATCGCAAGTTTCTAAGACTTCACACATTTCACCTAGGCTAGGGGAGAACTGGGGGGTCCAGGGGAAATTCTGAGACGGGATTCGGATTTAGCCGCTCAAAATCCATAGAAGTAGTATACTTACATGTAAAGTTCATTCCACTTTCTTTTTTTTGTGGGCCTGTGTTATTATTATACGTCAGAAACAAAAAATCAGTCGAAATTGTGGACTGGGCCTGGCGATTCTG
Organism: Diplolepis rosae; assembly: GCA_030998225.1. NCBI lineage: Eukaryota > Metazoa > Arthropoda > Insecta > Hymenoptera > Diplolepididae > Diplolepis > Diplolepis rosae. The sequence goes on from JAPYXD010000171.1 coordinate 1,979,118, forward strand.
CGCTGAAAAAAGCGAAGACGGTTCCATCAGCCAGTAAGGTCATGGCCACAATTTTTTGGGATTCAAATGGTATAATATTAATCAATTATCTACGGAAGGGAAAAACTATTACAGGAGAGTATTATGCCTCATTATTGGAACGATTTGATGCCATAATGAAGAAAAAGCGGTCCCATCTGGCGAAAAAAAAGTGATTTTCCACCATGACAATGCACCAGCTCACACGAGTGCCATTGCAAAGGTTAAATTATTTAATTTACGTTACTAAATACTACCTTATCCACCTTATTTCCCAGATTTGGCTCCTTCCGATTATTTTTTGTTTCATAACGTGAAAACTTGGCTTGGAGGTAAAAAATGTTCATTGAACGAAGAGATCATTGCTGAGATAAATACACTACCGGTCAAAATTGTGGGACCACCTACAAAAATTGTATTAAAAACATGCTCGTCTTTGAAAGCGGCTATCTCCGTGAAAAATTAAGTTAGAAATATTTTTGAAAAGGCGTTTGAAAGATTATAAAATTTTGCATCGAATGAGTTCTTTTTGAAGTATTTTCATTGAATAGAAGCCGAGATAGCGTGTGATAAAAGCCGACGCAATTTCCGATTTTGACAAATTTTCACTTTTAAACTTCAGCTGCCTGCATACTTTAGGGAAGTGATAGGAAAAATTTGAAACTTTGCTAAAATAACGCCTCAAGCCTCAGCTATAAATTGAGCCCAAAAACATTCAAAACAATTTATTAGTTTCCGAGATATGACTTTATTTGTTGAGCGATGCTCGAAAGATTTTTGAAGCAGCGTTTCAGCCGGTCGCTCGACTCACGAGACACTATCAGGGCACAATAGGTGGTAGGCGCCAAACGGGGCACCGCGATTCGAAGAATATTTATCCTTTTTTTAATCTCTTGTCACTCAAATACATTTTAATTGTTTCCAAAAATAATAATAATTTTGTACTTCATCACAAAAATTGAATTTAAACAAATTTTAAATAAAATATAATATTTGATGAAAAACAAATTTAATTGTTTGAAAATTATCCTCTGATTGTTACAAATTTTTCATTCTTAACACACAAATTATGCTGTTTTTTTGTGTGTAAATTGATAAAAAAAAAGTTAATTAATTAAAATGTTTTAACTATACTTCTTGATGATACCTACAATTTTTCGCAGAGGTCTATACAAATATTTCATTTCTAAATAAAGAGTCCTTAAATAAAGAAAGTAGATATTAACTATGTGAAAAAAATTCTAATTGCGAAAACAATTAAAAGGTATTCAAGTGACAAGAGATTAAAAAAAAGAATAAATATTCTTCGAATCGTGGTGCCCCGTTTGGCGCCTACCGCCTATTGTGCCTTGACAATGCTTCAAAAATCTTTCGAACATCGCTCAACAAATAAAGTCATATCTCGGAAACTAATAAATTGTTTTGAATGTTTTTGGGCTCAATTTATAGCTGAGGCTTGAGGCGTTATTTTAGCAAAGTTTCAAATTTTTCCTATCACTTCCCTAAAGTATGCAGGCAGCTGAAGTTTAAAAGTGAAAATTTGTCAAAATCGGAAATTGCGTCGGCTTTTATCACACGCTATCTCGGCTTCTATTCAATGAAAATACTTTCAAAAAGAACTCATTCGATGCAAAATTTTATAATCTTTCAAACGCCTTTTTAAAAATATTTTTAACATAATTTTTCACGGAGATAGCCGCTTTCAAAGACGAGCATGTTTTTAATACAATTTTTGTAGGTGGTCCCACAATTTTGACCGGTAGTGTATTTATCTCAGCAATGATCTCTTCGTTCAATGAACATTTTTTACCTCCAAGCCAAGTTTTCACGTTATGAAACAAAAAATAATCGGAAGGAGCCAAATCTGGGAAATAAGGTGGATAAGGTAGTATTTAGTAACGTAAATTAAATAATTTAACCTTTGCAATGGCACTCGTGTGAGCTGGTGCATTGTCATGGTGGAAAATCACTTTTTTTTCGCCAGATGGGACCGCTTTTTCTTCATTATGGCATCAAATCGTTCCAATAATGAGGCATAATACTCTCCTGTAATAGTTTTTCCCTTCCGTAGATAATTGATTAATATTATACCATTTGAATCCCAAAAAATTGTGGCCATGACCTTACTGGCTGATGGAACCGTCTTCGCTTTTTTCAGCGCAGAATCGCCAGGCCCAGTCCACAATTTCGACTGATTTTTTGTTTCTGACGGACTTATTCAACAGCCCTCGTATATCGAAAGATACTAAAAACTTTTGCAGCAGCCTACGTATAATATTTCCTGTGTGTATTAAACAGCGATAATAATAAAAATGTTTTTATTCGAGGCATGGATATTTCTGTGTCTATTTAAACAGAAACAATTGTGAGCTGATTTTTTCTTTAGAAATTATCTGAAATATGCGAATCAACCAGAAATTTTGATTCTTTTCTTCTAAGGTGATTTTGTTGTTGTTAAATTATCTAAAATATGTGTATTCTATTTTTGCAAACTATAGAATTGTTAAAATACATTCAAAAACTTGAAAGATAAACATACATTGTGATCTATTCAAATATGAAATACGACGTATATTTTTCATGAATGAATATATATTTATATAGAGAAATTTGAATCATATTTTTTGAGCTTTCATTTCAAAATTTTATGCCACTGACGCATGTTTATATAATTTGGATTATGTTTAGAATTTTCGACCTGTAATCTCCTGCATTTTCTTTCCTTGAAGAAAACTATTTTATTTGAATCTGTTTCATCACTGAATATTTTGTTTATGTAGTCAAATAAGGAAAATTATTATTCTTATTCCCGTGACAATTATTTAGAAATTAAGAAAAAATTATTTTTTAAATAATAAATTAATTTTTATACGTGAATAATGATAAAAACTCACAAGTTTAACGATTGAAAAATCAATATTGCTTATGTACACGAAAGATGATATTTTTCTCCTAGTTTAAACCCAATCAGGCTTGGCGCATGCGTTACCTGGAATATACTCGTTTGCATCATTGACGCTCCGCTCTAGTCCATAATTTTATGGACCACAATCCCCATTCTACCTGTCAGTACCCCCACTAAACTATAAAGTTCGATTGGGGATTCACTGTCCTCCGTGTGACATCCACATAAAAGTAACCAGAAAATTTTCAAACAAGAGGATTCTACAGAATCTGTGATAGGTTGTACGAATTTAGATTGTGTGCACTAAGAATTTTCTTGTAATTACAAGGGTCGTTCAATAAGTCCTTAGAAAAAGATAGAAAAAAAAATTATTTTGTGGAGATTTTTTTTTCTATTTTTAACATAATCTAATTTCAACTTTATGCACTTTTTCAAGCGTTTCTCCAACTTTTTTAAGCTGTCCAAAAAGTAGAATTTCGGAAGGTACTCAAAATAGGCATCTTTTTAGGTGATGACCTCGTTCGACGTGAACCGTTGTTCCCCGAGCCATTTTACGTTTTAGAATTCTGGTCATTGAAACTGTACAGGTATTCACCCCTGCATTATCTTAATGGAAGAGGATCTTTTTCTTTTTCAAATAAGGTCGTTTTTGCTCAACCGGTGCAATAACGACGCATAATACGCTCCAGTTGTGTTTTGTCCTTCCTCCAAGTAATCAGTGTAGATGATTCTGCGTGCATCCTAAAAAACCGTGGCCATCACCTTGCCCGCCGATTTCACCATCTTCGCCTTCTTCGGAGCTCGTTCGCCTTCAAAAACTCATTGTTTTGACTGTTCCTTCGTCTCTGGACTATAGTGGTGTATCCATGTTTCGTCCACAGTTATGTATCTACGCAGAAAATTGTCAGGGTTGCGACTGAAAAGCGCCAAAATAGCTTCAGACTCGATCACACGATTGCGTTTATTCTCCTCTGAGAGCAATCGCGGTACCCAATTTGTCAAGATTTCTTTCACACCCAATTTTTCGTGCAAAATAGAAAAAACTGTACCTGGCGATATGCCATTAAAAATGCCATTAAAAATGAGATACTAGAATGTCGGATATTACCTTATATCATCTAGATTATACTACATAATATCTAATATATTTTTTTAAATATACAAGATATTAATCACCAATAACAGTTTATATTCAAAATTTAAAATATTAGGTATTAAACTTTAATATCTAAGATTTTTATAAACAGTAGCGTGCACGTGCCTGCAGAAAAGTCACGTGATCAGAGTCTTTGAATTCCATGTAATTTGTCTATCGCGCTCGCCCATAGTTTTCCTAGTCGCATGGTTTTTGGTTTTGACACTGAAATAATAATGTTGTGTCTATATGAAGTTTTGAAGTGTGATTTTTGAAAATTTTTTATATTACCAGTACTGAAATCAGTAATTATCTATCTATATAAGTATATCATTTTTATACCTTCAAAGTTTGAAACGAATTTTCTAACCTCTCAATAACTCGTTCTTTATGTAGCCGTTTTTAAATTCAACATCGAATCGGAATTTATTTACTGGAATTCGTAATAGTTTCCAAATCTATACAATTATGTTGAACGTTTTTATAATCTCCATTTATTAACAGGTTGCCTTGACTTTGAGAATAATAACCAACAAAATATGGACTTGCGAAAACTCTTAGATCGAGGAATTCGAGAAAAAAAGGAGATTATATGAAAATTTTGAATTCCTTGATCAATCATTATTTACATCATGTTATATTTTCTTAATTACATTTTTTCTTTCAATATTCAATCAGTATTTTTACATAATTATTAGACAATTGCATTCAATGACATAAATATTGACTTTAATTATCTAAGATATTACAGTTTAATATCTCAAATAGTATGACCTGATATCTAATGTATTTCAGTTTAACATCTGAGATATTTCAAATTAACATATTGGGTTCTTTAATTTAATATCTTAGATATTGCGAAATAACATATTTTTTTCAATATCTACAGATACTTTGTTTCAATATCTAGATGGCTGTCCCATAGTTAAATCGCAAATACATTATATATCTGCTAATATCAAAATATTGCGGTTTACTATCTATTTTTCTCCGCGTGAATGCGCAAAAAATTTTGATTTGTATTGTTTATTTATGAACGTAATGTAACGTAGGATTTACAAAAATTCATAATTTTATTTTATTCATAATTACTTACTGAATAAAATCTTGACTTAGTTTCTAGATCTACAAAATTATGACATGAAAGAATATTGTTATTTGTATGAATACATCAATATTTTTCTTTGGTATTAGAAAAATTTGATTGCAAACTAGTTCTTGTAAATTATCTGTTTTAATTTAGTCGATTCAATGGAATTTAATAAATAGAATTTATCCAATAAAAAATAAATGACAGAATTTACGTAATTCAATTATTTGAGTATAGTAAACAAGTAATAAAGTTAAAATTATTCATTTTTTATTTTTGGTTTATCATATGTAATAACTTCAACAAAAAAAATTGCAAATATCTTCATTTTTTGAAAATATAAATCTGATCTTAGGAAAAGACAAGTAAAAAACGAAGTAGAAGGAAATTCATTTATTTTTTATTGAATATATTCTATTGATTAAATTCCATTGAATTGATTGAAATAAGTCAAATAATTTACAGGAATTAGTTTGCAATCAAATTTTTTAAATCCAAAAAAAATATTGATGTATTCGTACAAATAATAATGTTCTTTCATGTCATAATTCTGTAGATCTGAAAACTAAATTAAGATTTTATTAATCCTTTGTAAAAATTCTTTCATAACGCCTATACTTTGCACCTGCAGATAGGTGGATTTGAGATTTTTAATCTGGAAAGATGACGATCGAAGAGATGGTTCTTTATAATTACGATGCTGCTTTACAGAAACTGTTAAGTAGTCGTAAAAGACCCCTTTCGCCTATCTTACTGTCAAAGTCTATAAAATAACTTCAGATCTGAGGCTGGTCATTTACATTCTCTAATAAATTATTATATATTAAATTTGATAATTTGTTTTAATTTTAAATTCTCTGAGAATTGTAAATTTCTTCAAAAAAGCAATTATTATCATATCCCTATAGAGAATAATTTTGACTTTGTAACCTTACTGTATAAACGAAAATTATATTGTATGAATATTACTCTTTCAAAATATTATCATTGATAATTTATTTTATTTTTCCATACACAAGTTTGGAACTTACTCCTACAACTTACTTCTTATCCGTGATATTTTGGCGACTTTCGAAAGTGTCGATTCCCGTGTTGGGTTATGGAAATTTACCTACCCCTGGCGTCTTTCCCCGCAAGGTTTGCAACATTCAATCGTCCTCGATGTCTCGTCTATACCTATCTTCACTCAACGATACTGGTATATATTTTATGAAGAATTCATTTTTTTTCAGAATGCTTCATACACTAATAAAAATTATTTTTGTAGTTTTTATAGCTGAAAAATAAAATTATTGTATTTATTTCTACACCTTCTATTCCAAATTTCGCCACAGAATCATAATTGAAATGCTTTAGATGTTTTTTTATCGTTCTGAGCCATAATAATGCGAGGTCAGAGAACGGCCGGAGAACAGTCAGAGAACGGTCAGAGTATTCTCTGACAGTTCTCTCAACCGGGTCCGCTAGGCCGGTTTGGACAGTTTTCTCAGAAAATGACTTTCTTTTTTGTAATATTTCCTTGAGTGTGAGGAAGAAAGATATCATTAAACAGAAAAGTCAGGTGTTTCATGTGAACTGGGGTCCCCACTTAAATACGGAAGGTATCAGCTTGTTATTGACTACGAAGAACGAAAAAGGTTCTGCTGAAGTCTTGATGGCATAATCGGTCAGCGTACTTTTCATGAAAAGTAAAGACCCCGGTGTCACATATCCATGACTATTATATTATCAATACTTATTACCTTATATTTATTCTATTATAATCATTACCCATTTTTATTTTATATTACTATCATTATTATTACCAACTATACTATAAATTTATAACAATGTACAATTTATGTGAATGATAAACTATTAATTACATCAAATATGATCTTTATTGATAACAATATACAACTAATGTTACATAGCTATAAAAAGAAAGTCTGGTACTTTTGACGAGACACATGTATTCCTATGTATTTTGAATCGCTGAATCCGAATCTGAGATCAAAATAGCATCTTTCACGATTGGTTTCTAACTTCACTTAAATATTCAGTGTCATTACCTGCCACTGTGCTAGGTACTGGAAGTGATAAAGTTAGTCGCCCATGTAGCATTATTCTTTCATTCATAAAACAATATGGACGGCTTTAGAATAAAAAGCACCTTAAAGTGCGGGACTTAGGCGATATACCAGTCTCACACTAGACTGGTGTGCGGCTCAAAAATCAACACCTATTCGGTGTTAAGAGTTGCACCGTTTTTTAACAGTGCGGTGGCATAGGTTTACACAACTGCTTAAGGTACTAGTACACTTTAGAAGGCTAAAAATAAGGCAATTTTGAATAATTTTTTTCTCAGTCCCATTGATATATATTTATATGAAACTTTTTTTATCATATAAATACATGTTTGTGGAGTACAAACAAATTTTTATTTCAAATTTTTGTTTTATGGCCCAAATCCAGGGAGCGCCAAAATCGAACATCAAAAACAAAATTTGACGCATGGCCGACAGTTTATCTCTGGATCAGCAAGTCTGAAACAAAAAAATGAAATGGTTGCTCTAAAAGGAAGGTTGCTTACGTGACAATTCACCACATTTTTAAAAAAATCAAGAAAAAAAATGGTGGGCGTTTGAAAAATTCATTGAAAAAATGGCCTATTTTTCCGCTGTTTTTTGGGTCAATAAAATATTAAATTTGTACTTTTTGGCTTGATTGCGGTAAATTGTCATACAGGACATATCAATAAATAAAACCCAGCAAGGTGTTTGAAAATCGGTTCAGTAGTTCCGGAGATAATCTGTCAGCCATTTGAAAAAAAGTCATTTCGAGAAAAACGCGTTTGAAGTTTTGACTAGTACTTTTTATTTAATATTTTCAAAAAAATCAAGTTCTAATACTCACAATAAATTAATCGGCTATTCCTGGACCATACAGCAACAGGCCACTGTCTTGGTAAGCTGCCTCATCTTTCTGGCGGGCCTCTTTTTGGGCCAAACGGCCTTCTTTAGTAGACGCGTTTGTCGCTTTTTCAGCGAATAAAATCCGCTCTTCGTCTTTGGACTGCACCTATTGATATCCCCTTCACCTATGCAGTAAGCGTATTTTGCCATATGGATTTTAAGAGAGTTTTTGAAAATCTCAACTATTCCTTTGACTTCCATACCTCCGGAGCTACCTTGGTAATTTGCCGAACATTGTTCCTGATGCTCACTCTCGTACCAGATCTCGAAATCAACGCGATTCAGTTTTTTCTCCATTATCTCACAAGCTTTGCACGTCTTAGAAGAAACAAAATTATCTAATACTTTGCCTGTGTATTTACCTATTACAGTACAAACACCGATCGATAAGCTGAAGCCACGTTTTAACCACGTGCCGTCACCTGAAACTACTAATTCATTCTCAGGCAAATTATTTTCCAAATTTTTTTGTTTCTCCTCCTGACCAACTTTTTTTAGGCAAATGTCGGCAGTGCTTTTTGTTGCAATTTGTACATTTTGTAGCAGCTTATAATACGTTGTTTTACCGAAATTCGATGTCATATCCATCAACGAACAGAAAAGTTCTAGTCCGTCACGACCCACGCTAAGCAATCGCATAATAAATACAATGCGTCGGTTAACTTCAAAGCCAGTATTTATAAGATGTGAAGAATTTATCTGCCGATCACCACAAGCACACTCTACATTTATCTTGAATCCAAGACCCCGAATACCAGTTTTGGTAAACTTGACATCTGTGTCACATGTTTTACATTTTAATATTGTCGCTAACGCCGAAAAAACGAGTGGAAATGCCAGTATGCAATAATTTAAAGTATCATCACACTTCACTTCAAAATCAGAATTACACGATAATTTTCTTGCTGATGCATTGGTAAACTCAGTGGAATGTTCAGAAGTAAATTGATTTCCACGGAACTCATGTTTCACTTCAGAAGTTTTCTTACTTTTTCTCTTACTGTATTTACTGCCGTTTCTATACGCATTCATTGTATTATAAACACACAAATGCTTAGATTTATAACAAAACAAGCACTGAGACGATAAGAATAAACTTTCGAAAAAGTCGTGTAAACCAAATATCTTTAAATGGAAGAAGAAAATAAACAATAGTCGCCACGCGACTAGCAGCTAGGAGTGCGCACGCATTTTCACTTATTTCATGGTGTTAAGAGTTTGAATTTTTTGAAAATATTTTAGGAGAAGATATTTAAAGGTCTAAGGAGTTGAAAAATGCAAAAAAAAACGAAATCGATTTTTTCAAAATTCTAAAGTGTACTAGTACCTTAAGAAGGTGTGGCTGATACCTACACCATGAATTTATGACCCACACCTTATCCGGGCCGAGGAAGATTTTTACACGTTCTTCGATTATTGAAACACATTGAATAAAATCTTCAACAAATGATGATTTCGTAATACACACGGGTCAGTACCGTGTTCAAACAGATATTGTCTTCATCTAACGCTAGGACTTACAAGCATGAATACGGATGGTATCAGCTTGTAGGTGACTACAAAGAACATGGAAAGATCTGCCGAGGCCTCGGTAGCGTATTCGGTTAGCGCACCACTCATGGAAAGCGGGGACCCCGGTTCGAATCGACGAGCGCTGTGCTGGTCCTGGCGAGCGTCCCGCCAATACATTTATTGGCGGAGGAAAGGCAGGAAACCTTTCAGCTTCGCAAGGAGCTTACCTGAGCCGACCTGCAGGAAATCGCTCGCGCGAAGGAGGCCATCCGCAAGGATGGAAGGCGCAGACTCGTCGAGAAATGGCAGATGAGATGGCATGGTGAGCAGACAGGGAGATGGACCTACCGCCTGATCCCGGAGCTCGCCACCTGGCTGAACAGAAAGCACGGGGAAGTCGGCTTTTACTTGGCACAAGCGCTCTCGGGCCATGGCTGTTTTAACGCGTACCTGAGGTGCTTTAAGAAGAGAGACGAGGAGACGTGTTGCTACTGCGATTCCCCGGTGGATAACGCAGAGCACGCACTCTTCGTCTGCGCAAAATGGGGTGTGGCTAGGGAGGTCCTCGGTCAGGCGGTTGGTTCCGAACTTACTCCTGACACGATGGTCCCCCTCATGCTCCAGTCTGAACGGTTCCGGACGCTCATCGAGTCATTCGTCACACTTGTGATGAAGACGAGAGAACTTGATGGGCGTCGAGAGCGAAACAACGGGGAGGGCCAGTAGAAATCGCATCGGGGCCGGCACCCGCGGTCCTGCGTCTCGGGTAGACTTGACTGTCCGCGTCGTTCGGGGGAGGAATCTGTTTGTTTCTCCCCTGGGTGGCGCGGCTAGTCGGTTATCCTAGTGGGCGTGTGGCCGCGGGTGGAAGTTCCGAGCGAACGGATGACGGAAGAGTCGTACGCGACTTTAATGGAACCAACCACCCGTGAAGTTTAAAGCCGAAAGGCGGTTCCGCGGGTGGTGTATTGGTTCGAGAGAGGGGGTTTTTTGGTTTTAACAGGTATGCCTAGACCCGTCCTAGGAGAGTCCTAGTCATGAAACCTTTATGCACATTTTACACATTTCCATGTTTTTTTACAAGAATTCTAGTATTAATTATATTTATCCAAGAGATTTGAATTTACAATCAATAATTATTTCAGAAAACGGACTACGCCATCAGAAGAAAGGTTGGTTTTAGAGTAATTGTGTCATATTTTGGACAACGAAATATGATTTATAAATTTTTCATTAACATTTAAGACCAAAAAATCGCACATTTTTTAGTTTTTTGTTTATAACATCAAAGGTAATTATCCAATCTTAATAGCGTGAATCGAAAAGTTTTAGACAATTTATACATTTGAAGAGCATAAAGTCTGCTACTTTTTCACTAATCCTCAAACAAAAAAGTTAAAAATTAACTGAGATATTAATTTGTTTAACAAAAGCTCAATTTCCCGATTTTACCGAATTTTCTTCGCTTCTAATTATCCAATCAGATCGAACGGGGGCTCATTTTGTTCGCAATTCAATTTTCTACAACTTTTCAATTAATGTCATTAATATTGGGTAATTACCTTCAATGTTATGAACAAAAAACTAAAAATCTGCTCGCTTCGCGGGCACATTCTCATCGCGCGCTTCGCTCGCAAGTTTGAGCGCGCCTAGGGCGCGCGATTTGATCGTCGCGCTTCGCGCTCGGTCATGTGCTCTTCACATACATTCAAGTTTATTTATTATAATTTGATACTGAAGCTCAAACCAATTTTATAATAATATTACAGATGATGTGAATTACACATTTTCTCAAAGTCACTCAATTTCTTTTTGAATTTAAGTGAAACAGGAAATTCAATATACTTAAGGCTCTATCGGCCTTAAGGAACACATTCTCATCATGACACTCGCGCTTCGCGCTCGATTTTCTGTATGCATTTTTGTAACTTTTTAATAAATTACATGATTATTGATAAATTTATTTTCTTCCAAATATCTCGAAAAGAAAAAAAAATCGTAGACTTTATTTAAGGAAACGATTTTGCAGAACAATGCTTATTTCGTATCTCACATATTTTTGTGAAAAAAATCGAATTTTTTTAATATTAAAAATCAAAACATAAAATATACATCCTGTCGAGAAATGTCTTAATAATAATTTGTAGACCTCATTTAGGCAAACAATTCTCCATCTAAACGTTTTTTTTGTATCTCACATATTTTGTCTCAAAAATGGAATTTTTGAATTTTAATCGTATTTTTTGGAATTGAAACGAAAAATATATGTTTTATCAGAAACTGTGTGAATCAAAATTTGTAGATCTTTTGGAAACAAACAACTTTTTATTCTTACGTTTTTTTCGTATTTTACACATTATTGTTAAAAAATTGAATTTTGGTTTTTCAATAGTTTTTTTTTTTAATTAAAAAGAAAAATATGCATCTTATGAAAAAATGTTACAATTCAATTTTGTAGGACTTTATGTAGAAAATAATATTGTATCAAAACGTTTTTTCGTATCTCGTGTAATTTAACTGGAAAATGGAATTTTGATATTGACTTTTTTCGAATTTGAATATGCTGTAACATTTCTAATTTTGATTTAATCAAAAAATGTTATCAGGATAATTTTTAGAGATTTATGATCACTAGCAAAATCCAGTATTGGAATTTTTGATTTTTTCAAAAAGTTATTTTCAAAAACACAAAAGTAGTGCTCAATCCCTCAATTTTGATTGGATGTGGCTGGTTAACGAACTTATCCTTACGTTTTCGGCTCCGATAAAGTGTGTCAAAGCTCAATTCAATCTGATGATTCTATCGAGAGTTATGCCGCACACGACCTACTACAGACAAACAGACGGACAGACAGACAGACACTTCCGTAAAAACCGTTTTTTCTGACTCAGGGGGCCTCAAAACGTAAAGATTTGATAAAAATTTCAAAAGTCATTTTTCACATAAAACCAATACCTTCTCATCCATGATGAGAATGTAAAAAAAGTGCGATTTTTTGGTCTTAAATGTTAATAAAAAATTTATAAATCATATTTCGTTGTCCAAAACATGACACAATTACTCTATGACAAACCTTTCTTCTGATGGCGCAGTCCGTTTTCCGAAATAAATAATGTCCTAAATCATTCATAACAAATTCCCTGTTGCTTGGACTATTTCTGAATGTTCCTGTGGAACTATTTGCGGCAAAATTCAGGGAACTTATCTCATACATAATCCTGCAGCTTTAAACATACTAATCTAAGGAACGTTTTTTATAAATCATTTTGGACATGAACACATAGGTAAAATAAGAAAGATTAGTCACACATATTAGTCGTTGATTTATATATTTTTGAAATAATTAAAATAGATAGAACATATACTAAAAATTAGTCACTTAAAATTTTAGTTACTGTCGAAGACTCTCAGTCATATAGTTTTATAAGACGCAGTCGCAGAAAATTTCCGTATCTTTCATTAACGTGTCTAATTTTCTTCTGCCATTTAATGAACTTCTTGTGATTTTTAATGAAAAGTCACTACAAATTTTCATGACTACGTCTTATAAAATTCTATATCCAAGAGTTTTAGGCAGTAACTTAAATTTTAAGCGACTTATCTTTTCCGTGCACAAAAAATCCGTTTAATTTATATTGATAATCAGCTTACAGGCTGCAGTTGCAATTACGGACGATATATGGTTTATTTGATCCATGGCCTTTTGAAAACTGTAATTTATATAATGTTTATAATGAAGTAATCTAATGTAATTATAGATTGTTTTATCTATTTGAATTATATTTAAAATATATGAATCAAAGACTAATATTGTGATAGATCCTTTTTATTTTACCTATAAATTTATGTCCAAGATTATTTATAAAGCTACAAAATTATCTATAAGGAAAGTTCCCTGAATGTTGTCGCAAATAGTTCCAGGAACATTCCAACGAAAAGTTCTACGAAAGTTCGCTGGAAATATTCTATGAATGTTCCTGTGGAAGGTTCTCTCAATATTTCTTTTCAACATTCCAGGAATGTTCTACAGGAACATTCAGAGAACATTGCTTTGGAACGTTCTAAAAACCGGCACATTTTCTTAGCTCTAGGAACGTTCCATGAACGTTCGAATAAAACCTTTCGAACGTTCAGGGAAGGCATTGTGCTACGGGGGATTTTTCCCTTTGTGTATTCTATTTTTAAACTTTGTTATGATTTTCTGTATGATTGTTTCCATCGTTTATCATATTTTAAAAGAAGTCTATTGAGTCTATCTGGATGGTTCTCCCCATCATGTTCAGTATTTATAAAACGTCTGTTTTGATTGTCGTAATGATTCTTTTCGTTGTTTATTTCAATTTCTAAAAAAGTCTGTTATAATTTTCTTAATGATACTTTCCATAGTTTATATACAGAAAATACACACATAAATATAACTACATTTTTATTTTTAGCCAGAATCATAAGATTATTTACCCTTTGACTGTTTATTGTCTCATTCCTCATGTCATTTTTCACAGGTTTACAACACACCACTAAATTATTTAACTTTTTCTTAAGATGGGTGTTCACTTTTAGGAGAATCTGCTCTTTTTTGAGATTATTTACGTCTAGGAAGCTCGAGGGAACACAATTAGTAGCCGTCCTTTACTATAGGAATAAACTTTAGTACCTTTGCGTCGACCGGTATTCTTGGACAGTCGAGCGTAGAATCTGGGTCCGTTACACATGCGCAGATCAACCATATGTCTCTTGCAAAGTGGGAGTTAACCGCCAACCCTTGACAAGTTACTGCACCTGTATTTTCCCTGCATCACCTCCAGGTCTATGCTCAGGTAAAAACACCACACCTCCAACTACGGATATAGAATATCACACACGTAAAACACATCAATGCCGTTTCATAAATTTATTTATTGCTGATTTCCTAATTACTATTAATTATCATAGATAATTTATTATGATTGATTAATGGTAATTAATAGATAACTATAAGTCTCACGCATAAAAATGGCTTGCTTTTCACTAGAAAAATCGTTTCTTTCTGTTCATTTTTTTAAGTCAATACAAAAATACTTACAGTAAAGAAAAACATCATTTTTTTTAAAATGATGTATTTCTATTCTCCAATTAAAAAAAAAATATTTGTTCAATAGATTATTTTTAATTTGAAGCAATATCGTAGATAAAGATTATGAAAGATTTTTCAAAATTTATTCTGTCCGGTCAATTAAGGTAGTTTGATCGGAAACCTAGTTAGAACAAGATTGTTCTATAATTTTGTCAGAGCTGGGTAAAATAGTTCTCAAAATGTATTTAAAATGTAAAATGCAAAATAGTTTCTCAAAATCCATTTAAAATGCAAAATAGAAAATGGTTTCCTATTTTCTATTTAAAATGAAAAATGCGAAATGTATATTTGAAATAGGTTAGTACAAAATGCAAAATGTATTTTTAATAATACAAACAATTACATCAAGAATATTTATTATTCTTTGCGGATGTGTTCATTTGCTTTAAGTAGCAATTGCTTCTCGAATATTGCGTCTCGAATATTGCGTCCCCCATGGATCTTCTTTTTGGGCGCAAAATCATGTCTGCGTAATTAAATAGTAAAATACCATAAAAACAGTGTTTCGAAAAATGGCTGTCTGTGCGAGCAGCGTGTGTTGGTTTCCCACTGGAGAAATTCTGCCATCGGCTGTAAACTGGCGCGCGCGATTCAATACCGAATTAAATTAATTTAATTTTAAATCGCGCGCCAAATTTTGACCAATGACAGCATTTCTCCGGTGGGAAACCAACATGTGCTTTTACTCGTCCAGGGCAGAACCAAAAAAAACTAGAAAATAGTATTTCAAGTTGAAAATAGGTTGAAAACCCATTTAAAATGGAAAATGCAAAATGGTTTCCTTATTCCTATTTAAAATACAAAATGAAAAATGGCATTTTGCATTTCAAATAGGTATTTGAAATGGATTCATTTGAAATAGTTACCCAGCTCTGAATTTTGTATACTGAATTGAGGCAGTATAACGGATGCCTATGCAAAAAATCAATCGTTGTTACAGCACAGTTTTTGAGAAATTGAATAATGAAATTAGCTGGGCTCTTATGGAAATTATCCTTATTTGCCGCTATTTGTCGTATAACTTAAAAACGCAGCACAAGATATAAAAAAAATTGACATATATAATGAAGTAATCATTAATAAACTACTTTTTTCATACTTTGTGAACTTTTACAGCACCGTTTTTTTACAATTGTTATTTTCGCGCGAGCTTACACGCTGTACATTTTCAATTGAAAGATATGGCAACGTTGCAGCTCACTAAAGATGATGTGGCTGCAAGTGGCGGGAACCTGGATAATTCATATTTGCCGCAAAACAAATAATAATAAACGCGCGCGTGGTGTTGCCGATCAAAAGTTGTAGAAACCTTATGATGTTCTCTACTTTCTGTTGCAGATGACATTTCACTCGAGATTAACTTCAGAGTAACAGTGTCTGCTCGAACTACCTTAAGGAAATATTCTTTAGACGCAAAAAACCACTAAAAGACATTAGAAAAATAATACTTTTGATTGCGTTATTTTAAATCAAGAAAATATAATACCTTCAAATTAAAGAAATTTTGTTTGTTATTTTAAATTTCTCACCTGCAACACATTGTTTTTTACAATTAGACGGTTACTTGAATTTGCAAAAAAAAACCTTCTTTTCCTATATCCATTGCAGTTACAAAGTCTTGCTTAACGAAAGAAAATCTTAATATAAAATTACGACCGAAGTATAAATTTGGAAAAGAGCATCATAAGAATTGTTTTGAAAAAGAAGCGCTCGAACGCTTCCACTCCGCTGGGTATAGGACCCCTAGGATCTTTCAATTGACGGTCGAATGCCCTATCATCTGAGCTACGGAGGTACGTTCCACACAACTTTTCTCACAGAATCTATTTACGCCTTTCTGGCTACGGATATTACTATTTACTAATTTTTCCAAATCATTTCAGTCGATTGGAAGTTTTTGAAACTGGTTTGATTGTGTCTATAAATCAACCTTTTCTAGCCTGCAGCCTTACTACACGGAGAAAAATAGTTGAAGTAATTTTACTCAACTCTGTCGATTAAACTTGGGACATAAGGACATTTGAACATCTATTAAATCCTAGTCGGGTAAAATCAATTTGATATATACCTAATTCATCCAAATTGAATAACAATAAGCGTTACATAGGGAATAGTAAGGAGTTGAGTAAAACGTTATCGACGACAGGGCACCAACATGCGTCAGTGGGTTAACATGAAATGTATAAGTATATCACCAACGCTTAAGGTGCTTCAAACCGTAGTTGGGTAAAATGAGCATCGGGCGTATTATTTCAACTGGAAATGGTATGCTTCTCTCAAATAAAAAAAAATTCTTACCTCGAGCCTACCAATAGTCATCCGGTACATACATAAACAACTTACAAATCCATTCACACCATTCAGACGTAGCCAATCATATTTCAAATTACAGATACACTTAAACATATAACCTTACATATATAAACCTAATAACTACACTTATATATAGTACGATACGCTTTCGTCGAATCACGCACACGCTCGCTTACAATGCTGAGATATAAAATTTGGAACTTTCTTATATAGTGACTGCATGAGTTATTCAGAGCTTGTGAGAGTAAGTGCCGTCAATAAAAATTTTTAGCCTTACTCAAGTAAAAATAAATCGACTTTTTTCATAAATGATTAATAAAATATTTTTAAAAATTAATATAATTAATCAATTATTATAACTATGATTATTGATATATATAATATAATTATTAAATTAAATTTAGTATACATTTTTATTATAACGACGTATGAAGTTTAGTGAAACTAAATTTTCAAATGTACATTTAAAAATTGCATTATTATTAAGAAGTATCTTGTATAAAAACATTTAAAAGAAGGTTCTTTTATTTTCTGTGTTTTATATTTTCAAAATATGGATTTTACATTTGCGAATTTCAAATTATTATTCTGCCTGAGTAATTTATGTGATATTTGATATTTTATGTAATACACTTATCGACTTTTTTTTGTTTAAATTTTCATAATATCAATTTAATTTTAAGAACTTAAGTTTTTGAAATTAAAAATTTGTTATGTGTGCCCAAGGCGCAGATTACTTTCATTCGTTCCTGCGTGAATAAATGTAGCTGTTGGAATAAATCTTGCGATTCACGGTTTACTCAACTCTCGATTGAAGCGTAGAGTAGAATGAACGGAAAGCTCTACTATTTTTGTGATTTAATAAAAGATTGGTTTTTTATAGTTATACTACGAGTAATAATATATATATTTAAAAATTTTTAATGCACGCTTTCATACTTCACCCTACACTTCTGAATTTTACTCAACTTTGATTCATTTTCGAACATTTAATATATCACAAATAAATACAGTGATACTAAATAACTTCTAACTTGTCCTTATGTCCCAAATTTGATCGGAAGTTGAGTAAAATTACTTCAACTATTTTTCTCCGTGTAGGATTATCTTCAATGGTAACGACTGCGAATTATTAGAGATAAAATGTCCATTTACGTACGAGAATTCAAAAATCGTTAATAGAGAAGAGCGAAGGTCTTTTGTACCATCCTTGCAGTTTGACGAACCTGAAAATCTAATGCTCAAAAAAAGTAAATTATACTATACCCACATTAAGGTATTCATATATGTTCTAGGAATCTCACTGTGTCGTTTTTTTGTCTTTTCGGAAGTTGATTTCGTTTCATTAAAACATGCAATACTTGCTTCATTTTAGAGACTCTTAAATATTTAAGTATTTCATTGGATTTTATCTACTTATATTGTAATCGATGTTATATTTTTTTCATATATATATCCTGAAAGACTGAGATAGTAATTAATATTATATGTTATGGGTTAAAATATTAATATAAAATATATAATAAAAGAACGTTGTGTGGATATGGATGAAAAATTTTATTTCTTTTGATGTTCAATAATGAATTAGGAATTCATTAAATTGATTTTTTATTTACAAATTAAATTGATTTCTTATTTACGGATTGAATTTAAAATCAATGACAGAATCGTAAAACTTACTGCCTAATAAGGGATTCTTTATTGTTGTCAAGAATGCAAGCCATTCAAACAATATTATCCATGTGCGAAATCATATCATTCGAAACATATTCTAAAATTTTGAAAATCTTTTCCCTTTGAGTTTCTCGCTCCAAGTGAATCCTTACTGACGCGATGGAATAACCTTCCAACACTTCTCGCGCGAATTGTGGATTAAAACCAAATGGTGGCATTACCAATGTTCACTTCCGATTTAAGAGTTCTGATTTGATTTCTGAAAATCCTTTGTCGGCCAAGACTTTATCTTCTGGATCCAGCAACTTCTAAAATCCACTATCATTGGTGATCTAACCGTCAGTCGATTTTCCACCGTAACATTTGGACACGAATGTGATTAGTCCACATGGACTTATGGCAATCAGAAACTTGATTGTGAAACTGACTTTGTAAGAAAAGTGCATTAATACTCGATTTTATACACTTCCGGGAGACTCACATCGCAACTCCGTACAATCTATAATTGTTCGGCAATTCGGATAATTTCTAAAAGCGTCGGGCTTAAATGAGCAAACGATTTTCGAGAGAAATATTCTTAAAAAAGATCGGTTTACCATCTTTTCCTGGCAAAATAAATTGAAGTAGAACTGTAAAAAAAGGTAAAGTAATTCCATTAAGCTGCTTTATTACTTCATCATTAGTAACGTCTGGAAATCCTGTGAAACCAAAATATTTTCCTTGAATCGAAGTTTCAGTCCCTTTATCTTCTTTCTCAGCAGATGACAATAAAACAATTATTGAAACCACATTATTTTAATCTATTTTAATTAGAAAATTCTTCGTTTTCGTAGATTTTTTCAATTTTTTAATTAAAAATCTATGCATAGGCCACAAAAACGTGAGGTGAAAATTTTGAATCATCAGCTACAATTTCTAGGCAATAGAAATTTTAATTGTATTGTGGTAGGGCCCTAGCTGTTTTGCCCTGTCAGTAATCAGGTGCTGATAGGAAAAACTAGTGAGAGCCTTAATTAATATGAATTTCTATTAAACTCCTTTCCACACCATCGAGGAGTTAGAGTTGAAGGCGCGTTTTTTAAAGTGGTTTCCCCTGTAGGCCTAATCTACTATTTCAAAAATTTGCAATAAGACGGAAGCGATAGAATAGAAGAAAATATATTTAGGGTGCTAAATTAACGTGAGTCCCCTTGCCTCTCACATAACTCGACATACATACTTAATATTTTTTTAATTAAACAACAACGATTTTATTCCCTAATTTATTTTTAAGATAACCAAAAAGATACTTTTTTAATTAAGGAAGCCTCAAAATTATTTAAAAAGTATCCGTGCCATCCCAAGTAAAGAGAGTCAATCTGTTTTCCTTATATTCTTTGACTGCCAGCTTGTAAAGATTGGCAGAGTCCACCAGGTTGAAATGTTTCCAAGTGATGCGCGTTGTTCTCTCGGTCTCATTTCTAGCTCTTAAAGCTGATTGAGTGACACATATCGAATTGACAGTCCTAATCCCTAATCGATTTCTTTTGCTAGTTTTGGCGTCTGTGAGCATTGAGAATGCTCGTTCAGCCTCAGCATTGAAATCAGGAAGTGTACGCACGCGACTCAATAAAGATGATAAGTTCGGAAACATTTTTCCTCCCTTGTTTGTGGTAAAGACTCCAATAGCTATACACATTTCATGAAAAGAAAGTTTAGACCATTGCTCTTTGATGCAAGCAGTTGCCAAGAAATGCATCAACTTGATCTCCACGCAAGTTGTTATTAGCAAGCTGCTGATCCAAATATTTTTCCGTTTCAACGCCTATGTCAATTTCTCCAAGCGCCTTTTGATTATTGGCATCTTCAAAATTAAAATTCCTAATAACATGGAAGAACAAATTAACATCTAAAAGAGCGTTTTTTAGATATTTATGGAGAATTCACTAAAAAAACTTTATCAATATCGGCTGAAGTTCTTGAACCATCGTTTCGCGTTTTTAAAATGTGGCATTAAAAACATTAAAAGCGTTCAACGTGAACTTCACAAAAAGAAAAGATGTGAATATCAAAGGACCTTGCATTTTTTTAGCAAATCTTGTGCGTTTGGTGCATTTTAGCATCACCGAACCTAATCTTTTGAGAACTTGATCCCATATGCTCCACATCATTTGAAATGCTGGAAATTTTACTCAAAGCTAATTTCACTGATTTTAGAACCAAAGGATCCATGTCCTGAAAAAGACCTATCAATTCTGATGAAATCGTGAACTTTCTGGATTTGTGGAGTTTGAAAAACCAACACCAGAGCCATTCTCTGCGAAAGAGTCTATTGCAGAATGAGCAGCTGGATTGAACTCACTACTTTCTCTTGCAAGCCCGTATCCAGCCATTTTGTCCGAATATAAATGTGATGTCGAGAAACTTGGAAAATTTGTTTTACACAATTGATTATTGAATGTTTAAATCAAAGTGTATTGTCACTTACCACATACGGCGAACAAGAAAACACTATCTATAGCACACACTAAATACTTTAATCATAATATATTGAATGATAAATGTATTTTTATTCACCTGTAACCACTTTGGAATTTTGTTGCTTCACAATCATAA
This sequence comes from Diplolepis rosae, assembly GCA_030998225.1. Taxonomy (NCBI): domain Eukaryota; kingdom Metazoa; phylum Arthropoda; class Insecta; order Hymenoptera; family Diplolepididae; genus Diplolepis; species Diplolepis rosae. The sequence continues at coordinate 2,000,428 of JAPYXD010000171.1, forward strand.
GACTTCAGTTCTTATTATAACCAAGTAGTGGAAGTGCTAGCCATATGATTTTGAAAATAAAACACTATCAGATTAGAGAAAAATAAGCGCTAGCATTAAAAAATGTTTGTTTTACAAAAGGAAGAATGTTTTACTAGAACAAATTAAGATCATTTCTTCACAGCTTGAAAAACATATATTCAGCTACAAATACTACATTTTGGATAAACTTATCAATCGTTTTTGCAACTCTGATTATTCGAAGCTCTATTGTTCTACAAAGAAATATTATGACATGCAGGAAACCTTAATTCTAATTATATAGTATATAATATTGTATGCAAGATTGTAGCCGATTCTGAAAAATATTTATCTGAATGCAATGTATAAATAATCATTTTTCAGGAATTTGGGAAAACATATCGCCCTAATTATATAATGCCAGTAAATTAATATTAGTTAACAAAGATCGTATTAGAATGGTCAAGGTAATTGGCTGGTACGCAGCAGATGCGAGTTCAAGCCCCTGCATTTCCAAAAATATTTTTATTTGATTTTATCTATCATGTTTAATATCCTAGTAAAAGGCATCTATTAGCATCCATTCACAAGTGATCTTCTATTTTATCGCTTTCGTCTTATTGCAAATTTTTGAAATAGTGGATTAGGCCTACAGGAAAAACCACTTTAAAAAACGGCGCCTGCAACTCTACCTCTTTGGTGGTGTGGAAAGGAGTTTAATAGAAATTCATATTAATTAAAGCTCTCACTAGTTTTTCCTATCATCACTTGATTACTGACAGGGCAAAACAGCTAGGGCCCTACTACAATTCAATTAAAATTTCTGTTGCTTAGAAATTGTAGATGATAATTCTTGGAAAATTCTCAGTTAAAATTTAAAGTCAGTAAAGCTTTGAAGATTTAAATCAAGATATTAATTAAAACATGTTTCGGGTTTATAAATTTGATCAACTGCGTCAATTAGAAAATTTTCCCTTTGTTTTTTCCCTTTGACGAATGGAAGAGGTAGAGGTTGGTCTTTCTCAGGAAAGGAGAGAAACCTCTGGAGGATCCCTCATTCTATGGACCGATATGTCTATTGCACACAATGGGGAAGCTTTCTGAGGAAATGATTCTACAACGACTACAGAGTCACATGGTTGGCGAGAATAGTCTCTGGGAGAACCAGATCGGCTTTCTGAAAGGCAGGCCCACAGTAGACGCCATCCAGGCAGTGGTGGACATAGCCACCAAAGCAAGAAGAGGAACTGGTAAATGTAAGGGATTCTGCGCGCTGGTTAGCATTGATATATGTAATGCGTTTAATACCACGAGATGGAAGAGCTGCACCGAGGCGATGAAGCGGGAGAAGTTACAAGACTGTCTGTTGCAGATAATAGACGACTATCGGAGCGACGGGTGGGTGGTATACGAGGGCAAAAAATGGTTTCTCCAAGAAGAGATGACATGTGGTGCTCCTCAGGGGTCGAAGGTGGGACCACTCATGTGGAATGTCATGCATGATGAATTCTTGCGTATGGATCTACCTGTTGGAACGAGCGTCATCGGCTTTGCAGATGATGCACTTGTCGTTTGCGCTGCTGAAGACGTTGGAATCCTGGAGCTGAGGATCATTGAGAGTCTGAGGCGGGCAAAGCGTTGGTTAGATAGCAGAGGGCTAAAAATGGCTCCTGAAAAGACTGAGGACCGAGAACTCGAGGACCGGAGATCCTTCCAATACCCAAATATTTTTGGGGAACACGAAGTCGTGTGGAAGAAGAGTACGGAGACTTAGCTTCGGCGAACAGCTCCAGATCGCTACTACCAAAGCCGTCCAATGTAGAGCTAACTTGGCTCAGCTCATGCCCAACATTGGCGGACCCAAGGAAGCCTAGAGAAGACTGGTGGCAAGCGTGGTGCACTCGAATCTGCTTTATGCATCTCCGGTCTCGACAAGTGCCCTTAGCAACCATGCTATCCAAAAAAAGCTGTTCTTGGCACAGAGAAGAGCGGCGCTGAAAATAGTTTCAGCATACCGAACTGTGTCGACGAGTGTTGCGTTGGTCCTGGCTTTAAGAAGAGAGACGATAGTCGTGTCGCTACTGCAGTTCCCCTGTGGACACTCTTTGTTTGCGCCAGGTGGGGCGTTGCAAGGGAGGCCGTTGTCGGGCGGTGGGTGCGAAGCTCACTTCTGAAACAATGGTTCGTCTCGTGCCAGTTTAGTTTAGAGAGGAATCTTTATGATTTCCTACCTGGTTCGGAGACTGGGTCCGATAAACGGACGCATGGGCCCGGGGGATGTTCCCGGGCTGACAGATGACGGCGGAGTCGGTCACACTTAAAACCGGAACCAGCCGCTCTGGAAGTTTAAAGCCGAAAGGCGGTCTCGCTAGCATTAATATGGTGGGAAAGAAGAGGGTTCTTGGTTTTAACCGGTATTCCTTGACTCCTCCTAGGAGAGTCCTGTACTACGGCTATAAAAGATTTTGCCATTTTTCCTCCTCATAAGAAAACATAAATTGAATTAAATAATATAGTTTCTCCAACATTGTTCTTTTATTATTGCTTATATATACTTATTACACACATTCGGTATATACACGGAAAAAAATTTGGTAGAAATGCTGCACCACCTCTAGTGCTCCTGCCTCACTACACTGGAGGGTGACTGCAGCGCTCTTTATAGGTTAGCAGGTTTACTTTTTGGCGGACTAACTACTCTCCCACAATTATGGGAAAGCTGCTGCCCCACAGGAGGGAATGCTTTTGCTCCGAATATATAATGCTGCGGCGAGTTATATAAACTGAAATTTGACTATGTTTTTCTCAATTGATAATTCGATTGTTTTAAAATTTCTGAAATCGTCGTTAATTATTATATATCTTTTGAAAAATTTTTTAGTTTTAAAATGATGTGAAATTACTTGAAATCTCAACATTGAGGTTAGGTTATTTGTAAACAGATCGTAATGCACCAAAAATTACTTCTGTATATATATACGAATGTATACAGAAAACACCATTTTAATGGGTACTTTCATGTAAATCATAGAAAACTTAAAAATTGTACTTTTGCCTGCTTTCGCATTTGCCCGACAATGCGGTACAACTAACACATCGTTCAATAAGTCCCGGGGCTAACCCACAGATGGCGTTAGTAATATCAAATCCACTTCGTTTTTCAAAAGAAATAACCTTTAAATGACACGTGTCTGACTTCCACGTCAATCAGACCATAAACAGCAAAGCTACTGTAGTGAAAGTGACGCTACTTTTGCATTTGCGTACAAAATGGACAAAAACGAATTTCGTGTGTTGATAAAACATTGCTATTTAATGGGGAAAAATACCGTGCAAGCTCAACAATGGCTCGAAAAATGTTATCCGGACTGTGCTCCGTCGAAAACAATGATTTGCCGGTGGTATGCTGATTTCAAACGCGGTCGCACTGATACAAATAATGCGGAACGCTCGGGTAGGCCAAATGAAGCAGTAACTCCGGAAAATATTAATGAAGTTTTGAAAATCGTGATGGACGACCGCAAACTGAAAGTCCATGATATTGCTAAGATAGTGAACATATCAAATGGAAGTGCGTCTACGATTTCAAACGAAAAATTGGGCATGAAAAAGGTCTTTTCCAAATGGGTGCCGCGTTTGCTCACAATGGAACAAAAGCAATAACGAGTCGACGATTCAGAGAGCTGTTTGTCACTGTTTAATTGCAATAAACAGGATTTCTTGCGTCGGTATGTGACAATGGACGAAACATGGATCCATCATTTCACTCCGGAGTCGAAGCGGCAGTCAGCTGAGTGGCGTGCAGCCGGTGAAAGCCGTCTGAAGCGTCCGAAAACGCAACAGTTAGCTGGCAAAGTCATGGCGTCAGTTTTTTGGGATGCGCACGGTATAATTTACATGGACTACATTGAAAAGGGAAAATATATCAACAGCGACTATTACATTGAGTTATTAGTGCGTTTGAAGGACGAAATCGCAAAAAACGACCGCACATGAAGAAGAAAAAAATCATCTTTCATCAAGACAATGCACCGTGCCACAAGTCAATGAAAGCGATGGCAAAATTGTCTGAATTAGGCTACGAATTGCTTCCCCACCCACCATATTCTCCAGATCTAGCCCCCAGCGACTACTGGCTTTTTGCTGATCTCAAAAAGATGCTCCAGGGAAAAAGATTTGGCTCGAATGAGGAAGTAATCGCTGAAACTGAAGCTTATTTTGAGGCCAAGGACAAATCATTTTACAAGCATGGTATCGAAAAGTTAGAAAATCGTTGGAGTGATTTCATCGTACTTGAAGGTGCTTATATTGATGAATAAAAATGAATTTTGTAAAACAAATGTTGTTTTCTTTGTTAGTCCCGGGACTTATTGAACGATGTGTTACACTCCCTACCGGAAGGAGCGTTGTGTTCCTTCGACGTAAGTCAACTACTCCCCAAAAAAGGGGCAGTTGCTCACCCACAGAGGGGACGCAGCATAACCAAATGTATAGTCGCACAACTCTCCTCCAGTAAACGCAACAGTTCTGCTGCTACGGCTAGAATCTGTACCAAAGTTTTTTACGTGGAGTACATAGTTTCAGAAGACAACGTAAGATCGTATTTACATTTTTGTCAGTTTATCGTATCATTTATTGAAATATTATTCACATATTCGCGGTAGTTTTGTACGTTCAATGTAGCTTCATGATTCGAAGAAATTTTTAATGCATTTTACTGAAATTTTCATCAAAATTTATAAGGAAACAGTGAATATGTTACTTCAAGCGATTTTTCAGAAAATGGCCACCTTTTGCTTTAATAACAGCAGCGCACGATTTTGGCATTCTTCTGATGAGATTTTGAAGTGTTTGAGGTGGAATATTATTCCACGCTTCGTTCAAACAATCCCAGAGACCAGGAAGGCTTGTTGGCTTTAGATCTCTCACACGTCGGTCCAATTCTTCCCACAATAGCTCGATGGGATTTAAATCGGGGGATTGAGGCGGCCATTCCATTATATTAAGGTCACTTGCGACATTTTTTCGTTCCAAATAAGAAGTACAAAGTTTCGATGTATGTTTCGGATCGTTATCTTGTTGGGAAATGAATCCATGACCAATTAAATTGATGCCAGATGGTATTGCATGGCATTGGAGTATACTGTGATACTGCTGTTTTTTCATAATTCCTTCAGTTTTTTTAAGTTGACCAACGCCAAGTTACTGAGCCACCGCCATGTTTTACAGTTGGCACAATACAATCTGGTTTGAATCTTTCATTGACTTTTCTGCGAACATATTGACGCCGATGGCTACCGAAAAATTCGAATTTTGATTCGTCTGTTCATAAAACTGATTTCCGCTGATCAATCGTCCAGTCAACATGTTCTTGAGTGAACTTCAGTCCTTTTTGTTAATTTACTGGCCGTAGAAGTGGCTTTCTGACAGTAATGCGTCCTATCATACCTTTTTCTTTAAGCCGGCCTTTGACTGTCGTCAGACATATTGGTGAATCCAAGTCTTCATTGATTTCAGGACGAATTTCTGATGCAGATTTCTGTCGATTGCCCTTACTTATTGCATATATTTTGTTGTCGATTCTTTGATTTGTCTTTCTTGATTGACCAGATCGTTTTCTGTTAGTATTTTGTCCAGTTTCCCGATATCTTCTTATGGCCGTATGAACTGAACACAAAGATATTTTCAATATTTTGGCTATTTCTCGATATTTTTTGCCTGTTTTTTGCAACATAATTATTTGGGCCCGTTTCTCGACAGATATTTCCTTTCGCTTGACCATTATCAATCTGGAAAAATACAATTCTGAGGCTATTTCAACGAAAAAGCGGGCACAATTATGCATAAACGCAACGACTGTCAAATTAACAGACTGAAAATTTTGTATGACACTTCAATGCACCAGACACGATAATACCATCTTCTTTTGTTTAAATGATTGACATGTAACCTTTTAAACCGCAGCCGAATCGATTTTTGTGCGAAAAACAACTGAAAACCCAATGCGGCAGCTTTGGAAACTTCACGATTTTAGGCCATAGGATGTTTTCTTATAAATTTTGATGGAAATTTCAGTAAAATGCATTAAAAATGTCTTCAAATCATAAAGCTACGTTGAACGTACAAAACTACTGCAAATATGTGAATAATTTTTTAATAAATGATACGATAAAATTACAAAAACAACTTTTTTTATCTTGTTCTAATACTTTCCGACTGCACTGTATATATATATTCATTCATTCATTATTATATATATATGATTTTACTTATGTACTAATCGCATAAAGGAACTACCACTTGTGAGAAAGATCTTACCATTCCATTTATTCAGTTCCGTCTTTTGTGCAGCCAAGAGATGCGTGTTTTTGGCAATAAAATAGATGACGGAGATAGTATATTACGTGCCTAGGCGCACAATGAGGGTTATTGCGCGACGAGCGACAATGTTCGCAGGAGATCGAAGCCAAGGCGTAGGTGAGGCGTAGTCGAGGTGTAGCCGATGTGTAGACGAGACGTAGCTGAGGCAAAGCCGAGATGAAGCCGAGGCGCGATCAGTCCTGCGAGCATTGTCGCGAGCCCCGTAATTTCCCGAATTGTGTGCATTGGCACGTATTCTATTTTATGTGACTTCGGTGCGGATACGAGTTTTTATGCTTACACTCGAATATAATCTAGCATTTTAGTTGTTTGCGGCGCTAGTCATTACAATTGGTATTTCGCGACTAGTCCCGGCCATTTTTATTTCATTGATCTTGTGTAGTAGTAGCGTGTTGTAATAGAGAATGCGCAGTTCAAATGTACAAGGCATTGTCAGTAGGGTGCTAACGCTGTACGAAGAAGAATGTGCTCCGCTGTATGGCTATAGGCACATGCGCAGTTCAATTTTTACATTTCATTCCTCTGTAGCAAAAAAACGAGTTTACGCGCCGGAGGCACATAAAAAATTTTGAATGGGAATTTTCTTTCCTTAAAATAATCGCAAGATATATTTGGAGTATTTATAAAAGTTTTAAGTGTATCATACACGAATGTTGAAAAAACAAATTATTTATGGAACAAGTAAGTAAAAATTTCAAATGTAAATTAAAACAAAATTAAAAGTTTCGCAGTAAAAAGCATTTCCCCTTTTATGCGTACAGTAGAAAATGATTCAAATTAATTTAAGGATCAAATCAGAAGGAAATGAAAAATTACGGATTTTCACCACAATTAACCCTTTGCACTCCAGTGGTAACTCTCACTCACCATGTGGTTTGGATGCCGCAGGCATCCTCCGAGGGCCCAGAGTGCAAAGGATTGAAGAAAAAATATGAAAAGGCAAATAACTATTACAAGACAAATCGTTTCGGCCTAAATTAATGTTTTCGACAAAATGTATTCCTGCCTCTTTCAAAATGCATGGAAATCAGTTTGGATTCTATGGACAGTTTTTCAGCTAGAGCTTATATTAATGGGTTACGTACCGTTAACACATAAAATTATTATAACAAGAAAATAATATACAAATACAGTTAAGACTCGTCTATTGCAAGGCCTGAGCCTTCCCCTATCTCCCACCTTTGCCGTATAAGCAACACTGTAGTTAGGGTGACATCCAATCTACTGTTTGCTCCATGGGAGTGAAACCCGCTATGGAAGGGGAGAAACACGTCCATGCAAATGTGGGGGAATTACGCAGCCAATTAAAAATCACCCAGAAAACCATGAGAGTAAAGCCCGCTTTGAGAGGGAAGAAACACGTCCATGTAAATGTGGGGAAATCACGCAGCCAATTAAAAATCCCCCAGAAAACAGTTGATCTCGCGGTTCAGAAGAGTCATAGCAGCTTGTGAAATTACATTTAGTCTAAAGCCAAGGAAATTAATGCTAAATACTCCAATGAGGCACCAGAGGCGATCAAGTTATGAAATTACAAGACCAAATTTACTGCTTAATACATAGTAATACAAAGTTTTGCAATTTCAGCACCTAATCGCTTCAGATGTATAAAAATTTCATTTTAGAATGTATTCTGGCAAAGGGGACAGGAGGGCAGCGGGAGCACTGAAAGGCTCCATGCAAAAGTGGGGGATCGCATGCATTTACCGCCATGTTTGTTTCCAGTAATTTACCATTGGGTTTCACCCCCATGGTTTGCTCTGGAAACCAACCTTACCGATAGTTGCTGTGGTGGGAGCCCCCCTCGTCTTGCAATAAACGATTCTCGCTCGTTTCGGAGCCTTGCAATAAACGAGTCTTGGCTGCATTAGTGTGGAAATGCATTAGATAACGTAGCATTTTCTGTCAATCATTGTATTTATGCGACGAGGTTTGTGAGAATCTAAATTTTTATACAGAATGTACACCATTTCGTTTGTATTTTCGACTTCAGAAGTTTCTGAGTACTTTACAAATTTAACAGTTGATATAAGCCAGTGGGCATATTAAACGACCCTTGATTTTATAATGTAAACAACGTTAGGTTATAAAGTTTTGTTTAGTCTGGGATTTTATGCGCGCGCGGTTGGTCTGGTCGCCACGATTTGCCGGTGGACTCAGGAGAGGGTAACGCTTTGCCTCAGCTGCAGATTTCTTCACATTGAAGAAGTAAATCAAAAGTTCCCGCAACTGGCTCTTAATCGCCTCAAAACTAGACATTTTCGCACACAAAAGGATATATTATACTGACAAAAATTTACTAATATAACAAGTTTATATTGTTGAAAGATGTCCAACCTTACGACAGTGACGTTTTAAATGTATCAATTTCAACCAAAACTTACTGATGGTACAAAAAAAAATTTTTGTTCAAGAAATACTTTATATTATTTTTAATTATTCTGTAACACTTATCGTATTTAATAGGGTGTTTAATATTGATGTGATATTTCTATGAGAGATCGCCACTAATAACAAACGGCTATCATTGTTGACAAGTTCCATCCTTTAAACCTCTTCTGTAAAAATGTATGCCAAATCTATTTATTAGGTTACAAGTAACAGTGTCTGAAAGCAATCAACTTCCGGATTTTTCGCAAAAATTGAATAAAATGAATTTTGTGTGTTGATTAAGCACTACTTTTTGCATGGAAAAACCTTATCCGAAACCAAAGCCAAGCTAGGCGCTCAATGAGGATGCGTAGGTGAGGCGTAGTCGAGGTATAGCCGGTGCGTAGTCGAGACGTAGCTGAGGCAAAGCCGAGACGAAGCCGAGGCGCGATCAGTCCTGCGAGCATTGTCGCGAGTCTCGTAATTTCCCGAATTGTGTGCATTGGCACGTATTCTATTTTATGTGACTTCGGTGCGTATACGAGTTTTTATGCGTACACTTGAATCTAATCTAGTATTGTAGTTGTTTGCGGCGCTAGTCATTACACTTAATATGTCACGACTAGTCCCGGCAATTTTGATTTTATCGATCTTGTGTAGTAGTAATGGATTTTAAGACGCGTGCGCAGTTCAAATGTACAAGGCTTTGTCAGTAGGGTGATAACGCTATACGAAGAATAAGAAGATTCTGCTCCGCTTTAAGACTATATGCGCATGCGCAGTTCAATTTTTACATTATATTCCTCTGTAACGGAATACACAACATTCCGTTACTCTCAGCTGTAACGGAAAAACGAGTTTCCGTGCCGGAGGCACATAAATATTATTTGGACTCTGCTCGGTCATATAGAGTGGTATTGAAGTAGTTTACCGAACCTTTTAAATATAATCATAATCGTTTATTTTCAAGGATTTTCTTTTTTGCTCAAGTTTGGTCGTTTTAATATTTTGAGAGTTCGGAAAGTTTCGAATTCTGGAAAATTTTAATTATAGTACCAAAGTTGTAGATTTATTTCAAATAAGCAATATTGTTTCCTCAAATTTTTCCAAATTTCGTATATTTCGTCGGGAAAATTGAATTTTTGATTCTGAAAAAAAAATATAAATATGGAAAAATAGTCAACAGCAAATTTGTAGATCGCTTTGAAACAAACAATTTTATTCATTAAAATTGATTTTGTATCTTGCATGGATTTGATGCAAAATATAATTTTTAATTTTTGATAGCGTTTTTTATGATTAAAACGAAAACTGCGTGACCGATACAAAAATAGTTTGAAGTAAATTTGTATGTCTCCTGGAAGTAAACAATTTTATCACTAAAATTTTTTCTATATCTCGTATATATTTTCTTGGAAACCAGAAGTTTTATTTTTAATAATATTTTTCATTAATAACGAAAAGATATAACTCCTATGTGAAAATAGTCAGCAGAAAATTTGTAGATCTCTTAAAAATAAACAAATTTAACAACAAACAAATTCTACATCTAAACGTTTTTAATTAAAAACAAATTTTTCGAATTTTTTTTTGAAAATTATGAACATTTGGTTGTAGACTGACGTTCTTTAGTACTTTTTATTTAATCTAGCTCCGACAGTTTTAACTTGATATCTTATTTCGTGTAGATGTTATAATTTTTTAATATTTCAGATGAAGACATTATTTTAGATACACTCAGTGAATTAGTGTCATCTGAATGGTGAAATGTTTTGGAGGGACTAACACCGGTGACTAGTCACAGAATACTTTTCATTAAGAAAGTTAAGGAGCTTCTTACATATTTCTATAAGTTTTTTCAATATTTAAGTAGTGAAATTTCACTGAAAATGAATTAATCATTTATCACGGCTTAAATTTGTGAAAATTGACTGAAAATTAGTGAAAAACACTGATACTTATCTCCTTTTTCACTAAATCTCGGACTAGATTTTCACTAATTGCAAGTAATTTGATAATGTTCTTGTCTTATCATGTCACAGGAGATATTGAAGTTTGAGACGTCTCAAACCCAAACTTGTGACGAATTGTGAGACGAACTATTAGGTGGATAATTCTTCTATGAGACGGAAATTTATCCCTAGATCAGGTAACGAAGGAAGACAATATAAGCAATAAACATTACATCTATAAACCGAGGGACTCTTATACCGAAGTTTCGGATAAAATTTACCTAAAGGAAACCCTTGTCACTGATCAGCATTTTATGACTTTTAGGTTGACACAAAATTATCATAAAAAACTTTGCTCATATGTGAACGCTACTTATGTAATGTAAATGATGAATATAATACTAATATGGTATTCAAATCAAAAGTTATAAAAAACTGAATGTTACAAAAGAATTTTTCTCTAATGGATCTTTACAAAATATTTTTCTAAAAATTCAAGAAATGCAGTAGATGACGATAGAAAAACGTGATTCAACATAAAAAAGTTTATATATGATTTATTCACGTGGCCTGATAGAGAAATTGCCTTTCTAAAAATTCCACATTAATTGAATCTTAGCGCAGGCAATAGAGGGAATTCTCAATTTTCTATTGCATATGTAAAACAGAACATGAAATGCATAGGGGTTGAGATTTCGCTGTTTTCCTGAGTGCATAAATTCGTCTTACTTTCAAGAAATTGAAATTTCCAAGCACAAACTTGAGACGATTTGGCCCCACAATTTTTGTCAGCCAGCTCGAAGTCGAACCCAAAAGCAGGTAGTGGGTCATTACAATAGAGGCAATAAACCGTACGTGCGGCGTACTCTTAATTCTAAATTGATATTATACTTAAAGAACACATGAGATTTAACATCATAGAGGTTTTTCGCGAAACACATCATATGAGTGCAATGTCACATATGAGAACACGAATTGTGGAATGCTCATAAAGTGGCTGTAATTTTAATAAAAAAGTAATCTCAAGTGTTGAATTTGAAACAAACATACTGTTTTGGAAATGTAATAGAGTATAAAATTATCATACTTCATACATCATACTTAATTTATATACGTTTCTCGGTGAGTTACGTTACTTTTTGTGAACGTAAAAAGTCGTAATAAAGGTACTTTTCGAAAAAAGTAATTGATTAAAGTTAATGTTGGTAGAGACGAAAAAGATGATAATGACTTCAACTAACTTCAGGAATTTTGAGAAAAACATTTTCTCTTTAATGTTATGGTGACACGTTTTCCAGTAAATGTGCACAAAGAATCTTGTTGTTCTCTTTTTATTTACTCAAACAAAGTTTAATTGATTTATATTGTACATAATTTTGAAACATGGAAAAAACTTGTCTTTGTAACACTGAAAACAATAAAGTTACAACATGTTTTCATGCATATCAGACTAAGAAGATGAAGAAGTGATAGAATCAACTTTTCTTGTAAATTGATATATATGACATAATGCAGAAGTGCATTACAATGAGATAAGATATCAAAAGAAACGTCAGCATGTATAGGTACAGACCGTTGTGAAAAAAGAGAAAATTTCATATATTCAGATATAAGCTGACTCACTAGACGGTCGAAATGACTGTGATGTAACCCTTTTTTTTAAACTTTTAAAACTGGATTGTTTAGAGAATGATATAAGGAATCGAATAAATCCTGTAAGATAGCTCGCGTTCAATAAGAAGTTACTTTTTTAAACGAAAACACTAGAGAAAATTTCTCTCTTTTTAAAATTTCTAACACGCCTTTCTAAACATTCCAAATTAATTGAATCTTAGCTCAGGTAATAGAGGGAATTCTCCACTTTCTATTGCATATGTAAAACAGAACATGAAATGCATAGGGGTTGAGATTTCGCTGTTTTCCTGAGTGCATAAATTCGTCTTACTTTCAAGAAATTGAAATTACCAAGCACAGACTTGAGACGATTTGGCCCCACAATTTTTGACAGCCAGCTCGAAGTCGAACCCAAAAGCAGGTAGTGGGTCATTACAATAGAGGCAATAAACCGTACCTGCTGCATACTCTTAATTCTAAATTGAGATTATACTTAAAGAACACATGAGATTTAACATCATAGAGGTTTTTCGCGAAACACATCATATGAGTGCAATGTCACATATGAGAACACGAATTGTGGAATGCTCATAAAGTGGCTGTAATTTTAATAAAAAAGTAATCTCAAGTGTTGAATTTGAAACAAACATACTGTTTTGGAAATGTAATAGAGTATAAAATTATCATACTTCATACATCATACTTAATTTATATACGTTTCTCGGTGAGTTACGTTACTTTTTGTGAACGTAAAAAGTCGTAATAAAGTTACATTTCGAAAAAAGTAATTGATTAAAGTTAATGTTGGTAGAGACGAAAAAGATGATAATGACTTGAACTAACTTCAGGAATTTTGAGAAAAACATTTTCTCTTTAATGTTATGGTGACACGTTTTCCAGTAAATGTGCACAAAGAATCTTGTTGTTCTCTTTTTATTTACTCAAACAAAGTTTAATTGATTTATATTGTACATAATTTTGAAACATGGAAAAAACTTGTCTTTGTAACACTGAAAACAATAAAGTTACAACATGTTTTCATGCATATCAGACTAAGAAGATGAAGAAGTGATAGAATCAACTTTTCTTGTAACTTGATATATATGACATAATGCAGAAGTGCATTACAATGAGATAAGATATCAAAAGAAACGTCAGCATGTATAGGTACAGACCGTTGTGAAAAAAAGAGAAAATTTCATATATTCAGATATAAGCTGACTCACTAGACGGTCGAAATGACTGTGATGTAACCCTTTTTTTTAAACTTTTAAAACTGGATTGTTTAGAGAATGATATAAGGAATCGAATAAATCCTGTAAGATAGCTCGCGTTCAATAAGAAGTTACTTTTTAAACGAAAACACTAGAGAAAATTTCTCTCTTTTTAAAATTTCTAACACGCCTTTCTAAACATTCCAAATTAATTGAATCTTAGCTCAGGTAATAGAGGGAATTCTCCACTTTCTATTGCATATGTAAAACAGAACATGAAATGCATAGGGGTTGAGATTTCGCTGTTTTCCTGAGTGCATAAATTCGTCTTACTTTCAAGAAATTGAAATTACCAAGCACAGACTTGAGACGATTTGGCCCCACAATTTTTGACAGCCAGCTCGAAGTCGAACCCAAAAGCAGGTAGTGGGTCATTACAATAGAGGCAATAAACCGTACCTGCTGCATACTCTTAATTCTAAATTGAGATTATACTTAAAGAACACATGAGATTTAACATCATAGAGGTTTTTCGCGAAACACATCATATGAGTGCAATGTCACATATGAGAACACGAATTGTGGAATGCTCATAAAGTGGCTGTAATATTAATAAAAAAGTAATCTCAAGTGTTGAATTTGAAACAAAACATACTGTTTTGGAAATGTAATAGAGTATAAAATTATCATACTTCATACATCATACTTAATTTATATACGTTTCTCGGTGAGTTACGTTACTTTTTGTGAACGTAAAAAGTCGTAATAAAGTTACATTTCGAAAAAAGTAATTGATTAAAGTTAATGTTGGTAGAGACGAAAAAGATGATAATGACTTGAACTAACTTCAGGAATTTTGAGAAAAACATTTTCTCTTTAATGTTATGGTGACACGTTTTCCAGTAAATGTGCACAAAGAATCTTGTTGTTCTCTTTTTATTTACTCAAACAAAGTTTAATTGATTTATATTGTACATAATTTTGAAACATGGAAAAAACTTGTCTTTGTAACACTGAAAACAATAAAGTTACAACATGTTTTCATGCATATCAGACTAAGAAGATGAAGAAGTGATAGAATCAACTTTTCTTGTAACTTGATATATATGACATAATGCAGAAGTGCATTACAATGAGATAAGATATCAAAAGAAACGTCAGCATGTATAGGTACAGACCGTTGTGAAAAAAGAGAAAATTTCATATATTCAGATATAAGCTGACTCACTAGACGGTCGAAATGACTGTGATGTAACCCTTTTTTTTAAACTTTTAAAACTGGATTGTTTAGAGAATGATATAAGGAATCGAATAAACCCTGTAAGATAGCTCGCGTTCAATAAGAAGTTACTTTTTTAAACGAAAACAATAGAGAAAATTTCTCTCTTTTTAAAAGTTCTAACACGCCTTTCCAAACATTCCAAATCAATTGAATCTTAGCCCAGGTAATAGAGGGAAATCTCAACTTTCTATTGCATATGTAAAACAGAACATGAAATGGATAGGGGTTGAGATTTCGCTGTTTTCCTGAGTGCATAAATTCGTCTTACTTTCAAGAAATTGAAATTACCAAGCACAGACTTGAGACGATTTGGCCCCACAATTTTTGACAGCCAGCTCGAAGTCGAACCCAAAAGCAGGTAGTGGGTCATTACAATAGAGGCAATAAACCGTACGTGCTGCATACTCTTAATTCTAAATTGAGATTATACTTAAAGAACACATGAGATTTAACATCATAGAGGTTTTTCGCGAAACACATCATATGAGTGCAATGTCACATATGAGAACACGAATTGTGGAATGCTCATAAAGTGGCTGTAATTTTAATAAAAAAGTAATCTCAAGTGTTGAATTTGAAACAAACATACTGTTTTGGAAATGTAATAGAGTATAAAATTATCATACTTCATACATCATACTTAATTTATATACGTTTCTCGGTGAGTTACGTTACTTTTTGTGAACGTAACAAGTCGTAATAAAGTTACATTTCGAAAAAAGTAATTGATTAAAGTTAATGTTGGTAGAGACGAAAAAGATGATAATGACTTGAACTAACTTCAGGAATTTTGAGAAAAACATTTTCTCTTTAATGTTATGGTGACACGTTTTCCAGTAAATGTGCACAAAGAATCTTGTTGTTCTCTTTTTATTTACTCAAACAAAGTTTAATTGATTTATATTGTACATAATTTTGAAACATGGAAAAAACTTGTCTTTGTAACACTGAAAACAATAAAGTTACAACATGTTTTCATGCATATCAGACTAAGAAGATGAAGAAGTGATAGAATCAACTTTTCTTGTAAATTGATATATATGACATAATGCAGAAGTGCATTACAATGAGATAAGATATCAAAAGAAACGTCAGCATGTATAGGTACAGACCGTTGTGAAAAAAGAGAAAATTTCATATATTCAGATATAAGCTGACTCACTAGACGGTCGAAATGACTGTGATGTAACCCTTTTTTTAAACTTTTAAAACTGGATTGTTTAGAGAATGATATAAGGAATCGAATAAATCCTGTAAAATAGCTCGCGTTCAATAAGAAGTTACTTTTTTAAACGAAAACAATAGAGAAAATTTCTCTCTTTTTAAAATTTCTAACACGCCTTTCTAAACATTCCAAATTAATTGAATCTTAGCCCAGGTAATAGAGGGAATTCTCCACTTTCTATTGCATATGTAAAACAGAACATGAAATGCATAGGGGTTGAGATTTCGCTGTTTTCCTGAGTGCATAAATTCGTCTTACTTTCAAGAAATTGAAATTTCCAAGCACAAACTTGAGACGATTTGGCCCCACAATTTTTGTCAGCCAGCTCGAAGTCGAACCCAAAAGCAGGTAGTGGGTCATTACAATAGAGGCAATAAACCGTACCTGCTGCATACTCGTAATTCTAAAGTGAGATTATACTTAAAGAACACATGAGATTTAACATCATAGAGGTTTTTCGCGAAACACATCATATGAGTGCAATGTCACATATGAGAACACGAATTGTGGAATGCTCATAAAGTGGCTGTAATTTTAATAAAAAAGTAATCTCAAGTGTTGAATTTGAAACAAACATACTGTTTTGGAAATGTAATAGAGTATAAAATTATCATACTTCATACATCATACTTAATTTATATACGTTTCTCGGTGAGTTACGTTACTTTTTGTGAACGTAAAAAGTCGTAATAAAGGTACTTTTCGAAAAAAGTAATAGATTAAAGTTAAAGTTAGTAGAGACGAAAAAGATGATAATGATTTGAACTAACTTCAAGAATTTTGAGAAAAACATTTTCTCTTTACTGTTATGGTGACACGTTTTCCAGTAAATGTGCACAAAGAATCTTGTTGTTCTCTTTTTATTTACTCAAACAAAGTTTAATTGATTTATATTGTACATAATTTTGAAACATGGAAAAAACTTGTCTTTGTAACACTGAAAACAATAAAGTTACAACATGTTTTCATGCATATCAGACTAAGAAGATGAAGAAGTGATAGAATCAACTTTTCTTGTAAATTGATATATATGACATAATGCAGAAGTGCATTACAATGAGATAAGATATCAAAAGAAACGTCAGCATGTATAGGTACAGACCGTTGTGAAAAAAGAGAAAATTTCATATATTCAGATATAAGCTGACTCACTAGACGGTCGAAATGACTGTGATGTAACCCTTTTTTTTAAACTTTTAAAACTGGATTGTCTAGAGAATGATATAAGGAATCGAATAAACCCTGTAAGATAGCTCGCGTTCAATAAGAAGTTACTTTTTTAAACGAAAACAATAGAGAAAATTTCTCTCTTTTTAAAATTTCTAACACGCCTTTCTAAACATTCCAAATTAATTGAATCTTAGCCCAGGTAATAGAGGGAATTCTCCACTTTCTATTGCATATGTAAAACAGAACATGAAATGCATAGGGGTTGAGATTTCGCTGTTTTCCTGAGTGCATAAATTCGTCTTACTTTCAAGAAATTGAAATTTCCAAGCACAGACTTGAGACGATTTGGCCCCACAATTTTTGACAGCCAGCTCGAAGTCGAACCCAAAAGCAGGTAGTGGGTCAATACAATAGAGGCAATAAACCGTACGTGCTGCATACTCTTAATTCTAAATTGATATTATACTTAAAGAACACATGAGATTTAACATCATAGAGGTTTTTCGCGAAACACATCATATGAGTGCAATGTCACATATGAGAACACGAATTGTGGAATGCTCATAAAGTGGCTGTAATTTTAATAAAAAAGTAATCTCAAGTGTTGAATTTGAAACAAACATACTGTTTTGGAAATGTAATAGAGTATAAAATTATCATACTTCATACATCATACTTAATTTATATACGTTTCTCGGTGAGTTACGTTACTTTTTGTGAACGTAACAAGTCGTAATAAAGTTACATTTCGAAAAAAGTAATTGATTAAAGTTAATGTTGGTAGAGACGAAAAAGATGATAATGACTTGAACTAACTTCAGGAATTTTGAGAAAAACATTTTCTCTTTAATGTTATGGTGACACGTTTTCCAGTAAATGTGCACAAAGAATCTTGTTGTTCTCTTTTTATTTACTCAAACAAAGTTTAATTGATTTATATTGTACATAATTTTGAAACATGGAAAAAACTTGTCTTTGTAACACTGAAAACAATAAAGTTACAACATGTTTTCATGCATATCAGACTAAGAAGATGAAGAAGTGATAGAATCAACTTTTCTTGTAAATTGATATATATGACATAATGCAGAAGTACATTACAATGAGATAAGATATCAAAAGAAACGTCAGCATGTATAGGTACAGACCGTTGTGAAAAAAGAGAAAATTTCATATATTCAGATATAAGCTGACTCACTAGACGGTCGAAATGACTGTGATGTAACCCTTTTTTTTAAACTTTTAAAACTGGATTGTTTAGAGAATGATATAAGGAATCGAATAAATCCTGTAAGATAGCTCGCGTTCAATAAGAAGTTACTTTTTTAAACGAAAACAATAGAGAAAATTTCTCTCTTTTTAAAATTTCTAACACGCCTTTCTAAACATTCCAAATTAATTGAATCTTAGCCCAGGTAATAGAGGGAATTCTCCACTTTCTATTGCATATGTAAAACAGAACATGAAATGCATAGGGGTTGAGATTTCGCTGTTTTCCTGAGTGCATAAATTCGTCTTACTTTCAAGAAATTGAAATTTCCAAGCACAGACTTGAGACGATTTGGCCCCACAATTTTTGACAGCCAGCTCGAAGTCGAACCCAAAAGCAGGTAGTGGGTCATTACAATAGAGGCAATAAACCGTACCTGCTGCATACTCTTAATTCTAAATTGAGATTATACTTAAAGAACACATGAGATTTAACATCATAGAGGTTTTCGCGAAACACATCATATGAGTGCAATGTCACATATGAGAACACGAATTGTGGAATGCTCATAAAGTGGCTGTAATTTTAATAAAAAAGTAATCTCAAGTGTTGAATTTGAAACAAACATACTGTTTTGGAAATGTAATAGAGTATAAAATTATCATACTTCATACATCATACTTAATTTATATACGTTTCTCGGTGAGTTACGTTACTTTTTGTGAACGTAAAAAGTCGTAATAAAGGTACTTTTCGAAAAAAGTAATCGATTAAAGTTAAAGTTAGTAGAGACGAAAAAGATGATAATGATTTGAACTAACTTCAAGAATTTTGAGAAAAACATTTTCTCTTTACTGTTATGGTGACACGTTTTCCAGTAAATGTGCACAAAGAATCTTGTTGTTCTCTTTTTATTTACTCAAACAAAGTTTAATTGATTTATATTGTACATAATTTTGAAACATGGAAAAAACTTGTCTTTGTAACACTGAAAACAATAAAGTTACAACATGTTTTCATGCATATCAGACTAAGAAGATGAAGAAGTGATAGAATCAACTTTTCTTGTAAATTGATATATATGACATAATGCAGAAGTGCATTACAATGAGATAAGATATCAAAAGAAACGTCAGAATGTATAGGTACAGACCGAGAAAATTTCATATATTCAGATATAAGCTGACTCACTAGACGGTCGAAATGACTGTGATGTAACCCTTTTTTTAAACTTTTAAAACTGGATTGTCTAGAGAATGATATAAGGAATCGAATAAACCCTGTAAGATAGCTCGCGTTCAATAAGAAGTTACTTTTTTTAAACGAAAACAATAGAGAAAATTTCTCTCTTTTTAAAATTTCTAACACGCCTTTCTAAACATTCCAAATTAATTGAATCTTAGCCCAGGTAATAGAGGGAATTCTCCACTTTCTATTGCATATGTAAAACAGAACATGAAATGCATAGGGGTTGAGATTTCGCTGTTTTCCTGAGTGCATAAATTCGTCTTACTTTCAAGAAATTGAAATTTCCAAGCACAGACTTGAGACGATTTGGCCCCACAATTTTTGACAGCCAGCTCGAAGTCGAACCCAAAAGCAGGTAGTGGGTCAATACAATAGAGGCAATAAACCGTACGTGCTGCATACTCTTAATTCTAAATTGATATTATACTTAAAGAACACATGAGATTTAACATCATAGAGGTTTTTCGCGAAACACATCATATGAGTGCAATGTCACATATGAGAACACGAATTGTGGAATGCTCATAAAGTGGCTGTAATTTTAATAAAAAAGTAATCTCAAGTGTTGAATTTGAAACAAACATACTGTTTTGGAAATGTAATAGAGTATAAAATTATCATACTTCATACATCATACTTAATTTATATACGTTTCTCGGTGAGTTACGTTACTTTTTGTGAACGTAACAAGTCGTAATAAAGTTACTTTTCGAAAAAGTAATTGATTAAAGTTAATGTTGGTAGAGACGAAAAAGATGATAATGACTTGAACTAACTTCAGGAATTTTGAGAAAAACATTTTCTCTTTAATGTTATGGTGACACGTTTTCCAGTAAATGTGCACAAAGAATCTTGTTGTTCTCTTTTTATTTACTCAAACAAAGTTTAATTGATTTATATTGTACATAATTTTGAAACATGGAAAAAACTTGTCTTTGTAACACTGAAAACAATAAAGTTACAACATGTTTTCATGCATATCAGACTAAGAAGATGAAGAAGTGATAGAATCAACTTTTCTTGTAAATTGATATATATGACATAATGCAGAAGTACATTACAATGAGATAAGATATCAAAAGAAACGTCAGCATGTATAGGTACAGACCGTTGTGAAAAAAGAGAAAAATTTCATATATTCAGATATAAGCTGACTCACTAGACGGTCGAAATGACTGTGATGTAACCCTTTTTTTTAAACTTTTAAAACTGGATTGTTTAGAGAATGATATAAGGAATCGAATAAATCCTGTAAAATAGCTCGCGTTCAATAAGAAGTTACTTTTTTAAACGAAAACAATAGAGAAAATTTCTCTCTTTTTAAAATTTCTAACACGCCTTTCTAAACATTCCAAATTAATTGAATCTTAGCCCAGGTAATAGAGGGAATTCTCCACTTTCTATTGCATATGTAAAACAGAACATGAAATGCATAGGGGTTGAGATTTCGCTGTTTTCCTGAGTGCATAAATTCGTCTTACTTTCAAGAAATTGAAATTTCCAAGCACAGACTTGAGACGATTTGGCCCCACAATTTTTGACAGCCAGCTCGAAGTCGAACCCAAAAGCAGGTAGTGGGTCAATACAATAGAGGCAATAAACCGTACCTGCTGCATACTCTTAATTCTAAATTGATATTATACTTAAAGAACACATGAGATTTAACATCATAGAGGTTTTTCGCGAAACACATCATATGAGTGCAATGTCACATATGAGAACACGAATTGTGTAATGCCCATAAAATGGCTGTAATTTTAATAAAAAAGTAATCTCAAGTGTTGAATTTGAAACAAACATACTGTTTTGGAAATGTAATAGAGTATAAAATTATCATACTTCATACATCATACTTAATTTATATACGTTTCTCGGTGAGTTACGTTACTTTTTGTGAACGTAACAAGTCGTAATAAAGTTACATTTCGAAAAAAGTAATTGATTAAAGTTAATGTTGGTAGAGACGAAAAAGATGATAATGACTTGAACTAACTTCAGGAATTTTGAGAAAAACATTTTCTCTTTAATGTTATGGTGACACATTTTCCAGTAAATGTGCACAAAGAATCTTGTTGTTCTCTTTTTATTTACTCAAACAAAGTTTAATTGATTTATATTGTACATAATTTTGAAACATGGAAAAACTTGTCTTTGTAACACTGAAAACAATAAAGTTACAACATGTTTTCATGCATATCAGACTAAGAAGATGAAGAAGTGATAGAATCAACTTTTCTTGTAAATTGATATATATGACATAATGCAGAAGTACATTACAATGAGATAAGATATCAAAAGAAACGTCAGCATGTATAGGTACAGACCGTTGTGAAAAAAGAGAAAATTTCATATATTCAGATATAAGCTGACTCACTAGACGGTCGAAATGACTGTGATGTAACCCTTTTTTTTAAACTTTTAAAACTGGATTGTTTAGAGAATGATATAAGGAATCGAATAAACCCTGTAAGATAGCTCGCGTTCAATAAGAAGTTACTTTTTTAAACAAAAACAATAGAGAAAATTTCTCTCTTTTTAAAATTTCTAACACGCCTTTCTAAACATTCCAAATTAATTGAATCTTAGCCCAGGTAATAGAGGGAATTCTCCACTTTCTATTGCATATGTAAAACAGAACATGAAATGCATAGGGGTTGAGATTTCGCTGTTTTCCTGAGTGCATAAATTCGTCTTACTTTCAAGAAATTGAAATTTCCAAGCACAGACTTGAGACGATTTGGCCCCACAATTTTTGACAGCCAGCTCGAAGTCGAACCCAAAAGCAGGTAGTGGGTCAATACAATAGAGGCAATAAACCGTACCTGCTGCATACTCTTAATTCTAAATTGATATTATACTTAAAGAACACATGAGATTTAACATCATAGAGGTTTTTCGCGAAACACATCATATGAGTGCAATGTCACATATGAGTCTATTGCCTCTATTGTAATGACCCACTACCTGCTTTTGGGTTCGACTTCGAGCTGGCTGACAAAAATTGTGGGGACAAATCGTCTCAAGTCTGTGCTTGGTAATTTCAATTTCTTGAAAGTAAGACGAATTTATGCACTCAGGAAATCAGCGAAATCTCAACCCCTATGCATTTCATGTTCTGTTTTACATATGCAATAGAAAGTTGAGAATTCCCTCTATTACCTGGGCTAAGATTCAATTGATTTGGAATGTTTGGAAAGGCGTGTTAGAACTTTTAAAAAGAGAGAAATTTTCTCTATTGTTTTTGTTTAAAAAAGTAACTTCTTATTGAACGCGAGCTATCTTACAGGGTTTATTCGATTCCTTATATCATTCTCTAAACAATCCAGTTTTAAAAGTTTAAAAAAAGGGTTACATCACAGTCATTTCGACCGTCTAGTGAGTCAGCTTATATCTGAATATATGAAATTTTCTCTTTTTTCACAACGGTCTGTACCTATACATGCTGACGTTTCTTTTGATATCTTATCTCATTGTAATGTACTTCTGCATTATGTCATATATATCAATTTACAAGAAAAGTTGATTCTATCACTTCTTCATCTTCTTAGTCTGATATGCATGAAAACATGTTGTAACTTTATTGTTTTCAGTGTTACAAAGACAAGTTTTTTCCATGTTTCAAAATTATGTACAATATAAATCAATTAAACTTTGTTTGAGTAAATAAAAAGAGAACAACAAGATTCTTTGTGCACATTTACTGGAAAACGTGTCACCATAACATTAAAGAGAAAATGTTTTTCTCAAAATTCCTGAAGTTAGTTCAAGTCATTATCATCTTTTTCGTCTCTACCAACATTAACTTTAATCAATTACTTTTTTCGAAAAGTAACTTTATTACGACTCGTTACGTTCACAAAAAGTAACGTAACTCACCGAGAAACGTATATAAATTAAGTATGATGTATGAAGTATGATAATTTTATACTCTATTACATTTCCAAAACAGTATGTTTGTTTCAAATTCAACACTTGAGATTACTTTTTTATTAAAATTACAGCCACTTTATGAGCATTCCACAATTCGTGTTCTCATATGTGACATTGCACTCATATGATGTGTTTCGCGAAAAACCTCTATGATGTTAAATCTCATGTGTTCTTTAAGTATAATATCAATTTAGAATTAAGAGTATGCAGCACGTACGGTTTATTGCCTCTATTGTATTGACCCACTACCTGCTTTTGGGTTCGACTTCGAGCTGGCTGTCAAAAATTGTGGGGCCGAATCGTCTCAAGTCTGTGCTTGGAAATTTCAATTTCTTGAAAGTAAGACGAATTTATGCACTCAGGAAAACAGCGAAATCTCAACCCCTATGCATTTCATGTTCTGTTTTACATATGCAATAGAAAGTGGAGAATTCCCTCTATTACCTGGGCTAAGATTCAATTAATTTGGAATGTTTAGAAAGGCGTGTTAGAAATTTTAAAAAGAGAGAAATTTTCTCTATTGTTTTCGTTTAAAAAAGTAACTTCTTATTGAACGCGAGCTATCTTACAGGGTTTATTCGATTCCTTATATCATTCTCTAGACAATCCAGTTTTAAAAGTTTAAAAAAAGGGTTACATCACAGTCATTTCGACCGTCTAGTGAGTCAGCTTATATCTGAATATATGAAATTTTCTCTTTTTTCACAACGGTCTGTACCTATACATGCTGACGTTTCTTTTGATATCTTATCTCATTGTAATGCACTTCTGCATTATGTCATATATATCAATTTACAAGAAAAGTTGATTCTATCACTTCTTCATCTTCTTAGTCTGATATGCATGAAAACATGTTGTAACTTTATTGTTTTCAGTGTTACAAAGACAAGTTTTTTCCATGTTTCAAAATTATGTACAATATAAATCAATTAAACTTTGTTTGAGTAAATAAAAAGAGAACAACAAGATTCTTTGTGCACATTTACTGGAAAACGTGTCACCATAACATTAAAGAGAAAATGTTTTTCTCAAAATTCCTGAAGTTAGTTCAAGTCATTATCATCTTTTTCGTCTCTACCAACATTAACTTTAATCAATTACTTTTTTCGAAAAGTAACTTTATTACGACTCGTTACGTTCACAAAAAGTAACGTAACTCACCGAGAAACGTATATAAATTAAGTATGATGTATGAAGTATGATAATTTTATACTCTATTACATTTCCAAAACAGTATGTTTGTTTCAAATTCAACACTTGAGATTACTTTTTTATTAAAATTACAGCCACTTTATGAGCATTCCACAATTCGTGTTCTCATATGTGACATTGCACTCATATGATGTGTTTCGCGAAAAACCTCTATGATGTTAAATCTCATGTGTTCTTTAAGTATAATATCAATTTAGAATTAAGAGTATGCAGCACGTACGGTTTATTGCCTCTATTGTATTGACCCACTACCTGCTTTTGGGTTCGACTTCGAGCTGGCTGTCAAAAATTGTGGGGCCGAATCGTCTCAAGTCTGTGCTTGGAAATTTCAATTTCTTGAAAGTAAGACGAATTTATGCACTCAGGAAAACAGCGAAATCTCAACCCCTATGCATTTCATGTTCTGTTTTACATATGCAATAGAAAGTGGAGAATTCCCTCTATTACCTGGGCTAAGATTCAATTAATTTGGAATGTTTAGAAAGGCGTGTTAGAAATTTTAAAAAGAGAGAAATTTTCTCTATTGTTTTCGTTTAAAAAAGTAACTTCTTATTGAACGCGAGCTATCTTACAGGGTTTATTCGATTCCTTATATCATTCTCTAGACAATCCAGTTTTAAAAGTTTAAAAAAAGGGTTACATCACAGTCATTTCGACCGTCTAGTGAGTCAGCTTATATCTGAATATATGAAATTTTCTCTTTTTTCACAACGGTCTGTACCTATACATGCTGACGTTTCTTTTGATATCTTATCTCATTGTAATGCACTTCTGCATTATGTCATATATATCAATTTACAAGAAAAGTTGATTCTATCACTTCTTCATCTTCTTAGTCTGATATGCATGAAAACATGTTGTAACTTTATTGTTTTCAGTGTTACAAAGACAAGTTTTTTCCATGTTTCAAAATTATGTACAATATAAATCAATTAAACTTTGTTTGAGTAAATAAAAAGAGAACAACAAGATTCTTTGTGCACATTTACTGGAAAACGTGTCACCATAACATTAAAGAGAAAATGTTTTTCTCAAAATTCCTGAAGTTAGTTCAAGTCATTATCATCTTTTTCGTCTCTACCAACATTAACTTTAATCAATTACTTTTTTCGAAAAGTAACTTTATTACGACTCGTTACGTTCACAAAAAGTAACGTAACTCACCGAGAAACGTATATAAATTAAGTATGATGTATGAAGTATGATAATTTTATACTCTATTACATTTCCAAAACAGTATGTTTGTTTCAAATTCAACACTTGAGATTACTTTTTTATTAAAATTACAGCCACTTTATGAGCATTCCACAATTCGTGTTCTCATATGTGACATTGCACTCATATGATGTGTTTCGCGAAAAACCTCTATGATGTTAAATCTCATGTGTTCTTTAAGTATAATATCAATTTAGAATTAAGAGTATGCAGCACGTACGGTTTATTGCCTCTATTGTATTGACCCACTACCTGCTTTTGGGTTCGACTTCGAGCTGGCTGTCAAAAATTGTGGGGCCAAATCGTCTCAAGTCTGTGCTTGGAAATTTCAATTTCTTGAAAGTAAGACGAATTTATGCACTCAGGAAAACAGCGAAATCTCAACCCCTATGCATTTCATGTTCTGTTTTACATATGCAATAGAAAGTGGAGAATTCCCTCTATTACCTGGGCTAAGATTCAATTAATTTGGAATGTTTAGAAAGGCGTGTTAGAAATTTTAAAAAGAGAGAAATTTTCTCTATTGTTTTCGTTTAAAAAAGTAACTTCTTATTGAACGCGAGCTATCTTACAGGGTTTATTCGATTCCTTATATCATTCTCTAGACAATCCAGTTTTAAAAGTTTAAAAAAAGGGTTACATCACAGTCATTTCGACCGTCTAGTGAGTCAGCTTATATCTGAATATATGAAATTTTCTCTTTTTTCACAACGGTCTGTACCTATACATGCTGACGTTACTTTTGATATCTTATCTCATTGTAATGCACTTCTGCATTATGTCATATATATAAATTTACAAGAAAAGTTGATTCTATCACTTCTTCATCTTCTTAGTCTGATATGCATTAAAACATGTTGTAACTTTATTGTTTTCAGTGTTACAAAGACAAGTTTTTTCCATGTTGCAAAATTATGTACAATATAAATCAATTAAACTTTGTTTGAGTAAATAAAAAGAGAACAACAAGATTCTTTGTGCACATTTACTGGAAAACGTGTCACCATAACAGTAAAGAGAAAATGTTTTTCTCAAAATTCCTGAAGTTAGTTCAAATCATTATCATCTTTTTCGTCTCTACTAACTTTAACTTTAATCAATTACTTTTTTCGAAAAGTAACTTTATTACGACTTTTTACGTTCACAAAAAGTAACGTAACTCACCGAGAAACGTATATAAATTAAGTATGATGTATGAAGTATGATAATTTTATACTCTATTACATTTCCAAAACAGTATGTTTGTTTCAAATTCAACACTTGAGATTACTTTTTTATTAATATTACAGCCACTTTATGAGCATTCCACAATTCGTGTTCTCATATGTGACATTGCACTCATATGATGTGTTTCGCGAAAAACCTCTATGATGTTAAATCTCATGTGTTCTTTAAGTATAATATCAATTTAGAATTAAGAGTACGCCGCACGTACGGTTTATTGCCTCTATTGTAATGACCCACTACGTGCTTTTGGGTTCGACTTCGAGCTGCCTGACAAAAATTGTGGGGCCAAATCGTCTCAAGTTTGTGCTTGGAAATTTCAATTTCTTGAAAGTAAGACGAATTTATGCACTCAGGAAAACAGCGAAATCTCAACCCCTATGCATTTCATGTTCTGTTTTACATATGCAATAGAAAATTGAGAATTCCCTCTATTGCCTGCGCTAAGATTCAATTAATTTGGAATTTTTAGAAAGGCAATTTCTCTATCAGGCCACGTGAATAAATCATATATAAACTTTTTTATGTTGAATCACGTTTTTCTATCGTCATCTACTGCATTTCTTGAATTTTTAGAAAAATATTTTGTAAAGATCCATTAGAGAAAAATTCTTTTGTAACATTCAGTTTTTTATAACTTTTGATTTGAATACCATATTAGTATTATATTCATCATTTACATTACATAAGTAGCGTTCACATATGAATAAAGTTTTTTATGATAATTTTGTGTCAACCTAAAAGTCATAAAATGCTGATCAGTGACAAGGGTTTCCTTTAGGTAAATTTTATCCCAAACTTCGGTATAAGAGTCCCTCGGTTTATAGAGGTAATGTTTATTGCTTATATTGTCTTCCTTCGTTACCTGATCTAGGGATAAATTTCCGTCTCATAGAAGAATTATCCACCTAATAGTTCGTCTCACAATTCGTCACAAGTTTGGGTTTGAGACGTCTCAAACTTCAATATCATGTCACAGGAGATATCAACTAATCAAAGCAATATCTGTGATACTGTAGTCTCAGATCCTTCTTCTACTTCTGAAGTAAGTATTCCTCTCTTTCTTTGCTTTATTTTCTTAGATAATCCAAAAGCTCTAATTAAAATCTATTGTTATTCAGGGGCCATCTAATTGTACTGAGTCAAACAACAAGAGACACTTGTCCATTTCACCGGAAAATCAGTCTAAAGGAAAGCGGAAAACTCCCAATAATTCGCAAATTGAAACACAGCAGCCAGTTAATGGAAACACATCCAAAAGAGTAAGTTTAATTCAAAAAATTCTTATAACTATCCTAACAACTATGTTGTAATTTACAATGTTGTAATATAATGTATTACATATAATGTAAAACAACAATGTTGTTTATAATGTTGTAATATTATTTCTTCTTGTAACAGGATTTGCGCAGCCTTCTAAGCAAAACGGGTACCGGACGTTGTCTTCTGGCTCAGGCAAGCAGAGCAACTGCACTAAAGGTAATTATAAGGGTACCATGTACAAACAGGGCTCGTGTGTTATGATAGGATCAGATGTAAATGGTGGACCCTTAATTCGGTTTAGTGAAATCTTTGTTAATTAATCCTGAAGGTGATGTTTGTTTAGTCTGTGATATTCTGTCAAGTACTAATTTTTCTAGTCATTACCATGCATACAAGTATATATGTTGTGTCTAAGACTTCGCAAACTAAAGCTATTCTCATCAATGATTTAATGGGCTATCTTTCTGTTTTATACTGTAAAGGATTTGATGGCAATCACACTGAGAAAAATAAATCTTAGTTTCTTCTTTTTTTAAGGCGAAATTCTCCTATAATTTATGGCATTTTAACACCAGAAAATCCTTATAGAACATTTTCCTATTTATTATCTGACTTTACTTACCATCGGAAATTGTGCTATAAAATAGGGGACTTTTTCCGAAAAAACCTCATGCAATTTCCTCCTCAAATGTCTAATTAATACTTTTTCAAAACAGTAAAATATCACTGTTTTGATTCCGGAATTTTTACTCTTTTTTATCGGACTTTTTTCCATGATTGGAACACTAAAAAGTTCATATAAATTTGTCAGAATTTTTCCTCTTTTTTATCGGACTTTTTCCTTTTTTTATCGGACTTTTTCGACGCAAAAAAAGCAAAAATTTCTTTTCCCTTTTATCGATCCTTTTCTTCTTCTTCCCCCTTCTCTTTACAACACGTTTCTACCTTCATTTTTCTACTTATAATTGACAACCTTTGCGGAAGGAGAAGTTATTCAGACTTTTATTATTATGTCAACTTTATAAAAAAATGTATACGGGTCATTTCATGGGAGATTAACAGTCAAAATTTTTTTTTCGATGAAATATTTTTTTTGCCTTCTTACTTCGAAAATAATCGACATGTTTTGTTTTCTTTCAATGTGATACTTCAAAATTTCGAGATATAATTTTTACATTCTCATCATGGATGAGAAGGTATTGGTTTTATGTGAAAAATGACTTTCGAAAATTTCATCAAATCTTTACGTTTTGAGACCCCCTGAGTCCGAAAAAAGGGTTTTTACGAAAGTGTCTGTCTGTCTGTAGGTCATGTGCGGCATAACTCTCGATAGAATTATCAGATTGAATTGTGCTTAGGCACACTTTATCGGAGCCGAAAAAGTAAGGACAAGTTCGTTAACCAGCCACATCCAATCAAAATTGAGGGATTGAGCACTACTTTTCTGTTTTTGAAAATAATTTTTTGAAAAAATCAAAAATTTTAATACTGGTTTTAAATAGTTCTCATAAATCTCTGAAAATTATCCTGATAGCGTTTTTTGATTAAATCAAAATTAGAAATGTTACAGCATATTCAAATTCGAAAAAAGTCAATATCAAAATTCCATTTTCCAGTTAAATTATACGAGATACGAAAAAACGTTATGATACAATATTATTGAATACATAAAGACCCACAAATTTGAAATAACATTTTTTCATAAGATGCATATTTTTTTTTTTAATTCAAAAATAATCTATTGAAAATCCAAAATTCAATTTTTTAACAATAATATGTGAAATACGAAAAAAACGTAAGAATACAAAGTTGTTCGTTTCAGAAAGATCTACAAGTTTTGTCTTACACAGTTTATGAAAAAGCATATATTTTTCGTTTCAATTCCAAAAAATAAGATTAAAATTCAATAATTCCATTTTTTAGACAAAATATATGAGATACATAAAAAAAGTTCAGATGAAAAATTATTTGCCTAAATGAGGTCTACACATTCTTATTAAGAAATTTCTCGACAGGATGTATATTTTATGTTTTGATTTTTAACATTAAAAAAATTCGATTTTTTTCACCAAAATATGTGAGATACGAAATAAGCGTTGTTCTGCAAAATCGTTTCCTTAAGGTAGTACGATCACGAAAATTAAACCTCAGACAAAAATAGATAATTTTGCTTTCAAGAATAGCAACATTATTATTGAAGTGCCAATTGGAATGAGAAAAGATTATTTTTCATGAAAAAAATTTGAAACACAAAAAAATAATGTTATTAATAAATTTTATTTTTGCCCAAACTTATTTTCTTATCGCTTCGAGTCAAATTTTTGAAAATGATGCGATTCTAATAAATTATGGTTCATTTTTTTAGAAAAAAGATTCTCTACAACTTGACCGTTTCCTATTTTTGAAATTGAATTAATTATTATCAAATACAGCAATTTGTTTATAAAAATTTTGTTTTGAAAAATTGTTTTTTTATAATTTCAGCTATTAAAGAATTCGTTTTCAAAAATCGGAAACGGTCAAGTTGTAGAGAATCTTTTTCCTAAAAAAAAGGAACCGTGATTTATTATAATCGCATCATTTTTAAAAATTTGGCTCGAAGCGATAAGAAAATAAGTTTGGGCAAAAATAAAATTTATTAATAACATTATTTTTTTGTGCTTCAAATTTTTTTCATGAAAAATAATCTTTTCTCATTCAAATTGGCCCTTCAATAATAATGTTGCTATTCTTGAAAGCAAAATTATCTATTTTTGTCTGAGGTCTAATTTTCGTGGTCGTACTACCTTAAATAAAGTCTACGATTATTTTTTCTTTTTGAGAGATTTGGAAGAAAATAAATTTATCAATAATCATGTAATTTATTAAAAAGTTACAAAAATGCATACAGAAAATCGAGCGCGAAGCGCGAGTGTCATGATGAGAATGTATTCCTTAAGGCCGATAGAGCCTTAAGTAAATTGAACTTCCTGTTTCACTTAAACTGAAAAAGAAATTTGGAACTCATTTTTTTCCGATTTTTTTGTTTCTAAATTTTTGTTGAAGTTTTTTCAATATGCAGGCAAAAAAAAAAAAAAAAAAGAGAGTGAGAGAGAGAGAGCCAACCACTGGAACTGGAGGTGCGAGTTGTCTCTTCTTTTTAATTTCGCATCATATTGTAGAGTGGGCTTAGACTCTTTTTTTTATCTTTCAATAGTACATATAGCCATAAATATTGGTATATTATTAAAAATTTTACATCTTGAATAATCTTGACATTTAAACCTTTAAAATCGTATTCCAAGTATATCATTTTAACTTCGTCTTCAGTGGTGCATAACATTTCTAGTTATTCATATTCAAATTACGAAACAGATTCTTTGTATTTTATTTTAGAGAACCTTCTGCTTTAGAATATCATGGATAAAGTTTACTGTAATGAAAAACTTTAAATTCAATGAAGATTTAAAAAGTATTTATATATATATAGAATATGTTCACTTCCATTGCAGAAGGGAATATATTATCTCAAGAAAATTTTAGGAAAATTTTCGGTATCGATAATTTTCATAGTACACGAGAGAATTTCATAATGGAAAGCATTCATAAATTTATCAAAAACGTGAAGAATAATTATATTATAAAAAGAGGAGAAGAAGAATCAGTCATTTTCATTTTGTTTGTGTTTATTATTAGTATTTCTTCATCGATAGCATTTTACTCTTTTTTTTTTGAATTGAATTGAATTGAATGATTTTAATTGTGCAAGGCTTGAAGATAAAGACTGGTAAAATGATCATAATAGTTTTTATATGATAATTGTAAAAACTGACTCATTGTGCAAAAATTTAGACATTTAATTGCGAACTTTAATTACGAAAAGAATAAAGTATCTTTCATATATAATGCTTCGAAGATGGCTATGTCCTAAAACAAGAAAAACAGATGGTATTAGCATTGAACCTGGAAGAAAATTCATTTGTTAAAATAAATCCATAGGTGATATTTTGATTATGCAAAGAGGTTTAAAAATTTTTTGAAAATTGACGGCTTTTAAGTTTTCGTTGTTTTCTTTGAACAATTGTATCAGGTATGGTTGAAGCTTTTACATGTTTTACAAAAGGGTACCAATTTTGGGCGTAAATCTGTTTGAGTGCTCTTATTTGGAAATTTAGTTTTTTGAGTTTCCAGATCTTCATATTTTTCTTCACAAAGGTTGTAACTTTCTTGTAATAGTTTTATTTGTTTAAATGCTGCTTCATTTTTAGCTATTTATTATTGCTGTATTTCCTGTAGCTATTACTGTTTGATTGCCCACTCTACAATATGATGCGAAAATTATTCTTTTGTCAACGTTAAAATCCTTGTAAGTTAGGAACTTACGAAAAAATTATGTCTCATTATTTCTGAATTTGTTGTATCTTGAGATCAATTTTGTACAATTTAGTCGTCGAAATTAAATATTCCATTTATAAATAAGTATGGCCATAATGTTTTTATATGCACTTGGCGAACGATTAAGTCACAATATAAATCAATGCGTTGACGATGTTTAGGTTCCATGGTGATCTGGAATCATTTTTATTTAGTTTTAATTTTTCTTTTTATGATTAGTTGCTGGTGGGGTTATATATGAAAGTCTAAGTCTATTAATATTGACAATTTTAGGTTTATTTTTAACTGAAATTTTTATGTTTCCTTTGCCTAATATTTCAAGTATTTCGTATGGTCCTGAGTATTGATTTTCGAATTTCTTTAGTTCTCCACCTTCCAGTAAAAATACACTATCTCCGATTTTAAAATTTTGTGGATTAATTTTTCTGTCATAGTATTCTTTTGATTTTTCTTTAGCTGCTATTAAATTTTGACTTGCTATTCCACGCATTTCATGTAATTTTCTAATTAATTTTGTCATGTACATATCGTAAGTTTCCATTTTTTCATGTTCTGGTAAAGGGTCGCTTGATGGTAAACGTGCTAATTTTCCAAAAACTAATTCATAAGGTGTGCATTTCGTTCCTTCATGAACGCTCGCGTTGTATGAAAACATTGCTAATTCAATCCAGTCATCCCATTCTGCATTATTTTCAATAAACTGTTTAAGATGTTCTTTAAGAACGTGGTGGGATCTTTCCAATGATCCATTTGATTGAGGATGGTAAGCAGTAGTTTTAAACTGACGAATACGAAATCCCTTTGCCATTTTTCTCATTAAATTGCTTAGAAAATCTGCTCCTTGATCTGTTAAAACTGCTTTTGGTGAGCCATATATGCAAATAAATTTCTTAACAAAAGCATCTGCTATTGTTCCAGCTTGGTGATTTGGGAGTGGAATTGCCAAAGAGTATTTAGTAAAATTATCCTGAATTGTAACTATATACTGATTTTGTGCTGAAGTTATTGGTAACTTCCCAACAATATCCATTGATATTTTCTCGAATGCAGTTCCTGGGGTATCGGTAATTATCAAAGGGTTTTTCGTTTTGACCCGAACAAGTTTTTTAAGTTGACATTGTAAACAGAATTGTATATATTTTTGTATGTTCAATTTCATATTTTCCCAATAGTATCTTTGTCTGATTCTATTATAAGTTTTTGTTACTCCTTTATGTCCTCCTATAGCAGATGAGTGAGCTTCTTCGATTAATTGATTTCTTTGCTCTTTTGTAGGGTATTGTGTGAGAGCAATACAAATTATTATTTTAATTGTAGAATCCAAAAATGCTATTTTTAATGTAGCCAAAATTTCTTTCCACAAAACATTGTTAATGTGTGGTGTTTCGCAATACTAATTGATTTAATATTTAATTCTTTTACCAGAGAATGAAGAGAATAAATCGCTAATTTAATATCTTTAGTCGTTTCTCCTAGACTTTCCTTAAATTCGTCTTCGATTGGAAGTACAAAATGGTATTGATTTCCCTTACGTAATTTTTGGATAATTCCTTTCTGTAAATTTTTAAAATTAGGTAGTTTTCCACATTTTTCAAAAAGTTTAGAGCCTATATCGCGAGGTTCTCCTTTATTGCTTACAAAATATGCGTAATTATCCTTTCTCATCGTTAATTGGTCGCGGCATTCAATTATATTTTTCTGTGTAGTAGGCAATCCAGATGTTGAAGGTTGATTAGGGGGTGGCTCTGGGGGTGGTCTTTCTTCTGCAAAATCATCATCATCGGAGTTCTTAGAATTGTCTATTTCTAGTGTATCCAATTGTTCGTTCTCATTTCCATTTTCTATGTTCTGAAGATTTTCCTGTGTTTCTTCTTCTTCTTCGTCTTCACTTGAAAAATCAGAATTTGTTTCAAAATTACTTTCTTCATTCAATTCTTCATCTTCCTTAAAATGTTTCCTTTTCTTATTTCCTTTTGGCTTTTGCTTAATATCATAATCTGGATCAGAATCTGACTCGTCTTCTGATTCTGTAAATTTACGTTTTTTATTAATCTCAGGTGATTTATTCATAACTTTTCTGGGTCTACATTTCCTTTTAATTTGTTCCTGTAATTTTATTTCCTGAATAATTTTTCGTGGCCTTCCACGTTTCCTTTTTACTTTATTTGTTACTTCAACATTTCTTATCAATTTATTTTTTATATTATCTTCATTATTATTACTTATATACTTCGAATTTTTTAACTGACTTCTTGTTTGCATAGCATAGCATTTATTTTTATTTTCTAATCAAATTGGAATTGAATCCATGACGCATTTTAAAAATTGCGAAACAAATGTTTCCGAAATATTGCCTTCATCGATCAATTTGTAAAAAGTTTTTCCATTTTCTTCATTTTTAATTTTATTCATTATTACATTAATCAACCTTTTATTAATTACTTCAAATAAATCTTCTTCGTCCAATTGTTCAATAGTTTTTTCATTATTTCTATAAACTGTTCCTTTTTTTATATCCTTAATATTTAATTTAATACAACATTTTTCAGCATTGTCTTCATCATTGTTTTCATAATTTATCAGTAAATATTCTTCTTTTAATAAATCTTCAGTATCATTTTTTTCAATTGTTTGTTCATCAATATCCTCATAGTAACGTTTCTTATTATCAACATTTTTAAATAAAGTTTCTTCGTTTAATCGTCCAATATTTTTAAAATCTTCACAAGCTTTTCGTTTTTTAAAATCTTCATAATTTATATCCTTAAATTCCTCATTTCTAATATCCTTAATTAAGTTCTCATCGTTCATCGGTATTTGTTCGTTTCCTCCAGAATTATCAGTGGTTATATTTTCGTCTTCAATATCCTTATACTTTAATTTATCATAATTTCCTCGATTATTTTTATTCTTAAATAATTTTTTCTTATTCATAAATTGTTCAGTTTCTTCGAAATTATTCTCCTCAATATCTTCTTCAAAATTATCATAGTTCAGTTCTTCATGGCATGCTAGATCTGTTACTAGTACTTTTTCCTTATATTCTAAATTAGATATGCTTTTTGAATTCCTTGGTTTAACTAAATTTACTTCAATACTAGTCTTATTATCTATATAATTATGTACAATATTCTCTACGTCAATAGGATTCCTTGATAAAGCATCTGCATTTACATTAGTTTTACCTGCCTTATATGCAACAACAAAATCATATTCTGCCAGTTTTAGTTTCCATCTAGTTACTCGAAAGCAAGGATCTTTCGAATTTTGAAACCATACTAGTGGTTTATGGTCTGTGACCAAGGTAAATTTTCTTCCGTATAAATAAGGGCGAAAATATGTTACGCAATAAATAATTGCTAAAGCTTCTTTTTCGTATGTATCGTATTTTCGTTCACAGTCATTTAATGATCTAGAAGTATAAGCTATAGGTTTATCTTTACCTATTTTACCATGGGAAAGTATTCCACCTATAGCAAATCCTGACGCATCAGTTGTCAAAATAAAAGGTTTCCTTTTTTAAAAGTTGATTTAAGGGTGTTGCAATTTTAGAAAATCCATCAATAAATCTTCGTTAATAACCAGCCAATCCTAAAAATTGTTTAATATTTTTAGGGTTTTTTGGTATCGGAAAAGTTTTTACTGCCTCTAGTTTCTTAGGGTCTGGTCGTATTCCTTCCTTGTCTATTATGTGTCCTAAATAAGCAACTTCTGGGCGTAAAAATTCACATTTATCTGGCTGTAATTTGAGATTTGCTGCACTTAATCTTTCCATTGGTTTGTTAAATTTTTCTTCACGTTCTTCTAAAGTATTTGCATATAAAACAATGTCATCTAAGTAGACGAATAATTCAGTTCCTCGAAGTCCTGTTAAAACTAAATCCATTAATCGTTGAAAGGTAGCTGGTGCGTTTTTTAAACCAAATGGCATACGGTCAAATTCATAATGGCCATAAGGGGTTGAAAAAGCTGTTTTATGAGAGTCTTCAGGGCTCATTTTTATTTGATGAAATCCGGAAGCAAGATCAAATACGGAAAAATATTGTGCAGATCCCAATTGATCTAAAATATCGATTATATTTGGTAAAGGGTACGAATCTCCAATCGTTTTTTCATTGAGTTTGCGAAAATCAAGTACCATTCGCCATTTTCTATTTCCATGTGAGTCCCATTTTTAGGTACTATCTAAACAGGTGTATTATATGGTGATTGTGAGAGTTTAATAATTTTATTTTCAATTAGTTCATTTACTTGACGTGAAATTTCTTCCTTATGTACTGGAGGAAATCTATATTGTTTTGAAAATATAGGTTGATCATCAGTTGTTGGAATGTTATGTTGTAAGACGGTTGTTGCTCCTAATGGTTCTCCTGATATGTGAAATCTATCCGCATATTTTTCAATCAAATTTTCAACATGTTGTTTTTCTTCTTTGTTTAAATGATCCAACCTTAATAACTATTTAATGGAATTTTCTCGATTTTTATTCGAAATGTTAAATGATAGATCACAATCATTTACTTTTGGAATTTGTTGAATAAAGTCATTGAAAATTTGTTGTGAGTAACTAAATTCTTTTCTGTCTTCAAAATTAGTTTTTGTGTCAGGTTGCTTTTCTTCATGTATTGATACTTCTTCAAAATCGATCAACTCAACAGTTGGTATAGTTAACTTTTGAGGTTGTGTATTTGTATTAAATATTTTCATGTACGCTTTATTGTTATTATTAGAAACAATTGCATTTCCTAAATAAACTGCATTGCATAAGTGTAATTGTGGAACAAATCCCTGTTTTTGTTCACTGTTTTTAATTCTTACATAAAAATCTGAAATTGTTCTTGCTGGTATCAATATAGTTTCTTGCATTTCAAATGGGTAAATTTTATCATTTATTTCAAGTTGTTTTTCTGCATAATTAATTTTTGCATTGTTGTTTCTGAAAAATTCTGTACCTAGTATACCATCATGTTCGATAGGTACTTCGTTCGGTATTATGTTGAGGGTGGTCAGGTAGCCAAACATGTCGATTGTTATTTGGGCAAGTGTAAATACAGGATGTTCATTTATGCCTGTTAGTTTTAGGCGTTCGTATTTATTTATTTTTACGTTTGTTTTCACTGCTTGTTGTTTGATTAAATTTGATCCGGCTCCTGTATCTATCATCATGTGTATAGGGTTTTTCAATCCTTCAGCTGATAGAATTATATGAGGAATTGTATTACTTGTATTCAAATTGATTTTTTCAGTTTTATTTTCAATCAAATTAGGTGCGAATATTTGTTCGTTTAAGCCCTCCTTTGTGCACCCGTTCCAGGAAGGGCATTGGAGTTTTCCTGATGATTAAATTCTTGTTGTTGTAGTGGTTGTTGTGGTTCTTGTGGTAATTGTTGATTTTTTTCTTGGGAAAAATTAGGGTGGGATGGGAAGCTATTTATATCTCTATAGTTGTTTCTACTACCTTGTTGATTGAGGTTTTGCACCTGGTATCTCTGTGGGGTTCTCCACTGCGTTCCCTGACCTTGCATATTTCCCTGGTATTGATTATTTTGTCTAGTCAAGTTATTTCTAAACTGATTGCTCTGTGAATTTTTATTTGTTAACTGTTGAACATATTGAAAACAGGTTGCTGCTGTGTGGCCTATTTTCTGACAGATTTGACATTTTATTGGTTCCTCTCGTGCTAAATGTATTTTATTTGTTTTTGCAAAATCTCGACTATTATATGACGATTTCTCAACTTCTTAGACTAGTGAATGTTGTCTATTTCCTCTTCGCAGTTCGTTTCTGGCTGTTAAATTTCTTTCTTCTCGTATTGCTCTTTCTACTATTTCGTCAAATTCATTGGCTGTTCCTATTCTTATTTCTAACTCTGGTTTTAATCCTCGGAGAAAACAATCGATCGCGTCTCTTTCCAGATTTCTTTCAAATTCAGCAGCTTCCTTACTATTATTATTTTGTTTATGACATTCGAGGATTTCTGCTGCTATTTCTTGTATGCGTGTTGCGTAGGAGAGAACACTTTCATTTTCCCACATATATATACTGCCTAAATCTCCTTGTAATTGGTATACGGTTTTTGATGGTGAAAAAATTGTTTTTAGCTTTGAAATAAAATCTTCTAAATTATTATAATAATTTCCTATTATACATCTTCTGGCTTCACCTGTAAATTTGCTTCTAATAATTTTACTAAATTAGCTTCTGCATTGGGGACCATTTCTTTTGCTTCTTTGCAAGCTTCGATAAAAATTGTCAATGGTACCTTACTGGAGCCATCAAAGTATGGGACAATCTCTAACGCATCTCGTAGAGATACTTGTTGATTTGTAGGTAAATTTATCATTTCGATGGATTGTATTGGTAGATTATTTGGTAAATTATTCGGTGAATTATTTGGTGAATTATTTACTGAAACTTCTTTATCAGATTTCCTAGAGGTTGATAACGGGTGTGAAAATTTGAGCGAATTAAGAGCTTGGTCAATATTTACAGATACGTCAAGTATAATTTGATTGATTTTATTTGGTAAAGTTTCTTGAACTGGTTCAAATTCTAGATTTGGATTTTTAAATATTGTTGTTTGATTGTAATATTCTGGAGTCCTATTTAGTTGTGATTTTGTTTCAAATGGATCAATTGATTCGTATCTTTTTTGAGGTGTAGTGAGAATATTATTATTTGAAATATCACCAAATTGATCTGGGCATAAATTTCTATCACACAAGGTTGAGTTTGCTGCAATGCTTTCAATTATTGATTTTTCTCTGAGTGTTATATCCCCTATGGTATCGTCAAATGAAGGGTTAATTTGTGGTGTATCGTTGTACTGATCTCCTGCAATAATTATACTATTATTGCGTTTGATAAAAGTTTTTAATTTATCAACAAATGGACTCTTAGGGTTTTTATATAATTGCTTCTTTTCTATAACAATTGCTCAAATAAATCGGAAAATCCAACGTCGTTTTTTATTTCTCTTATTTCACAAGTTGGTAGTTTCAACTCATCTATATGTTTTCCTGCTCGGGAGCGTTTAAGAGTATATCTAACGGGGGGTGAAGACATGTAGAAATACAATATTGTACAAAATATGAGTTATGTATATTTTGATATAGTACATATATATTTTTTTCAAATAAATTTACAGATGTACGTATTTCATTTTTTTTTATCTATAGAATTTATTTTAGTTTTTGTTTTATTGAAAGTTTTTGTTTAATTCTGATTTTTTTAAAAAAGAAAAACCTTGTTACATAAATTTGATGTATAGTGTACTTGTGTAATTTTATAGGAAAAAATTGCAATTCTGAAATTCAAAAACTCTAATTTAAGGATAGCTGAGCGCGCAATTCGCTGATCGCTTTTTAATATAACCTTCCACGAAAGTGAAAAGCTATATCCTTAAACAAATTTTTGATTACAGTAATCGAAACTTCGGATACAAAATTTATTTAATTAATTCTTAATCTGCTTCTGAAACTCTAGTTTGGGGATAGCTGAGCGCGCAATTCGCTGATCGCTGTTTAATATAACTTCCCACAAAGTGAAAAGCTATATGCCAAAACAAATTTCAGTCACAGGAATAAAAATCAATAAAAATAAATTTTTATTTTAATATCCTTTTTTGTGGTTTTATAGGAAAAATTTCAATTTTGATATTCAAAAACTCTAATTTAAGGATAGCTGAGCGCGCAATTCGCTGATCGCTTTTTAATATAACCTTCCACGAAAGTGAAAAGCTATATCCTTAAACAAATTTTTGATTACAGTAATCGAAACTTCGGATACAAAATTTATTAAATTAATTCATAATCTGCTTCTGAAACTCTAGTTTGGGGATAGCTGAGCGCGCAATTCGCTGATCGCTGTATAATATAACTTCCCACAAGGTGAAAAGTTATATCCCAAAACAAATTTCAGTCACAGGAATAAAAATCAATAAAAATAAATTTTTATTTTAATATCCTATTTTGTGGTTTCAATTATCCGATCTTTCTGTGATTAAAAACTAGCCAAGCTAGACTCAAGCACAGAATCTTGGGTAATTATACGACTCACAGAAATCACGACAGTCGAAAATCAGAATTATTGTAGTATCAAATTAATTAGGCTCGACTCAAGCACAAATTTCCTGCTTAATTCAGATACTTACAGAATCCTGATTTTCGTCAAGAAATTGTAGGTGTCAGTTTTTTTGTCAAATAGAGTAAAAATAAAAGTTGAAAACAGTAAAATGTAAGCACTTCGAGGTTTGCCACACCCAAATTATGGTGACCGTTCAACGAATCCAAAGTGGACTTATGTTTTCGTGTGCTCTATTTTTTCTGTTTAAAACTTGAATTTAATCTTAGTTAACAAATGATGAATTTTTGCTGTACTGGATTAAGCAAGGATGACTGAAGCACGAGCCCTGAATAATCCTTGTACTAGCAGAAATTCAAAAAAAAATTAATAAAAACTGTTGTGTTGTAATAAGATTTTATTTATTAATTAATAAAATAAAATTGGAAAAAAAAAATTTATTGGTAATTTTTGAAAGGATTAATTTGAAATTTGCGAAAAATTTGGATTGAATTTTGCCTAGAAAAATTTATTTAAATTCACGAACAAATTTATTTAAAATTTGCGAAAAATGTTTATTAAATATTGCATGAAGAAATATTTATTTAAAATTCCCAAAGAAAATTAATTTAGAATTTGTAAAAAATTTTAATTGAATATTTCATAAAAAAAAAATTTTTTTTAGATTCACGAAAAGAAAAGAAAAATTTATTTAAAAATTGCGAAGAAATTTTTTAATTATTCACTAATTATTCACTACACAGTGAGTTATCATTTAATATATTAATTTTTTCTCTCCTTTGTTGTTAACTTTTGTGTTTCCCGGCCGATGCACTAAAAATTGTAAAAGGGTATGTAACGTCCTGTCACTTACCTTTTACTATTATTAAATTAATTCCCCTCGTTTTTGATCGGTGAAGAAATCCAAGAATTTCTAAACCGAACCAGGGTGAGGGAAGCTAACAACAAATGAATATTCAACGAGTTTACAATTATTAACCTTTATTCA
This sequence comes from Diplolepis rosae, assembly GCA_030998225.1. NCBI lineage: Eukaryota > Metazoa > Arthropoda > Insecta > Hymenoptera > Diplolepididae > Diplolepis > Diplolepis rosae. The sequence goes on from JAPYXD010000171.1 coordinate 2,042,382, forward strand.
CTGCTTGTACATAAGAAAAACACGCGAGAGAGAGAGAGAAAGAGAGAGAAATTTTAAGAATATTCCTTCTGATTTTGGTTAAATTAGACTTACTTCTTATTTTATTTATTCTACTGGAACTGTGCTTGGAACCGTCCTTGGGACCCTGGTATCCTGGATCCAACCACTGGAACTTGCAAACTTGAGTTAGTTATTAGTAATCAGGAGGGTAGTCACTCGCGGTGATGAACTCTGAAGAAGACCCTTTTTCGACAGAGTCACTTCGCGATGGAACTTAGGCAAAAACCGACGAAGAACTGGACGAAGACCTTTTTGGGGAGACCGACTCCGCTATGAGAAACTGAAGAAGAACTGAAGAATTCGACGAAATCTGAAGAAAAACTGGCGGATTCGCAAGAAAGCACCTGCTTTTATGCAAAAATCTACCCTGCCGAATACTCCCATGAGGGTTACTTGCCTAGCGCGTGGAAACCCTAGTTTCTTGACTTCCAGTTCCATACATCAAGAAAAGGGGAAACATATTTTCAACTTGGCCTTCTCTTGGGTTCCCCTACGTTCCTTTTTTCCTTGATATGATTCATTTTTTAATTTTCATCCTTTGCTGCGCCGGTCCATATCCTTGTGTACTTAGGACATTCCGATGGGGTTCCCTTGCTAACACCCTTATTAGGGTTACGATGTTTCATTCATAAATGTTCTCTATTTATAAATTTACTATTTCTCTCTCCCTATTACAATTTTGCTATCGTGCATTCTATTTCGTACAATCAATACTTTCCAAAACATATTCTTCATGCAATTTTTATTATGAAATCTTAATATTATAAATAAATACATGTAACTGGCCACAGGACGTGACACAGTGAGCTGTTAGAAAAAAAAAATTTTCCCGAGTGCCAAACTTAAAACAATTATATCTCGAAATTTTGAAGCATCACATTAAAAAAAAAACGTGTCGATTATTTTCGAAGTAAAAAGTAAAAAAAAAATATTTCGTCGAAAAAAAAATTTTGACTGTAAATCTCCCATGAAATGACCCATACATTATGAGTATTAATAATGTAATTTTATGAAATTTGAATAAATGTACCAATTTTGTATATAGTAAACCTTATGAAAGTTTTCTATTTTTTATAAAGAACTTTTTTTTTATTAAAAGATCGAACTTTATAAAACTTTTGTATAGTTGACTTTATAAAAAGTCAGTATTTTTATGAGAATTCGTTTTTTTCATAAAAAATCGCATTTCATAAAAAGAGCGGACTCTATAAAAAAATTTAAAGTTGACTTCATAAAAAGTCATTAATTTTATGAAGTATTGAATTTTCATATGAAGTAGCGTTTTATAAAAAAAAGCAAAAATTTATAAATATTTTTTCAAGTTCATTTCCTCAAATAGGTACACGTACACATACACGCTAAGTGACTTTGTGCGCCAAAAATACACTACTACATTCGAGCATGACGCACGTCTGTACACACACACACACACACACACACATGTAAACTGTTCACGTGAGCACGCCGTGCACTAATGCACGGAGTCGTGTATAGTTGATGCCATCAGCCCGAGAAAAACCAGTAAAATCTGCCTTCAACTTGAGGTTCTTATTCCGATAATTTATCGGAAATCTGACGGACCATAGAAAGTCCCATAATTTATCGGACTTTTTTAGATTCAGTTACTGTACATATTTTATTTAAGTAAGGCACTATTTCCGTGAAAATTTGAATAACAACTTTTTCATAGCGCCTCTTTTGAAAATCCGATTTTCGGTACCTGCAAAGCGGGACGAAACTGCGATTTTCAACCCTAGGGGCGAAACTTTAAAGGTAGGGTTGCAAACCGCACTTTCGTCCCGCTTTACAGGTACCGAAAATCAAATTCTCAAAACAGTTGCTATGGAAAATAGTATGCATTTCTCGAAACAAAACACAGCGAATGCAACTCGTGTGGCTGCAGCCTTCGCTTTGCTCGGGCAGCAAACTTGACACTCGTTTGAAATCGCTGTGTTTCGCCCCTTGTAATGTAATATACTATTCTATAAAAAAAAGTAAATACTTTCATTTTTCATCCTCTTATTTCACTCTCGCAATAGTATATACTTCTTTTCAACTAGCAAATTTTCCTCTTTATTACCCCCTGAGGTAGGATTCCTATAAAAATCAGGAAAAATTCAGATATATTTTTCTCAGTGCATTATGTAACCCTGCATGATGCATTATAATTTTAATGTTCAAATGTTCAAATTGAAATGTTAAAATGGATACTTTTGTATGTACATAAAAAATTTTATTAAAGTAAAATTAAGTTACTAACCACACTTGTTTTTTTCTTTTAAAGAAACCACTGCTTTTAAATAAATAAATAAATATATATATAAATATAGTACCTACATATTTTCAGCATCCTACCTAGAAAGTCTGTCAAGTGCAACTACTCGTATATTCTTCACCTCGAGGGGCCTTTCCCTCAAAATCGATTCTACGTGAGCATAATTATTCCGTTAAGTAGCTTACGATTCATGTGATTCCACACTTGAAGCATCATCCGGTTTGATTCTGACAATTAGAAAAGAAAAGAAAGGAATCAAACCTCAGAAGAATCACAGAAATCATTCTGACAGTTGCGCGTATTAAACTGTATCATTACAATTGATTCCTGTTGATTCCGCCTGAGTCTAGCTGATTCTTTGTTGATTCTAAATTGATTCAAATATTACAGCATACACCGGCGATGTCAGCTGAGAACCAATAAAGCTTTACAGCTCCACGTATGTGTAGCCTGCGCACGAGACTGCGCGTTAGACAAGTTTTAATGCGTTGATCTCAAGTGATATCAAGCTAACTCGAGCTGCCTCGCTCGATTCCCGGTGATTCTTCTGAATCTTACTGATGAGAGCGGCTTTCAAACTTTCAGAATCAATCTCTAAGATTTTACAGAATCAAGCTGATTCCCCATATGATTCTGAAAAATCTCTTGACAAGTCACTGATTCTGAATCGATTATAAGTATGGAAAATCATTGATTCTTCTAGTGAACGGCCCCTCGCTTCACCTAGAATATCCAGTTAATCCTGATTAGGTGTGACACCTAGGTAACTTTATTCTTGTTTAGGAACAGAAATATGGATATGAGAGCTAAGTTTTTCAGTTACCCCAGTTATATTTTTCCAGCTAGAAAATGTATGTACCACAGTTAAATACTTAGGAGTTACGAAATTCAGCAATACCATTTAGCTGCGGCAGCTAAAATTTTTTGAGATACATCTAAACATTTTTACATTCTTATCATGGATGAGAAGGTATTGGTTTTATGTGAAAAATGACTTTCGAAATTTTCATCAAATCTTTACGTTTTGAGACCCCCTGAGTCAGAAAAAATGGTTTTTACGAAAGTGTCTGTCTGTCTGTCTGTAGTAGGTCGTGTGCGGCATAACTCTCGATAGAATTATCAGATTGAATTGAGCTTTGGTACACTTTATCGGAGCCGAAAAAGTAAGGACAAGTTCGTTAACCAGCCACATCCAATCAAAATTGAGGGATTGAGCACTACTTTTGTGTTTTTGAAAATAATTTTTTGAAAAAATCAAAAATTTTAATACTGGTTTTAAATAGTTCTCATAAATCTCTAAAAATTATCCTGATAACATTTTTTGATTAAATCAAAATTAGAAATGTTACAGCATATTCAAATTCGAAAAAAGTCAATATCAAAATTCCATTTTCCAGTTAAATTATACGAGATACGAAAAAACGTTATGATACAATATTATTGAATACATAAAGACCCACAAATTTGAAATAACATTTTTTCATAAGATGCATATTTTTCTTTTTAATTAAAAAAAAAACTATTGAAAATCCAAAATTCAATTTTTTAACAATAATATTGGAAATACCAAAAAAACGTAAGAATACAAAGTTGTTCGTTTTAAAAAGATCTACAAATTTTGTCTGACACAGTTTCTGATAAAAGATATATTTTTCGTTTCAATTCCAAAAAATACGATAAAAATGAAAAAATTCCATTTTTTAGACAGAATATGTGAGATGCAAAAAAACATTTAGATGGAAAATTGTTAGCCTAAATGAGGTCTACAAATTCTGATAAAGAAATTTCAGGACAGGATGTATATTTTATGTTTTGATTTTTAATATTGAAAAAATTCGATTTTTTTCACCAAAATATGTGAGATACGAAATAAGCGTTGTTCTGCAAAATCGTTTCCTTAAATAAAGTCTACGATTGTTTTTCCTTTTTAGATATGTGGAAGAAAGTAAATTCTTTTAATCATGTAATTTATTAAAAAGTTATACTGAAATGTATACAGAAAATCGAGCGCGAAGCGCGAGTGTCATGATGAGAATGTGTTCCTTAAGGCCGATAGAGCCTTAAGTAAATTGAATTTCCTGTTTCACTTAAATTCAAAAAGAAATTCAGTGACTTTGAGAAAATGTGTAATTCACATCATCTGTAATATTATTATAAAATTGGTTTGAGCTTCAGTATCAAAATATAAGAAATAAACTTAAATGTATGCGAAGAGCACAAGATACATACATACACAAACAGCATACAAATATATACACATCATTCAGTCACAGTCAATTATATTTTTCATCACAAACACACTTAAACATACAACCTCAGATACATAAACTTATTTGCCTTTCATTCTTACGTCCTTTGTAATTTTCTTTCTATAACTACCATTGATAATTTTGAATAAAAAAAATGAGAAGTAACTGACTCAATGCCAAAAAAAAAAAAATCAATAAGAATTATGTAATTTTGGGTCAATATAATAGCAGACATGTTTCCAAGCATGTTACGTTATAATTTAAAGAATGGCACATGCAATACTTCAAGTATATATGTCGAACTTACATGGTTCTACTTTTTTTTTAGAACTAATGGGATTATGATAATATTTTTCCAAATGTGAGAGTTAAGGTCCAAAATAAATTAAACAACATTTTTAAAGTTGTGCTTACTTTTTCAAAGCATCTCAGAAAAAAACCTAATTCAGAGATAAACTATTTTCTTTTTATTACTAAATATACTCAAATAACATAGAGTAAAATAGCGTATATAGATTTGATAATAATTTATATTTCTGTAAAACTCTGCTTGCAAATGCAATATAAAATGGACTGTCCGGAAAGTAGAAATAAATAATTTTTATGTGCCTCAGGCACGGAAACTCGTTTTTCCGTTACAGCTGAGAGTAACGGAATGTTGTGTATTCCGTTACAGAGGAATACAATGTAAAAAATTGAACTGCGCATGCGCATATAGTCTTACAGCGGAGCAGAATCTTCTTATTCTTCTTCTTCTTTGTACAGCGTTAGCACCCTACTGACAAAGCCTTGTACATTTGAACTGCGCACGCGTTTTTTAAAATCCATTACTGCTACACAAGATTGATAAAATCAAAATGGCCGGGACTAGTCGTGACATATCAAGTATAATGACTAGCGCCGCAAACAACTACAATACTAGATTAGATTCGAGTTTACGCATAAAAACTCGTATCCGGACCGAAGTCACATAAAATAGAATACGTGCCAGTGCACACAATTCGGGAAATTACGAGACTCGCGACAATGTTCGCAGGACTGATCATGTTACGGGCGGTCCAAAGTGCGCAATATTTTTGGAAAAAGTTTTTATTAGTGTACAAAATCTAATTTATGAAATATCAATTGCTTTAAAAGCAAATGAACTGCACACTTTTGAACGTTCGTAACCTGATTGCATTCCAGTGGCTAATGCAATTCAGCATTTTTGGTCATGCGAGCTGGTCTTGAGACGTAGAGTAATTCATATTCTAGTTATTTAAATACATTCAAATTAAACTTTAAAAGTTTGAAGAAAACTTTTAAAAATAATACTATTTTCCCCTTTTCTTTTTCAGATACATTAATGTTTTATAATCTAGATTAATTGATAGCGAGAGTGCATAGGCACTCAATCGCTATGATCTAAAAAGTATGAAATAAGAGAAAAGCGAAGAATGAGTGTAAGGTGAGAGCGATGATATAAAAACTAGGATGAGCGGAGAAAGAATAGAATAGGAAAAAGAATAAGCAATAGCAGACTCACAATAGAGTGTACGAATAGAAGAGTAAAAAGAGAACGAAGGAGAGAGAGAGAGATATCTAGTACACGTACACCCATGCACTGTTTATCGCCACAGCTTTCTGCCGTTTGTCAATTCCTCTTTTCGTTCGCCTACGCACATGCCTAATATACTGGTCTCTTTTAGAAAATCTTGATGCGCTCTGCTGTGCATCGCGAGGCTAGCATACATCTCATAATTGCATCTCCTCCTCACACACCTATCCTTGCTCAAATGCTTTAGCCAGCTGATCTCCCGCCACAAAAGCCACGTGCTTTTTGTAACTAAAACCCAACGCTCATCTGAATACTTAAATAATTATGTCAAAGCTTTAGTCCACTTAAAGATTATAAGCCTAGACTAATTAAATATATATATTTCGATTTACTCTGAAATATATTGGAAACTAAAATTGTTTCTACAATTTGATGACCATGCATCAAATACTAAAAATTGATGAGCACATTTCCTTTCTCACGATAGGAGTAGAAAGAGGGGAGAAATAATTGCATTCTAAAAATCAGCAAATGGCGCAATAACCATATCAGCACTTGTGCAAATTCCTAAATCCTCCCTGCCATTATTACCTCTGTCCAATCATTAATTCCTTAATCATCAAAAAACCCTACCATGCTCACCTCGCGATGAACTAGTAAAACGGATCAAGGCAAAATTAAATTCGCAGTCTTCTGAGTGTCTTGACCGGATTCAGACCTTAGAATAATAAAGAAAATATTTTTCTTTTATCGTGCCCGTCTGCGGCCCAGATCGACAGTTCCTAGATCCTCGTTAGTTGATTGAACCCGTAAAACTCTTTCTAACGAAATTATATTTGGAATCGTGTCGGGCGGACGTAAAAGACAAAAGACTTCATCTGGACAGAAGCAACAGAATTAAATTCTTTCTTCGGCGGGCTATTTTTAAAGTCCAATTCGTTTAATAAAAAAACGGCAAAAGGTGCGCGAAATCGCGGAAAAATTAATACTACCGAATCTCAAAACGGTAGTGATAATTTTTCATAAAATATTGTAATTAGATTTAATAGGAAAATTCTAGCGGCGAAAAGGGCGAGTTTAAAAGCACTCAACCCTTTTCTGGTTAAAAGCCAACCGTTATTTTCTCTTATTAAGCCTAATAGAAAGTGGCAAAAACAATATTTGTGTGCGCGTGTGCTATGCGCGACTCACAAATCGGACAAAGTGTGATTTTGAGCAACACTTAACAGAAAACCATTGCCCAGTCTAGGACGAATCAGGAACTGAGGGAAAAATCTCTCCCTCTCTCTCGCACTCTCCTGGGACTGGTAGATGTAAGGAAAACTAATAGTAAGGTATCGTTCCAATATATGTATTTATTTGTATATCCTTTTTATGCGGACATTAAACACTAAAACTGGAAATCTTCCTGTGTTCAAGTTTCTTTTCCAAATATCAAATAGGGTTTTCTTAAAAGCAGGGTATAGCCTCCTCAGTCAGAGGAGAGGGCAAATACGATCCCAGATTAAAAACAAATTTTGGTTTATTTAATTTATAATTTCCTAAATTGAAATTTGGCAGTTTGGAGCCTCAAACGGGCGTATAATCGAATTTAATATTTTATTATAATAAATTTAATTATTCGTACGTAACAAACTGATGGTGGCAGCGGTGGGATATTTTGTCTCGCGCTGTACCCAGCCACGTTACACGTTGCGGAGTCACACTCACTACCCACTTGTAACTGCTAATATTATTCCTGAATTGAATAGTTTGTGTTTTTCATATTGATATTGATCTGCGAAATTTCCTGTTTTAAATTAAAGCTCCTTTCCAAAAATAATAAAAAAAAAAATCCCTCCTATCCATAAAAAAAAAAAATTTTTTAGTTTTTGAGAATTTGCTTTTGTGCTCTTTAGCAGAAAGCCAATTCTGAAATTCAAGCTCTTGTGCTCTTTAGCAGAGAGACTGAATTTTAAACTTCAATTTTTTTTTATCACATTTTCTTTCATTAAAGATTTACTCTTGTGCTCTTTAGCAGAGTGTCAATCTTAGAATTAAATCTTTTGTGCTCTTTAGCAGAAAGCCTTAATTCGACAGAAAGAAAATAATCCCTTCTTTCCAATCAAAAATTGAGTTTTTGAGAATTTGCTTTTGTGCTCTTTAGCAGAAAGCCAATTCTGAAATTCAAGCTCTTGTGCTCTTTAGCAGAGAGACTGAATTTTAAACTTCAATTTTTTTTTATCACATTTTCTTTCATTAAAGATTTACTCTTGTGCTCTTTAGCAGAGTGTCAATCTTAGAATTAAATCTTTTGTGCTCTTTAGCAGAAAGCCTTAATTCGACAGAAAGAAAATAATCCCTTCTTTCCAATCAAAAATTGAGTTTTTGAGAATTTGCTTTTGTGCTCTTTAGCAGAAAGCCAATTCTGAAATTCAAGCTCTTGTGCTCTTTAGCAGAGAGACTGAATTTTAAACTTCAATTTTTTTTATCACATTTTCTTTTGAATTCTAATTTTCCTTCTGGACTCTCCCATATGTCCCCACCTATCGCTAATCAAGATTGTAAGCGCAAACATAGATCGCGTGCGGGTCGACAAGCAAGAGAAAAATTTGACCAGAGGTTGGATAAGGTGAAAGTGACTCCTCGTGATTCTGGGGAACCTCTTAGCAGCACAACACCCGAGGCTCCAACCCAAACTTTTAAACCGCAGGAATTTGAAATAAGAGAAATAAATAATTTCGACGAATTTTCATTCTTTTTTGAAAATCTGCTCGATAAGGCAGAAATTAACTTAAAAAAATTCCAGCAGGCGAAACGAGAGTCTCAAAAAGCGTCCACCTCCAAGTATTGAAGATACTCATTTATTAGTCCTTACCACACACGTATTGCATATTTCCCTTTTTAAATCATTTATTGTTTCTCTCATAATCTACAATCAATCTGAGGCCTACAACAAATATTTGTTGTCAGGGTTTTTTCCTGTAAATCTTACATACCGGCGGAAGGAGAATAATGTAACAGAATTTTGATTGCGTTTTTATTCAATCAAAATTCTAGTGGTTCTTTCGCTCTGTAGTGCGTACGTGAGACATAGGCTCTGTTGCCAACGTTGAGCGTTTGAATTAATTATTCCCCTTTTTCCATAGAATAAGGAGAGGAAAATTCAAATCAGAATCTCTCTGTTGATTTGAATTTTCTGAAAAATTCTTCCGCTCTGTGGTACGTACGTGAGACGTAGGCTCTGTTGTCCACGTCGAGCGTTTGAATACTCATTATTCTATGTCCTAGTTCTTACAACCTCAATCCAAGTATATATCTAGTCGATCTTTATATTTTCGATTGAAGATATATATATATATTCCATACCATATACCGGTGGAAGGAGAATAATGTAACAGAACTTTGATTGAGTTTTATTCAATCAAAATTCTAGTGGTTCTTTCGCTCTGTAGTGCGTACGTGAGACATAGGCTCTGTTGCCAACGTTGAGCGTTTGAATTAATTATTCCCCTTTTTCCATAGAGTAAGGAGAGGAAAATTCAAACCAGAATTTCCCTTTTGATTTGAATCTTCTGAAAAATTCTTCCGCTCTGTGGTACGTACGTGAGACGTAGGCTCTGTTGTCCACGTCGAGCGTTTGAATACTCATTACTCTATGTCCTGTCAAAAAAATCCCATTCTTCGGGAACCACCCAAAAGGGGAAAACCTTCCGGTAAGAAACATCAAGGCACACCTAAATACTCATCATTGTATCAAAATCTAGTATTTCCTGTCGAAAGAAACATTCCAGTGTGTGTGATCTTACCTGACCGACGGACGGAAGTGCCTGCACCTGAAATCACGCGCGAAGTCCCTCAAATTACAATAATAGATTTGGAAATCAGCGAGGCCCTTGAACAAAGGAGGCAAGCTTATAGAGAGGAGAATCACCCCCCACGTGAAAACAACCAAGTTAATATCGGAAGAGCCCAAAATAGGGGTCAATTTCGCTCAATTTCGGAGAACGAAATTTCTGACGCTGAAACTATCATAATTGATTCAGAATCAGAAACTGAACAAATGTCAGAGTAATCCGATTCTTGCACCGTCGAACTTTAAAACGCCAGACAGGGTTCAAAGTCACCCCTTTCGCTTTTTTTTCCCGCTCCTAGCGAGGACAAAATTTTGAGGCTCTTGAATTTGCCTCAGCTGAAATAATAATAAAACAAAGGTCACCGCAAGCTGAAGATTTCCAGTTCTAATAACAGGCCACTATCAAGTACATTTTTTTTTTCTCTCTTTCTCTTTCACCTGTATATTGTTCTTGTTTATTTTTGTGCATAACTGTCCGTGTATATATATTCTATTATGGGCATACCACTATACTCATAAGTTGTCCACCCATAGGAACACAAAAACCTATTTAAAAATAAACGTTTACAACCTTTCAAAATTTACGTCGAATTTTCCGGATTCTCAGCACATTTTAAAATGTCGAACGACAATCGAACCCGTAATCTTAGGGAGCCAATCGGTAACGACCCTGACGAATCAAGTACTGAAGCATACCCGAGTATCACTAATTCATTATCCGGACCCAACCCTAATATCGCGCCTCCTAATCAATCAATGAATTTAGATGCTAGTGCGGCTATGGCTTCGGTATTAGAGTGCATGACTCTTCAACAAAGCACCTATCACATACCACAATTTGACGGTAAAAATCCTCCACTAAAGGAGTTTTTACAGGACATCGCAAACGGCGCAGTATACATCACGGAATCCACCGAACCCGGTTTCATAAAAGTTGTTTTAAGTAAGCTCAAGGGTGTCGCGCGAGAAAGCGTTAGGGACAAAAGATTTAATCGGGTAAACGACTTAATGGCACATTTAAAAAAACGTTTCGCCCCTTCGAAGAAATATCAATGGTACTTCGAGTCTATCGTGAACCTACGGATGAAACAAACGGAAACCGTAAGCGACTATTACGACCGAGTACAGGGTTTGCTGAGTGGGGCAAAACATGCAATCGAGGATAAGTATACGCAGGTTCATTATGCCGGTACTCCTCATGAAGTAAGTGAGAGTACCATCATGATGAAACCGGTAGTGGATTGCGCACTAGACGCCTTCATTAAGGGTCTCCCGGACGAAATGTCTACATTTGTAGACACCAGAAATCCGAAGGACCTTAGTGAAGCCCTCGAACATGCCCTCCACATAGAGGAAAGACTAAGGCAAACGGAAAGACTAAGGCCCACCGCTTCATCTTACCACATCATGCGGCAAAACGAGAAAATCCCGGAACGCGCCCGATCACCTAGCCCTTATACCAGACAGATGGTTAAGCCAGATAAGGCAGAAAGGGGAAAACGGCGAGGTTGCACCAGAAGTCCCCAACCCACGCAATCCAACACCTCCACATTAACCATTTCATCAATACCCGCCACAGTACCCTTCATACCCACCACAGTTCCCCTACTCTTATCCCCCCCATACCCTCAAACCTACCAATACCCCTACTCATACCCACCCCTTCCACCTATGCCGCAGTACCTTTCTGAACCCCCGAATAGAAACGGACCCGGGAGTAATCAACCATGGCGCGGGTATAGTAGGCCGCCAGGAGCCATGACACCTCCTAGATCAACTTCACCAGGGCCTCCGGAGAATTTAAACTCCCAGCAGGTTCGTCGCTCGGACGTGGCAACGAATCAAACTCACCGAGAGCGTCCGAAGACAGTCCACTTCCAAGACAGCTCAGTAGGATCTTCCGAACAAGATCCAAAACCGAAGACTCACCCGTTGTTGAGTTGAGTGCCCCTGAGTTCCGCAACAGCAAAGCTAGTTTTCTTGTGGACCCAGGTTCGGACGTTAATTTAATTAAACTGAGCGCCTTGCGTCAAGAACTCATTCTTGATCCAAAAGGATCAGTCCCGATCACCGGTATAACAAACCACCCCGTAATCACGATAGGCACCATCAACCTTTCGATACTAAACACCCTAGTGGAATTCCATGCCGTGGAAAATAGTATTCCTATTTCACCAGATGGAATTCTGGGGAGACCCTACTTAAGGCAAGAACAGGCTCAAATTTCCTTCCGGCACAACGCATTAGTGACTGCTTCTAACCCTATCACACCGATTCCATTTATCGATCAAGAATCACAGGAAGCCAGAAAAACACTTAAAACCGAAATCAAACCTTTTTCCAGAATATTAAAAATTAGGGCTAGAACGAGGCAACCTATTGCTATAAGCGTCACGAACCCAGAGGTTGCTGAAGGCTACCTGCCTAAGCTGAACACTCCTGAAGGGCTCTACCTTGGAGAGGCAGCAGTCTCGACACACAATGGCGTCTGTCACGCAATTGCCATCAATACCACTGAAGACGATATAGATATAGAAATTGCCCCCCAGGAGGTCATACCGTTCTATTTTTGTACATTTCCTGGTGAAGAAACCTCTGACTCAGAACTCAAGTACTCTACCCTAGACATACAGGAACATCCGAGCTCTTATGCAGAGCGTGCCGAAAGAGTCAAAAGGAACCTGCGCCTTTCTCATTTAAATGATGAAGAGAAGGATTACGTCCTCAGGTGGGCAGATGACTACGCTGATATTTTCCACCTAAATGGCGAGAGACTTAGCAGCACTCATCTGATCCAGCACCGAATTCCAACAATGGATAACGAAGTGATTGCCAAGAAACAATATAGGTATCCTCACGATGCGACAGACCAGGTCATTCTGCAAACTGAAAGACAATACGACAGCGGGATTATTGGCGACTCTAAGTCCCCTTACAATTCTCCACTTTGGATTGTCCCAAAAAAGCTCGATGCCTCGGGAGAGAAGAAGTGGAGAGTTGTTATTGATTTCAGAGCCCTCAACGAAAAGGTAATCGGGGATGCCTACCCCTTGCCCAACATCACAGATATTTTAGACCACTTGGGGAATGCACAGTACTTTTCTGTGTTTGATCTGGCGAGTGGCTTCCACCAAGTAGAAACGCATCCCGACGATCGATCAAAAACAGCGTTCTCGACCCCCCGTGGACATTTTGAGTACCTGCGAATGCCAATGGGGATCAAAAATGCTCCTGCTACCTTCCAACGCCTCATGGACGTCGTTTTGAAGGGCATGCATGGGACCGAAGTTTTTGTCTATCTGGATGACATTGTTATTCATTCAGAAACCTTGGAAGAACACGATACAAAAGCCAGAAGACTGTTCAATAGACTAAGAGAAGCGCATCTGAAGCTTCAACCGGATAAGTGTGAATTCTTACGAACCGAGGTAGCTTATCTGGGCCATATAATCGGCCGTGATGGAGTAAAGCCCAACCCTGCTAAGATAGCCGCTATTAGGAAATTTCCAAAACCGAGGACAGTCCGGGCTATTCGACAATTCCTAGGCCTTTCAGGATACTATAGGAGGTTTATAAAAGACTATGCAAGACTAGCAAAACCCTTGTCCAATCTCCTGAAGAAGGACACAAAATGGGAATGGGGACGCTCACAACGGAAAAGCTTCCGAAGAATACGCAGATACCTCTGCAGCGAACCCGTACTCCAATATCCCGACTTTAAGAAGCCCTTTAAGTTAACCACAGATGCCTCTGAGCATGCTGTCGGGGCTATGTTAACCCAAGAAAGGGATGGAGTAGACATGCCCATCGCCTACTTTTCCAAGGTGATGAATTCCTGCGAACAAAACTACTCGAAAGCAGAAAAGGAATGTCTGGCGGTGTTGTACGCTGTCACGAACTTTCGCCCATATTTGTATGGAAGGGAGTTCGTGCTGGCCTGCGACTACGAACCAGTTCACTGGATGACTTATATTAATAATCCAGGAGCAAGGTTGCTGCGATGGCGACTTAGACTCCAGGATTACCAATATAAGTTTGAGTATAAACGAGGGAAACTGAATAGAGGCGTTGAAGCTTTGTCAGGAAACCCTGTGGCTAACGAACAGTACTCAGAATCTTCTGACTCAACTGACTCCTATGATTCTGACGATTCCAATAAATCCTACAATTCTTCTTCCCTGCAAAAAAACTCTGCAGACATTAAGAGCTCCACATCAGAACCTCCAGACATCCGAAAGATATTAGTAATAACGCGTTCCGGAGCATCGCGGGCAGAACCTAGTCGAGGTGAACCTTCCTCCACCAGCCAGGAACCCTCAGATTCTACTGGACGCATAACTCAAACAAAGAAATTCATACAGTTAAGGAACCAATCCATTTCCAGATCCAGTGTGGAATCTGCGTTGCCACTAAGGAACAAAGGAAAACCTTCTGTACCCCGATCCATCCCCTTCAACGCAGTAAGGACTAAAACCACAGTTTCTCCACAACCGTCCTCCTCAGCCGGAGCAATGCGTAAACGACGGGGAAGGCCAAGAAAGGATTCGGCTCCTGAAAATCCCCAAGCAGCTCACAAACACCAAAATGAACCGAAAGCAACCAACCTTGACGAAAGTTGCATTGGTAAGAGACTTTCGAGAAGAAGAGGAATTAATGAGGCCCCATTGTTAAACGAAAACTCTTCCAGTGATCCATCGTCAGATGACGAGGATAGTGACGACTCCGACCCCCCAGTGTTTCGCGAATCGCGTAGTGTTTTGCCGAAATTAAAGCCAACCCTTGTAGCGAAAACGGACAACACTGCCCCTAAAAGTGCACCCCCTAGACTTCCAGATCCAAGCCCTTGGTCAGCCCCATTACAGGACACTTACATAGATGTTTACGTCGACGGAGCGTGCAGTTACAATGGACGTGGTGAACCAAGGGCGGGAATAGGAGTCTGGTTTGGACCCAACCATCCGCTAAATGTTTCACGCCCCTCCCAGGGACGTCAAACAAACAACTCAGCCGAAATTGAAGCAGCAACCGTAGCAGCTCAACAGGCTCACGAGGCTGGCATGAAGAAGTTGAGAATAAAGACTGATTCTAAGTTTTTAGTGAACAGTGCCACAGAATGGATTCCAAAATGGGAGGCAAACGACTGGAAAACGTACGAGAATAAACCAGTTAGGAATCGATCCGAGTTTGAAAAGATGAAAACAGCCCTGGAACCGTTGGACGTAATTTGGGAACATGTCCCAAGCCACAAAGGAATCCCAGGAAACGAAATGGCCGATAAACTAGCCAGAGAGGGTATTGAAGCCTTACCGTCTATCGACAACAACGGAGAAGAGTCACCTCCTGAACAAATGATCGTTGATGTCCTCCCACAACCACTGGACAGCGAAGGCAGCAACGAAACCGATGAGGATACCCCCAGCCAATGCCAACCACAGAACAAATTAAGAGAAGATCTGCAGAAATCTTTTTCAAAGCTAGATAAATCGATGGAAAACCGAGGGCTCGACAGCTCCAACATCGTTCATGAGTCTCTATGGTGGGATCATGAAAATATGCAGGACGATCATCGACCTCAGTGCACCTACGTCTCCGAAGGGGAAGAAGACCAAGAGCTCCTGGAAAACTTAGAAGCTCTCGATCCCTGTGGAGAATATGACGACGTCGAGTTCTCCAATAGAGTAAAGAACTTTTTGGAAAAATACGAAAAGGAAATAGGCGAGGTAGCATGCACACCGCAAGATCGGAAAACCACACCCAGTTCCTCTACAAGCCCAGCACAAACCACAGGCGAATCTAGAACCACTGGGCAGATAATCAAGTCAACGGAATTTCCTGACAAAAATTCCGGGGTGGCGAGGAAAAGCATGGTCGGATTTAAGGATGCTCCTGAGGAAATCGAATCTTCCTCAGAGTCCCCAATAATTGGGAAGCAGCCCCCCCGAAGGTCCTTGCTCATGACACCAGCAGCCCCTGCGACGCCAGGAGCCAGATCAACGCCCTTCACAAGGTCATTCATCGACCCAGATGACGGAAGGAAGGACTCGATAGGAAGAGGAGCAGGAATGAAACCAAGAAGACTGGAACAAACAAAACCATTTCACGAACCCGTCGAAGGTCCCATATTCCATCCTAGCTCCATCATTGACGTTAAGATGCCGTATGTGGACGACGCACCTACCTCTATCGGACCCTACAAGGATCTCCCAAATACAGACCAAAAACCAATTAGCATCTGCACAGATGAACCTAATGTCATCCACCAATGGACAGAACCTTTAACTTTCAGACACGACAATTATGCTCACTTTATATCCGAAGATTGCGAGCCTACGAACCCCATAGCGAAACTTCTTGTGGCTACCGAGCGTCTTGACCTACAGGACCTTTGGGGATGCCGCCCTAAGAAGGGACAAATCCTTGTCACTCCGCACGGCCGACATAAAACATATTCCGTTGTCATAAAAAGACGACACGTCGACAATGTCGACTGGAAGGATGTGGGGCAAGGATTAAGGAACCTTCGAACAGCTTTAGAAAAGGACAGTCAAACCACCTGCCGTATGGCTAATTCAGGAGATTTTCTGGGATCGTTACCGCAAAATAAAATGACGGAACTCGTGGCAGAAATATTCCGGGGTGGTAACATCACCATTACGCTTTGCCACGGAAAAATCGAAGTTCCACCTGTAGAAATTCGACCCAAAATTATCGCCGAATATCATGGCAGCCTTATAGGTGGCCACAAGGGCATTACGAAAACTTACCGCCGTATCAGAGAGCGATATACATGGCCTGGTTTACGGGACGAAATCAGTGAGTTCATCCGAGGATGCAGAAGCTGCCTTGAACAAAAACTCGTCCGAGCTCGTACTCGTGAACCAATGCTCATCACTGACACTCCCGCTGAGCCATTCGAGAAGGTATCACTTGATACTGTCGGAAAATTGCCCACAACGCCAAACGGGAATAGACACATCCTGACAATGCAGGATAATTTTAGTAAATACTGCATTGCAGTTGCCATACCGGACCTAAAAACGACTACTATTGCTCATGCGGTTGCGACAACTCTCTTCTCCCAATATGGCGCTCCGAGATACATCCTAACAGACAGGGGAGGGAGTTTTATAAGCAAACTAATGAAACACCTAGAAAGACTATTTAACGTGAAGCAACTAACTACTTCCGGATACCGACCACAAACTAACGGATCACTCGAGAGAAGCCATATTGTATTGACGGATTACATAAAGCATTATGCTGATGATTATGACGATTGGGATCGATTGCTCCCTTTCGCCATGTTCGCATATAACACGTCAGTACATGAGGCCACTAATTTCACACCTTACGAGCTAGTTTTCGGGCGAGTCGCTAGGACGCCCAGCTCGTTTCCTCAGGGTACGGAACTCGGAACTTATGGATCTTACTTACGCGACCTGATAGTAAGAATAACCGAGATCCAGAAAATTGCCCACAAAAATCTCATCAGGGCAAAATCTCGCTCGAAAGAGCAATACGACAAGAAAATTAGACCACTCAACGCGAAAATCGGAGATACGGTTTACGCCCTTAAGGAAATTAGGGACGGAAAATTCGACAGTCGAGTCACAGGGCCGTACGCCGTCGCCGGTTTCACAGAAAACAATAATGTTATTCTGGAAACAGAGGACGGCGAACGGATCATGAAGCACAAGGATAAACTCTTGCTTGCTCACTGCTAGGTACATTAGGACTAAAGGAAGAAAATCCGAGAAAGAATATGCATTACTAGAATCCCATGAGACTCCAGCGCAACCTAAAGAAAGAAAAAAAATAAATAAATAAAACGGTTATCATAAATTTTTTTCTTTCTCTCCTCTACATGGGAAACCAGACAAAGCCCCAGTATACTTAGAAGTACAAAATGCATATCCTATCTCGAGATCGTGCTCACCCGGTCGTGAAGAGACAATCTAATGCCCCTCCTTTACAGATTCTAAAATTCAATGACAATGATGGGATATCGATGGGTTGCCTTTCTGTTACCTCTTCTTGCCACCAGCCAGAAGCACCAGGAAGCCACGTATCAGATTACCCCACTCAACAATAGTACGGGGGTGTACTATGAATATCTGGGAACCGTAAGGTGGACGACCAGTACCTGGAGGATCACCATCTTCATGGACATCGTTAAAACCCAGAGCCTACTATCATCCTATAAAAATAATATGAATCACTTAGCCGCACATTGCCAACCAGGGTACGAAGAACACTGCCATCAAGTTATCGCAAGTCATGCTCTTGGATCCAAGGTCAACCTAACCGAAAGGCTCCAAGGAGAACTCCTGAAAGAAACAACAATGATGCAACAACGAGCCGAAAAGATCCTCCCCTCTCGTTTACCCAAAGCAATGCGAAGACGACGAGCAACTCCACTACTAGGTTTCCTTGGCGGAATCATTGGACCCGTAGCTGGACTCCTAACCTATGATGATGGTCAGCTCATTGAGACAAAAATCCAAGAGTTAAATGAAGTTCAGACCAACATTTCACACCTAGTAGGGCAACAGACCCACTTGGTTAGGTCCCAACTAGAGGAGATGCACAACCAAGCACAACAGCATCAGGAAAAACTCCAATCGCTCAAGAATGAACTCACCAATCTCAATCAAGAAGTTGGTCAAGCCACCAGGAAGATCACTGAGCTTAAATACACTGAAGCCTTAACTCGAGTCCTGCGAGCGAACGAAGCAGCTGTAGAGGAATACATAAGAGCAACTGACAAAATCTTGAGTGTCCTTCACGATGCAAGACAGAAGCAAATGCATCCAGGACTATTGACTCCCAGCCAACTGGAACTAATCTACCGAGACATCCAGGACCATCGCCCAGAGGTGTCCTTCCCGATATCCGGACCTATTGTGGACATCGAGGAACTGACCAGCGTATCCACCGTCACCTCATTATACAAGGGAGGAGTCCTTAAAATACTACTGGATATACCATTATTGGGAAGAGCTAACCATCTGATGTATCAACTACATCCACTTCCAGTGCCCCAAGCCATCTTAGGAAACAACTCCGGGAAGGCATATATTCTACCTAAATTCTCCCACATCGCCGTAGAAGAATCACAGAGGACTTATGTTCTAATGAACCACCAGGATGTTGCGGCATGTACCGAACTACCAGCTTATAAGATTTGTCAAGGAAATTTACCCGTCAACGAGAATGGGAAATTCAGAACTTGCGAAGCAGAGCTTCTGCTGAATCCATCGCTATCCACCTTCCAAATTTGTAACGTTCAAGTGACATATGAAGACCAGTTTGATTGGAGTTCAATAGGAAGCCTAGGCGGATGGTTGTACTCTCTCCAAGAGCCGACTATCGCCATAACAACCTGTCCTAATCAGGCCAACAACCAGATCACCTTAAAAGGAACCGGCATAATCCAACTGGCTCCAGGATGCGACCTTAGACTAAAGGAAAGGACACTCCCAGGTACCACCAACAGGAAGGGAGAAACCGAAATGATCTACGCACCACTGCTTCACCTGAACATCTCTGCGCTGTCACCAGCTCTACAAGAGTTTCAAGGATACATACCTACAAGAAAATCTATGTCTGCTCAGACGAAGGAGACAACGCCTAGGGACAAGGTCTTCGAAACTAACGACAAATCCTTGGAGCATATAGAACAACAACTGTATGACTACAGCCTGGCCCGACGAGCAGGAAACAGCCAAATAAGGATGATCCACGGATCCTACCTTGGACTAGGCCTCATATCTATTGGACTACTTATATACATCTTCTTACCCAGGATTTCAAAACTAATGATCAACTGCAATCAACGACGCTCACCAGGGACGAGGGCTGATCGATGTGTCGACTTCAGCACCATTAACATCAAGGAAGAGCAAGAACCAATCCCCGCACAGAACTCTCTGCGACAAACGACTACGGAAACAAGTACCTCCACTCGTGCAGTCATACCTGCTGCACCACCAAGGGAACGACCAGCGAATACCCCCGTAATTCAGTTACCATCTCAGACTCTCCAACCAGCATAAGAACCAGATAAAACCAGTCATGAAACATGGCTATTAAAATTCTCGAATCTAAGATACATTCACCGAAAAAAAAAAGAAAAAAAAATTTTTTTTTTGGTTTTATATTGTTTTTATATGTTATTATTTTTACTGTACTATCTATATTGTTTTTCTTTAGGAAATGGAACTGTTAGAGTAGGACCTTTTTTATCTACAATACTACAAACCTAGACATTGTAAATTCTCTCACAGCTTGATGAAAAGAAGCGACTGCATCTGAACAACATAAGGCTATCATTCCTTATTCTTATCCGTACTCGTCTCTAGACCACCCTTGTTTGTCGGGGACGAAAACACTAAAAATTCCGGTGTGGTTTGTTACGGGCGGTCCAAAGTGCGCAATATTTTTGGAAAAAGTTTTTATTAGTATACAAAATCTAATTTATGAAATATCAATTGCTTTAAAAGCAAATGAACTGCACACTTTTGAACGTTCGTAACCTGATTGCATTCCAGTGGCTAATGCAATTCAGCATTTTTGGTCATGCGAGCTGGTCTTGAGACGTAGAGTAATTCATATTCTAGTTATTTAAATACATTCAAATTAAACTTTAAAAGTTTGAATAAAACTTTTAAAAATAATACTATTTCCCCCTTTTGTTTTTCAGATACATTAATGTTTTATAATCTAGATTAATTGATAGCGAGAGTGCATAGGCACTCAATCGCTATGATCTAAAAAGTATGAAATAAGAGAAAAGCGAAGAATGAGTGTAAGGTGAGAGCGATGATATAAAAACTAGGATGAGCGGAGAAAGAATAGAATAGGAAAAAGAATAAGCAATAGCAGACTCACAATAGAGTGTACGAATAGAAGAGTAAAAAGAGAACGAAGGAGAGAGAGAGAGATATCTAGTACACGTACACCCATGCACTGTTTATCGCCACAGCTTTCTGCCGTTTGTCAATTCCTCTTTTCGTTCGCCTACGCACATGCCTAATATACTGGTCTCTTTTAGAAAATCTTGATGCGCTCTGCTGTGCATCGCGAGGCTAGCATACATCTCATAATTGCATCTCCTCCTCACACACCTATCCTTGCTCAAATGCTTTAGCCAGCTGATCTCCCGCCACAAAAGCCACGTGCTTTTTGTAACTAAAACCCAACGCTCATCTGAATACTTAAATAATTATGTCAAAGCTTTAGTCCACTTAAAGATTATAAGCCTAGACTAATTAAATATATATATTTCGATTTACTCTGAAATATATTGGAAACTAAAATTGTTTCTACAATTTGATGACCATGCATCAAATACTAAAAATTGATGAGCACATTTCCTTTCTCACGATAGGAGTAGAAAGAGGGGAGAAATAATTGCATTCTAAAAATCAGCAAATGGCGCAATAACCATATCAGCACTTGTGCAAATTCCTAAATCCTCCCTGCCATTATTACCTCTGTCCAATCATTAATTCCTTAATCATCAAAAAACCCTACCATGCTCACCTCGCGATGAACTAGTAAAACGGATCAAGGCAAAATTAAATTCGCAGTCTTCTGAGTGTCTTGACCGGATTCAGACCTTAGAATAATAAAGAAAATATTTTTCTTTTATCGTGCCCGTCTGCGGCCCAGATCGACAGTTCCTAGATCCTCGTTAGTTGATTGAACCCGTAAAACTCTTTCTAACGAAATTATATTTGGAATCGTGTCGGGCGGACGTAAAAGACAAAAGACTTCATCTGGACAGAAGCAACAGAATTAAATTCTTTCTTCGGCGGGCTATTTTTAAAGTCCAATTCGTTTAATAAAAAAAAACGGCAAAAGGTGCGCGAAATCGCGGAAAAATTAATACTACCGAATCTCAAAACGGTAGTGATAATTTTTCATAAAATATTGTAATTAGATTTAATAGGAAAATTCTAGCGGCGAAAAGGGCGAGTTTAAAAGCACTCAACCCTTTTCTGGTTAAAAGCCAACCGTTATTTTCTCTTATTAAGCCTAATAGAAAGTGGCAAAAACAATATTTGTGTGCGCGTGTGCTATGCGCGACTCACAAATCGGACAAAGTGTGATTTTGAGCAACACTTAACAGAAAACCATTGCCCAGTCTAGGACGAATCAGGAACTGAGGGAAAAATCTCTCCCTCTCTCTCGCACTCTCCTGGGACTGGTAGATGTAAGGAAAACTAATAGTAAGGTATCGTTCCAATATATGTATTTATTTGTATATCCTTTTTATGCGGACATTAAACACTAAAACTGGAAATCTTCCTGTGTTCAAGTTTCTTTTCCAAATATCAAATAGGGTTTTCTTAAAAGCAGGGTATAGCCTCCTCAGTCAGAGGAGAGGGCAAATACGATCCCAGATTAAAAACAAATTTTGGTTTATTTAATTTATAATTTCCTAAATTGAAATTTGGCAGTTTGGAGCCTCAAACGGGCGTATAATCGAATTTAATATTTTATTATAATAAATTTAATTATTCGTACGTAACAATCGCGCCTCGGCTTCGTCTCGGCTTTGCCTCAGCTACGCCTGGACTATGCCTTGGCTTCGATCTCCTGCGAGCATTGTCGCTCGTCACGCAATAACCCTCATTGTGCACCTAGGCACGTAATATACTATTCTGTCAAAAATAGACGCTTTCGTCCACTTATACGAATCACCACAACTGTTTTGAATTTCTTAACTAGGTATAGGACAATAGTCTTTTTCAAGGAAGAAACGAACCTCTCAGGGTAGTATTTTGAAAAAAAATGGTCAGTCAGCAAAGCCACATGACCCCGGTCGGCTTTTAAACAGATTTTATCTAGACGTTGAAGTGAAGAGCTCGATCGGTGAGAGATTTCAATAATAAAGTCCTTACAAAAGTTTCTAAAATTAAAAATATAATTAAAATGGTAGGTTGTATTGACACTTGATTTAATTTATAATACTTGGTAAGTTTGCATTGGCTTCAGGGTCCATAAATTAAGGAGTCTATTTAATCAGACGTTTCGGCTCTGATCGGAGCCCTCATCAGTGATATTTATTAAAATATAGAAAAAACAAAAAAGATGTTGTTGCTAATTTTACATATTTTTTCGAAATAACTAAGGAACTTAACATATGATACAAGAAAGAGTACTCGATATGTTAATTAAATCTGTAATTGAAAATGGAAAGTTTGGATATACGATGAGGAAACAGTTGTTATCTTTGATCTTCCCTATTATAAAAGACTCTACATAGATGTTGAATGGAAAGAGCTTGATGTACAACATTAATGTTATTTTGAACTATTTCGACTACACAACAATTTTTAAATTATCTATATTTATGAATATCTTATCCATTACTGTATCCACAATAAGTTCTTTGGTGCGAAGCTAAATTAGTTGTGGCCAATACGACTTGCTTGATCTATTTTACCTTAACTATTTCAAAACTATGTTGAAATATGTGTCAATATTTTGGTATGTCCTATCCATAAACATATCTACAGTGAATTCTTTGGTGTGAAGCTGAATGGGAATGGCTTGATCTAGATCATTAAGGCTACTTTTGTACTATTTTGTCTGAATACTATTTTGAATTATTTTAAAACTATTTATCAAAAAATTATTTACATTTTGTATGTCTTATCTATAATGATATCCACAAATAAATTCTTTGTTGACCAATTGAACGGAATGAGCCTGATTCAGACCATTAATGCTATTCTGGAACTGTTTTGCCTAAATATGCTATTTTTAACCTATTTCTAAAAAACTATCTGCATTTTGAATGTTTTATCTATGATTGCATCTACAATAAATTCTTCGGAGTGAAGTTGCTTTGAAAATAAAAGATTTTGCAAATATCGAAACTTTCCGGTCTTAACTGATCTTGATTAAAAATTGACTAACCTTCCATGTAGGAAGTAAAGAATCCTTTTCATTAATAAAAAATCTTAGTTGAATACACAATCTTTAATCCTTGTTTTCTGTTTTCTATGAAATCTTTTTTGAAGACACACAGTTTTTCACCAACTCACTGTAAGATGTTATGTTTGTGACTGATTCTTGAATGTACGAAGAGGACAGTTAGGAGGAAAGACAAGCAGGCAAAGGTGGAGGAGAACAAAAATTTTGAAAAGAAAATTGTAAATTGTAAGCGGAGTCCGAAGGGTTCAGCACATTTCCGACAAATACACAGTGTGTCCCAAAAATAACCGAACTTTTTGGATATAGAATAAGATACACATTATATTATCTTTGAAAGTTGTTATTTATGCAAAATAGGTTCCATTAGACTCAATACAACGTTTGGAACGATCAACCAGCGCATGCATAGATTTTTTTATGGCATTTATAGGAATGTTCTTTAGCACCTCGGTTACGGCTGCTTGAATGGTTGGGATGTCATCATAAAATGCTCCTTTCATCTTGGTTTTCAGTTTTGGAAATAGGAAATAGTCACATGGTGATGGATCAGGCGAATACGGAGGGTGGTTAATGAGAGAAATCCGTTTTTTCATGAAAAATTCGTTCACTTTTTTGGTCTTGTGAGGTGGGGCATTTAACTGATGTGGAACAAAACGTGCCCAGACCTTTCTTTTACCCAAATCTTTAGTTAAAATTTTCCAGATAGTGTTTTTACTCGAATTTAATTCCTCAGCCAACATTCTCGTAGTAAAATTTGCATCGATACCAATGATTTCACGGACTTTTTCCACCAATTCAGCACGATCACTCGAAAGAATTTATTGTGGATGCAATCATAGATAAAACATTCAAAATGTAGATAGTTTTTTAGAAATAGGTTAAAAATAGCATATATAGGCAAAGCAGTTCAAGAATAGCATTAATGGTCTGAATCAGGCTCATTCCGTTCAATTTGTCACCAAAGAATTTATTTGTAGATACCATTTATAGATAAGACATACACTACCGTCGGAAATTGTGTGCACGGTGCTTGTCATCGCTATTAAAAATCACTGTTGACTTTGAACCACGATATCTCGGTACAAAAAAGAGATAGGGCATTTTTAAAAGTACAGTTTGAAAGTTTATGAAATTTCACGTCTAGTGATGCTCAACAAATATTTTTATGATTTTCTGAAAATGATACAACACGGGAGGAGTTAAAAAAATCTGCCCGCTTCGCGGGCACATTCTCATCGCGCGCTTCGCGCTCGATTTTCTGTATACATTTCAGTAACCTTTTAATAAATTACATGATTAAAATAATTTATTTTCTTCCAAATCTCTAAAAAGAAAAAATAATCGTAGACTTTATTTAAGGTAGTACGATCACGAAAATTAGACCTCAGGCTAAAATAGATAATTCTGCTTTCAAGAAAAAATTCAAAAATAGGAAACGGTCAAGTTGTAAAGAATCCTTTTTCTAAAAAAATGAACCATAATTTATTAGAATCGCATCATTTTCAAAAATTTGACTCGAAGCGATAAGAAAATAAGTTTGGGCAAAAATAAAATTTATTAATAACATTATTTTTTTGTGTTTCAAATTTTTTTCATGAAAAATAAGCTTTTTTTATTCAAATTAGCCCTTCAGTAATAATGTTGCTATTCGTGAAAGCAAAATTATCTATTTTTGTCTGAGTTCTAATTTTCGTGATCGTACTAACTTAAGGAAACGATTTTGCAGAACAACGCTTATTTCGTATCTCACATATTTTGGTGAAAAAAATCGAATTTTTTTAATATTAAAAATCAAAACATAAAATATACATCCTGTCGAGAAATTTCTTAATAAGAATGTGTAGACCTCATTTAGGCAAATAATTTTTCAACTAACCTTTTTTTATGTATCTCATATATTTTGTCTAAAAAATGGAATTATTGAATTTTAATCATATTTTTTGGAATTGAAACGAAAAATATATGCTTTTTCATAAACTGTGTAAGACAAAACTTGTACATCTTTTTGGAACGAACAACTTTGTATTCTTACGTTTTTTTCGTATTTCACATATTATTGTTAAAAAATTGAATTTTGGATTTTCAATAGATTATTTTTGAATTAAAAAAAAAAATATGCATCTTATGAAAAAATGTTACAATTCAGATTTGTAGGTCTTTATGTAGAAAATAATATTGTATCATAACGTTTTTTCGTATCTCGTATAATTTAACTGGGAAATGGAATTTTGATATTGACTTTTCTCGAATTTGAATATGCTGTAACATTTCTAATTTTGATTTAATCAAAAAATGTTATCAGGATAAATGTTAGAGATTTATGAGCACTATCTAAATCCAGTATTAAAATTTTTGATTTTTTCAAAAAATTATTTTCAAAAACACAAAAGTAGTGCTCAATCCCTCAATTTTGATTGGATGTGGCTGGTTAACGAACTTGTCCTTACTTTTTCGGCTCCGATAAAGTGTGTCAAAGCACAATTCAATCTGATAATTCTTCCGAGAGTTATGCCGCACACGACCTACAGACAGACAGACAGACACTTTCGTAAAAACCCTTTTTTCGGACTCAGGGGGTCTCAAAACGTAAAGATTTGATGAAATTTTCGAAAGTCATTTTTCACATAAAACCAATACCTTCTCATCCATGATGAGAATGTAAAAAAATTCAAGATTTTCTCAAATTCTCTACCTCAACTTCAACTTTTTGCATGACCTAAGAAAATTATTTCCAAAATCTGAAAATTATACGACATAAAGTCTAAAATCTTATCTTTAATTTAAGCCAAGAGAACTTGAAAAATATCCATGGGTACCCGAGATACGATTAAAAATTTTCAATCGTATCTGAGTTGAATTTTAATCGACGATCACGGTTCTCGGACGGTTTGTTGATCGCCTCCTTCGTTGAAGCAGGACCGAAATGGCCACGCACAAAGGTGGCGCTTAAGTGGAGCCCTCTTATATGTATTTTTGATTCTGTTCATTAGTAATTTTTATTTCTAATTATTCTAAATTAAAAAAAAATATTTATTGTTATTTGTGATTATTAACAATTATTTAAATCCAACATTGTTCCCATATTAACGAATAGAATAATGATATGTAAACATTTTTTATTTCTTAAAATTCTTATAAACTAGAACATTAATAAAAATTTTAATAGTCATTGTAAATATTAACTAAGAATGAAAGAAAAGGAAATAAAGGAAAAACGTTCTTGGATCAAAGAACATATAAGAGAGATCCACTTAAGCGCTACCTTCGTGCGTGGCCTTTTCGGTCCTGCCTCAACGAAGGAGGCGAACAACAAACCAGCCGAGAACCGTGATCATCGATTAAAATTCAAGTCAGATACGATTGAATATTTTTAATCATATCTCGGGTACCCATGAATATTTTTCAAGTTCTCTTGGCTTAAATTAAAGATAAGATTTTAGACTTTATGTCGTATAATTTTCAGATTTTGGAAAAATTTTTCCTAGGTCATGCAAAAAGTTGAAGTTGAGGTAGAGAATTTGAGAAAATCTTGAATTTTTTTTTTAACTCCTCACGTGCTGTATCATTTTCAGAAAGTCAAAAAAATATTTGTTGAGCATCACTAGACGTAAAATTTCATAAGCTTTCCAACTGTACTTTTAAAAATGCCCTATCTCTTTTTTTACCGAGATATCGTGGTTCAAAGTCAGCTGTGATTTTTAATAGCGATGACAAGCACCGTGCGCACAATTTCCGACGGTAGTGTACAAAATGTAAATAATTTTTTGATAAATAGTTTAGAAATAGTTCAAACTAGTATTCAGACAAAATAGTACAGAAAGAGCCTTAATGATCTAGATCATGTCATTCGCATTCGAATTCACACCAAAGAATTCACTGTAGATACGTTATGGATAGGACATACCAAAATATTAATACATATTTCAACATAGTTTTAAAATAGTTTAGGTAAAATATTTCAAACAAGTTGTAATAGCCTCTACCAATTTAGCTTTGCACTAAAGAACTTATTGTGGATACAGTAATGGATAAGCCTTTAAAAAAAATATATAAATAATTCTTTAAAAATAGTTTAAAAATTGTTGTTCAGTCGAAATAGTTCAAAATAACATTAATGTTGTACATCAAGCTCTTTCCATTCAACATTTATGTAAAGTGTTTTATAATAGGGAAGATCAAAGTTAACAACTCTTTCCTGATCGTATATCCAAAATTTCCATTTTCAATTACAGATTTAATCAACATATCAAGTACTCTTTCTTATATCATATGTTAAGTTCCTTAGTTATTCAATGAAACTAAAGTTTGAAATGTATATTAAAAAATTGCATTCTTATCAAAAAGTATCTCGTGTAAAAACATTTAAAAGAAGGTTCTTTTATTTTGTATGTTGTATATTTTAAAAATATAGATTTTCATGAAATCAATTTAATTCAAAAAACTTAAGTGAAAACTAAAGAAGTAATTATAAATAAATTAAGAAAAAATTATAAATTAAGTATTTATTAAACTTAAAGAATCCATATAACAGTATTATGTCAAAGTTTTAAATAAATTATAGAAACTGTTAGACTAAAACAGGATTTGTCATAAAAGTGTTTGATGAGAAAAAAAATTTTTTCACTAAATTGATCATAATTTTTATACCTGCAAAGTAACGAAAGATTCAGATAGAATAGGAATAAAATTCTTATTGCAGTCACATGTCATCGACTTTCAGATAGGACTGAAATCGTAAAAAATAATCATTGACCATTTGAATAATTAATTCCGTAAACCTTTCAATGAGAGCGTCTAAAAAAGTTGTCAAAATTCTCATTGACTAGTCATTTTCAAAATTCGATGACATTTATAGAATGTTTCGACAACTAATATTTTCCGTGCAGGAGCGTTAACTTTCATCTATTGGGATCAAATTAATAACTCCCTACTAATATAAACTGTAATTGTATTTTGTATGTTTATCATTGGTTTCGATTGTTAAATATAATAACGTGGAATATCATTATGCTGAAAATTCAATACTTTTCTGAAATTAGAAAACTTTTATATGTGCCGAAGGCGCAAATTGCTTTCATTCGTTCGTGCGTGAATAGGTTGGTACTGCAACGAGTCTTGCGACTCAGGATTTACTGGACTCTCGAGTGAAGCATAGATTTGATAAATCCGAAGGCTCTAGTATTTTGTGATTGAACAAAAGATTGGTCGTTAATACCTATAGTACGAGTAATAATATATATTTTCAGAATTTTTTATGCACGCTTTCATACATTACTCTTCACTTCTGAATACTACCGAACTGTGATTCATTCTTGAACATTTGGTACATCACAAATAATTATAGTGATACTAAATAATTTCTAACTTGACCATATGTCCCAAATTTGATCAAAAGTTGAGTAAAATTACTTGAACTATTTTTCTCTGTTTACTAAAACACAATGGGAATTCAAGACTCCACGGCAATTTGACTAGAAAAATGTAGTCTTCTACACTTCACGCTCAATTAACGTGTATGCGAAGAGAGTCTGTACTGTATTGCAACAGCAAGAGCAACATCAGAAGCGGCGGAAAAATCAGTGAAAGTGGCTACCGCCCAGAATCTGCTAATGCCCCCGACTCTGTCAGTCTAACTTCTAGAGTTGCATTAAAGTAGAAAACTTCTTGTTTAAAGTTCGTTTACTTGTGTTTCAAATACGGCGTTTTACTTACATTCATTGTAATAGAAGTACAGTGAGAAACGTCAAGTGATAAGTAGATATTTTTCTTCATCTACTCTTCAATTTCTACACAACTTCTAGACCATCATTTCTCCTTTGAAAAATTTGACGCAAAACATGTGGCCAACACAAACCCTCCTTTTTAGCTTTTTTATTACATTCGTTTGCTCAAACCTCTCTCCTGAGTCTCCCCGTAAGTAATCAATAATACTAAAAATACTTTTAGAATCAAAGAAAAAATTTACTTATGATATTTTTTGACTGCATTAACCATATTTTCAATTAGTGACTGAATTCTAGCAGTGCAGTCAGTTGTTTCTAGTCAAATTAACTGAGAAATCATTAAAATCAACTGATTCATCACTCAAACTTAGTCACTAATTAAAATGAGTTAAAAATTCTACTAATAGAAGTTAAGAGGGTACCAAATTAGCTGATTTTATGATCATAATTATGTAGTTAACATTAATATGTATCACTGCTTCTAAACTGATAATATATATGACTGCTTTCAAATAGCGCAAATAAAATTTTAACCTAAACGCCATCAGTAATTTTTTTGACGGCATTTCGTAATTTCGAATTATGAAATCGGTTTTTTGAAAATTTTATTTTCATTTTTCAAAATTGAAAATATCTATGGATTTTTTTAAGTTTTTTTTTTTTCCTTTATTTTAATTCTCCTTAAAAATTAATGTTAGTATATTTATTTTATTAGCCAGTGAGAGGAAAATTTACTTTTAATTGTGTTTAGGAAAATTAGACGAAGAGCAATCTAATAGATCGATGGCACTCCAGAATCTCATACCCTAGAACTTTGCTAAACTGACCTCTCATTTTGAGTACTGTACATTTTCTTCAGAAGAATTTTTACTGCAGTACAAGATGAAAATTATAAAAATCTTATGTGAAAATATTAAAAATGATGTAGTAATTAGCGAGTTATAAAATATTATGAACTGGAATTATCAAATGGTTTATGAAAACACAAATACGAAGAAGAATGGAAATATTTATTATTTCAAATTAATAATCTTTTGTTTTTTGCCACGTTTAATGTGTAATGAATTTATATATACAGGGTACTGATTATAGGTAAAAAAGTGATATGATAAAATTTTGTATTGATCGACATATATTTTATGAATGATCATGAATGAGAAAAAAATGTTCAGCATATGAGATTGTGATCTATGATTCCGTTTTTCATGATGTTTTATTAGAGGACTACTAAAGCCAGAGCAAAAAGTAGGTCACCTAAAGTCGGTAAGCGTGATTACAATGTGCGAGGTCATACAAAAGTAACAATCAAAAATAAATTGTCTGTATGAGGTAGGCGCATACAAAACAATGTCTCTCTAGTGGATAATATTTATTTTAGTTATTATTTTCCTAATTATTATATACACTGTAGTTGCAATCACAGTCCTCACGCGACCCACTTAATTTACAAGTCTTCAAATGATGTATAGAGAAAAATAGTTCAAGTAATTTTTCTCAATTTTTGATCGAAGTTAGGACATATGGACAAGTCAGAAATTATTTAATATGACTGTAATTATTTGTGATGTACACCGAGAGAAATAGTTAAAATAACTTTACTCGAATAACAGCAAGCGTTACATAGGGGATATTAGTAGGGATGTTGAGTAAAACATTGTCGACGACAGGGCATCAACATACGTCAGTGGGTTAACATGAAATGTATAAGTATTACTTCAACCGGCAGTGGCATAGTTCTCTTGAATAAAAAAAAACAAAACATCATAAAAATACATTCACACCATTTAGTCGCAGTCAATCATATTTTTAAACACAAATACACTTAACATATAACCTTACATACATATATAAACCTAATAACTGCACTGATATATATAGGACGATGCGCTTTCGTCGAATCATACACACGCTTACTTACAATACTGACATAAAACTTGGAACTTTCTTATAAAGTCACTGCAAGAATTATTCAGAACTTGTGAGAGTAAATGTCGTGACTAGAGTTTTTGAGCCTTACTCAAGTAAAAATAAATCAACTTTTTTCATAAATTATTCATAAAATATTTTTAAAAAGTAATATAATTGATTAATTATTATAATTAGGATTGTTGATATACATAATATAATTATTAATTAATATTTAGTATAAATTTTTATTATAACTACGTATGAAGTTTAATGAAACTAAAGTTTGAAATGTACATTAAAAAATTGCATTATTATCAAAAAGTATCTTGTATAAAAACATTTAAAAGAAGGATCTTTTATTTTGTATGTTGTATATTTTAAAAATATAGATTTTACAATTGTGAATTCCAAATTATTATTATGTCTAATAAATAAATGTGAATTCTAAATCCTGTGTAGATTTTTTATATTTTATGTAATACACTTATCAAGACTTTTGCTGTTTAAATTTTCATTAAATCAATTTAATTCAAAAAACTTAAGTGAAAACTGAAGAAGTAATTATAAATAAATTGAGAACAAATTATAAATCAAGAATTTATTAAACTTAAAGAATCTATATAACTAGATTATGTTAAAGTTTTAAATAATTATATAAACTGTTATACTAAAACAGGATTTGTCATAAAAGTGTTTGATGAGAAAAATTTTTTTTTCACTAAATTGATCATAATTTTTATACCTGCAAATTAACGAAAGATTCAGATGGAATAGGGATCAAAATTCTTATTGCAGCCACATGTCATTGACTTTTGGATAGGATTGAAATCGTAAAAACACACTTTTTTTTTCTCACTTTCATTCCTTCCTGCGTAAATAGATATAGCTGGTGGAACAAGTCTTGCGACTCACGGTTTACTCAACTCTCCATTGCAGCGTAAAGTAGAATAAACGGAAAGCTCTAGTATTTTTTTGATTGAAGGAGAGATTGTTTTTTTATAATTATACTACGAGTGATAATATATATTTTTAGAAATATGTAATGCACGCTTTCATACTTCACCCTACACTTCTGAATTTTACTGAACTTTGATTCATTCTTGAACATTTAATATATCACAAATAATTACTGTTATACTAAATAATTTCCAACTTGTCCACATGTCCCAACTTTGATCGGAAGTTGAATAAAATTACTTCAACTATTTTTCTCCATGTACCAAATATTCAAGAATGAATTACAATTCGGTAGTATTCAGAGGTGTAGACTAAAATATGAAAGCGTACATTAAACATTTCTAAAAATATATATTATTACTCGCACTATAGGTAATAACAGCCAAACTTTCATTCAATCAAAAAAATACTAGAGCTTTCCGTTTATTCTACTTTACGTTTCAATCGAGAGTTGAGTAAACCGTGAGTCGCAAGACTCGTTCCACCAGCTATATCTATTCACGCAGGAACGAATGAAGGTAATCTGCACCTTGGGCACACATAAGCATTTTTTAATGTCAAAAACGTGTTGACTTTTCAGCATAATGATATTCCACGTTATTATATTAAATAATCGATACCATTTATAAACATATTAGATGTATAACTTTGCTTCCGCCGTTTTTTCCCAAAATTTGAGGCTTTATTCTTAAAAAGTGATTACCTATTTATAATTCATAGTCCTTTCCCTTGCTAGCTATTACTTTTTTCCATCTTTCTGGCAATTGTCGGATACCATATCGAAAAAACAATGCATCTTTTGAAGCGATCCACAAATCGATCACTCGGTTTCAACAGCTGAAGAGTGGACATTCAAAAGGGCGCAACCCACAATTTTTCAAACATCGTTTTTTTGACGAAACAAATTCTTGAGGTTAATGCCAATACAATAGCGCAAACGATTTTTTTTTCCAACCGGAAATATTTTTATTTTCGATTTGCAAATCAAAAATCTGTATCTCGAGGTGTCGAAATGGGAACGTTTCTGTGCCGCTGTGTAAAATTTCAGAAATGTGGGTTACGCCCTTTTGAATGTCCAATCTTCAGTTCTTAATACACTACACCGAGCTGGTCCGACCAAATGCAGAGCATAAACTTGGCACTGTGAATATTCGGTCTGGCCGTCGACGTGGAGGCATGTCTCGGCATTTGCCATGATTTTCTGCGCTTGGGATTATTGCAGTGAACCCATTTTTCGTCGCCGGTCACAATACGATGTAAAAATCCCTTCCGATTCTGTCTCTAAAACAGCTGTTAACAGGAAAGAAACGCCGTTCAATATCTCTCGGCTTCAACTCGTATGGAACCAATTTCCGTACTTCTGAATCATTCCCATGGCTTTAAGGCATCAAAATCACCGTTCTTGAAGCGTTGAAACCACTCACCAAACGTTCTTTCACTAAGAGCAGTCTCACCGTAAGTACTTAAGAGCATTCAATGAACCTATCAGCCGTAGTTTTCTCCAAATGAAAGCAGAAAATCAAAACTTAACGCAAATGACGAGAATTTGGATCAAAAAATGACATCTTTGATCAAGAATAAATTTATTATGCAAATACAAATTCACTAATGTGGTGCTGTCGTTATGTTAACAGATGTCCAAGCTTACTGTGTGACATTTTTGATTTGCCTCTTTCAACCAGCACTTACTGCTGTATCAAGTAGATGTAAAAAATGGAATAAATTGTAAAATAATTACTTCTATTAGATTTTCTAATTTTGAGAAAGGAAGGAATTTAATTAATATCATTACAAAATAGGAATAAAAAGTTGTGTAGAATACTTTCAAGAAAATTTCTATATTACGGTGAATTAAAAGTTTTTTAAATTGATTGAATAATATCAGTTAATCAATGTGTCTTGTGTAAAAAATTAAATTTTTATGTCTACAAGCAGCAATAAGGAGCGAGTTCCTGTGAATCCCAAACGCCGCATGAAATGAGGTCCGAAATCTTACGCATCTCACGCGACTGCGCGAGCCGTTGCTGCGCAGACGTAAACAATATACGAGTTTAGAAGTCAGCTGAGTCAAAGTAAATACACACACGCTTAAGACAGAATCCAAAACACGAGCGAGTGTTGTGATGATTGTTATGTTAGTTATTAATTGGAATCTGAGCATGCTCAATTTTAATTTTGCGCGCATTGAGCTGCATCATTACGATTGATGCCTATTAATTCCGCCTGAGCCCAGCTGATTCTTTGTTGATTCTAAATTGATTCAAATATTACAGCATACACCGGCGATGTCAGCTGAGAACCAATAAAGCTTTACAGCTCCACGTATGTGTAGCCTGCGCACGAGACTGCGCATTAGACAAGTTTTAATGCGTTAATCTCAAGCTAACTCGAGCTGCTTCGCTCGATTCCTGGTGATTCTTCTGAATTTTACTGATGAGAGCGGCTTTCAAACTTTCAGAATCAATCTCTAAGATTTTACTGAATCAAGCTGATTCCCCATGTGATTCTGAAAAATCTCTCGACAAGTCACTGA
Source organism: Diplolepis rosae (assembly GCA_030998225.1). Taxonomy (NCBI): domain Eukaryota; kingdom Metazoa; phylum Arthropoda; class Insecta; order Hymenoptera; family Diplolepididae; genus Diplolepis; species Diplolepis rosae. The sequence continues at coordinate 2,077,406 of JAPYXD010000171.1, forward strand.
TTCTGAATCGATTATAAGTATGGAAAATCATTGATTCTTCCAGTGAACGGCCCTTTGATTTCGCCATATTTATTATCAGGTAGCAGACATTACTTATATCTCTGTTCCGGCTATACTATAAAGTCTGGATCGAGCAAAGGTTATCGCTAAAAGCTTCAAATTGGTCAAAGATATTTACTTTAGCCGATTCAAAGATCTTCATACATTCACTTGTTCGTTTCCAGCTAAATGTTCAGCTGTAACAAGGATTAACTTCCCTGTCACAGTTGCACTTTTTTTTCCTTGCAAGACTCGTAAAGCTATCGTAAAGTAGCATTATAACTCATGAATGAGGAAAAATAAATATTCAAAATGTTTTTATCCTTATTCTACGTTATAAATAACGTTGACTAGTAATTAAAATATGCAATAATTTTATTTATTAACGCTAAAAATTAAAAAAAAACATAATACCTGTCGTTGAAGACAGTGCAGTAGTCCACCTCTTGTGGAACGTCTCCACCGTTAAAGTTGACCATTGGTTGGAGTGAGACACAACTATACTTTCATCTCACTCTAACAAATAGTCAATCCTGACGGTGAAGACATGGAAAGTGATGAACCACTGCACTGCCTTTAATGACAGGTATTATGTTTTTTTTAATTTTTAGCGTTAATAAATAAAATTATTGCATATTTCAATTACTAGTTAACGTTATTTTTAACGTAGAATAAGGATAAAAACATTTTGAATATTTTTTTTGCCTCATTCATGAGTTATAATGCTACTTTACGACAGCTTTACGATAGCTTTACGCTACAGCGTAAAGCTAGCGTTCAGCCACTACGCTGGGGCATACACACCAATTTATCCATAGACTTTTTAAACTCGGTTTTTGGGATGTTCTTTAGCACCTGTGTCACAGCTGATTGAATGGTTGGAACGTCATCGTAAGAAGCTCCTTTCATTGCAGTTTTTAGTTTTAGGAACAGAAAATAGTCACACGGTGATAGATCAGGCGAATACGGTGGTAGTCCATGACAAAAATCTGTTTTTTCATGAAAAATTCCTTGACTTTTTTGGTCTTGTAAGGTGGTGCATTTAACTGATGTGGAAAAAAACGTACAAAGACCTTTCTTTTACCCAAATCTTCAGTTAATATTGTGTATATTGTACAGTAAGATAAATTTGATTCTTCTGCCAACATTCTCGTTGTAAAATTTGCATCGATACCAATGATTTCACGGACTTTTTCCACCAATTCAGCATGATTACTAACTTCTGGACGACCTGGCCTCAGGTCGTCATTCAAATCCTCACGAGCATTTCTAAATCGTATAAACCACGTATAAACTTGAGTACGACTCATAAAATCATCACCATGAACTTTTTTCATCAATTCGTATGTCTCAGCGAATTTTTTTTCAAGTTTAACACACAATTTTATATTTGCTCTTTGTTCCATTTTTGTTTTGTAACATTAGGACACTTTTTCTTTTATTGAAATGGCTGTAACTTTTACATCTGTCATCCGATTTACATGAATTCAAGTGCGTTTGAAAGAGGATGAATGTATATTTTTAATGCTGTAAATTTTCAATAGATGGCGCTGCATGTTGTATGATTTAAATATGAGGTTTGGTTATTTTTGGGACACACTGTGTATAATAACAGAATCTTTGACAATCAAACCAACTCGAAAAATATTCTCACTATAAGCGATGAAATATGTGATTTTGTCAACTTGATAAAAAAGATTTTTGGGTGGTAAACTACCCCACAATAAGTTTTAATTATACAAAAAAGTTTCAAACAGACATTATTTCAACCTAAAAAATCTGGAAAAAATATATGTTGCATGCGATAATAAAATAAAGTTTACGTATATTTGCATTTTCATGAGAAAGTAATTTATAAGGGGTAACCACCCTTAAGTGCATGTTATTATATTTCTAAAAAATCAAATAAATTTCGCGTACAAAACCAAGAAAAAAAAATTCTTTCACAGAGAGGGTTGAGAAATATAAATTGCTTAATTTAGTCGAAACATTTTATGGGGGTAAACTATTCCAAAAAAAGTTAACCAAATAGGTTAAATTGAAGCTGAAAATCCCTAGATAACAAAGTGCGCGTATAGTGCGAGCGTTACCGCTCGCACGGGTGCGGATTATGCATCACGCGTGCGTCCACCACGCCACGCATGTGCGTCAACATATGCGAAGCATACCGCCGGCACGTAGTGAAGTTCGCATTCGTGACGATGAAAAGCGAGCTTTATGCGTCTCGTATAATTTAAAATTATTTCCAAAATATTAATCACAATAAGAAATGAAAATACCTAATGAACTTGAAAACATTATATTTAAAGTTGAAAACCGATATTATTCATACGGGAAATAGATAAATGTTTTTTATGTATCCAATAAATCACAATAAACAGTGTATAAAGTGTTCAATATACTTAAATAACGACGAACGCGAACATTTTTTTAGTGCCGACAAATAAATAGTTTCCTATATTAGTACAGTTATACATTTGAAATATAATAAGTATTCAACTTATAGTTGAATCACAATGAACAGCAAAATATTTTTATCACTGAACAAATAGTAAATTTTCTTTTATTATTAGAGTTATTTAGTGATGCGGGTCAACGCGCTGTCAACTTTACATTGTGGCTTGTACTGTTAAAATAAGAATAACCACGTGTCAGACTAATAAACTTTAAGAATAAATATAAATTACCTTACGCACACTGAATCCACTGAATGCACTAAAACTATGATCATGAAAATGACGTGAAAAAAACTGATCATGAACGACCTAGCCTAACCAACAGAAAGAAACGCCATGTTGAAGTTTATTCCAACCATGTGATCACGCGGGGATATTATAAAGAGATGAAATAAATTGAAAAAATTTTTAATAATAGTAAAAGTAACTTAAACTTTGATTATAAAATGTTTAACTTGTGAACATTCGATATTTAAATGAGTCTGTCGATATTGGTAAACTAAAAATATACTTACAAAATTTAAATTTATATTTCAGGAATTTTCCATATTTCCTTATTTCTGCATGTAATTATTAACATTAATTATTTAATTATTATTAATATTAAATAAATAAAATAAATAAATAAAATAAATACAATATTATTTGAATTATTAACACAAATTAACATTTTTATTATCAAAAAGGTCTTATATCAATAATATTTCATATATACAAGTATAAACAGATGCCTATTACAAAGTGCGAGACATATGCCTCCCACGTACGTGCCTGCCACAAAAAGCGACGCACATGTACCGCACTGTGCACGCACCGTGTTCCTCGCATGCTCTGCGGGTAACGTGCCTCGCACTATTGTTATCTGGGTTCTGAAAAAATATATATACCAGGCGATAATGAAATAAACTTTACGTATATTTGCATTTTCATGAGAAATTAATTCATAAGGGGTAACCACCCTTAAGTGCATGTTATTATATTTCTACAAAATAAAGTAAATTTCGCGTACAAAACCAAGCAGAAAAAATTCTTTCACACAGAGGGTTGAAAAATATAAATTGCTTAATTTAGTCGAAACATTTTATGGGGATAAACTACCCCAAAAAAAGTTACGATTATACAAGAAAATTACCAAATAGGTTAAATTGAAGCTGAACATTCTGAAAGAAATATATATGCCACGCGCTAATAAAATAAACTTCACGTATATTTGCATTTTCATGAGAAATTAATTTATAAGGGGTAACCACCCTTAAGTGCACGTTATTACATTTCTACAAATTAAAGAACTCTATATTTTACATATAAGTTTATATTTGTAGAAATACATAAATTACATGTTTGACTCACGCAGAAGGTTAAACTGATTAAGCTGCTATTTATCTCGACCCACGTATCTTTACGAATGTATTGAAATGTAAATGAGGCTTAATGAATTTGTTTTTCAAGAGCAAGTTTTATTTTTAGGATTGGAACTTTTGTGAAGACTGCAAATAATCGTTCAGTGTTGCTTTCATCGCTCTCGAGTTTAAACGTTTATTTCTTCGTTTCTGCAGTGAAACATATCAGTAAACAGTTTATCAAGTCTTGTAAGCGTGCCTATAAATCCCTTAAATGTAATAAAACTTTTGTTAGTTGCATTCCAAACCATGAACATACCTGACAGTGAAGTTAATGATGCAGAACGGCAACTGGCTGATCATTTCAAAGAAATATTAATTCAGGCTATGAATGAGTTCAATTGCGTTGAGATTGTTGAAGAAAATACGTTAGACTTTTCAGAACCATATAAAGACTGGGAGCCTTCAGCTGTGGAAGACACCTATGCAGAGTGGAATCCTAAACTTGATTCTAAATCAGATGACGCTGTTTGTACGAGAGATGATGAAAATGTTGACTTCGATTATAAACAAAGAGCAGTGGAGTTTTGGAGAAGCGGAATAAAAAAAAGCAATCGTGAGTTAAGTGCTGTTCAACATCGGTTCAGAACACCGTCTGGCCTGAAGTCCGGGTCAGGTGTCGGGGCGGACCCGGCACCGCTCTGTCGATAGGGGTGACGTTAAACCTTTAGCATCATTATGGCGCGGGCCTATCCCGTAACCTTTTTGCTAGCTTCATTTAATATGCCGATAGGATCGACCATCCGATAAGCCGCTTCTTGGTTTCGGCGCACATAACTAGGGATCTATACAGGCGGGGATAGTAGCCCTACTGCGGTAGGGCTCCCATGATGGGCGACCCGTCTTAAGACACGATGATAATTTAATATGAATTCAAATGTAAATAAAAGAGGTGAAGAGGTGAAGGCACCAGATACGCCCTCACACACTCCTCCAGGGGCTGAGGGATGGAAGGACGTCCTTCGGCTCCTGAAGGAGCAAAATGAAAAGATGGAGAGGTTAGCCAGGGCCCTCAGCGTTATCCAACAGGGTATGCTGAGGAATAACCCTGGCTTTATAAAAGATTCGGTAAATGAGGCAACTGAGGTGTTTAGCGGTATGCTCAACACCCACAAGTAACTACTAGAAAGCGGGGTGGAAATCCAGAAAAGGCTGGAATCCCACCCTGCCCCAAAAAAGATGGGTATCTTCCGGAGACTGCGCTCTGAGTCTCTGGGAGATACCCCAAAAAAGCTGACAAAGGGGGAGAAGAGGGTTGCTCCTTCTCCCCCCAAAGATCGGCTTCCCAAGAAAGGGAAGGGTAGAATATCGCCATCCTACGCTGCGGCCACCAGAGGCCAGACCCTAAAAAAGGATGGGGAATGGCAGCTGGTGGAAAAAAAGGAAAAGAGAAAAAAAGAGAAGAAGAAGAAAGAGATTCCTGTGCCCTGTGCGCAGGAACCTGAAACAAAGGGGAGGTTGCAGATGCGCTCTCTGGCCGCCAGATCGGGCGACGCTATCAGGGTGTTGGCGAAGGATGAAGAGTCCTACGCCGATATCCTGAGAGCTATGAAGGCGAAGGTAGACTTCCAAAATGCAGGAGCGGAGGTCCTCTCCATTTGGAGAACCAGGAGGAAGGAGATCCTCCTGGTCCTCAAAAGGGGGGTGACGTCTCGACCTTCGAAAAGGCGCTCGACCAGGCGGTTGGGGAGAAGGCCGAAGTTAAATCCTTGGTCTCGAAGAGTTCCCTTAAAGTTAGGGACCTCGACGAGACAGTCACAAGAGAAGAGGTTGTTTATGCGCTATGCAACGTGCTGGGCAAGCCAGATATCGGGGACCAGTGAAGGCTGTACAAACGCTTTGGCGGTGTGCAGACTGCGGTGGTCCGTTTAACCGAGGCGGACGCCCGTAGCTTGCTCGGGCTCGGTAGGCTAAGGGTAGGGTGGGTGAACTGCCGCATCCGCGAGCATGTCGAGGTTGCCCGGTGTTTCAGCTGCCAGGGATGTGGCCATATGTCGCGTGGCTGCACGCTTCCAGGCAGGAAGGATGCCTGCTGGAGGTGTGAGGGCGCGTCACACAGGGCCAAGGAGTGCATGGCTCCTCCTCCGTGCCTGACTTGCGCTGATAGGGGTGAAAAAGATGTCGCCCATGCTTCGGGGAGCGGCACTTGCCTAATATTCAGGGCGGAACTCCGGAGGTTGAGGGGTGGAAAGTGAAGTTTCTACAGCTCAATCTCGGGACAGGGAAGGAAGCCCAGAACCTTCTGATGCAGACTGCCAGGGAGAGGAGAGCCGATGTGTTGCTCATTAGTGAGCAACACAAATGGTCCGAAAACTCTGCTTGGTACCAGGATGCATCAAAGAGGGATGGGATCCTTGTCTGCAGCGCTGATTGAGCATCCCGGATTTCCTGGAGACCGACGCGGGGTACGTTTGTGTGGAGGTATCGGGAGTACGTGTGTACAGCTGCTACTTCTCTCCCAACGATCCTTTCGATATCTTTGAGACCCAGATCCTCCTTCTTGAGGGAAGCCTCAAAGAGGCTAGTGGGCGGTCCCTTATTACGGGCGACTTTGATAGTAAGTCGCCCGATTGCGGAGAAGCCCGTCTGGATAAGAGGGGAATGATATTGTGACCAATATGCTTATTGGATACGATGGGGAAACTTCTGGAGGAAATGATCCTACAAAGACTACAGGGTCACATGGTCCGCGAGGATGGCCTCTCGGAAAACCAGTTCGGCTTTTGGAAAGGCAGGTCCGCAGTTGACACCATCCAGGCAGTGGTGGACATCGCCACTAAAGCAAGAAGAGGAACTGGTAAGCGTAAGGGATTCTGCGGGTTGATTAGCATTGACATACGCAATGCGTTCAATACCGTGAGATGGAACATCTGCATCCAGGCGATGGTGCGGAAAAAGGTTCCAGACTACCTGTTGCGAATGATAAGTGACTATCTGAGCGACAGGTGGGTGATATGCGAGGGCGACAAGTGGTCTCTCAAAGAAGAGATGACATGTGGCGCCCCTCAAGGGTCACGGTTGGGTGCAGTCGTTTGGAACGTCATGTACGACGATTTCCTGCGCATGGACATACCTGCTGGAACGAGCATCATCGGCTTCGCGGATGACGCCCTTGTCGTATGCGCCGCTGACGTCAGAATCCTGGAGTTGAGGATCAATGAAAGTATGTGTCGGGCGAAGCGTTGGTTGGATAGCAGATGCCTGAAAACGGCCCCTGAAAAGACCGAGATTTTGCTGGTCACAGACAGGAGATCCTTCAAATACCCGAGGATCTTTCTTGGGGAACATGAAATCAAATGGAAAAAGAGCATCAAGTACCTGGGTGTGCAGTTGGATCGAAGGCTTAGCTTTGGCGAACACCTGCAGATCGCGACTGCCAAACCCATCCAATATGGGGCTGCCCTGACTTGGCTCATGCCTAACATTGGTGGACCCAGGGAAGCTAAGAGAAGGCTGGTGGCGAGCGTGATAAATACGAAGCTGCTTCATGCAGCTCTGATCTGGACAAGTGCCCTTAACAACCATGCTACCCTGAAGAAGCTGTTCTCGGCACAAAGAGGTGTGGTGATGAGAATTGTCTCAGCATAAAGAACTGTGTCGACGAGCGCTGTGGTGGTCCTGGCGAGCGTCCGACCAATAGATTTATTGGCGGAGGAAAGGAAAGAGACCTTTAAGCTCCATAAGGAGCTCACTTGATTTACAAACCTGCAGGAAATCGCTCGCGCGAAGGAAGCCATCCGCAAGGATGGAAGGCGCAGACTCGTCGAGAAATGGCAGACGAGGTGACATGGTGACCAATCCGGGAGATGGACACATCGTCTGATCCCGGAGCTCGCTACCTGGCTGGATAGGAAGCACGGTCAAGTCGGCTTTTACCTGGCGCAAGCGCTTTCGGGCCATGGTTGCTTTAATGTGTACCTGAAGCGCTTCAAGAAAAGAGACGATGAGTCGTGTCGCTACCGCGGTTCCCTTGTGGAAAATGCAGAGCACACACTCTTACCTGTACCAGGTGGGGCGCGGAAAGGGAGGCTGTCGGTCGGGCAGTGGGCGTAAAACTCACTCCTGACACGATAGTCTCCTCTAATGCTCCAGTCTCTACAGATATGGATGCTTATCGAGTCATTCGTCACCCTGGTGATGAGACGAGGGAGCTCGATGGGCGTGCAGAGCGCGCAAACAACAGGGGTTAGTAGAAATCACATCGACGCTACACCCGCGGTGTAAAAATTTTTTTTCGTACGCCCTTGGTAATTGACTTTTTTGACCCAAGTTTCATGATCATTAATGTCCCGAAATAAGATAAAATTACCAAGAAACTAACTTTACAGAAGTGAATCTCTAAAAGCGGCGCTTAGTGATTTTCGAAACAATTTTTTTATGTATGAAACAAATTGCCGAAAGTAGCCAGGTCTGAAAACTGTCACATGACATTTTCACCTTGTTTCCGGTAGTTTTTGAATCAAATCGTGGGGGGCTGATTTTGAATAACTTTTTTCAAAGGTGTGGGGAAACTATTCTTCGGTTAAATTTCGAAAGGGTGCCTGGACTGAAATTGTCACTCACCTGCTCGACTGTCAAAAGTAAGAGCAGAAGGACTCAGAATATTTAGTATTTAAAATACTAATTGGTCTTTTACATGTTTAATGACTGCTATGGCTGTATTGAATTTCAATGTCATAATATGAATCGCTATCGAAATTCAAATCTCCTCATTTTTCTTTTACGTTGTTCAAAGTGTAAGAAATTGTAAAAAAATTAGCAATAATATCATATGATTCTCCACACTTCACTTTATTAAGCAATAAGAAAAATTCAATTCCGATAAAATACGAGTTATTACAGATTTCAAGAGTCCTGAAGAGATACTACACTTGTAAAACGGCGCAGCGAGATACTACACTTGTCCAACGCATCAGAGAGATACTACACTTTGTATGCACTCGCTAGAGATACATCAAAATAGCTCGGGGGCATCGGTATAATCCAATATTTTTACTTTCACGTATTCTCAATATATCGTTTTTCTTCACATTCTAAAAATTTTAATTTAAAAAATATCCAGACCGGTAGCAAAAGGTAAAATAGATACATAGAACCTGATGAAACTTTAGTGGTTTTTGAATGGGGATCTCCTCAAACTGGAATTTTTATCATTCTAACTACTTATTTCTGACAATACAGTAAAACCTATTGTTGCCAACACTCTCCTAGCGAACATCCCACTCTGACGCGTCACGTTGTTAGTCGAGAAATTTGCGCGGTTAGGGTCGGCTTAAACATCGTCTTTGGGAGATCCTCATATTTTTGTAAAATATTTGGAAGTTTCTTTTTTCAATGAATATTTTTTTGCACTTCTATACATACATGAAAAAAATGAAACATTAATTTTGGTAGTTGACAAATGAAAACTGATTTCAATAGGTTATTTCTCGTAGAATCCGAATCCGGAGATGCAAATTGGCTCTAGTTTTCGAGAAAAATGGGGTAAAATGTCTTCAAAAACGTGTTTTGGGCAATTTTTGAGAACGTGTAAAATTGTAACGCGAGCCAATAGAACCTTCTAAGAGGGATAAAATGGAAGCTTGGTTCTTGCCCTTTCGGGATAAAAAACAAAAAAACCAGGTGCCATGATCTGGAAATGGTCGGGAACAGATTTTGTATATGTGCACGCACCAATTCCTCCACACGCTGCAGCATCTGAAGTCATGAGAGGCTACGGGACTTATAATAAAAAAGCACCCCGAATTGTGAGAAGTGAAGGGACTCACAATAAAAAAGCACCCCAAATTTTGTGAGGCTGGAGAATTAATGACAGGCAAGTTGAGGAACGGAGAGAGCAGCGAGCGCCAAGCTGGTAAAGTGCGGTGGAATTGGTGCGCGCACATGTATAAAGCCTGTTTCCGACCATTTCATGGTCATGGCACCTGGTTTTTTTGTTTTTTACCCCAAAAGGGCAAAAACCATTCTTTCATTCCATCCATATCAGAAGTTTCTATTGGCTCACGTTACGTTTTTACACAACCTACAAAAATGGCCAAAAACGCGTTTGTCCAATTTTATTAGCTGCCCAATGGGCACACGATATTAGAAACGTTTATGTAACATTCTTCAAACGTTCTAGGAACATCCCAATATCCAATGCCCGAAAGACGTTCCAAAAACGTTTTAAGAACGTCTTTCGGACAGTGGACATTGGGATGTTCCTAGAACGTTTGAAGAATGTTACATAAACGTTTCTAATATCGTGTGCCCATTGGGTGGTGACAGTAGACATTCGAATCGATAGTTTGGTTCCTTGGGAGTAGCTCAAAATAAACAATACCTTTGAAATCCCACCAAACACTCAGCATAACCTTCTCTTGATGAATATCGGCTTTTGATGTCGATTTTGCAGGCTTATCTCGTTTGCTCCATGATCTTTTTCGCACGATGTTATCGTAAACAACCCATTTTTCATCGTCCGTTATGATTCGCTTCAAAAATGGATCGGTTCTGTTACGTTTAAGTAGTGAATCGCAAATGGAAATTCGTTTGGTGTGTTGAATTTCGTTCGAATTGTGAGGAACCCAAATATGTATGTATGTGATGTAGAAAATTTTACAGTTTGTACATTTCAAAATTGCTTATTGTCCGGCTTTCAATGCTCTTTATCCTGCACTCTGCACCATAAATGTTTAATTCTCATACATTTAATACTTCTTAACATTATAGTATAATAATTATTACTTGTTTCATCTTTTTTTAGCTGAATACGTGAAACAGTGCTCAAAAAGAGATCCCCAACTGAAAAAATGTCTAATAGATGCTCTTCATCATTTGGGTCCATATTTAAGAGAGGGCATACCTGAAATTGAGTTACCATCTGTTGAACCTTTTCGAGTAAGTTTATCTCTGATAACCTAGAATAGGGAAGAAGCAACTCATATAACGCACATAACATCAAAACATTCCATTGCAAGTCAAATATGGGGCATTATTTTTAAAGTGGTACCACTTAGAAATCGAAAGTATTTATATCATGTACAAATCATATACAGGGTGAGTACACTTCTTTCTTTTATTCGATTTATTGCAACATCCATTATTTTTCACTCTCGGAGATAAGATGACGACAGCAAGGCGAATAGACCGTTCAGTGCATAGACTACTGTACGTTACCGAATGATGCAGTTTGTGTTTACTCGTCCTTGACACGACTCCGCTTTCCACATACTTCCCTACCTTGTGCATAACCATGCAAACACAAAGACTAGAAGACCCGAACGAAGGAATAAATGAAGCCCCGAAAAGTGATAACTTTACGCTAAAAAATTCCCAATTTCATAATTTTATTAGATAGAACAGATACAAAATAGAAGGAAAATAAAAGGTGTATTTCATGCCAAATCGGACGGGTTCAGGTCTCCATGATTCCGATTTACTTGAAATTTTAAGGATTGATAAACTAACATAAATAATAAAGAAACCCAAAATTTATGACTTTTTATGCATTATTTAAAAAGTTATGGGATAAACAAAAAACATGTTTCTGTTCTTTTTCAATTATTTAAAAACTGAAACTAGGAAAAATTCTGAAAAAAATTACACAAACGTATCATTAAATGACCGATGTAGTAGCATGTTTCAGACAAATTTTTAATCCAAATTTAATAATAAATTATTTTTTTTTTCAAACAAATTGATTTTTTGAAAAAACGCCAATTTCAAAAAATCTGAAAAAATTCATGGTGATAGCCCCAAGTATTATGCCAATTTTAGCTATATAATTAAGGTGCGCACTTGAAAATTGCACGAAATATTATTTTTTTTTGTAAAGTGATGCGCGCGGAATCGCGATCATCGATCGACGGCGTCGAGTGCAACTTCCACTAATTCTGTAATACTGTTTACTTTCTCGACAACGTTATTATCAAAAAGTGATGGGAAGCGATTATTTATTGTTTTATGATCACTTTATACTCATAACATATGAATACTGCAATGAGTTTTATAATTATATTTAAATTATCAAAAAAATTATTTTGTTCGTAAAAAATCCACGAGAGTTTATTTTCAAAGAGCAGTAGGCATGATTAAACAAAAAAGGAAAATTTGTAATCCATACAAAAACAAAAACCGTAAGTGAATATGACGTGGTTTTTCACTGCTCGATACAGATTAAAATATAGTGAAATCATCACGTGATAATCTATAAATAATTTATCAAGCCTGAGCTTAAAATTCATTTTCCTTTTAATAAATTATACTTGCAGATTCGAATGCAAGCAGTTTGAGGGCATTCCCAGAGCATTTTCTCAGTAAATTCAAAGATGTTTAAAAAAATGCACTCCTTTGCAACACATGCAGGATAAGAGTTGTGAAAGATGAAGTTTTAGAAGAAGGATGGAAAAGAATAAGATGTGTTCCGCCTAGCATTTGTCACGTCCCGTGGCACTACAGCCTCGTGTAATAAACAAATTAAAGAACCACAGCATTACCGCGTGCGCGATTTTATCCACGCAAGTTATAGCCAGATCTATAGATCAACAGAATGATCAATATGGAATTACCACATGTCGTTATAAGACCCACACATGATAGCAAATTTACTGACCCAAAGAGAAGGTGAATGAAGCCCTAGTCCAGTCTCATCAGATTCTTCACAGCCATTTGGTCCAGTTCTAATTCGGTGAAATCGACGCCGATTTCAAGAACAGTAAAAGTGAAGAAATATCGCCTTAGAAAATCTTCTCTACAAACTGGAATCAGAGAATCAACCATCCCAACCGGCTAGACCACAAATTTACCTTCCGATTGAGATTCATATTAACGCCTACGAAGTGAGGACTTGAGTACAACATTCAATCTACTGGACTCCATTCATTACTTACCTATTTCCAATCTAGGGAAACTACTAAATACTTTAAATCTTATATATCTATTACCATTTTCTATGGTGCTTACTTAACATAATTTTTATGTTAATAAATATATTATATATGATCAACCCTTTTTATTCACTGACTATTTCTTAACCCTTGAAAGGATCCTTCTGATCCTTACATAAAAGGAGTAAATCTTTGAAGAAGAGAAGTGTTACGTTTCTGACGTAACACATTTATGTTTTCTTTCTTATTTGTTAAAATTATCAGTAATCGGCGAATGACTCTCAAAATCTTCCTTTTTACGGCTTCCAGGTACCTTCCGATTCCAAGAAACTCTCAAAGACAATAATATTGACGAAAAATCAGAGTACCTGTGTTTCCTCGCATTTACATCAACGTACAATTCAAAATATCACTTTCCATACTCTCTTACGTAAAAAAATTGTCAGAAAATTTTGTTGACCCGGGTGCGTGCCTATCAGTTCCAGGTTCGCCTGCAATTTTTACTGGGCTCGTAGGGGAACCAGGTGCGGTTTGTCCCTCAATTTTTTTATGTACATGTGTCCTTGCTCATTTCCCTTTTGTATTTTTCTAGGAAGTTCTGGACTCTGTTGGAGAACTCGACATCGTCATATTCTCTACAGGGATCGAGGGCTTCTAAGTTTCCCAGAAGGTATTGGTCTTCCCCTCCTTCAGAGACGTAAGGACACGGAGGTCGACAATCGTTCTGCATGACTTCATAAACCTATCAAAGAGATTAATGAACAATATTGGGGCTTTTGATTCCTCGGCTTTCTATTGATTTATCTAGCTTTGAGAAGGACTTTTCGAGATCCTCTCTGAAATTACTTCTAATATCGTTTTGCTGAGGGATATCCTCATCAGTTTTGCCGCTGTCCCCGCTGTCTAAGTGTTGAGGAAAATCATCGAGGATCATTTTCTCAGGAGGTATTCCTTCTTCCCTGCCGTTGGTAGATGGTGGGCCTTTGGCCCCTTCTCGGAGCTTCTGACTGGTTTATTCTTGTAGGTTATCCAGTAGTTCGCCTCTCACTTTGGAATCCATTCCTTGCAACTGTTTACCAGAAACTTGGAGTCAGTCTTTAATCTGAGCTTCTTGATTCCAGCCTCGTGAGTCAGTTGAGCTACTACGGCTGCTGCTCCAATTTCGGCCGAGTTTTTTGTCTGACGTCCCTGGGAGGGGCATGAATTATTTAGGGGGTGGTTTGGTCCAAACCAGACTCCTATTTCACTGAGGGGTCAGAGACATCATTGTCTTCGTCGTCCGACGATGGATCACTGGATGGCTCCTCGTTGAACTTAGGGGTCTCACTAATTCTTTTCCGTCTTAAAAGTCTCTTACCGATGCAACTTTTGTCAGGGTTCTGCGCTTTCGATTCCCTCTGGAGCTTGTAAACTTCTTTGGGATTTTTGGGAGCAGAGTCCTTTCTTGACCTTCCCCGTCACTTAGGAATTGCTTCAGCTGAGGTGGACAGTTGTGGAGAGACTGTGGGTTTACTCCTTGCTGTGTTGAAGGCAATAGATGAGGGCGCGGAAGGTTTTCCTTTGTTCCTTAGTGGTAGCGCGAAATTCACATTGTGTCCGGAAGTGGATTGGTCCTTTGACTGTGAAGATTTCTTCGTTCGAGTTACGCTTTCAGAGTATCCTAGCGGCTCCTCAGTGGTTAGAGGAGATTTACCCTAACCAGGTTCTGCCCGCGATACCCTGGAACAAGTTATCAATTCCCAACCATAAAAATATGGATGGAAGTATGTAACAGCGTACAACGCGGCCAGAGATTCTTCCTCTGCTTTCGAGTATTTTTTCTCGCTGGAATTCCACTTGGTGGAATCTGGTGGCCAAATCAAACCCAGAAAAGTACTGTGCATTCCCCAAATGAACTGAAATTTCGGCGATGTTAGGTGAGGGATAGGAATCCCCGATTACCTATACGTTAAAGGCTCTAAAATCAATAACAACCATCTACTTTGTCTCCCCAGAGGCGTGAAGCTTGCTTGGAGTAATTTAAAGTCGAGAATTGTAAGGAGATTGAGTCACCAATAATCCCGCATTATATTGTTTTTCAGTTTACTGGATGATTTGGTCTGTCGCATCATGAGGGTATCTTTATTGTTTCTTTGGAATCACCTCACTATCTACGGTTGAGATTTGGTGTTGGATCAGATGAGTACTGCTGAGTCTCTTGCCATTTAGGTGGAAAATATCAGCGTAGTCATCTGCCCATCGAAGGATATAGTTCTTCTCTTCATCGTTTGAATGGGAAAGACGCAAGCTCTTCTTTATCCTTTCGGCACGCTCCGCATAAGAACTTAGATATTCCCGTGAGCCAAGGGTAGAGCATTCGGGTTCTGATTCCGAGAATTCCTTAATCACTCAATTCAACAGCGGGTGAGTCTTCGGTTTTTGATCTTGTTTGAAAGATTCGAAAGGTTCGTTGCCGCTACGGTTGATTATTCCCAGGTCCGTTCCTATTCAGATGTTCAGAACGGTACTGCGGCATAGGCGGAAGGGGTATCTATGAGTAGAGGTATTAGTAGGTTGGAGGGTATGGTGAAGAATAGCAATAGGGAAATTACGGTGGGTATGAAGGATACTGTGGCGGGTATTGGTGAAATTCTTTGTGTGGAGTGCCGGATTGCGAGGGCTGGGAACTTCTGCTGCAGTTTCACATTTTACCCTTTCTGCTTTGTCTGGCTTAAGCATCTGCCTTGTATAAGGGCTAGGTCATTGCGTGCGTTCCGGGATTTCTTCGTTCTGTCACATAATATAGTAAGATGACACGGAGGGCCTTACTCTTTCCGTTTGCCTTAGTCTTTCCTTTATTTGGAGGACATGTTCAAAGACTTCACTAAGGTCCTTCGGATTTCTGGCATCTATGAATGTAGATATTTCGTTCAGGAGACCCTTGATGAAAGCGTCTAGTGCGCATTCTGCCACCGGTTTCATCATGATTTTACTCTCACTTATCTCATGAGTAGTACCGATATAATGAATATGCGTTGACTTGATTAAATCGCTTGTCTCTAATACTTTCCTGCGCAACTGCTTCGAGTTTACTTGAGACTACCTTTATGAAGCCTGGTTCTGTGGGTTCTGTGATGTATACCGCGCCGTTTGCCACAATCTGTAAAATTTTCTTCAGCAGAGGATGCTTGCCGTCGATTGTGGTATATGATACGGGCTTTTTTGATAAGTCATGCACTCTAATACTGAAGCCACAGCTGCACTTGCATCCAGATTCATTAATTGATTTGGAGCCGCGAAATTAGGATTGGGTCCGGATAATGAGTTGGCGATATTTGGGCACGCTGCAGTAGTTGACTTGTTAGGGTCTTTACCGATTGTTCCCTGAAAATAACAGTTTCGATTGTCGTTCGACACTTTGAATCGTGCGGAAGGTCCGGGAAATTTGACTCGAAATTTCGACAAATCGTAAATTTTTAATTATATCTTGAATAGGTTTCTGTGCTCCTATTGGTGGACACACATATGAGTACAGTGATATGCTTATAATAAAAATAGAATATATATTTAAACTTAATTATATTATTTGTATATCAGTAAAAAATGCATTCTTTGAGTGGATGCTGAACATTGGGGTCATTTACGGGAGAAGAAATAAGAACAACTTTCATTAAGATAGATAATTTATTCAATGACATGAACAATGCGCTATTTTACTTTGCAAAAGTTTATTTAATTAATTCCTTGAACACATAAACAAAATAAAAGGGGAAAATCGCCCTACCCTAATTTAAGAAACTTCTTCTCAGGTGATCCGCCTGGAAACCCTATTGACTATCTGAAAATTTTATATTTCAAATATATTGAATTTTCTATGGGCGATTTCATACGGATTTTTTACGCCCTTTCATTTTATTATATTCATTTTTTATTATTGGATCTATAACTTAATTCGTGCGGCTTTTTTTCAAAATTTGAACGTTTATTTGAGAAAAACATGTACAGTAGTATTATTCAAAGTATTGCCCATCTGAAGCTATGACCATATTACAGTGAGAGCGTTTCTGCATCTACCGGAACAAATGGTAGTCAAAAGGGGCAAGGTCTGGGCTATAAGGCGGGTGGGGTAAAACTTCCCATCCACTGTTTTCCAAATAGTTCTTGGCCGGAATAGCAACATGGGGCCGAGCGTTGTCATGATGAAAAATTATTGCCCATTGTGTTTGGCAACAATCTTCATCAAGTAATGCTTCCAGTTCTTCACGTTCAAACTTTTTTGGCTGCCCAGGACGTTCTTCGTCTTCCAAGCCAAAATAACCACTTTTAAATCGTGCAAACCTCTTTTGGCACGTTCGCTCAGCTAGAGCATGTTCACCATAAACTTCCACCAAAATACGATGACTTTCGGCAGCAGTTTTCTTCATATTAAAGTATGAAAAAAATGAAAATTATTGTTGTTTACGCTTCAAATGAATGACATATACAGAAAAAACGCACAATGACAGTAGCTTTCCAACGCATGTTCGGAATATTGGAACGATGGAATAATAATCAAGTTACGCCATCTCCTAGCAAACCGCACGAATTAAGTTATAGATTCAATATTTTTCCATTTTCATGAATAAATTACTGAATTAAATGCTTATTCAACATTTTCTATCATTCGGGCACTTTTGATTCTTTTAAAACTAATATCAAAAGGAAGCCTTACTTTTTTACAACGAATAAGATTAAATGGGATGGCTGATAGTATCGAAGATATAGGGCTCAATTGAAGCGAACCTCTCGCCTGTGCGTTCGTAATAGTCTTAATCACCGTGGCTAAGGGCCGCGTTGCTGCCGGCATTATGTAAGTAGCCAATACAATAAATAATAGTTCATTGTTTTACCACTAGGTCGTCAGACGTACACTCCCTCTCTCATGAAAAACATCAATATCGTACATCACGAATATGACTTTTGAATTCTTGCGGAAGCTCACACAGAAATCACGAAACAACTAAAAACTAGATGAATTAATGTCAGAGTTGACTATTTTAACACGTAATTCATGGGTAATCTACAGGCACTCTCCACATTTTAATTTGTAGTAATTAAGCGCTCTGGTAGACAAATTTGAAAAATGTCAGTATTTGTGCTGCTTGGAAATACAAATTGTTGAAAAAAACATAAAATCTCTTCACCCTGTAGTTTTATAGATAAATAATCTAATGAAAAACATTTAAATTTCAGTGACTTTCAAACAGATAAACTTAACAGTATCGCGACACGGCAACACTGTTCCCTTTCTTCAGCTTATCTGCTGTAGGTACTCGACACACACACACACAACCAGATTGGAAGCATACGCGAAATCAGGGGGTTCCAACTCCGGCGAAATCATGCTAGAGTTTCTTTTCCCCACTTATCTCTACCTCTCCCACACGCCTCTCACAGCGAACCCATATTGCTCCAAGTTTCTCCTCTCTGGCGCGAGAAAAAATCGTCCGATGATTTTACTCGAGAGTGTCCATGCAAGATTATATTTTAAAGTCTCCAACAGTCTTGAGAAAAGAAACATCTAGTTTCGCATTCTACCTTAAATGCTAATACTAAAGTAACATTAAAATTTAAAATGCATCGAAATCTGGCAATTTTCAAATGGGCGAGAGAATTTTAACGTATCTACCCTAGCGAACTGGCTGAACGCTAGCTCTACGCTGTAGCGTAAAGCTATCGTAAAGTAGCATTATAACTCATGAATGAGGCAAAATAAATATTCAAAATGTTTTTATCCTTATTCTACGTTAAAAATAACGTTAAAGGGTAATGGACATATGCAATAATTTTATTTATTAACGCTAAAAATTAAAAAAACATAATACCTGTCATTGAAGGTAGTGCAGTGGTTCACCTTTTGTGGAACGTCTCCACCGTTAAAGTTGACTATTGGTTGGAGTGAGACACAACTATACTTTCACCTTACTCTAACAAATAGTCAACCCTGACGGCGAAGACATGGAAAGTGATGATCCACTGCACTGCCTTGAATGACAGATATTATGTTTTTTTTAATTTTTAGCGTAAATAAATAAAATTATTGCATATTTCAATTACCAGTTAACGTTATTTTCAACGTAGAATAAGGATAAAAACATTTTGAATGTTCATTTTGCCGCATTCATGAGTTATAATTCTACTTTACGATAGCTTTACGCTACAGCGTAAAGCTAGCGTTCAGCCAGTTCGCTAGGGTACGTTAACATCAGGTACATGTTCGGATGTTATTTTTATTTCACCCATCTCTATTCCACAGTTTCGTTTATATTGTACCCCTTCATTACTTTCATTTTTTCTCTCAAATTTTCCCTCTTTCACGTCAATAAAATTCGACGACATTTAGTTTATTTTTGTCAAGTATCATCAGGTGTCTATCACCTTCATTTCTATTTAGCTGTTACGTCCCGAAAGACTAAACAGACCCAATTCAATTTATATAAACACTCTCCCGTTTTATTTATGAAACACAAGGTTTAAAGCTAAGGGAACGGGAACAAAAGGCCACTAAAATAATTTATATATTTAGAAATAAGTTTTAAGACACATATATTTTTACACAATATGTAAAATGACAGAAATACAACTTTTAGCAATGGCAGAAATTAGTAATTTTTTAACCGATTGAAAGTTAGGAATGATATATTTATATATTTTTCTGAATTTACTTATGGATTAATTCGGCAACTAGGACAGGAATCTCCTTCGTCTTTTTGGGTTCCTAGAGGAGAAACCCAAACATTGAACAACCGAAATACGAGAAATCGATAGAAAAAAGGAGAAAATGTAATATAAAATTTACCTGGAGTATTTGAACGGTTGGACTTGAATGAGAGGGATTCGATTCACCGGGTAGACGAGCAGGCCACTGGTGTAACTCTTGTTAAAATCAAAACCAGTGTTGAAGGTAGACTTTTGAAGTTGATATTGGTAGAGATCAGAGTAACTTCGAAAATGCAGATGGGAGTGTCTTCGATGGTACAAATCAGAGTGCACTCCGGGATTGAATTCCGCCAATTTATAATCGGTGGGTGGTTGGGTGTTGTCTTAGCAACCTTATGGTGAATCGCGCATCATGTCCCAGTTAATGAGTAGTTATTGATCCGATTAGTATTTGTCAAAATTCATAATCGGTGGGTGGTTGGGTGTTGCCTTAGCAACCTTATGGTGAATCACACATCATGGCCCAATTTGCTAATATGCTAATGGTTATTGATCTGACTAATAATTTCTTAAAAGCTTTTGAGTTAATTAAACTTTCGATCAAAAAAACTAGTTGCTAATGGAATTTTCAGTACAAATTAATTTTTTATAATTTGTTCAACTTTTGTTAGTTACAAGATCTGCTATTACTTAATATAACAATGATTTATATTTTTCCAAACTGTTCACATTTTCAATACAATGATTTACGTTTTTCCAAAAACTGCTCATGCTTAATTTTATAATAAAAGTATAATATTCCTATTAATTGTCACGGGGACGTGACAGAGCACTGTGCCTGCAACTCTATAATCCCCCGATGCACTCAAACAGTAACTCCGTCCTTTTGGCATCCGATGACTGAACGACGACTGAACATTTTTAAGCATTATTTGCATGTTTGGAAAGATGATCGTATAAAACGGAGTGGAGATAATCATTTTTTAGTGTTATAGTTTCTTTCTTGAGCTCATCACGGTGACACCAATCCCCAAAGTTTCCATGATGGCCATATACATGGTCACAGATTGAAAGGAGAGAAGCTTTCATCTTTTCAGTATTGCCAATATTTTGAGCTAATGCATAAGAGAAGCATTTTTTCAAATGTGCAATGACACCTTTTTCCCTAACTCACTATATTTTTTATCTTTCTTTAGCTTGTAAAGTCCTTTCATGAAGTTCCTCCTGAAGTGAATTCGATAAGATAATGTAAATATCTTGTGAGCACTTCCATGCAAAATTGCAGAAATTGTGGAGCTGTTATCATCTCCAACAACCGCACGAGCATCGAGTCGACAACTTTTAAGCACTTTGCTTTTATTCACCACTTCAGCTCCTAATTGGGACTCCATTGCCTTGGCACTGCCTTCGAAATTCTTACGGCAATCATGGTCATTGGGACTATGACCACTATCACAGCGTTTACATTTTCTGTTTCGTGTGCCGTAGTGAAGAATTTTGTTAGATAAAAATCCTACTATTGTGCCGTATCCATTGATGCTATCGTAACTTTTGCCGTTACCTCTCTTGCTCCACCCCATATCGCAGGAAACGATGATATGTGATATATATATGATATTTTTTTACCTTTAAGATAACTCGAAGAATAAAGAGTTTGTAGCCCTGGATACAACTCATCGAGATTTCAGCCGGTCTAGAAGAAAATTGGAAAAGCAAAAGAAAAATGATTAATTGTACTCAAATATGCTTCTTTACATGAATATTTTTATTTATTTATTTTTGCCACATCGATATCTCCAAGTACACCGTACATAATAACTGTCGACCTTTACATTTTAAAAAATTCCAGTAATTTTAGTGCAATTTCAATTGTTTTTATGCAAATAAATGCCAAAAAACTGACACTAAAATTAAAATAATGGAAAATATATATACGATTCAGCATTTTACTCTTATAACTTAAAAGAACTTAATCTATTGGTGTTCAAAATTAAAATGTGTGAAGATTCTCAATGTCTTATGATTCAATCACTATTCAGAAGTAAAAAGTCCTTACAATTCGCGACATAATTGCTCCGTTCGTTCAATTGCTCGTTCTCGTCCCTCCGCGGCAGCTTAATTGCAACTTTCTTTGCCTGCTTCCTCCAGAATAGGACCAATTCCTTCTTCCTATTTTTTGAATACGTAATTACTCATTGTTGGTATACTCAGGCAACCTAGCAATTTATTAATTTTTACAGTGTAGCGTATCAGTAACGTGTCTGAACTTGACCTCAAAATAAGCCACGTGGAAAAATATCCATCGATATGAGACATGTCTGAGATTGCAAAGGGTTTAGTCAATCTAAAAGCTACAAATCTATATGAGAAAATATAAAACTTACCAAGTACGGCTCTGGTGTTTACATCAGCTAAGTTTTCACCGTTTCCGGTCACATTTTTCTCCCCTGTATGCACTTCTGTTTCTACTAAACATTAAATGCATTTTATGTTCCAAATAGCATGTAGACCACTCATTTTTTCGGATACGATATTCTCAAGATTACGTGTCTATTGACATTTAAAACATTCCATGTTCTTTACAAGCTCCTGAATAACAACAATTCTCCTTCCTTCGTACACACTTTTCACTGATATCACATAGCCGGCAGAATATTTTCTTTTCCTCTCTTCAATCAGTCCCGAATTTTGACGCACTTCATAGTCAAAAGTTTTTTTCTTTATAAATATTCCTTTTGATCTCACTTGACCTGACATTTTTTTAACTGTTAACAATAACCTTTGGCATCCAGCTATTTAATCGCATATCACAGTTTGGTTTAATTTGCAGTGTTGCACGATCTACGAGTCTCAAAATCAGCTCGTATGACTAGAAATACTGGATTGGATTGGTTATTGGAATACACTCAGGTTGTGAGCACCAAAAAGTGCCCAATTGATTCACTTTTTATACAGCTTTTTAAGCTATATAGCATAAGATAATGCATACATATACGAGGTGTGTCCGGAAAGTATCTCCGTGCCATAGTGTTCGAGCGACCTCTGCGGGGCATGAACGTCAACAGTAAAGCCTCACGAACCAATCGGTTGATTGCTGACATCTGCCAGACGTATAGTTCATGCGCAGCGTGTCTTTGTTTACAAAGCTATTTTTGAGTTCGGCGGATTTTGTGATTATTGAAAATGACTGAAAAACAAGATCAACAAATTTGCATCAAATTTTGTTTCCAACTCGGAAAAACGGGTTCGGAAAATATTTAGATAATGCAGAAGGCCTTTGGGAATGAGTGTATGAGTAAAACACGAATAAAATAGTGGTATAATCGTTTCAAAGGAGGCCGCACTTCTGTTGATAGTGATTCTCATTCTGGCCGACCTTCGACGACAAAAACATTGGATAATATTGAGCGGGGGCGACTTGCGATTTAAGATGATCGTCGATTAACTGTTCGTGAACTAGAAAATGATCTCGGAATACCGAAAACTACTGTTTGGGAAATTTTGAACAAGATTTTAGGAATGACTCGCGTGTGTGCGGTGACTGGCGTCTTCACCACGATAACGCGCCAGCGCATTCATCAAATATTGTGCAGCAGTTTCTGAGTGAACACAGTATGGCATTGCTTCGACAACTTCCGTACAGTCCCGACATAGCCCCCTGTGACTTTTAGCTGTTCCCAAAACTCAAACAACCACTCTAAGGACAGCGAATCGATGGCAAAATGACGGTTGAAAATAATGCGACGAGCGTACTCAAGGCCATCCCTAAAAGTGAGTTCCAGGACTGTTTTGTGAAGTGGAAACATCGCTGGAACCGTGTTATTCAATCAAGTGGCGAATACTTTGAAGGATGCCACCCGCTCGATGATGAAGAATAACGCTAGCGCGGGGATATAAAGGTAGGCCCGATACTTTCCGGACTGACCTCGCACTAGGGTGTTCAATATTGACGTGATAAAATGTAAAATAACACAGGCCCACAAAAAAAAAGTGGAATGGACTTTACATGTGAGTGTACTACCCCTATAGATTTTGAGCCGCTGAATCCGAATCCGGTTTCAGAATTTCCTTTGGACCCCCACCCCCTAGTTTTCCCCTAGCCTAGGGGAAATGCGTGAAATCTTAGAAATTTCAGTATCTGTGAAAGCCATTTTGATCTATGCAATATTAAATTAAACGATAATGTTTTCACGCATCTCGAGTCGTTTAGTTCGAAACTTACTGTAGAATTTCCATAGAGTACCTCAGAATTCCACTAGCCTAGGGGAAACTGCTAAGCTGAGCAAAACATGCGATTTCTGGAAGGTTCTATTTTTGCGCAAGAAAGCTTATATATTTTCATATTTTCAGTTCCTGAATTCATATCTGACGTGAAAAATGTTTCACAGTACTTCAGAATTTCCCTAGCCTAGGGATAATGTGCAAAGATAAGGGAAACTTACAATTTCACGTAGCCTTTTTTTATACGGACAAGCTTATGTCTTCTCATCTTTCGAGTAGCTGAATTCATATCTGATATCAGACTTTTCCTACAGGAACTAGAAATTTTCCTAGTCTAAGGTAAAAAGTATAGTACGTGGGTTTTACGGTGACTTGATTAAAATTAGTAGCATGATTGAATCACACACAGACTTCGAAATATTTTTGACTCTCTTAATTTAAACTGGGCCTGTGGAGATGAATTTCAGTTTCAGAAAATCACTCCACGTTCATATGTAAATATATCCATATGCAAGTTGATTCTGTGAATTTGGTATCCTTTTGAATCTTGAGTCTGTATCGCATATGCAACCCCATTTCAACGGGCAACCATGATTGTTCTTAATAAACTGTAAAATGCTGTTGCCTTGGCGGATACTGGACGATGACAACTTCCCCGAAAGGGGATGTGTAGAATGATTCGTGCTCAGGTTTGTCAAGGTAACGAAGCCAGCGAAGGCGCGCTGCCCTGTAGGTGGACGTGAAGGAGTGAGGGTGATGCCGTAGTGTGTCCGACGATGCGTTGACATAATCCTCGTCAAAGTCGGAAAGCCCTCATACTTAGGCCTAGAGAGGTATGAGGGTTTTCACCCCTAGGACGGCGGACTCACCTGTGGTCGGACCAGGATCCTTAACATGTGGGTTTCACTATCAAATATGGATTTTCAAAAACAAACCAACAAAAAGGAAAAAAAATCCGGGCATAGTCACCAATGCAGCGGGAACGCGAACGCTTTCTATTATGTTTGCAGTGAATTTGTTACTCAAAATTGTCAAAGAAAGATTACAAATTCAATTAAAAAACTTTACAAAGAATGTTTCCATATTGAAATTGAAAATCAACAGAGTGATTGGGTACCGCATGTCATATTCACTGCACCTACACTTTGGAACCAACCTAGAGATAAAAAAGATTGCTATTGTTGCATGACAAACATCGTTAGCTTTAAAAATTCGAACACACAAAAAATCAAGTATGCAAATGTTACTAGCGTAACTAAGCCGAATCTTTATTGCAATGGAAGATGCTGCTGAACATTTAGCTTTAGATTTGAAAAAAAGAAACTTGGTAATGAAAGGAACTCAATTCACTGTTTATCAAACCAGAGAAAAAGCGTTTTTGAATTTCTTATCTCGAGAGTCTGATTTGGTTTATTGTTCAGATGTTAATGGATTAATGAATAAACTCAAACCAAATGTTAATAAAGATGAGAAGTGTAGACTCTTTATTGATTCCTCTCAGCGTAGTCTGAAAGCAGTGTTGATCCACAATACCAACAAATTCACATCCATACCAATAGCACACTCTACCATATTGAACAAAAGCTATCTGAATATGAGTAAGTGTTAAGTGTGATTGAGTACTCGGAGCATAACTAGATGATATGTGGAGATCTCAAAATTGTAATAATACTTTTAGGGCAACAATCAGGCTTCACCAAAATTCCATGCTTTTTGTGCTTGTGGGACAGCAGAGATCGCAAAAATCAATACAAAAAAAAGAAATGTAGAAATGGTAGTGTCACCCTCCATATTAATATAATAAAAGATGCTGGTTTGCGATCAATGAGGGTCAAATATAAAGAAGATAGTCAACGAAACGTCGCAACAATTTTGACACTATAAAGAGTTTTCTTCTTTATATTTGACCCTCATTGATCGCGAACCAGCATCTTTTATTATAAAAGAAGAAATGGCCTGAGAGGAGTTCATTCAAACCTGGCTCAGTAAATATACTGCAGAAACCTTTGGTAGATCCTACGGAAATTCTTCTCCCCCCTCTCCATATTAAACTTGGCTTGATGGAACAGTTTGTTAAATCACTGAACAAAAAAGGAGACAGTATGAATGATAGGGAGAAAGCTGCTTGGATCAGTTTCAAGGAAGTAGTCAAAAATTTCTTAGGTATATTTAAAAACGACAACTATAAGAAAATAGTGAAAAACATGTTGCAAACATTTCAAGAACAAAGTTGCCTCATGAGCATAAAATTGCACTTCCTTCATTCCCATCTGGAACACTTCCCTGAAAATCTTGGTGATTACAGTGAGGAACAAGGAGAACGTTTCCATTAAGATATCAAAGAAATGGAGCGAAATTATCAGGGACGTTGGGATGAACACATGATGGCAGATTTTTGCTGGTTGTTAAAGAGGCGTGTTGCAGGTGAAAGCAAAAAAAGAAAAAGGAAACCACTCCGTCGGACGTTTGACGATAAAAGAACAAGGAAAAGACGAACAAACTAATATCATGGAATTTTGCTTGGGCTAGAGCAATTGTTCATCAGTTTTATTCATTAATGTACTCTTCTTTTAACTCGATACAATGAGTCCAACGATCTTTTAACTTTTTTATGCTTTCTAAATAATACAATTTTTCAATATCTCCAAAACACCCTTCTGTTTACCATTCAACTTCTTCGTTCCACTCAAAGTGTCTACCACAGAGTCATCTCTTGAGGCTTAGGAACAGATAATATCTTGTTCTATGCCCGATTTATCAATACACCTATTCGGTTTTCAGGCTGGTTGAAGAGTAAAAGATGTCAGCTCAATTACTGGGGACTTTGCTGGTCTTTTCCTTGGTGTTACAGTAGGTATTACGGAACGAATAGGAGCGTTAGTATTCGTGGGAGTCTATGGCGTAGAGTTTTTATCAGGCGATTTTTATTGTTTTTCCCTGAGGTCAACGAGACCAGAGTCGACTTCGGTTTTTGGTGAGCGTCGTTGGATGTGGCAGCGTCCACAAGTGATTTTCCTTTCCATGATCTTGGATTGGAAAAAGTACATTACCAGTCCAGCAGATAGAAGGATCAGCCCGAGATAGGACCCATTGATCATCATTGATTAGCGATTTCCTGTTTTGTGTTCCAGGCTGAGATCGGATAACTGTTATTCTAACTGCTCCAAGGATCATTCGTTATTTTTGAATACTTTGTCTCCCAATGGTGCTTCTTTCATCAGATCTGGCATTGGCTTTCTTGCTGGTATATATTCCCGGGGTTTATGTGATTCTCGTAACAGGTTGAAGATATTTGAATAGAGCGGTGGCTCATAGCCGATTTCAGTCGCTCCCTTTTGACTGATAACCTCTGAAAATTTTTTTCACTCACTCCAAGATCGCACCTTGGAGCGAGTTGGATCACGCCTGCCCCATTTAATTCAATTCGTTTGTTATCCTGATTGGGACAGGTTTTTGTAGAGAGAGTCGGTTCTTGGAGAGAGTACAACCATCCGTCTTGGGTATCTATTATTTTCTAGTCAGGCTGCTTTTTTTGTGAATCAAACTTCACAAATTTGGAATATTGATAGTGTTGGGTTCAAAAGGAATTCCGCTTCGCATGTACTCAATTTCACGTTCTTATTGATAGGCAGGTTTTCCTTGCAGATTTTATAAGCTGGTAGTTCCTTAGATGCTGTAGCATCGTAATGGTTGATTAAGATATAAGTTCTCTGCGATTCTTCCAGAGCAATTTGGGAAAATTTTGGTTAAACATGCAGTATTCCGGAACCATTACCCAAGATGACCTAGAGTACTAGCACTAGCAGTTTTTGGTCAATAAAGGGGATGTGTTGCCACCTGGTGAAAAATAAAAAGTTACGTGGTGTGTATGGTGAGGAAGTCTTAAAAGACAGACAGGGTTGAAATTGGTTTAATAAATTCCGTTCTGGGGATTTTCCACTCAAAGATGAGCAAAATTCAGGTCGGCCAATTGAAGTTGATGATGACCAAATTAAAGTCATAATCGAATCAGATTGTCATGTAACTGTGCGAGAGATTGAAGAAATGTTAAAAATACCGAAATTTACAATCGACCGTCATTTACGACGTCTTGGATTCGTTAAAAAATTTGATATTTGAATTGCACATGAATTGGAAGAAATTCATTTAACAAAACGCATCAACGCTTGTGATATGCATCTTAGACGCAATAAATTCGTCCTTTTTTTGGAACGAATTATCACTGGTGATGAAAAATGGATTGTTTACATTAACATCGTTTGAAAACGATCATGGTCCAAGCTTGATGAACCACCAAAAACGATAAACGTTCCTTAGTGCGTTTTACTTAATTACACAAACATTTAATTTAATCTCAATTATTTTTTAACTGCGCTCGAGCGCACCGATACCGTCGCGAGGTATATTGATAGAACGCAGGAGAAAGAGAGATGCACCCATGCCGAGAGCACGCGATTCGACAGAGTTGCAACATCATTCTTGCCAATCCGTTTTCTTTATTTATATATATTTTGTAAAAATTATTTAGAAAAACTCTAGATGAATGTGAAGAAATTATATAATAGCGAACGCTACATTGGCCAATTGATGCGTTTGAAAAACGAAATTGGTGAGAAACGGCTCCAAACAAAGAAGAAAAAATCTGCCCGCATCGCGGGCACATTCTCATCGCGCGCTTCGCTTGCAAGTTTGAGCGCGCCTATGGCGCGTGATTTGATCGTCGCGCTCCGTTCTTTCTGGACCTCGCGCTTCACGCTCGGTATTGTGCTCTTCGCATACATGCGAAAATGGTTTTAAGGGGGTAAAAATCACCGAAAAGTGCGGTACCATATACCCATTTAATTGTTTCACATATAATAACAGAATCTTTCACAATCAAACCAACTTGGAAAATATCCTCACTATGAGAGATGAAATATGTGATTTTGTCAACTTGATAAAAAAGATTTTTGGGGGGTAAACTACCCCACAATAAGTTTTAATCATACAAAAAATTTTCAAACAGACATTATTTCAAAACAAAAGATCTGCCCGCTTCGCGGGCACATTCTCATCGCGCGCTTCGCGCGCAGCTTGCTTCGCTCGCAAGTTTGAGCGCACCTAGGGCGCGCGATTCGATCGTCGCGCTTCGCGCTCGGTTTTGTGCTCTTCGCATACATTTAAGTTTATTTCTTATGATTTGATACTGGAGCTCAAACCAATTTTATAATAATATTACATATGATGTGAATTACACATTTTCTCAAAGTCACTCAATTTCTTATTGAATTTAAGTGAAACAGGAAATTCAATTTACTTAAGGCTCTATCAGCCTTAAGGAACACATTCTCATCATGGCGCTCGCGCTTCGCGCTCGATTTTCTGTATACATTTCAGTTACTTTTTAATAAATAACACGAATAAAATAATTTATTTTCTTCCAAATCTCTCTAAAAGAAAAAACAATCGTAGACTTTGTTTACGGAAACGATTTTGCAGAACAACGCTTATTTCGTATCTCACATATTTTGGTAAAAAAAATCGAATTTTTTAAATATTAAAAATCTAAACATAAAATATACATCCTGTCCCGAAAAGTCTTGATGAGAATTTTTAGACCTCATTTAGGCAAACAATTTTTCATCTAAACGTTTTTTTTGTATCTCACATATTTTGTCTAAAAAATGGAATTTTTTTAATTTTAATCGTATTTTTTGGAATTGAAACGAAAAATATATGTTTTATCAGAATCTGTTAGTGACAAAATTTGTAGATCTTTTTAAAATGAACAACTTTGTATTCTTACAATTTTTTTGTATTTCGCATATTATTGTTAAAAAATTGAATTTTGGATTTTCAATAGTTTTTTTTTTAATTAAAAAGAAAAATATGCATCTTATGAAAAAATGTTACAATTCAAATTTGTAGGTCTTTATGTAGAAAATAATATTGTATCATAACCTTTTTTCATATTTTTATTCATTTAATTGGATGTGGCTGGTTAACGAACTTGTCCTTATTTTTTCGGCTCCGATAAAGTGTGCCAAAGCTCAATTCAATCTGATAATTCTATCGAGAGTTATGCCGCACACGACCTACTATAGACAGACAGACAGACAGACACTTTCGTAAAAACCCTTTTTTCTGACTCAGGGGGTCTCAAAACGTAAAGATTTGATGAAAATTTCGAAAGTCATTTTTCACATAAAACCAATACCTTCTCATCCATGAGGAGAATGTAAAAAGTGCTCTTTCACCAAGACAATGCGCCCTGTCACAAGTCACTCGCTACCATGGCGAAATTGAATGAATTGAGCTTCGAATTGCTTCCGCACCCACCATATTCACCGGATCTGGCTCCCAGCGACTACTACCTGTTTATAGACCTCAAAACAATGCTCCAAGGAAAAAGATTCTACTCCATCGATGAAGTAATCACCGAAATGAACGCTTATTTCGAGGCCAAAGATAAATCGTTCTACAAGAAAGGTATTGAAATGTTAAAGAAGCACTGGACTGATTCTGTTGCTTTTGAAGGAGACTATGTTGATGAATAAAGTCGAGTTTTGCCAAAAAAATGTGTTTTTCCTAGTTAGTCCCGGCACTTATTGATCCAGGTGTTACATATTGAACATTAGCTCGAAATTTTTTGAATTTTTGAGGACTAATACGTTTTGTAAAATAAGAACCCGAAATGTTCGTGAAAATGGAAGACTAGCAACCTATTATTAAAAACATTTTAGTTGACAGATCAAAATTATATGGATCAAATATAATATAATTATGATGCTGATAATGTTATTCAATTGTTATTCGAATATTAATACTTTTTTTGCTAGCTCAATAATAATCTGTACCAACTCTACGTTGTTTCTGGCTTTCTTCTCGATATTCCGGCTCCACATTTCGGGATTCTTTGATCTTTTCCTTCCAACTTCAGGATTTGTTTCGTGGGACATTTTCACGTCCACAGTAATAAATTTTTGACAATTTGTTAACTTATTTAATGCAATAAATTACCGTTAATCGCGATAAATTACATGTTTTCTCTTCAAAGGCAAACCACAAATTGACTTAAAAAGGAATAAAAGCTTCAGAATATTTTTCCAGAAATTATATTCCGAACCGGCGTAAGCAGAACTGTTCCTAGAACTCTAAATATAGTGTGTTTTTGAAGTTCTCTAATGCATTTCGTTATATTATTGCCAATATAAAGTGTATATATATCATTTCTTCTCACTCGTCTAGAGTGTTTCTAAATAATTTTTATAGAATAGATATAAATTGGCAAAACTGATGTTGCAACTCTGTCGAATCGCGTGCTCTCGGCATGGGTGCATCTTTCTGTCTCCTGTGTTCGATCGATATACCTCGCGACGGCATCAGTGCGCTCGAGCGCAGTTAAGTAAGTTCCCATTCTGATCGCAGTTTTGGATTCAAAAATCTCAAAATATATTGAAAAACCGCCTGAAAGCCTGCTGAACAACTTTCTCGCTGAAAGTTCTCTCAACTCTAAACTTCCTCGTATACGTTTTTTCCTTGAAGTTGAAACATGAGAATTCTGCTAGTTGCAACTGTTATAATAAAAATTATTAACAAATTGAGAATTCTGTTATGTTGAACATAACCATCTGAAGCTCTAGGGTTTTTTGAGCCTGTTAATAAAATTTCAGACTATTCCGGACAAACTTGTACGGAAAACAGAGAGTTGATTGTAAAAAATTGATTGATTTCTTACCTTAAAGAAATACGGTTTTCTTCGATTATTAAAAAAACTAGAATTCTGACACAAAAATTTATGGAAGAAAAAATATGCTGAACGACATTTAACATGTAATACTGACATGTTTTTTAAATCATTTTTCCAAATTTTTTATTTAAATGAGGAAAACGTTCGCGCATTGCGGTATCCCCTCTTTGGCTTACTAGGCTACGCGCTCCGTCGGTTATGGAATCCGGAGCCTCAATTGTCTGTAATTATGAAAAAAACTAATTTTATAATTCTGAACATTTATGACCGGATAGAAGCATATTAGTGCATTTTATTGAATTCAACAAATTGTCAGTAAATTATCTCATTTTTTATAGAAATGGGCTTACACAAACTGTAATGCCGGTAATGTAGGAATCTAATCACGTGACCAGGTTTTTCGATGGCCTTAATTATTTATTTAAATAATTTACGAACACGAGAATACCCTCAGAAAGAAAATAATTAATACTTTTCATATTCACACATATTAAGATTGAAGACATTTATTTTAATAAATCTTTAAATAACGTACATAAAATTTCACAAGAAATATTTTCGATTTTATCTTCTAAATAGTATGAAAGTGTACAATGACTGTTCTTGACTCAATCTGCTGTTAAGTTGGAGATGTATCTGCTTCTCATTTAGATTGTATATCGATAAAGCCTACTTAATATTCTAGCTTCACGATATCCAGAATAAAGTACACCTTGCACGTATCCAAACATTTGTTCATGTGTGGCTTCCCCAGCAAATACAATTTTCTGAAAAGAGCGAGAATTACAAATAGGATTTCTTCATGTTTTTCTTTCATGCTTTCTGCATTTCTTCATTTGCGAATAGTTTTCTCACAGGCTTTGGCTCTCCAATCGGCTCTGCGAAATCCTTGATCAAAACGTCATCGTCAGTAGGTTCTTTCGTTTTATAATAAGTCCAGCTACCCTTGAAATTTTGGTTGGTGCTTCATCTTGATCTGTACAGAAACATAGGATTTTATATACATTTATATAAGAGCATACCAAATCTTAAAAACAATTCATATTTTCTGAATATTTTCCAGACACCCGACTCATATGTAATTTGGGCCAATATTGTACGAACAGGAATTCATGTAGGCCCAAAAGCCAACCTCTTTCAGGCTAAAAACGAAAAATTTTATAGAATCACTCTTTAATATCATAAACTAAATAAGCTACTAATATCTAAGTATGCAAGAAGTATAACAAAACAACATACATCTCCTGTAAGTTTCGCTCTATCCATCACTTTCCAATACAAGTCAAACCCATTTTGTTGTTCAGACAAAGTGTCATTCCAAAAAGGTTTTTTAAAGTAGACAAAATTTTTTTCTTGACTTCCATATCCAAGTCCCTAAAATGGTTTTTTTGTTCGTATATGGTTATGTATATTCTAATTGCCGAATTTTTTATAAAGAAGAACAAACCTGTATAGTCTTGATTTTTTTATCTTGCAAAAGAGGATTGAAAAGTCTATCATATTTTTCTTTTGGAACTCCTAAAGGTAGTGCCACTATGACATAGCCAGCACAGTAGGTATCTCCATCGGTAGTTTTTATTATCGCTATCCCGTCCTTCAGATTATTTTTAATTAAAAAAACTTCTGTATTCACTATTTTTTTATTAATAACCGGCAGTTCTTCTGCAGGGTTTGGATATCTCTTCTGAATGATGATTCAGATAAATAAAACTGAAAACCTCACAAGTTATGTTGTTAAAATTCCTTTAACAGAAAATAACATTTTATCAATAAAAGCGTAATGCCTTATGTCGTTTCTATTTAGGGTTCCTCCAAACCCCACTCACAGAAAATTTTTTTCAATCAAACAACAGATAATTAATAATTACGCTCTTTTAATATATTTTCCAACAGGGGTCTCTGAATTCGAATCAATTGTAATAAGAAATTCTTGATTCTACAATATATAAATTCATCAATATCTCTTCCTATGTCATCATGCAATTTCGAGCCTGATAAATCATATATCATATTACTTTCCCAAACAGGATGTTGCTCTGTCATTAATATGTAGGACCATTCTAAATCATAAATACAACCAACAGATTCTGGGTAGACGTACTGAGCACCCATGTCCACTAAGTCTTCATCTGGAAGATAGCGTAGAGTAAGAAATTTAATTCGTCTAGATTGAAAAATTTAATATAATATAATACTTACTAAATTTAGTGGTGCATATACGACCGCCAATCCTGCTTTCGGCTTCTAAAATAGTTACATCCCTGAAACCATCCTGGAAAAGTTTTGATGCAGCTGCAATAATTATTACACTTAGTGAATCTTTTTTCCCACTAACTTGCTTGAAATCTGTAAAATATAACGCTAGAACGTACAAAAATGTCTTCTTGAGAAGATACATCATTCCTAACTGATTCTGAATTGTAAGAATGAACTGTTTTGGTTCAATAAACATGCTAATCTGTATGTCACATGGAATATGTACTCAAATAGAACCTTCACAACTCTTATAAGAAATAAAAGATTGGGAAGTTCCACAGAATTTGCAGAAGCAGGTTATAAAGAATTTTATCATGTGTGGATAAATAATAAAAAAATTAATTTTGTTCTATATTCTGTTGATCTGAAAACATTGATTATTATCATCATATTCTTTATCATGGTTGACGAACAGTTTGGAACTATTGTTGATACTCAATGCGGAGGGTCATTTATTTTTGTCTATGAAAAATTCTGGCATTATGTATCTTAGAAACTTTTTAAAATATTGCTAGACACTCATATATTTAATCACAATGTAAAAATAATATCAATGATATTATACAACATGATTTAGCAACAAGGAGAAGAATTTTTGAAATACTACTTTTACTATCGTTTTCCATCTACCAACATTTTCAATTTGTGTAACCCCATTTCTGAAAAAAATGATACAAGTTGAAAATTTGTGAGAGGAAATAAAATCCACTAAGGCAACTCCGACTGGTCATAATTGTGATATTAGGCAACGCGTAGGCAACTCCGATTACTTTTTCATTAAGGGTTTTAAAATTAATAACAAGCCTCTACTTTCTTTCCCTAGAAGCGTCAAGCTTCTTTTGAATAATCCAAAGTGAAGAATTGTAGCGAGATTTGGAGTCGCCGATAATTCCGCTAATACATTCTTTTTTGGTTTGCAGAATGACTTGATCTGTTGCATTATGAGGGTATCTGTATTGCTTCTCAGCGATTACCTCATTATTAATTTATAAAATTAGATGTAAGATTAGATGAGTACTACTAAGTCTCTCGCCATTTAGATGGGAAATATCACGTAGTCATCTGCCCATCGAAGAATATAGCCCTTTTCTTCCTCATCTAGATGGGAAATATATAGGCTCTCTTTGACTCTTCTAACACGAGAAGGAGATGTGTTTATGGGATGTATGCTAGCCTCGGGATTTAAAAGCTTAATTTATCAAATTTATTTAAAGAGCTCGAACAGGTTAGTTTCAAGAGCAGCTCGCATGACATATTTTAAAATAATATTACACTATATATACTATACACAAACTAGAGTTTAGGTAGATCCTGAAAAATAAAAGCAAGGTGAAGCTTCTAACAAATTCGCAGATAAATCTAAGTTCTTGAGCGCAACTCAAATACTCTCTCCACTTCAACAAACTTAGAAGTGAGCTTTAAAATCGATATATGTGTATATATATGGCGTTGAGAACTTTAAATTCTGGTCATGCGTGAAGCGGATGAAATTACCGCGCAAGCGAAGCGAGCGCGGTAATCATGCGAGTTGGAAATCGACTAGTCCCGCACTCGGTTGACATATTTTCTTTACATACCGCGAAGGGGAATGCGATATCAGAGCCTGGCGCGAAACGGCAAAAATGATCGATCTCACGATTACAAGGGCACTTTGGAAAGTGTTACCTAGACTTTGAGCTCAGAAATTTTTCTGATATGAATAAGAATAAAATATTTGACACGTATCTTTGCTTTTTCTTGAGTGGGCCTCTGTTTCGGTTGATTCATTTTCGAAAATTGGTTGACGCGCGCTACTACAGCCAGACTTAACAGTTTTGCGTTGTAATCATAATGGCCTGGCGGTCAAGCAGATTAAGCGGCCCACCTGGAACTGTAGAGTCTGGCTATAGTAGCGCGCGTCACCGAGTTTTCGAAAATTAATCAACCGAAAACGAAGCCTCAGTCGAGAAAAAGCCGAAACACGTATTAAATATTTTTTGCTTATCTATCTCAGAAAAATTTCTGAGCCCAAAGTCGAGATAAAATTCGCCAGGGTCCCCTTTTAAGAGTAGATTCATAGATTTGGACACTTCTATTTGACTTAAATTTTAATCTAGAAGTTTTTATAGAGTATTTTCCATGAGATATACAAATTATTTTCTAACTTCATGTAATATACAATTATCACCAATAATATGATTATCACTAAATATTTCCAACAGATGGACGAATTAACTTTATCACTGACAGGTAGCTCGAATGGTTACAAAATTCAACTTCGTGAACTTTTCATCGAGGGAGCGAGCAACTATACGGTAGACGACATTAAACTTGGATCTTCATTTGAAGCAAAAATACGAATGCCGTCCCTCATACTTGATGCACACTATTCCAGGTACGATTGTAATATGATTTACTTATACTTAAACAGAGTCAAGTTTTTCATAATGTTCTATACAGGGTATTCTATAAATTTGGAAACGGTTCAATATACAAAAATTATTGAGTCTATAGCAACACTGGCAAGAGGAGTAAAAGGGGCTACGTGTTCTGCAGAAACGTTAAGAAAATGTTTCAAAAATTAAACGAGGCGGACCCAGAAGCTCGGGATACCCTCAGTGGCTTTGCCGAACGCAGGCATCTGCATTATCAACAATTGGGAGTAGCTTCGTAGGTTATACAAAAGTGACACCGCATTTTCACTTATTTGAATTCCAAGTCAAGTGCTCTACGTAATCGACTGAACTAGAATTTCCCTTAATGGAATACTAATTTAAATGTCCCGCGAATTTTGAACTAGGATCAGGTTATTAAAACGGTACCAATTTAGTGGTCCATGCTAAGGTTGCCTACTTATAGAACTGAACATTTTGAATTGAATTTTCCTACCCCTCATGGATTTCCAACGTGGATCAGGTAAGTATCTACGTTACCGTTCTGAGAAACAGAGATGTATAAATTTTATGGAACAATTTGAATAATTGCGTAGCCAATTCGATCTCTTTTTGAAGAAAGACGCAGACTTAAAAATATCAAATGAGTCAATGAGATGGGCAGAGTGTGATATAGCTTTCAATCGTCGTCTACAAATAGGTCTTCTTATAAACTCAGTTCATAAGGATATTAGTGTGTCCCTCTACGATGTTTTTGTTTTATTTGAAGAGCGAATAAAATCAGTTCTGAATAGGCAGGGTTTGTTAAATGTTTACACTGCATTTGTTACAAAATTTATAAAGGTAGTAAAAAATAGTGAGATAAAGCTTGATTTAACCTTTTTATGGCCAAATTATTTTGGGCATTAGAAATTGCTCATCCATCGTTTCTAGGGGTTCTTGGGGGCGCTGATTACGAATCTAGAGTCGAAATTCAGAAATTTTGAAATCTAATATGGCGGAAAAAATTGTAAAAAATAGTCTCAATTAAATGAAAATTAGTTTTTGAGTTTATTTTACGATGCTGACTTTAATACAAAATCAAAATTTGTAAAATTCAAAATAGCAGATCCAATATGGTGGACAAAAAATGTGAAAAGTAGTTTTTTAATTTTCGGCTACCATGGATACGCCATTTCGAATTTTCAAAACTTGGAATTTGAAATCAGTCTCCTCAAAATGATCCGCATTGTATGTGGTCCGAAGGAAATCTGTCCACCTCTCAGATACGGATTCATTTCACGTGGAAACGTTTTTAAGAGCTAGATGAATTTCCTCGGGATCGTGAAAAATACGGATTCAAGACAGAATTGTGTTTATTGGGATAAGTACTAAAATAATGTCATTTTTTACATGTTATTCATATTTTTATGAAAAATGGAACATTATCAATGACTTTACATTTGTTTTCACTTACCAAAAGAGATTCATTACATCTTAAAAAAATAAGTTTCAAGATATCTTAATTTTTTTAAAAGTTATGAATGTTTGAAGAAATTCATGGTACAGCGTATGTACTACATGCCGTGAAAGGTTTAAAGACTTTTTTTCTGCCACTAAAGAAATTTTTCCAACTGCCCCGTTAGATACTTGGTCAAATGATTATGTGAAGCCACTGACGGTCATAATGATTGAAGAGTTTTAAGAAGAAGCTTCTGACTAGCAGCTAAATTCTGTTCGTAGGCTTGAAGTTAACATTAATAAATATAACCCCATGTGTGCGAGTTCTTACATAGATTTACCTCCGCCTATCAAAAGAAAAAAGCTTGTGTCATCGTGCAAAATGCAGATAATCAGTGCTTTAATTGGGCAACATTATCGGCATTCTATCCGACTTCAAGCATATCAAGAGATATCTCAACCTATAGACTGCATGAAGATATTTCAGATTTTACAGCTTTTGAGTTTCCTGTATATGGTCTTCTTCAAAGAGACAATAAATTCACTGGTGTTCCCTTAGGTCTCAATTCACAGAAGAGAGCATGAAATGTAAATCTTCTACGTATCGAAGATCATTACGTTGTTGAGAAATTGATCGAAGTGTAGAAAATACCTTTGTGAACCTTATTTACATTATTTCGCAGATATTTAAAAGCTGAATAATCATGATCAAAATTGTAACACCACTGTTGCATTCAAAAATTTTAACAATAAGGAGAAAGTACCATTTACTGTATTGTTACACTGAAGCCAATAATCAGCATATAGAATGTTACAATAAACATGGTGAAATCATTCACATCGTATACTTTGACGCAAAAAATCGCTATGGCTATGCTCTGACTTGAGCACTCCTACACAGCGGCTTTGAGTGGTTTCCGAATGTAGATAATATTTCCAATTTTGATGTTCCAGACGGTTCACCTGTTGGTAATATTTTGCAAGTAGATAGACTCGAATCTAATCTAGTATTGTAGTTGTTTGCGGAGCTAGTCATTACACTTGATATGTCACGACTAGTCCCGGCCATTTTGATTTTATCGATCTTGTGTAGTAGTAATGGATTTCAATAGACGCATGCGCAGTTCAAATGTACAAGCCTTTGCCAGTAAGGTGCTAACGCTGTACGAAGAAGAAGAAGAATAAGAAGAGGATTGTGCTCCGTTGCATGGCTATAGGCGCATGCGTAGTTCAATTTTTACATTCCATTCAGACATTCAGACACCATCTCAGACATCGAACATTGCACAGGCAAAAATCATGAACTGGGTTTTGAATCGTTGCCGCATCTAACGTATTCTCCAGGATAGTATGTTATAATTCAGGATATTAAGAATAATATGTATTTTTTAAAAATATGGCTTGCGGTACTACATTTCAAAAAATACCAATCAAAGTACGCGTTTCGATGGGTTCTTCACTTAACCAATGAATTTAGAGAGATGGAATGGTATTCTTACGTCACAGCTACGTAAATACTTACCTTAGTCGCAGGATCCTCGTTTTCAGTTAGGATCAAATTGAATTTATTTTATATCACGAAGTTAATATAAACAATTTTTTTTTGGTGAGGAGGAAAAATGGCAAAATCTTTTATAGACGTTGTACAGGACTATCCAAGGACGGGTCTAGGCATACCTGTTAAAACCAAAAAAACACCCTCTCTCGAACCAATACACCACCCGCGGAACCGCCTTTCGGCTTTAAACTTAACGGGTGGTTGGTTCCATTAAAGACGCGTACGACTCTTCCGTCATCCGTTCGCTCG
Source organism: Diplolepis rosae (assembly GCA_030998225.1). Lineage (NCBI taxonomy): Eukaryota > Metazoa > Arthropoda > Insecta > Hymenoptera > Diplolepididae > Diplolepis > Diplolepis rosae. The sequence continues at coordinate 2,116,671 of JAPYXD010000171.1, forward strand.
GAACTTCAATCCGCAGCCACAAGCCCACCAGGATAACCGACTAGCCGCGCCACCCAGAACAGAAACAAACGGATTCCTCCCCCGAACGACGCGGGCAGCCAAGTCTACCCTAGACGCAGGACTGCGGGTCCAGGCCCCGATGCGATTTCTACTGGCCCTACCCGTTGTTTCGCTCACGACGCCAATCAAGTTCTCTCGTCTTCATCACAAGTGTGACGAATGAGTCGATGAGCGTCCAGAACCGTTCAGACTGGAGCATGAGAGGGACCATCGTGTCAGGAGTAAGTTCGGAACCCACCGCCTGACCGAGGACCTCCCTAGCCACACCCCATTTTGCGCAGACGAAGAGTGCGTGCTCTGCGTTATCCACAGGGAAATCGCAGTAGCAACACGTCTCCTCGTCTCTCTTCTTAAAGCGCCTCAGGTACGCGTTAAAACAGCCATGGCCCGAGAGCGCTTGCGCCAAGTAAAAGCCGACTTCCCCGTGCTTTCTGTTCAGCCAGGTGGCGAGCTCCGGGATCAGGCGGTAGGTCTATCTCCCTGTCTGCTCACCATGCCATCTCATCTGCCATTTCTCGACGAGTCTGCTTTTTCCATCCTTGCGGATGGCCTCCTTCGCGCGAGCGATTTCCTGCAGGTCGGCACAGGTAAGCTCCTTGCGAAGCTGAAACGTTTCCTGCCTTTCCACCGCCAATAAATCTATTGGCGGGACGCTCGCCAGGACAAGTACAGCGCTCGTCGAGATAGTTTTATATGCCGAAACTATTCTCAGCGCGACAAGTCACTGCGCCGAGAACAGCTTCTTCTGGATAGCATGGTTTTGCAAGGCATTGGTCCAGACCGGAGCTGCATAAAGCAGCTTCGAATGGACCACGCTCGCCACCAATCTTCTTTTCTCTTCCCTGGGTCCATCAATGTTTGGCATAAGCCGGGCCAAGTTCGCTCCACATTGGATGGCTTTGGCAGCTGCGGTCTTTAGGTGTTCGCCAAAGCTAAGCCTACGATCCAGCAGCAAAACAAAGCATTAAGTACCTACTTAATGCTTGTTTTCCATTCGACTTCATGCTCTCCGAGAACGATCCTCGGATATTGGAAGGATCTCCTGTCCGTAACGAGCAAAGCCTCGGTTTTCTCAGAGGCCATTTTAAGGCCTCTGCCATCCAACCAGCGCTTTGCTCGCCACAGACTTTCATTGAACCTCAGCTCTAGGATTCCGACGTCGTCAGTGGCGCACACGACAAGTGCGTCATCCGCGAAGCCGACGATGCTCGTTCCAGCAGGTAGGTCCATGCGCAGAAAGTCATCGTACATGACGATCCAAACGAGTGGACCCACCCGCGACCCTTGAGGAGGGCCACATGTCATCTCTTCTTGAAGAGACCATTTGTCGCCCTCGTATATCACCCACCTGTCGCTCAGATAGTCATCTATCATTCGCAACAGGTAGTCTGGAACCTTTTTCCGCATCATCGCCTCGATGCAGATGTCCCATCTCGCGGTATTATACGCATTGCGTATGTCAATGCTAATCAACGCACAGAATCCCTTACGCTTACCAGTTCCTTTTCTTGCATTTGTGGCGATGTTAACCACAGCTTGGATGGCGTCCACAGTGGACCTACCTTTCCTGAATGCGAACTGGTTTTCCGAGAGCCCGTTCTCCCCGACCAAGAGAGCCTGAAGCCATTGTAGAATCAAATCCTCCAGAAGCTTCCTCATCGTATCCAATAAGCATATTGGTCTATACGACGAGGCAACCCCTAGAGGTTTGTTGCCCTTCGTCAGCAGGACCAACCTTTGCTTTTTCCAGTCTGCGAAGAACCTCCCCTACCGAAGACAGGAGTTAAAGGCTTCTAGGAGGATCTCCGGGTATGCCCCCATCACCTCTTTGAGGATCTCGTTCGGCACCCTGTCGATACCCGGCACTGTATTTGCTTTAAGCCTTCCACCCGCTCTCTTTAGTTCTTCGAGAGTGAAGAGTTCCCCGCGCCGGACCACGCAGGAACTTCTGTCCTGCTTTTGGAACGGCTCCACGTGTGGAAACAAGCTTCGCACAATGTACTTGACTCGATCGGGATTATCCAGGCCCTGGGTCTTTCTTCTAGCCACCAATCTCTTGGTGACTATTTTGAAGGCGAGACGCCATGGGTCCTTATCGACCTCACCGATCAAGTCTTTCCAGCATTGAAGTCGGCTTTTCTTTATGCCTTGCCTCAAAGCTGCTTTTGCCCTTTTCCATGCCTCGCACAGCAGAGAATCACCCTTTGAGCAGGTGAACTTCCGTCGCGCTGCGAGGCATTCTCTACGTAGGGCTGCCAACTGGTCGTTCCACCAGTACATCGAACCTTTGGCTTGCCTGAGCTTACGACGAGGCAACGAGTAGTCACAAGCCGCGACCACCTTCCGCCTCGTCGAGCGCCCAGTAGCCTCAAACGACCCAGCAGGGCAGACCCAACCAAGCTCATCAATGAGTCTGCATCAGGAGGATCTGGGCATCCTTCCCCCTTCCGAGGTTGAGCTGCAGGAACTTCAATTCCTGCCTCTCAACCTCCGAAGCTCTTCCCGGAAGACCGGGCAGGAGCCGCTCCCCGACACATGGGCGACATCTTTGTCGCCCCTGTCTGCGCATGACAGGCACCTTGGTGGCGCCTTACAGGTCCTGGCCAAGTGTCCCGTGGCGCCGCATCTCCAACAGGCGTTTTTCCTGTCGGGGTTGCTGCACCCCCGGGACCCGTGGCCGTACCCAAGGCACCTGAAGCAGCGGGCGACTTCCAGGTGTTCGCGAATGCGGCAATCTACCCACCCGATCCTCAATTTACCTATCTGAAGCAGACGCGTGGCGTTTGCCTCAGATAGCCGGATCACTGCAGTCTTCACCCCACCAAAACGGGTGAAGAGCCTGCAGGACTCGTCAAAAGCTGGTCTTCCCAATGCCAAGCACAGGGCAGACACAACCTCCTCTTTTTCAACGGTCTCATCGAGACCCCTAATTTCAAGGGACCTCGTCGAGACCAGGGCTGAAATTTGCGCCCTTTCCCCGACCGCCAGGTCGAGCTCCTTTCGGAAGGCCGAAACGTCTCCCCCCTTTTTGAGGACCAGAAGGACTTCCTCCTTTCTGGTCCTCCGGATAGACAGGACCTCAAGTCCTGCCTTCCGAGGGTCGACTTTCGCCTTCATCTCCTTCAAGATGTCGGCGTAGGACTGGCCGTTCTTCGTCGACACCTTGATGGCGTCGCCTGACCTGGCGGGCGAGGAACGCTTCGGAGTCTCCTTGTCGTTTGTGCCCTGTGCCTCTTGCACAGGGTCCTTCGCCCTTCTCTCCGTGTCCACTTTTTTATTTTTCGTTTTCTTTTTTTTTCTTTTTAACGACAACTTGCCAGTCCCCATCTTTAATTGGGGCCTGGCTTTTGGCCACCTGTAAAAAGGACGGTGACGGGCCGCCCTTCTCCCTCTTAGGAGTCCTTTCCTGAGGGGGGGAGGGGGCTGCCCTCTTCTCACCTTTCGTCTGAGTTTTTGGGGTGTCTCCCAGAGACGCAGAGCGCAGTCTCCGAAAGACACCCATTTTTTCGAGGCGGGGTGGGTCTCCAGCCTCTTCTGGAGTTCGACCCCGCTTTCAAGAAGGCACCTGTGAGTGTTGAGCATACCGCCCAACACCTCAGCTGCCTCGTTAACGGAGTCTTTTACGAAGCCACGGTTATTCCTGAGAATTCCCTTCTGTATTACGCTCAGGGCCCTGGATAGTTTTTCCATTTTCTCATTTTGCCCCTTCAGGAGCTGAAGGACGTCTCTCCATCCCTCAGCTCCTGATGGAGCACCCAAGTCCACTTTCCCCACAGTTTTTTTTTGAAATACCATAAATCATTGTACCAGCGCATCGTGCGTAGAGGAGCGGGTCGGAATAGTTGGGAACGGGTGTACCCTCGGACACGGACCACCTCGATGGAGCTAGGCTCACAGCAGCCTCGCCTCCTTGTGGTCCGGGGAAGACACCACTCGGCGACGAGACACTCTCAGTGGGATGTCATACGGAAACGATCGTTTGGAATTCTCTTGGTCACAGACTGCTGAGGCTTTGCAGCGTCCGCCAGGAGATTCCATACACCAATTCGTTCTGCGCCACATTCACGAGAGAGCCCGTTTATAGAGTCCTCTCTCACATTCGAAGGACACATATCTCAGTAATGCGGCGCTGACCTTCATTCATTGCACTCATTCTTCACAGGCACTCACACTCTCATACACAGCGCTGCTGCCTGGGGTATACATCCCTCTCCATGCATGGGGATAGACGCGTCTATAGCGTCCCCCGCTTTCAGCCTGGGATAGACCCGTTTATAGGGCACCCTTCACACAATGGGAAGATGCCCGTCTATAGAGCCTCCAGCATTTGTTCACAGATTCATCGGGATATTGCAATCTCCATGGCCCAAGGGCAGCGCAGCCAGACCCGACACGCGAACGCCACACACAATGCCGATAGCAGCACGCACGCGAGAAAACCCGCGCGCGAAGAGTGGTGCGCCCGCCGCCCGCAGCGGCCCCCGAGCCTCCCCCGGCCAAAAGCTCCCAGAACCCACAAGCTGCGGGCCCTCACCCAGAGAAAACCGAGAGAACCACCGCGAACCGCAGACGCACCACGCCACGCGCGCAACCACTCCCACACGCGAACCACCGCCAGCGCGCCAAGCCCGGATACACCGTCCAAGTGCCGTCTGCTAAGCCTCCCCACCTGTCCTTTTTTGGCATAGCCAAGAGAAGGACTTCGTCAAGGTAACAGTCCGAGGAGAGGAATATAAACAATTGAAATTTAACCTAATACACTTATCACCGAATATAATTGATAGATATGGCACAGGAAATGGGTAAAATAAAGAGAACAACCAAGAGTGACGAAGACAGAATACGTATCACATAGGTACGACGAAGGCAGAATGCGTATCACACAGGTGTGACGAAGAAAGAATACGTATTACACAGGCACGACGAAGAGACAGCAATTATTCTCCTTGGACATTGAGTCTAATATCCTTTCAAAGATTGGAAAACGGAGTACGGTAAATTTGTGACTCTCGGGTTTTGAGAACTGGTGATCTCCACTGTACACGTATTGGATCTATAACTTAATTCGTACGGTTTGCTAAGAGATTGCGTAACTTGATTATTATTCCATCGTTCTAATATTCCAAACATGCGTTGGAAAGCTACTGTCATTGTGCGTCTTTTTCAGTATATGTCATTCATTTGAAGCGTAAACAACGATAATTTTTTTTCACTCAAATATGTCGAACTATGTGCCTGAAAAAGTGTTTTTGCGGGGAGTTCTTCTTCATTACTTTAATATGAAGGAAACTGCTGCCGAAAGTCATCGTATTTTGGTGGAAGTTTATGGCGAACATGCTCTAGCTGAGCGAACGTGCCAAAAGTGGTTTGCACAATTTAAAAGTGGTGATTTTGGCTTGGAAGACGAAGATCGTCCTGGGCAGCCAAAAAAGTTTGAAGATGAAGAACTGGAAGCATTACTCGATGAAGATTGTTGTCAAACACAAGAAGAGCTCGCAGAATCTTTAGGAGTCACTCAAGCAGCCATTTCAAAACTGGGACGCCTCAAAAAGAAGTCATTTTTGCATCGGATTGTTACTGGTGATGAAAAATAGATCCATTACGACAACCCCAAGCGCAAAAAATCATATGTGAAACCCGGCCAACCAGCCAAATCAACGGCAAAGCCGAATATCCATGGCGCGAAGGTGATGCTCTGTATTTAGTGGGATCAGAAGGGTGTGCTGTATTATGAGCTGCTAAAACCGGGTGAAACCATCAATGGAGAACGCTACCGAACATAATTAATTCGTTTGAAAAGAGCAATAGGCGAAAAACGCCCGGAATATGCGACCAGACACGAGGCAATAATTTTCCATCATGACAACGCTCGGCTCCATGTTGCTATTCCGGTTAAGAAGTCTTTGGAAAACAGTGGATGGGAAGTTTTACCCCACCCGCCTTATAGCTCAGATCTTGCCCCTTCTGACTAACATTTGTTCCGGTCGATGCAGAACGCCCTCACTGGAATACGATTCACATCAGAACAGGGTATCAAAAATTGGCTTGATTCATTCTTAGCCGCCAAGCCGGCGCAGTTCTCTTGGGATGGAATCCACAAATTGCCAGAAAGATGGGAAAAAGTCATATCTTCAGATGGGCAATACTTTAAATAATACTATTGTACAGGTTTTTCTTAAATAAACGTTCAAATTTTGAAAAAAAAACCACTCGTATTAAGTTATAGATCCACTGCTTCACGCTGGAAATCCCCTTTAAAGTTTTCGAGAACGCCGCACTTTATTTCTGCTCATCTGGGTTTCATCCGGGACCTGAAATTGTTTCGCGTATATGGTCCTAAGCGGGTGTTAATCAGGTCGTATCCAGCCCCAAGAAGGGTTCTGTATGTCCATAACAGAGTTCTATACGGAGCCAAACACTGTAACGCTAGGTCCACTTAGACACCCACAGTACACTGAACAAATTTATCAATCTATGTCCCCGCTATAACCCTTTTTGATCCTGTTGGACGCCCATACCTTTAATTCAAGAAATTCCTGATAGAACCACGGTAGACTCTTTCAGACAACCAGAGCGCACTCGGCCGAATTTGTCAATCTATGTCTCTGCTACGACCCTTTCAGATCCTGTTATACGCCCGTACCTGCCATTCAAGAGATCTCTGATAGAACCGCGGTAGATCCGTTTAGATACGCAGAGTGCACTTTGACCAAATTTGTCAATCTATGTCCCCGCTATAACCCGTTTAGATCCTGTTAGAACCCACATAGGTCCGGATAAAGTGCCAGAGCTTATGATGGAAATCTACCCGAGTTTTAAATGGCGTTTTACCCGGTTCCAACCATGATTCTCACGGTTTTTTCAAGCATAGCATATTCTACGCTTATTTCCTTTAAACTTTGTACAGCAGTACCTTTCGATAGGTTTCTTGTTTGCAAGGCCATTGTCCTGATCTACTCGTACAAAGAAATGTCCAAAACATTATTTTAAAGTCTGTTAAAAAAATGCTAGTTCCGTTATATTGAATTATTGTTTTCAATTTTGTTTCTGATGTGGTTTTAAAAATTTTAAATACAGGTTCTATGCAGGTAGAACATTGGTCCACTGTTTGATGTATAAAAATTGATTTATCTGAGTTTATTTTGTTGTGGCTTTTTTTAAAATTTTCCCAAGACAGTCTTTTGTTTTTGACGCTTCGGTAAAATGGTTCTGAAGAACGAATAAAAATAAAAGAGAAAATTATATAATGGAAGTAATTTTACAGTTATCGTTTATTCATAAAAAAGGTATTTTTTTCTATTGAGATAAATTAAAAAAGAAGAAAAGAAAAACTTTCGTCAAAATTTGGTTCGATTAGTATTTTTATTCGTTGTTATGAAATATGGTGATAACTTCGGAATTGATTTCATTCAATATCTGTTCTTGCTCGTACAATTCGACTGTACGTTCAGCATAAGTCAAACACTGATCTGCTCTTGGCCGTATGTAAAAAATTATTGTTTTGCGAATGGAGCAGTCGAAACTGGAGAGTTTTAAAGTGCCATAATAATCTTATGTCACAATGTGATTTATTTCGAGGGGTAATGTTACTTTAGATTCGAAAAAAATAAGCTTTATTCTATAACATTTCCCGGAAATGAGTTTTTTCTGGATTGTATTCATGTAAAGACTTTTGATTTGGGTTTCGCAACAAAATTCTGCCCACAAAAGATGTTCATAATAGGGTTGAACATGAATTTCTTCTGCTTCAATCGATTCGAACTCTTGTGGCAGTATTTTTTTGGAGAGAAATGTACAATTCTTAGTATTACGAATTCTATTAAATCTAACAAAATTATTAATGCCTGAATTACATGCATGGAAGGTAAATTCCTATAAATCATGCAGGGACGTTTTCTACCAATACTTCGTTTCGTGATTAATCCCTAATTTGTTGTTTAAATATTGCTCAATGCATCCCTTACCAATTAAATACCTTTTGTCGCGGATTAATTAATATTTCTTGGCAACCGTAATAGTTCATATATATACATTCTAATTTACAAATGGCATGCCACGAAGTAAAAAATTCACATTTATTTTTAATCTCCTGCTCTAGTTTTTCACAACAGAATTGGCAGTTTTTATTTGTAGTTTCACGATTGTAATATAAAAACAATGTCGAGGATTCTAAATCGAAGCAATAACTATTTAACAAATGTGCGTAAGCTATAGGATATTCTTGTGGACATGCACCGTCTACTGGTCCAAGATGGATAACAATAGGTTCTGCTGGACTAGATATCATTTTTCCACAAATATTTTAAAAGAGGATTAATTTTACTAAGGTTTGATTAAGAGTTTGAATAATGTTTTCTTCATACATTGTCCAATCATGCGAGATGAAATTCGGTTCTATGATTTTACTAAAAGTGTGATATATCTTTCCGTCAGAAAAACAACTTTTATATGACAATTTGTCACTTTTTCGCTTCAAAGCATTGAAGGTATGAGTATAAGATCTGTCCTTCTGACTGTATAGAATTTTAAACTGTCATGCAGGTGGTTTTAAGAAAGGGAAAGATAGAATGTACCTGTATCTGAAAAAATTACTGAAGTGACTTCAAGTCTATATAAAAAAGGGTGAAAAGAAGGTAGAATAAAGGAAAGGTCAAAAGTAGATTTGTAAGCTGTAAAAAAAAGTTTTCGTTAGGAAGAGAACTATTTGGTACGGGGTAATAAAATCGCTTTTAGAAAATTAGTTACGGATTTCCTCTTTGACTGATATTTGTTTTGATATGGCTATTTGCAGAATTGCAAGCTGCCACAAATAAGAAGAAGAAGACTGATATTTGTTGTTGAAAAATGGAAGGAGGGGTATGGTATAGATAATAATGTAAAAAATAGTGTAATAAATAGTGACATCGACTTGGACAAATTAATTGAAGAAGTGAGACTTGGATATTTTACGGACAGGAGTGATTATAATAGTTTAGTTGCAGAATTAGATGTTTCGAGTGACGCGCAAGCAAATAAGGACAAAAATAAGACTAGTTTCATAATAAGTGAATTAGAAGACGTAGGATTTCATTGTAGCGAAAACAGTTTGTCAAAGTTTGGAGTATAGACTGTTCACATAAACTTAGATCAAGTTAACGGTGAAGAAGAATGCCTCTGCTCGTATTGTGGCCGTTTTTCGCGCAGTGCTTGGCTCAAACGCATCAATTGCGTCCGGCACTGTTCCCCAGTGACGGTTTCGTTCAGTTTCAAAAGCTCATAATAAATAACATCGACCTGGTCTCACCAAATACACAGCATAACCTTCGCAGCGTGAATATTCGGCCGAGCCAACAACGTAGAAGCATGACCGGGCAGTTCCCATGACTTTCTTCGCTTTGGGATGCTGTAATGAATCCATTTTTCATCACCCGTCACGATGCAATGAAGAAAACTCTTCCTTTTTTGCCACTGAAGCAGTTGTTCACAGGCGAAAAAACGACGCTCAACGTCCCTTGGCTTCAAATTATAAGGAACCTAAGTTCCTTGCTTTTGAATCATTCCCAACGCATGCAATCGCTTAGAAATGGCTTGGCGAGTAAGTCCTAATGCTAAAGCAACTTCTTCTTGCGTTTGGCACTGATCCTCATTGAGCAATGCTTCCAATTCAGCGTCTTCGAAGGTTTTTGGTCTTCCTTCACGCAAACGGTCGTCAACATTGAAATCACCGTCTTTGAAGCGACGGAACCAATCACGGCAAGTTGTTTCACTTAGAGCAGCATTTCCTTAAACTTTTTGAAGCTCTCGATGCGCTTCAGCCGCCAATTGCGACTTGTCGAATGAGAAATATTGTATTTTAGCAAAGGGAAGGGCCATAAAATGAGGTTGTTGAAAGATATGGAACTTCTTTGTTAGATTTGAAGTCCAGGAAGGTATCACAAAGTAGCAAAGGGTGCCATGAATTAGTTGCGGCATGGGTAATAGCTTCCGTAAGTTGGTCAAGGAGTAAAAGAAAAGATTGAGAAATTTCATGCATGCATTTTAGCCAATTTGCTGCTAATATTCGATATACGTGGATATTTGGATATTTTTTAGAATTATGCCAATTCTTGTAGGTCATAATGCTGCTTAGTTTTAAAGAAAGATTTGTAATTTTTTGAAAGAATTGATTAGGAAGTAGGAACCCTTCTGCAGCTGAAACTCATTTCCTGCAAGGTACAGAAGTCAAAGTCTCTAGCTTATCCATAATTATTATGGCAGAAAATAAAATTCTGAATCACAGCCAACTGCATGTAAGCATCACTTTTACTTACAAACTAAAAATAGTGCAGTAAATGATGTTATGATTCTAGTATGTTGATCTTTTTACGTCCGAGAATATTAAAAATTCAAGTGTAGTACACATCAAATGTGTTTGAAAGAAGAAACGACGCTTTCGGACCAAGTCATTTTATTTTAAAAACAATTACAATACTGATTCTACACACGCATTGACTAGTATTGCGTCTTTAAGAACAAAGTTTTTATTACTAACTTTCCACGAAATATGTTTTTAAAAAGCATAAAATCAGACTTCGGCTTACAAGCATACATCGAAGCTAAAAATTGGATCAACATAAATAAGGAGATAAGGAAGACAACATCAAAAAAGGAATTCTTATTAAAATGTCATATATAAATTTAATACTAATGTTGGTAATGTAATAAGAACTTTTATTCCCTGATGAGGAGATACATTGTGTTCTCCAAACGTTGGAATTGTTTTTAAAATCAAATGACTTGGTCCGAAAGCGTCGTTTCTTCTTTCAAACACATTTGATGTGTACTACACTTGAATTGTTATGATTCTACATAATTTGATTCTGGATCCTCTAGACGAATTGAGTGTAAGAAATGCTGCGACAGGTATGGAAAAAGTGTGGAAATTCCAGGTGTGGAATCTCGTAAAATTAGCTTATGATTTTTTTATGAATGAACATTATTGCTTTGAGTCTAGAAAATGATTTTTTATTATTAATTTTCAAACTGTTTTCTTTTAGGTTTGAGTTACATATTGTTAATTTAACGTTAATTGAACTTTAATTTAACATAACTACAATCTTAGAGTAAAGTTATCTTAATTTTGCATTTCTTTTTTTCATTAAAAAGTCCATGCATATAAACCACTAAAACGTAAAATGAGAACTTGAAATTGGAAAAAATGTATTGAACTTTTATATATATAAAAAGAAAAGTTTTCTTAATATTATGAAGATCAACTGAATTTTCAAAAAATGTATCTTAAAAACTACCAAACTGTAATAGAACTTTTATCAAATTATCATAAAATTGCGTAACTGTAACTAAGTTTCACTTGCATGTGGATGAATTTTCAGGTGCATGTAAGTGCATTGAACTTCAGTTACCAAAACGTAAAATTATTCCTATTACAAGTATCAGTATTTCCAAGGAAACATATACAGAATATTCAACACTTTGGAAGTGAAGTTTAATAAAAAAAAATGTTTTCATAAATTTACTAAAAGGTAACATAATATCCTGAAATTCTGTCTAAAATTTTGGGAGACTGTAGCTGAATAAAACTCCTATTACATGCTCTGGGAAATTGCAGTACAAAATTCTAACAGTGCAGAATTCGTATTAGCAATTCTAAGCTAATTTTCATAAATAATCCTTTGTTATTTTATACTACATATGTACTTACATATATATTTCCAGTAGCATTGTGATACAAATAAATACTAGTTTTTTAGTTGATTTACATTAGAGTTATGTGTTAGAATTTTATTGTTATTCCTAAGGAAGTTTTTAGGTAATTTACCGATGTTTTCTGTACAATTTTATGTAAATTTTCTCACGATATTTTACATTTTTTTACATTTTTTACATTACCAAAGTTTATTCCAAAATAGGGCTCATATGTGCAATATTTTACCCACTGTTTTAAAATTTTAGAAATAAAGATCACTGATGAGGACTCCGATTAGAATCGAAATGTTTGAAAGTATGTGACTTCCTGAGTTATCATTTCTGGACCCTAAATTAAATTATTAACAACAACATCGTATAGAATTTTTATCTACTATCACCATGTAATTTGGAATGTAGATTTTTAACCCTAATTTGTTACTTTACAAAAAAAGAAAATATTTTCAACTTAATTTTTTAATTAATATAGTTGATTCACGTACTATACAATTTTTTTAAAACTATTTTATTCCAAATAAATATATTGGATCAATAACTTAATTCGTACGGTTTGCTAAGAGATGGCGTAACTTGATTATTATTCCATCGTTCCAACATTCCGAACATGCGTTGGAAAGCTACTGTCATTGTGCATCTTTTTCAGTATATGTCATTCATTTGAAGCGTAAACAACGATAATTATTTTTCACTCAAATATGTCGAACTATGTGCCTGAAAAAGTGCTTTTGCGGGGAGTTTTTCTTCATTACTTTAATATGAAGAAAACTTCTGCCGAAAGTCATCGTATTTTGGTGGAAGTTTATGGTGAACATGCTCTAGCTGAGTGAACGTCCCAAAAGTGGTTTGCACGATTTAAAAGTGGTGATTTTGGCTTGGAAGACGAATAACGTCCTGGGCAGCCAAAAAAGTTTGAAGATGAAGAACTGGAAGCATTACTCGATGAAGATTGTTGTCAAAAACAAGAAGAGCTCGCAGAATCTTTGGGAGTCACTCAAGAAGCCATTTCAAAACGTTTAAAAGCAGCTGGATATATTCATAAGCAAGGAAATTGGGTTCCACATGAACTTAAGTCGAGAGACGTTAAAAGGCGGTTTTGCATGTCCGAAATGCTGCTGGAACGCCACAAAAAGAAGTCATGAAAAATGAATCCATTACGACAACCCCAAGCGTACAAAATCATATGTGAAACCCGGCCAATCAGCCAAATCAACGGCAAAGCCGAATATGTATTTTGTGGGATCAGAAGGGTATGCTGTATTATGAGCTGCTAAAACCGGGTGAAACCATCAATGGAGAACGCTACCGAACATAATTAATCCGTTTGATGAGAGCAATAGCTGAAAAACGCCCGGAATATGCGACCAGACACGAGGCAATAATTGAGCCCAGGAGAAGAAGAACTCACCGAGCGCTCGAAAAAGGGGAAAAGTTTTGTCCACTTTTTAAAATTGAAGTAAAAAAAAAAGTTGTAAAAGCTCAAAATAAAAAAATATAAGCTGGTAGTGCTTGTCAAAATAAAACTTTTATCCCTCAAGTATTTTTTAGTCCAACATGATTCTTACGAAAAAAAAATTGTGAAAGGTATTTTTTGAATAACCTAAAATCAATGTTTCGAAAAACATAAAAACACATTTCCGCGGTTTTCTTAGTTTATTTGGATATTTGTTTAAATATTTGCCACTGAAAATCATTGAAATTCATAATATGTAACTATAAAATAAAATTATTTTCAAACTTTCCCCACCTCCAAAACCTTATATATATGATGAATTGTGCGTAACACCTCAGGACAATTCCATTGGAATAAGCGCGGGAAAAATCAAAGATGTTCCAGCCTTATTAAGATATTTGAGCCCAGGTGGGAAAAAATATTACGAAGATATATTCATGAAAGTCCCAGTTAAGAAATCCAAATGAAATATTCTTTTAAGATGAAAGATTAAGGTATTATTATTGAGGTAGTATAGAATGATGTTTCAATAGATATATTGTGTACAATTGTAAATTATTTTCATTTTCATACTAATAAAATTTGTATAAAAAATACAAAACGTCAAATTTAATTTCACGATTAATTGTTTACGAAAAAATTATGTCCAATCGCATGATTCTTAGTAGCAAATTCGCAAATAAACTAAGAAAACCGTGGAATTCTGTTGAATAATTCAACTTTAGCGCTTCGTGCGTCGCGCGCTTTTTATATTTATAAAATTTATATATTATAACCTGAATTTTCACTTTACTGATGGGTCGAGGTTAGTTTAGGTTATATTTTCTTCGTTTGAAATAATTATAGACTACTATTTTGCATCACCTATAGGGTAAACAATAATTATTCAGAAAAGTCGTATTTACAAAGTTCGGGGTTTTATGTTGCACCCCGGGCAACCTAACCCGACCACAAAACCATTCCCGAAACTAACCTTAAAATCAAGTTCTAAAATTATAACACCATATTTACTGCTTATTAAGTGTGGTAAAACAAAGCTATGCAATTTCAGCACTTAATGGCTTCAGATGCATAAAAATTTCATTTCAGAATTTATTTGGGCAAGAGGGAAGGATGGCAGCAGGAGCACTGAAAGGCTACATGCAAAAATGGGGGATCGCATGCTTTCCCTTCCATGTATGTTTCCAGTAATTTACCATTGGGTTTCACCCCCATGACGGCACCGGTGCCGTGTTACAGTCATGCAGTATAGACGCACTACAGTCTATGCCACCATTCTGAAAGTAAAGAGGTAGAAATCCTTGTACCTTTAATATCTTTCTATCGTTTTGAAACAGATAACAAAAGTTCAATTCAAAATTCCAAGAATTCGAAACCGTTCGAATCCTCAAAAAAAAGAAAAAAAATTGGGACAAAAAAACATTACCCAAATCAGCCAATCATGAGAAAAACCAACAAAACGATTTGATTAAAAAACATATGAAAATTAGAGTTGAACAAGTCAAGAGTAGACAGAGTAGTAATGTGGACACAGATACACAAAATGAAATCTTTGATGAACCGTTTGTGATGGAAGGACTTATAACTTTGGGTAAAGACGTCATGAATAGATTTGTAAAAGTGGAGTGGTGTATAAATTGATTTGTAAGAAGTGCAAAAGTGACTTATGTGGGACAAACAGGCAGACTTCTGAATACTAGAGTGAAAGAACCAAAAAAAAATCTTGGGAGAAAGTGTAATTACCATTATGTTTTGTGTGATCATAGAAAGGAATATGTTGATCATGTCTTTGACTGGAATAATGCTCAGATTTTGCACTCGGAAAATAATAAGGGAAAAAGAGAATTTATATAGATGTAATATATAAAAAGAGAGGGAGCATTTTCCATAAATTTGAAAACGGATTTGGTGAAGTATAATGGTTGTTATGACAGCATGATAAGTTATATTTAAATGCAGTTTCACAGTAAATTTCCTGGAAGTTTCTAGATTCTGCGAAGCAATAAACTTTTTATTCAATGAGCCTTAGGGTCATTCAGGTATTTAATAGAGTGAAACACACAAGGAGTTGTTTTAGTTTCCTATTGGCGTTAATGCAGGAGAGTTCTAGGTTCCCGTGGAAGGAGATAGGTGATCATTTTTAAGTAATTTTTTATAAAATCCCAGCTTTGAAGACAAAGACAAAAGAGGACGAAAGAAAGAAAAAGAAAGAAGGGATTGTGGAAGGTTGCCTTCTTTTTTCGTTTGATTTGGGTAATGTTTTTTGGTCCAAATTTGGTCGTTTTTTTGAGGATTCGAACGGTTTAGAATTCTTGGAATTTTGAATTGAACTTTTGTTTGGACGTTGAAGGGAATTTGAGTTTGTAGTGATACGGGCTTGAATTCAATTTGGTAAGAAAAGTTGATGCAATCTTATCCCTTATCTATTCACCAGTATCTTTTTTTATCCCTTGTCTTTTTTCTCTTCCCATCTCTCTGTCAATCCAAATCCACGCCTATATTTTCTCATCCCACTTTCGTTATCTCAGCTTATCTCGTATATTGACTTGTATCTCTTTCTATTTCCTTGCCAATCCTAATTCACGACTATATATTTCGATTCAATAATTTCAGACTATCTCTTATCTATTTTCGTCTATAGAAGGTGCTTATTGTTATGTACGGCTATTACTAAATTAAATTAAATCTAAAAAGAATTACCTTTAATATATTTTATCCATTTGTATAATAAATACGCTGAGGTCATCCAAACTGCCAAATTCAAACAACACAAATGTTATTTAAATTCGTTTATTATTATGTGGGGTCGTTGGTCTTGTACTCTACGACTGAGTGTATTCTATATACCCTACTTTTACCACTTCCAATTTTGAAAAAGGGGAAAGGTGTTTTTGAATAGGTTCAAATCTAATAGACCAAGAATTACTATATTAAATACAATTTTTACTTTCAAGAAAGATGGAATAAATGAACCGAGGTTAACATTTTTGTTAGAGAATTTAATGGACAGAAAAATGAGTGGGAACGAGACAATATTAAGATTTCTGTATGTTACCGCCTTCTGGTATCTTAATCCCAGTAATTTTATCCTACCGGATGTCCTAGAAGCAGTAGGCAAGACAGAGGATACGTTCTAGTTGCCAAAGTTCTGCGTAATCCGGACCAAACTTGATTTGATGTCGCCGTGGTCCCAAAAAGGAACTCCATTTGTCTTTACACGATCCACTCACGCGCACACATCTTTTGTCTATTCTGAACCTAATAGTTTTAAGGTGAGAAAGAGATAGATGGCTTCTGACCAGAAGAGAGACAGTACTTTTAAACTGCCTGCCCTTCGCCATTCCTGTCTCACAATAAACCTATTTATGGTTATAACGAAATAAACTCCTCTTCGATTTGAGGTTCGACTAGATGTAGATTTTCTTGGATAGTTAGTACTTAACTAACTAGATTCTTAGCTTCAGATCGCGACACACTATTAAAACTTTCAGCTAAACGACCGTCGGCGAGCTTCTATGTAATCAAAACCCGAAACTTAGCAGTGAGAGTATTTTGAAATACTCTTAATGCCATGATCCCGCGTTTGGCTTCCGTCGGAGAGAAGATTTTGTTATTATTTACATCCGCCCAATTCTTTGTTCCGAAACGCGGATGGGCAAAGTAGAGAAAAGTACATTCTCTACTGTCCGAGTAGTTCTGGTTAGTACCAGGTTGCTTGAGTAACTGCGAATTTGATTCAATTTTGATTCGCCTCGAAGACTCGTATCAATGATGCTTAGGTGGGGAATTTCGATGATTTTGGGATTTTCTGGGTGGCCTGATTTTTGAAAGGAATTTATGCTGACGCGTAATTTTGCAATTCCTGATTGCCTAACTATTTGGTGGCTTATTTGCCATTACCTGTAGCCTAGTGAGATTTTGATGAAGTAGATATTTCTGATTTTGTTGAAACATTCAGATCATATTTTATCACACCAATAAATATAATATCGATATAATTAATTGAATCGATTTAACTAATTATTAATTATGGGTTCTGATACCGTAATTATTTTTCATAACTGGAAAAAATATTAGCTCAGATTTTTTTTAGAAATATTGTATACACTGGCCATGTCAACATGTAGTTATCCAAGTTTGTTTATTCTTTTGAACTGCCGTAGTACTTCTGTATTAAACAAAAACAAAATAGGAAATTTCAAGAGGGAATATAAGGAAACTATGGAGAACTAGATAGAAACTATTCAGAAACTATGGAAAAACTATTCATCATTGATACTCGGGTTTGAGGGATTTCTCACTTTATGGGTCTGACTTTAAAGTATTCTTGTCTCGCGTCGTACCCAAACTGAGGTTAAACATGACGGTGTGCGCTAGCGTACTATTTTTCAATATTGTCATTTGTCAATTTATTCCTTGAAGACTTGCGTTCTCCTTCTTGCCTTTACTTTCAAGTCATCATAATCCTGTGCTAATTTATAATATTTTCCTACAGTTTACATTTATTTGCGAACAGCATAAATTGAAATTTTGAAGAATTTGCGCTGTGTTGTAACTCTAAGCTATTTTAACTTCCACACTTTGATTCCATATTTTAGATTCATTTTAAATATTTTTGAGGATGCAAGGTTTGAAACCACTCTAGGATAATGTGACATGTTGCCCGTGTATAAGATATAACACCAATTTTGTGCAAACACACACGCACATGTACACAAATATGCATGGATATATACAGGGTGAGGCACATAAAGTGTTACAGAGCGATAGCACTCAAACTATTGATCATATCCAAAAATGTTTTAGACAAACGTTTCAGTCCAACGTTTCAATGTTCGAGAAGGCCGTCATACTCGATCACCCTATTT
Organism: Diplolepis rosae; assembly: GCA_030998225.1. NCBI lineage: Eukaryota > Metazoa > Arthropoda > Insecta > Hymenoptera > Diplolepididae > Diplolepis > Diplolepis rosae. The sequence goes on from JAPYXD010000171.1 coordinate 2,134,734, forward strand.
TTTTATCGGTGGAGGCGCTGAAGCTACGCGAAGGTCAACTCCACTTTTTTAAATGGAACCATGTATTCTTTTTGATGACATTATTATCGATTTAAGACGGATTCAGCGATCTACAACACAAAGTCATTCTAGTCACGCAAAGTATGAAAATAGTCGAAAAATCATTTTAATTTTTTTTCATTTCTTCTCGAACACTGAAACTTTATCTAAAACATTTTTGGATATGAACAATAGTTTAAGTGCTATCGCTCTGTAACACTTTATGTGCTTCACCCTGTATATATATACAATACTTTAAATAAATAGTGGGAAAATTTCAAATCATTTATTTATTTTTTTAAATTATATTTTTGTTATATTTTTTTTGCGAGGAAAAAAGTGGCAAAATATTTTATAGACGTAGTACAGGGCTTTCTTAGAACGGGTCTAGGCATACCTATTGAAACCAAAGATTCTCTCTCTCGAACGTTGTTGTTGTTACTTGATGTGCTTCTGGGACTCCTTAGACTGGAACGTGAGAGGGACCATCATATCTGGAGTGAATTCAAAATTTGCCGCCCAGAAAACAGCTCCTTTTGCTGCACCTCACCTATTGCAGATGAAGAGTGTGTACTCCAGACTGTACACAGGGAAACTGCAGTAGTGACACGTCTCCTCGTCTTTTTTCTTAAAGCGCTTCAGGTACGCATTAAAACAGCCATGGCCTGAAAATGCTTGCGTTAGGTGAGACGACCTCACCCTGCTTTCTCTCCAGCCAGGTGGCAAGCTTCGGGAAAAGACAGTGCGTCCATCTCCCAGTCTGTTCATCATACTATCTCGTCTGCCATCTCTCGACAAGTCTGCGTCAAACATCCTTGGGGATAACTTTGTTGACGTGAGTCATTTTTCTGTCCGTTGTTTAAACAGGCATGCTCCGCAAGGAGGATAAAGGCCTCCAGCCTTGTCTTAGCTAATATGTCTATTAACGGTTCGCTGTCACAGACTCTTATTGATCCTAAACTCGAGAATCTTGACGTCTTTACCGGCACATACGACAAGTAAATCATCCACGAAGCCAATGATGTTTTTTCCAATAGGTAGGTATATGCGTAGGAAGTCGTCATACATGACATTTCACATAACTGGTCCTACCCAAAACTCCAGAGGGGTGTCACATGTCATCTCTTTTTTGTGGAACCATTTATCGCCCTCGCATATCACCTACCTGTTGCTTAGACAGTTTTCCATCAGTCTGGAACCTATTTACGCATCATCGCCTCCAGGCAGTTCTTCCATTTCGTTGTACTGAACCTTCTACTCCCTCTCTTTAATTTTTCGAAAGTAAATTGAAGTCGGTTATTCTTTATACCTTGCATTAGAGCCGATTTTGCGATTTTTGACACCTCGTGCAGCACAGCATCACCCTTCGAACGGGTATATCTCCGCCGCGCTGCCAGGCATTCACAGCGCAGGCCAGATTACTGGTCATAACTTTCCGCCTTGTCGCCCGCACTATGTCTTCCAACGACCCAGTAGGCTCTACCCAACGAAGCCTATCAATGAGCCTGTTTTCCTCAAGACATTTCTGGAGTTTGTATTTACTGACACAAACGAACCCTGCGTTGGTCTTTAGAAGATGCCAGATGCCGTAATCGCTGTTGCACACAAGGGTTCCGACCTTCCTTGATGCTTCCTGATACCAGGCCGAGTTCCAATATTGAGTTGCAGGAACTTCATTTCCTGCTCATCAACTTCGTTGATTCCTTCCAAAATCACCGGAGGGTTGTAAGGCGCGCCCACTCCGTGCTAGAGCTTTTGCAGACACGAAAGTACCTATTTATAGGGCTCCCTTGTCATTCATTGAATTCTCGATCTGGGAGTTTATTTATCTAGTACATTAATCCTGTCGAGAGAGCGCAATGCCCTAAATCGCTCTCTCGGGTGGTGTATGTGGCGTCAGTGTTATGCTCTGTGTAGCTGCAAATGACTCGTGTCATTTTGCTGTTACTGTGCCTCATCCCTCTTTCTCATCCGGGCTTGAGACTGGCAATGATAGAGTTCTAGTACAAATATTATTAGATGCCTCATCAAATGCTCTCAAGTACTTACGCTGAGCTTGCTCTTAGAAAAATAACGTGTCGTGAGTCGTTTCAACGTTTCACAAGCAGTGATTTTGCTGTGGAGGAACAACATGGCGGTCGAAAAGAGAAAATTTTCGAAGATTGCAAATTGGAGGCATTACTTGCTGAAGACTCATGCCAAATGCAAGAAGAATTGGCAAAATCATTGGGAGAGATTCAACAAGCGTTTCTTTGCTTGTGAACAGCTGCCTCAAAGACAGAATCGAAAGGAGTTTTTATATCGCATTGTGACCGATGACGAAAAATGAGTCCACTACAATAATCCCAAGCGCAGAAAATCATGGGGAATGCGCAGACATGCTTCCGCGTCGACAAACATACCGAATATTCACGGTGCCAAGGTTATGCTCTGAATTTGGTGGTACCAGCTCGGTGTGGTGCATTATGAGCTGCAAAAGACGCATCGTTTTTTCGAGATAGTATCCGAAAATTTCCAACAAGGTGGAAAAAATTAGTGGATAGCGGCGGACGGTACTTTGAATCATAAACAGGTAATCACTTTTTATGAATAAAACCTAAAATTTTTGAAAAAGAACTGCAGAAGCAAAGTTGTACACCTAATACATAAATTGACTGAAGCGTCTGTCACCAGGGGGAAAGTAGGGGTGTTACAAATTTCGTCACCGGTTATTCCATCGGCTACACTTTCATACCGAACCCACTCTGACTGAAGCGTCTGGCACGTGGCGGTGGTATCTTTCTGCTCCGTCTTGCAGGTCAACGATTACTGATGATGGTTTTTTCTTTAAATTTAATAGCGCTAGAGGTTCGACGAATTGGATTAATTTGCAGAATAGGAATAATTAATTTCACTGCCCTGCAAATTTTAATTTTTTTGATATAAGTAAGATGGCACCTAGTGTTTCCGAATGGATTTTTCGTTTTGAACACGAATATTGGTTCAAAAACTTCCCATAACGTCACGTTTTTGAGAAAATAGGTGCTGCAATCCCTAAAAACGGCGTTTTTAGTCATTTTTGGAAAATTGTAGAGCTGAACCATGACACGCTACAAACTTCGCTAATATCAGAAATTAAAGGCTGAAAAAAGCCCTTTCAAATAAGCCATATGCCAAATTAATCGCAGGCGCCCTTAGAGCAGGGAGAAAGAAAATGAAAACAGAAAGGATTTTAACATACTTATACCCACGCTCAGGCATAATAAAATGTGCAGTGCGTTTAAAGGTTTTATATCGTATTTCCATTTCTTGATTATCCTGATGGAACCTTTGCTCTTGTTCTTCGCTTATGCTTCCAAGATGTACATTGGGAAAGTAATCCAAATGATTAAAGAGGAAATGCACTTTCAAACTCATATTACAACCTAACTTGCGAAAAGCTTGAAGCATGTTGTTTACCAATGTTTTAAAATTCGGACTCTTTGTATTCCCCAAAAAACTGTTAACGACATTTTAAAATCCGATCCAAGTTTTTTTTTCTATTGGGATCATGGTTTCGTCAAATTTCCTATCCCTCATTAATTGTCTGATTTGTGGTCCGACGAAAATTCTCTCTTTCAGTTTTTCATCACTTAAGTGTACAAACTTTTCGCAAATATATTCGAAACATTTCCCGTCTTTGTTCAGAGCTTTTACAAACTGCTTCATGAGCCCTAATTTGATATGGAGTGGGGGCAGAAATACTTTTGCTGGATCAATGAGAGTCATGACTTACGTTTTTTGAACCAGGTTCTAAATTCTCTCTCGGTTTCCAATTCTTCTTTATCCAATGCTCATTTCTTGCTTTGCTATCCCACTCGCATAAGAAAGAAGGGTACTTAGTGAAACCCGTTTGCTGACCCAGAAGCACTCCTATAACTTTTATGTCACCACAAATCGACCATTGATGCTTATCATATTGAATAGACTGAAGTAAAATTTTTAAATTTTCATGTGCCTCCTTTAAGTGGACAGAATGTGCTATGGACACTAAAGCAACTTTGTTTCCATTGCTTAGCAAAACTGCTTTTAAGCTACGTTTTGATGAGTCGATAAATATGCGAAATCCGTCAGCATTATAATCTTTGAACCCCAGAGTTTTCAATAACTTGGGGACATCAGTGCAATAGACTAAGGTTTCAGTTTGTTCAAAAAATGAAAGAAACTCATTTTCACGATTCCTGTGCCAAGAGAATGTAGTATCAGGAGCCATTAAATGATCTTCCTGAAGTCTCGAGCCTAACAATTCTGCTGCTGGGTCAGAATTTCTGAAACGGATCACCCGAATTAGATGATATAGATAAAACTAAAGTTGATATAGTAGCAAACTGATCAAATAAAAGACAGCAACGAAAAAAACTATGCTTTAGCTGCATATTAACAAATGACTGTCGAAGAAAAAACAGAAAACATAAGAAAAAAATAAGAAGATTCCTCCTCCGGTCGACGCGAACAGCCAAGTCCGCCCAAGACGCAGGACCGCGGGTGTAGGCCCCAATGCGATTTCTACTGGCCCCCATTGTTGCCGCGCTCTGCACACTCACCGAGCTCCCTCGTCTTTATCACCAGGGTGACGAATGACTCAATAAACATCCAAATCTGTTCAGACTGGAGTATGAGAGAGACCATCGTGTCAGGAGTGAGCTCGGCACCCACTGCCTGACCGAGGGCCCCCCTTGCCGCGCCCCACTTTGCGCAGACGAAGAGTGCGTGCTCTGCATTATCCACAAGGGAACCGCAGTAGCGGCACGACTCATCGTCTCTTTTCTTGAAGCGCTTCAGGTACGCATTAAAGCAACCATGGCCCGAAAGCGCTTGCGCCAGGTAAAAGCCAACTTGACCGTGCTTTCTATCCAGCCAGGTGGCGAGCTCCGGGATCAGACGGTGTGTCCATCTCCCGGTTTGGTCACCATGCCATCTCGTCTGCCATTTCTCGACGAGTCTGCGCCTTCCATCCTTGCGGATGGCCTCCTTCGCGCGAGCGATTTCCTGCAGGTCGGCGCAGGTAAGCTCCTTGCGAAGCTGAAAGGTCTCCTGCCTTTCCTCCGCCAATAAATCTATTGGCGGGTCGCTCGCCAGGACTAGCACAGCACTCGTCGACACAGTTCGGTATGCTGAGACAATTCTCATCACCACACCTCTCTGTGCCGGGAACAGCTTCTTTAGGATAGCATGGTTGTTAAGGGCACTTGTCCAGATCGGAGCTGCATAAAGCAGCTTCGAATTTACCACGCTCTCCACCAGCCTTCTCTTAGCTTCCCTAGGACCACCAATGTTGGGCATGAGCCGAGACAGGGCGGCCCCACACTGGATGGATTTGGCAGTCGCGATCTGCAGGTGTTCGCCAAAGCTAAGCCTTCGATCCAACTGCACACCCAGGTACTTAATGCTCTTTTTCCACTTGATTTCATGCTCCCCGAGAACGATCCTCGGGTATTTGAAGGATCTTCTGTCTGTGACCAGCAAAGCCTCGGTCTTCTCAGGGGCCATTTTCAGGCATCTGCTATCCAACCAACGCTTTGCCCGCCACAGACTATCATTGATCCTCAGCTCCAGGATTTTGACGTCGTCAGCGGCGCACACGACAAGTGCGTCATCCGCGAAGCCGATGATGCTCGTTCAACGCGCAGAATCCCCTACGCTTACCAGTTCCTCTTCTTGCTTTAGTGGCGATGTCCACCACTGCCTGGATGGCGTCAACTGTGGACCTGTCTTTGAAAGCCGAACTGGTTTTCCGAGAGACCATTCTCGCGGCTCATGTGACCCTGTAGTCTTTGTAGGATCATTTCCTCCAGAAGTTTCCCCATCGTATCCAATAAACATATTGGCCTATACGATGAGGCATCCCCTAGAGGTTTGTTGCCTTTCCTTAGCAGGACCAACCTCTGCTTCTTTCAGTCTGCGAAGAACCTCCCCTCCCGAAGACAGGAGTTGAAGACTTCTAGGAGGATCTCCGGGTATACCCCGATCACCTCTTTGAGGATCTCGTTAGGTAACCCGTCGATCCCCGGCGCTGTGTTTGCCTTGAGCCTTCCACCCGCTCTCTTTAGTTCTTCGAGAGTGAAGAGTTCTTCGCCCCGGACCACGCAGGAACTTCGGTCCTGTCTTTGGAACGGCTCTACATAAGGGAACAAGCTTCGCACGATGTACTTGACACGATCGGCACTATCCAGGCCCGGGGTCTTTCTTCTAGTCACCAATCTCTTAGTGACTATTTTGAAGGCGAGACCCCATGGATCCTTCTCGACTTCTCCGATCAAGTCTTTCCAGCACTGAAGTCGGCTTTTCTTTATGCCGTGCCTCAGAGCTGATTTTGCTTTTTTCCGCCTCGCCGCTCGCACAGTGTCCTCCAACGACCCAGCGGACCTTGCCCAACCAAGCTCATCTATGAGCCTGGTTTCTTCAAGATGTTCGCGAAGCTTGTCTTTGCTGTGTCGTTTTTTGTTTCAGGAGGGGATCCTTACCTTGCCGCCCCTTCCCGTATTCACTGGGTGACTCCGTTCCTGGATGCTAAACTCAATGCACTGGTGGTCACTCAATGTTATTACATCGAGGACGCACCAGTCGCCTATCCTGGAGGCAAGACGGGGCGTGGCAATCGTGAGGTCGCTCAGTTAAAAGTACTGCACATTTTATTATGCCTAAGCGCGGGTGTAAGTATCGTAAAATCCTTTCTGTTTTCATTTTCTATCTCCACGCCTAGACAAAAAAACACCCCGTCTGCTCCAAGGGCGCATGCGATTAATTTGGCATACGGCTCATTTGAAAGGGCTTTTTCAGCCTTTAATTTCAGATATTAGCGATGTTTGACTTTATGGGAAGTTTTTGAACCAATTTTTGTTTTGAACAAAATTTATAACAATTTTTTTTTCAAATTTGAGAAATGGTAACAAAGTGATTTTCGTTGCAGGCACCTTTCAAACTGATAGGAATGAAACAAAAAAAGAAAACGTCCAGAAAAAAAAATAAAGAGAATTTTCGAAGCATCGCTCAGACTTCCTTTTACAATTTCGAGATTTTAAATTTTTAAATGTTTGTCTTCGATTCTGTCATTGTCGGTCGATGGAAAATATAACGTGATTTACCGGTTACAATTAAACATATATAGTTTTTCCAACTCTACTAAAATAGCCACATTCCTAACGCGAAACGAGGGTGTGAAATCGCCTATTTCTAAAAAACGACAAGTGTGCATGCGAACGTGTCCATGCATTCTCAGAACTTCTCAAAAAACAAATTCAATCACTTAATGTCAACTTGACACGATTTTTCACCCAATTTTACTAGACTAATATGATTACTTTTTTTAGTTCTGGTGTCCTGATCATACTTCCTGCTAATGGCAATGGCACATTTCACGCAAGATTTGATAATGTGAAGGCATTAGTTTATGGTTTAGTCTCTACTGTATCAATGGATGGGAAGACCTATTTAAACGTGGAAGATCTTGATATGACTCTTGATGTCAAGGCGGTCAACATGAGAGTCAGAAAATTTTTCAACAATAATCGAATATTGAGTGAGTATTCTAGTAATGATGGGTGATTTTGCAACAAAATCTTCTAACTTTAAAATGTATGTGAACATTTGAAAAACGTTTAACAGCAAACATATTTTGAATGTCTTTCAAATACCGAAAAAATTTGGAGTGTCTAAAACTTAGTTACATATTTTCATTTATAAAAGTCTTCGTTGACCTAAGTTATTGGACTTGGGTCCCAATTTAGACTTATAAGCAAAAACGCACAAGTGTTTAGAAAATTTGCGAAATCTGAAATACCTCGGATTCACATTTAACGACCCCAAGATGTATAATAAACGTGATTTTCTCCGCTTGAACGTTAGTTCCGATTTTGATGTTTAAATATGTTATATAAATAAGTGTAGAACAAAAATGTATACAATAGTATATTACGTGCCTAGACGCACAATGAGGGTTATTGCGTGACGAGTGACAATGCTCGCAGGAGATCGAAGCCAAGGCGTAGTCGAGGCGTAGGTGAGGCATAGTCGAGACCAAGCCGAGACGAATCCGAGGCGCGATCAGTCCTGCGAGCATTGTCGCGAGTCTCGCAATTTCCCGAATTGTGTGCATTGTCACGTATTCTATTTTATGTGACTTTAGTGCGGATACGAGTTTTTATGCGTACACTGGAATCTAATCTAGTATTGTAGTTGTTTGCGGCGCTAGTCATTACACTTGATATGTCACGACTAGTCCCGGCCTTTTTGATTTTATCGATCTTGTGTAGTAGTAATGGATTTTAATAGACGCATGCGCAGTTTGAATGTACAAGGCCTTGCCAGTAAGGTGCTAACGCTGTACGAAGAAGAAGTAAGAAGAAGAAGAATAAGAAAAAGATTGTGTTCCGCTGTAAGACTATATGCGCATGTGCAGTTCGATTTTTACATTGTATTCCTCTGTAACGGAATACACAACATTCCGTTACTCTCAGCTGTAACGGAAAAACGAGTTTCCGTGCCAGAGGCACATAAAATAGAATTATACATCAAGTAAAACAGAAATTCAACGATTATATGTACATTGAAACGTAAGTTTAAAATATATAGGTCATTCTGAAATATAGGAAATCAGTTATAGACAAAAAAAATAATATTTCAAAATAAAATGGAATTATTTTTCAAATATTATAACCGAAGGGAAATTCAACCAAAGCGAACTCAACCCTGCTTAAGCAAACTTTTCGAACCCGATAGAACCCTGTTAGAACATGGGTTTCTACCTGGGTGTAAACGGAGTTGTACACTAAGAAGAGTTCTAAATGATTCAAGAAATTGTGCTTCAATCAGGTTTTATATAAATGTCAAGCAGGTTCTAAGAAGGACTTTAAAGTGTTTTATTTGGGTTTTATGCAGGATCTGAAATTGTTCCGCATATATAGTCTTAAAAAAGTGTTAAGCAGGTCATATACGGCCCTAAGATGGGTTTTGTATGTCCATAACAGGGTTCTATACGGAACCAAACATTGTTACGCTAGGCTCTTTTAGACACGCAGAGCACACTTGACCAAATTTGCCAATCTATATCCCCACTAAAACCCGTTTAGACCCTGTTATAGACGCCCATACTGTCGATTCAAGAGATCTCTGATAGAATCAGAGATTGGCACTTGGACAAATTTGCCAATCTATGTCCCCGATATAACCCGTTTAGATTCTGTTAGACGCCCATACCTTCAATTCGAGAGATCCCTGATAGAACCACGGTAGACTACTTTAGACACCCAGAGTGCACCTGGTCAAATTTTCAATCTATGTAATTCGAAAAAAATGATGCTTGTATGCTTTTACTGCAGCCTCTCACAACCCTCCAAAATGAGGTGCTCTGGGAGGTATAAATTTCAACGAAATTTGTTTATCTAGTAAGAATTCGCGTATTTTCTGGTTGTGATCTTTGATTTGAATTAAATTATAAAGTTCTTTCAGCTCACGGCTTGCATCTACGAAGTTTGTCGGGTTGTCCGAGAATATTAATTTTGTCTTGCCTCTTCTAGAAAAAAGTAGTTTTAATGACGCAATAAATGCTTCTGCAGTTAAGTCACTTACTAGTTCAAGGTGAACTGCTGTTGTGCACATGCAAACGAATATTGCGACATAAACTTATAATTTGTTTCGATTTCGGAAACTTTTTTCTTTTATATACATAGGTTCGCAATAATCTGCCCCAACTTTAAGAAAAGGCCTTGCATATAAGACTCTTTCTTCTGGAAGACCTTTCATGAGTTATTCGATACCGCGAGGTTTAATTCGAAAGCACGGTATGCATTCATGTATAACACAGGCACACAAAAAAAACCAAGTCTCTGATATTTGAACGCGACACATATGTTCCCATGTAATTTGATCCGCTGATTACGAATCCGCGGTCCAATTGACCCCATGACATCTGGGTCAAGGGCATTTGAAGGTCAAAATTGAACACACACATTTGAGTTGAAAAAAATGACTAATCTTTATGTTTTTTGGGTCGCTGAATAATAATTCGAGGTCGGTTTGACCTCAAGTAGTAAAGGTCAAGGTCATTTGAAGGTCAAACGTGTTTATTTTGGAAATAATGCATTTTTGACTGCAGATTCTGAAAGAACGGAAAATTTTACGTCCAAAACTGTATTTTTTAATTTTTTTAATATGATCCAAAGGTCATTTCAAGGTCATTATAAGTGGTGATGTGGAGAATCAATTTAATCACTGCAAAAATACGAAAATATGATTTCCTTTACCTAAACTACTGTGGTAATATATTTTGGTGGTTGCTGGATCAGAATACGAGGTCTTTTTGACCCCATCACACCTGGGTCAAGGGCATTTGAAGGTCGAAATTGGGAAAAATATCGTTTTAGTGGAATAAACTACTTATCATTATGTTTTTTGGTTCGCTGAATTCGAATTTGAGGTCGGTTTGATCTCAAGCTGTGAAGGTCAAGGTCATTTTAAGGTCAAACTTGTTTATTTTGAAAAGAAACTGCATTTTTGACTCCAGATTCTGAAAGAACGGAGTAGTATCTATCAGTAATACCTATCTTGTGTCAGCACCCAGGGCACCTCCACGTGGTGACGGCGGAAACGGCTTTGTTTTTCTTGTTTGTTTTCCGGCTAAGCCCTGGGGTGAAGGCATGACGCCGTCATGGCTGGCACAGGAAAGTCTACGATGCAGGGTCTTGGATGCCCAGTATCGGCGGTTGGTCAGGGTGAGCAAGCGGGCCCGCAATCATCGTCATCAAGTGACCGCAGCTCTTTACTAGTTGGTGACTTGGCTAATAAGGAGTATGATGCTACAAGAAGAATTGAAGATGCTGCAAGCCACTTTTGTGGCACTGATAAAAATATTTTTTGTTACGTTTGCGGGAAATATGAAGTAAGCAAATATCGTAGGTCAATGAATAAAAAATGTACAGATATATATGAGAAATGTTATAAAAAAGAACTTTCTGTTCAAAATTCAACGTTTGCTCCAGAAACTATTTGCTGCTCTTGTTTTAAGAGGCTTATCCGATGGGATAAAACCAGAAATGATAAAATTTTGAAATATACTTCACCAGTAATATGGTCAATACCTGAATCCGAGAAAGATTGTTATTTTTGCAATACCAATGTTAAAGGATTCAACGTTAAAACAAAGTCACAGATATCATACGCACTAGTATCTTCCGTTGTACCAGCAAAATCTAGGGTAGAGTGTGCTGACGAAAAAATGGATACGAGTCCATCAATGAATGAAGCCTTCAACGAGTAAAGAAACTGATAGGGAGGAATGGTTTGACAGTGTAGAAGAATCTCTCGATAGCTCCGACCAAGATGATCATGAAGAAGAATATGTTCCAAAATTGAGGGAGGAAAAAAATAAACCTGTAAAACTATTCAATCAAGAAAGTTTAAGTAATTTTATCAGGGATATGGGGCTTCCTAAAGATGCTTCTGAATACATGGCCGCTGTGTTGAAAAATCGAGGAATGCTTGAACGGGGAACGAAGTCATCAGTCTACAGAAATAGAGAAAAACAATTCCGTCAATATTTCAAGAAAGATGAAGAAGGCACTCTGGTATATTGCACAGATGTTTTAGGTTTGATGAACGAAATGAAAGAAGGTATTTATGTTCCTGAAGAATGGAGATTGTTTATAGATTCCTCAAAACGGAGTCTGAAGGCAGTGCTTCTCAATAATGGAAATGGGTACGCAAGTCTACCTTTAGCGCACTCAACGCAATTGAATGAAAGTTACGAAAATGTGGAATACGTATTGGATAAAATACGATATAAAGAACATAATTGGCAGATTTGTGGCGATCTAAAAATAATAACGATTCTTCTTGGTCAACAGTCAGGATTTACAAAGTATCCCTGCTTCCTATGTTTATGGGATAGTAGAGATCGCGAAAACCATTATGTAAAAAAAATTGGCAATCAAGAGCACAACTAGTTCCTGGAAGTTACAATATACTGAAACTGCCTTTAGTTGATCCCTCAAAAGTTTTACTTCCGCCTCTTCACATAAAACTTGGGCTGATGAAACAGTTTGTCAAAGCGTTGGATAAAGGTGAAAAATGTTTTAAGTACTTAGTGGAGCGATTCCCTCGATTAAGTGAAGCGAAGTTGAAGGAAGGGATATTCGATGGACCTCAAATCCGTAAAATGTTTAACGATGAAAAATTCATTGATACCATGAATGACTTAGAGAAAGCTGCATGGCTCAGTTTCCGAGATGTTTGTCAGAACTTTTTGGGAAATAACAAAAGCGATGACTACAAAACTATTGTAGCAAATATGATAAGAAACTATAAGTGTTTGGGATGTTTGATGAGTCACAAAGTTCATTTTATGGATGCTCATCTCAGCTATTTCCCTGATAACTTGGGAGATTACAGCGAAGAACAAGGGGAACGGTTCCATCAAGATCTGAAAGAGGCTGAAACTAGATGGCAAGGGAAATGGGACGTAAATATGTTGGCGAACTACTGTTGGTTACTGAAAAGAGATCGAGTGTCAGATGATGAAGAAGATGACGAGAGCGCAAAAAGAATTAGAAATCCGCTACACAGATCCTTCGAAAGTAAAAGAAAGCGTTATAGAAGAAAAACCAATAGCTAAGTCTCATATTTATAGTTCTGCAGAGATTCAGTTCTTTTTTACCTTGATGGGGCGACCCTTATCTTGTCCTTGAGGAGACAGACGAACCTTGTATTCTGGTTCAACGATCACCAAAATATATTACCGCAATAGTTTAGGTGAAGGGAACCATATTTTCGTATTTTTGCAGTGATTAAATTGATTCTCCACATCACCACTTATAATGACCTTGAAATGACCTTTGGATCATATTAAAAAAATTAAAAAATACAGTTTTGGACGTAAAATTTTCCGTTCTTTCAGAATCTGCAGTCAAAAATGCATTATTTCCAAAATAAACACGTTTGACCTTCAAATGACCTTGACCTTTACTACTTGAGGTCAAACCGACCTCGAATTATTATTCAGCGACCCAAAAAACATAAAGAGTAGTCATTTTTTTCAACTCAAATGTGTGTGTTCAATTTTGACCTTCAAATGCCCTTGACCCAGATGTCATGGGGTCAATTGGACCGCGGATTCGTGATCAGCGGATCAAATTACATGGGAACATATGTGTCGCGTTCAAATATCAGAGACTTGGTTTTTTTTGTGTGCCTGTGTAATTTTTCTTGTAAGAGTACGTCCGATCAATGGCCTATAATTTTCGCGGATTGAGTAAAGCGTTGTTAAAGCTCCCGGGTGATGAATTATTACGTGTTCATTTTGAATGTTAATTCGGGCAATATGATGATTTGATGGTAACAAAATAGGATGTTTTTTATTTTCTGGTAACTCTGCCCGAATAAGCCTACCACCCACTCTCATGATTCCTTGGTTATCAAGAAACGGATTTAAAGGAATCAATTTACCACGTGAATTAAAGCTTATTTCAATTTTAAGGCAATTAAGCTCATCGGTAAACTGGTCACCTTGTACAAATTTTATTATCACATACAATGATGATTCGATTTTGACGGGTCAGCTCTCGTTTCTGCTTTTCTTCAATTTTTCGCGTATTTTTTATAAAGCGAAGGATTTACGCGATTATTTTCTGTAGTTTTTAAAATGTACTGTATTTCTCGAGAATATCTTTTTTACAAATCGTTAATTTCGTACAAATTAAAGAGACGACCACGTTTCGCTTTTCAGGAACTTCGTCGACGATAACGTTTTTATAAGGCCACAGGTTTTCGTTTTGTGATAGCCAACTAGGACCATTCTTCCAAATACTTGGGTACATAAATTTGCGTGGAAATTTTCCTCTTGATACTAGATCCGCAGGATTGTCTTATGAAGGAACGTTCCTCCATTCACATGACAGCGTACCCGTTTGGATTTCTGCTACTTTGCTTGAAATGAACGTTTTTAGTGTATGAAGTTCTGTTTTAATTCATTTTACTGATTCATTTTACTATATTCTAGTGACAAGGCTTCTTTTGTGGCAATATATAATCGAGATAATAGGAAGGCTGCACACATTTCTAACTAAAGTAAGGTAACGGAACTTACAGGGGCGATTCTAGATTTAGAACAGACTAATGAAACTTGATTATTACCTTCTTTGTCTGTTGATCGCAAATAAATGCAAGCACCATAAGCCTTTTCGCTTGCATCGTGAAATCCGTGCAATTAAACGTCTACGAAATTCGGGATTGAAATAAATCGACTGAAATGAAGATCTTCTAAGAGCGATAATTGGTTCCGATACTCTGTCCACCGTGTGTGGATTTCAAACGAGACAGATTCATCCCATGAACTTCCGGCCTTCCATAAATCTTGAATGATTATTTTTGCTGAAATAATGATTGGTCCCAACACTCCCAATGGGTCAAACAGTTTAGAGATTTCTGATAATATGGAGCGTTTTGTAATCTCTTTTTTAGATTCTGATAAATTAACTGAATAGAAAATTGAGTCATTCTGAGAATTCCGAGAGTTTTGATAGCTGCATCTTGGTCTAAAGACATGTGCGTAATATTAGGGTTGTCAGAATTATTACTAATGAGTAAAGATTCATTGGACACCCATTCTCTAAGATTGAAACCTCCTTTCCTTAGAAGTTCACTTAAGAAGTACCGTAAGTAACTGTATTCAACTTAAAAACCTTAACAGGATCATCAGCGGTTTTTCGGAACAGGATTCTTTGAAACACTCTATCCTCGGGGTGGACCAGAATTTTCCGATACATTTTCTCGATATCAGCTGTTAGAACATATCGATGCGAACGAAATCGCGTACGTAACGAGAACGAATCATTTTGGAGACCCGGGCCAGTCATAAATGAATCATTTAGTGAGATTCCTGATGAAGTTTTTGGCGATCCGTCAAAAACTACGCGAGTTTTGGTAGTGATACTCTCTTCTCGTATCACTGGGTGGTGTGGTAAGCAAAAACTAGGCTCTACTATGTTGTCACTTGGGATTTCTGACATGTGATTCAATTCCTGATACTCCTTAAGAAATTCACAGTAATTTTTTTTTTAACTTAGGACTTTTTTCAAATCGTTTTACAAGATTTAGATTTAGATAATTTAGACGACGCGAGGTTGAAAATCGCGAGTCTTCTAATTTTTTCTTATTGTCATTAAAGGGTAATTTAATTTCATATCGACCCTCCTTGTTTCTTGGAAAATTAGCTAAAAAATGTTCTTCAAAATTTTGTTCTTCTTTAGAGAGTAATGTTTTTCTTGGAACTTCTTCAAGCTCCCAGAATTTCAAAGAGCTGGTTCTAGAGAAGTATTGTGAATTGCTACGTGGCACTGCACATCCTTTTTTCAAGAAGATATATGCATTAATTCTCCTGCCACGATCCAACCTAACTGGGTTTTTTGAAAGACAGCGTTTAGATAGTTCTTGATCGCTATTTGACGAACACACATGAGTTTGAAGAAAATTTGGACTCCGATCAAAAGCTCAATTTCACCCGGTTGGTAAAATTGAGCGTCAGCTAGGAATATATTTTTTGGTATTTCGAGAGCAAGACGATTTATTGGAATTGAAGGATTAGGTTTTGTAATGCGATGTGAAACAAGAAATTCGAGACGTTTTTGAAATTTGCGTTTCTTTGTTGACACCAAACAGAGTGTGCAGCTAATTCTATCTGCTGCCACTGTGTCTAAAAATAAAATAAAATTTTTTAAATTTTAATCATAAAAAACTCCGTCCTTTCACGTTCGTGTGTCCGTGTTCTGTGATGTGCACACTTCTCAAAGGTGTTGTCGGCCTCCCTGATGGATACTGGTGTTTTTCTTTACAAAATTAGTGTTTCAAAGAAATTTTTTATATAAAAATATCATTATTTATACGTGATTCTTGTCTGTGCCTTTGATCAGAAGCAATTTTGCGGTCACATTCTTCACGAATCGGTTAAACAGGAGCCTTTCTTCTCGTTTTTTGAGGACTGTGGTTTGGAGCGATCTGGTTCCAGAACGACGTGGATTTTGCCCCATTGCATAAGTTCCTTGCACGTTTTTTATAAAATATCATACTTGAGAAAACAAAAAAAAACATGAAAATAAACAAAAAAATCTAGTTTTACTATAAATAATTAATTTTTTGCACGCTTACAGCTTAGTCATTCAGTTCAGAAAATATGCTGGCACTGAAGAGGGCCCCCATTTGTGGCTAAAACGTTTGCCTTCATTATATTTTTTAAACATGCTTCTTGTTTTCTATACCTAGGACATGTTCTTTTAGTAATTTATTTCTGATGGAAATGAGTTGACCCAATGCCAATACAAAATACTAAAACGATTTAATTTCGGGTCAAGATAATACTTAAGACATGAACACAAACATGTTACGAAAAAAAGATATCTATAATGTTTTTTGAGATATTCTTGAAAATCTGGGAAAAAAGTGCTAAAAATTTTCGACGTTTGCTTGAGCGAACATGATCTGATCGTGAGTGATGTGAATGAAATGTGAGCGATCGTCTTATCTTTTAGAACTGTATGAAATTTATAATCAAGTAACATAAGACGCTCACTCACATTGTCATTTGTTTCTGGATTTCATGCAGTTATGAAAAATAAGATAATTGCTCACATTTCATTCGTTTCTGAAATTCATGCATTTGTGAAGTATAAGACGATCAAACACATTGTTCACTCTTCGGTAAAACTTATCTTCAATCATAGAGAATACGTTTATTTTTCTTTACCTCGTCGGGTGTCTACCATTTGTCTTTTTGTGTTATTAGATTTAATTCATTAGAGACCACACTCATAAAGGGCTTTAATGCAAAGACTAAGCAACAGATTGTCAATGCTGATGTCCCGTCCGCGATCAAACCTGTTTTTATACATGTGCCTGAAGCAGAGAATAGCTTGGGTGTAATCGAAAATAAACGGCTTGATTCTGAAAGGGATGAACCAGGACCGAAGCGTCCGAAAAAAACCAAATTTTATTCGATCAAGCTGAACTGTACGATGTTATAAGAAATCTTAATCTGTCAAAAGATAAAGCTGAATTGTTGGGATCTCGATAAAAAGAAAAGAATTTATTTAACGAAAATGTGAGAATTTCCTACCACAATCGCGAAAAAGATCTGGCCAAATTTTTTTCTGACAAAGACGGTCTTATTTATTGTAACGACGTAAATAAGTTGATGAAAGCTGTCGGACAAAAGCACCTAGCTAGCGAATCGCGTTTATTCACCGATTCAAATAAGGCTAGTCTGAAGGAGTTCTTCTGCTTAATGATAATGAATTTCCATCCATATCTATTGTCTATGCTTGATATTTAAAAGAGTGCAACGAAGTTATGAAAATGCTTCTTCTAAAAATAAATTACCACGCACACTGTTGGTCAATCTGTTCATACTTTAAAGTGATTGCTATTCTGTTAGAACTGCAGACAGCATACACGAAGTATTGTTGCTTATTATATTATTAGGATAGCCGTGCTAGGGACAAACATGACACTGTCAAGGTTTTTTCGGCCTCTACATATCAAACTCAGTACAGTTAAAAACTTTGTAAAAAGGATAGTTCAAAACGGAAACGCATTTGGGTGTCTAAAATCAAAACTCCCAAAACTTAGCGAAGCGAAATTCAAAGAAGGAGTTTTCATAGGACCTTAAATTCGTGAGATTATGGAAGACTCAGAACTTCCAGAATGCTTGAGCAGTGAAGAGAGAAAAGCCTATTTATTCATAAAGAATGCGATCCAAAATTTCCTCGGAAATCACAAATATAAGCACTACAAGCGGTAAGTGAATGAAATGTTGACGCAATTTCATGGCCTGAATGTAAACATGTCATTGAAAATACATTTCCTACATTTACACTTAGATTTCTTTCCAGGAAAGTTGAGATCAGTCAGTGACGAGCACGGGGAAAGATTTCACCAAGATATAGCAACTATTTAGAAGAGATATCTGGGTAAATGGAGTACCAGTAGTCTTGCTGATTATTGTTGGAGTCTCATCCGTGAACGATCCAATCAAAAAACATGTTTGCTCAAGCAAACGTCGAACATAGTAATATGGATAAATGAAGATTTTTTTCGATTTTGAGTTTTTGGAAATTGAAAAGAAGGGTACGAATTTTTCAAAATATTTCAGAAACAGATAATCCAAATTTTAATTTTTTTCTAGATAATTATTCTTCGTGAAAAAATGACCTGCATTGATAGCGGAAACAATATTTACACTCTTAAAACAAATTGTTGAACAATTTTTTTAATAACAAGTTTAATTGAAAATATCTATGAAACTAAACGTGATAGCAACAAACGGAAGCCAGATTCGTATTCAGCATTGAAAAGTTCTTCGGAAATGGTATATCGCATTCAGCGAATACATAAGTCATTTTTGTTACGTACGAATAATTTAATTTTAATATAAATAAAAATATTAAATTCAAATACCTGTTCGTTTGAGGCTCCGAACTGCCAAATTTCAATTAAGAAATAAAAATTAAATAGATAAAAATTTGTTTTTATTTTGAGGTCGAGTTTGCCCTCTCCTCTGACTGATGAGGCTATACCCTGTACACAAAAGAAAACCTTTTTAGAAAAACTGAATGAAGGGATAAAAATGAAGGCAATAAAATTATTCCCAGTACTTGAATTTATTTGGTCACACAAGAGTAAATAAAATAGAATATATACGAGGTCTTACCGGAAAGTATCGGGCCTACCTTTATATCTCCGCGCTGGCGTTATTCTTCATCATCGGGCGGGTGGCATCCTTCAAAGTAATCCCCACTTGATTGAATAACACGGTTCCAGCGATGTTTCCACTTCTCGAAACAGTCCTGGAACTGACATTTAGGGATGGCCTTGAGTACGCTTGTCGCATTATTTTCAACCGTCGTTTTGTCATCGAATCGCTGTCCTTTGAGGGGTTTTTTGAGTTTTGGAAACAGCCAAAATTCGATGAATGCGCTGGCGCGTTATCGTGGTGAAGAAGCCAGTCACCGCACACACGCGAGTCATTCCTAAAATCTTGTTCAAAATTTCCCAAACAGTAGTTTCTGGTATTCCAAGATCATTTTCTAGTTTACGAACAGTTAATCGACGATCACCTTCAATCGCAAGTTGCACCCGCTCAATATTATCCAATGTTTTTGTCGTCGAAGGTCGGCCAGAACGAGAATCACTATCAACAGAAGTGCGGCCTCCTTTGAAACGATTATACCACAATTTTATTCGTGTTTTGCTCATACACTCATTCCCAAAGGCCTTCTGCATCATCTAAATAGTTTGTGAACTCGTTTTTGCGAGCTAAAAATAAAATTTGATGCAAATTCGTTGATCTTGTTTTTCAGTTATTTTGAACAATCATAATATCCGCCGAACTCAAAAAAAGCTTTGTAAACAAAGACACGCTGCGCATGAACTATACGTCCGGCAGATGTCAGCAAGCAACCGATAGGTTCGTGATGCTTTACTGTTGACGTGCATGCCCCGCAGAGGTCGCTCGAACACTATGGCTGTAGGGAACGACTATTGGTCGATTTTCATGTCGCATCATTCCCATCTTGCGAATAGCTACTCTATGCTTGTAAAGCAGCCATACTTGGACGCTAGTTAACAGCCGGTCGTTCCCAAGACCAGACGTCACTAGTCAGTTACGTTAGTACCTGTTTATCAAATAAAGTTTTTTATCGTGGTTACTAAAGATATGGTGTTATAAATTATTTCCTCACCATCGTGGGTTGTAGGTTTCCCACCAATGACTCAAGGTCTACATGGCGCGGAGATATAAAGGTAGGCCCGATACTTTCCGGACAGACCTCGTGTATATATTAAATGGAACGATACCTGCTAGTCCTTACAGTAAGTTTTTCTTATATCTACCAACCTTAGGAGAGACGGAGAGAAAGAAATCAAATCCTCGGTTCCTTGTTCTCCCTGGATCGCGCGGAGAAGTTTTCCTTATAGTCGATGCTCAAAAATCACAACTTGAGTTATCTAATTCAAATATTTTATGAAAATTATCACTACCGTTTTGAGATTCGGTAGTATTAATTTTCTGCGATTTCTTGCTGCTGTGTGAAGTTTTATTAAACAAATTGGACTTTAAAATAGTCCGCCGAAGACAGATATATTAAAAATATATTTTCATATATTTCAATATATCTTATATATTGCTTCCGTCCAGATGAATACTTGTCTTTTACGTCCGCCCGACATGATTGCAAAAATAAATACTTCGTTAGACAAAGTTTCACTGTTTCAATTAACTAACGAATTGAGGAAACTGTCGTTCTAGACCGCAGACGGGCACGATGAAAGAAAAATGTTTTCTTTACTATTCTAAGGACTGAATCCGGTCAAGAAACTCAGAAGACTGCGAATTTGACTTTGCCTTGATCCGTTTTATTAGTTCATCGCGCGGTAATCATGGTAGGGTTTTTTGATGATTATGGAGTTAATGGTTGGATAGAAGTAATAATGGCAGGGAGGATTTAGGAATTTGTACAAATGCTGATGTGGTTATTGCGCCATTTGCTGATTCTTAGATGGCAATTATTTCTTCCCTCTTTCTACACCTATTATGAGAAAGGCAATGTGCTCATCAATTTTTAGTATTTGATGCATGGTCATCAAATTGTAGAAACAATTTTAGTTTCTAATATATTTCGGAGTAAATTGAAATATATATATTTTTTTAGTCTAGGCTTATAATCTTTAGGTGGATTAAAGCTTTAACATAATTATTTACGTATTCAGATGAGCCTTGGGTTTTAGTTACAAAAAGCACGTGCCTTTGTGGCGGGAGATCAGCTGGCTAAAGCATTTGAGCAAGGGTAGGTGTATGGGGAGGAGATACAATTATGAAATGTATACTAGCCTCGCGATGCACAGAAAAGCACACCAAGAAATTTAAAAAAAACCCAGTATATTAGGCATGTGCATAGGCGAACAAAAGGAGGAATTGACAAACGGCAGAAAGCTGTGGCGACAAACAGTGCATGGGTGTACGTGTACTAGATATCTCTCTCTCTTCCTCTCTTCTTCGTTCTCTTTTTTCTCTTCTATTCGTACATTCTATCGCGGTGATGTAGTCGCGAGTCTGCTATTGCTCATTCTTTTTTCTATTCAACAAGGTGCGTTCCAAAATAAACGAGACTGAGCTAAAACAGAAACGACAGGAGCTTTGTTCTGATAAATTCGAGTTTATTTATTCAAAATAGTCCCCTCCGGCCTCCATACACTGTTTTGCGCGATCGAAAAGCTTTTCGAAAGAGTGTTTCAGGTCATTAACCGGAATGTCCTTCAGGATGTCGGTACAAGCCTTTTGGATGGCCTCTACGGACGCAAAACGTTTTCCTTTCATGGCCAAATGCAATTTCCCGAATAGGTAGAAGTCACAAGGAGCCATATCAGACGAATAAGGTGAGTGGTTGACGGATAAAATGTGATTTTTGGTCAAAAAATCAGTGATAAGCGTTGAACGATGGGCCGGCGCATTATCGTGCAAAAGGCGCCAACTGACATTTTCACGGTATTGTGGCCTCACACGGCGAATTTTCGGTCAAAATGCGATGAATTGAATCTTTTGACATGTTTAATTCTATTGCCATGTGTCGCAAAGAAGATTTTGGCTCATTTTTTATAAATTCACGCACAATTTCAATATTACTTGGTGTAATCACGAAACTTTCCTGACCGGGATGTTCATCGTCCTTGATGTCTTCACGACCTTCTTTGAATCGTTTAAACCACTCATGGACTCTGGCACGGAATAAACAATTGTCACCATACACTTTTTTCATTAATTCAAACCTTTCAGTAAAAGTTTTAACAAGTTTCAAACAAAACTTAATATTCACTCTTTGTCCGAAGTTCATTTTTCGACCGATGCTATAAACACACTGTCCCTTATAAAGCAATAACTCAGCTTCTAATTGTCCGTTGGTCATGAAATTTTGACAGGACGTCAATGAAGGATATACCTTTCCAACTCCTACTCCCATCAGAAGATAGCGCCACTATAAATAGCTATTTTGAAAAAGTCTCGTTTATTTTGGAACGCACCTTGTATTCTTTCTCCGCTCATCCTAGTTCTTACATCATCGCTCTCACTTTACACTCATTCTTCGCTTTTCTCTCATTTCATACCTTTATAGTTCATAGGGATCGAGTGCCTATGCACTCCCGCTATAAATTAATCTACTTTATAAAACATTAATGCACCTGAAAAACATAAGGGTGAACTCTTCTCACATTTAAAAGTTTCATTAATTGAACGTATTTAAATAACTGGAAAAGTTAATTTAGGAATTACTGTACATCTCAAGACCAGCTCGTATGACCAGAAATGCTGAGTTGCATTAGCCATTGGAAGGCAATCAGGTTACTAACGCTCAGAAGTGTGAATTTAATTCACTTCTAAAAGCAATTGATATTCTATAAATTAGATTTTGCATATCAATAAAAACATTTTCCAAAAAAATATCGCACACGTTGGACCGCCCGTAACATAGATTTTTTATATTTTATGTAATACAGTTATCAAGACTTTTGCTCTTTAAATTTTCATAAAATCAATTTAATTTGAAATTCTTATTTGAAAAATAACGAAGTAATTATAAATAAATTAAAAAAGAACTATAAATCAAGAGTTTATCAACCAGTTAACTGTGATTGACGAGTATACTTGTCATAAATACATGGAACTCGCCATGGTCGCCACAGTTAACTGGTTAAACTTTAAGAATCTATATAACGAGATTCTGTTAAACTTTTGAATAAATTATATAAACTGTTAGACTCAAACAGGATTTGTCATAAAAGAATGAGATGAATAAATTTACTACTTTTCACTGAATTGACTATACGTTTTATACCTAAAAAGTAACGAAAGTTTCAGATGGAATGGGAATAAAAATTCTTATTATAGTCACTTGTCATCGAATTTTGCATAGGACTGAAATTGTAACAAAATTCATTAACGATTTCAATAATTCCTTACACATTTCAATGAAAGCTTCTGAAAAAGTTTTTGGAATTTTCATTGACTAGTCATATTCAAAGGTTGATAACAAATTAATAACTTCCTACTTCGCATAAGACGCAAATTATTTTCATTCATTCCCGATTAAATATTTTTCTAAATGAAAATATGAAAACGTGAAAGTACATACACGAACGAAATTCTCTAAAATTATCATTATTATACCCCCCGGAATAATTATTATTCTCTAAAATTGGATAGTACTTAGATAAAAAATATACCATATTTATACACATTGTACAATTGCAATTTAAACCGTCTGTTTCGAAAGAGTTATTTATTACGTTTAATTAATGAGAGAGAAAAATTCTTTCGATGGTTACCTCATTTTCGACAGCATTCTGCCAAAAATAAACAAGATTTTTAGGCACTCTAAAAGGGTCGACATATTCTACGTTTGGAATTGAAATTTCAAACTTAGAAAATCATTCGAATCATGGAGATTTCGCGTCATCAAATATTTTGATCGAGATCAGAATCGACATAAAAATTTATACATAAGAATAGAGCAACAATTATTAATTAGTGAACATAAAATTCGGATTATTATCTCGTGACTGCCGATACAGGTGCCTTAATTTTTGAACAGAAAAATTTAGAAATTTGTAATAATAATAAAAGTAACTCAATAAAATCACTTGTTTAGTGTCATCAAATTTTGTGCGCGAGAATTGATCAATTTTGTCACGCCACCAAAGTTTTACTAAAAAATTGACGATTAAACTGGATTCAACGTTTTTCCGTAAAAATTGACCTAATTTCGATTACTATGCTCGAGTCATCTGGATCCATGACTTAGGGCGGAAATTGAGGACTTTTAGCGCTTTTTATATGACACCACATATTTACGGAAATATTGCTATGATCTGCGTCCGCAAAGAAGCGCAAGTTTTGCCCCTCACTTTGGATTAAAAGTGGCCAGATATTGCCCATTATTTGAGCACATGTTTTTTTCCTCATAACATACAGTGAAAAATAACGCGATTCTAACCTACTCTTTTCGAACTCAATGCCATGGGCAAAATGTGGACTCCAGTCCGGTTTTATGGGTGTTTTTGTGATTTAATAAAAGATTGGGTTTCATAATTAAACTGCGAGTAATAATATATATTTTTAGAAACCTTTAATGCACGCTTTCATATTGGCTTGTCCGAGAAGTAACTGCCGATTTCACATGTAGATGTCTTTGACCATCTTTTCGAATGATTTCTGCATGGAGAATAGACATAAGGAGACCAATCTCTTAGGCATGAACTTCATATAAGTTGAGCACGTTTTTGTCGGATGTACACGGAAAAGGTACAAGAACTTTCCGATTGATGGCGCGAATGCAAGTGGCGTTAAGAAATGTCCGCTTCCTTCTGTTCGCTCAAAATATACTAACATAACCGCAAATTAAGGTTAATATTTGTAAATGTTTGTGAACATTCTTATAATAAATATATGTTACCATGACAACCTGCATGTATGCAAAGGTACACGAAGAGTTCTTTTTTTTTACAATTCATAGAATTTGAAATTTAAATTGTTATTTAGTGTCTCATATATAGTTCTAGAATCACTGTTAGGTTATTGGCGGATGACTTCTGTGAATAACGTCTTTTTGTATGAAAAAGTGATAAATCTAAGTTTTTCGCTGAAAAAATGTTTATAACAATGATATAAATAATTTTTCAATTTATCTCGTTACTTAATTTTCACAAAAAAAGTAATTTCAACAATAATTGAAAGAAAAATGATTTCTTTCCAAGAGTAAATGGCCAATTGCGTCATTTGTTCGTAGAAATTGTTATTAACAATCTATATTATTCATGTGTCATTAATAATGAAGTTCAAAAATGCCTTTGGAGGCAACTATTCACTTCTGGTCCGCAAAATCATTCTATCTGTGATAGAAATTTATGAGATGAGAATTTCTAAAGAATGTAAAGAAAGTCGACACACTTTCTAGAGTTTGTTGCCTTGTTCTACTTTCCCCCTACTCTCTAGCTAGAAAGCGATGTATGTTGCTTAGGGCGTGAGGCCCTTTTCGTCAGTCTTTTGTCTACCATTGACTACACTACTACAAGAATAAAGAAGTCCTGCATCAAGTTCAGACATAAACATTAAAAACAGCGTTTATTTCACAGTGCGGCCACTACCATGTATTTCAGGAGGGTACTTGGAAAAGTGAAAATGAGCATCAGCGCCGCCAATTTTTGATAGCAAGAACTAATATCAATGGTAACGAAACCCCCGTTCCCCCAACCCGATGTATTCTAAAGAGCGGAAAATTTTGAAATATATTGTATGAAATCCATTTAATAAATTTAAATCATTTAAAGTTGAAAATAATTTGTGAAAGAATAAAAATACAAGAATTTTAAAATATGAATCACAATGAACAGTTAAATACTGTACTATTACAAGGAGAAAAATAGTTGAAGTAATTTTACTCAACTCTGTCGATTAAGCTTGGGACTTAAGGACACTTGAACATTTATTAAATCCTAGTTGGGTAAAATGAATTTGATAAATACCTAATTAACCCAAAGTGAATATCAATAAGCATCACATAAGGCATTACAATGCGTCAGTGGGTTAACATGAAATGTATTAGTACATCACCGTCACTTGAGGAGCTTCAAACCGTAGTTGAGTAAAATGAGCATCGGGCGTATTATTTCAACTGGCAATGATATGGTTGCTATGGTTACAGCAATTTAAAAATAGCATCGGTAGCGACAATAGCGCCACCACTTGTTGATAGCAAACATTATAATTCGTTCCCCTTTTCTCCTATATGAGTGGACCCACGTGGTTTATTTCATTTGTACCCTCTTACGAATTGGAGATCCTGCCAGGATTGCGGTAAACGATTTAGAGGATTTTCCAAGGTCACACTCTAATTGGAACTACGCAACCTTCGACTACAAGCCCAGGCCGTTGTCCAACAGAGGACCATCGAAGAAGACAAAGAGGATAAGCAGCTAAGGATATCTTCAGAATCCACGGGTACTACTTGTATAAATTGAAGAGTTTTGAAACAAAACACAATAATTGCAACATGAAACGCGGCAGCATTATACCCGAGACATCTGACAAATTTAAGCTGGCTTTTAACGCGTATAGGGAAAATTTATCTACAAAATACAATACACAATCGCAAAGTGACAGTTCGAGTTACGGAATCCACAATTGGTACAGAACCACAAATATGAGTGCCCCTGTTCCACCTACTCAAGACGAAGTACTCCAAATAATCCTATCTAAATTAACCAACCTGGAGGTAGGAATGTCAAAACTTACTATTGAAAATAGTCATCGTATCGAGGAGATTGTGCAAGTAGGGAACAGAATAGGAATTTCAGCAAGAGTACAAACCGACGTTGGGGAATTCCACGGAATAGAATCGGCAAATCGTGGGATTAGAGTAAACATAGGAGGAAATGCACAAAACAGAACAAATATTGCGGACGAATCACAAGACACTGCGAGACAGCGAACTCAACTCATAGCGTCCAGGAACATCACTTTTGGTACCATCCCCGCCAAGGAAATAATTGGGACAATATACGAACTCTAACTGGACATGACGATATTGATGTAGAGGATTTTATACTCTCAGTAGAAAAAGCGCAAGAAAAATGTTCTCAACCTGACTCACTTCTTGACTTTATTTTAGCGGAAAAGATTACGCAAAATGCAGAAAGGTCAATCAAGTACCTAGAAATCAAGAGTTTCTCCAAACTTTACGATGCTTTGAGAACGAATTTAAACCTCCCTGGATCAGTTTCAGCCCTTAGATCCACACTAGAAAGCCGTAGACAAGGACATACAGAAACAGTCCAAAAGTTTAACGGACGTTTTAGACCAGCCGTAAACGAATTAAAATACGCAGTCCAACCAGAACACTCTAATGGTGTAGAGAGAAGGATAGTCATCCAAATAGAAGATAAGGAATCATTTAAAAGATACATACTTAATCTGAGAAGGGAGATTGGACTTCAAGTTAAAGCTCAGAAACCGAAAAATCTTCGTGAAGCTCAGAATCAGACTGCAGAGATGGAAATGTGGCTAAAAGAGTCTCAGCCAACACGTCCATTAACACAAGCACCTATGAGAATGCACCCTCGTGTGTTTGTTACGGGCGGTCCAAAGTGTGCATTATTTTTTGGAAAATGTTTTGATTGATGTGCAAAATCAAATTTATGAAATATCGATTGCTTTTAAATGAGAATTTAATGCACACTTTTGGGCGTTCGTAACCTGATTGTATTCCAATGACTAATGCAATTCAGCATTTCTGGTCATGCGAGCTAGTCTTGAGACGTAGAGTAGTTTATAAATAAATTAATTCGAGTTATTTAAATACATATAAATCAAACTTTCAAAAGTTTGAATACAATTTTTAAAGATACAGTCTGTTCAACAAGAGCGAGTTCTCGATTTTTCGAAAACTATTAGAGATTTTTGAACTTTTTTTTAAAAATGAAAGTACATTCAAAGGAATGCAGCGCAATTACCAAGGTGATTCAGTAGCGCTCGAATCGTCCGAGAGAGCAGACGTGAGTCATAATGAGTTCTGTGTACGCGAAACGTTTATTGTAAACACGTATCATTCCAGTTATATTGATCCATATATATGTATATTTTCTTTTACCTACATCTGTGTGGCCAATTAAATTATAGAACTGGAAATTTTTGAGCTTGTTTATCCCTTCATTAGGTTTTCTTCTTTTTCTCAAGAAAGGTTTCTTGTATACAGGGTATAGCCTCCTCAGTCAGAGAAGGCAAACACGATCCCAAGATAAAAACAAATTTCGATTTCTTTCATTTTTATTTCTAAATCAAAATTTGGCAGTTTGGAGCCTCAAACGAACGGGTATTTGAGTTTAATATTTTTATTTATATTAAAGTTAAATTATTCGTACGTAACAAACTGATGATGGCAGCGGTAGGATCTTTGTCTCGCGCTGAACCCAGCCATGTTACACGTTGTGAAGTCACACTCACTAGTCACTTGAAACTGCTTATATTATTTCTGATTTGGATAGTTTCTGTTTTTCATATAGTTATTGATAGTTCACATAGCAGAAAGACTAAGGCAAACGGAAAGAGTAAGGCCCTCCGCGACATCTTGTCACATTATGCGGCGAAACGAGAATTGAGTTCGTTATCATTTCCATGATGACTCGGAAAAACGGCACAAACTTCCATTGAAATTCATGGATTTTGTGACGTTTCTCAACAAACTCTAGCTGCTGTAGTTTATTTAAGATCTACTCAAGAAGGTGGGAAAGTTCAGACAGTTCTTATTTGTTCGAAAACAAAAGTTGCACCAATGAAAAGAATGACTATCCCTCGACTTGAATTGTCTGCAGCTGTAATTGTCACAAAATTAATTTCTCATGTTTTACAAGTATTTGATCATGAAAAAATCTCAGTGCATATGTGGACAGATTCTGCGATCGCTTATACCTGGATTAACAATCATCCATGTCGATGGAAGGACTTTGTACACAATCGAGTTTTTCAGCATTCTGTTGGGTGAAATGGGCCAGTTTGGCATCAACGTTGCCCTGATTTATGGCCCAATCACTTTGATACTTCTTCTACTGGAGACAACCTTGAAGAACGTTCAGTTTTAGCAACCTCAACACTCAATGCAATTAATGGGACAATTACATGCTAATCGAGTCATGCCTTCTCGTCCATTCCTGCATTCTTGTGTGGACCATGCAGGGCCTTTTTCGCTGAAAACTTGGAAAGCAAGAGCCGCTCGCACGTACAAAGCTTACTTTGCCTTGTTCGTGTGCCAAGCAACTTCAGCAATACATTTAGAACTAGTGACTGATTATACAGCAGATGCCTTTATCGAAGCCTTTAAAAGGTTCGCGGCGGGAAGTGGTATTTGTTCTACTCTTCGCAGCGATTGTGGGATAAATCTAAAAGGGGCTGATGCACAACTTCTAGCCTTGTTTTCGTCTGCATCAGAAGAGCATGGGAAACTATCTTCTCTTGTGGCAAAAGACGGTACACAATGGCTGTTCAAACCACCGGAAGCTCCTCACTTTGGTGGAAAATGGGAGGCTGGGGTTAAATCAGTCAAATTTCATCCTAAACGTGTTATCGGAGATCATCTTCTCACTTATGAGGAGATGAGTACATTTCTTTCGCAGGTTCCAGCTGTTCTCAACTCAAGGCCACTCTGTCAAAACGCAGAGTTCAACATATGAGCGACCTATTACAAAGTTAAGTCCTCTACCTGTTGATGTAAATGTTGTTTAAATCGTTCTTTAAATCAATTTAAAGAAGGCGGGCGGAATGTTTAATTATAAAGGTATGAATTTAAACTATATCAAATATTTTTTATGTGACGTTATTTTCTATTGTAATTATTCGATCTTGCTTATAACTTTCCTTTGTCAATGCTTCGAGCTACGGCTGTTTACGTTAAATCGCGCTTAGACTAAACTTTGATAAGATTTCGGCTCTGTGATCATGGGTTATGAGTTCGACAGAACCCCCTTTCTGAGCCTCTTTTTTTGCCATGAGGACGACCAATTCGTCGTCAACAGGGTCTCAGTTTCACGTCTGTTCATGAGCTTAAAGCACCTCTTGAGATTGTGAGTTCCTTTATAATTGAAAACAAAGAAACGAATTCTTTGTTAACTTAAAGAAAATCAACGAATTTGCATCCTATTAAAGAGTTTAGAAATCATCTGAATGATGTTTCACATCCTGACGATGCAGGATAATTTCAGTAAATACTGTATTACAGTTCCCATACCGGATTTGAAAACGACCACTATTGCTCATGCGGTGGCTACAACTCTCTTCTCCCGATATGGCGCGCCCAGATACATCCTGACAGACAGGGGAAGGAATTTTATAAGCAAATTAATGAAACACATAGAAAGACTATTTAACGTTAAGCAACTAACTACTTCCGAATACCGACCACAAACTAACGAATCACTCGAGAGAAGCCATATTGTGTTGACGGATTACATAAAGCATTATGCTGATGATTATGACGATTGGGATCGATTGCTCCTTTTCGCCATGTTCGCATATAACACGTCAGTACATGAGTACACCAATTTAACACCTTACGAGTTAGTTTTCGGGCGAGTCGCTAAGACACCCAGCTCGTTCCCTCGGGGTATGTAACTCGAGACCTATAGATCTTACTTACGCGACCTGGTAGCAATGGTAAATGGTAAATGGTAAATCAACACACGAAATTGTTTTGAATCCATTGTTTTGAGAATATCAAGTCTAGCGTCACTTAAATCACTGTATCTCGTGGACCAAACATCAGAATGTCATGAAATTTTGACAGGTATCTTTTGAAGGTTGGTACTCATTAAAAATCATACAGAACTTTTGTTGGCAACGCCATCTATGTGTCAGTCCTGGGACTTATTCATCCACGTGTTACATTTACCGCCAAAACATTTTTTTTCCATTGTATTATCTATATTGTTTTTCTTTAGAAAATGAACCTGTTAGAGTAGGAGACTTCTTCTTATGTACTAAACTACAAAACTAGACATTATATATTCTCTCAGAGCTTGTTAAAAGGGGGTGAGTGCACCTAAACAACATAAGGCTATCATTCCATATTCTTATCCGTACTCGTCTCTGAACCAACCTTGTTTGTCGGGGACGAAAACACTAAAAATTCCGGTGTGGTTTGTTACAGGCGGTGCAAAGTGTGCAAAATTTTTTGGGAAATGTCTTGATTGATGTGCAAAATCCAGTTAATGGAATATCGATTGCTTTTAACTGTGAATAAAATGCACACTTTTGAACATTCGTAACCTGATTGCATTCCAATGGATGATGCAACTCAGCATTTCTGGTCATACGAGCTGGTCTTGAGACGTAGAGTAATTTATAAATTAATTAATTCGAGTTATTTAAATACATTTAAATCAAACTTTTAAAGGTAAGACTATTTCGTCCTTTTATTTTTCAGGTGCATCAATGTTTTATTATGTAAATTAATTGATAACGAGAGTGCATAGGCACTAGATCGCTATGTACTGTAAAACTATGAAATAAGAGAAACTCAAGAAATGAGTGTCAAAGGAGAATGAATGATATCAAACTCGTAACTATATTATTACAATAGAATGGCTGAATAGAAAAGGCAAGAGATCCGTTCGCCTGGGACTTTCACCCGCGGCCACACGCACGCTAGGCAAACCGACAAGCCGCGCCAGCTGGGGGAAGACTAAAAAGACTCCACCCGCCGCACGACGCAGACAGTCGAATCCGCCCGAGGCGCAGAACCGTGGGTGCAGGCCCCGATGCGATTTCTACTGGCCCTCCCCGTTGTTTCACTCTCGGCGCCCATCGAGCTCTCTCGCCATCATCACAAGTGTGATGAATGACTCGATAAGCGTCCAGAACCGCTCAGACTGGAGCATAAGAGGGACCATCGTGTCAGGAGTAAGCTCGGCACCCACTGCCTGACCGAGGGCCTCCCTTGCCATACCCCATTTTCCGCAGACAAAGAGTGCGTGCTCTGCGGTATCTACCGGGAAATCGCTTGCGCCAAATAAAAGCCGACTTCCCCGTGCTCTCTGTTCAGCCAGGTAGCGAGCTCCGAGATCAAGCGGTAGGTCCATCTCCCGGTTTGCTCACCATGCTATCTGATTCTCCATTTCTCGACGAGTCTGCGCCTTCCATCCTTGCGGATGGCCTTCTTTGCGCGAGCGATTTCCTGCAGGTCGGCACAGGTAAGCTCCTTGCGAAGCGTAAAGGTCTCCTGCCTTTCCTGCGCCAATCAATCTATTTTGGCGGGACGCTCGCCAGGACCCCGGGAACCAATGCCGTAGCAAAGGCACCTGAAGCATCAGGTGACTTCCGCATGTTTACGGATGCGGCACGCGACCCACCCGATCCTTATTTTATCCAGCTAAAGCAGACGCGCGGGGTCTGCCTCACCTAGCCGGGTCACTGCGGTCTTTACCCCACCAAAGCGGATGAAGAGCCTACAGGGACCTTGTCAAGACGACGGCCGAAATTCCCGCCGTCTCCCCGACCACCTGGTCGAGCTTCCCTCGGAAGGCCGAAACGTCTCTTGGTCACTTTGAAATACGAGGGTGACGGGCCGCCTTTCTCCCTGTTAGGAATTTTTTCCTGAGGAGGGGGGGGGGTGCCCTTTTCTCCCCCTACGCCTGGCTTTTTGGGGTACCTCATAGAGACGCCGAACATGGTCTCTGGAAGATCCCCATTTTTTCGTGGCGGGGTGGGATTCCAGTCTTTTCTGAATTTCCACCCCACTTTTCATCAAACACTCGTGAGTGTTAAAGAGGCTGCCCAAAACCTCGGCAGCCTCTCCAACACTCGTTTTGACAGTGGTCGGAGTGTCCTGACGCGTTCCGTCTTGTATTACTTTAAGAGCCATGCCCAGCTTCTCCTTTTTTTTACTTTGCTCTTTTAGGAGCTGGAGGATGTCTTTTAATCCTCCATCTCCTGAAAGAATATCACGCTCCTTGTTTCCCTTCTTTGACTTTTTGGAATCCATAAATGTTTTTTACCAGCGCATCGTTTGTAGAGGAGCGGGTCGGAGTAGTTAGGAACGGGTGTACCCTCGGACCGTAGTCATACCCCAGTTCCCTGAGGCCA
The DNA here is from genome assembly GCA_030998225.1 of Diplolepis rosae. Lineage (NCBI taxonomy): Eukaryota > Metazoa > Arthropoda > Insecta > Hymenoptera > Diplolepididae > Diplolepis > Diplolepis rosae. The sequence continues at coordinate 2,167,450 of JAPYXD010000171.1, forward strand.
AACCTCCACTTAGCCGGTCCCGGAAAACACGGACGGACCAGACTCGCTCGGGGCATTTATTGTCTTCAATACGCACTACCTGATCAAGGTCCCGAAAGGGCTGGCTCCTAATCCCACACGGCGCACCACCATGGCAGAGCCAGGCTCACATCAGCCCCGCCTTCTAGTGGGTCGGGACAGACACCACAAAGACTCATCTGATTATTTAAATGATTATGTTGAGGCTTTTCAATATAATGATTATAAGCCTAGACTAATTAAATATATTTCAATTTGGTATAAAATATATTTGAAACTAAAATCGTTTCTACAATTTCATGACAATCCATCAAATACTAAAATTCTATGAGCGCATTTCCTCTCTGACGATAAGTGTGGAAATAGGGGAGAAATATTTGACACCTAAAAATCAGCAAATGGTGCAACAACCACATCAGCATTTTTGCAAATTCTTAAATCCTCCCAGCCATTATTACCTCTATCCAATCATTAATTCCTTAGTCATCAAAAAACCCTACCATGGTCACCTCGCGATGAACTAGTAAAACGGATCAAGGCAAAATCAAGTTCGCAGTCTTCTGAGTGTCTTGACCGGATTCAGACCTTAGAATAGTAAAGAAAACATTTTTCTTTCATCGTGCCCGTCTGCGGTCTAGAACAACAGTTTTCTCTCAATTCGTTAGTTGATTGAAACCGTAAAATTTTGTCTAACGAGGTATTTATTTTCGGAATCGTGTCGGGCGAACATAAAAGACGCAAGTCTTTATCTAGACGAAAGCAATTTTTGTTTTTTGAAATGTATTAAAATACACTCTCCTAGGACTGGTAGAGCTACGAGAAATTTATTGTAAATAGGTATCGATTATATTATATTGATCTATATATGTGTATATTCTCTTTTACCTACATCTGTGTGGCCAATTAAATTATTGAACTTGAAATTTTTGAGCTTGTTTATCCCTTCATTCGGTTTTTTTCTTTTTCTCAATAAAAGTTTTCTTGCATACAGGGTATAGCCTCCTCAGTCAGAGGAGAAGGCAAACACGATCCCAAGATAAAAACAAATTTTGATTTATTTAATTCTTCTTTCTAAATTGAAATTTGGCAGTTTAGAGCCTCATACTAACGCGTATTTGAATTTAATATTTTTATTTATATTAAAGTTAAATTATTCGTACGTAACAGTGTTGACTCGTAGTGATATAGCCTCAATAAAATCTTTCCATGCGCCATCAGCTTCTGGGAACAGACCATTAAGGCGAGTAATACCTAATTCGAACATGCCCCTCCATAAGAGAACTCAGATGGTTTGTCACAAATGTGGCAAACTAGCAGACATTGCTACGCAGTGTTATGCTGAAACACAAAATTTCCCATTAGGACAGTTCGAAAATCGACCACCACAAAGTCCAGTGAGAGACATTCAGGAAATCGAAGACCAAGGGAACGACACGAGTTGTTTAGAATTCCAAGAAATGAGTCACGAAGAAATAGACGAACAATTAAACTACGAGGAAACTGCAGAATTTAAAACATTTTCGGGAGATTATTATTCATCAGAGGTAAACATTCAAATAGAGTAACATAATGTTTGCTGGTCGATTCTGGAGCAGTGATCAACATCATCAAAAGGAATGGAAGTCAGAGCATTTCCTATTAAAAATATTTTGTTATGGGAAGAGACAAAAATTACTCCTATGACGTCACTTATATCAACTACTTTATGGAAAGGAATAGCATTTTCAATTTGGAAGGAGACGCACTGCCCTGCACTGAGCTCGTGGAACACGAGATCATACTTAAGTCAGGAAAAATAGTCAATATTAAATCGTACAGGCCACCTGAGTGTCACAAAAACTCAGACAGTATCTGTTAGGAAAAAAATTTAAACCGATCACCAAGGATTAACATGGTTACATAATGTTCAGTATGTTCAGTATGTGAAAGAGAAAGAAAACAAGGTAGTCGACTGCTTATCGCGATTATTACAAGTAATCGATCCTTCAGGAGATGAAACTCAAAAGTGCGATTTAGAAAGCGATTTACCCAGCAGTGAAATCATTGGGGAATAAGAAGAGATGGACCTACATCCAGAATTTAATTCTCGCTAGGGAGGAAGAATGGCTGCAGACGATCTTATCTCCGACGAGGAAGACTTACCAGATGATCAAGAACGGCTCTAACGAGACTATCTTGAATGGCAAAAGGATAAAACAGTCACCAGGGAAGTCAGAAAAGTAAATGTTTATGGGAAACTCTGGAAAATAATCACAAAATCTGAACTTGAAGAGTATCAAGCAAAATCATGGTTGAAATTACTCAGCCTCCAAGTGCGAGATTTCCTATGTGAAAAACTAACAATAGTAAGACTTTAATTTCCTGATCCAATGATCACACCCTTAGAAAAAATAAAAATACAAGAGATAATAGGCTTTCTATATCACCAGTACCCAGAATTAAGTTTTGACACTTGCTATACGGCCACGAGAGTATTGACAAACGACGAAAAAGAACAAGTGACAAGAGAAGCACACGGTTCTATTATGGCGCAACATTACGGTGAAAACAAAACTATAGAAAGAGCTAGAACAATCGGCTAATGGAGAAACATGGAAGAAGAAATTATTTACTTCGTAAAAAGATGTCTGATCTGCCAACTGCAAAAAACAACTAGAATTAAAACATACAGCGAAGCTGTCATCCCTAATACATCAGTTGACCCCAATGACAAAATTTCAATGGATATTTTCGGATCATTGCCAACCACTCGGACAGGGAATAACTACATATTATTGATTCAAGATCAGTTCACAAAATATCTAATTTGGATCCCACTTAAAGACGATGAGGCAGAGAGCATCATAGAAGGATTTTTTTACCATTATATCTACATGTTTGGGGCTCCAAAACATATACTTACTGATTAAGGAGCTAATTTCATCTCAGAACTTGTTCAAAATTTCGAAACATTGTTTAGAATCCGGCAGATTAAAACACTCGACTCTAAATGATTTAATAAGAACATGTATGGAAGATAACAAAATTGAGTGGGATAACACGATAAAAATCGTGAGCATGGCCTACAATACAATAAAGCATGGAGGTATCGGGCACCCTCCATTCCAACTTACTTTTGGAAGAGAACCAAATATTCCTTCGATGCTGAATACAACACTTTCAATTAAGTACTCGGATCTTATACATCGATGGAAATATAGGCATGAAAAATACTTAAATAAAGCCAGGGAAAGAATAAGTTTGCAAAAATACGAGAAACAGCAAGACGCAAGAATTATAAAACCACAAGAAGCTTACGTATCAGGAGATTTAGTTAAATTCATGAATCAAGCACCTTCCAATAAACTTTCCCCTAGTTGGAAATGAATTTTATTTTATTTCTTAGAAGAAATACGAAATAATAATTGCAAAATTATTTTTGATAATAAAACTCAGCGCATCCGTGCTAAGCAATTAATGCCTTATTATATATAATTTCAGACGATTCTCATATGGATTCTGCTTTCATACTATGTAGGAAAAAGCCAAGGAAATTATACTATAAAAAAAATCAATCATCCTATCCCACGAAGAATTCAAAATACTCATATATCCCTTATACCTGAACACGATTACTTGTTACGAGTAAAACTGCATATGTACCAACCGATCGAGAAACACTGAACAAATGCAAATCTTTAGCGCAATATACAATTTGCAACCGGAATCAACCTAACTATAGGCTAGTAGATACAAACAACTGCGACTCTAGCATAATAAAAAGACATCAAGACACCGCGACTTGTAACTTTTCTCTATTTAGACTAAATAGCGAAAGATACATACCAACTAAGAGTGGTTACATGCTGTTACCGAATAATAAGTTAAGGGGGTCTCCTTATTCAGAACCTTCAAAAAGGCACTTTTTCCCAATTTTCTATGAAGCAGAAAATAAAAACACTGGTCAAAGATTTTTCGCATATATTTAGGTACATATTTGAACTTGTTAAAAAAAAATTTTCATTTGAAAACAAGAAAAAATCTCGGACTTATCGAAGATCCCGCGCAGCGTCTCACCACGGACAATTAATTTTGCGTGCATGATATTGTCCAGTTTTCATCTGAAACACATATATATTTGTTTTTTTTATTCAGGAGGGTCTTCCGCTTATAGTGAACCTAAAAAATTGTAAAAAAATTTTTTTTTAGCGATCTTTTGAGTTACTTTCCAGAAAAATCAAATTTTTCATCGTTTTTGTTTTGTTTAAAATGCGTTATTTATAATGAAAATAAATACTGTATCATGAAAACTAAAGGTTCACTATATGCGCATTTTAATTACCTACAAATAAAAGAAAAGTTTATAATAATAGCTTAATTGGTTCTCCTTTAATCGTGCACGCAATTTTGAAAAATGTGGTTTTGAGAAAACGCGGTTTAAAGTTTTCAGACGGTCAAAAAAACCTTCCGCTTGCTCCGCGCAAGCCACTGCTCGGGAATCTACCATCAAAACTATTCCGATTTGGACTGTAAAATTTTGCGACAATATTCTGTGATAATAGATCCATCGATTGAAACAAAAAAAAGAAATCGATTTTTTGAATGTTCTGGATAAGGAGACCCCCTTAACTCTAGATTTTCTCTGCGCCGGCTCTACGACTTCTATAAAAGTGGATACAAATGTTTTGATCCAGGGTTCTGAATGCAAAATTGTATCAGATAATGTACAACTTTATTTATAAACGCCAACAGTCTACGAAAAATCCATAGTACCGAATAAAACTTACGAAACACCGTATGATAGGAATTCTTTGGGCACTTTAGAAAACATTTAATAACCTTACCTCGAAAATTAGATCTTAATGTATTGAAGCAAATGAGGCTAAGTCTAGACGATACGGAGAATTTTCTTGACAAAATAGCTTCTCATCACGGAGTGCAAACTTGGAAAGAGAAAGCAACCGAATGGTTGCAGTGCATAGGGTTACATTAGCATAGGGTTAATCAGTATTTTACCTTGTATAAGTGCAGAGCCTTAGATATTATAGAACAAAATGTATACCTAAGAATTTATGTCTCATCTGCATTTAAAATCAAGTGCAAGCTAATCCTACCGTATTCTATGCGATTGTTTCGACTCAAGGTACAATAGTGGCGGAAACTATGCCTATCAAAAATCGAAGAGTTAATTTTTAGAGGGCTAAAAATTGTGTAAACGGGGAGGTGTAAAGAATGTAAAGAAAGTCGACACACTCTAGCAAGAAAGCGATGTATATTGCTTAGGGCGTGAGACCCTTTTCGTCAGTCTTTTGCCTACCATTGACACGCTACTACAAAAACAAAGAAGTCCTCCATCAAGTTCAGGCATAAACATCAAACACAGCGTTTATTTCATTTGTACCCTGTTACAAAGTCTCTCATAAAAAACTTTTGCTTGTCGGATTTTATAATTTTAACCTCAAAACCTTTGTCAAGCAAAAAATAATTAAAACTTTTTACTTGAGGATTCTACTTAATGTTTTAAACTACAATGATTTTTAATAGAAAAACAATAACATTTGACACAATATTACACATTTAAACTTTCATTTTAGAAATTTTTCTTGATATATCCGAATTGATCTCGTTTTCTAAGTTCTCATTAAGTGAATTCCTATTTCGGACCACAGTGCCTCGCGTCGGCATGATACAAATATTTCATTTATAATCTTTCTGGGAAGAAATCGTATATACTACAATTTTGTTAACACAACTTATCTGGCTCTACAATAATGTAAAACTCTATGGATAATTTTTCCAGACAAGGGAACATATTTTGGTTGATTTCGCCCTAGATGCTGCATTCTACATGGCTGCTGTCCTTGCTTCATTATGAGTGCAAATGGATCTAATTTGAGACTGATTATTATTTTCCAGTATTATAAACTTACTTTAAAATAAAAAATGCAAGTTTTATTGTAAAAATTTTTTATCATACGTATAGGGAAATGTCGTCAGAGTCGGACCGTTGTCTAGGTTGTACCTTTGCAGTATTTCATATAAGACCACTAGTGATATCTATATGCGAGCATGGCAAAACTACTGTCGGTGAAAGCAAAGTTTTCGGAGCATTGCTCATTACGGAGCGTGTTTGTCAAAAATGTTATGCACTCAGTTGCTTTCTCAAAGACAAAAAAGTTTTTTAGCATCGGTGGCAATCATCTCAGGACTTGAAGAGAAAAGATGCAATCGTCAAGGTAAGCATATATTTGTTTTATGTGGTTAATATGTAACTAGATAGCAAGGGGAATATTCAATTGTCTAACCAGTTTGACTATGGTGTGAAGCGATGAGGTTATGGTGCTTGTTGTAAAGGTAGGACCACACTCAGACCTCTGCAGGCTGCCGCGCCAGGAGCTGAAAAATCGAATTGTGGACGGCGCAAAATGAGCAGCACAGTTTTGACTTCGTCCGAAAGCCTCAACAGATTGCTCGAGAATCAACAAAAGCGAGACGCTTTGGCAACGTCCAAAAATCTACCAGCGTTAAGGTAACAGCCAGCTAAAACACCAGCTAAACGAGGTCGACAACCCAAAAAAAGTGCCAGAAGAGCCCTCTTCAGATGAGTCTCAAGATGAAGATTTTTGCATTATTTGTTTGCAAGCAGTGCCTAAAAAATTAAACCGCAACAATTGAATTGCATGCATTGAATGCAAGAGCGATGTCCATTTGAAATGCGCGCAAATTACAAAAAGCTGTTTCATTTGCAAAAATTGCGAGTCCGACTAATGTTCTGTCCGATATTTTACTTTCCAATTTTGTAAAATTAAAAAAAAAACAGAAATTGGATTTTTATTTGGTCATTTGAATTCATTTTAGCATATATTTCAGCGGTGGTCCAACCTGGACAACATGGTCCGACCTTAACAGCAATTTTTTTGTTTAAAAAAGCCCATAAATTTTTTATTTTCTGTCAAATCAGTTCACCATGCACCAAAAAGTTTTGTAATCATCAGATCTTTCTAATGATGTGCTATAATTGCGCAAATTCTTTTTTTAACGAAAGTTATGAGCAACAGTCAAAAAGGGGTCCGACCCTGACGACATTCCCCTACTGAATTCATTTTCGAAGACAATTTTATAAATTTTATATTTGTGTGATTTTATACCAGGTTAGCTTATATGTAAACAGTTATCTTAAACTTGCTTTGTTTTGAACTGTCAATAGTTGAATAGTCTAGTGATATTATACGGAACTTTTGTTTCACACAGAACCGAGATTGCCAATTCTAAATCTTGTAGATCATTTTCTGTGGCAAGTTTTTTTTAAACTTATAACACAGAAAAATGATTTCTATTTCAAGAATGGTATCCATCTAGCGGCAAAGACTGAACTAAATATTTGTCATTTGTTTCTGGTAGAGGCATTCAAAACAAATTAAAAAACACGTGACTGCGGAACTGAAAATTTCGTCAGCTCGCCAAAATTCAAGATAATTATATTATAATAATATTAATGGACACAATAAGACTTACGAAGTGCTTACTTACACTGTATAGTGGCTCGTGGCACGGCAGCCGAGCGAAAGAATCCTCTTATAACTCCAATAGCCATTTTCGCCCCACTTCATATCTTGGATGATTATGAAGGGAAAGAATAAAGTTTTCAATTTAAAAAAAAATTTAAGGAGTCGCATTTTGAAAAAAATCTCAAAAGTATGTTTAAAATGGGAAAATGAGCTTAAAAAATGTTTTTTATTGAAAAATCATTATTTTTATCGTAAAGCTCATAATTTTTTTTTAAAAACACTCATATAAAAATTAAATTGATTAACTTTAGCAGAAGTTATGATTTATTGAATAATGGCGCGCGTGTTGAAACGTCGTAAATTTGAGCCCCTGTATGTTAACAACCAGCCGTACTAGTGCTGTCTCCATATTGTCGACTACAAATATTTAACAATATTTACCAGAATACTTACACTTAAGTTTTTCTCTTTTTATAAAAAAAATCATAATTAGAAAAATATAATACCTTCTCACGTGTAATGGGAATGTAATAAATGAATATCCTTTCATTTCCAGCGGATGCTATAAATCTTTTCTTACGGAATCATGGGCAAGAGGTCTTGAAGGCAATGGAGCCACAGCTCAAACGAAAGCTTGCAGTGTTGTTCTCTGGTATTGTCAATCAACTTTTACAACATGTACCAGTAGAGACATTCTTGGCGGACTGAGTAACCCCCTCCCCTCTTATAACATTTTTAAATTTAATATATTATTTGTAACCTTCTTATCGAAATGTCTAGTGCAGCAGTAATGCTAAAGATCCACATCTTTTGTTACTGCGCAAGTGTGAGAAAAACGCGGAGCAGAGGAGTAAATCATGACATTTGGTGGGACAATCGAAAGTTCTAAAAATACTTAATACTGATTATCCGATCAACTATTGAAAGATCCGAGGAATCTTGGTAAAGTCCAAAGCATTTCTTTTTCCATACATGGAGAGAAATAACTGATGGCGTGCACTCGAAAGAGACCAGTGTTTAGCAATTGTACCTGTTCAAATAGTTGAACTTATAAACTCGAGTAATAAATGCTCAAAATTCATGCGAGATGAGCATAGTAATCTACAAAGACAAAATACTATGTATTCAAATAAAAAGTATGTAATATTATAACATTTAATACTCACGCGACCTATAGTAGATACTAGATGGGCCGAAGGTACCAAACGCTTGCGTTGAACTCATTAGGCCCCGTTCGTATAAAAGATACCGCTTGGGAACGCTTGAGATTTACGTGCGCCGCACGTGCAGCTGAAGCGTTTGGAACATCAAGAAAGCCATGCATCATATACTCAGTCTTCATGCGTTTGAGCTCCGAGTCGCTAGTGCTAAGCGCACGAATATTTAATAGGCTGAGCAAGAACGTTGTCTAATGTCAAATATTTGAATTTGCGTTTTTAACAATCGTCATTTGACATGTGTGTAACACTTTGTGAGTTCCATGCGCATGCCACCAGTTATTTCTCTCCGTGTAGTAAGATTTCCTTTTCTTAAATTTAATAAATTTGCGTTTAACATTTCAAGAATTTGAAATTGTCTGCGACGGCAACTGTCGGGAATTAAATTTATATAATATAGTATTGTACAATAAGCATGAAAAGTAACAGCAAAATAAAAACTAATTTTGATTTAATTATTCTTGAATTTCATACAGGGTGATTTTTTTATCATAGGACATCGAAATATCTCCAAAAATACGCATCATACGAAAAAAAATGTCCACAATAAAAACTTTTTATTTTCAAGGGGAAAAAGCGACTTCACAAAAATTTACCTGACACAGATTCGGATGTCCCATTAAAAAATACGTAAGTTTTATTTCGATACCTCAAAATGAAAAACTCACCCTATATAAAAAAGTAGACAATTCAATTGAAAATGAAACTCAAAGGACATATCGGATTTTAATTTTTTTAATTATTATTTATGACAAGATTTGCTTCTTTCTCCTTTGTTCCGACCTTTTATACTTTATCTGTAAAAAAATGTGAGTCTTGAGCATTGCTGTTGTACAGTAAATGAATCTGTCCAATTACATGCAAAAGGAACAAAAGGACATTTCGACATATTTTCTCATTTAGTTCAGTGATGTGAAATTCATGAATATTTGATTCATCCAACGTGAAAGTCTGATAAATGTATATAGATATCCTCCGGAATGGTCTGTAATAAATACTGTACTTGATAGTTGAAATTTGAATGTCCAGCATTTTCAAATAGTAATGAACGTTGGATAGAGAATACTACAGAGTTTGGTAAGGCGTGGTCGAGGACAAGGCATCAATATGTGAGTTTTCATCGCGTGATTCCGTTTAGACACTGGACTCTGAAGTCGCTTGCGACTTGCGACAGCGATACTGCCAGCTTAGTGAAAAATGCATGCCTATCTGCAGCGTGGAATTAAAACTTTGTTATTCTAGTGTTACGTCGCAACTACTTAAATACTTACTTTGATCGAAGGTTCCTCGTTTTAAGTTAGGATCAAATAATCCTCGCTTAGGGATGAGGATAATGCAGTGAAGAATACAATGTTAATGAAGTAAGACAATTTGAATTTATTTGAATTATGAGTGAATTGATATTATAAAATTATAAGGTTAATTGTAAAAACCAATTCAAATAACAAATCGATGCATACAATATGGCACGGGAAATTCGCAAAATAACAAACTAACAAGAGAGAGAGGGAGAGACAGAGAGAGAGAGAGATGTTCTGTACCTTATGAGTTCTTTAAGTTCTCTTAAGTAATCCTCACAGGTGTGGCTGAGATGCGATTCCCACAGGTGTGACTGCGATGGAGTGAATTTTTCTATAATATCAATATAATATAATAGTACAATATAATAGTAAAATGGACCACGGTGAATTTATGGCTTGGTTAACTGCACTAAACTGGTACTTCACGCTGTGAATCCTTTTAAGTTTTTAGAAATTTCCCTCACTTATTTCTGCTCACAAGACTAATTTTACCCTTGGCGGCGTGTCCTTTTTATATTATATTATTAGGTGACGTCACGCATTGCGCAGTATCCTGCTGTGTGTGACGTAGTTAAACCTCTCTTTTCTATAGGTGGTTTTCTCTCTCTCTTTAGTAACTTCCCCAGATTTTTATCTAGACCTAACCTGTGCCTATAGTACATTCTAATACGTCGCGGAACGTGACACTAGTATATGCACTGAATTGGATACTTAACTAACATATTAGTTGGCTGTACTGGTAGGGGGTCTCCGCCCTGGAACCGTCACCACCTCTCTTTTAGATCTTTTTTGACTGTTTACCTCTAAATATTCCAAAGCTTTTTAAACAAATAAAACAAAAGAACACGAACATACAGGCCCCTGCGCAAGTCGAGTTTTTTCTCTTTCAATAAAAAAAAACAAGCATGTGGGCCCCTACGCTAGGTGACCCAATTCCTTGATTCATTATTTCACAAATGTTTTTAAAACTGAATACTCAGTATTTTGGAATAATTTACATAATTAAACAGAAAGATAGTGAAAGAATTTTATGTTTTGAAAAGTTGCCTGTCGCGATTCGTGAGCCATTTCAGAGTCCAAACTTTAGTTTTACCCAGCGTTTTTCTTGGAACCTATTGGTTGTAGAGAAAGCATGAAATCGCCAAAAAGATGTACTGCGACGAGCACTACATTTTTTTTCGAAATTTCGCGTATTAGCTTGGATAAACGCAAGTACTATAACTTTCATGGGTTTTTCATGGCATTTACCATAAAAATCGAATTTTCGTTAATTTCCACTATCATATTTGTAAGTAGCACGTCAAAATGCGTGAGAATACAGAGTTTCGATAAAATCGGAGGGTTCAGCTTTTCGGAACTACACTCTAAACGTATTAAAACTGTGTGCATATCTTTGGAACATGTATTTTGGAATTTTAAATTCCCAATTTTCATTATGCATGATAAATTTACATAAATTTATTGGGCGTAATAATAATTCGGAATACAAAATGCTGTGTATTTTTTATATTTCATGCAATACAGTAGCCAAGAATTTCGCTGTTTGTATTTTTATAAAATCACTGGAATTTGAAAAACTTAAGTGAAAAATAAGGAAGTAATAATAAATGAATTAAGAGAAAGCGATCACCATTTTTTCGGTTATCAGTGTTCTTCAACCATTTCTTGGATTTAGGGAGGGGATTTTTGCCGTCCGTGGACGGCAATAAGAAAATAATTGTCGCTTGCTCATGCGCGTTGCGACTTGCAAACGTGTATGGAAACGACGCGCATGCGCGAGACAACTGCAAATGTAGAGTCAACACGTAGCGTCTTGTCGAAACTGGAAAAAGGTAGGTGTCGCGCTCCCCGTGAATGACATTAAAAACATCTTCCGTTTGCATAAAGTAATACGTGCATCTTGGATTAAACCTGCAGGTGTTACTTGTGTCATAAATTTGACAGTAAGATCACTTTTGTAATGAGAATGAAGCTTAATGCAGCATTTCAGAAACTTAGGTTTTTGTATTCTAATCTCTGTGCAATCTAAAACAGAAGTAGTTGCAGAAAATTTTTTAAAACATTTCGGCATATTTATTTGTATCTCCTCTTTTGAAACTCTACGTAGTGATGCTTGTAAAACAGTGGAAAGTTTAATCACTGTATCATAAAAAATATTCCGTATAATAACATCACAAACAAGATTACACAGAACACCAAGAGCATTAAAAAGTAGATCCAACTTCAATTTTGTAGTAGTTATTATTATACATTCACGAGTAGACAGTAGCTTCTTTATTTTTGGAGGATGCATTTCATTCATCAATTCGCTCGACATGTTCAAAATTACAAATTTTCTTATGTTGCACATAGTAACTAAGTCTTTTTCATGTTTTCTGTATGTGCAAAATAAAGTCGTGAAATCACCACTGGTCACCTGAACACCTTTATCTACATACTACTGTGGGCAAAAACTAAGGTGAATTTTTAATTAAAACTTCGCGGGCTAACAGATTCGGGCAAACTCTTATATTTTCATATTGGTCCTACTGTTACTGAAATCTGTGCCAAATTTCATATCAGTTTCATCATTTGTTACATAGTTACGCTTGTGTTTTCTAAACGACTAAAAGTGATTTTTTCGATTTTTGCAATGTCTGAATTTGTTGAGTAAAGAAGTGACATTAAATTTTGTTTACGGAATAAAATTTCAGTTGCGGAAACGTTCAGAATGTTACAGAAGGCCTTTGATGATTTGACCATGTCGCAGAAAAATGTTTATAAGTGGTACAAAGACTTCAAGGAAGGCAGAGAACGTGTTGATGACTTGGAACGCCCCGGACAACCATCAACATCAACTGACGTGCAACACGTCAAACAAATCAAAAAATTAGTGCACAAAAATCGTCGATTGACAATTAGAAACCTTGCTGGCACTATTGGAATTTCAAGAGGATCACTCAACACCGTTTCAAAAGATATTTTGGGCAAACAACGCGTGGTTTTTTATAGTTTCAACAGCATTGATAGAATCGTAGTGTAGATTCCTCTTGCATCCTTGCTGAAACCGATTTTTCGTTCATTGATTCTACCTATTCTAAATCTCAATCTAAATCATGATGCTATATTTGATCTAAGTTATGGAATCATTTGTTCATATTCTCAGGGGTTTCGTCAGAGATATTTTTCACAATAGATAATTTGCACAACTTTCCTTAGTAAAGTAAAATCTATAAAGAGCACAAGAATAAGTGTTAAAATATAATTAAGAAGATGATTTAAATCCATTTCAATATTTTATGAATCGACTTTTTAATCGACTAGGTCAACAATGAGCAAATGAGTTCAAGTATAATCTGAATGATTTTGAACACGCGATTCCTTCACGTTTTACACGGCAAGGACAGATAATTCAATTTGGTACTTAAATTAGAAATTGTTGCATGCGTTTTAAGGGCATGTAATACTTAATAAACTTGAAAATTTTATTGATTTTAGGTTTCTGCACGTTTGTGTCCAAAGTGCATAAAATTTAGTTTTCAAAATTTCGGAAATGTTAGAGAAGATAAAAATGAACGTAGATAGACGACTTTTAGTTTCGAAATTTAAAGAAAGTTCAATTTTAGCAAAATATATCGGAAAATTTGTTTTTATTGTCAAAACCAAAAGTAGACTATCTACGTCAGTCTTTATGTTTTCTACCATTTCTCAAATTTTGGAAACAACATTTTATGTATTTTAGACACAACCATGTAGAAACTGACCAAATTGTTCACATGATCTTGCTACTTTTCTCAAGTTTCAGATGCCCTTAATAACGGGTATCTCATAAAATTCCTTCATTATAAAAGTATAAACGTAGTCGCGTAAGAAGGGCAACGTGTGCAAAGCAGTTAAGGACTCAAAGCAAGCCTTTACCGCGAAGATTCGATCTGTGAAAGGGTACAATTCCTGGTTTAACACCACATAAATGTGACTGAGACTGCCAATTCCACCGCAAATGATTTTATACGAATAAATTGGTGTGTTTATGTAAATTTTGCAGATGATTTTCAAACTTCCGTATCTCCAGAAGAAGATTTTTAAATTCCTAAAAGGATAAATGGTAATAAGAACCAAAAGAAGATGCTGGAAAAAAGTAATTAATTATTGTATTATCATTATTCATAGCTCTGAGTAATATAAAAGATTCACTTATATCTTCCTTCGTCGCTGAAATAGTTTTCGAATCCATAATTTCACAGCATTTGGGAATGGTCACACAAATAGATAGTAGTTCAAAGGTAATAACGCTGATATGATTTCCTACAGGTAAATAAGATAATTTTCGAAAATTTTCATTCTATTCCAAAGATAAAATAAAATAGTCGTAAAATAAAGAAGATTGGTACGAATGTATACCATTTAAAAGCATTATTATAAAATTCAGTGATTAGATAATGTGTCACGTCCGTGACCTTCACTATTTATTTTCAATAATAATTTTTGGGAATTTAATAAAGATATTAGAAAAGTATATGTACAAAAGACAGGTTAGAATGTATTAATTTTTTGAAACAAAAAAACTATGAATAAAATGAAATTGTAACAGGAAGAGAGAAATAGTAAGACCATCAATGAAAAAGACTTGTATTAATAAACGACGAAAGACTCGAAACTAAGAATAGACCAGGGAACCCCATCGGAATGCAGTGTGTACACAAGGCTCAATTATCTACAGCGGCATCAGAGGAATAAAGTAAAATATTAATCAATATGGAGAGAAGGAACGTAGGGAAAACCTAGAGAAAGCCTAAGTTGTAAATATATTTCCCCTTTTCTTGATACATGGAACTGGCAATCAAAGAAAAGGAGCTAGGTTTTCCACGCGCTAGGGCAAGTCACCCTCAGGGGAGTTTTCAGGGTGGTATGAACTAGAAAAAACCAGATCCTCAGTAACTTCCGTACTATCATTCGCGCTGTTACTCTGCCCAAAGGTCTTCTTCAGTTCTTCTCCGGCGTTTCCAGTTGTTCACCAAGTCTAAGTTCCGCGAGTGTCTACCCTCCTAAAAGTGACTCCAAGTGGCAGTTCATCCATACTTTCCTCCAGTGGTTGGATTATCAGTGGTTTTTTTTCATCAGAATTTCATCCAGGATTGCCACTTCGAAAGGTTTCAGCCTAAATAGTGGGACCCAAAGTGTCAAGAAAAAGAATAAAATAAGGGAGTAAGTCAATTTAAGTTTAGTCTGAAAGGAATATTCGTTGAAATCTTTTTTCCCTCTCCCTTTCGTGAGAATTGCAAATCATTAAATAAAGTTAATATTTTTGAAATGTATTAAAATTTGTATTGTTAGCTATCCCTAACCCTTGCTTCAATTGAGAAATCCTTCCGATTTCTTAAACGAAGAAAAAACGTGGAAAAATAATTATAATAATAATAAGAGCGAGTAACTAGGACGTTACAAATGCAAGAAAAAAATTGACAAAATTGACATAACAAGAAACAAAAAAAACTTGATAAAAAGGAATGAAAATTCTTTTGATTAAAAACTGAATTGTGGCGCATCGCATTTGAAATACCTAACCTAAAAGACTTGAACGTATAAATGCATGGAGCTTACTGAAATTATAGGTGCGAATACAGAAAGGCTGAGAAATGCTCATACAAAGTCTAATGTTCAGATAATTTTTTTTCTTCTATATGTGTCATAAAAAAGTCTCTTGATTGTCCTATATTTATAAAATATGGAAAGAAAGTATCAAGAATATAGCAGCACATGAAATATGATGAGAAATAGTCATTGGTATTGTGAGATAAACGTGAAAACTAATATAAATATAAACTCCGATAAAAAAGACATGAAAATTTTTTGGAAAACAATAAAATTATATAACTAATTTTATAATATAGAATCCAAACTTTTCGGTCTCATCTGTTGTAATTAAATCATTGAGTCATTAACTTTGTCATTGAAATTCGTTGAATTTTGATGAATTTATTTTTGGTTTTAATCCCTTTTTATCTGCGCTGCTGTTTTATAAAACACATTATTTTGCACAAACTCACTATCAGAAGATCGTTTAGTGACTGATATCTGAGTGCATGGAGAGGACAGTTGTAAGCAAGAAAACCGGCGAGACGGAGGGGAATTTTTTATATAGAACTGTGATTGTGAAGGAAAAGTGGAAGCAAATACAATATGACCAGACTGCCCCGGCAATGAAAGAAAAATAGGAAATTGTAACTGGAGTCATAACGGTTCCACTCATTTTGAAAAAAATGCATTCATTTATTGGAAAGCTTTGAGAATTTAATAATTAAACAAGTTTTTGAATCTTTGTTAGAATTGCTGGTGTCAATTAGAAAATTAACCTAACATTTTATTTTTTCAAAAATTCAAATTATTAATGTCCAATATTATTTCGCGCAATACCAATGATTCAGCCCGAATTTTTAAAACAAGAAAAGACACTATTCCCAACCTTTACACCGCCAATTTCGTCTATAATATTTTGTGCACTTATTGTATTTTTTTTCGATGACATTATTACCGATTTTAAGATGAATTCAGCGACCTACAACACAAGGCCATTCTAGTCACGCAAAGTGTGAAAATAGTCGAAAAATCATTTTCCTTTTGTTATACGCGCCTCTTCTAGGCGGTAAATATTATGAAGCCGCTTGTCCTTGCTTTAAGCTTAAGTCGCTTCGAAACCCTTTTGAATAGCAGAAAGAGAAAGTCCCGAGTGTACACGTCAGCGTCTACCCTCTTCTTCTCTCACGCATGCTTTCTCGCTCTCTCCTAGGCGGTAAGTTACCAGTGCCTACACAGCCCTCTCCCCTCCCTCTCCTCCGGGCCCAAGATGCAAACTCCCAGGCTACAGAGAAGCTAAGAGAAAGCTCGAAAAGAGGAGAAAATTAACGTGCTTCTACACGCCGACCCATTCCCAACCCGACCAGTACCAACTAGTTAGAAAGGGTGAGAGAGTGTTTTCAATAAGAGTGAGGAGGAAAGACGACGCTGACCTATCCTCCAAGAACGTACTAACTCAAGTACAGAGTTAAGGGAAGGAAAACTAATAGGAAAAACCTATAATAAAAAAACGAGTACTCCCTCTACTGCGATTTCCCCCTCAATTTTCCTGCTTATAAAAAGGGCCTTCGAAGCGACAATTAATCAGTCGCTTCTAGGCATCGCCAAGACTTCGCCAACTACTCTGGAAAATCTCGAGTATCGCACCACCTAATAGTTAAAAGAAAAGTGTGAATTAGCCAGTTTAAGATAGTCAGTGTAAGCAACATAGAGTGAATAAAAATGGTTTACCAGCAGCCGCGTCCCTTACTTTCCATGAGGAAAAGTTTTCCGCCATCCAGGGTAAGTGCGTTGGCCTAGAGTATTTAAACCTGTAACCCTTCCTCCTTACTACTCTCTGGATTTCTAGGGAGCCACGGATACGCTCGGGATCTCTCGGGCGTGCTCGTCTCGGTACTCTGAGACGACCCGTCATCCCCCCCCCCCGCAGACCACCCACGCCCGACCCTTTCCCTCTGGATTTCTAGGAAGTCGCGGAAACGCTCGGGACTTCTTGGACGTCCTCTTCTCGGAACTCTGAGACAACTCATCATCACCCCTCTCCGCGTGGACCACCTACTCCGAAACTCTCTTTCTGTATTTCTAGGGAGTCGCGGAAACGCTCGTGACTTCTTGGACGTCCTCTTCTCGGAACTCTGAGACGACTCGTCATACCCTCCCCCCGCGGACCACCCACTCCGAAACTCTCTCTGGATTTCTAGGGAGTCGCGGAAACGCTCGGGACTTCTCGGGCGTCCTCGTCTCGGAACTCTGAGACGACTCGTCACCCCCCCCCCCCCCCGTGGACCAACCATTAGAAGCAAATGTCCCAGGAGATGGAGCGACACTTAAGTTACGAGGCATAATTGATCTCAAAGTTTTCATAAACGGCAAGTCTTACCCAGCATCATTTGCCGTAGCCGAAAACTCGGTGAGGAAATGCTTCTGGGGAGAAACTGGCTCGACCGGCATAAAGTGGTACATGACTACTTTAATAACTGCTTCTTTATTGGAACACAGAAAAGGCAACAAATTTTCACAACCCAGGGATCGACAAAGCCAACGAGGAAATCACAGACGACGTCTTGGAGGGACTGTCTCAAGACTTCACGGGCGAAGCAGATGACAGTTTTATGAGGTTAGTGCAAAGGCACAAACAAATCTTTCATCAAGGGGGTCTACTTCGTCAAGCACAAACCTCAATACACAGCTTTCGCCACCCCTGACGGAGGGCAATATCAATTTCGTGTAATGCCTTCCGGTTTGGAAAAAGGCGCCATGCACTTTTCAAAACATTATGAAGGAAGTCCTGAGAACCTTATGGAGGAAGTTCGTGATCGCCTATCTAGACGACCTCATACGGACTGACATGCAATCTGAAAAAATTCCACTTCGGAAAGACGAAGTTGGAATATCTGAGATACATTGTCACTGCGGAAGGAAACCAGGCCCAACCGGAGCATATATAGGCCATTTTGGACGCCAAGCAACCAAGAACACGGAAAGAACTGCGTAGCTTCCATGGTACCTGCGGTTGGCTGTGCGAATATATATCTCACTTCGCGATAATAGCAGCAGCCCTGACCGACCTCCTCACAACAAACCGACCTTATAAGCAGTGATCCCAGAACGTGGGAGCTGGCGGCCCCCACCATAGATGCCTCGAGTCTTCCTCATTCAACAAACCTATGGCAGTCGAGCGAGGAGGAAGCCATGAGCTGTTGGGGACTATGGTGGGGGCCGCCAGCTGCCACGTTCTGGGATCACTGCTTATAAGTGGTCAGTAGCAGCTGCAGAATCTTAAAAAAATAAAGGAAGCAATTAAGCAGCCCTTGGACCTGAGCCGGCCGCACTCAGAACTCTCATTTATTCTACAAACGGACGCAAGCGCCAAGGGAATGGGAGCAGTACTCTATCAAGAAGAACAGATAGGAAAACGACACATCGCCTCATATGCTAGCGCAAAATTCAGTCCAGTCGAGGCTCGTTATCACTGCAATGAGCAGGAATGCCTTGCAGTAATCTGGGAGATAAAACGGTACCGCCCCTACCTAGACGATAGCCATTTCACACTTCGTACAGACAGCAAGGCATTAACCTGGCTGAGAAAGATGAAGGACGAGAAATTCAAACTAGCTCGTTGGGCCTGTCTACTCGACGAATTTTCTTTCACCATCGAACACTGTGCATGTAAAGACAACGAGCTTCCAGACGCTTTATCGCGCCACCCAGTCCCAAATGGGCCGACCCCAGGAGAACCCGACCTTGAAAGAATGTTGATGCCAACTGGAGAGAAAACTGAGACAACCCTAGAAACCACGCCACTTGTTTCTAATGCATTGGTACAGATATCTCTAAGTGAAGAAATCACTGTAGCCTACCAGTTAGACCCCATAATTACTCATGAACTAGAAATGTGGCAAGAAGTATGTAACAAAGAAGAAAGAACTGAAAAGGAAGAAGAGTTCGAACAAAAGCATAAATTAGATATCTATGGATTCTGGAAAAAGCACCCAACCTTGGGCACATGGTCACTACGCGTACCAGCCAGTTCCGTGCAAAGTGTACTTTGGACGTACCATGACGATCCTCTGGCCGGACATCCAGGATGCGACGAAACTCCTCGAGAAATACAGTCTCGATTTTATTAGCCAGGGATGAGGAGAAGTATCAGAAGATACGTGAGTAGCTGCCATCTCTGTACCTGCTGCAAGCCAGTGCGCACAGCTACAAAAGACACAATCCGACCACGGGCGGCACAATGACCATGGGAAACGATCGCACTCGACCTGATGGGATCTTTTCCGCCATCATCCACAGAGAAAAGATTCTTGCTGCTAGTAACGGACCTTTTCTCACGCTGGATTGAGGCCTTCCCCATCGCCTCATCAGACGCTCCAAAACTAACAGCAATGTTAGAAAAAGAAATTTTTCCACGTTGGGAATATCCGAGGCAAATCCTCAGCGATAACGGCAGGCAATTCATCAGCCAACACCGGGCCAACGCTTGACAGCGTTAGGACTGCGACCTATGGACAACTCCAAATTATCACCCTCGAGCGAACCCCATGGAGAGGAGGAATCAAGACGTTAAAATAAATATAAGGTTAAGAATCAACAATGGAATTCATCGTACATGGGACAGAGACTTACCGAAAATTTTGTTCAGCTTGCGATAGCGTCAGAACGCAGCAACCAAGCAGACCCCAAGCCATCTGCTGCTGGGATGGACATTACCAAGACCCGGCGATTGGAGATTCCAGGAAGATGATGAACAAAGAATAGAACGGCGCGAACGAGAGGAACGAGCCAAGCAGAGTCAATAAAGGTACCAGAAGCGTTATGCAAACCAGGCCCTGATGCCGCAATTTCATCCTGGAGAACAAATATACATGGAAAGGCACTTCCTCTCAAACAAAAACGATTATTTCAACGCCGGTTTTGCGCTGAGACGAACTAGACAACACACTATCCTCGAGAAGTTCGCCGGAGACGTTTACGTAGTTGACCTAGAAGAATGACCTGTCAAATTACACGCAAATCATATTTACCGAGCACGCTTACCGATACGAGATAAGAATAAAACACAATTAAGATCACAAAATGGGGAGGAAGCACGACTATCGACAAAGTAAGAAGCAAGCATAGTTACCGACGAGCGATGACAGCGACATACCTGACGGTGAACAACCGCGGGGAACTATAACCACTGTGACGAAACACCGGCGTGTTCGAAGGCAAGCAGTACACTGAGAAGGGACTTACCCCCACCACCAGGCAACGGTCGCCAGCCACAGCCGACCAATCACGAACTCACCGGCGCACAGCCATGCGCATCCACAAGTAACGGACGTCGGCTAAGAGCACCGACTCGCCCAGCGTCCAGCGGCACACTGAGCGGGGATCTACCTCCACCACCAAGCTGTGGTCACCAGGCATGGCCGACCAATCACACGCGTACCGGCGCACAGCCACGCACACCGGTAGAAGAATACTCAACCAACACAACACCGCCGTGCTCGACTGCAAACAACATATTGAATAATGCCTATGCAAATCCAGATCCGCCCCCTGCGGTAGTGGATAACCACTGGCGTCCGGCCACCATAGCAACAGAAAACCAATTAAGGAAAATCCAGGCCCTAACAGCGTTGAGGCATAGAGGTGCCCAACCACAAGAAATTCTGAAGATAGCGAACAGCCTCAACACAATAAGATTAAGATGCCTTCTTACTCTGCAGAATCGCATCGAATGCTTTTCGAAGCTTACGGTGAACATGCTCTTGGCAAAACACAGTGTTTCGAGTGGTTTAAAAAATTCAAAAGTGGTAATTTTGATGTGAGAAACGAAGATCGTGGAAAATCACCGAAAATGTTCGAAGACTGGGATCAGAAGGGTGTTATTTATTATGAGCTGCTAAAACCTGGTGAAACTGTCAACACAAATCGCTACCAACAGCAAATAAGTCCTGAACCCTTTTGGGAAAAGCGTCATCGTCGAACTCGACACAAGAGTCAAGGGACTTTGGATTTTCCAATAGTTCTTCGTCTTCCTCACCTTCAGACACGTGGGTACACACCGGAGGTTCTCCGTATCCATGCTCTTATGATCCCAGTAGAGTGAGTCAGGGTTAATGTTGGATATATATTGTCCTTTCCTCTCTACAGATTTCTCGAATTGAGAGAATTATTTCTATAGATCCCTTTTAAGGGCTTCCATATCGAATTCTTCATCGTCACTGCTCTCGTCACTGTCTATAGGCAGGGGCGGAACGTCGACAATTGCCTTCACTGGTCCACTAGGGTTATTAGCATCTTCTTTAGATTCAGAATTGAACAATGCTCCTCCTTCAATTCCTTTGCTGGCAAGCCTGTCGGCTGCCTTGTTGCCTGCAATGCCGTTATGCCCTGGGACATGGTTCCAATTACCTCGATCGGCTCAAGGGCCTTTTATAATTTCTCAAATCCGGTTCGGTTTTTAACTGATTTGTTCCTCAGCTGTTTCTCAGTCGTTCTTCTCCCACGTTGGGATACATTCCGTCACGTTTCTGATTAGATATGTGGAGTCAGTGTTAATTCTTGTTTTCTTGATTCTAGCATCCTGAGCTCTTTGAGCGGCTTCGACAGCGGCTTAGATTTTGGCAGCGTTATTGGTCTGCGACCTCGTGCCGTCCGAGAGACATTCAGCGGGTCGTCTGGGCCAAACCAGACGCCGGTGCCAGGCCTGGGTTCATCTCTCCCGTTGTAGCTGCAGGCGCCGTCAACGAAGACGTCTACATAGAGTTCCTGGATGGGAGGGAACCAAGGATTCGGAGCACGGACACATGCTTCCACTTTCGCCGTGGTTGTTCTCGTTGAGCTTGAAATCCAACCAGAAGTACTAGGTGATGATTCGAGATGTTCAAGTCCTCTCTGCAGGGTGGAAGACCTTGTGATGGGCCTTATCTTTTCCGCCTCTACCTTGTTGCGCATCACTAAAACCTGCTTGTGAGTTCCAGTTGCGCTGTGCCTGTTTGCCCTAGCAGTTCCAGGAATGACTCGTAGGAGACGTGCTCCAGGGTTCTCGACAGAGGTTATCCAGTGGATAGGTTCGTAGTCGCAAGCCAAAATAAATTCTCGGCCGTATACGTATGGGCGGGAATTCATAACTGCGTACAATACGGTGAGGCACTCTTTCTCAGCCTCGGCGTACCTTTGCTTGCCAGTGTTTATCGTTTTCGAGAATTACGCCACGAGAATATCTACTCCGTCTCTCTCTTGGGCCAATATTGCTCTGACCGCGTAATCGGAGGCTCTGTGGTTAGTTTGAATGTTTTCTGAAAATTTGGGTATAAGAGAATAGGCTCCTTACAGAGATACATGCTAAGTTTTCTGAAGCTTCTCTTCTGGCTGCTTCCCCATTCCCATTTCACGTCCTTTTTGAGAAGGTCGGAGAAAGGTTTTGCCAATTTTGTGTAATTTTGGATGAATCTTCGGTAGTATCCGGAGAGCCCCAGGAACTGGTGGATTGCAGTACGGTAGAGGGTCTGGGAAATCTCATAATCGCGTTAATTTTAGCCGGGTTAGGCTTTACCCCTTCACACCCGATGATGTGGCCTAGTTAGGCGACTTCCGTTCGTAAAAAATCGCACTTGTCGGATTGCAGCAAAATCAGCAGTGCAGCAGATCAAAAAGCCTTCTTGCCCTTTTATCGTGTTCTTTGAGGCTTGCTGCATATAATACAATGTCATCCAAATAGACTAATACCTCTGTTCCATGTATCTCTTTTAACACCGTATTCATAAGGCGCTGAAAGGTGGCTGGCGCGTTTCTATCCCCATGGACATACGAAGGTATTCAAAGTGTCCTCTAGGTGATGAGAAAGCGATTTTTACTCAATTTTCGTTGTGTGTTTCAACTTGGTGGAAACCGCTTGCCAGGTCAAACACCGAGAAATACTAGGCATTTCCAAGCTGGTCGAAATTCCGAAATGTTGGATAGTGGATAAGCTTCTCCTATTACTTTTTTATCGAGGGCTCAAAAGTCGATTACAACCCTCCATTTTCTTTCGCCAGATGTGTCGAGCTTTTTAGGGACGATTAAAAGTGGTGAGTTATAGGGAGACTTGGAGCTGCCTATGATGCCACTTTTATACTGTTTTACAATCTGGCCGTTTATCTGCTCGGTAGCTTCGTAAAGTTACCTGTATTGTTTCTTAACGATGATTTTTCCGTCGGTGGTCGGGATTCTATGCTAGATCAGATGGGTGGAGGTGAGCTTCTCGGCATTTAGGTAGAAGATGTCAGCATAATTTTCCGCCCAGACGAATACATAATCCTCTTCTTCAGGTGACAAGGTTGATACATGCAAACTTTGCATCACTCTCTTGACGCGATCGAAATAGTTTCCTCCCAGCTGTTCCTGGAGATATTCAAGCAGGTCTTCTGTTTCCGATTCTGAGAATTCTTTACCAGGGAATCTGCAGAAGTCAAAGGGGATCATTTCTTGTGGTGAGACATTACATTCTATGTCCTGTTCTGTGGTGTTTATGGCCAGGATGTGGCACTTGCCATCTTGAGCGGTGACGGCCGCTTCACTTATGTATAAGCCTTCTGGGATATCACTCCTTGGTAGGTACCCTTGATGGATTTCCGAATTGGACACATCTATCGCAGTGGGTTGCCTGGTTCTTGCTTTGATTTTCAAGATCCTGGCAAAAGGCTTGATTTCTGATTCAAGGACTTTGTTGGCTTCCTGTGATTCCGCGTCGACAAATGGAATCGGCGTGAATGGGTTGGATACGGTGACTAGAGTATTATGCCTGAATGAAATTTGTGCTTGCTCCTGCCCTAGGTATGGTCGTCCCAAGATTTCATCGGGCAAAATAGGGAGTTCGTTTCCTACGACGTAGAAATGCACAGGACTTTTAAAAATCGTGATTTTCACTGTACTTATTGTTTTTACAGGATCGTTGGTTATGCTGGTCATGAGGATAGAATTCAGCGGTTCGATAATCATATCCTGCCGTAAAGCGTGAAGTTTCACAAGATTCACGTCAGAACCTGGGTCAACTAGGAAGTTTGGCCTAGGACCTCGGAATTCAGGAGCAGTTAGTTCAATTACCTGTGAGTCTTCTTGGCTGCGTCCCGTTCGAATGGCCCCACGGAGTTCTCCTGGAAGTGGACAAACTTGGAACGCCCTTGTATAGTTGAGTCACAACATCCGAACGACGAGTCGATTGGAAGTTTAAAGCTCCTGATGGTCCTGGAGAGGCTGACCGGGGAAGAGTCATGCTTCCTGCAATCTTGCTTTGCCCTTGCCACGACGAGTTACCGGGTGCCCTTTGACCCTTTTCGACTGGTGGGCATTGCATCATGGCGGGATGAGGGGGATAAGGATAGCGGGGTGGATATGGGTAGTTCAATGGATATTGAGAAAAGGAATATGAATATTGGGACTGATAATTGGGTTGATAAGGAGGGTAGGACAAAGGGTATTGGCTGTACATGAATGTGTACATTGAAGCCTGGGTTCTTGGAGGGCTAGGTCCTGGCGTTGGTTGAGTTGTTGTGCTTCCCTTCGAACTTGACCTCTCGGATTTTCTGGGCCGCGCGATATGATAGGATGACGCAGCGTTTCTTGCTTTCTCTATATACTTCTGTCATTCTTCGGCATGCAAGGCGTGTTCAAACGCCTCGCTAAGATTTTTCGGATTGCGGGTGTCGACAAAAATCGATATATCATCCGATAGGCCCCTAATAAAGGCGTCTAAAGCACATTCGTTTACTGGCTTCATCATAATGACACTTTCTTTGGTGTGTCCATACGTGCACGTATATTTTTCTTCTATCGCATGTCTACCGCCACTCAAAAGGCCCTGTACACAATCGTTATAATCACCAACGGTTTCCAATTGTTTCATCCGAAAGGTTAACGATGGATTCGAAGTACCATTGGTATATATCTATATATTTGTACCGAGCAACGCAAATATTAGCTCCTAGACCACGTGCACAAGTACGTCGTGTTCATGTATATTACTCGGTATAATTAGTGTAGCTACTATAGCTGTAGACCACCCCGGAATATTGTGATGCTTAATATATAGAAGTAAATATATGTACAAACATGTGACACAATAGCTTATGTTATATACCTTAAATTGTCCAATAGAGTTAGGCGCTATATTAAGGAGGGTCCCCCAACCTGTACAGGTTACGGGAGGTTTATTTGAGCTTATACCGATTGCGTACGCCAATTCCGAGACATATCCGAATTATTCGTATGTGTTGATAAAGCTTTGCCTGAAGGAATTGCTATGGTGATTATACGGCAGTTTATGAGATTATAAGTGAAAGTCGTAAAGCCGTTGTTGGCTCAGCTGTGCAGGGTTGTACCACACTCTAATATGGCGCGCCTATTACACCTTAAATGAGAAGAAAAATCTTGCAATTGAGTTTCGAAAACAAAGTTGGAAACTTAGATTAGTGTTAGGCTTTAGGTTCTTACTTCTTTAAACGTGGATTAGAATTCGGAGTCACTAATTAGTATGCTCCTGTCGATAGACTCTAGGCTCTGAGGAACTATTGTTTCCGCGTCACTTGGTACTTCTGTTTCCGAATCTGAGGATAAGTTCATTATGAACGACTCGGACTCTGAAGCTAGGTCTATGACAGGTACTCCTGATTCAAGATTTGAATGTTTTGAAAATTGAGGTTCGCAGTGCTTTTGGCCCAGTCTTTTAACCAAGGGTTTGTGTTCGTACACTTGTTTGAATTCGAGAGACGTGGCTGCAGCCTGTAATGAGTCTACCTTTTCAAACGTTTTTCTCCGAATTTCACTTTCTGCTCGTTTCAGAAGGAATTCGAACAGACTTGAAAATTCGTCAAAATTTTTAATTTCGCGAATCTGGATCAGATTTTTAGGTATAATTGACTGCGTCTCCTGTTCTTGAAATTCTGCGAATTGCTTTCTTCGGCGTAAGCCTCTTCCTCCTCTAGAGCGTTTTCGACGAGAGATGTCAAAGGCCACGGATAGATGCGACATGAGGTTAGTAGGGAAAAGTGAAGGAAATTTCTCTCTCTTTTCATTACGAATAGAAATGTAGCCGAAAATTGTATACCAGATTGGGATTTAAACAAATTTTTGATTGCTCTAAACGCATAAAAGAAAAGGGAAGTCACCCGAGTTCAAATAATTGTCCCGAGACGAAAACCAGTCAAGGCTTCAATCTCGACACAATTAAAACTGTCAGATTAGTAAGGCAAGAATCAAGCACAAACTCCTTACTAGCCTAGCCAACTCAGTGTGGGATTGGGTTGCTAGAGTGTTTTGTGTGATTTCAATTCCTTCGGTGGACTATCGCGGGAATAGAATTGAAACTGATGAAATTAGCACCCCCTGTGGGATTATCGCAGTGGTTCACCTATTTCGCTCAATTTAAGGATCCTATCAGGATTAGATTTCAGGTAGTGGTTCTTCTGTGCGTTATTTATACTGTAACATGATCTTCACACATAGGCCAAATTTTACAAAGAGAGAAAAACCCCTGACTAATTTGGACTAGTAGAAGGTAATAAAAAAAAAGTGAATAAAATAAAGCCGATGTTAAGTCACACAAGTTAGCCTCAAGGACAAACCCTTGAGTGACTTGATTGCTTTTATTTCATTCTAGGATAAGGTAGGACAAGTAGAAGAGTATAAATTGTAAATAAAATAAAGCCGACGTTAAATAACACAAGTTAGCCTCAAGGTCAAACCCTTCAGTGACTTAAGTGCTTTTATATTATTTTGAAATGAAGTATAAATTTTGTAAAGAAAATCGAATGATAACTGATATGCTTAGACAGTGTAAAAGATTTCGGATAAAATAAGGTTAATTATTAGTCACACAAGTTAGCCTCAAGGTCAAACCCTTGAGTGACTTGTCAACTTTTATTTTATTCTAGAATAACATGTAATGAGCGCGAATGTAGTGATGTGTGAGAGTTTAGATAAATTAAAAAAAAATTCAAATGCCACAGAGTTATAGTTTTGACTCGAAATCACTTTATTAACAACTTGATAGTCAAAAAAGTGTATTATTAGAAGCTCCAGGTACTCACTAGGTAAAAGATAAATATATTAGATCTATAATTTAACTCTTGCGGTTTTTTTTCAAAATTTGAACGTTTATTTAAGAAAAACATGTACAATAGTATTTTTCAAATTATTGACCATATGGAGCTATGACTTTTTCCCATCTTTCTGGCAATTTGTGGATTCCATCCCAAAAGAACTGCGCCGGCTTGGCGGCCAAGAATGAATCAAGCCAATTTTTGATACCCTGTTTTGATGTGAACCGTATTTCAGTGAGGGCGTTCTGCATCGACCGGAATAAATGATAGTCAGAAGGGGCAAGGTCTGTGCTATAAGGCGGGTGGGGTAAAACTTCCCATCCACTGTTTTCCAAATAGTTCTTAACTGGAATAGCAACATGGGACCGAGCGTTGTCATGATGGAAAATTATTACCTCGTGCCTGGTCGCATATTCCGGGCGTTTTTCGGCTATTGCTCTTTTCAAACGGATTAATTGTGTTTGGTAGCGTTCTCCATTGATAGTTTTACCCTTGTTTTAGCAGCTCCTAATACAGCACACCCTTCTGATCCCACCAAATACAGAGCATTACCTTCGCGCCATGGATATTCGGCTTTGCCGTTGATTTGGCTGGTTGGCTGGGTTTCACATATGATTTTTTGCGCTTGGGGTTGTCGTAATGGATCCATTTTTCATCACTAGTAACAATCAGTTGCAAAAATGACTTCTTTTTTTGGCGTTCCAGCAGCATTTCGGACATGCAAAACCACCTTTCAACGTCTCTCGGCTTGACTTCATGTGGAACCCAATTTCCTTGCTTATTAATGCATCCGGCTGCTTTAAAACGTTTTAAAATGGCTGCTTGCGTGACTCAAGTTCTTCTTGTGTTTGGCAACAATCTTCATCGAGTAATGCTTCCAGTTCTTCATCTACAAAATTTTTTCGCTGCCCAGGACGTTCTTCGTCTTCCAAGCCAAAATCACCACTTTTAAATCGTGCAAACCACTTTTGGCACGTTCGTTCAGCTAAAGCATGTTCACCATAAACTTCCACCAAAATACGATGACTTTCGGCAGCAATTTTCTTCATATTAAAGTAATGAAGAAGAACTCCCTGCAAAAGCACGTTTTCAGGCAAAAAGTTCGACATATTTGAGTGAAAAAAAATTATTGTTGTTTACGCTTCAAATGAATGACATATGCTGAAAAAGACGCACAACGACGGTAGCTTTCCAACGCATGTTCGGAATATTGGAACGATGGAATAATAATCAAGTTATGCCATCTCTTAGCAAAGCGCACGAATGAAGTTATAGATCCAATAAATAAAATATGTATATATTAATATATATTAATATATATTAATTATATATATACATATATAGGTATTTTTGGGCTTTTCCTTTGCAAATCGTACACCCATTTTGAGTTCAGAATTTAGATTTGCATGAAATTTTTGTTATAGCTTCTTTTTAATAAAGTATCCAACACGTATATCGGGATATTTGAAAAAAACATTTTTTTTAGAGATATATTAATTTAAAATTTTGTTAAAATTGGATAAAATGCTAAATTCTCTTGTGCTTAATATTCATCATCTCCGGTTGAAATAATCAAATCGATTTCGGGTTTGTTCATTTTCTAGCTTATTGCGTTAGGTTTTCAAATAAATATTTTCATAATTTTTATTTTGTTAATGAACTACAGATATGAGCAATTAAATTGTTTAAAAAATTTTTGCATGTTTGCCCCCTCAGTAGAAAAATTTGGAAAATACTATCGTATGCGCTATGTCTCAATATAACTAGCGCTTATTTAATAAAAGTGGAGACTTGATTAGATCGGAAGATATTAAATATTTTTAAACGCGCAACGTGTTTGCTCATTTCCGAGTCGAGCCGCAACTAGCCTTTCTCGAGACATAATGTGCTTTTGGACGACTTGGACATGATTAAACACGTCGCGTGTTCAAAAATATTTAATATCTTCCGATCTAATTAAGTCTCCACTTTTATTAAACATGCGCTAGTTATATTGAGACATAGCGCATATGATACTATTTTTTCCAAATTTTTCTACTGAGGGGGCAAAGATGCAAAAATTGTTTGAACAATCAAATTGCTTATATCTGTAGTTCATTAACAAAATAAAAATTATGAAAATATTTATCTGAAAACCTCATGTAATAAGCTAAAAAATGAAACAGACCTGAAATCGATTGGATTATTTCAACCGGTGATGATGAATTTTAAGCACAAGAGAATTTAGCATTTTGTCTAATTTTATCAAAAGTTTAAATTAATATATCTCTCCAAAAAATTTTTTTTCGAAAATCCCGATATACGTGTCGATTAAATTAATAAAAAAATGTAAGACTTTTAAAAATGTGAACAATTTTTTTTTTAAATTCCGTACGATTTGCAAAATAATGTCATATATACATATATATATATATATATATATATATATACATATATATATATATATATATATATATATATTCATATGAGTCACCTGGTAAAAAGAAACAAATATAACTAAACTAATCAGTAGTGACAGGTAGTCACCTGGTATAAAAAAAATGTAAATTAACACTTTGGTAACAAAATTCAAAAATAAATAGCCACTTGGTAACAAGCTATAAATAAATCGTCTAGTAGTGACAGTTAGTCACCAGGTATCAAAATAGAAATAAATAATCAATGTATATATATTTTAATAAATTCAATTGAGTCAGCTGGTAGCGAAGCTAAGGCTAATAATTAAATATTGTAAGCAATTAATTATTATTTATTCAAAAGAAGAAGAAGTGGACGTGGAGGCTACAAACTGTAATGTATTTTCGTGTCCCTTTTTTTATTTTAAGTAGAATTGCTTTCCGGCGTCTTCCCTAGCTTGACTTGCTACCAGAATAAAAATATAAAGCGTTGGAATTGCGGCGAATCACAAAAAAATCTACTAAATTTCGTAGTAACTCAATCAGAAAGGTTTTGCTTCTAGATTCGAATAATTATTATCAATAAAATATTATAAAATGAGAACGATACAGCTTACCGATAGTTGGTAGTTTAATCTTACCTGTTGGTAGGGCAAGGGCAAGGGCAAGAGGAAGAATGTTGCTTTCGCTGCCTTAGACCCTCAGATTTAGCTGGGCTTCGAATTGATTGGTTTCGTGACTAAAAGTTAGTCACTCTTGTCCTTTTTATTTTGACCGACGGCACGTGGTTATGAACTTGCACGCGCGCACCAGAAATATTCTCTGCTTCTTTCCTCTTATTAATTTTATAACAATCAAAATATGGGTGGCTTTTAACCGGAAAGAAAATAGTACTTTTAAATTGTTTTCTTTCGCCACTTTTGATATTTTTATAACCTTAATATAGCTTCTCAAAAAATTTCTTCTCGTCGTTTTGAGATTCGATGACAGGATTATTTTTCGGAAATTTGATTTTCAACGCCAGGCTGTGAACGCACTGTTAAGTTTTGCGGTTAACCGACCACCGACGCACTCAAAATACTATTTCAGCGCGAAGTGTAGTAGTAAAAATTTTACTTATATAATTTTTAGCACAACAACCCCGTGAACGGCTTTCGTCGGAGGAAAGTTTTAGAATTGTTAATGTCCGCCCAATTGCAATCCCTAATTTGTAGCCCTGGCTAGCTCTTTTTACGAACCTAGGTCAACTAGTCAGGTGATGGGACGCGCTTGTTCCGAACCACGCATAGGCAAAAGCAAAGAACCGTGCTTTGCTCTTTAGAGGTTTTACCCGGATTAAGAAACTCGTCAGACTGCGTTTTTGATTTCAAATTGATTGATTTTTATGGAATTGTATCGATGTCATACAGGTGGGGAATAGTGATGACTTGAAATGATTTCTATGTGCCGTGATTTCTGTGAAGAGGAATTTTTGCTAAGGAAGGATTTAGAAATATTGAAGGCCTAAATACCTTGTAGTTTTGAAATTCTTCATGTCTATTGCCAAGTGAGAATTTTTGTCGACTTGGCATTTTATTAATTAATGATAATTTCTAAATCGTGATCTAAATATTCCAGAATTTTGACAAGTCCTAGGTCGATATCAGGAATTTAGATTGACCTTTGAAATGTTTTAGAATCTGATACCCCTTTGATTTTTCATATTTTCAGAAAAACGTTGGTTCAGATTCTTTTAGTAATGTATTACTCATTGGCCGATAATTTTTCAACTACCCAAGCTTTAGTTATAATTAATAATAGGAATAGTGATTTAATGAATTTAGGTGCTTCCAAGAATACTATTGCATGCATAACATCGATACCAGCGGTCAAGGAATTTAGCGCGTGGTCTTTAACATGCATGGGATCCGTCAAAGTCAGTGCGTACGGGTGAGCGTAAGCTGCTTACGGCGGGCGTTAGGTGGTCATGAAGTCGCCTCAAGGGATATACCCGCGCTCACAGCCACTAAGGTCCAGCTTACGTGCGTGCGTGCATTTTCATCTTCTTTTTCCTTCTTTCTCTGCTATTTGTCCCACCTATCTGCGTTCGCTGTTCTCTCGCATTCTCTTCTGTATCGTTTTTTACAAATTTTGAACTTCCACGTTTATCTTAATCTTCATCCATTTCATTTACATAATTTTAATTCATTCTCCAATTTTCAGGTCTTGCCAAGTTAATTCTATTATATCTTTATTTTTGAAATTATTATATTATAGCCCGTCATTATTATATTATTCATTATTATTATTATATTATATTATATATAATAATCATAACACACTCACACGCACATTTTTTACGTATAATATATATATATATATATATATATAGATAATATACGACACAAATATAATACACATAACCCATTTACTATTACCATTACTACGAATAATCTTCCCTTCCTTCATGGAAATATTGTTTTCATTTTTACATTATGAATTTCCTAATTTTTTTAGGTCCTTTAACCGACCCCTTACATGCCTCTGCTGAGCGTGCAAAAGCGCTCAAGTTACGAGAACCGTGAATGAAATATCTATCGTTTATTCGAGTCTTACGTAAAAATATTTCGCTTGGCCGACTACAAAATATCTTTATGAAATTATAATTTATTATAATTTTTAATATTTTATTTACAGTTTGCTCGTAACAGACATTACACAATATATGGTACATACATTGTATAATTGTATTTTAATTTTATATCGTCATAGTTGGAAGAATTTATTCTTTTTAGTCTTATGCACAATTTAGAATGTTTTCTTTCAGCTAAATTTAGATTTTTTTTTAATGATACTTTTTTTTAAATTCTACTTTCTTTGAGACTGATTATTTGAGAAAGTGTGTGCTACTTAGTTTGGAATTTGTATGCTGGTCTATTATTAATAGAGATGTATAGGTATGAAATGAATACGAGTAATTTCAGAATTTCTGGATGTTGCGGGAATTTGTAAATAATGCTGAGCATCAGTATATAGATATTGCTAAGCTTTGCTTCCATCTGTTTTTCATCATAGCAAAGGGTCTTCTTCTGGTTCAATTGTTGATTCAAAAGTGTAGAATGGTAGCTTTAAAAATGAAAGGACATGTTAATTTCATATTAATATTTTGATTTACTTACAACATTTTTAATAAACAAATTCATGGCTTCAAAAATAAAATAAAAAACCTTTTGAGACCAAATCAAATTTTAAAAACAGGATTTGAAGTTTAAAAAAAACTATATAATTTTTTTTTTATATAATGGGGGACATATTTGTAATATTCTAAAAAATTGTTAGAACCCTTTGGTGTACCGTATACAGTATATTAATTCAAAAAATCTATTTATTTGTTGCGTAATGGTTGCTAATTTGGAATTACATTCTATGCTTGCCCTGAGCTTTCGTTGTTTATTTATAAATCCCGAATGCAGCTTCTAATTAAAAAAGAAGTCGCTCACATTTTCAGCTGCAATCACAGAAATAAAGTTTATGAAAAAATAGGGTGCGAATGTATGCAAAAGAACTGTTGATTTCACGCAAGTAAGTTTTCATACACTCCTATTACATAACACATTAAAATTAATGCCACAAATATTGTGATTATACCTTTTACCGCTGTTACTGCTGCAGAATTTTCGTCCTGCATTTCATCAGAAACATAATTTGTAATTTCTGCAGCTAATTCTTCTAGAGAGCGTTTTGTTGAGTCTTCGTAGAGTACTACTGTTTTATGCCTTGGATCTAATACAGTGCACTTGACTTGAATTCAACAAACATTGGAATAAAAACTGAATGTGGCGGGGATTTCGTTTCATTTAACATTGAAACTCCATCGTGAACAGGTTCCATAATTAGTATTATTTCCTCTATTATATTCCAATTACATCCGAAAACATAGTCGAATCCTACATACTTCATTCTTGTGAGAGAATGGCAAATCGGGGACTTGAACTGTTTCAACTGCACTAGCATATCAAAGTCCTTTGTCCATACTTAATTACAGAAGTGAATGGATATTTAATTATTTAGATATGCCTACGTATTGTATTATATGCTTCTATATTGTTTTAAAAAATGTAAAAAAACAGCTTAGCATGGAAAACTGACAAGCTTGATCCTTGATAACCTGCATCAAATTTTAAATATATCTTTCAATATCGTCAGGAACTACAATCTTTTAGCCTAAACTAATAAGAGTTTAATTACGTTTTTTTCCAGCTACCCTATTCTACAATTTATATTCAAACAAAGACTTGCAACGAAAATGAAGTCAGTACAAAAAACGTTCAACAAATGAAGTACAGAAATGAAGAAAATATATAGTTAATTATTCATCTATTCGATGTCTGATGGGTTACTTTAAGAACCACTATACGCATTGATAAATGGTTAATATGAAATATAATTTTCATCCTGAAATTCAAGGGTTGATAGTTTTAACATTAATTATTTTGAAACAATGTTCCTTCATATCTGTGTTAAATATATCTTCTCTAGCAACTTGTGAAGTAGAACAAGCTGTATCGAATATCTCCCTAGCGCGATCACTCCAGTAGAACAATTGATAAACTTTTACGCACTGAAACAGATATAAAATACATAATTGTATGCATTAACATTTCCTAACTTTTCAATAGCTTTTAACACACTAATTTGAATGTAATTAAATCTAAATTTCAAATTAAAGACCTCAAAGTGAAATCATCTAAAATGAAAACATTCAAAATAAGTAAAAATCACCATACAAATCAGGTAAAGAATTGAAGATATTAAATTGCCAGCATTTTCAATTGGAAATTTCATTTTGAAAACTTTTTTTCAAATTTACTATTTTAAATGAACAGTGAAATATTTGTAAATTTTGGAAGAATAATTTTTTTAAGTCCTCAATTATTGCAAATTGTTTAGGTCGGAACGTTTTCAATTTATCAGTGGCATACACTTACGAATCTGCGAATTTAAAATTATTAGATGTACAAATAAGTTTTGAGGGATTGACAAAAGATGGTGTAACTAGTATTAAATCGCATCGTTCCATCTTGTAACTATATTCGTGTTAAAGCGTCACAATTTTCCTCTAATAATCAGTATGTGTCATTTCGCTGAAGTGTAATCAACACGCTTTCTTTGTGCTCTAACCATGTCAACTTTTGTGCCAACAAAACAACATTTGCGGGAAGCGCTGTTTTTTTGCTTTAACTTGAAGAAAAGTGCAGCTGAAGGACATCGATTGCTATGTGAAGCGTATGTGGAACATGCTTCATCAATAAAAACATGTGAATATTGGTTCCGCCGTTTCAAGACTGGCAAGAAGCTAATGCTGTGCATCTGGTGGGATCAGCTCGAAGTGGTCTACTATGAGCTACTCCAGACTAACGAAACCATCACTGCGAAACGTTACCAACAAGAATTTATGCATTTGAGCCGAGCATTGAAGTTTAAACGCCCCCAATATGCTAAAAGACATGACAAAGTGATTTTTCAGCACGACAACGCTCGGCCACACGTTGCTAAAGTTGTCAAGGAAACTTTGGAAGCACTTAACTGGGATGTCCTACCCTACCGGCCGTATTCGCCAGACGTTGCTCCTTCGGACTACCACTTGTTCCGGTCGATGGCTCATGGCCTAGCTGAGCAATACTATACTTCTTATGAAG
Organism: Diplolepis rosae; assembly: GCA_030998225.1. Taxonomy (NCBI): domain Eukaryota; kingdom Metazoa; phylum Arthropoda; class Insecta; order Hymenoptera; family Diplolepididae; genus Diplolepis; species Diplolepis rosae. The sequence goes on from JAPYXD010000171.1 coordinate 2,203,174, forward strand.
AAGACAAAAATAGGGTCGATTCTTGGATCGCCTCAAAAGATGAGGAATTTTCAAATGCGGTATCCGTATGCTGCCTGAAAGATGGTCAAAGGTAGTAGAAAGAGATGATCAATACTTTAAATAAATATTAATACCAATTTCTCTGATTAAAGCTTCAAAATCACCAAAAAAACCCTCAAAACTTATTTGTATACATAATATTTCCAAATTAAAAAGGTGTAATTTCTAAAGCTTCAATCAGAAATTAATAATTGTTTACGGTTTTCGATTTGAGACATACTAATTTTGAGCAGTTGAGAATAAAGACTGATAGATGAAAGTTTAAGTATATTTTTCAATTGTTTGAATTGAAAAACTTAAATAATATACAAATAAAAAGATGTTTCTTTAACAAAATTTACGTTTATAATGAAATTTCATGACTTTTGTTCGAACGCATTTTAGTTTTTGATTGATTTTCATAAACATTTACTTAAACGTACAATAAGATTTACACTTACGTCACTTAAGTGATCAGTTAACCCTGCAGAGATTTTTCTGTCAGTCATAATGGTATTCAAAATGTCATGCAAGCAGATTACTAAGTGGCAATTAGATTCATTTTTTAGAAACAACTGACCACTCGTACTTATTTAATGTTACAAATGTAGATTTATTATGTACATTTCTTGGTAGCAAGATATAAAGAAAAGAAATATTATTAACATCACTGACATAGTACACGGAAAACTCCATATCGCTACGACAGCGCTAGAGAAATATTAATTTTTCCAAACGCTGTGTGAGAGCTAGGTATCGCTATTAAAACGATATCGGAAATGTAATACAGCAAAACTCTCAAAATAGCCCCCGTAACGATACAGCTCCGTTCTGGTAGCAGTATATATAGTACGTATCTCCACGGCAGCCATAAAAAGTGTAGCGCTCTAATGCCTATACAGTGGAGCTGTAACAGCTCGATGGTGTCGTTGCCACGCCTACATGTAACGTTGCGCTTGCTATCTGCGCAGTTAAATTCATGTAACCTCAAAAGTTGCTTAATTTTGACATGGTGATGAAGTTCCAGTGAATTTGTTACTTGAGTTACCGATTCGATAAAAAATATTCAAAAATTGTAATGAAGCTTTTTTTTCTTTTTACACATTGAAAATTATGCTGAAAATTTTTTTTACGCAACATGTAAATGTGTATATCGTTCTCTCAACTATTTAATTATAAGAACTGAGTTCCTTATACAGTGTATCGCGGTCGTAGCGAAACGTATCGCTCTGGTAGCGACACCGTATTTTACTTGTATAATAAGTGTAGTGCTGTCACAGCGTTATGCGTATACTTGTAACCACGATTCTCTTTGTACCGTATTGAAAACGATACCATGACCTTGTGACCACTCAAATATCGCTAACACAGCGATATAGAGTTTTCCGTGCATAATATTAAATATCTTTTTTGTGAACATTTTTTGCATTCGACTTAGTTACATACCTTCTAAGCTGTGAGTTTCTACAACTTTCCTGATGCTTTCATCCAGTACATCTTTCATGCTTTCTTCTACTTATCTGATCTCTGTCGTGATAATTATCTTTTCGAAAGATGTATTCAGGAGATATAATTGCATTGCCAAATAATTAATGTCTCCTTTCGATTTCCAAATTTTCCTACTGAATGCGAAAAAAAGTCTGTCCTTAAGGTAGTACTGTCGTAAATGGAAATACCGTTCAGATATTGATAAAATTGAAATCACTGGTCAACATTAAGCCAGAAATGACTCATTTAAATTTTTGAGGACCTAGGGTACACTGGAGGGGAGTAATTAGTAATTGCATTTTGAGATGATTAACACCTAACCTTATGGGAAACCAAGTTCATTTACAAATCCTGCCATAACAACCGTTCAGATTTCAATAAAAATGACTGGTGCATTGATTGATAATATAAGCATCATTTTGCAAGTTAAACCTTAATAATTGTAAAATTGTAAATATAATATTAATTTAAAAAAATGAAAAATAGTAAAATGCATCAACCAACATAAAGTTACATTATACAATTTTTTTAAATTTGATAAATTAAATAAAAGGCAAGGTACATTTGTATTTGTATTTGTATCTACGATTGGTAATTTATTCCGTTGCACTGGAAGTTAGAAAACAAATCTCCAAGGTCAGCAACATACCATCACGTATCAGAGATTTTTGAAGTACCAGCAGTAACGCGTAACTCATACTTTGAACTTCGTAACTTGGTTGATAAAGTTACTCTACATTTAGCTTCATTAACATCATTGAAGGAACCGACTGATCAATGGGACACCCTAATTATATATCTATTAAATTCAAAATTGAATACAGCAATAAAAAACGAATGGGAGAAAACGTTATCGATACTCGAGTAGAAGTTCTTGCCTTCTCTTTGCCCTCGCTACACTTTCTATTTAAAAAATCGAGTGTTTGGCAAGTGTGGAGCGAATATTATGTCTCAAATTCTGGAAAAACTGAAGGTGAATAGTTTACAAGTTGAACGCAGAGAAGAACGAATACGAAGCGATAGTGAAACGAGAGCGAAGTGATATTGAAAATTACAATTCCAAGATCAGAAAATTTAGAATTCAAGAAGGTATAATTAATTATTTGGGGCAGATGTATATAGTTGCAATGAGTAATATGCATATGGGACATTCTTATATTTTTGTAGCTTCCTTTTAATAAATTAACCAACACGTATAACGGGATTTTAAAAAAAAATTTTTTTTGAGAGATATATTAATTTAAACTTTTGATAAAATTGGATAAAATGCTAAATTCTCTTATACTTATAATTCATTATTTCCAGTTGAAATAATCAAATCGATTTTGGGTTTGTTTCATTTTCTAGCTTGTTACGTTAGGTTTTCAGATAAATAATTTTATAAATTTTATTTTGTTAATCAACTACAGATATAGGTAATTTAATTGTTTAAACAATTTTTTCATGTTTGCCCCCTCATTAGAAAAATTTGGAAAAAATAGTATCGTATGCGCTATTTCTCAATATAACTAGCGTATACTTTTGGTCGACTCAGACAGGATTAAACACGTCGCGCGCTCAAAAATCTTTAATATCTTCTGATCTAATTGAGTTTCTACTTTTATTAAATATGCGCTAGCTATATTGAGACATAGCGCATATGGATGTATTTTTTCCAAATTTTTCTACTGAGGGGGCAAACATGAAAAAATTGTTTGAACAATTAAATTGCCTTTATCTGTAGTTAATTAACAAAATATAAATTATAAAATTATTTATCTGAAAACCTAACGTAATAAGCTAGAAAATGAAACAAACCGAAAATCGATTTGATTATTTCAACCGGAAATAATAAATTATGAGTATAAGAGAATTTAGCATTTTATCCAATTTTATCAAAAGTTTAAATTAATAAATCTCTCTAAAAATTTTTTTTTTAAATCCCGATATACGTGTTGGTTAATTTATTAAAAAGAAGCTATACATTTTTTTTAATGTATTACATAAAATTTAAATAAAATTCATATTTTGAAAATATACAACACGGAAAATAAAAGAACTTTCCCATATATATGCCGCTAAATTCATCATATAATTCGTTTGTTTAATTTAATTTAAAGTCACTTCATGCAATTGCACGAAAAATCAATATTAATATTGTTTCGGTTTTGGGCGTACTTTCGGCTGGAGATCAAGAAAAATAGTATACAACCCACGGTCAGAATGTTTGATGCCCTAGGGTCGTAATATACTATTACACAAGATACTTTTTGATAATAAATAATGCAACTTTTTAATGTATATTTCAAACTTTAGTTTCATTAAACTTTATACGCAGTTATGATAAAACTGTATGCTAAATATCAATTAATAATTATACTATATATATCAACAATCATAATTATAAAAATTAATTAATTAATTACATTAATTTAAAAGTAAATCATTATTATATGGAAAATTTGTGAAAAAAGTTGATTTATTTTTACTTGAGTAAGGCTAAAAAAACTCTAGTTACGACACTTTCTCTCACAAGTTCTGAATAACTCTTGCAGTCACTATATAAGAAAGTTTCAAATTTTATGTCTCATCATTGTAAGCGAGCGTGAGCGTGATTCGACGAAAGCGTATCGTACTATATATAAGTGTAGTTATTAGGTTTATATATGTAAGGTTATATGTGTAAGTGTATTTGTGATTAAAAATATGATTGGCTACGACTGAATGGTGTAAATGTATTTGTATTCTATTTATGTATGTATGTATGTATCGGATGACCAATGGCAGGTTCGTGGTAAGAATTTTTCTGTTATTTAAGAGAACCATGACAACGTATTTCTATAGAGTTGGCCATCGCCTCACCCTCGAAAAATGGGAAAACGGTAATATGTGCAGTTTTCGATGACTAGAAGAGAGTTGACTATGAATGCTGAACATTTATAGACTCTCTTCTCACATTCTCACGACCAATAAAATTAATATATCAGAATTTAAGGAAAAAAAGTTTATTGAAAGGAGCAATATTAATAAACGAGCCCATTTTCAACAAGGAACACATTCAAAAAATTATGCATTAACGGCTATAAAAAGCTGTATATTATGCAAGGGGAACCATTTGTTATATGGTTGCAATGGATTTAAAAAATTTTTCCCTTGATTACGGATAAGGAAGGTGTAAGAACTTAAGGTTTGTTTTAAATGCTCATTAAAGGGACATGGTAACACAGAGTGTTAATGCGGACCGTATAAAATATGAGGACGTAAACATAATTCACTTCTTCATTTAGATACACAAGATAAACCACAATAATCAACGCAAGGTCCACTTCAAATCTCTACATGAGTAGAGAATAATCTTCCATCGCCGGATCAGCAATAAAAAATTTATAGTGCGCAGGCAGTTGAAGGTCCATCATCGTACGTCTTATTAGAAACGACTCTAGTTTATTTGCATGATCACAGTGGCAAGCAACACGAATGTCGCGCATTTTCAGACTCGTGTTCGTAGCCACATATTATAACTACAAGTCTGTGCAAGCACTTAGGCTTGCATCAAACAAGAGCGAACATTACGCTCTCAGGAAGTGAACAAGGCAACTAAGAGGTAACGCTTAAAACCATCGCGAAAATGAAATCGCGTGTAACTGATTTTTCAATTTCGTTAACTTGCCTCATCGTTAATAATATTAGTGACAACTTGCCATTGAACCGCGTGTAGTCAGCGGGTATACAAATCCCTGACTATCTCACTAGCAGATCCAATATTTGATCAATCACGACCAGTGAATTCGCTTATCGGAGCATCTCTATTTTATCACTTATTATGTGTCAGGCAAATTAAGCTAAACAAAGCTCAACCTACCTTGCAAAAAACCTTGTTAGGATGGATTGTTGTAGGTAATATAAACTTTCTTTGATCTGCGCAAAATACGAAGGTAATATGCAGATTAGTATAAAATAAGGAGTCAAATGAAATTTTACAGAAATTTTGGGAGATAGAACATTGTTTTACAAAATCTAACACATAATACCTATCGAAAACAGAATTTGCAGAACGATTTCAATCAACAAAAACGTGCGATTCTGATGGGCGTTTTATAGTTAGTATGGAAGAATGCAGAATTAAAAAATCAATGTGTTACATTTATGGACGAGTATGAATCACTCGGGCATATGGGTGGAATCACGCCAGCAGAGGGTGAAGAAGCTAGCCCTTATTTTTATTTGCCACATTGAGACGTCCCAGCCTCAAGTATCCGCCTTTTGCGACGAAACGGGGATAAAATCCGTGAAACTAAGGTTACTTTAGGAACAAGTAGGTTCCCACGAGACTCGCACAAAAGAATTGCGAGGTATGATCAAGTATTCGAGCAGCAATTAATGATCTACTTTCAAACCGGAAGTGAACGCGGCGAGAACGAGGTAGTCTGGTTTTCACAGACATTTTCGTTCGTACTCTCAGCGAGCGCCACACTAACCTGTGGTTGCTGCCACACGACCAATCACCCAGGTCGAGCAGCGTAATGCATGATCGCTGGATGGGCGTCCCTCGCTCATATTTCTTTTATTTTTTTTTACTGTTAGTTACGATAGGCTTGTTTATTTATGTGCATTGGAAGGGTTAATTATTGCTAATAAATAGAAATAAATAATCATACAAATACGACAATTATAAATATACATAATTATCATTACATTATGAAATATTATAAATAATCGAATATTATAAATAAAGATAATTATTGTCATATGGTGAATTTTCTTAATATTAAATACAATAAACAATTATAGTTATAAATATAAACAGCAAATGACAATAAGTTGGCATTGATTATCTGAGAATAATTTTGACTGGTAGATGATCAGCAAAATGCCAAATTTGCAAATGAACATTGCGTGACCATGTGATCATTTTTTTTCTTTTTAAATGCTTGTTTTTATTTTTGAGATTTATCAGTATATAATAATAATTTCTTCAATCTTCCTTAGAAGATTTTGAATCTTCACACAACGTTCAAACCTTCACACACTGTTGTCCAATAGGAGCCCGCGCCTACGCAGATAGCACGCGCCAGTGGGAGGTGAAATGGGGGAAAAGCTTTCTCCTCGTTGTCGCGTGGCATGCTTCCTCTTACCAGCGCATATCAATTTTTGAACACCTCTACGAGACGAAATATCCGACCATTTGAAATTTGAAAAACATCATCATGATCGCGAAAACATTAGCTTTCTCCTGATACCGATTTCCAACCCTAAAACGGTCGCAAAAAGGGGGAAAACATCGTGTATATAATTCTTAATTTATTGATTTAATTGGAATTGATCGCGGTCGCTAATTCAGGCACGCGCATGTTAATTAAGGGGGGAATTGGTTAAGAGGTGGAAATCCGAGGCGACGTGTTTGATTGCCGATCCTCAAAATTGAGTCCGGTTCCGCACCTGGAAAAGGTGAGAACTTATCGCTCTCCGCGGCGATTGATTGAACCCTATATTAGATCAGAGCTCATAGTCAGGTGACGTGCATTTTAGCATCACCGCACCTGACTATTGGAGAATCTGATCGTCTATGTTTACCCATCCCCCTTTTTCAGATAGGGATTTGCAGGCTCCGGTTTTTTTTCTCTTTTTTGGTTTTTTTTTTTATTTATTTGTCTCAGCCGCGTTCTGCTCAAATTTTAGTCTGGTTTTTTTTACGGTAGTGATTTCCGATGTCGGCGAGTTACTATCGGATCAACTTTATTCGGATTTTAACGGATTCGTCCTCCAATTCTTGAGCAACTAGTACCCGTTGACTCACCCCGTGTGAGAAATTGGGAACGTTGCTCTCCTTTTAAGATTATTCTTTTCTTAACCAAAATTGTTGATCAAGTGCCGTAGCCCTTAGGGCACTTTACCTGTGAGGCAAAATATTTTATATTATTTTTTCTTGGTCTCTTGCCAGTTGAATTGTTGATCAGGTGCCGTAGCCCCTCAGGGCGCTTTACCTGGGAGACAACATTCTCGTCTTTCCTATTTTCTCTATTTTTTTTAGTTTTATGAACTCAATTGTGGATCTAGTGCCGTAGCCCCCTAGGGAACATGATGATAATACCTGTAAGTGTAAGCCTGAGTGCTTCTAGTCACTACAGGGCTCTGATGCCGTGAATTGGAAGATTTCTTTAATTTTCAATGAGAGTAAATAGATAGAATTTTTGTCTTTTGGAGTTTCGCAGGGTGGGAAACAGAAATGTAGAAATATACGAAATTGAAGTTGAAATGAGCCTGGAAGTCAACCATAATATTATTTTCAGGTGTAGGGAAAACCCAAAAATTAAACCGTGTATTTGAAGGCGCAACTGCGCGAAATTTTAGCGTTTACTAATTGAAGTTTTCTTTCATGGTTTTTAGATTCTCAAAAATCCAATATCACGGGCAATATTTCCGACGATTCCTCCGTTTTATTTTTCTCACTTGGAAAAACTGAAAATCGTGAGTTTATTCGCCGTTCTTACTCTTAAAATAAAGAACAAAAACTCGCGAAATTTTCACCCTTCGTGTGACCCACACTTAGATCATAAAGGGACAATTTTGATCCAAAATAGGGCAAAATTGCTGCTCAAAAATTTAGAAAATTAAGGCAATTAAAAATTGCCGATTTGAAATATAATCTCGAACTCAGACAGCGAAACTTTTGACCAAATCGGGGAAAAATAGAATTATAAATGTTTAAAAATTGATAAATTAAAGATCGAAGAGGTCGAAATGTTTCAACATCATGCGATGTATAAAGAGAATAGCACGGCGAAAAAAATGCGGGTCGTTTTCGACGGGTCAGCAAAGACAACAACCGGCTTGTCACTAAACGATGTGCAACATATTGGTATTCCAATTCAAAACGATTTATTTTCTATCGTACTCAAATTCAGGCAACATCGATATGTTTTATCAGCAGACATAACAAAAATGTACAGACAAATATTAATAAAGGGGAAAGAGTGATCGAAGCAGCGTATTTTATAGCGTAAGGACAGCACTTTACCCATAAAGATAAAGGGTTTTCCAATAGGGACATAAAAATTTTATCTATGAATAAAGCACAGAAATATTTGAGGTATTGAGTTCAAATTTATCGTGGATGTAATGCATGCATTACATTTTATGAATGAAATTCGATATCGGCCATATGACCACCACGAGCCCGTTTACAGCGGTCGATTCTTTGGACCCAATTTTCCACCACTCTGGCACACATTTCGACCGGAACGTTGGCAATTTCGCGTTGGATGTTTTCTTTGAGGTCGGCTAAAGTTGCCATTGAGCCAGAAATAAGCTTCATCGCTGAAGATGATTTTTCGATGATATTCTTCATTTTCTGCAAGATTTGCCAGAGCCCAATTAGAGAAGTTTCGGCGTTTCAAATGATCAAGTGGCTTTAGTTCTTGAGTCAATTTAATCTTGAAAGCATGTAGGCAAAGATCTTTCCGCATAATACGCCACAGTGTCGTTTGAGCGATGCCCAATTCTTGAGAACGACGTGGAATCGACTGATTTGGCTCATTTTGAATCGATACACTTACGGCTGCGATTATTTCTTCGCTTCGAGCAATACGACGTATTTTTGGAACCGGAACTTCCAATAGTGTAAATTGGGTCTCGAATTTATCCACTATAGCACTCACAGCCTGTCGGGAGGGACGATTATTACGGCCGAAAATTGGAGTAAGCGCTCTTAAAGTTGCGACCACCGACTCAGAAATTCGGTAGTCATTTTTAATAATTTCTAAACGTTGCTGGTTCGTGAACTTTACCATGATGAAAATGTTGACTTTAACTAACGTTTTAACATTGACAGTTCATTAAAAAAGTTGAAGTGTGCGTTCATATGAAGATACGAAATTGTTATGTCCCTATTGGAAAACCCTCTACTTGAATTCAATACCGTTACAGGTTTAGAATTGCGAAAATGGGCATTGAATGATCTACGCATTCTCTCTGATAAAAATGGCCATAATAAATACGAGCCAATCTCAATTTATGGCGACAAGGACAAAAATTAGAATTTCATGGTTTTTGCGGTGTATCGGAAACCGCATACGGATTAAATCAAAGTGGTACGCGAAACACCCGATTATTATGTGCAAAATCAAGAGCTGCACCGTTAAAGGTAACTACGATTCCGAGACAAGTATTCCCAAACTGGTACGTGTTCACAAACTGGTACGTTTACTTTATTTAATTATAAAAAATGTACATTACAGATTACTTCATGCAGGTTGACAATCTGTATTATTCTGATTACCTAAACGTTTTTGGCCCTTATCAGGAAAAAACACTATTAAAAAGGTGTTGAAGAATTGCGTAACATATTTTAAAGCAAAACCAAAGGATTTGTCTACTAATCTCATGGGAGAATTGCCTGCAGAAAGAATAACACCTGCTCATGCATTTTTAAATTCTGGCATTGATTACGCAGGTCCGTCTTATATCAAGAAAAAAATTCGATTGAAGATACTTATCAAGATATATATTTGTATCTTCGTAATGTTTCAAACGTTTTATTGCTCGACGTGGCAGATGTAAAAACATTTACTCGGACAATAGTTTAAACTTCGTCGGAGCAAAAACGAACTCTACGAACTTCATGAATTTTTGAAGGCAGATAAGTTCCAAAACAGCATCAACGATTTTTCATCAAGTGAGTAAATAAAGTGGCACTTTATATCACCTCGCGCACTACATTTCGGAGGCTTGTGGGGAGGTGCAGTAAGATCTGCGAAATATCATATGAAACACGTCGTAGGTAATGCACAATTAACATACAAAGAATTATACACACTTCTTACACATATTGAAGCTTGATTGAATTCCAGACCTCTATCACCATTATCCAACGATCCAAATGATCTTTCTCCTCTCACACCTGGTCACTTCCTTATTGGAGACTCGTTAACAGCTTTTCCTCAGGCAACAAATGTCAACATTTTTGGAACCGGTGGCAGGCTGAATACCTGTCTCAATTACAAGGACGTTTACGCTGGAGTAAATCATCCCCACGTAAAATTACACCAGGCACATTTGTCCTTATCAAAGAAGACAATGTACCACCTATGCAGTGGCCACTCAGCCGTATTACAGAAACTCATCTTGGCAAGGATAACGTTATACGAGTTGTATCGGTCAAAACTGCACGAAGCATAGTGAAACGTCCTATGACAAAAATTTGTATTCTAGCGAATCAAAACGACGAGAACATGTCTCAAGATTATGCAGTCTCACTGCAGCAGCTAATGTATTTTATTGTAATCATGTATCATACTTGTTAATCATTGCAATATATATAATAGAATAACATATTTGGGTTCTGGACTCTAAGGTTTTTTTTTAATTTAATAGAGCAGCTCATATATTTAATACTCAAAATACCTCCACGTTTCTTCAGGAAAATTTTGAAGATAATAAAACCTGGTTATAGAAAACACAGAATCAAGGTAAGAGTGGAAATTTTCCGGTGAATGCAGGCAAGACCACGAGATATCCAACCATTTAGGGCAAGAGTGCTAATAATGCTTTAGCCAATCAGGCAAGTGTGAAAAAGTTCCGATCAATAAGAAAGCTGTAGCCCGAGAGTTCTATTTGAATTTTTCTTTTCATAGGAAAAATAAACAATCCAAATTTATTTCACCAAAGAGACGCTAAAAGAAACTGAAAGTGCAGCAGCTACCCAGTCACAATAGTAATCTTGCCTACCAATTGAATTCAAAGAAAGTTGCTATCCCACTCACAGTAGTAATACCTTGCTTGTTAAAAAAAAAAAAAATAAACATGTAATTGCTACTTTAGTCAGTAGTGATATTTTGCTCATCAAAAGATAAATGTATTTCATGTGCCTCCAGCGAGTAAAATCGTTTTTACGCTTCAGTTGAGAGTAGCGTAATGTTGTGTATTACGATACAGAGGAATGTAATGTAAAAATTGAACTGCGCATATGCCTATAACCATGCAGCGGAGCGTAATCTTCTTCTTATTCTTTTTCTTCTTCGTACAGCGTTGGCACCGTACTGACAAAGCCTTGTACATCTGAACTCCGCATGCGTCTATTACAATACGCTACTACTACACAAGATAGAGAAAATCAAAATGACCGGAACTAGTCGTGAAATATTAAGTGAGATGGGCGATAGTCACGGCAGTTTTGACCTTTTCAGATTGGACTCTAGCGTACGCATAAATATAGTACTCGTATGTGCGCCGAAGTCACATAAAATAGAATATGTGCCAATGTACACAATTCGTGTAATTACGAGACGCTTAAAATGCTCGCAGGACTGATCGCGCCTCGGTTTCGTCTCGGCTTTGCCTCGACTACACCTAACCTACGCCTTGGCTTCGATTTCCTGCGAGCATTGTCGCTCGTCACGTAATAACCCTCATTATGCGCCTAGGCAAATAATATACTATTAACAATTTTAATATTTTCACTAACTCGCCAAAATTAATCCTATACCATAAAACTCTACAACTGAAACAAGACATAATAATTTGAAATTTGGAAATTTAAATAAATTCTACCCAATGAAACTCTGTACAGTAAAAGAAAAAACCCTACGGTACATGATTTCATCAATAATTTTTCAAACATAATGAAATTGTACACTTTACAACTGTACACTAAATTATAGAAAAATTAATTTTGTACATTTAAATGAACTCTATTAGAATGTACGAGAAAATATTCTACACTCGATTAAATACTTTTTTATTAGTTCAATTTCAAGGCCATGGCACACTTACCCGATTCCTATCTTACTTTTTTAAACCAACTTTCGGCCACACGAAATAAAATATCGATTATTAATAGACCAGCATACAAATTCCAAACTGATCTGCACACACTCTTTCAAATAATCATTATCAAAGAAAGTAGAATTTTTAAAAAGCATTAAAGAAAAATCCGAATTTAGCTGAAAGAAAACCTTCTACATTGAGACTTGTAAGTCAACTTAAAGTTTTAGGCAATCCATTATATCTACCTTGATAATACGCAATTAAGACTGAAGGTTGAATGTAAGTCCCATACCCGTACAAATAGTAGAGTCCCGTGGGGCGCCGTCGAACTGTGCTGTTTTGAAAAAATTTGATGGGCTCGCATGGTGAAAATTTTAGTGCGCTACTGGCTTAGAATTCGTAGTATGTGTGTATGCGTAGTCACCAATGCTATGCCAGTGGCTGACTCGTAGATCGTGCAACACTGCAATTTAAACCTAACTGTAATATGGGTTTGAATAGCTGGATTTCAAAGGTTATTGTTAGCACTTAAAAAAATGTCAGTTCAAGTGAGATGGAAAGGAAGATTTATAAAGAACAAAACTTTAGACTATGAAGTGCGTCGAAATTCGAGACTGGTTCAAGCGAGGAAAAGAAAATATTCTGACGGCAATTTCACGTATGCTTCCAAGCTGGTTGTGTGTGTGTATATGTCGAGACCTACAGCAGACAAGCTGAAAAAAGGGAACAGTGTTGCCGGGTCGCGATACTGTTACGTTTATCTGTTTGAAAGTGACTGAAATTTAAATGTTATAAATTAGATTATCTATAAATCTGCACGGTGGAGAGATTTGATGTCTTTTTCAAAAATTTATATTTTCAAGCAGCACAAATACATACATTTTTTAAATTTCTCTATCAGAGCGTTTAATTACTACAAATTAAAATGTGGAGAGTGCCTATGCATTGCCCATGAATTACGCGTTAAAATAGTCAACTTTGACATTAATAACACAGGTCTGCAAATAATGGGTTTGTATTTGTTTTTGGAAAACGAAAGATCATTTCCGGGGTAACTTTTGACGTAGAATCCGAATCCGAAATTAGAATCAGCCTATCACGTCAGGATTTTGAGATATTTGAGGTCATGTGCTCGAAAAATGGGTTTTTTCGCTACTTTTGAGGTTACTTACAGGGCGCAAGAGATTTTTTGGTTTTTTTCTCAAATGTCATCATTTAGCACTACTCATTCCCTTCAAAATGACCTATTGAACAGTCACGAGCGATTTTTTTTCACAAAGATACGGCCATATGAAGTTTTAACATTTATCCGAACAACCTTATGAGCATTCGCATTGACTCTTTGGTGCATACCATTTTGCATTCGAAAATTTATCTTGAAAATTTGTGCTTGCGGGTTTTGATGGTTTGTGAATAAGAATTTATAGTCAGAAAATTGACATTTCCATTTCTAATATGGCGGATTCAAAATGGCGGATCGAAATTTACGAAATTAAACGATTTTGCTCTCTAAAAACTCTTACTCGGGGGTTTCGGAGTTGCTGATTACGAAAATGAGGTCGCAAGATTGACATTTCCATTCCCAAGAAGGTAGATTCAATGTCGAGGATCGAAATCGACAGGGAACACAGTATTGGTATCTGAAATCCTGCATTCGGGAGTTTTACGGTCGTCAAGTATTTCATGTAAATGAAAAAAGAATTTTTTGCTCAAGGTGATGCATTTAAAATAAAGAATAAAAATTAGCTAAATAGTAATAAATAGTATAAATTTCTTGATTCCGGTCTACTATTTTGATTTTTCTGTTAAAATCTGTAGAGGCCGATCTCGATTTTGTAATAAGCGACCTAAAAAAAGCTTCGAGTATACATTTTCAGGGAAAAGAAGTAATGTTAGATTTTTCATCAGGTATATCAGATTATCTACTTGCAATTTTTAGAAATAAAATAATATTTAAAATCAGCGACCTAATAAATCCTCTTATAATAATTTTGAATAAAATTTATCGAAGGCTCCCTCTTTATAAAGAGCATTTTCGACATTTTTTCCCTAAGTCTTTTGTTGTATTTTTAACTTTGAATCATAAACGAAAATATCTAAATTAAAAAATATATTGAACGGTTCTTGGGAACGTTTGTGATAAATAAAAATCATATTTCGAAAAATCAATCAGGCTCTGACACCAATCAAAGTTTTTTTAGAGTTGAGTGTATATTGATTATTTTGAATTTAAGTCTACTGTAAACTAACGTGAAACCATTGTCATTGTTTTAACAATGAACACACGTAAGTGTTCAAATGATCCCGACAGTTTTTGTTACATTTGCGGTCGTTTGACGTTTACTAAGAAAAGGATGAAAATCGATGATAATGTCAAACAATTGTATCGCAATTGCTTCAATATTTCGATACCTAATTAAGATAAGTATTGGGTTCCAAATACGGCTTGTAAATCATGTGTTGAATCTTTAAGACAGTGGAATAATGCCAAAAGTGATGTACCAGGAGTGCCTTTCAAAATACCTGTGACTTGGCGTGAAACTGCTAGCTACGATGAATGTTAATTTTGTTTAACCAATACATTTGGATATAATGTCAAAAATGCTTATCATATTAAATATCCAAACGTAGCGAGTGTTGCAAAACCCATTTTATATTCATTTGATGATAGACCTCCAACTGCTCCACTTTTCAAAAAAGAAGTTGAGGAAAATACAGACGTTCATTTTACTGAAGATCGTGAATCGTAATATATCCCATCAACTTCTGACTTCCTTCCACTTCTATTCGATGAGAATGCTCTTGATGATTTAGTTAGGGTTCTAGGTTTACCAAAAGATGAGTCTGAAGTGAATGGTAAGAGGCGAGGGGAATCACGTTAATAAAGTACCCCGACTGATGAGAGGCAAAGGGACTCATGTTAATAAAGCACCCCGAATTGTGAGAGGTGAGGGGACTCGCATAAATAAAGCACCCCAAAAAGGACAAAATCCTATTACGTCCACGTCGTAGTTCCTGGGTAACGCTAAAAATAGGAATTTTCGAACCCTGAGAAATTTAAGGTTGTTTATGCTAGACCAGTAAATTGACTCATGAAATTTAACCTTCGTAATACTCAGAAAAAACTTTGCATATTGTACACATGCATTCGTACTCAGTGACTCAAAAAACTCTCAAGTACAGAATTTTTTTCGTAATCAGCAATTCCGAAACCCCCGAGTAAGAGTTTTTAGAGAGCGAAATCGTTTAATTTCGTAAATTTCGATCCGCCATCTCAGAAATGGAAATGTCAATTTTTTGACTGTAAATTCTTATTCACAGACCATCAAAACCCGCAAGCACAAATTTTCAAGATAAATTTTCGAATGCAGAATGGTATGCACCAAAGAGTCAATGTGAATGCTCATAAGGTTGTTAGGATAAATGTCAAAACTTCATATGGCCGTATCCTTGTGAAAGAAAATCGCTCGTGACTGTTCAATAGTTCATTTTGAAGGGAAAGAGTAGTACTAAATGATGACATTTGAGAAAAAAAACAAAAAAATTTCTTGCGCCCTGTACATAACCTCAAATGTAGTGAAAACCCCCATTTTTTGAGCACATAACCTCAAATATCTCCAAATCCTGACGTGATAGGTTGATTCTGATTCCGGATTTGAATTCTGCGTCAAAAATTACTCCGGAAACGACCCATAGCTTTTCAACAAAAAAACCTCTCAGACCTGTGTTATCTCTGCATCGGTGCGGTTGAAAAATTTAAAATTCATTTAGCATATAAATAATTATTCTATTTAAATATCAGCTCCTTTTTTAAAAAATTCTACGAGAGATCGATTTTTTTACATACAACCTTAAAACCTCATGTCAGATGTAGAATCTTATACTTGCAGGTCCTTCTTTTTACTTTTCTGAATAGGGCGAAGGAACCATTTTGGAACGATTCAAACACCACGAAAATATTTTTTGGCTTTTCTGGAGTATGCATTTACAATTTTGTGAATGCAAATTTTCGAACAATTCTAAATTCAGCAAAATTTTTTAACTTCATAATTCTCTATTATTGTTATCATATTATTATTATTTGCTGAAATTTTTTAAGCAATAGGAATTTTTTAAGATTTTCGAATAAAAAATGTGAACAGAAGATATTAACTGTGTGGGTAAGGTAGTGATTAAAGCACGCGACTTTTACGAAAGTAAATGTTTATTTCTATTCTAATCCCATAATTTATGGATAAAATTATGTTCGGAGAAGTATTTTATCCCACAGGGATAAAATATTGCCCAGGATGAAAAGATTCTTTCGAATTACAAGAATAACCTTATTTAATAACGGTCGGGCAGCACTTTATATAAACTTATACTAGAAACAAATAAAGAATATTCATAAAGAGAAAATTAAAAAATGTAATCCTTGTACTTGAATGTGAAGAAATGTAGTGATCGCTACACAGACCCCCCTGCTAGTGATCTACTTGACGTTAAAGGCAAGGAAATCACGATAGTAAAGTTTACAAATTACAAAATTTAACAATGAGAAAAAAGAAAATTATTTGAGAATGAGGCGAAACCTCCTTGTAGACGATCTCGGAACCTGACTCATCTACCTATGTGAGTTTGGTTGCTTGAAGATGTAGGTTCATCGATGACTTTGCCCTGATCGTGAACGGAAAAGTCAATCCTAGGCTGCTGATTCGTGTCTTCTTGAGTTGCAGAGTCACCGTCGATAACGTAGGCAGGCTTGATCTATCTATCGAGACTGTGATGATTTTGCCTTTCACGGATATGTCGAATGTCTTGCCTGTGCGACGTAGGACGTAGTAAGGTCCGTCGTAAGTCATCTGCAATGAGGCAAGTGGTGGCGGATGTCTGAGGAACACATGACTGGTCGTGTTCAAGTCCTCGAATACAACGGTCTTCTTGTTGCCGTGGTGAATCCCTTGGACTGGTTTCAACGAGTAAAAGTGGTTCTTAAGGTCTTTCACAAATTACGAGTTTGTTCTGGTGTTGGTTGTTTCTGGTGTAAGGAACTCTCCAGGTAAGCGAAGCGATTTTCCATATGCCATTTCTGCTGCTGTAGCTCCAAGATCTTCACGCCATGCTGCTCTCATGCCTAGGAGGACAATGGGTAGGCAGTCTGTCCAGCGGTCTGTCGCATGACATTTGATTGCCGATTTCAGCTGGCGATGCATACGTTCCACAAGTTCATTTGCAGCTGGATGATAGGCAGTGGTACGGAAATGGCGTGTGTCCAAAAGGGAGTTTAATTCATGAAAGAGTAGCGACTCGAATTGTCGACCTTGGTCTGTATTAACTCGAAGCGGGACTCCGAACCTTGCTACCCATGTGGAGATGAAAACGCTAGCGACAGTTTCGGCATCAATGTCTTGCAGTGGAAACGCTTCTGGCCATCTGGTAAGTCGATCGACACACGTAAGGCAGTACTCCCCGCGAAGTTCTAGATCCATTGTACCCCCCTTTAGATGTTCTAAACGCTTCCCTGCTCTAGGTCTGTTCTTTCTCAGAAGTCTAAGATTTCTCGGGCAGGGAATGCACTGATGCCCTCAGGGTCCAAAAAGGCTTGATTGCAAAAGTTGTGCCTAGTCCTTGACAATGCTGGATATTGGCCAATAATGTTAAGGGATGTTTCGTTATCTCTACTACACAACCTAGCCTTGGATCTGCTAAGTTGAAGGAGGCTTTCAGCCCGATCCTTCCTAAGTACCTAGGATCTAGTAGTGCCTTCGCCTGTCTGCCACCTATCATATTTCCCCAGTGTTTTTGATTCTCAACCCAAATCCACCGTTCGACCACCACTTTAGCCGAACTGCTTTTGTTTGATTTTGCTACCTCCCAGCTTTTCCAGTACTGTTCTACAGTTCCAGACAAGCCTGGAGGCTATAACAGGGTTTTCAAGGGCGCTTGCCAAACTGTGACATAAGAGCCTGACTCCTGCCCCCGGTGCCGCGATAAATCCCAGCACCTGTATTGCCCCTTTTTGGATCTATCAGTAAACCATGCTTCACCTCCTCAAGGAAGCTCAAATGTTGAGTAAAATTTCTTGAACTTATTTTTCTCCGAGTATTTCATTTTAAGTGGTCTTTTTTCCATTCGACTATTTGTTGTGGAATAGTTTTTCCTTTTTTTCTGAGCATTTTCCAAAAATATGAACGGACAAAAGTGTAGTTATTGTGGCGAGCTGCACCATAGCCATCGATCAAAATAATAGATACCTGGAAGACTTGCCATATACACCCTTTACAACGGGGTTACATAGTATAAGAGTAGGTCAGAGATACAGATTCAAATAAATAGTCATTTTGCGACTTTTCATTTTTAAAGACTATATTGAGGATCTGCGATTTTATACGATTCTAATTTTGCAATTCTCATCCTACTTTAAACTCATTATTCAAAAACGGATCCCGGCTGTGATGGGTCAAGTTAAGCTAGGATGAGTTCGAAGACTGAACATAGGAAAAGTACGTTCAGAAAAAATTCAACCCAGGTTGCTCTACCGTTACCTAAAATAGCAGCAAAAAGTTTGGAGATCGCTGATCTACACGGAAAATATCGAAATAAAGGAATTAGGATTCATGCAAAAAAAATTACATTTGGTTTTTCCAACTGACCGTTCAAGAAAGATAATAGAGTATAATGTGGCTTGGCAATAATTTCTGAATTCTATTAGTCATTGCCAAGTGTCATTACACACTCTTCTGTTTATTGGGGAATCATTTGGAAAAGACAAAACGTAATATTTTTACAGAAATTTCAGTAATCCATCTCGATTTCTTAATTTACATTCTTTCCAGTCTAGAATAATTTCAAAGATTGTATTCTCAACACAAAATTATACGATTCTAAACTATTCTGAGTAAATTTGCGAGTATAGTCCCATATATATAATACCACCAATCTCTGTCTCAAAATGTATGAAATATTACCAACTAAGATGTTGAAATTACAACTTACATTTTGAAGACATCACTTGTCCATTACACAGTAAATATTTTAAATATTTTTGAAAAAGTGATTTGTAATTTATTTAAAACGCATAATTTTTTAAAATTTGCTAAGACGCGATAAAAAAAGTTGGGGCAAAAATAAAATTAATTAATTAAATTATTTTCTGTATTTCAATTCTTTTTCATGGAAATTAATCTTTCCTCTTCCAAAATAGCCCTTCAATAATAATATTGCTATTCTTGAAAGCAAAATTATCTATTTTTGTCTGAGGTCTAATTTTCGTGGATCAATAACTGCCTTTACTAACAATGAGTTTACATGTAGAGTTTCTTGTTTTACATTATTTTTTACATCTAAAATTTATATAATACCACTCTATCATGTGCCGCAATATATTTAAATGTATATAACACGCACAAGCTAAAGTCTAGTGAAAATTTAGGAAATGACTAGAAAATAGAAACCAGGTATGAGGTAGTATGGGACTCAAGTCATTCAAGGAAAAAATTACTACGTCACGCTTGACGCTGACTATCGTATTATAAAAAATAATATAAAAGGGGCCCACCATAGGAGCAAACCGTTTAGGTTTTATTAATCGAATTCCAAGTCAATCTTGTGACCAGAATAATAATGCAACAACTTTCTAACTTCGAATAATAGTCCAGCGTGTGGATCGTAAAGGTTAGTGTCAAACAGTACCCATGTTTTCCTTAGTATGGGAAATGATTTAGTTATATTATTTATTTATATATGAATAAATATTTATCACTAAAAATAAACTTAATTTGTTTAACCTTTATAACCTTTTAAACCTTTCAAACTTTTCATTGACTCTTTCTCACCCCTGAGTAAAGGTCTCTGGATTTAAAAAAAAACGAGGAATTTGTTTGAATTAAGTAAGTAACTATATTTTCTGTCTCGTAACAAGTCTATCAAAATCCCGAATTTATAATTAATGTTCTAGAGTCACCATACCCTCGATGCACATAGATTATTTAGAAAACCGTTTTCCAGAGCAAGAATAATGGTTTTTAGTATTTGTAAAATAACTCACAAGTATAGTCTTGTGTCTTCTACAAGCAATATACTTTTTGTGGCTGCCATAGAGATTCGTATATTTCTACTAGAGCGGAACTGTATCGCTACGGAGGCTATTTTGAGAGTTTCGCTGTATTAGCTTTCTGATATCGTTCCTGATAGTGATGCATATACCTCACGTAGGATTTTGAAAAATTAATGAGTCTGTAGTTCTGTCACAACAATATGGAGTTTTCCGTGGTCTATAATGAAGTAATTTTTTTTCAAATCTAAACAACAATTAGCAACAGCTACAGAAAACCAGGATCTCTATCCAAATCTGCCGTTAACGTAGTTGTCATTAAATAATGTTTTTCTTAGCAATTTCCTTAAATTTTCACAATTTATTCAGGAGATTGTTATGCAAAAATCTTGTAATTTTTAACTCAATGTTGAGTCTGTGTAGGTTAATATTGTTATTTGAAAACAGTATGTTTTGCATGTATCCTTATAGAAAACGAGAGAAATTGATACATTTTTTATTTTAACATAAAAGCGGTTCTTACCATTTTGATAAAAAAAGACTACAGGCATGTAAAAAATAAAAATAAAATACCCTTAAACAAAACAAATTTTTCTTGAGGTTAGTCTAAAAGATACACTGAGAAAAAATGCTATTGAATCTATAGCATTTGTGCCAAAATCATGTATATTATTAATACAAAAAAATATTCTATAAGAAATGATACATATGCTAAACTGAGAAAAAAATGCTATTGAATCAAAAGTATTTCTTGCCAAAAGCATGTATATCATGGATTTAAATCAATATCCTATAGAATTAGTAACATATTTATGGGTTCTTGTAGTATATTTTTATGAATTAATAGTATACATGCTTTTGGAAAGAAATGTTTTTGATTCAATAGCATTTTTTTCTCAGTGTACCAATCATGTAGCATTTTGATTTAAATCAATGATAAACATGCTTTTGGCAGAAATGCTATAGATTCAATAGCATTTGTTTCTCGGTGCACAAATTTCAAAAGAATTATACAATGAGGAAAAAATGCTATTGAATCAAAAGCATTTCTTTCCAAAAGCATGTATACTATGAATTCAGAAAAATATACTACAAGAACCAATAAATATGTTACTAGTTCTATAGCATATTGATTTGAATCTGTGATATACATGCTTTTGGAAGGAAATGCTATTGATTCAATAGCATTTTTTCCTCAGTGTACTTTTACTCACACCATACACACACTGTTCTTGCTTGACACAGATTGACTAGTGTGAAGCGCCCATTTATGTCGCGTATAAGAGGTTTCTTTCCATATGCAGGTTGAAAGTGTAACAAACCCAACCGAAAGTTTTGACCATTGGATGCCAGAAACGTATAACACTTGTAGTAACAAAAGTAGAGTGGATCAATTAAAAAAGAATATATCTCAAGTTTTTGTCATTTCACACCATGAATACTGCGTTATCGACAGATGGCGTCAAGTCTACCACATGGTGGGGATACTGAAAAATATGTTATATGGCGCACGCGTGTAGATACAATTGTTGGCGTAAAAGGTTGTTGAGAGCTACCCAAATCACTTGGATTTGAATTTCTGGTGATTAGCTTATTTCATAGAGTACCTTAGATTAAACTGTTGTAAAACTGAAAGGAAATGTACACGAAAGTGGAAATAAGTTTCTGAATCCAAATCAAATTCTTTTTTTGAATTTTTTCTTATTCAGGGATAGATTTCATTATAATTTTTCTGGTGGATATAATCCCATACACGGCGTATATTTGGAGAGGATTATGATAATTAATAATTAGAATGTTTCGTCGAAATGTTAAACTTAGTTCTGATACTCAAGTGAAACTTAGGGTCAGGCTTTGTGATACACATGATCAAGGTATTGAAACTCTAAGATACCTTATGATTGCATATATATATATAAGTAGGTAAAAATATTGCCTGTTGTTTCTATTAACCTAAATTTAGTTAAAACAGCTGAAACATTTTTGCAAACCCATCTGGAATTTTCTAAAGATAATGAACATTGAAATTCTTTCAAAACGCAAAATGACTAATACGTTTTAGAGAAGCAAACCGGATTCAGAATTTTTATATACTAGATAGTTTGAAAATACAGATTATTTAAGTTTATTAATACATTTTTTAGTAATATTTTAATTTGAGAGTGTATACGGTTGAAAGCTCTCGTTACCTCTTATTTATTATATGGATATGGTAACATCGAGGATGATTTAAAAAATTTCAAATTGAATCCTTTTTACTTTCTCTAAAGAATTTTCATATAAATTCACTTATTTAATGAATAATCTCCAATAAATGAAAACTCTTCAGGTTATTTAATTAGTTGAAATGGTTAAAATCACACAATTTTTTTTATATAAAAAATTCGTTGAAATTTAGTTCAAAATTTACTGTTATCTTTAGAAAAATTCTTCATAATGTGTGTAATGTAGGTAAGTTTTACTGAAGCAATGATCCTTGTGATGATATATGTTATATAATGAAATTCATGTTGAAATTGAAAATACATGCATGAAGATCCATTGAGTTTTTGTTTGGCATCCGCTGCCTTTTTTAGTATCACTTTCACGGTTTTTATTACACGCAGATTTTTAAATATAAAATTATCATAAAATTATTTCATGAGCAGTTTTATCCTAAATCAATTTTATCGTAAAGAATAGTTTTTTACATACATAATTATGAAATAATATCATCAATCTTGAAATCATTTCAGTTTTTTTATACTTCAGGAAAAAGTTGATCAAAGGTGAATGGTTTAACTATACTGTTTGAAATTTCAAGAAATGCGTCTGATAATGCTTTTTCTATCAATGGCTGTAGCTCTCTAACAAATGAATCAAAATTGCTATTAATAGCATTGTTCACGACATCACCAAGCACACGCTCGCCTCCAAACAAGTTTTCTAGATTTAGGCTACCTTTGCCTATAGAGATCTTCATTCTAAATTCCGAAATCTGTACATGTTCTTCACCGGTTGGACTTTTGAAACGGGCCGCTTGGATCCTTACAGCACCCGTACATTTCGTGAAGTTACCTGTCATTGGTCCAGAACCTTGGATTGGGAGTAGCAATACACGGCCATTGATGGCATATTGTCCAACAACATACAGATGCGGCAGATCGACGTCAAGGGCAATGCGTAATTGATTTAGGTCCATTCTGAAATAAAAAAGCGATAAATGAGCTCTCTTGAAATTCATAAATTTTAGAATATTTAAGCTGGTATTATAATAATCTGATATGTAGATTCAGATGACATGCTGATAATCTGGTAAGGCATGGTCACTATGTTTCAGTCCTTGACTGGAAAATGCATGCAACTGATTGCAAGTTTTACCTTAAAAATTTTTTTTGAAGACGAAGAATTTATGAAATTGATATTGAAAGCAATTCATCTCATGAAAAAAATTGAAATAACCATGCATGGTATAATTAGAGATGGTGCCAGTGCTCGCAAAAAAATAATTTCTGTGTAACAGGTGAAATTGACAATAAAAAAACATAGTTTATTGACCCCTTTAAGGATGATCAGAAAGGAGGTTTCTTCTTTGACACATCTCACTTTATAAAACGAAAAAATTATTCACAAATTAAATGTGTACGGAATTAATTTTGCAACATTCGTCATTTACGGGTATTTTATATATTTTATTTAATAGCGAAAAATTGAAAAGTTGTGCACTACTATATTTACGATAAGCCCACTAATTAAGATCCGTTGCAGATAAATCAATTGCAAAACACGGGAAAAATAACTGTAGTAGCATTTTTTACTTTGGTGTAAAACAAAAACTAATCGTCAAACCAAGAAAAACTTGTATACCATCTGATCAAATTTGACCCGAACTGGTTTAAAAAACAACATTTTTATGTATTTTAATACAAATATTTATTATCGTCTTCAAAATAGGCTCCTTTTGAGCCAATACAAGCATGCCAACGGTTAATTCAATTGTCTATACACTTCTTATAGGCCTCGGCCAGTATGGCCTTTAGTTCCTTCAGCGAATTTCTTTTTATGGCTTCAATCGACTCATGGCGCGTTCCTCGGAGCGGATATTCGAGTTTTATAAACAGGAAAAAGT
This sequence comes from Diplolepis rosae, assembly GCA_030998225.1. Taxonomy (NCBI): domain Eukaryota; kingdom Metazoa; phylum Arthropoda; class Insecta; order Hymenoptera; family Diplolepididae; genus Diplolepis; species Diplolepis rosae. The sequence goes on from JAPYXD010000171.1 coordinate 2,227,584, forward strand.
CACAGGGAGCCAAATCTGGCGAATACGGTAGCTGAGCAATGACTTTTGTTTCGTATTTAGCCAAAAATTCAGTCACAATTAGGCTGGAATGTTACGGCGCATTTAGGGGTGAAAAATCCATGAGTAGTCTGCCCACAAATCCGGCCGTTCACGAAGAATTGCTTCACGTAAACGCTTCAAAACGGCCAAGTAGATTTCTTATTGACCGTTTGACCCTCTGGAACCTCTATAATCTATCTCTAATCTAATAAAATCTAAACGATTTTCGAGCACAATTTTCTTCACTGTTTCGATGTTATCGTCGTTAACAGAGGCGGATGAACGACTCGCATGAAGCAAGTTTTCTACCACCTCACGACCCTCACTGATTGCTTTATGCCACTCAAATACTTGCGTTCTCGATAGAGTAGACTCCCGAAAACACTTCTGCAACATTTTCAATGATTCCGTAGCCGTAATTTCATTGGAAACACAAAATTTCAAGCAAACTCTTTGTTCAATTTTTTTTTCCATAGTAAAAATCGCCAGACAAACTTTTCGCGTCGTGAACCAATGGCTGCCAAACACACACTCTTTACCGTTTCGGTTTACGCGCGCGGTTTAACTGGACCAGTCCGGGTCAAATTTGATCAGATGGTACTTTCGAATAATGTTTATAATACGCCGCTGGATAATTTTCAACGAAAAAGTTGAGTGACCGTCGACTGTTTTTTACCATTACCGATTTTTACCGAAGTGCGCGTACAAGTTATTAGCAGTGTACTGCACTAATAAATATGACAAACATACGTATGTGACCTGAACTACGAAAAGATCACTGATGTGTGAAATCAAGTTTTGAAGAAAATAGCTTTCTTTAAGTATTACTGGTTCTTATTCTTCATCTATACGTATAAATTTTAAAGTTACGAATAGAGACCTACGTGTCCATAATTACTTTAATTCTAATAAACGTATCAGAAAATCTAGTACGAGAATCCAAGATCTGAAAATCTATAGTTTGACTCCTGAACCATCTTTTTAGAAGTCTAGGTCAATCGTTTTCCACTCAAGGTCAAATTTTCCTGAAGTAAAATAATTTAGCAGAACTAAGCCCACGAAGTAGTATAAGGAGCTACAACTTTATGGACAGCTTCAGAAAATCGTACCCCCATACATCCTTTAGCACTTTATATAGCGTATTCTAGCGCCTCTTGCACGTAGAAAAATAGTTCATTAAACTTTACTGAACTTTTGGGCTAAGCTAGGACATGTGGCCAAGTTAAAGATTATTTAATATTTTTGTAATAATTTGTGACGTACAAAATGTTAAAGAATGCATCACTGTTCGGTAAACTTTTAAAATCTAGAGTAAAGTTTTAAAATCTACACTACAAATTATGACAATAATATTAAATACTCTCCAACTTGTTCATGTGTCTCAACTTTGATCAAAAGTTGAGTAAAGTTTCTCGAACTATTTTTCTCCGTGTGCAAAAAACCGTTATAGCATAGGTTGTAGGAGTTTTCAAAATGGTCGTCAGTATCTTACGTTCAACAGTTGTGTTGTGGCGATACACGTATAGTTTTTTAAAAGTTGGGTCATTCTACTACAAATCGGGCATATCAGTCCGGACCATGTCATTGTTTCGCTTCAATTTATTATAGTGAATTCTACATTCAAGGTTATAAAATTAAATAAATTATCTCTTAAGTTTTAGTCAGTGCTGTATTCGAATCAAAAAAATATATTTTTAAATCAAATAAATAATGTTAATGAAATAACAACAAGATTCTGTGAGAAAAGTTGTGGAACCTCCGTAGCTCAGATGACAGAGCATTCGACCGGCAATCGAAAGGACCTGGGCTCGATACCCAGCGGAGTGGAAGCGTTCCTTTTTTCACAGAAAATTTCTTTAAAAAATAAAATAAATTTGTATTTGTTTTAAAGGTGTTTTTACTTGGAACTGGAGAAATGAAATTAGAAAAAAGATTCCTTAAATTTAAATATAACTTTTTTCTGGGCGTGATAAAATTACCTACAAACTTAGTGAAATCAATGACATTGAATTTATTTGTTATTTGAGTACTACTAAATAGAGACGAAGATGAAAGAATTATTTGTGAAAATATAATATGATTTTTACACTTCCGAAAAAATCAATATATTATCGTCATATAATGTGTATTTAATAATAATAATAATAATAATAATAATAATAATAATAATAATAATAATAATAATAATAATAATAATAATAATAATAATAATAATAATGTAGTTATGTGATAATATATTTCCACAATAAAATACAGTTAAATACAATAAAAAAATAATACGACCATTGTATCCTACAATTTTTTTATTTATTTGTTTTCATCCCTACTCGATATCTCTGTTTCATCATATATCACGAATCATTGCATTAACTACCTTGTGATCAGTTTTTCAAACTCACTTGCCATGGCCGAACTCATCGTATTTTACGTTGTTGGAATACGAAGAACCTAATTTCTTTCGAGGTTTGTTGTGAATCAAGGAATAAACCTCATCAAATGAAAAAGATCTGGAATATCTGATTAATCCTTTCTATAAAATTGTAGGAAACTGATTTATTTATTTGATGAAAATGTAATTATTAATTTAAAATGCATATATACAGAAAAATCATACATAAGCACCAAATACCTAAGTAGCAATGTAATTATAAAAATTGGTTGCGTGAAAAGTCATCTGATATACACGATTCACCCTTTGTTATTCGCATACTGAGATTTTTTCTCAGGCAGCTGTGTTTTTATGTAATTAAAAAAATATGTTTGAGATTCCAATTTGAAAATTCCAGTACCATTCAGGGCAACTTTCTCCTGCATATCGCAATAATTTTCACATAATATTCATGTTGAAAACGATTGAAGATAATAAACGGTGATGTACTAGATGTACAATATTTTTGACATGCTTCAATAATTTTAGCATAACAAAAAGTAAAGTGTGAAGCAGTTTGAAGATGTCGCTTTAAAATTTTTTATTTTTTTATTTACTGTGTTTGATAAATTGTTTATAAATATAGGGTGAGTGATTCGCTCAGATGCAAGTGACCCGATCGGTGCTGTTTTAGTTTCAATTCGTCCTGTTAAATTATCATTTGATATTCTATGGTTGCAGTTGTGCTCCTGAAATATGCCACTTCTAGCTTTAGAGGGCGTTATGTTAGTTTTCGGGCATGTAAGAAGTTTACAATCCGTATTTTTCTGTGTTGCAGGATGCTTGCTCGAATATGACAATGCACTTGTTCTGTCTGGATAATAATATAGTGCATTAAAGTCGTATAATAGGAGCAAGTTTGGGTGTTACGTCTGTAAACTCAGGTAATACTCAGATCAAAACAGACATGACCGTAAGAACTATTTCAGTCACCATCATCAAACTACTCTTAGGAAGCTCCTAAACCTAGTTCGCCTATTATCGAACTTAAGTGTATACGATTCAATAATCGTAATCATAGGATTAGAAACTATTTTGTTTCTAAAAAAAAAAAAAATTAATCATTTAAACTAATTATTTTTTCAGTGTTTCATTTCATATCTTATTCCATGAATTAAAAATAAAATACACAATCATGAATTTGCGAAATTTGCTGAAATTTTCAGCGAAATATATCACACACACTGTTTAACATGCTCACGCACACAATTCCCGCCATTAAAGCAAGAATGATGCCGAACGTAAGACCGTTTTTTCCATACAAGGTGCCAAAATGCTCCCAAGTGTAACATAAACTTTAAAACCTTTAACAGTAAATAAGAATACCTAATATTTTTACCATACACATGGAAATTGTTTTAGGGAAGAATATCATAAGTTCTTAAAGTCAAGTGAAAATAATAAAAGCGACTGTAAATTAAGGATATTTTTAACGTTTATCTTGCGATTTTCAGCAAGTATGGTAATTTTTTTCGTAAATTTTTTTCCTTATATACTTATATCTTGCTACTCTTGTTGTGACGCAAAGAAAAAGCAATCATGGGGCGGCATTCTAAAAGTACTCAATCTACGTCAATTTTTATTTTCTCTATCATTTTCTAAATTTTAAAAACAAAATTTTATGTATTTTGGACACAAACATATGAAGACCTAAAATTAAATCTAAATAAATTACAAATGAATAAGTAAACTAATAAAAAATTGAACTTTTTTATATAAATTTCCAGCGAAAAATTGAATTTACAATATTAAAAGTTCAAGAAAAATTTGTAAAAGATTCAAATTTAAAAGAATCTAGAATTTTATATCTTCTTAAGCATATTAAATACCGTATTCCGTTTAATGATCCAGTGAAAAGTATTCTTCTTCACGGAGAAAAATGTAAATGAAGAATTCGAGATGGATTACTGAAATTTTTGTAAAAATATTACGTTTCGTCTTTTCCAACTGATTCATCAATGAGACTGGTCCTACAATATGTCCTAAGATTCGTACATGTCGTTGATGCACGTACGTTCTGACGTCATCAACGCGTTGTTATCAACTGTCGCTTGTTTCGTTGATTCGCGTTTTTGTGCGCTTCAGCGTACGATTTAACATGCGACTGTTAGTAAAAACGCGTTGATGACGTCAGAACATACGGGCATCGACGATATGTACGAATCTTAGGACATATTGTGGGACCAGCCTGAAGAGATTGATGCAATGCAATGCGATGCAATGATTACTGGAATTTAGTAATCATTGCCAATCTACGTCACACTATATTCTATTTATTGGAGAATCAGTTGGAAAAAACGAAACGTAAAATTCTTCTACAAAAATTTCAGTAATCAATCCCGATTTCCTTATCTTCATTTTTCTCCGTATTATGGCAGTATTGAAGGCATGTTTATTTTCAATTGAGTTTATGTTGGAAATAGAATTTGTTTTCGAATATTAAATTGTTGATTAAAAACATTTTTTTTTGGAATACAATTATTCAATTTCCCGTTTGCAATACACTTCAGCTTTTCCGTATAGTATTACAGACATCTAATGATCTTCTGGTAGTCAGTGATCATTGATTCACCAGGTGTAATTACGACAATTTGGAATAAATATACTAAATTGGTGCCATAAGCCAGTAAAATCTCATTTCCAGCAATGCGACTACAATAACGCGATCAACTTGACATTAGATGATTGTGTCCGTCTCAGGCGAACGAGCATCTTAATAATGTACGCGACTTTTAGCGAGCACAGCTCTGTCGTAGCAGATAATAATTACGTAGAATCAAGGGGCCCAAGTAATAATCCATGACAATGCTGATTGCAAATCGAAATGATGAATCTCGGAAGTCTAAAGTCGTAGATTGTGGAGTGCATTGTGTATATTATAAATTATGCATGCAAATTACACATTTTGCGCATCCTTTCTTGAAACATATTGGAATAAAGTGTAGGTTAGAGTTTGAAAATTCTCGACAAAGTAAAGTAGGAGAATATCCTCTAAAATGCTCTCAAGAATATTTTCGCATGCAAGAAGCTCGAGAGAATGTTTTATTTTTAGACTTATTTTTCTTAATATAATAAGATTTTTTTAAGTATAACTTTACTTACAAAAGTATGAAAATGTTATGAAACAGTGAATATTTTTCAGTTCAATATTATCACCATTGCATATTTTAAAACTAGTACATTTTTTTTAAGTCAAGGAGTACCTAATTTTTTTCAAGTTATGTTTTATTTCTCAGTTTGAAAATTCTTGTAACTCTTTTTTTTCATTGAATGATAACTATATGCTTATTAAACTTTAGTTGTTAGATTATATAATAATTTGATCTACTTAGAGTGATACCATTTATCTACATTTATATAAGAAAAAAAAAGCCAAAAACTTCAAAAACCATGTGAAATGCGTCGCGCACGTGCTGAGTGCCTCACGAACAAAATAACTTATATTAATTATGGTCGTTAGAATATTATATTATGAAGAAGGACATTGTTGTATAAAATCATCAAAAAATGAGGTAATATGAATTGAAAATTTTTGATAATAATTTTTTATGATAATTAATTAGTTAATAACAAATACTAATTTCAATATCTATAAATCAATTACAAAAAAAACATATCTATAAATCAATTTCAAAAAATATCTCAAATTTTTTACGTCTATACCAGACGATTTTGGCTTAAATTTTTCCACCCAGTGTATAAGCGCATAAGTCTATCCTTTTCTGATGGTCTAGTTCTTGTTACATCTTAAAGTTAACTGATTTTTAGCATTAAATTAAAAAAAAAATTTTTAAGTGAATAAAACCTTAAATTTTCTAAAATTCTCAAGGATATCTTTGGTCGCAAATGTTCACGAAAATATCCTTGTTCTTGATAGAACGTTCCCTGTTGAAATCTTTAATGCAGATGTCTTTTAATGTCCTTTATGTATGATAATGTTTGTATCCACGAGCTAACATTTTGTTTATATTTCAAAAAAATACTCTGGATTAGTTGAGCAGAAGCAACCTGAAAATAATTCAAGTTTTTTCATAAATACCGAATAAAAAAAAAAATTCTGGATAGATGGATTTGCACCATACATGAAATGAAACTAATAAATTATTTCGGATAGATTGCATATTTACTCATCTGCCAGTGTGATGCAACTGGCTTTGAACATTGTTTTCTAGAGATCTAAAGTATCATGAGCACAGAGTACACTATTTTTGCACTTATTTAAGAAATGTATCCAGAAAAAATTCTACTACTTTGCTTTTGAGCAAAAATTGAAACAATAAAGATTGAGGATAAGTACGTTTGAAAATCAAACTCCCTACACGGAGAAAAATGAAAAATTAATTAAATTAAATGTGACATACATTTTAGTTTGATTCGTTTCAGGAAAGTATCTTTTGTTAAAGATACCTTATGTAGTAAAATCTAATTGAATTGTATTATTGTGTATAGTTAAGATTAAAATGGGAATAAGTGCATCGTTTTCTAAACTAGAAAAATTTTTCCTGAATACTCATTCACTTTATTTCCATACATGCGGACATTTTCCTCCCTGCAGAGAGCTTGCTCGAATATGACAATGCAAGATTTCGAACCCTGCATCGCACGCTCCAGGCAGGTATCAGGAAATAAGTTGTTCTATCTGGGGAATAATATAGTGCATTAAAGTCGTATAATAGGAGTAATTTCGGGTGTTGCGTCCGTAAACTCAGGTAATCCCCAGATCAAAACAGTCAAGACCGTAAGAACTATTTCAGTCATGGATGAGAGTTAAAGCGAACACGACAAAGTGGAACTACTCCCTTTTTCTCGCGGCACTTAACGACTTCAAGTTATGTACATCATCACTCTTTCGACCCCTCTCATCGTATCATCATCAAAAAAATTTTAGGAAGCTCCTAAACCCAGTTCCCCTATTATCCAACTTAAGTGTATATGATTCAATATTTGTAATCATGGAATGAGATACTATTTTGTTTTCAAAAAAATCAAATTGAAAATTAAAATCTTTTGAACATCCGATTTATGATTAGCTGTGATGGCAAATATTTAGCTACTGCAACTAATTATCTTTTCAGTGTTCCACTTCATATCTTATTTCATAAATTAAAAAGAAAATGCACAATCAAGGATTTTCATGCATTGAATAATTGTACTTTTCAAATTAGAATGATAAATCTTCAATCTATTTCGATGAAAGCCTTTTACCGGGTCGGGCTCTGACTTTTCAGCGATAACGCTTAACCGTTATTAAATCACCAACATCCAAACAGTCCTATAACTTAGTTGCACGGAATAAATTTGTTCATGGAGGTTTCCGGAACTTATATTTATGTTTGGAATAAGAGGTACAGTTTGTATGTCGTTCACGGATTTTCGGCAAACTACTTCAAATCTTCAATAAGAATTCCGAAACTAAAAGTATAAGTCCTAAAACATTTACTAATATTTTTTAAGTAATTATTAGGGATTGGTTTATAAGTGTATCAAGTATAATTAAGCACACTCAGAAAAAAGGTTCGGTTAAATTTACTAAAGCTAATCGGTTAACAAATTTCCGGTTAGAATGACTAAACTTTTACTTAATTTCACCAGAAAAATTGTTTACTTATTATGGTTATAAAATTCTGATTATATATATTTTTTGGTATTATTGTTCCAGTTAATGTAACAGGAAAATAGATTAAAAGTAGTTTTGAGATGCGCCGTTAGCAACGTTACTGTCTACACAATCTAGAGCCATTTCGTTTTTCGCTATACATGCGTGTCTCGGTATTTTGACTCTCGAGTGGCCGCCCCCACCACGCCACCTTTCCACTGACCAGTGGGAAGGTGTCATGGTGGGAGCTGCCACTCTAGAGTCAAAATGCCGAGACTTGTATACATGTTGATACCGGTTTCCTGTTAGTTATGTAGTGTATCAGGCCGTTTGTAAAAACAAATGAAAACGAAAACAAGGTACACGCAGAAAAGAGCGCATTGCTGACGCGTGCACGGGACACGATTCAACCGTGTTCCTTATCAAAGATGGCGTTGGACCCGTAATGTCAATGGGCTGACACGGATCATGCGTTTCCGCGCACGGAGCAGCCGTGCACTGGACACGCTATGCTTTTCCACAGCAGAGCCGCGTGATGACACGGCAGAGCAGTGCCCAAATACTTCCACGCCGTGCGCGTGACCACATTCATGAAAATTAGAAGTCACTTGAACTACATCACGAATTGAAAAAAAAAAACACAAATCTCTGCAGGAACATCGAATGCACCAGCGCAAATCGCATTACATGTGGGAGTGGGGACGAGCATGAAAATGGTCGCGTGCATGACGTGAAAGTATTCTGGCACTGCTCTGCCGTGTCTACACACGGATCTGCTGTGGGAAAGCATAGCGTGTCCAGTGCCTGGCTGCTCCATGCGCGGAAACGCATGAGCCGTGTCAGCCCATTGACATTACGGGTCCAACGCCATATTTAATAAGGAACACGTCTGAATCGTGTCCCGTGCACGCGTCAGTACTGCACTCTTTTCTCCGAGTAGAGTCCAAAGGAATCTTAAAGATCTCGAGTCTTGTCTCGAATTATTTTTACAAAGTTTCAAAGAAATTAAGAATAAAGTCCACAAGGTGTTAAGTGATTGGAAGTTAGATAACTTAAAAGAAAAATTGGCATGTAAAGAAACTTGTAAATTTATATGTACAGTAAAACCCCGTTTATCGCAACACCTTCCAATCAAATGCCTTCCGTTTATCGCAAAAACGGAGGGGTTCCCACTTCTTCGCCACCAGCTTGAACAACTGATTATCAGCATATGCGCCTAATCGAATAGTTTTACGAGCTTTCGCTGTTTATCATTGTTTACAGTCGTGTTCCAATAACCTCGAATGCATTTTTTTATTGTCATTATATGTACAATTATAAATGAGTGAAAACGTGGAACCGAACGATGGTAAGTAAGCGACTAGTACAAACAATACATTTTAATTACTTTAAAGCTTACATATTTCTCTCATAATTTTCGAATGCATGATTGAATTTTTTTCAGTAGAAATATTCCCGCATTTTGTAAAACAATTGATTCGCAATTGGTAAAGTGAGTGCTGTACTAGGCACAATTCATGCTATAATTTGTCATAATAATATACATTGAAATGTGAAAAATTTATATATTTTTCTGTTACATATAAAACACAAATATGTAGCAATATATACATAAACGATAGTTTCATATCATATAAACGATATATTTCATATCTCCCTAATATACGAAAATTCATATAAATATATGCATCACAAATTTAAAAGTGAGGGGTATTCCCGCCTATCCTTAAGAATCACGTGAGCACTCCTTCTACTAATAAGAGGGAGAAAAAAATGGTAAAGTTTATTGCGATAAACGGGAGAGACAAGTTGCAATAAACGGGAGTTGCGATAAACGGGTGTTGCGATAAATGGGGTTTTACTGTATTCAAATGTACATTTTTAATAATAATATAAACATAATAAAATTATTCAACAATAAATCTATATTTTTTCATTTTGAAAATTATAATTACCACGTCTTTAAATCATTATTTATTTTTAAGGTTATGTTGGCATTCAACCGGGAAATGTTAGTAAATTTAACTAGGAATATGGTAATGTTAAATGGACTAAATTAGTTAAATTTACCGGAATATAACTATGAATGTAATAAGAAATTTTATAAAAGAAAAATTACGGTGATAACAACTAGAAAATTTGCATTACATCAATTGGAATAAAAGGTCAAAACAACCGAAAAGTGTTTACTACACGGAAAAAAATTTGGCACAGATGCTGCCCCTAGCGGTAGAGCTGTTGCGTTTACCGGAGAAGAGTTGTGCGACTATGCATTCGGGTATGCTGAGTTCCCTCTGTCGGTGAACAGCTACCCCTTTTTTAGGGAGTAGTTGACTTACGTCGAAGGAACACAGCGCTCCTTACGGTAGGGAGTGTAGTTGCACCGCATCGTCAGGCAAACGCGAAACCAGGCGAAAGTACAACTTTTAAGTTTTTTATGATTTAGATGAAAGTGCCCATTCAAATGGTGTTTTAAGTATATATATAGATATATATAGAAGTACTTTTTGGTTCATTACGATCTGTTTAACCCTCCGTTACCGAACATATGAGGGATTCCCTCAGTGGGGTCAGTTTTTTCGAAATAACTTCTAATTTACGCCTTACACACTCTGGTCCGTTTAAATAACTTTCCACGAATTATTCCTGAAGCTTTTTGTAGCAATAAAAAATGTTCAAGTAGAATACTCATTCAATAATCACTTTTCAAAACCAAAGGTGACGTGAATTCTGAGGGAATCCCTCCATAGTTTGGCTTTCGTGCAATGGAAATAGCTTGAGTTCTAGAGTGCGGTGTTGTCATATTTTGATGTTGCACGTTCAGCCAAGTAATCGCCATATTTGGCAACACTGCAGATGTTCTAATACGCAGAGGGAAATCCTCTAGGGTTTGGCAACCGTGTAACTATTTTTAGGTTTGGTAACGGAGGGTTAAAAAAAACCTAACCTCAATGTTGAGATTTCAAATAATTTCACATAATTTTAAGAAATTAAACAAATTCTTCAAAAGATATATAATAATTAACGACAATTTCAGAAATATCAAAACAATCGAATTATCCATTGAAAAGTATAGTCAAATCTCAGTTTATAAGACTCGACATAGCATTCCCTTCTGTTGGGCAGCAGCTCTCCCGCAATTGTGGGAGAGCAGTTAGTCCACAAAACAAGTTCATTAATACAAATAACAAACATTAATCAATTGTGTATTGACATTTTGTTCGATGACCTTTTGCCATCTTTCAGTCAGTTTGATAATTCCGCTTACATAGAAAGTTTGGTTCTTAGAGACAAATATGTAACTGAATGAACTCATCTTTGACAGAATCGACCGAAATGATTTAGAAAAATTCATTACATAATATTGCATAGTTCCGGAAAATTTTCTAAACTATCCTCAAATCTCAAAGTTATTGATTACATTTCTATTTAAATATGTTTGAATTTTAAATGAACTTTTTTCGTACTCCAGACTTACGAAAGAAGTTCGGAGCTTTTTTATGAGCACATTTTTTCGATGTGGTTAATGCGATTTTGCAAAATAGTCAGGTGTGCAGTTATACGGATGAGCGACAGTGCGCGAAATTGTATATTATTAAACGTAAGTTAAGTGTAGTAATAATATATAAAATATTTTTTCTTCAATTTGTCATTTATATCGGTGGAGTACTGGCCTGATATTGGTACAGTAAAAGCTGCGACGAATGCCGAAACGCGCCAAGTTTCACAGTTTCGAGGCGAATATAGCGGATCTGCTAGTACTGCACCAAAGCTGAGAATCAGTGCTAAACACTGTTATCATCCAAAGTTCACGCCGGTCTTATTCTATGGTTACGCTACTACTATCATGTTAATTCTGTTTAACATACCTATGTTAGAGCCATTACATTGTCTTTATAATATTTTATCGTTCCCTTCAGTAAGAAATTACTATATAAAAAAGCTACCAAAATTGAATATATACTGATCTGTCGATTTTAGAGACTGTTTTGGCATGGTGTCTTTATAATCGATCCGAAAGTCAAGCGTGATATCTTAAATATACAAGGCCGTATCAAATGTGTGACAGTATAATATTCATCAATTGAAGCATGTAGCTCGCTCTGTTGTCCTCGAGATGATTCCTTTCCTATCCCGTATCCTACCGTGTTATAGGCGAGTCTCTAAAACCGACGGTTCAGTGAAAAGCATTATACAGAATGAACTGGTCTGAAAGTAATGTTTTCCTTAAGAAAATCTTCTATTTACAAACTCTCTTCACGTCTATAGATAAGTTTCTTACATACTGTACATATAAATCTGCTTCAAATCTATGATAGTTATTGATTTTTTAATAGCCTTACATATTGTAATTGCAATTACAAACGTCTATGTCCAGTTTCAAAAATATTTAAAAAACGCCAATCAGACATTGTTTATTAGTTAGACATTCGGAAAAAACTTAAGATATTATATAAATCCATATTTGAAAATGTATTAGTTTACTTACTTCAACTTATTGACGTGGAAATTACTGGCCCCAAAAGCGTGAACATTTTTTGCAGTTATTTTAATGCCGGTCCCTTGTGCTGCTACTAGTTCTTTTAAGAGAAGAGGTTCCAAACTAGGAATATTATATTCAGGGACTCCTTTCATCAAGTATGGTTTCAGGGCTTCTACACTTTCGGTAACACATAATTCCATGTTAGGATCGTTTCTTTTACATACGTGCAAAAATTCCGCTGGAAAAAATAAATAAGGTGTTTTGTAGAAGCTATTTATAGATATCTATTTTCTAAAATCCTTTAATAGTCTGTATCAAAAGACAATAGATTATTCTAATTAGGTTAGAACTTAATGTCTTCTGCGCAACGGGAAGTTTTGGACATTTAAGCTTCTCGGCACAAATGCTGAGCTGGAATCTACCGGGAACTTTTAATAAATGGTCTACTATTTATTCAGTTTATAAGTTCTATAAGACTGTTTCTGATAGTATGACAGTTGAGATTAATAAGAAAAGTAGCTTAAAAAAATGTATTTACTGCAACATCATTTAGAGGTCTAGAATCAATAACACTAGCCGAAAAAAAAAATTTCTCGGTTTGCTGCAGGGTACACGAAAAAAAATGTGTTGCTGTCACAAGGATTTTTTAGGTTATATCAGCCATATTTATGGTTAAGATAGTTATTAATATAGCTGGAACAGCGTTATTTTTCTTTGTACCAGCTACACATTTTTTTTCCTTGTATATAACAACTTTTATAGGGTACATTTAATAAAATAAAATATACGACTTTGAATTTTTGCATATAAAAAAAAAACAGTATTTTTCAATATCGCAAAAACAAGAGTTGATTGAGAAAAATGATGGTTGTTTTATGATTCAGCGTGCCCAAATTACCCTAGGAAAGTTGTTGTCTACCCGGCAGCAAAATGGCTGTTGACCAGTGTAACTCAGTCGCGTGCTCGAAAACGGGTAAGTGGGTTGTCCAATGGACAATAATATCTAAAAGTAAAATGAGTGAAAATTACTAAAAACCATTGGGACATAGTATCGACTGTACTGCATTTTTTGCACTTTTCTAATGTGATCAATACTTTTCAAGATGAAAATTGAAAGTCCAAATGCTTTTGAGCCTAACATAAAGGTTTCTTTGAACATGAATCGCCATTACTCCATTAACAAATAACGAAATAGTTATAATGCTCGAGTACTCTTTACGACTATACATATTTAAAATAAATTATATAATATATCTTAAAATTAGATGATTCGACGTCCGACTGATTTTCTTCATTGAAAAAAGGAAAATGACCAACCTCAGACAATATGGATGTTTTCTTAAATTTATTTACTCTTACAATGACGTTTCGATTACATTATGTCATCCTCTTCAGATCAAGAAAACATTTCTTTCAGTGTTTGGATCTATAATAATGATAAAAATATGGTGAAATTCCTGAGATGTTTAAATCACTTATTTAAAGATCTTTTTTAAAATCGTAATTGTTTAAACAAATAAATTGAAAATTATAAAGACTCAAATTGATAATTCCTTATTAGATAGAAATTTATCATTGTAATCCCGTTTACTGTTATGAGTCATTATTATGGAGATAAAGAAGCAGGGCTTGTGCTTCCGGAAGCAATGGACTCTCAGTCTTTAGGAATACGTTCTTCAAACTGACTAAATAGGGGTCAGCATAAACCAGCAAAAAATAGAGCAAATCTCTGCAAAGTTTAAAATCTTTTTTTCTAGCCTTTTGTGTTTCTTCGAAAAGTTTCCCGATAGGTATCACGAATAAAACAATGGTTTTTGCACCGTGAATGAGAATTTTGTGTACTGAAGCAGGCATATATAAACAGGCATACCAACTGTAGTGTTTTACATAAATTTCTGCAGTTTCAATAGCAAAGTTGTGAAATAGCTCAGTGTCCAGTGCTATACCTCATGCCAAAAGTTGCTGAATAATGTGAAAAAAAAAGAACCTGTAAAGGATCCTGACTAATTGCATACCTTACAATTGAACATTTTCAGAATTCACTTCTGTTGCATTTGTTTTGTAATTGACTTGATGAGAAAAAAACATAAATATATATTATATATATATCTTTCGCAGGTTCCTCTACGAGAACCTATAAAGGAATAATTTCGTGGTTCAAAATCAGTCAGGATCCTTTAAAGTTTCCCTCTGTGGGATCCTGCATACAAAAATATTTTCCTTCGTTTTACTTTATAGGAACACGTAAAGGAACACACATAAGAACCTGTACAGGATCATGTACAGTATTAGATTGTTCATCTAACGACATAAAGGACCCTATCAAGGAACCTTCCATCTATACTGTACCCTCATCTTGAAGGATCCTATAAAGGATCCTGTGCTAACCGTTTTTATGTTACACAGGAACCTGTACAGTTTCCTTCATAGGCGCCTCCCCAGATCCTTTCAGGAACCTATTCAAGGATCCTGAACAGGATCCTGATGATTCTTATACATGATCCTGTACAGGAACCTGCACGGGACCCCAAGTAAGGATCCTCTGAAGGATCCTATACAGAAATTTTCAATAGGGTCATAATAATATAAAAAAAATTTTGATAAAAATAAGTAATTTTAGCAAATTTGCAGAGTATACCTATTTCTGACAGTGTTAGACTAATGCAGCAAAACTCAAGAAACTCATTTGATATTTTAAATATAATTTTAAAACAATTTTATTTTAATGCAAAGTTCAAAATGGGGTGCTAGGAATGTTAAAGTCAGTAAAGCCACTTGTAACACTAGCTCATCAATCCTGTTGCGAGAAACAGAGAGTGCACAATTTCTATATGAATTGGGATACGTTGACTCTGATGATATATTTCGGACAAAGTCTGTAGCTGTAAATGGTGTAGATCCATACCTAAATGCTTATGGACAAACAGCGCAAATGGTGGCCTCTTTATCAGCCTACGGCACAAACTTCTTTGAAATGGTATTTAAAAATGTATTTACAATAATTTTCGTATATCCATCAATTCAATAAACGCACAGTAACTATTTCACAACTGCTGATGATGTATTTCAAACGCACTTTATGTATATCTGATTGTTATATAACAGTTTTTTAATATTTACAGCTGCTTTTGTCGTTCACTCACTAGAAATTATTTATTTAATTATCTGGGTCAATTTATTCGTGTTTTTTCGCGTGAAATCCAACCAATCGTTTTCTCAATGTAGAAATTTTTTTTTTAATCTTTACACAATTTTTTAAAATTTAGAATAAAATTTTTACACATATGCTGTTACCCGATAAATAATGCAGTTTTCGTTTACAGATCAGTGTGTAAATGGGGAGGTGCTAATGTAATTGACAGAGAACCATTTAAGAAATGATTTTTCCATTCCATTGGGACATCGTAAACAGATTTGGAAATGTATTAATGAATCCAAAATGAAATCTATGGTACGATTTTAGATTCTAATAAAATCAAAAGTTCGTTTCATGTTGTATTCAATTGCAAATGATTTTAGGTAATTTTGGATTCTGATTTGAGTACTACTGATGTACCGAGGAATGTCACAATTCCAACCCCTCAAGCATCGACAAGTCAAATTTGCATTGCTCCATTTCCATCAATTTCTGCTGATTCAACTTCGTCCACATCAATCCTGCCTTTACAGACGTCTGGAATGAATTATAAGCTTGTCGAAACTCCCAGCAAAGATGAATTTTCGGTAATGCTAATTTTTAAAATGAATTTTGTAATTTTTTATTAATGTCAACATTCCATACGGAGATTCAAAACGGTGAAAGATGACAGAAGATCTTTAATTAGAATCGTGGTATCTGAACTGACGAAAATTCAGACCTTGTATGTCGAATAATTTATTAATTTTCTGTCCGTAAAACATTGCTATGATTATTTAGAATGCTAATTATATTTTCAGTTACCCTGGAGATGAAAGTAAAAAAAGCCTGGCGAAGGCTATCATCAGAGAATACCCTTTGTTAAAAGACAATGCTCGAAATGCCCTTGGTCTTACTATCTCAATTGTTATCACAAGAACTTGGGTAGTAACACCAACAAAAGAAATTATTGTGCTAACTAATAAAATAGCTGAAGTATATTTTACAAACCGAAGTAGTTGGTTTTACTAACCATTTTTTTCAGTATAGACAGTTCAAAAAGATTTGGACAATAGCCTAAAGAAATATGGCAAAGATGCAAAAAACCCGCCACTAAGCATCTTAAGAAAGGCCAAGAAACTAACAATCTCACGGAAGAGCAACTCGCTGAAACAGGTAAAAACAGAGTACTCATCTGTTAGGAGAACATATATATTACTATTTATTTTACATTGAAATATTATTATTTCATTTATTATTCATCAGATCACTTGGATGAAGTTCAAGATGCCTAATGACAGAACAAGTCGGGTATAAAAGACTGTTTGGCTGAAACTTGCGAGGAAGAAAAAGTGGATTGAAATAACCAGAACGGCAATATCTGAAATTTCCCAATTACATATATGCATGGCTTATTGATTGCAAGTTTCGGATACGAGAAAAAGGTAACTAAAGTTTTGAAACTTCCTTGTTGAAAAATGTAATCAATAATTATCTGATAATTATAAATCATTTAAGAAGAATTCCAAAACTTGAATTGCAAATTCTAAATAAACAGCGGTATAAAATTCGCTCGACAGTCGCTGAAAATGTAGAACGCAAGGGCGTTTTATTCTCTAACCCAGCTGACGAAAGTCTCAGCGACAGTCGAAAAAAATCTAGAAGGAAGGGAAGAAAATTATTTATATATGTCATATATCTGTAGTATGAAGGGCCCCCGAGAAAAAACTTATTCAGTTATTCTTCCAATTGTAATGGATGTTTCTCAAAATATCCTTCAAAAAGTATTAATATTTTTAAATGAATAATTTTATTTTTGTTTCACTTAATGATCTGTCACATTTTGAATGCTTTAAAATTCTTTATTCATATTATGAGCTTTGAGAATGAAAAGATTTCAAATCTTCAGTCCATAATAATTAAGTGCTAATGAAATTCGAGACTGAGAGTAAAAGAATAAGCAATTTTATGTGCAATTTTAATGAATAAGCAATTTTATAAATTTTATGAAATCAATTTTCAATTATAGACAGTTTTAATATATTCAATTGAAAATTCATGATTATTTTATCTTATAAACTATTAGGCTTCCTTTCGAAGTTTCTAAAATTAGAAAATGTCAACTTTAAAATCTACTGCCTACAAAATTAAATTTTATTACAGTATGTGAAAGTGAAAGATAAGAAGTTTAAAAATCTTGAAAGGTAGACATTTAAAATGAAAACCCTTAGAATTTAATTTGTCAACCAAAATCCTTTCGAGTCATACGTATACGTGACGATGTAAATGAAACTGTGAACACGTTTTCTCTCTGCCATTCATATTTATCTTCATTTAAAATTTTTAGGAAAGAGGCAGACGAAGTGACAGGCTTCATGTTGCATTTGCATCTATACCCAGATAGCAAAACTTAATTTATACACGGAGAAAATTATTTTTGGTAACTTTACTCGCCTGAATTCTGTTAATCTTTAATAGAAATTGAGAATTTTTTAACAAACAAAAGAGAATTCAACGTACAGTCCCATTAGTAGTAATTCAACTGATAGTGAGAATTTTACTCATAGTTAGGTAAAACTTAAACTACAATGGAATACAGTGTGATAAAAAATATTCAAGAACGTACTCAAAAATACATTAATGTATCACCGACGTATGTCTGAAAATTTACATTCGAGTTGAATAAACCGTGAGCTACGTAGTCTATATAGTTACATGGATTATCTATGACTTGTATATACATAATCGCACACATACACTGTTTGAATACAGGGGTGATACCTTATTAGGAATTACAACTATACTAATACAATGAATACATAAACCTACTAAGAATAAAGCATATAATAATACGCCTCTATGTCACTAAATATTGCTCATACAGAGAAAAAATCCTGCGCATAGTGACGTGATATATGTAGTTGGAATAAAACTGTTTTTAACTACTTTTCGTCGTTACATTCAAACAATGGTTGACCCATCAGTGTAAGTACTGAAAGTATGATCGCTGCGACTAAGTAAAAAATTCTAAAAAGAGTTGCTATGAAAAATAATATGCATTACTCGAAACAGAACACAACATATTCAACGAGTGTGAATGCCATGGGTCAAGTAGCAACAACAAGTCTCTCTCGTTTCAGTCATTATTCTTTTTCAACTACATTTTTACTAGTCATTATGACCATGTGCTGTTTTTCTCTGTGCGGTTCTCGTTGAAACTAAACTCCCTAAATCTGAATCAGTAAAATTCACTGCGAAACAGTGCGTATACCAGTGGATCACTGGTAATCAGTGTATATGCATTGTTTTACAGTGAATTTTACAGACTCATATTTAGGGAAAAGGTTTGAACTGTATTTATAGGTATACTAACTGTGAAAATATATCACCGCTGGTAAGAAACTTATAGTGCCGGATAAAATATTGTAGGTGCCCCGAAGTCTACCAGTGTAGGATCAAAAATTTGAAGGGCCTCAAAGAAATTTATAAAATTAATGTTCAAGATATAATTTTTTCCAATAAGAAATGAAATAAATTATTTTTTAAATAAATAATATTCAAATTTGAAGAATTTGAAATCTTTCTGTAGAAAAAGAGACGCTTTCGACTGTGCCCGGATTCAAGTCCGGGTCTATCCTGGCACAATCAAAAACTTCGATCTATAACAAAATCATGACGCAAAAGTCATTAGAAAAGGATGTTATAAGGACATTAAAAAAGCACACCTTCGGACCGACACATGGTGCCTGGCTAGACCCCTATACATTTTGTATGAAAACGTATGGAATCCCAAGTAACATTTTTGTAACTCATCTATATATGAGAAGATGGGAGAGGAACAGAAGTATATTCAATTTTTAAATTTTATTCTGCATCCTCCTCCTTCACGCACGCATCTGTACAAGTTTTACAAAAAATGTTATTCGGGATATGATATATTTTCATTATTTTCCCTGGCTCTTTTCTACTATTTCATAGTAATTTTACCAGGTCTAGAAGTATGAAATCGGAATTTTCCTATAGATGGTGCTTGCCATCAGCTTAGGGATCGTACGACCGCTTCTGCAGCGCCTTTTTCTCCCTCTAGCAGCTGAGAAAGATTTTCAGTAGACAACAATCCAAGTTCGATATACCAGTGTATTTACTACAAGCATCAACATGTCGAGTTTTGTGCCTACGAACTACGATTTGCGGACAGCACTGGTTTTTTGTTATCACTTGAAGAAAACTGCTGCAGAATGGCATCGAATACTTGTCGAAGCTTACGGTGAACATGCACTTGGCAAAACACAGTATTTCGAGTGGTTTAAAAAATTGAAAAGTAGTAATTTTGATGTGAGAAACGAAGATCGTGGAAAACCTCCAAAAAAGTTCGAAAACTGGGATCAGAAGGGTATTATCTATTTTGAGCTGCTAAAACCTGGTGAAACTGTCAACGCGAATCGCTACGAACAGCAAATGATCGATTTAAATCGAGCATTACAAGAAACATGCAACACAAAGTCATTTTTCTTCACGACAATGCCCCATCACACACAGCGAAACGGGTAAAGGAAACGATTGAGACGTTCAGTTGGGCAATACTGGCGCATGCCGCTTATTCTCCAGACTTGGCTCCGTCGGATTACCATCTGTTCGCATCACTGGGCCACGCTTTCGCTGAACAAAACTTCACTTCGTACGAAAATGTACGAGAATAGCTGGATAAATGGTTTGATTTATAAGACGAACAGTTTTATTGGCGTGACATTCATCAGCTTCCGGAGATGTGGGAAAAATGTGTAAATAGCAATAGAGATTACTTTGAATAAAATATTTTTGATCATTTTCATGCAACAGGCGTGTAACTTTTGCAAAAAAATTCCGGTTTCATACTTCTAGACCTGGTATATCCTGACTATCTCCTATGTTTATTCGACATACACGCATGTATATATTCATGTACACATAAGTACATTCGTGTGTATTATTACTATAATTTTGTTTTTTTCTTTTTGTTCGCATCAGTTGACTAGTGAACATTGGACGTATAGCAAAATGGCGCGTAAACAACACATATAAATAAATGTACGCAAGCACTGCCATGTATGTAATCGTGTATATTGGTTGTTTTTCTTATATTGTGCTTTGTGTATTTTGCATTTTTAGCGTTAATTGATGATTGAGTGTTGAACGACAAGTTAGTGCCAATAAAAAATATTTTTCATAGTGCCTCCTTTGAAAATCCGATTTGCGGTACCTGTAGAGCAGATTGAAACTACGATTTTCAACCCGCTCTACACTTACAGCCAATCAGATTCTCAAAAGTGTTGCTATGAAAAACAGTATACATTACTCGAAACAAAACACAGCGAATGCAACTCGTGCAACTTCACACTCATTGCAATCGCTATGTTACGCCCCTTGTAATGTAATATACTATTTTATAGCGCCTCTTTTGGAAATCCGATTTTCGCTACCTGCGAAGCGGGTTGAAACTGCGATTTTCAACCCTAGGGGCGAAACTTTAAAGGTAGGGTTGCAAACCTCAGTTTCAACCCACTCTACAGGCGCCGAAAAACTCGTTTTTTCTGTTCGAAATGTTCACATCCAGTGTATCAACAACATTCAAAAATCGGACATACTTGTTTTAGTTGCATTCCTGAGAACCAGTAAGAGAGTTCGTATCATATCATAAAATTCATTGTGATCCCTTTTTTCTCTTCAAACAGCATTTAAATAACTCTAAATAAAATAAAAAAATAAACGAAAAAAAACGTGTTTTCCTCACAGTCCAAAACGTTCAAGGACTTTTTTTTCATAATATGCCAAATTACCAAAAGGTAAGAGATGAAAAATGTTTACCTGCTTTTGACAAAAATGTGTGTGAAGGTAAGTCATACTTGCGTACAAATGCATCTAAATGTAAATTTTCAACTGAAAAACCAACATCTTTTATTAGAACAAATCTTACTCAACTTAGGTGAAAAGTTCAATTTTTTCATGTTACTTCATGACAAATTGACATTATTTTAAACTTTTGCCAAATGTCTCTATGTCCCTGTTTTCCTCAACTCTTGAGTAATCATTCTCAAATAAAATGCCCTTGTATAAAAGAGGTTTGAAACTTGCGCCACAAGTGTCGTAAACTTACATTGCTATGTTCAGGCAAGTCACCTGCAAGTAATCGAAATGTCTGCTTGTACAGACATGTTGGGAATGAACATTAAAAGAAGATTAAATTGCAATTTTTAATTTTACATGCTGTGTGGTAATTTTTTATAATCTCTGCCTTTATCAATAAATTTATAATTATGGGTATAAAAGTGTATTATTAAAAAAAAATAAATAAACATTGAAAATAAATCTTTCATAGGAACAATTTTAGAACTTTTTCTAAATATTGCCGGTCAAGCTTTCGAAAATTACTTCTTTGAATGTTCGTTCGCAAAATTTCCAGAGAAGTAGACATTTTTTTACTTGCAGGTGGCTTGCCTGAACATTTCAATGACAGCTTACGAAACTTGCTATCTGGGTAAAAGGCTTAATAAAAACCAAATTACTCCATTTGCATAATACTATCCAAGGCACGAAAATCTGAATTTAAGCTGGTGACCATCACGTGTCTGCTAAATAAATTAATATGGCCTTAGTGTACACTTATACTTACCCAATGGGCACACGATATTAGAAACGTTTATGTAACATTCTACAAACGATCTAAGAACATCCGAATGTTCAATGTCCGAAAGACGTTCCAAAAACGTTCTAAGAACGTCTTTCGGACATTGGACATTGGGATGTTCCTAGAACGTTTGTAGAATGTTACATAAACGTTTCTAATATCATGTGCCCATTGGGTATTATATTTTCTGCCTGACAATTTTGCATCCGTTTATTCAACTTGAAACGCCCAAATGTCAGAAGTAATACGCATGGTGCGGAAAAATTCCTTGAAACAAAACTTGTTCGTATCGAAGGGGGATACAGAAAGGCGTTGTCAATTTGACTGTACGCGGCGCTTTTCTTGGCAAAAGATAGGTTAAGTTTCTTTCTTTAACCTTTTAGCTGCGGTGGTGGTCGATATATCGACCACTCAAGAGGCACAAAATATTTAATGTTTTTAGGCAAAATTTGATGTTTTGAATGCGTAAAAAATAGTTTTGAAATTCCTCGAAACATTGTTGACCTTGAAAATCGGCATTTCAAGGTCAAATTTCATTTTTAGTACGTAATTTATATTAGAAATAAAATTTGACCTTTAATTGGCGATTTTAAAGGTCAAGGGTGTCTGCGGGAATTTTTTTACTATTCTTTTGATATTCAGCGCGTGACATTGCATAGAAATACCTCCTCAAACCTTCATGACAAATGAGAAAAATTTTTTAAACTGCACTTTACGTTGTCTCCGGGGCTGGTCGATATTTCGACCAGCAGTCAGGTCGGGGACTCTACCTGGGATATCCAGTGATTTTATGTATAAATTTTGCATTTTATAAGAGGTCGATTTGTACTGAAATTTCCTCTCAGCTAAAAGGTTAAATAGTAACTCTTATTTTTTATTGTCGATTATTTTTCCACGTAAGCAAATAAAAAAAGTATACTTGATTTATAGAGGAGACCAAAGTTAATTTACTAATTTTTTATATGCCTATTCTGAATAACTTTACCGTCCGTAGGTTTTTGAATTACAATACACCAGAAGATCATGAATATACTCAGATAATCGATTCTATATACACTATAAAAAAAGGAATTGGTGTCGTAGCTAGAAAAATATTGCTGGAGAAACATAGCTTTACTTTAAATACGTTATTTGTGGAACTGTATTGTAAAACTAGGTATATCAAATTTTATTTTGCTTTGATGTGGCTGGTTAACGAACTTGTTCTTACATTTTGGACTCTATGATAAAGTATGCCAAAGCTCAATTCAATTTGATAATTCTATCGACAGTTATCGTGCCTACGTCATACTACTACAGGCAGACAAACACTTTCGTAAAAAACGTTTTTTTTTACTCATGGGATCTCAAAACGTGAAGATTTGATGAAAATTTGGAATGTCGTTTTTCACATAAAATCAATACCTTTTTATTCATTATGAGAATGTAAAAAAATAACCTCACTTTCACCGGCAAGTGCCCCACCTACACTTAAATTTATAACGTTTTTATATATTACCCTTCAACATCAACAAATTTTTCGTACAATGCGTATTTATTGAGATATTTTGGTGTCTCAAGTTCAATAAATTATCCTGTATCATTGAGAACTGATATTTCAATTTAATATCCTATTCCATATTTTCAATTAAAAAATATTTTACTCCCAGTTAAAAATAAAACTGGTCGAAAACTTACGAAATGTTTTTTCGAAACTAAGTGACTTTTATACATAAATTATATTTTGTTTTTTCTTGCTCCATCATATCAGATCAATTATCTGGCTGAAACATACAAGACTTTCACAAACATCTTCAAAGCATCGAGAGACGTATAATTTAGAAGTTTATGTAAGTATTCTTGTATTTTAGTCACGCGCATACCCGTAATATAATTCTGAATCGGCAAAGCGGGTGCTTTCTACGTGTATACTTGGTTATATTATGCAGAATCTTCACAAATCGAATTATAAAAATCGAAAATAAAGCAGTCAATTAACTCAAGGAAAAAAGGGATAATCATTCTATTAGTCTAAACGGGAGTGTCTCAAACTGTCAACGTTTGCGAATATTCAACAAAATACATTAATCTTTTTAGTGACTTCTTTGATTATTTTTAAGTTAAACGTAAGTTTTTAACAAAATTATAGATGAATGAACACTCAAATACATTTATATTTTAAAATATTTTATAGGAAAATCGTTCTCTATACTAATTTCTTAGACATTTTTGTTTAATATAATAATATAAAATTTAGGCTAAGACCATTTGAAATCTTAAAAATTCAGTGACTAATAAGCCTGAGTTCATCTAGTTATAATGAATCGTAAAATAATACTCCGTGAGAGTCACACACAGAAAAAAAACTTTGATTTAATTTAACTAACTTTTAATAAAAAGTATAATATATAAATTTTGATTTAAAAAATTAAAAATAACGAAATTGAATTACAAAATTCAAATAAATACCAGTTAATTCGGAAAAAATTTTGTTGTCAGAAATCTTATTGATGCATGATTTTAATGAACATCCGGTAGAAATATGCCTCTACTTTGACGCTCTTCATATGCATGTTTGTAGGGGCTAAGGGTTTCAAAGTATGAGCTAACTCAATTTGATTTTAGTCACTCCTTAGAAACTCTTAGAAGAACAAATAGTAGGGGCTAATCAGGGGCTCATATTAACATGTATAAATAACCATTACATCTGAACTCAGAAATTTCGAGCAAAAAATGAGGTTTACCTATTCGATAAAAAAATAATTAAAATGACAAAGGTTAATTTCATTTACAGAATAGTGATTCAATTATTCGATCCTTTGCACAGAATTTCTGAATTTTAGTATAATATTCATTTATGTAAGTCAAAATACCACTATTCATAATAAACAAAATCGAAAATTTTAGTTTTCAAATTTTAAACAACGGACGAAAAGTAACTAATCAAGCGCTTTTCACGAAGTCTGTACAATTAGTTTGAAAATTTTTAACTAAAGTATTTCAAATTTTGAAATACTTGCTAGCGAAGAGTTTTAAAGTGGGAATTGAATGCGGAGTGCTAGAGTAAGGTATAGTAAGATTCATATGAGCCCTTCATTAGCCCCTACTTCAGGTAAAGTTGGAAATAAAAATTTCTTTTCATCAAAGAAATATTCCAACGAAATAAATAAATAGGAATTTCATTAAAATAGATATTTTTCTAATCTTACAATTTGAAATTACTTTTTTAATTATTTATTTACCTGATTGTAAACAATGATTTATTGAGTGAAATGTTCCTAAAGTCCATTAAAAAAACATTTATTTACTATATAAATATAAAATAGTGCTTTGTCAAAATTTCCATTGAAAATAGTAAAATCATTGCCGAATAACTTTGTATCATCCGAGTGTTTCTGTTATTATTCGAGCACCAGTTTACTAGCATTTACTTCATGTAGGTGGTTAACTTTTATATTCTCATAATCTGTATTAGTCGAATGGCAAAGTCGTCCTCTTCCAGAGCCAGTGATTCGTATTCGATTCCCGCTGCCCTTATTTAATTCTGATGTGATTTTTTCTGTTTCAGCAAAGTGTATAATTCAATAGCTCTTTGTAAGATTAATGATGACATAGTTTTTTACGTCCACAACTAACAGTTGGATACACAGAGAGAAATATTTGTCAAAAATTACCGAACTATTTGGAAATGCATGATAAATTCTGAAGCTAAGTACTTTTTTCTAATAATTCAACATTTATTAGAATTGTATTATAGAATACGCTAAATTACCGATAAAAATTACCATTCAGATGGTAAAATAAATTGAATTATTAGAAAAAAGTACACGTGTTTATTTAAATTGGAAATATGTTTAATTTGTGTAAAGATTATATCTTCCGAACAACGAATTATAAAATTCAATCTAAGAAAGATGCACTACGGTTGGTTGCATATTTTTTTACGAAGAAAATATTGCTTGAATAAGAAATATTTTATAAGAATTATTCAGTAATCAAGTGAATTTTGTTTGATTCAAATTTCTTCTTACAGTTTAGGCAATTTTTCAAACAGTTAATATGTGTTACTTTTTAAAATATTTTAAAAAGGATTCAAATTACCAATTTTCTCGATTCATTTCTCTACAATCCTATGACAGTTTGCATCTACGCATGCACGTCGGTCAACTGGTTCAGTTTCAATATCAATATTTGATATTTTTCATCTTTAATTATTTCCTATATTGAAAACTTATTGACGCCTAACAGTAGGCAGTTATCTTATCAGGTTGTGAGGAAACAGGACATTTTGAGAATTGTTAAGAAATCTACGATAAAATAAAACTGGTACGAACAAAAAATGTTGAATTGGGTCCTCTCGATCCAATATTGTAAAGATATATCTTTACAACATGAATTCCAATGTGTATATGACAAAAATAAATAAGCATAATGAGAAAATTTCTCCACAGGACTTGCATTTGTTAGTGTAATGGTAAATAATCTGCCACATTTCAATAATTTTACAAGAAACATTAAAAACAACCAGATAAGGCAGACTTTAATCGTGTTTTTTCACATCAATATTTTTTTTTTTTTACAAGAAAGCCCATCGTTCTTATAATAATAAAAGTCTTTTTTACATAGAATAATTTGAATTTCCGATAATTTTTGTAACTTTGTGATCAAATAAACACCTATATAATCATTTATTCGATGAATTTATTTTAAAAACTTATTTTAGATAAAATATGAAATTTTATTATCTACTTACGATTCTTGTCAGTGAAAATTTCAAAACAAAAGATTTATATGAATAATTTTTAATGTACTCACGTAGTTCCACCGCGAAGACAGACATGACCGTCCCACAGAGAAGCAGTGCTAGGGTGGTGGCTTGCATTTTGGAACAGGGGGGTTATTGACAGTAAAGTGGTAGATGAAAAGGAGGGACGAAAACTCGAAAGGCCAGAAATGAGTTCTCGACTACGAGGATAAGTCTGCACGGGTACTGTCCCGTGAGAGCAAATGTTCCAGGATGGTCTCGTAGTAAGTGGTTGCAATGTGGCCTGTGTGAAGATCTTATACTAAGTCCCCTCCTTCTCTGTATCAGCAAAACCATTGTTTAAGCTAGTGTCTTAATGTGCTTGCCGCCTCAGGTTGATACGCGAGGGACATCCGAAGGCAATATACACCCGCTATGGATGATATAAAAGCTTTTCTACACATAAGGAGACAGTCTGCCACAAAAATTATCTTATAATGAAACGCCAATTTAGTCTCATAATATTTTATTCGAAGATAGGTTGCCATTAAAGGATATATGCATATTTGAAGTTTCACATATATTCTAAAAAAACAATATAGCCAATAAAATTTGAAGTGTGTATTCATGGACTGAAACATATAATTTTCAAAGTATTCTTTTATAAACTAAACTATAGTTCCCATTTATTCCCATTAGGTGTTGTATCATAGATATTTTTAATCAGACTTTTGACACTAAAATAAATAATATTAGAATGATTGAAAATTTACTTAATTTGAAGAAATTATCGTACTGAATACGTCTTATGAAATATATCTTTAACGCCCCTTAAATATGGGGGCCCCTTTTTGCTTGATGTGTTCAGAAGCGCAATGTTTCTATTATTAATAAATCCACTGATTTTTAAAAAAGGCTGCTCACTGAATAATCCGTGCTCTCTTACTTTATCTGTCACATACAAATTGATTTTAAAGTACCGCTGATAAGTTATAATTGGGACCGAGGGAGAAGGTGGGGGGGGGGGGGGTGCTCTCAGTAAATAGCGCCCGGGCCTCAAAAGCTCTTAGTCCGCTGCTGTATTTCAGCCATGAAAATATTAATTGAATCAATAATTTGTTTGCACCAAGCGACTCTTGCATCTTTCTGAGCTTTTGTCAAATTATGTGGGATCCAACGAGAACAAATCTTTTTCACAGCTAGATGTTCATGCAATATTTTATATATACTGGTAGAACTATTGCCTAAGGTTGCCTCATTCTCACAATATTTCACATGACGATCTTGCATTATCAGTTTTTGCACAGCATTAATGTTTTGTGGCCCAACAACTGATAAACAATAATTAAAATAATGAATACTACTGATTCAAATTTGGAAAAAGCAGAAAAAACGTTTATCTAGTCTTAAATTTTTATAATTTTTCTGATTTTTTCATGCGTAACCCTTAATCTATCGATACATGCAAAAACAAACATTTTTTTTTCTGCGCGTCGGCGCACTTTCTTTGTGGCACGTCATACATATATTATTAATTGTAATAGAATAATTATTTATTATCAAATTCCACGCATATTTTTCAGGGGTAGACAAATATGTAACAGCGGCAATATATTGTAATCTTACATGCATGGTAAGTTAGTCGTTTTATTTTTTTAATGTTACCATTTTTATTTTTTTATTTTTAGTAAGAATGCCATGGAGAATAGACATAAGGAGGCCAATCCCTTATGCATGAACTTCACAAAAGTTAAGCACGTTTTTGTCGGAAGTACATGGAAAAGGTACAAGAACTTCCCTATTGATGGCGCGAATGGGAGTGGCGTTCTGTTTGCTCAAAATCTTCAAGATATTCTAACATAACCGCCAACTAAAGTTAACATTTTCAAATGTTTGTAAACATTCTTTATTTGAAACTATTATTTGACGTATAAAATTGAAAGCATTGGTGCATTTTTTACATAAGTAGTATGTTTGAGGTTGTTTAAAAAAAGTGCATAATGAGAGTGTAGATAAATGTGTCAATTACGTGAATCCACTATTGTGTTTTGTATACATCCATATGATTAAAGAACAACAAACAAAAGTTATTAATATAAAATGCTACCATGACAACTTGCATGCATGCAAAGATATAAACCACGAGTACCCGAAGAGTTCATTTTTTTACGCTACTTGCAGGAGCGCTATCTCTTGAGTATTTCCCGTAACTCAATCAATGTACTTCCGACTAAAAGATGCTCATTTTCAGTTACATAAGTTTGGTCTCCTTATTTCTTTTCTCCATGAAGAATGCGATGGTCTTATATTCTGAGTATACGCTGTAAAAAATAATGGAAAATTTTCCTACTATGTATTAGGAAATTTTTCTTAATCCTTAGGAAGCATAGATTTTCCAACAAAAAGTGAAAATATTTGAGAGATTCGAGGAAAATTGACCGAATTTTTGGACTTATTTTCGTACTATTAGAAAATATATCAATTTTTCCTAATAAACTGGATATTTCTCTGACCAATAAGATGGAACTATTTCCAGTTCTATGTCGGAAATATTTCCGACTATATCTTTGGAAAAATTTACGACCCATTTGTTTTTTAAGCTGTCCGACTATTTTCGGAAAAATTTCCGAAAATTTTTTTACAGTGTACATTCAAGTTTTTCTCTTGTGATTTGATACTGAAGCTCATGTCAATTTTATAATATTATAAATGTGAATTAAATTTTCTCAAAGTTACTAATTTTTTTTTTATTTTAAATCAACAGGGAAATTAAATTTACGTAAGGCTCTATCGGCCTTAAGGAAAATATTTTCATCATGACACTCGCGCTCAATTTTCTGTTTACATAACTTTCTAATAAATTACATAATTAAAATAATTCATTTTCATTCAAATGTTCCAATAATTTTTTTAAAAATCAAAACATATGTCAAATATACAATTTGTCAAAAAATGTTAAAAAGATAATTAGCAGAGATTTATGAGTACTTATAACCAGAATCAGAGATACAAATCTCTAGAAATAACCTCCAGCGATATTAGTTGATTAGACAATATTTTTATACTATTGTGAACAATTGGGTTATAATGATAAATGTGTTTTGTGCAGAATTAACTCCTTTTTATTGCTTGAAACTCATATTTTTTGCAGAAAATGCATTAAAATGAAGTTTAATTAGAAACTAAAGGAATGAAAATAATATCTAGTCATTGTGTTTTGTCAATAGTAATAAGCAGTATTAATTTTATATTGCACAACTTTCAATTATTCAAACTATTTTAATCAGCAAATGCATAACTTTTTCAGTTTTGACTTAAGAGATTTCGTTTTTGGCCTAAAGTACTAGGGTGTTTAATATTGATGTGATAAAATAAACAAGAATTTATTTTTTCGTCAAAAATCATTTTTATCGCTTAATGTATATACTCTCCTTTCAGCTCGATACAAGAAGTCCAACGATCTTTCAGCTTTTCTATGCCTTCCAAATAATACGATTTGTCACACTCTCCAAAATACCCTTCTATTTCCCATTCAACTTCTTCGTTCAAATCAAAACGCCTACCACACAGCCATCTCTTCTGGATTAGGAACAGATAATAGCCTCAAAGCTGATTTTGCTACTTTCCATGCCTCGTGCAGCAGAAAATCACCCTTTGAGTGGGAAATCTCCACCGCGCTGTGAGGCATTTCCGACGCAGGACAGACAACTGGTTGTTCTACACGGAGAGAAAAGAACGCAGCTGTCATGTGCGCGGGACGAAGCAGAGCTGTGTTCTTACGAAAATGTACGATTGGACACAGCTCTGCTGTGTCCTCGCGTAGCCAGAATGTGTGAGCGCACATCTCTGCTTCGCGCTGGGCACACGCCGTTTGGACGAAGCAGAGCTGTGTGCGAACAAATGAAGGCTTCGTCCAAACACAGCGCCACTGTGCCCAAGTACTCCTCTGCTTCGTGCTAAACATATCGTGCGTGTGCGCCACTATTGTGAATATGCAATACATTGATCGGCATTTACCTGCATAAAAGTTTGATATTTATCGAACCAATTTTCATAATTTGATATGAAGACGTTTTGTAACTAAAAGGTAGTTCAACTTGTCTTTAAAAGCGAGATTAAAATAATATTGACTGGCAAATGAAAGTACATTTCTGTTGTTGACTAGATTCGGTTTTTTTATTGTCGATTTCTCCACAGAATTGCAATACATTTTTGGAAAAATTATTAATTTGAACTTCAGGATTTTTTTCAAAGCTTTCTCTGATTTTTGTGCAATTTTTGATGAATTTGCCCGAGTATTTGTTCTTATTTTTTAAATAAAATTTAAACTAAGTTCAAATGTGTGATATTAATTCAACTGCTTTCGAACAGAGACACTGATGATATTAATATAATTATTGTTCGAGAAATTCTTTTGTAAAATTCTTTCTCTGAGTCCAGATGATTTATATTCTTCTGTGATAATTATTTTAATGAACCAAAGCTGGCGAAATACTGGAGAATTTGGATTTCGGGATTAGACACAGAAAATATATGGTAGTCGATGAATTTTTGTAAAACGAGTTTATTTCTACAAGAAATAGAAACAGGCGTTGAACTTAAAACAAGGAAGTCGATGAGTTTTCATACAATTATCAATAAGCTTATATCCAACGCTTTGGAATAAATTTATCTCTATCGCGACAATCAACGATATGCGACACGAAACAAGACTCTAGGCTTTGTAAATCAATAACTTGCCAAGAATTACACTTCATTGCAGCATCTTCATAAAATTTATAGGCCTGAAAATGCTCGTCATACAGTACATAATCAGATATTACTTTAGCTATAATGTATAGGTCTCCAGTGAAGTCTTCAATAATAACTTTCACCCAAAAAATTTGTGGATCCATCTCATTTGGAATCGCTAATACATTATTTTTAATGGTGTGGTTTTTGAACGTAATATATTGCAATTCCAAGACATTTTCAGAAAGAGGCATCGGCAAAAGCGATGAGAAATATCGAGCGTCTGTTATCTCCCATGCAAATTTTTTTTCTGATGGTCCTTTTTCATACTTATTTTTATCAACAGGAGTATTACATAAGAATCTGTGGTTCAATTGCAATTGGGATTTGATCGCCAAAGTTTTGCAAATATTTAATCGACTCAGTGAAACGTGTGATGTAATTTTAAAATCTCGATTTTTACTCTCGCATCTCATGGTGGACATGTTCCACAAGGGACCCATGCGCCTCATTATTCGGGGATAATGTATGAGAATGTGATGTTTCGGCTTTAAATTGTTAGGAAATAAAGAATCGCGAAGGCTCAAATAACCAGTTACCACCGATGCTAAATAATCTGCTAATCCGTCATTAATAATTGGAGAACACGCTATGTCAAGGATCTCTTTCAATTTTATTATCAATCTCCAATGTTTGTTTTCATTCGGAATAAAGATTCCTATTAATACGCCAATATTCCTTATGCAAGTATGAGCTTCGCTGGCGGACATTTTGACGTATTTTTTTTTAATTTGGCTCATTGAAATCTCACGAGGTTTGTTACGGTTCTCGTCATCTCCGTAGTTCAATTCATTGATTCTTTTGTTCAAGTCATTTAAAGTAAAAAATTTATCGATCAAAACAAATTGGTGTAATATCAATCCAAAGTCGTACTCCCAGACACCTTCTAAAATGTCATGCATCACATCAACTGTAAGAACATCTATTGTTGAAGATGTGTCCATTTCTGTTAATATCGAAATATCAGATACTCCAGTAGAAATTGGTTCATTCATTATCAGATGTTGTGAATAATTTTCAGGTGTTCGTAGTTTGCACAAAGTTTCATCAAAAATAGAATTTATGTCTTTATTGTTGATTAAACAAAATCTACAAAACAAGTTTGCAGAAAAACTTTTCGAAAATCCAAGGATAGTATTTACTGCAAGATTGTCACCGATGACTGCAGCTAAAGAAAAATAAATTTGAACTCGAGTAGACGACAATTCAATCGTAATCCCTTTTTGCTCTAGAAAAATTAACTCTTCAATAGCTCTGGCAAACATCTTTCGTAATGAAATATAATTTTGATCGGAACTTTTGTACATAAGCAGTAAGAATATATTTTCTGTTTTTGATAAAAATTCGGGAGGTAAGCATGGGAGAACGACATAAACACCACCAACTTTGCCTACACCTCTGTGTGATCCTAAAGGGTTGTTTGTTTCGAAGTCGTCTTGATAGAGGAACATGGGCAGTACACAACGATCAGCGAAAGATGCTCTTTTTGCTTTCCAGCATTCGCCTTGCATGACATTTGTCACAACAGTATCATTTTCAAGGCTTTTGCAGTATTCAATTATACTTTCGTACATATGAGGCAATTCAAAAAACTTTTTCATGACATGCCGTAGAGGAATGAATTGCAAATCTACGAAATTGCCAATGCTTTTTTCTTTTAATGCTTCTTTTGCAAATAAATCTTGCTGATTGAGTGTAATTGTTTCCGGAGGAATGTAAGTTCCAACCTCTTTGAAAAATTCCAATGCCAGCCACTCCGTCCGAAATTTATCAAAAGGTTTCCGTAATTTAACAAGCATGCTATTAAAATTTCTTATATTTTGAGCTGATTCTCCGAGAAATTTTAAACGATCTATGATCTGAACAAATAACGATGACACAATATCGTCCTGTAAAAACTTTTCAAATTTTTGCACAAATTCGGGAACACGGGAACGTGGTAAATCTGGCATTTGAAACATTTCACTGACCATTTGACCGGCAATAGTATCTAATTTGTCCGAAAACGTAGAGTAATTCATACTTCCGTCCATTTTTAATCAACTTCTTCAAATATATTTTTACTTACAAAATATTAATGGCAAAAAATACATATGTTTCGACCCTGGTACATTCAGTGTATTACATATATGAGCTTTTAACATATCACTGTGCTCATCGTATTTTTTCTTTAGAAATATAAAACATAATATTAGACTAAAAATAATATATTGAAAAAATCTATTTACTTAAGAGATCTGCCAAAATTTAGTCGATAGTGATACCGAGTTCGTTCTCGGTAAAACTCAAAACTTGTTGTAAATTATTCGTGAATCTTTCGCCACGGATTTTTATTCGCAAAAAGGATTTTTGAAAATACTGCCAAACATGGCAAGTTTGTTTCGGATATTTGAAATCGAACGTTACAAAAATTTTGAGTGCGCATTCCAAAGCTTCTGGTACGGAATTGAATTGATATAAAATTTCTCGGATGACGCAATAAATTTTTTTTGATGCAGTGTTCGATCCCACAATTGCCAAGTAAGGATAGTTTAGATTGTTTGACGAATTTACGGCATTTTTCTCCTTGATCGCCAATTGAAAATCGTGTTCCGTCTGTAAAACAATAAAAAAAAAAAAGTTAAAAAAGAATGCTGAAAACATAAAATTCATAATTAAAGGTGAATGCATCTGATACAATCTGAAACACAAATTCATTGTACTCACGTCAACAATCAATAAAAAAGTCTCCCTTTCTGTTTTCTTTGCTTTATCTTCATCTGACTCCGTTTTACGGCGTTTGACTTGTGGTTTTCCAGTCTTTTTTAAATCTACCGCTTTGATGGCACACGGCAAAAGTTGCAAAATTGCCAATTCTTGTTCATCTGACTCTTCTGAAATTAAAATAAGACTCAAGTCATTGAAATAATTGTTTCACGGCGACAACAAAATACGAACCGTCATTCAAAGTTTTCAGATTGTCCCGAACACTTTCCAATTCTTCTCCGACGATATTTTTATTCAAGACAAATTTAATCAAGCATTTTCGCAATTTCGACCAAGCAGTATGAATATCGATTGCGTAATCCGGTCTTTTTATTTGAAAATCTTGTGACACCTACATGAAAAATAAAAATTTTAACGGAATAATTATATTATAAAATATTTTTGAATAGAATTTTCCTCAAGGTAAATAAATCTATTATCATTTAATGATTTTGTTCTTTATATATACCAATGCAGGGCCGCAATCTTCAACAAGACAGGGAAACTCATGAAATGCCCACATGCCTTCGTTTTTGTTTTGCCGTATTAAATGCTGCCGCAAGAGGAATGTTTGTTGCCAAATCTCATTTAAATTAATTGACTCTGGTATGGGATAAACCCGCAAAATTTCAAGAAGACCATCGACAGATTGTCCTACTATACCAAATAAAAGAAAAACATTGAAATACGATTTTCGGATTCGAATAATTGGTTTTGATCGACATGAGGTTGTATTACGTTACATGCCTCTAACGTCACATTTTTCCGACCAATGTATTATATATTATTTCAATTACATTCGAATATTTACACTATTTTGTTTGAAAAATTAACAGATTGTGAACAGATTGAGAATTTAAAAAATGGTATAGTACCAGCTTCTCCAATAATTGGTTCGGGTTGTTGAAAACGATTTAAGAATACGCCACATTCGTTCAAGCCAGTTCTTAGAGTAGATAATCTTCCTACAAATTTGCCTGATGCACCCAATTTATGTTTAGAATTGCTCTCGCCTGGCGTATAAAAAACGCCTGGACGAATTTTGAAGACAGAGCTTACTTCCCTTGCGAGCTCATCCAAAATTACCGAAGAAATCCTATAATTATCATACTTATAATTTTCATACTTGAAAGACGAAGTAATTTTTGAATAAGAGAATGACCAATAGTTTTTAATAAAAATGATTTTCAGCTTACGATAATTTTTTCAAGGGGTTTTCGGTGGTTACTTTATTTTGTTCAAGAATGAACAGTAACTCTCTATCCATTAAGAGATAACATAAATGATTCTGCAAATTATCGCTCAGACATTGATGTTTTTCATAATAAAATAAGATCATCTTTCCTTGAGCGCTAGTATTCAGAAATGGAATCAAATCTTGCCGTTGGAATGGAGTACCAGAGTGCAGTTTTTCGAAGGATTTTGAGATGACTGAACTTTGAGAACTATTTGGATTCGTGTTTTCGTCAGAAAAATTGTCGCTGCCGTTGGTTGCATCCAGGTTAAAATTTATGGAACTCGTGCTCAAGAATGACATTGCTAAATTTAACGATTTACACAATTTAAAGTAATTATAAAAAACTACTGAAATAGTATTTCAAAAAATACATCGAAAGAAGGAAGGAAAAAAAATATAAATTTCAGATCTTAAATACAATTTTTTTTCTATGTTTTAGCTTTGAGAACATTTATAAGAATTTGAATAAAAGCAAGTGATTTTCCAAAACCAATCTTGCAAATTTTAATTCCGTCAAATACATGTTTTTCGACCATTATGCGAATACTGAGAATTATCAAACTCTGATATCGTAATTGATTTATAATTTCAATGTTAAAATGAAAATGTGTAAAAAAGCGAATAAAGAGCAACAAAGATTTAGTTGCTTTCGACACGACAGGGATACATTTCTATATGAAATATAGGCAACATATAAAAGTATTAAAAAAAAATTGTGTATGTGATGGTTTTTTTATTGAAATTGGAGTATTTTTAATTAAGGTAGTTATCACCCACGAAAATTATACCTCAGGCAAAAATAGATAATTTTGCTTTCTAGAATAGCAATGTTATTATTGAAGGGCTATTTTGAAAGAGAAAAGATTATTTTACATGAAAAAAATTTGAAACACAGAAAAATAATTTTATTAATCAATTTTATTTTTTACCCAATTTTTTTTTCTTATCGCTTTTCGCCAAATTTTAAAAAATTATGCGATTCTAATAAATCATGAATCATTTTTTCAGAGAAAAGATTTCCCACAACTTCACCGTTTCTGATTTTTAAATATAAATTCTTTAATGACTGAAAGCATTAAAAAAAAATTTCCAAAACGAAATTTTTATAAACAAATTGCTGAATTTGATAATAATTTATTCATTTTCGAAAATTGGAAATGGTTAAGTTGTAGGGAATCTTTTTCTCGAAAAAGTGATTTGTAATTTCTTAAAATCGCATAATTTTTTAAGATTTGGCGAAAAGCGATAAGAAAAAAAATTGGGTAAAAAATAAAATTGATTAATAAAATTATTTTTCTGTATTTCAAATTTTTTTCATAGAAATTAATCTTTTCTCTTCAAAAATAGCCTTTCAATAATAATATTGCTATTCTTGAAAGCAAAATTATCTATTTTTGCCTGTGGTCTAATTTTCGTGGGTGATAACTACCTTAAAACTTGATTATCCAAAAATGTTCCGTTCTGTAATGAAAAAAATTTTGAGGTTATATGTTCCTCTGCGGCAAAAAATTATTACATTGACCTAATTATTTTTGGATTCGAAGCAATAAACAAATTTAACTTCGGTCTATAACGTACAGATCTTTTTATTTAAAATCGACTATAAACACGTAGAAACAAAAGCTTTTATCAATGGTTTAGTATTGACGTATTACTTGCAGAAATTTTAGTATTTTGAATGATCGTAATACGTACCTTTAAATTCCGCGTCGTTTGCATCCACGTCAATGAGACACGGCAATTTTTTGACCTTATAAATAATCAAAGTATAATCAACGCGTTACATATTCACAATAGTGGCGCACATGCACGATATGTTTAGCACAAAGCAGAGGAGTACTTGGGCACAGTGGTGCTGTGTTTGGACGAAGCCTTCATTTGTTCGCACACAGCTCTGCTTCGTCCGAACGGCGTGTGCCCAGCGCGAAGCAGAGATGTGCGCTCACACATTCTGGCTACGCGAGGACACAGCAGAGCTGTGTCCAATCGTACATTTTCGTAAGAACACAGCTCTGCTTCGTCCCGCACACATGACAGCTGCGTTCTCTTCTCTCCGTGTACCAGTACGTCGAGTCCGCAGTACGCCCGTGCCCGCGGCGCGGCATTGAGTGGTTACATGCTGCGACCACTTTCGCCTCGCCGCCCGCACAGTGTCCTCCAATGACTCAGCAGACTTTGCCAAACCAAGCTCATCTATGAGCTTGGTTTTCTCAAGATGTTTCCGAAGCTTGTCTTTGCTGAGTCGTCTTGCGTTCCAAGAGGGGCTTCTCCCTTTGCCGCCCTTTTCCGTATTCACCGGGTGACTGCGTTCCAGGATGCTAAACTCAATTTACTGGTGGTCGCATAAGGCTATTACTTCGAGAATGTACCAGTCGCCTATCCTTGAGGCAAGACGGGGTGCGGCAATCGTGTGGTAGATAAGCGACCCTCCCACTCCTCGTCAGAACGTAAAGTCCCTGTCCCGATTCAATACAATCAGGCCATTCCTTGCGACCAATTACCGACCAAGATTCCCCTCCTGCCCAGACGGGCTTCTCCCCACTTGGGCGAGTTACTATTAAAGTCGCCCGCAATAAGGGACCTCCCACTAGCCTCTCTGAGGCTTTTCTCAAGGAGGAGGATCTAGGTCTCGAGGATCTCGAAAGGATCGTTGGAAGAGTTTACACTCACACCCGCCACCTCCACCCAAGCGAACCCCACGTCGGTTTCCAGAAAATCTCCGATGCTCAAAACAGGGCGACACATGGCCATATTCCTGGCACCTGAAGCATCAGGCTACCTCGACATGCTTGCGGATACGGCAGTTTACCCATCCTACCCTTAGCCTACCGAGCCCGAGCAGGTTCTAAGCGTCCACCCCGGTAAAGCGGACCACCGCAGTCTGCACACCGCCGAAGCGCTTGTACACCCTGCACTGGTCTCCAAGGACTGGCTTGCCCCGCGCGATGCACAGCACAGCAACAACCTCTTCCCTTGTGACGGTCTCGTCGAGATCCCTAACTTTAAAAGACGTCTTCGAAAACAAAGACTTTACGTCGGCCTTCTCCTCGACCGCGTGATCGAGTACTTTCTCGAAGGCCGAAACGTCCCCCCCCCCCTTCTTGAGGACCAGGAGGATATCCTCCCTCCTGGTTCTTCGGATGGAAAGGACCTCTGTTCCTAGATGTTTGGCCTTCATGGCGGCCGGAGAGCGCTTAGGCATCTTTCCCTTACTCTTAGTATCCTGCTCAGAGGGCACAGGAACCTCTCTTTTCTTCTTCTTCTTCTTCTCCAGTGGCCGCAGCGTAAGAGGGCAGTGTCATTCTTGGGAATGCGGTCCTGGGGGGGGGGGGCATTTCCTCCCCCTTTGTCAGCTTTTTTGGCGTATCTCCCAGAGACGCAGAACGCGGTCTCCGAAAAATACCCATATTTCTCGAGGCGGGGTGGGATTCCAGCCTCTTCTGGATTTCCAACTAGCTTTCTAGAAGGCACTTATGGGTGTTGCGCATTCCGCTCAACACCTCTGTGGCCTCATTCAGACTGTCCTTTACGTGGCCAGGGTTATTTCTCAGCATAAACTGCTGGCTGACGCTGAGAGCCCTAGCTAATATCTCCATTTTCTCGCTTTGCCCCCTCAGGAGCTGAAGGACGTCCTTCCATCCCTTATCTCCTTAAGAAGCACCCAAGTCCACTTTCCCCACGGTTTTAATCTTTAAATCCAAAAATTCTTTCACCAGCGCATCATGCGTAGAGGAGCGGGTCGGAATAGTTGGGAACGGGTGCTACCCTCAGACCGAACGCCCGTGTTAAATACGTACTACCTGATCAAGGTCCTGAATGGACTGGATCCTGATCCCGCATGACACACCACCTCGGCAGAGCTAGACTCAAATTAACCTCGCCTCCTCGTGGGCCGGGGAAGGCACCACTCGGCAACGAAGCACTCTCAGTCGGATGCCATACGGAAAGTTGCAAATTATTGCACGGCAATTTTACTTCATGAAAACTTTCTTCCATTTCCGTGAAACCAACATAAAACTTACTGATTGTTGTTAAAATGGTTTTCGTGTTCTATAGTTACACACTGATCACCATTTTCATCTTCGACAGTTTCTTCTTTGACTCCACCTTCCTGTGTATTATCGTTTAGTTCTCTGTTATAATATTACAATATTTCATTACACTCTGTGTGATTCCATATCTTCATGAATAATTTATTAATATGTACGTTTTTTTTATTTCAGCTGATTTCATTCAATTTTAATGAAAATTTCATTGACTTTAAAAAAAGTTTTCGTATAATTAAATTAAATGAAATTGAAGAAAGAGACGATGATTCGTGTCGCTACTGCGGATCCCTTGTGGAAAATACAGAGCACGCACTCTTTGTCTGTGCCAGGTGGGGCGTGTCAAGGAAGGCGGTCGGTCGGGCAGTGGGCGTTCAACTCACTCCTGACACGATGGTCTCTATCATGCTCCAGTCTGAACAAATATGGATGCTTATCGAGTAATTCGTCACCCTGGTGATGAAGCCGAAGAAACTCGACGGGCGTGCGGAGCGTGGCGACAACGAGGGCCAGTAGAAATCTCATCCGGCCTTCACCCGCGGTCTTGCGTCTCGGGCGGACTTGGCTGCCCGCGTCGTTCGCGGGAGAAATCTTTTTATTCCTCTCCTGGTTGGCACGGCTAGACGGTTTGCTAAACGGTCGTGTGACTGCGGATGTGATTCCCGGGCGAACGGATAACGGGAGAGTCGTACGCGACTTCAAGCTGGGACCAACCACCCGCGAAGTTTAAAGCTAAAAGGCGGTTCCGCGGGCGGTGTATTGGTTCAAGAGAGGGGTTTTATGGTTTCAACAGATATGCCTAGACCCGTCTAAGGAGAGTCCTGTACAACGTCTTTAAAAGATTTCGCCATTTTTCCTCCTCACCAAAAAAACCTCATCAATATTAAAGAAAATATTAGCAAAATTGAATAATTATGAAATTTCTGTGGAATTCCAGTGAAACAAATCAATATACGTTATTTTTGATAACATATTACAGTAGTAAATGATATTTTATGTTGTGTCTTTCATATAATTTTATGATTCACAGACATTTATTTGTGAAGTAGACTTCAAAAATCAATACAAAACTCAATTTATGATGTAGTCTTTAGCAGAAAATAAATTGACCATCTGGGAATCCAGCAGACTAGATGTTTAACAGTTTAAGCTGTACCAAAAATTTATTTTTAGATTAAATAAAATCGGTTTCTAAAGCCCTATGTAAAACCTTATAGTAAAACGTTGTAAGAGCAGATTGTTAAGTGTGACTTTCTGAAGTCCTCCTAATCTTATACATTCTAGTTTAGGCACGTTAAGGAAATGTACAAAGGATGAACTTTATGGGTATAATATTAATTAGCCGGGATTATAGATCTGTACCTAGGTTAACTAATTACGGTCTCAAGTTCACAATTCCATAATTTCGTATTGGATCTATAACTTAATTCGTGCGGTTTGCTAAGAGATGGCGTAACTTGATTATTATTCCATTGTTCCAATATTCCGAACATGCGTTGGAAAGCTACTGTCATTGTGCATCTTTCTCAGTATATGTCATTCATTTGAAGCGTAAACAACAATCATTTTTTTCATTCAAATATGTCGAACTTTGTGCCTGAAAAAGTGTTTTTGCGGGGAGTTGTTCTTCATTACTTTAATATTAAGAAAACTGCTGCCAAAAGTCATCGTATTATGGTGAAAGTTTATGGCGAACATGCTCTAGCTGAGCGAACGTGCCAAAAGTGGTTTGCACGATTTAA
Source organism: Diplolepis rosae (assembly GCA_030998225.1). NCBI lineage: Eukaryota > Metazoa > Arthropoda > Insecta > Hymenoptera > Diplolepididae > Diplolepis > Diplolepis rosae. Next base: position 2,269,193 of record JAPYXD010000171.1, read on the forward strand.
AAGTGGTGATTTTGGCTTGGAAGACGAAGAACGTACTGGGCAGCCAAAAAAGTTTGAAGATGAAGAACTGGAAGCTCGGCCCCATGTTGCTATTCTGGTTAAGAACTATTTGGAAAACAGCGGATGGGAAGTTTTACCTCACCCACCTTATAGCCCAGGCCTTGACCCTTCTGATTACCAATTGTTCCGGTCGATGCAGAACGCCCTCACTGGAATACGGTTCACATCAGAACAGGGTATAAAAATTGGCTTGATTCATTCTTGCCCGCAAAGCCGGCGCAGTTCTTTTGAAATGGAATTCACAAATTGCCAGAAAGATGGGAAAAAGTCATAGCTTCAGATGGCCAATACTTTGAATAATATTATTGTACATATTTTTCTTAAATAAATTTTCAAATTTTGAAAAAAAGCCGCTCGAATTGAGTTATAGATCCAATAAATTGTCTAAGGAAACCCATCCTTGTACTCCCCACCCTTTTAGAATTTCACTCCAATCCAAATTGTGCAGTTATCCCTCCTTTTCTCGTTATACACCTCTTCCTACCCTCATCAAGTACCTCCTCTTGATCTGTTCATAGATTCAATAATGCAATGTAACTAGATGCAACTTAAATACCAAACTGTCAATATTAAAATATATATTCTCGTCACAAATTTAAAGGGTTTTCCAATGGGGACATAACAATTTCGTACCTTTATATGGACGCACCCTTAATAGTATATTACATTACAAGGGCAGAAAGTTGAGATTCCTGCACTGCCCGCCATAATGCCCGAGGCAAGTCTGTCTGTCTCTAGTAGGTCGTGTGCGGCATAACTCTCGATAGAATTATCAGATTGAATCGAGCTTTGGCACACTTTATCGGAGCCGAAAAAGTAAGGACAAGTTCGTTAACCAGCCACATCCAATCAAAATTGAGGGATTGAGCACTACTTTTGTGTTTTTGAAAATAACTTTTTGGAAAAATAAAAAATTCCAATACTGGTTTTTGATATTTCTCATAAATCTCTACAAATTATCCCGATAACATTCTTTGATTAAATCAAAATTAGAAATGTTACAGCATATTCAAATTCGAAAAAAGTCAATATCAAAATTACATTTTCCAGTTAAATTATACGAGATACGAAAAAACGTTATGATACAATATTATTAAATAAATAAAGACCTACAAATTTGAATTGTAACATTTTTTCATAAGATGCATATTTTTCATTTTAATTTAAAAAAAAACTATTGAAAATCCAAAATTCAATTTTTAACCAATAATATGTGAAATACGAAAATACGTAAGAATACAAAGTTGTTCGTTTTAAAAAGATCTATAAATTTTGTCTGACACAGTTTCTGATAAAACATATATTTTTCGTTTCAATTCCAAAAAATACGATTAAAATTCAAAAATTCCATTTTTTAGACAAAATATGTGAGATACAAAAAAAACGTTTAGATGAAAAATTGTTTGCCTAAATGAGGTCTAAAAATTCTCATCAAGACTTTTCGGGACAGGATGTATATTTTATGTTTTGATTTTTAATATTAAAAAAATTCGATCTGCAAAATCGTTTCCTTAAGCAAAGTCTACTATTGTTTTTTCTTTTAGAGAGATTTAGAAGAAAAGAAATTATTTTAATCATGTAATTTATTAAAAAGTTACTGAAATGTATACAGAAAATCGATCGCTAAGCGCGAGCGCCATGACGAGAATGTGTTCCTTAAGGCTGATAGAGCCTTAAGTAAATTGAATTTCCCGTTTCACTTATATCCAAAAAGAAATTGAGTGACTTTGAGAAAATGTGTAATTCACATCATCTGTAATATTATTATAAAATTGGTTTGAGCTTCAGTATCAAATAATAAGAAATAAACCTATATGTATGCGAAGAGCACAAGACCGAGCGCGAAACGCGAGGTCCACAAAGAACGGAGCGCGAAGCGCGGCGATCAAATCGCGCGCCCTAGGCGCGCACAAGCTTGCGAGCTGCGCGCGATGAGAATGTGCCCGCGAGGCGGGCAGATTTTTTATGTCAGTTACTAGCGAAATTTTAAAATTATATATTGCTGTATATGTACATATTTGATTAGTTTAACTGAGATTGTGTGGTTAATTCAAATATATATATATATATATATATAACAAATTATTTTTGTTACACTTCAGTCACTACTATTACATTCTAAATAATATCCACTCATTGCCACTAATAAACATTAGCAGAGAGCGGACAAATTTTGACGCTTGAGGTTATCGACGTTTTTACTCCCGCTATTATAGAGGGTGCGAATATAGCTTGACCAATGCATGAAAGTTAGACTTTCTGCCGTGAAATTGGTGCCGAAACCACGTATTGTCGACTTTTTCATCATGGTAAAGTCCACGAACCAGCAACGTTTGGAAATTATTAAAAATTACTACCGTAATTCTGAGTCAGTGGTCGCAACTTTAAGAGCGCATACTCCAATTTTCGGACGTAATAATCTTCCCACCCGACAGGTTGTGCATGCTATAGTGGATAAATTCGAGACCAAATTTACACTATTGGAAGTTCCGGTTCCAAAAATACGTCGTATTGCTCGAAGCGAAGAAATAATCGCAGCCGTAAGTGCATCGATTCAGAATGAGCCAAATCAGTCTTTTCCACGTCGTTCTCAAGAATTGGGCATCGCTCAAACGACACTGTGGCGTATTATGCGAAAAGGTCAGCCTACATGCTTTCAAGATTAAATTGACTCAAGAACTAAAGCCACTTGATCATTTGAAACGCCGAAACTTCTCCAATTGGGCTCTGGCAAAGCTTGAAGAAAATGAAGAATTTCATTGAAAAATCATCTAGAACGATGAAGCTCATTTCTAGCTCAATGGCTTTGTTAATAAGCAAAATATGCCTTATTGGTCAGCAACAAACCCAAATGTCCTTCTTGAGACACCGTTACATGCGCAAAAATTGACTGTTTGGTGCGGTTTTCATGCCGGAGGTGTGATTGGGCCGTATTTTTTCGTGGATGAAAACGACCGTCATGTTACCGTCAATGGAAAGCGCTATCGTGCTATGTTGGAAGATTATTTGTGGCCAGAATTGGATGAACTTGACATCAACGATATGTGGTTCCAACAAGACGGTGCCACTAGCCACACAGCACGCGTCAGAATCGATTTATTGAAAGGCAAATTCGGTGAACGTGTTATCTCGAGAAATGGTCCGGTCGAATGGCCGCCTCGTTCATACGATCTAACGCCATTGGATTTCTTTTTATCAGGCCATATCAAGTCACTGGTCTATGCCAACAAGCCAGCAATTTTAGACGACCTCAAAGACGATATCCAACGCAAAATTGCCAACGTTCCGGTCGAAATGTGTGCCAGAGTGGTGGAAAATTGGGTTTAAAGAATCGACCGCTGTAAACGGGCTCGTGGTGGTCATATTTCCGATATCGAATTTCATTCATAAAATGTAATGCTTGCACTACACCCACAATAAATTTGAACTCAATATCTCAAATATTTCTGTGTTTTATTCATAGATAAAATTGTTATGTCCCTATTGGAAAACCCTTTATATCCTAGTCTTGTTTGTAGTTATGTCTCACCTAAATACAACCTTCTGATTATTTTCATCTTCGTTAAACTAAACGAGGGTGCGAAAACATTTTGTTCCTTCGAGCCGGATTGTCAAGTTTCGCGTCTGATGGTGTGGTTCTTATCGTCGATGATCCAATAATAGAACTTTGTTGTCAAAAAATCTTGAAGGCTCGGTGATGATTATTACATTGTTCCGCGAATAGTGCTCAATTCAAGTCGAAATCTCAATAGTGTATAGCAGCAGTGGCTGAAGCTTGTCGTGTAGAATCGGACTGTGGGAACCAAAAAATCCAAGCTAGGGTATTAAAATTTGTGTCGAGGAAAAAAGCAAGTGGTATTTTGTAGAACAATTCGAGTTAATCGAGAACAGTGGCGGAGGAGCATTGTGTCCGTCTAGTGGACTCTGTATTACCTGTGACATTCAAAAATTTGTGGCCATATTGTTCATGACATTTGCTAACTTGGATTTAGATTACCAGTCTAATCTCAGAGATATCAACAATTCATCAGCTGAAACTTTGGTATCGTCACTGTGTCGGTGCGGTAACACAGTCAAGGAAACGTCACGTCTTGAAGCAGCTGAGAGTTACCTGGTCGGTAAGTGAGTTTGCAAATCACCAATTAATCCTATCGAACAAGTTTCTTATATCCTTCCGTACTATCATTCAAATGTATTGTATCTCACATTCGTGTGCATTAGTGCACAAATCTGAAACGCCTGTTGACGAATTTTGAAAATTTTTTAGATAAATTTCAATCTAGTAGAGATTTTCCTATCCTTGAAAAAAAATCGAAGGAACTTGGTGAACAAAGAGAATTGTTTAATAAATATCGGCATAGAGTAGAGCAAGTGTTTTAGAGTTATCGCTTTCCATGCTACAGACAAATAATTCTAGTAATGTAACACATGCGTCAGATCCTAGTGCGTCCAATAGTAATGTTCCTTCCATGAATGAAATAATTCGTCATAAAAGTAAACTTCCTTCTTTGAATTTGCCTATTTTTGAAGGCAGTTATGCTACGTGGCTCTGTTTTCATGACCTGTTTTAGTCACTAGTTGATAACGACCCACAAGTAACAGATATTGAAAAATGACTTCATCTTAGATGTTGTTTGCGAAACGAAGCAGCAGAAATCGTGACAGCGTTAGATTTATCATCAGAAAACTATACGGTTGCATGGGAATTCTTAAAGAATAGGTACGATAATCGTCGTCTCATTCGTGAAAGCCATTTTGAAGAACTACTAAAACTTTCTATCATATCAAAATAATTTTCAGTTCGCGCTCTGTATGATCAAACTCAAAAACACTCAAGATCTCTTAAGGCGTTAGGGGAATCGGTTGACTCATGGGATTTAGCCTTAGTCCTTATTATGAAAGAAAAATTTAATAATTTTTTCCGGGAAAAGTGGTTGAATTATAGTTCCGAATTGGATAACCCTACATACTCTGACATGATTACTTTTTTTTCAACGTAGGACACAACTAGATGATACTCATTTGTATAATAAGGCACACAACTTGTATTCTTCGAATGAACGTAGACTGTCAAACTTCCGACAGGTCTCACGGTCCCAACAGTCATACACGTCAACCGCAAATCTATCGTGTTCCTACTGTGAAGGAAATCATTGGATTTCTGGTCGTGATAATTTTAGAAAATTGTCGCCACAAGAACGTTACGTTTGAAGATCGAACAATAGGGTTATTAATTGCTCATTTTTAACCTGTCGTACTTTTAATAAAAAATATCGCACCTTGTTACATGTTGAAAGCATTCAGACTAAACAAGCATCAATTTCAGCTGAACGGTCAGAAAACAATATCGATAGTAAGTCGTCCAGCTTGCAAGCATATAGTGCACAAATTTACTCTGACTCCTTACTTGACACTGCAATTGTTGATATTGCCAATGCACAAGGCAAAACGCGGACGTATTAAAAAATATTTGGTGTTACCGGTATTTGTATTTGGAAAGTATAAATGGCCTTTCCGGTGTTTTAAAGATTTTATTGAAAATCGTCGACGTTTCGACCAAATTTTTGGTCCTTACCAACATACCAGGACTTTTCACATTTTTCTTATTTAACATTGATTTGTTTTATAAAAAACTTTAAACAAATTAATTACTAAAATGGACATTTAACATGTCATTGTTTCAAGAAGAAATATGATTGGAAATTTATCTTTGGTATGTATCTCTCTCTTTTCCTTTTATTTTTCATTTTTGTTTGTAACTTTTATTCATTTTTATGATTAATAGGGGAGAAGCGGCGAAATTGGCGCACCTAATAGAAAGTGCGAGTTTAAAAAGAAAGTATATGACTAAAAATTATGAAAAAATATTTATTTAATAGCTGGATATCTTTTCTATACTTTCCAATGGATAAAGATTGCATTGAAAATTATTAAAGCAGGTTTTTATTCAGATTTCCGAAGGACTGCACCTGCGTCAATTTACCCGCCATGTCGGGTAAATTGACGCACTAATATTATAATCTTCTCTTGCCACGTATTAGTTATATTTTCATAGATTTAGAATTACATTTCAGTAGCAAAGGTTGATGAAAAGAGGTAGTTATAATTTGAAACTAAATTTGAGATAGTATATCAAGATATGTGAAGGTTTTCATACCTTTATTCACATAAACCAGCCAAAGTTAAAATATATTTTATATTTGTACAATAAAATACTGGCAATTGTGGATATTTAAGTGAATATTCAAATTGAAATCATTTTTATAGAGAAATATTTGAATTTGTAATCAGAAGTATATACAATTATTAACTTTAGAAGACTTATAAATAATAGAAACAATCAATCAAAAATACGAATTTTTTACTTACATTGCTTTCAAATCTTAAAATCGAGAAAACTTTCAAAACACTGTCAGACTGCAAATTAATTATTAAAAATCGCTTTTAAAATGCCTCAATACCTCAAACTTAAAAAAAAATTTAACCACTGATTGTTCAAATGAATATAACCTTACAAAGTCGTTACATCAGTTTTGCGAACCACATTACCTCCCATGTCACAAAAAATCTTAAGAAAAAAATTTGCAGAAAAGTCCAGCAACATTCAAATGTATATATCTATATATTAATAATTGTGTACTTACTATCTTATTTATATTTTCAATCATAAACATCCGAGCACTTGACTTCAGTCACCGGTTTCCAGAAACACAACACGTGTGCCAACTTCGCCTCTGATTTGAATCTCGTATGCGCCAATTTTGCCGCAAGTGTATCGTTCATTAATTAAATACTTTTTACGTAAAATGCTTATTTTTTCATACAAATATTCTATCCTAATCGTAAGATTAAATATCAAAGATTATAAAATCGTTGCATTAATCTAATTCACCTTGAATTACTATTATTTAACGATTTAACTCAATGGCTTCAAACATAACCATTATGCCAAAAAACGATTAATCGCAATAAAACTGTATTAAGCAATTAGATTTTTATAATGTTTTCTATCAAATACATATCATACAAGAATGCACACGATAGAACTATTTTTATTTTTTGTTATGTTATCATTTTCTAAAAAATAGGGTGCGCCAATTTAGACGACGCGCCAATTTCGCCGCTTCTCCCCTACTTATGTAAAATATTCCTTGGTATTCTTGATAAGGACAAAAAATTTGGTCAAAACGTCGACGACTTTCAATCAAATCTTTACAACACCGGAAAGGCCATTTATACTTTCCAAAACGCGGACCTGTTGAGTTTTCTTGGATTCGGGTTCTGAACCAAACTTTAGTACCGAAGAAGTAGTTTCGTTTTTGAATTCCCCTAAAAAATCCATGTATGTTTCAGTGGGTGGTATCAAGGACACCAGCACAGATATTAATTATATGGTTTTAGCTATCTTAATATCGCGGCGTAGCAACTTTCAGAAGAATCTGAGCTTCTTTGTTCTGTCTCAAATCACCCAGCCAATGCCTGATAGGTCAATAAATCTAGCTAATCTCAAAATTCCATAGAAATATTTATCTCGCAGATCCAAAGCTTCACGTTCCCTCAAAAATCGATGTTCTCCTGGGGATAAAGCTATTTTATAAATTATGTGTATGTCAAATCGTTATTTAAAAGCTCCTCAGCCTTTTCGCACAACTTGCAATGTCATCTCACTATAGATCCATCGTCTCTCAAATAAAACCTTTCTAAATCTTAGGAGATAGTAGTGTTGACTGCCTCAAAAAAAATATCAACAGAGGAAAAGGCGCGTGAGCAACATTATGTCGAAAACACTGAGCGAAACGCTGACGGTAAGTATGTAGTGAGACTGACCTTTAATAAAAAAAGGTGCACACTGGGCGAGTCAATTGCTCAGGCGTTGCGTAGGTTTCACTTGTCAGAGAACCGTTTGATAAATGATAAGAACCTCAAATTATAACATTGTAACTTTCTGGAGGAATATGAATCTTTAGGTCACTTGTCAACTGATGATGGTTTTCATACGTCAACCCCTGGGTTTTGTCTACCACATCATGCCGTGGTAAAAAATGATAGTCTCACAACAAAGATTAGAGTAGTTTTTGATGGTTCAGCCAAATTTTCATCTGGCATCTCGTTGAATGAAGCGTTAATAAATGGTCCCACAATTTAAGATGATTTATTTTCAATACTAGTTCGTTTTCGTTCTCATAAAATAGCACTGCCGGCGGACATAAAAAAAATGTATCGTCAGGTAATAGTGCATCCAGCTGATGAAAGTTATCTAAGGATATTATTTCGTTCAAACCTTCAAGATAGTGTGAAAACTTATAAACTAAACACTGTAACATATGGAACAACGTGTGTCCCGTTCCTCGACATTCGAACCCTACATCAATTGGATGATGATGAAGCTGAATAACAACCAGTTGCAGTAGCGCTCGTGAAACGGGATTTTTACGTTGATGATTTGCTGCTGGGACAGACACGCAACAGGAAGAACTTTTTATTCGGGATGTCCCCGTCCAGCTCCTGATAAAGGGAGGTTTTATTCTTCGAAAGTGGGCTTCTAATGAGTCCACGTTAGTCTTGGATAATCTAGGTTATTTTACTAGCACGCATGTCACTTGATCCTGACTCAATGGTTAGAACTCTTGGTTTGCAGTGAAATTATCGAGAAGATTGCTTGTCGTATTCTGTTGACTCATTTATCTCTTTAAAGAAACCAACGAAACGATTAATTCTACCTCGAATCTCTGAAATTGTTGATCCCTTGGGATTATTAGGTCCACTAATAGTAAAAGCAAAAGTGACGATACAGATATTATAAAAGTCTCGTGGGATGAATCAATACCTTTTGATGTAAATACCATGTGGAATCAATACCAGAGTCAGTTAGCTACCCTACGGAATATTAGTTTTGATCGCTATATACTCATGTCAGATGCACATGAAATACAAATGCATGATTTTTGTGACGCGAGCAAACAGGCCAATCGGGCTTGCATTTATTTTTGATCAACGAATTCTTGCGGAAAAACAAGCATTTCATTAGTATGTTCGAAGTTGAGAGTTTCTCCGCTCAAACTGTTGACATTACCACGCCTAGAGATGTGTGGTGCTCTCTTGCTCGATTGAACACTCAACAAAACAGGCCTATTAGATCAATTTTAGTAAGGTAGTTCTGTGATCTGATTCGACTTTAGCACTCAATTGGATTGCTACAGAAACTTATAAATTAAAAACTTTTGTCTCGAACCGAATCACAGAGATTCAAGAACTAACTGCCAATTGTCAATGGCGACACGTACCATCATTACCGAATACAGCTGATTTGGTATCAAGGAGCCACGTACCTCAGGAATTCGTTAATTGCATCCTTTGAAAAAGGGATTCCGAGTGGCTTTGGCTTGAAGATAGCCATTGGCCACCAACAAATATTCAGTCGATTGAATTGCCTGAGGAACGCGTTAAATCAAATAGTACGCTCAATAGGAAAACTTACACGCCTCATAGCATATGTAAATCGATTAGAAACTACCATGCAAGTTATAATTAGATTCACTCAAAGCAAGAGTTTTGCAAAAGAAATAGAAGATTTGGAAAATGATAGGCTGATATATAAACAATGTACTTTGTTTCCGTTTAATCCATTTTTGGATAAATTTAGTATTTTGAGAGTAGTTGGTCAACTGGTCCACTGTGCCTTACCAGAGGAAGGGAAACATCCAATATTATTGCCTTCTAATAATCATGTTACTGAGTTGATTATCCGGGAAGAGCACTTAAGGCTTGGACACGCTGGCACGCTGGGACACAAGCGACACTCTATTCAATTTAGGAATCTACTGACCTATCAACGGTCGTAAAATTACACGTAGAATCGTTCACAAATGCGTTCCCTGTTTTCGCGCAAAACCTCGGGGGTTGGATTATTTGATGGGTAAGCTTCCTTATGAGCGTGTATCAGTTTCTCGACCTTTCCTTGATGTTGAAGTTGATTATTGTAGACCCCTCTATATCAAGGAAAAATGTTTCCGAAATAAGAACAAAATAAAGGTGTACGTTGCAGTCTACGTATGTATGAGCACCAAAGCAGTGCATCTCGAGGTTGTCAATGATCTGACAACTGAAGCGTTCATAGCAAGTCTCAAAAGACTTTTTTCAAGGAGGAGAAAGGCGAAAAGTATACATTTAGACAATGCAACCAACTTCGTCGGGCTTAATCGGGAATTGAAGCAATTTTATGAAATACCACCTTGATCAAAAAGCAATTCGCCAAAAAAGACCGGATTTGTGGGCAAACAACTCGTGAATTTTGCACCACGATAACGCACCGTCGCACAATGCCATCGTTATCCGTGAGCATTTGGCTAAAAACGAAACGAATACCATCCAACAACCATCGAATTCATCTGATTCGGCTCCCTGCGACTTTTTCTTATTCGGTCGACTCAAGAAACCGCTCCGCGGATCGCGTTACGGCACCCAAGATGAGGTGCCCACGGTGAAGAGTTTAAAAATTAAAGATGGCTCTGATGGTTATACCGCAAACCGATTATAAAAAATGTTTCGAGGTTTGGATCAAGCGCTAGCATAAGTGCGTTGCAGTTGATGAGGAGTACTTTGAAGGGGACAATATCGATTATGATGAATAAACGTGTATTTTTTATTTTAAAAATAAAGTCCTAAAACTTTTTGATCAAGGTGGTATGAAAATCGATCGAATCAACAAGTAAAGTACAAGAATTTTTAAGTGAGGAAAGAATAAGGTGGAAATTTATTTCTCCCAAATCATCTCGTGCCTACAGTGGGAGTTACACTTTTAATGTTTGAGCAATGAGAGACACTCGTAATTTAAATTGAAGCAATTTTAAACTCCCGACCTATTTTTCCCTTATCATCTGATCCAAATAATTTCCATCCTCTAACTCCTGGTCATTTCTTGATTGGTGGGGCGCTAACAGCTTTCCCTCAGGTTGACTTCTCAGATACTCCGTCCAATCGTCTATCAATTTGGCAGCATGCTCAGAAAATGTGTGAGCATTTTTGGAAACGATGACATAAGGAATGTCTACACCAACTAATTACTCGCAACAAATGGGGCTCAAACGTTGTCAATAAAGTTGATATTGAAACCTTAGTGATCGTCAAGGAAGATAATGTACCACACTTACAATGGATTACTCGAAGAATCACTACTGTATCGAAGGGTAACGATGGAGTAATCAGAGTCGCTACAGTAAAAACCAACACGGAAGAGTACAAACGGTGTCTTAAAAAACTATGTCCTCTTCCTATTAGATACTTGTCTGAATGGGAAAATCAAGAGCAATGGGAGAATCAACAGCAATTGATATGTTCAATACATATTATCTAGAATAAGTTAAGAATTTTGAACGTGCATCGTTCAAAGACGGCCAGCATATTGAGTCTTCAATATAATTTTATGATTCGCAGACATTCATTTTGAAGTAGACTTCACGAACTAATACCAAAAATACCAAACTGTCAACACTGAAGTTTGTAATCATTGTCGTCTTATATTTATATTCTATTTCCTTGCACAAAAATGTTCATGGTATGCTTAGAATATCTTCATAGTCAAAAACTCAAATTTAAAAAAAATCACAAAATGGTGGTTATATGAATGGGCCCAAAAATGCTATTTCTTAAAATTATTAACAAAGGATGACCAAAAAATTGTGGAAAAATCAAATAATTTATTCTTAAGGCCGTATGGTAGTCTCTGACGTCACCAATTTTATACGACCGCTTTATAATTAAAATAATAATTTTTAAAAAATTTCCGAAGAAGACAGTAATGCGTTACATTTTTTTGCCTTGCTGTCTTCTCCGGGAAATTTGTTTAAATTATTAATTTATTAATAAAGTGTTCGTATGTAATGGGTGACGTCAGACCCTACCACACGGCCTTAAGCGAATGCAAGATCCTAAAATCCAAAAAATGAAAAGAAATATAAAATGGCGGCTAACTCCAAACTCAAAAAATACCTTTTTCCCATAGTTTTCAGTCACACTTTTGAACTTCGTGAAAACAAAATGTTTGGCTCCAAAAAAACACTCAGCCATTGCAATCTGCGTTCTTTTTCAACGTCACCGAGTGCTTTTCCTGACATTCAAATTCGTCGAGATTAATAACTATCAATCAATATTCAAATTAAATTCTATCAATCAAACTACTTCGATAAACAATGTTTTTGCGCACTCATATTACACTTATGCATTGTTTGACAAGAGGTCGGTATGGAACTCAATTGATGCGTTTAAGCCTAGCATTAAAGGAGAAACGGCCACAGTACCAAGAGAGACACGACAAAGTTATCCTACAGAATGCCAATGCTCGGCCAAATGCCGCAAGACCGGTCAAAAAATACTTGGAAACGCTGAAATTGGAGGTCTTACCCCACCCGCCGTACGTTCCAGATTTTGCTCGTTCCAGTACTTCGGATCATAAATAGGTAATCACTTATTAAGAATAAAGCCTCAAATTTTGGCAAGAAACAGCGGAATCAAAGTTGCACACCTAATATTTTTGAAAAACAATTCAATATAAGAGTTTCAGAGTGTTCTTCGTTTTCAGGTTCCATTTCAATTACTTTATCTTCAGAAGTAGAAAAATAATTCCCGCTCCCTTCCTCTTGAGGTATAATTAATTGTTCAGGCTTTTTGTCATTTTTCTCCCTTTCATTTTTGCTTGGGTTTCTTTCATATAATCCAAACATTCAGAATCAGAGTCAGAATTTGTTGGTGTTGAGCGTGGATAGATGGCGCTAGCTATAAGCAGTTTTCTTCCTTTTTCTGTATAGTCCTTAGTCTGACTACTAATTTCTTTATCTATGGAATAATAATAATAGTTATTATGTATGCGACTGTTGCTGTCTGTATGAAAGAATGCTCTTGTGAAGAGATTAAAAAAAATAGGCGTGAAAAATGATTGAAATGTAGAAGCTGTATAAAATATAAAAACAGAGGCAGTCGGGCCAGTGCCAGTTTCTTTATGTGATTTTGTTTATGTTCCTCATTCAAATAATAAATTTTATTTTAATTTACAAATAACAAATATCAAGGTTGTTGTTCCTTTAAATTGAAAAGTCAACTGCAAGTAACTCTGGAGTCCGTAAACAACAGAATTGGATCCTAGTTCCATTTGATTCATTTTTTTCGTATATATTTCTGGAAGTTCATCTTCAATTATTTGTTTCCTTGGTTTACCTGTGTTTCTTTTTGTTTGAAAGGGGATGAGCTTTGAATTTTCAAGTAATTTTTTATTTGTTCGTGTTTTTTTACCCCTATTAGTCATGGTTTCTCATGGAAAATTTTTATAGCATTTTCCAAGTATTGGACTTAAAAGTTTAATTGCTTTAAACAGAAGCTTTGAAGCTAAAAGTTTTAATAAACTTGTATATTTTAGAAATTTGTTACAAATTTTATTAGGTACATAGATTGTCCCATAATTTTGGTCGTACATGCGTAATTTTCAAAGTCTTTCGAAGTATTTTCCGTCACAGCTAATACACTTTTTCATACGACGAAACCACTCATCAAACCATTCCTCTCACATTTTTTCCTGTGTCAAGTCACATTCTTCCTGAAAGGCGGCTATCAAGTCCTCATCGGACTCTAGTAGAAGCGAAGATTTTAGAGTGTTTTCCTACGCAATTTGATGGACTGAATACGAAAAAAATACTGAAAAAAATCACTGAGGTAACCTTGACCTTGAAGATCTACAGACAAGGTTACATTTTATTTTTTGCATAAGCGAAAGTATTTTTTACGTATTCAACGCATCAAACTACATACGAAAACCTTCTAAAAACTTGGCTCATATTAGAAATAAAATTTGACCTTGAATTGACGATTTTTAAGGACAAAGGTGTCTGTGGGAATTTTTTTACAATTTTTTTCATATTCAGCGCGTGAAATTATGTAGAAATACCCTCTCAAACCTTTATGACAAATGAGACAAATTTTTTACATTGCACTTTACGCTGCCTGCGGGGCTGGTCGATATATCGACCAGCAGTCAGTTCGAGGACTCCACCTAGGATATTTAGTGACTTTATGTATAAATTTTGCATTTTATAAGAGGTCGATTTGTACTTGAATTTCCCCGCAGCTAAAAGGTTAATGCTCAGTCTGACGTAAGGGTAGAAACCAAAGTCGCATAGTGCTAAGTCTGAACTATATGTAGGGTGTTGAAATAGTTGAACTTCCATTTCCTCCAAAAATTTCTGCGCCGCGAACGTCGAAATGTAGGTGATTTGTCATGTTGGAGGAACCAAGAATCCAAAGGCGCACAAGAAACGATTTTTTTTTCATACATTCTATTCTTTCTTCACTTGTTTTGTTAAAAAATTTCAATGAGTAGTCAAAAAAATTTCTCGTTTTCAAGAAGCTACTAAAAATTTTGTTCACTGTGTAATGCTATACTTAATTTTCAATGCGATATAGCACCCCTTCGGCACCAAACCTCCACCAGTATGTCTCAGGACACCAAATCAATCGATTCTCTATAAGGTTTAGCAACACGATTTTTGTTGGGCGCCAATCCGACAAGGTCACCGCACTTCGATAAATCAAAAAGAAACAAGGGGGGGCGTAAGCGACAGATTTGAAATTAATGGGGGGGAGGGGGTGTCCTGGTGGAAACTGGGTGTACCGGACTTTCGGCTAGCTCAGCTCGAAGTCGGTAGAGTGGGGGAGTTTCTGGAAAGGAATGGGCCAAAGAAAAGGTTTCTTTACAAGACAAATGAAGTGACTTTGCAGGTTAGGTTTGGATAAAACAAATTTTTTTTAAAATTAACAATGCGGTTTACCCGACATCTGGTAGCGTCAACTTACAGCAAAAGACAAAATTACTAAACGGAGAAGTATCGAATTTAACAAAAAGTTATTTGAAAAAAGGGGGGGGGCGCCAGAGTCGAAAATAGTTGATTCGGGAACACTATATCAAAAAGGGAGTAGCTAACCCTTGGGGTTCGGCCACTTCGTCCGGTACTCAGGAACCAGGGACTTTCTCGATAATAGATTAAAAAAAGGGTTCGTAAAATACAGGAATCAAAAAGTGGGGGGGGGGGGGGGTCGTTAACACTTTTAGGGTCTTAATTCATAACACAAGACTTTAAAAAAATCACTAAATAGAGGCCCAATCCGGGAATCCACCCTGATACGTGCCAAATACTCATCTAAAAACCAGTTCTAACTAAAACTGTGGCCACGTGTCGGTTGTTGCTCCAGTCTCCTTCCCCTCCGTTGACATCCATATCGTAATCAAAATTTTTGGGACTCCCTTGCTCATCCTTAATATGAGGAGTGTTGCAGGGATCCGATAAAAAGGGCGTAGCATGTCAGGGGCCTGGGCTATAGGGGCCTCGCTAGTGGAACTGGAGGTCGAGACTGGAGTTTCCCATGACTCGGTCTTCGAGGTTTCATGCCAGGTGGAAGAGACATCTAGGATTATTGAGGCAGGAAATGCAGCACAAGTCCTAGGGGCGTCCTCGAAGGGTGCCCAGTTCATGGGTTGACGTAGTCGATAGTCGGTCGAGAATAGGTGGCAAAACTTGAAGGTAGCAGGTTCGGCAATATGCAGCAAAATTGGCGTCTTTTCGGGTAGATAACAGCGTAAGTCCTGAGTACGTCCTTCAGGTCCTTAATTCCCTCGACGTCCCACGTTGCTTTCGGATATACATGAATAAAACAATAAAACAAACACAGCAATAAATCCTCAATATAAAATTCTAAATATAGCCCCTGGTCCTGGAGTACCGTGCAGACTTTGAGGAACTCTTTAGTTTGATAAAATCATTCAAAATTAAACATTCCGAAATTAAATATTCAAAAATCATATATTTTGTTCATGATTGCGAGTTGCAAAATTTTGCAACGTCACAACTGGTATTTGAAAATTTAAAATAAGCTTTACCCTTGCGTCTCCGGCATAAATTCTTTCACCAATATATAGTTGAGGTATGTAATCTTTGCTTTTTTCAATATTTTCAATTGGGACTTAAAATTTTGTTACTGTTCTGGCTGGAATATTTAATATCTGTGTCGATTCAAACGGAGGAATTTTTTGTATCTGCAGACATTTTGATACATAACTTATATTGACGTTATTTTCTCAAAAAAATTCTGAACCACAACTCCGTTCTCATCGATTGGAAGTTCATTAGGAACTATACTCCTTATTGTTGGATATCCTAGAATGGATAAAAATATTGTGCGACTAGCGGGTTCTACACGGGTTAGAAGCAGGTTGTACCCGACCCCAAGAAGGGTTCTAAATGGTTTGAATAATTTTGCGCCAATCAGGTTCTAAGAAGAACTTTAAAGAGTTTTATCTGGGTTTTATGCGGGACCTGAAATTGTTCCGCACATATGGTCTTGAACAGGTGTTGAGCAGGTCGTATCCGGCCCTACTAAGGGTTCTGTATGTCTATAACAGGGTTCTGTACGGAAACAAACATTGTTGCGCGACGCCGTTTTAGACACCCAGAGCGCACATCCCAATTTGCAATCTATTTCCCCGCTATGGCCCGCTTAGACCCAGCTACATGTCTCCACCTTCGATTCATGGGATCCCTGTTAGAACTACGCTAGGCCCTTTACTTGCACTTTGTTTTAAAAAGCTTATATTTATGACTGGTTGATCGCTAGTAGTTGATGCTTTTGATTATTGCTTCATGCTTACATCAGTGCATCCGTACTGGGAAGAGTGTTTGAGTTTTCCGGATGTTGAAATTGCTGTTTAGATAATCCAATGTTACAATTTGTTATAACATGTGCTGGTTTTTTTACAATAGTTGCATATAACTTCTGGCTTCTATCTAGATTTTCTTGTCTACTATCGTAATTTTTGTTTCTCAAAAAATTATTATTATTGTAATTATAGTATCTATTGCTGTTTGGATAATTATTTCTGTTTTTCAAAAAATTATTATAATTGCAATCGTTGTTCCTGTTTTTTGAAAGATTGTTATTCGGATAATTGTTTTTTGCAAAGATATTGTTATTGTATTATTTTTTCTGTCTCTTTAAAAAAATTTATTCCGATAAATATTTCTTGCAAAGTTATTGTTATTATTTTCTTGTTGTTGATCATTATTACTACGCTGCTGATTTTGTATAACAATATTAGGATTTTGTTGCCACCCGGATTTCAACATATTAAACAATTTATTTTGTCATTTCGTGCAACATTAAATCGATTTGTTTTATTATTCTTACCATTTTAAGAGTCTATGAAAACTTCTTCAAATTTTTTTTCTGTTCTTACTCGCATTTCTAAATGAGGACGCAGACTGCGAATAAAGCATTGAATAACGTCTTTTTGAAGGTTTCGTTGGAATGTATTATGAACTTGTTCATTATTGTTAATATTCTTAGCGAACTGTATACATTATTGTATCTTATCCGTAGTCACATCAAACATTAGTATTTTAAAATATTTGAAAATAATAAAATAATGTCATCGATGATAATAAATAAAAATACCAACGATAAATAATAATAAAGATCCATAAACAAAGATAATTTAATTTTGTAATATTGGTTGATAATAATTATTAATTTTAAATGAAATAGTTCAGAAGTATATTATAAGATTTATTAAGATGTTCAATATCTGTAATTTTGTTTATGCTATTATTGCCTTATTTTCTTATATAGATCATTTCTGCAAAATTTCTTTTGTAAAAATTAGTTTCATGATGTAAAACTAAGGCCTTGTCCCATAGAAAATAATGGTTAGCTTCACCTCCATTTTCTGTTTCGTTTTTGCTAATAACATTATGATATTTTTCATTCACCAAAAAAAACGTATTTTCATTTCCGCTTTCAAAACTTTTTGAACAACCTAGTATTTTCGGGTGATCGTAAGTTAAAGTTACGTGAGATAGTTGACAGCTTAAAGATATCAGAAGGTAGTGTGTTTAAAATTTTGCACGAATCTTTGGGGATGCGTAAGTTGTTATGTGTGATAGTTTATCGACTATTTTGAGAAAGGTAAAACCATTAACAGCGACTATTACATGGTATTACTAGATCGATTGAGCACAAAAATCAAGAAAAAACGGCCTCACATGCAAAAGAAAAAGTGTTGTTCCACCAAGACAATATTCTCCAAATCTGTCCCCCAGCAACTACTGGCTCTTTGCTGACATGAAAAAAATGTCCCGGGAAAGAGATTTCCGAAACTGAGGCCTATTTTGAGAGCAAAGACGAATCATTCTATAAAAAATCTGCCCGCTTCGCGGGCACATTCTCATTGCGCGCTTTGCGCGCAGCTCGCAAGTTTGAGCGCGCCTAGGGCGCGCGATTCGATCGTCGCACTTCGCGCTCCGGAATTTTTGAACGTCGCGCTTCGCGCTCCGTTCTTTCTGGACCTCGCGCTTCGCGCTCGGTCTTGTGCGCTTCGCATACGTTTAAGTTTATTTCTTATAATTTAATACTGAAGCTCAAACCAATTTAATGATATTAAAGATGATGTAAATTAGTCTTTTTCTCAAATTCACTAAGTTTCTTTTTCAGTTTAAGTGAAACAGGAAATTCAATTTACTTAAGGCTCTATCGGCCTTAAGGAACACATTCTCATCATGACACTCGCGCTTCGCGCTCGATTTTCTGTATGCATTTTTGTAACTTTTTAATAAATTACATGATTATAGATAAATTTATTTTCTTCCAAATATCTCAAAAAGGAAAAACAATCGTACACTTTATTTAAGGGAACGATTTTGCAGAACAACGCTTATTTCGTATCTCACATATTTTGGTGAAAAAAATCGAATTTTTGAATTTTAATCGTATTTTTTGGAATTGAAACGAAAAATATATGTTTTATCAGAAACTGTGTAAGACGAAATTTATAGATCTTTTTAAAACGAACAACTTTGTATTCTTACGTATTTCACATATTATTGTTAAAAAATTGAATTTTGGATTTTCAATAGTTTTTTTTTAAATTAAAATGAAAAATATGCATCTTATGAAAAAATGTTACAATTCAAATTTGTAGGTCTTTATTTATTCAATAATATTGTATCAAAACGTTTTTTCGTATCTCGTATAATTTAACTTGAAAATGGAATTTTGATATTGACTTTTTTCGAATTTGAATATGCTGTAACATTTCTAATTTTGATTTAATCAAAAAATGTTATCAAGATAATTTGTAGAGATTTATGAGCACTATCAAAAATCAGTATTGAAATTTTTGATTCTCTCAAAAAGTTATTTTCAAAAACACAAAAGTAGTGCTCAACCCCTCAATTTTGATTGGATGTGGCTGGTTAACGAACTTGTCCTTACTTTTTCTGCTCCGATAAAGTGTGCCAAAGCTCGATTCAATCTGATGATTCTATCGAGAATTATGCCGCACACGACCTACTAGAGACAGACAGACAGACAGACAGACACTTTCGTAAAAACCCTTTTTTCGGACTCAGGGGGTCTCAAAAAGTAAAGATTTGATGAAATTTTCGAAAGTCATTTTTCACATAAAACCAATACCTTCTCATCCATGATGAGAATGTAAAAAGGCATCGAAAAGTTAGAAAAGCGTTAGAGTGAATGTATTACGCTTGAAGGAAACTATGTTGTTGAATAAAGTTGAATTTCTCGAAAAAACTGTGTTTTTCTTAGTTAGAACAGAAACTTATTGAGTGATGTGTTAATGTTATTAGCAAACACTCAACAGAAAATGGAGTTTGAGCTAACCATTATTTTCTATGGGAAACAGCCTCATTTTTACATCATGAAACTAATTTTTACAAAATAAATTTTTCAGAAATGGTCTATATAAAAAAAAGGCAATAACAGCATAAGAAAAAATTACAGATATTGAACATCTTAATAAATCTTATAATATGCTTCGGAACTTTTCAATTTAAAATTAATAATTATTATTCAGAAATATTATAAAATTAATATTATCTTACTTTATGAATCTTAATTATTATTGATCGTTGTTATTTTCATTTATTATTATTATTCTTAAAAATTTAATTCACAACAATCAGTCGATTATTAAAATGGTCCGAATGATTCATTCAACATTGAGAATTTCACCTTTCTTCCAATTCTTGTTTACAATTTAATTGTAGTACATTGCGCTACAGAGGAATGAAATGTAAAAATTGAACTGCGCGTGCGCCCATAGCCATGAAACGAAGCACAATCTTCTTCTTATTCTTCTTCTTCTTCGTACAGCGTTAGCATCTTACTGGCAAAGCCTTGTACATTTGAACTGCGCTTGCGTCTACTAAAATCGATTACTACTACACAAGATCGATAAAATCAAAATGGCCGGGACTAGTCGTGATTTCAATAGACGCATGCGCAGTTCAAATGTACAAGGCTCAGTTCACAATGAAATGATTCGAAACATTCAGTATTTTATTCCGCTGACTCTAGCGGAGCCGTCGAGTCGTAAAAAACAATAAAAATCACTATTGTTTATAAAAAATTTAATAACAAACTTAGGGACTCTGAAACTTGTGCGCTGCGACGTTCTCGTGAAGAAAGAGTAGAGGAAATTTCAGGGATCAGAAAACTTCCAGCGACGCGATTGTTCCTTAGGGTTCAAGGAAGTTTTTTGTAAAATTCCACGCAATTATATTCATGAACAAAGAAACAGTGCCGAGTTAAAAAAACCGTCGCGCGATCACGTGGAGCGCTTTGAGCATGAGCGCTAGCAAGTTTCAACCTGCTGAGTATCCTCGAAGGTTTTTTTCCGTTTTCACCTACTTTTTCGAAGATTGTTTTAAATTTTATTGTTAAAATATAAAAATGAATTTATTCACACAAATCTGACTTGTATTTCGTATAATAATCTATACATAATTTACATGAATGCAGCATAGTATTAGCCATGTTTTTCTATTTTAATACTCAGTAATGACACTTCTGATTTATTATTTCCAGTAATAACGACGACACATAATTAAATTAAATAATTGTTTAATGTAATTACGTGTCTTCGTTATGCCAAAATTTTGTAGGTTTAGGATTAAGAAAGATATCGATGCTACGAAATTCATGTTCAATATAATGTGAAGAGAATGAAACTCTTATATGAATAATATAAATGTTATTACTGGAAATAATAAAACAAAAGTATCATTACTAAGTAATAAAATACAAAAACATGGCTAATAATTTGCTGCATTCATGTAAATTATGTATAGATTATTATACGAAGTACAAGTCAGATTTGTGTGAATAAATTCATTTTTATATTTTAACACTAAATTTAAAAACAATCTCCGAAAAAGTAGGTGAAAACAGAAAAAAACCTTCGAGAATACTCAGCAGGTTGAAACTTGCTAGCGCTCGTGCTCAAAGCGCTCCACGTGATCGCGCGACAGTTTTTTTAACTCGGCACTGTTTCTTTGTTTATGAATATAATTGCGTGAAATTTTACAAAAAACTTCCTTGAACCCTAAGGAACATATTTTTTATTTCGGATTTTTATGCATTTCGACTTTTTATTGATTATCGGAAAAGTAATGTCCAGTTCAAGCGTCGCGTCCCCTTATTCGATCCGGGCATTGAGTTCTCCGAGGAGTATGCAGATGGCGCGAAATCACTTTTGCCTGACCGTTTTATACACATGAGATTGAGACCATATTATACGAGTCAGTATGTAATTATCTTAATTTTATTCTTAATTGATCGGGAAATGATTTTGAATTTTTATCAAGCTAAAATGTAAGTTTAAAGTTTGAAATTGCTATACCATTAATAGCGGCACAATTGAGGAACCGAATTTCATAACCGACGGAGCGCGTGGCCTAGTTGGCAAAAGAGGGGATACGGCAATGTCCTGTCACTTACCTTCCTTTAATATTATATCTTATTTTTCCCTCATTTCAGATCGGTGGAGAAATTCAGAGAATTTCTAAACCGAAACGGGGATGAGGGTAGCTAACTACAATAAAACTCGAAATTCACTGAATTTACAATTATTAGCCTTTATTTTTTATGTTTACAAGTAGGATAGAGAGAGAGAGATAATCAATTATTGAAATTTCCTCCAGGGGTCATATATTAAATTCGACTAACTCAGATCCAGGCTGGAACCACTGATAATCCGGAAGGGGTACACACCTTCCAATTCACTTCACAATATGTAGAATCTCGGACAGGTAGGCACCAAAATCCAAGTAGGTTATCTCTGACAGGTAGGCACCAAAGTCCACAAATCCATTCCGGGCTGAACTACTGATGATCCCAAAGGGTGAGTTTTAGATACACCTTTCAATATATGCGATGTGGCTTCTGTGGTTTCGAATCTTGGACACTCTTTAATATAAGAACCGTTTACAAGTTCCACTTTTCAACTCATTACAATGTTCCACTAAATTCAATTCGAATGTAATTTTTAAATTAATGTGGAAGACACTGACAAAAGATGGAATGAGTTAACCGGGATAACGTCGAAGGAGAGTTTTCCAGTTCATGATGATCTGAGGTGACTGTTACTTTTTTGAGGAGCAGAGTTTCGGCGTTGAACATTGTCCGACGGAAACTCTGTACTTTCATAGAGGAGCTCCGTTTCTGAAGATGTCCCGGCGGTAACTAAAGATTTGCAGATTCGTGGGTATTTTTATGCACTTAATTTTTGGTCGATACTGGCATGGAACTTCTAGGTGCTGCCTAACGGATTTTATTTTAAATGGACACTGGCTATATTCGCCATTTTTCCTGCTAATATTCTTCTGATGTTGGCCTGACCTTGGCATGTGGCTGAGCTGGCCTCTTTTCCTTTGGGTCGGCATTTTTGTGTAATGAAGAAAAAAGGGGAGACTTCGTTTTTCTTATTCTGGTTTCCCGACGTTCCTTCTTCTTCACATGATTCATTTTTTAATTTCTATCCTTTGCTGCGCCAGTCGATATTCTTGTGTACTTAGGACATTCCAATAGGGTTCCCTTGTTAACAGGTAGTTTTGGGGTTTACGATGTTTTCTATTTATAAGTTCACTATTATCTCTCTCCCTATTACAATTTTTCTTTCGTACATTCAAATTTGGTCAAATAAATACTTTATAAAAGCTGTTGCTTATATATGTTTTATATTGAAATCTTTTATTAATTTTACATATTTCAATATCATGAATAAATAAATAGCGATGGTCACAAGACGTGACACTTCAGATGGTTATGCTCAACATAACAAAATTCCGCTCATCGAGGCATTCGTCACACTTGTGATGAAGTCGAGGGAGCTTGATGGGTGTCGAGAGCGTAACAACGGGGAGGGCCAGTAGAAATCGCATCGGGGCCTCCACCCGTGGTTCTGCGCCCTGGTCGGACTTGGCTATCCGCGTCTGCCGAGGGAGGAATTTTCTTGTTCCCCCCTAGGTTGGCGCTGATGGTGGGTCTGCCAATCGGGCGTGTAGCCGCGGATGGGAGTTCCGAGCGAACGGATGATGGAAGAGTCGTACGCGACTTTAAGCTGGAACCAACCACCCGTGAAGTTTAAAGCCGAATATATTTTGAGATTTTTTAATCCAAAACTGCGGTCAGGATCGGAATTTACTTAACTGCGCTCGAGCGTACCAATGCCGTCGCTAGGTATATCGATCGAACACAGGAGAACGAAAGATACACTCATGTCGAGAGCACGCAATTCGACAGAGTTGCAACATCATATTTGCCAATTTGTTTTCTTTATTCATATATATTCTGTAAAAATTGTTCAGAAACTCTAGACGAATGGGAAGAAATGATATATACAGGGTGAAGCACATAAAGTGTTACAGAGCGATAGCACTCAAACTATTGATCATATCTAAAAATGTTTCACACAAAAGTTTCAGTGTTCGAGAAGGTCGACATATTGGACCACCCTATTTTTTATCGGTGCAGGCGCTGAAGTTACGTCAAGGTCAACTCCACTTTTTTAATTAGAACCATGTACTTTTTTTCGATGACATTATTACCGATTTTAAGACGAATGCAGCGACCTACAACACAAGGTCATTCTAGTTACGAAAAGTATGAAAATAGTCGAAAAATCATTTTCATTTATTTTCATTTCTTACGATACCCATGATAATACACATCGATAGGGTATTGTTGACATCGGCAGAAAGTAAGCATTTCCTGTTGACATATCAGTTAGTCACGCATTACCTTCTAATGAGAGTACCTACATCGGAACGCGAAAATAAACGATTTTCAGGAATATTTTGATACACGACTCAAACGTCGACCAATTGTTAATGAAAATAATACGACTGCTATCTTAGCTTTTGCTGCACTAAATACACATGCGACCAGCAGGCAAATGGAAAAAAAGAGTGGAATTAGCCAGGGATCTGTATTAAGAATCTTACATCAACAATTTCCATCGCATGGATCTCCACACATTTCGCTTACAGATACCCGCAAGGGAACCCGTGAACGATCCAGTATAGGTTCTTGAACGCCAAATCTTTTACGTGGATTCCTGGAAAGAAAAATGGGAAGGATCCTTAACGTGTCCCTGTAAGGGATCCTGCATCAGTTACTGGAGAGGAGAATATTATGGATCCTGTCAGTAAGGATTTTTTTGGTACCAGAATTCAAAAATACATTCTCTTCTCTTCTAAAAATTAAAACTTGAAAGTGTCCTGGATCTTTTTGCATCAGATTAATGTACTTATGAAAAATGTTTTGACGCAAAAACTTTTCATACTTTCGAGTTTCCATTAAAAAAAAAAAAAAATTATATTTTGATTTTGGTCGAGAAAAAAGTCTTCTTGACACTCCTTCTTTTCCTTAGGCCTATCCTCTCGGAAAACCTTCAGGTAATATCCGTATTGGCTGATATATTATTTCAAAGTCAAATACTTGCAATTGAACAAATAGAGTTTGTTATTATTCCTCCGAATACAAACACAGACAATTAAAAAAGAAGAAGAGCTTCAATTATTTTCTCACATATAAAAAAAACTTGTGCATAAGTAGCTTTTTTAGTTAGTGTTTCAAAGTTAACTCAATTATACTGAAGATTTTTCTTCACATTTAATTTTTATTAGGAATTTTAAAAACGGGAATAAATATTGCAGTTTTCATTTTTATATTGATTTTATAATTATTTTATTTTCTGTAAGTGAGAAAATTATTGTAAACTTAGATTCTTGCACATAGTAAACATTTTTAACAGTTGTAGTGAAAATTCTTTACAAATAAAATGAAATATATATATATACGAAGAAGAATAACCCATAATAAATAACGGCGATATAGTACATTACAGTATTCGAAACGTAATAAAGAATAAACGGTAAGACATTTTACGAATTTTTTGTATAAGTTGTCAAGATCAAATTTTTTGTACAAAGAGTGAAAGAATATATTTCGTGAAATGTAAAAATGAAACTTGTTTGAAATCCCAATGGGCACACGATATTAGAAACGTTTATGTAACATTCTACAAACGTTCTAAGAACATCCGAATGTCCAATGTCCGAAAGACGTTCCAAAAACGTTATAAAAACGTCTTTCGGATATTGGACATTGGGATGTTCCTAGAACGTTTGTAGAATGTTACATAAACGTTTCTATTATCGTGTGCAACATTGGAGTTGTTCATATAAAAGACAATTTGAATTTTTTTTTCGAAATTCTTTGTCGTTACAAATGTTGCTGTTGTTAATTATAGGTCAGGCTATTTTGTAACTACAAATATAATTTGTTAAGAAGAAAGTAAGTTGCGTAGAGCATAGATAAATTGTTCATTTTCAACATCTTTTGCAATTTACTTACTTATGCAAATAGTTGGATAATCAATTTGTCATCAATTATGCCTTTTGCGAGTTATAAGCTACTGAATCATGTACGCTGCACACACACCTCTTTTTGCAAACGCTAACACACAACATTTTATGCCTTTTTTAACAAAGCCTTTGGTTTTTTGCGACTAATAAACAAGTAAACCATGTATCTTAATAAAAGAATGCAAACGTAATTATATTAAAATACATTGTAAACACCTCTTTTTTGCGAATAAAAACACACTACTTCTTATGCAACGCATTTTATCTTTTTTTTGGCAAAGCCTTTGGTTTTTGGAACTTATTCAGCTTTTGTAAGAATACTTGTTTTGTTATATCTTTAAAACTACTATACAGCTCAATTTTATCTCTTATGAACCGGAAGAACAATAAGTTAGCATTTCCCTGCAAATATAATTCGTTAATAAGAAAGTAAGTTAGGCACAGCACAGATAAATCGTCTATTTTTGACTTCTAAGTAAACGCTAACTTTAAAAATTTCTGTAATAGGTACAGCCACTGTTTCGCTATGAATTTCGAGGGCAGTTTGAACGATTGTGTGCTTGTTTCGAAAAGTATGTGTTGTTTTTAGCATATTTAATAGAGCGAACTCTGTTTCATTCTCTTTATCCACTATAAATTTAAGTACGTTGCTGTAAGAACCACTTCGAAGTAGAACGAACGTGTTATCAGAGCGCTTATTAACTAGATTTGAATAATTTTAAAGTTTTTTGAACTTTTGTATTACCTAACTGATTGTAGTAATTTCTTGTTTGAATTGAACAAGTCGGATAAACTGCTCGTTTTATTGCTAAAAGACTGAAATTGAGACTTATATGACGCGTTACTTGATGATAGACGCCTTTAGCTGCATGAATAATTTGTAATAACCCAACTGGCACAGAAGTTGCATGGTCCTCCTAAGGACGTAATTTTTAAAAGTATTTAGGACTTGTATAAGTAACGTCTTAAAATCGTTTATAGAACGTCAATATGTCCTCTGGATGTCTTCATAAGGTTCTGGATATGTTAGTCTTAACGTTTGAAGATCGTTAAAATAACGACTTAATGATGTTCTTAATACGTGAAATGTCCGGTATTATGCAGTCCTTTAGACGTTCTCATTTGGACGTTTATGTAACACGTCAGAAATACGTTCTTCAAACGTGCTGGTGACGTGATCGATCTCGCAAAAGTATAGATACAGGGCCAGTGATAGAATTGTGTAGAATATTTGACACCTAGGATTTTGGAATTTCTCTAATACATCCCCCTTTTCCTTCAAAGACAAATATTATATATAACTTATATCGTGACATGTTTCGGTACATGTTCCTTGTTTCATTGACCCACAGTTATAATTCTGTAATATTTATTTTGGCTTGGGGTCAGCTTAGTTTCTAATTATTTATGTCATCGAGGACATAAACATTAGGAAGGCAAACGTTTCGCCAACAGATGGGGGCCCTCTTCAGTGCCAATTAGCTTAATTGTAACCTTTAAATATTTATTAACTAATACATGCAATTAAGAAGTATATGGTATTTTTTGTTTTTTTGTTTTTTTCTTTTTGCTTATTAATTAAAAATAGAGTAAACATGCAGAAAAACTTATGAGTAAGTGAGTTTCTAGGTGTGAAGAAACAGGCCGTACCAAAAACTGCTCCAACAAGTAATCCTCTCCCACAGGAACCGTGAAAAATGCGGCCGCGGAACGCACTCCCTCAAGGGCACATATATAAACACAATTATTTCAAACCAGAATGAAACAACACACGGGAGAATATAACGTGGGTCCTTGGTAAAGCACGCACAGCAAACCACACATATGCACGAGCACCAGAAGTAAAGGACACTGAAGTTAAAACAATCAGAACATTGCAATTGGTACAGAAAAATTTATTTATTTTCTCAAAAACCACAGAGATGACAGACGGATGTAAGTCCACCACTCTGCCACATGGCTAGAAGAAAACTGATTTGTGAATAACTCGTGTTTAGGAAGACAAGTGTTCAGAGTTTGACGTATATGGAGAGCATTCTCCATGATAGGTCAGGTTCCAACACCAAGGGTTATACACAGTCAAAATTTACTTTAATGTCCCCGGCACTTGAGATTTCTATGTGCTCAAGCGTCCAAGGAAAGCAAACCCCTACCACGTGTTCGAAGAATTCTGTAAGGAAAGGCACTCAATACGGTCCCGGCGTCGTAAAAATTAAACACATTTTTGTGGATATAGAAAGTAAAATGCAGCTAAGGTGGAAATTCACGAAAAATTAATTTCCTGGTTTTTCGAAACCTCTGATTCTTAATAACTGGAACCCGGAAAAATACAATATTAAGTTTATAAGTATGATGTCCGAGTTTTTCGGATTATAAGACTGCTGTAAAGTGGTAAAATATTACGCGAGCTATTCAAACTCTGATTTGAATAGAGAGATCAATTAATACGGTAGCACTACGGATTCTGAGACTAATAAAAAGTTGCAAAGTGATGCGCGAGCACTTCAGACTCTGACTTTAAGTGAGGTGGCCAAGTAATGCGCGAGTTCTTGGGAGTATGAGAATTTTTATAAAGTGGCCAAGTAATACGCGAGATTTCCGGACTCTGACTTTAAGTAAGGTGGCCAAGTAATGCGTGAATTCTTAGGAGTATAAGAATTTTTATAAAGTGGCCAAGTAATACGCGAGATTTCCGGGCTCTGACTTAAAATAAGGTGGCCAAGTAATGCGCGAGTTCTTAGGAGTATAAGAGTTTTTATAAAGTGGCAAAGTAATACGCGAGATTTCCCGACTCTGACTTTAAGTAAGGTGATCAAGTAATGCGCGAATTCTTAGGAGTATAAGAATTGTTATTACGTGGCCAACTAATACGCGAGATTTCCGGACTCTGACTGAAAGTAAAGTGGCCAAGTAATGCGCGAGTTCTTAGGAGTATAAGAATTTTTATAAGTGGCCAAGTAATACGCGAGTTAAACGCAGTCTGTCTTGAAAAGAGTGGCCAAGTAATGCGCGAATTCTTAGGAGTAAGAGAATTGTTATAAAGTGGCCAAATAATACGCGAGATTTCCGAACTCTGACTTAAAGTAAGGTGGCCAAGTAATGCGCGAATTCTTAGGAGTGTAAGAATTTTTATAAAGTGGCCAAGTAATGCGCGAGATTTCCGTACTATGACTTTAAGTAAGGTGGCCAAGTAATACGCGAATTCATAGGAGTATAAGAATTTTTCTAAAGTGGCCAAGTAGTACGCGAGTTAAACGAAGTCTGTCTTAAAAAGAGTGGCCAAGTAATGCGCGAATTCTTAGGAGTATAAGAATTGTTATAATTTGGCCAACTAATACGCGAGATTTCCGGACTCTGACTTAAAGTAAAGTGGCCAAGTAATGCGCGAGTTCTTAGGATTATAAGAATTTTTCTAAAGTGGCCAAGTAATACGCGAGTTCTTAGGATTATAAGAATTTTTCTAAAGTGGCCAAGTAATACGCGAGATTTCCGGACTCTGACTTTAAATAAGGTGGCCAAGTAATGCGCGAATTCTTAGGAGTAAGAGAATTTTTATAAAGTGGCCAAGTAATACGCGAGATTTCCGGACTCTGACTTTAAATAAGGTGGCCAAGTAATGCGCGAGTTCTTAGGAGTATAAGAGTTTTTATAAAGTGGCAAAGTAATACGCGAGATTTCCCGACTCTGACTGTAAGTAAGGTGATCAAGTAATGCGCGAATTCTTAGGAGTATAAGAATTGTTATTACGTGGCCAACTAATACGCGAGATTTCCGGACTCTGACTGAAAGTAAGGTGGCCAAGTAATGCGCGAGTTCAATTGACCTCATGACTGACATAAATACATAAGTGGCCTCATAATACGCGAGTTAGACGAAGCCTGTCCTGAAAAGAGTGGCCAAATAATGCGCGAGATTTCCGGACTCTGACTTTAAGTAAGGTGGCCAAGTAATGCGCAAGTTCTTAGGTGTATAAGAATTTTTATAAGTAGCCAAGTAATATGCGAGTTAAACGCAGTCTGTCTTGAAAAGAGTGGCCAAGTAATGCGCGAATTCTTAGGAGTAAGAGAATTGTTATAAAGTGGCCAAATAATACGCGAGATTTCCGAACTCTGACTTAAAGTAAGGTGGCCAAGTGATGCGCGAATTCTTAGTAGTGTAAGAATTTTTATAAAGTGGCCAAGTAGTACGCGAGATTTCCGGACTCTGACTTTAAGTAAGGTGGCCCAGTAATACGCGAGTTCTTAGGAGTATAAGAATTTTTATAAGTAGCCAAGTAATACGCGAGTTAAACGAAGTCTGTCTTAAAAAGAGTGGCCAAGTAATGCGCGAATTCTTAGGAGTATAAGAATTGCTATAAAGTGGCCAACTAATACGCGAGATTTCCGGACTCTGACTTAAAGTAAAGTGGCCAAGTAATGCGCGAGTTCTTAGGATTATAAGAATTTTTCTAAAGTGGCCAAGTAATACGCCAGTTCTTAGGATTATAAGAATTTTTCTAAAGTGGCCAAGTAATACGCGAGATTTCCGGACTCTGACTTTAAATAAGGTGGCCAAGTAATGCGCGAATTCTTAGGAGTATAAGAATTTTTATAAGTAGCCAAGTAATACGCGAGTTCTTAGGATTATAAGAATTTTTCTAAAGTGGCCAAGTAATACGCGAGTTCTTAGGATTATAAGAATTTTTCTAAAGTGGCCAAGTAATACGCGAGATTTCCGGACTCTGACTTTAAATAAGGTGGCCAAGTAATGCGCGAATTCAATGGACCTCATGACTGACATAAATACATAAGTGGCCTCGTAATACGCGAGTTAGACGAAGCCTGTCCTGAAAAGAGTGGCCAAATAATGCGCGAGATTTCCGGACTCTGACTTTAAGTAAGGTGGCCAAGTAATGCGCGAGTTCTTAGGAGTATAAGAATTTTTATAAGTAGCCAAGTAATACGCGAGTTAAACGAAGTCTGTCTTAAAAAGAGTGGCCAAGTAATGCGCGAATTCTTAGGAGTGTAAGAATTTTTATAAAGTGGCCAAGTAATGCGCGAGATTTCCGTACTCTGACTTTAAGTAAGGTGGCCAAGTAATACGCGAACTCATAGGAGTATAAGAATT
This sequence comes from Diplolepis rosae, assembly GCA_030998225.1. Taxonomy (NCBI): domain Eukaryota; kingdom Metazoa; phylum Arthropoda; class Insecta; order Hymenoptera; family Diplolepididae; genus Diplolepis; species Diplolepis rosae. Next base: position 2,300,119 of record JAPYXD010000171.1, read on the forward strand.
TTTCTGAAGTGGCCAAGTAATACGCGAGATTTCCGGACTCTGATTAAAGTAAAGTGGCCAAGTAATGCGCGAGTTCTTAGGATTATAAGAATTTTTCTAAAGTGGCCAAGTAATACGCGAGTTCTTAGGATTATAAGAATTTTTCTAAAGTGGCCAAGTAATACGCGAGATTTCCGGACTCTGACTTTAAATAAGGTGGCCAAGTAATGCGCGAATTCTTAGGAGTATAAGAATTTTTCTAAAGTGGCCAAGTAATACGTGAAAATTCCGTACTCTGACTTAAAGTAAGGTGGCTGAGTAATGCGCGAGTTCAATGGACGTCAGGACTGATATAAATACATAAGTGGCCTCGTAATACGCGAGTTAGACGAAGCCTGTCCTGAAAACAGTGGCCAAATAATGCGCGAGATTTCCGAACTCTGACTTAAAGTAAGGTGGCCAAGTAATGCGCGAATTCTTAGGAGTGTAAGAATTTTTATAAAGTGGCCAAGTAGTACGCGAGATTTCCGTACTATGACTTTAAGTAAGGTGGCCAAGTAATACGCGAATTCATAGGAGTATAAGAATTTTTCTAAAGTGGCCAAGTAGTACGCGAGATTTCCGGACTCTGACTTTAAATAAGGTGGCCGGGTACTGCGCGAATTCTTAGGAGTATGAGAATTTTTATAAAGTGGCCAAGTAATACGCGAGATTTCCGGGCTCTGACTTAAAATAAGGTGGCCAAGTAATGCGCGAGTTCTTAGGAGTGTAAGAGTTTTTATAAAGTGGCAAAGTAATACGCGAGATTTCCCGACTCTGACTTTAAGTAAGGTGATCAAGTAATGCGCGAATTCTTAGGAGTATAAGAATTTTTCTAAAGTGGCCAAGTAATACGTGAAAATTCCGTACTCTGACTTAAAGTAAAGTGGCCAAGTAATGCGCGAGTTCTTAGGAGTATAAGAATTTTTATAAGTGGCCAAGTAATACGCGAGTTAAACGAAGTCTGTCTTGAAAAGAGTGGCCAAGTAATGCGCGAGTTCTTAGGAGTATAAGAATTTTTATAAGTGGCCAAGTAATACGCGAGTTAAGCGAAGTCTGTCTTGAAAAGAGTGGCCAAGTAATGCGCGAATTTTTAGGAGTATAAGAATTGTTATAAAGAGGCCAACTAATACGCGAGATTTCCGGACTCTGACTTAAAGTAAGGAGGCCAAGTAATGCGCGAATTCTTAGGAGTATAAGAATTTTTATAAAGTGGCCAAGTAATACGCGAGATTTCCGTACTATGACTTTAAGTAAGGTGGCCAAGTAATACGCGAATTCATAGGAGTATAAGAATTTTTCTAAAGTGGCCAAGTAGTACGCGAGATTTCCGGACTCTGACTTTAAATAAGGTGGCCAAGTAATGCGCGAATTCTTAGGAGTATGAGAATTGTTATAAAGTGGCCAAGTAATACGCGAGATTTCCGGTCTCTGACTTAAAATAAGGTGGCCAAGTAATGCGCGAGTTCTTAGGAGTATAAGAGTTTTTATAAAGTGGCAAAGTAATACGCGAGATTTCCCGACTCTGACTGAAAGTAAGGTGATCAAGTAATGCGCGAATTCTTAGGAGTATAAGAATTGTTATTACGTGGCCAACTAATACGCGAGATTTCCGGACTCTGACTGAAAGTAAGGTGGCCAAGTAATGCGCGAGTTCAATTGACCTCATGACTGACATAAATACATAAGTGGCCTCGTAATACGCGAGTTAGACGAAGCCTGTCCTGAAAAGAGTGGCCAAATAATGCGCGAGATTTCCGGACTCTGACTTTAAGTAAGGTGGCCAAGTAATGCGCGAGTTCTTAGGAGTATAAGAATTTTTATAAGTAGCCAAGTAATACGCGAGTTAAACGCAGTCTGTCTTGAAAAGAGTGGCCAAGTAATGCGCGAATTCTTAGGAGTAAGAGAATTGTTATAAAGTGGCCAACTAATACGCGAGATTTCCGGACTCTGACTTAAAGTAAAGTGGCCAAGTAATGCGCGAGTTCTTAGGATTATAAGAATTTTTCTAAAGTGGCCAAGTAATACGCCAGTTCTTAGGATTATAAGAATTTTTCTAAAGTGGCCAAGTAATACGCGAGATTTCCGGACTCTGACTTTAAATAAGGTGGCCAAGTAATGCGCGAATTCAATGGACCTCATGACTGACATAAATACATAAGTGGCCTCGTAATACGCGAGTTAGACGAAGCCTGTCCTGAAAAGAGTGGCCAAATAATGCGCGAGATTTCCGGACTCTGACTTTAAGTAAGGTGGCCAAGTAATGCGCGAGTTCTTAGGAGTATAAGAATTTTTATAAGTAGCCAAGTAATACGCGAGTTACACGAAGTCTGTCTTGAAAAGAGTGGCCAAGTAATGCGCGAATTCTTAGGAGTGTAAGAATTTTTATAAAGTGGCCAAGTAATGCGCGAGTTCTTAGGATTATAAAAATTTTTCTAAAGTGGCCAAGTAATACGCGAGATTTCCGGACTCTGACTTTAATTAAGGTGGCCAAGTAATGCGCGAGTTCTTAGGAGTATAAGAATTTTTATAAGTGGCCAAGTAATACGCGAGTTAAGCGAAGTCTGTCTTGAAAAGAGTGGCCAAGTAATGCGCGAATTTTTAGGAGTATAAGAATTGTTATAGAGAGGCCAACTAATACGCGAGATTTCCGGACTTTGACTTAAAGTAAGGTGTCCAAGTAATGCGCGAATTCCTAGGGGTATAAGAATTTTTATAAAGTGGCCAAGTAATGCGTGAGATTTCCGTACTCTGACTTTAAGTAAAGTGGCCAAGTAATACGCGAATTCATAGGAATATAAGAATTTTTCTAAAGTGGCCAAGTAATACGCGAGATTTCCGGAATCTGACTTTAAATAAGGTGGCCAAGTAATGCGCGAATTCTTAGGAGTATAAGAATTGTTATAAAGTGGCCAACTAATACGCGAGATTTCCGAACTCTGACTTAAAGTAAGGTGGCCAAGTAATGCGCGAATTCCTAGGAGTATAAGAATTTTCATAAAGTGCCCAAGTAATGCGCGAGATTTCCGTACTCTGACTTTAAGTAAGGTGGCCAAATAATGCGCTAATTCTTAGGAGTATGAGAATTTTTATAAAGTGGCCAAGTAATACGCGAGATTTCCGGACTCTGACCTCAAATAAGGTGGCCAAGTAATGCGCGAATTCTTAGGAGTATAAGAATTTTTCTAAAGTGGCCTAGTAATGCGCGAGTTCAATGGACGTCAGAACTGGTATAAATACAAAAATAGCCGAGCAATACGCGAGATCAACGAAGTCTGTCCTAAATAAGGTGAAAAAAACCGCGAGTTCAATGGACCTCAGGACTGTTATAAAGTAACAAACTAGCCGGGTAATACGCGAGTTCAACGAAGTCTGACCTAAATAAGGTAGCCAAGTAATGCGCGAGTTTCAACAAAATCTGGCCCAGATAAAGTGGCCAGATGTGAGATCATAAAACCTGAAGGGACGACTGAAATACATGGTGGAGTCCCAATTTCTCAGGTCAGATTTTTTATGACCCTTTTTTAAGTATAGGGTTGTAAATCTTAGAAAGGTTTTCTATGTCAGTTCTAAGATTCACTGCATCGTCCGTACCTGCAATGTGACACATTTCCAACAGTAATCTTTTTTTATAGTGTATTTCGTTAGCTAGGATTTTTGTTCTGTCAAAATCGAAGAAATGGTCTTTCTCAATTGTATGTTTAGTTAGTGCATTTTGTTTATTAGGGCTTTCTCTAATGTTGTTTTTATGTTCTTTTAACCTGTTTTTAAGGAACCTTTTAGTTTGACCTATATAGACGGCTTTGCAATCATTCCCTTTGCAAGGAACGCTGTAGACGATGTTGGACGATAGTTCTTTAGGAATTGTATCTTTGGTTGGCTTGAATATCATTTTTAGATTTTCTTGATTTTTATACGCGGTTTTCAAGTTGTAGCTGTGTAGGATTCCCGATATTTTTTCTGACAGACCTTCGATATAAGGAATGCTAATGAAAGGTTTGATTTCCGCGTTTATGTCGATATGATTGTTGCCTAATCGTGTTTTTTGTTCAAGGGTAAGAAGTCTCTGGTTAATAATGTCTTGTGTGAAACAAGGTGGGTAGTCATTTTCATCTAGTGTATCTGTAATTAATTTAAGGTTGTTTTTTTGAAATTTCTTGTCTGAAAGTAAAATTGCTCTGTCAACCAAGTTGTTAATTACACTTTTTTTATATCTAAGGGGGTGGTGGGAGTTGAAGTTAAGGTATCTGCCTGACCAACTAGGCTTTCTATACCAATTGAAAGATAGTTTTTGGTTCTGTTTCCTCGTGATAGAGACGTCTAAGAAATTGATAGCACCACCGACCTCTTTTTCTAGAGTGAATTCAATATTGAGGGGGTTAGTATTGAAAATTTGTAAAATGCGGTCAACATGTGTGTTGGGAACCATGATGAAAATATCGTCAACGTAACGAAAATAGACAGGTACTTCAAAGTCAAGGTTGTAAAGTCTGTCTTTCTCTAGGTCATCCATCACTAAATCAGCAAGGACGGGGGAGAAAGGAGAACCCATTGGTAATCCACGTTTTTGGAAATAAGTTTTGCCATCAAAATTAAAATCTGTGCTGTCTAAGCATAATCGCAACCCTTCTTCGAAATCTCTCCATGGTAATGATACTTTGCGACGAATCTCATCCCACCTACTTTTTACTGCAGAGATAGCTGCTTCCTTGGGTACATTTGTGAAGAGAGAGACTACATCTAATGAGGCCAGAACATAAGTTATCCGGGACGTTCACATTTTTAAGTTTTTTAACTAATTCAAAACTGTTGATGATTTTTTGATCTAGGTGGGGTAGTGTTTTTGGATATAGACGAGAACACATACCAAGTCCGCCCCAAAGACACAACAACTAAAATACAAAATAAAGTCAATTCTCTAGTCAAATCATGGGAAAACAAGAGTCTAATTAACAACCTGTTAGCTAAGGATTTAAAGTCTTCCAATGCCGTTCCCTCGAGATTTTACGGATTACCCAAAATTCACAAAGAAAGTATTCCTGTTAGACCAATTGTTTCCTATGTGGGCAGCCCAACTTACAATCTAGCTTCATTCTTCAGCTCTACCATATCCAAAAACACTACCCCACCTAGATCAAAAATCATCAACAGTTTTGAATTAGTTAAAAAACTTAAAAATGTGAACGTCCCGGATAACTATGTTCTGGCCTCATTAGATGTAGTCTCTCTCTTCACAAATGTACCCAAGGAAGCAGCTATCTCTGCAGTAAAAGAAGTAGGTGGGATGAGATTCGTCGCAAAGTATCATTACCATGGAGAGATTTCGAAGAAGGGTTGCGATTATGCTTAGACAGCACAGATTTTAATTTTGATGGCAAAACTTATTTCCAAAAACGTGGATTACCAATGGGTTCTCCTTTCTCCCCCGTCCTTGCTGATTTAGTGATGGATGACCTAGAGAAAGACAGACTTTCCAACCTTGACTTTGAAGTACCTGTCTATTTTCGTTACGTTGACGATATTTTCATCATGGTTCCCAACACACATGTTGACCGCATTTTACAAATTTTCAATACTAACCCCCTCAATATTGAATTCACTCTAGAAAAAGAGGTCGGTGGTGCTATCAATTTCTTAGACGTCTCTATCACGAGGAAACAGAACCAAAAACTATCTTTCAATTGGTATAGAAAGCCTAGTTGGTCAGGCAGATACCTTAACTTCAACTCCCACCACCCCCTTAGATATAAAAAAAGTGTAATTAACAACTTGGTTGACAGAGCAATTTTACTTTCAGACAAGAAATTTCAAAAAAACAACCTTAAATTAATTACAGATACACTAGATGAAAATGACTACCCACCTTGTTTCACACAAGACATTATTAACCAGAGACTTTTTACCCTTGAGCAAAAAACACGATTAGGCAACAATCATATCGACATAAACGCGGAAATCAAACCTTTCATTAGCATTCCTTATATCGAAGGTCTGTCAGAAAAAATATCGGGAATCCTACACAGCTACAACTTGAAAACCGCATATAAAAATCAAAAAAATCTAAAAATGATATTCAAGCCAACCAAAGATACAATTCCTAAAGAACTATCGTCCAACATCGCCTACAGCGTTCCTTGCAAAGGGAATGATTGCAAAGCCGTCTATATAGGTCAAACTAAAAGGTTCCTTAAAAACAGGTTAAAAGAACATAAAAACAACATTAGAGAAAGCCCTAATAAACAAAATGCACTAACTAAACATACAATTGAGAAAGACCATTTCTTCGATTTTGACAGAACAAAAATCCTAGCTAACGAAATACACTATAAAAAAAGATTACTGTTGGAAATGTGTCACATTGCAGGTACGGACGATGCAGTGAATCTTAGAACTGACATAGAAAACCTTTCTAAGATTTACAACCCTATACTTAAAAAAGGGTCATAAAAAATCTGACCTGAGAAATTGGGACTCCACCATGTATTTCAGTCGTCCCTTCAGGTTTTATGATCTCACATCTGGCCACTTTATCTGGGCCAGATTTTGTTGAAACTCGCGCATTACTTGGCTACCTTATTTAGGTCAGACTTCGTTGAACTCGCGTATTACCCGGCTAGTTTGTTACTTTATATCAGTCCTGAGGTCCATTGAACTCGCGGTTTTTTTCACCTTATTTAGGACAGACTTCGTTGATCTCGCGTATTGCGCGGCTATTTTTGTATTTATAGCAGTTCTGACGTCCATTGAACTCGCGCATTACTAGGCCACTTTAGAAAAATTCTTATACTCCTAAGAATTCGCGCATTACTTGGCCACCTTATTTGAGGTCAGAGTCCGGAAATCTCGCGTATTACTTGGCCACTTTATAAAAATTCTCATACTCCTAAGAATTAGCGCATTATTTGGCCACCTTACTTAAAGTCAGAGTACGGAAATCTCGCGCATTACTTGGGCACTTTATGAAAATTCTTATACTCCTAGGAATTCGCGCATTACTTGGCCACCTTACTTTAAGTCAGAGTTCGGAAATCTCGCGTATTAGTTGGCCACTTTATAACAATTCTTATACTCCTAAGAATTCGCGCATTACTTGGCCACTTTACTTAAAGTCAGAGTACGGAAATCTCACGCATTACTTGGCCACTCTTTTCTGGACAGGCTTCGTCTAACTCGCGTATTACGAGGCCACTTATGTATTTATATCAGTCATGAGGTCCATTGAACTCGCGCATTACTTGGCCACTTTAATTTCAGTCAGAGTCCGGAAATCTCTAGTATTAGTAGGCCAACTTATAACAAGTCTTATACTCCTAAGAATTCGCGCATTACTTGATCACCTTACTTAAAGTCAGAGTCGGCAAATTTCGCGTATTACTTTGCCACTTTATAAAAACTCTTATACTCCTAAGAACTCGCGCATTACTTGGCCACCTTATTTTAAGTCAGAGCCCGGAAATCTCGCGTATTACTTGGCCACTTTATAAAAATTCTCATACTCCTAAGAATTCGCGCATTACTCGGCCACCTTATTTAAAGTCAGAGTCCGGAAATCCTCGCGTACTACTTGGCCACTTTAGAAAAAATCTTACACTCCTATGAATTCGCGTATTTCTTGGCCACATTACTTACCGTCATAGTACGGAAATCTCGCGTATTACTTGGCCACTTTATAAAAATTCTTACACTACTAAGATCTCGCGCATTACTTGGCCACCTTACTTAAAGTCAGAGTACGGAAATCTCGCGCATTACTTGGCCACTTTATAACAATTCTTATACTCCTAAGAATTCGCGCATTACTTGGCCACTCTTTTTAAGACAGACTTCGTTTAACTCGCGTATTACTTGGCTACCTTACTTAAAGTCAGAGTACGGAAATCTCACGCATTACTTGGCCACTTTATAAAAATTCTTATACCCCTAGGAATTCGCGCATTACTTGGACACCTTACTTTAAGTCAAAGTCCGGAAATCTCGCGTATTAGTTGGCCACTTTATAACAATTCTTATACTCCTAAGAATTCGCGCATTACTTGGCCACTCTTTCAAGACAGACTGCGTTTAACTCGCGTATTACTTTGCCACTTTATAAAAACTCTTATACTCCTGAGACCTCGCGCATTACTTGGCCACCTTATTTTAAGTCAGAGCCCGGAAATCTCGCGTATTACTTGGCCACTTTATAAAAATTCTTATACTCCTAAGAATTCGCGCATTACTTGGCCAACTTATTTAAAGTCAGATTCCGTAAATCTCGCGTATTACTTGTCCACTTTAGAAAAATTCTTATAATCCTAAGAACTCGCGTATTACTTGGCCACTTTAGAAAAATTCTTATAATCCTAAGAACTCGCGCATTACTTGGCCACTTTACTTTAAGTCAGAGTCCGGAAATCTCGCGTATTAGTTGGCCACTTTATAACAATTCTTATACTCCTAAGAATTCGCGCATTACTTGGCAACTCTTTTTAAGACAGACTTCGTTTAACTCGCGTACTACTTGGCCACTTTAGAAATATTCTTATACTCCTATGAATTCGCGTATTACTTGGCCACCTTACTTAAAGTCATAGTACGGAAATCTCGCGCATTACTTGGCCACTTTATAAAAATTCTTACACTCCTAAGAATTCGCGCATTACTTGGCCACCTTACTTTAAGTCAGAGTTCGGAAATCTCGCGTATTATTTGGCCACTTTATAACAATTCTCTTACTCCTAAGAATTCGCGCATTACTTGGCCACTCTTTTCAAGACAGACTTCGTTTAACTCGCGTATTACTTGGCCACTTATAAAATTTCTTATACTCCTAAGAACTCGCGCATTACTTGGCCACTTTACTTTCAGTCAGAGTCCGGAAATCTCGCGTATTAGTTGGCCACGTTATAACAATGCTTATACTCCTAAGAATTCGCGCATTACTTTATCACCTTACTTAAAGTCAGAGTCGGGAAATCTCGCGTATTACTTTGCCACTTTATAAAAACTCTTATACTCCCAAGAACTCGCGCATTACTTGGCCACCTTATTTTAAGTCAGAGCCCGGAAATCTCGCGTATTACTTGGCCACTTTATAAAAATTCTTATACTCCTAAGTTACTTGGCCACCTTACTTAAAGTCAGAGTCCGGAAATCTCGCGTATTACTTGGCCACTTTATAAAAATTCTCATACTGCCAAGAACTCGCGCATTACTTGGCCACCTCACTTAAAGTCAGAGTCTGAAGTGCTCGCGCATCACTTTGCAACTTTTTATTAGTCTCAGAATCCGTAGTGCTACCGTATTAATTGATCTCTCTATTCAAATCAGAGTTTGAATAGCTCGCGTAATATTTTACCACTTTACAGCAGTCTTATAATCCGAAAAACTCGGACATCATACTTATAAACTTAATATTGTATTTTTCCGTGTTCAAGTTATTAAGAATCAGAGGTTTCGAAAAACCAGGAAATTAATTTTTCGTGAATTTCCACCTTAGCTGCATTTTACTTTCTATATCCACAAAAATGTGTTTAATTTTTACGACGCCGGGACCGTATTGAGTGCCTTTCCTTACAGAATTCTTCGAACACGTGGTAGGGGTTTGCTTTCCTTGGATGCTTGAGCACATAGAAATCTCAAGTGCCGGGGACATTAAAGTAAATTTTGACTGTGTATAACCCTTGGTGTTGGAACCTGACCTATCATGGAGAATGCTCTCCATATACGTCAAACTCTGAACACTTGTCTTCCTAAACACGAGTTATTCCCAAATCAGTTTTCTTCTAGCCATGTGGCAGAGTGGTGGACTTACATCCGTCTGTCATCTCTGTGGTTTTTGAGAAAATAAATAAATTTTTCTGTACCAATTGCAATGTTCTGATTGTTTTAACTTCAGTGTCCTTTACTTCTGGTGCTCGTGCATATGTGTGGTTTGCTGTGCGTGCTTTACCAAGGACCCACGTTATATTCTCCCGTGTGTTGTTTCATTCTGGTTTGAAATAATTGTGTTTATATATGTGCCCTTGAGGGAGTGCGTTCCGCGGCCGCATTTTTCACGGTTCCTGTGGGAGAGGATTACTTGTTGGAGCAGTTTTTGGAACGGCCTGTTTCTTCACACCTAGAAACTCACTTACTCATAAGTTTTTCTGCATGTTTACTCTATTTTTAATTAATAAGCAAAAATCAAAAAACAAAAAAACAAAAAATACCATATATTTCTTAATTGCATGTATTAGTTAATAAATATTTAAAGGTTACAATTAAGCTAATTGGCACTGAAGAGGGCCCCCATCTGTGGCCGAAACGTTTGCCTTCCTAATGTTTATGTCCTCGATGACATAAATAATTAGAAACTAAGCTGACCCCAAGCCAAAATAAATATTACAGAATTATATATAACCTTTCACAAAATCAAGACAGGTCAATTGGCATTTCTTTCTTATTTTTGTAACTGTCCTTCTCATAATTATAAACATTTGACACAAGATAAACTCTCCTCAGTGCCTTTTATTTAATTTTACAAATTTTACAAATTTTCAACATGATGTCTATAAAAATTTGAGGTGAGAAAAATGTGGTAGGTAGAAGTTGTAATGATTCAGAAATCGATTTTTGAATTCTCTCACACTCTCATTTAGATATTTTTACCGACTGAGTTTCGTGGTTATGTCGCGTTGCTTCATTTCGTTTATGACGATGATTAACTTCAATATAACCTTTATTTTTTCGTTGTTATGTGGACTCTTTTCATGTGGACTATAAAACATTGTTCATCTTTTCGCGGTAAGTGCATTTTTGGTAGTAATTGTTATAAAAGTTTCAACTTTAAATTACGATTTGTAATTTTTAATACGGAAAGCAAAGCCCCCAATGTTTGGCAGTTTTAGGTATACTGCTCTTGCGCAAACGCACTGGCTCTGACAGCAAACATTAAAAATATTAAATACTAAACGAAAGTTATGGAAGCTGAGATGACTCGACTTCCCTCCCAATGGGCGCACGATATTAGAAACGTTTATGTAACATTCTACAAACGTTCTAAGAACATCCGAATGTCTAATGTTCGAAAGACGTTCTTATAACGTTTTTGGAACGTTTTGAAAAATGGGATGTTCCTAGAACGTTTGTAGAATGTTACATAAACGTTTCCAATATCGTGTGCCCATTGGGCTTTTCCCGGATAACCTGTCGATGCTCAGCTCATAGCCTCATCATGGTCGAAAATAAAGAAGAAGGTATAAAGAATATTCAAAATCTATTTAAATCAGAATTTCGGGCATTCAATACGTGAAAATTCCCACTTATCTGTTTTAAAGAAACTTCCAAAATGCCGATATTCAATATATTTTTTCAAAATAAAGGTTATATGTTCTCACGCAAGAAAATTACTCCTTCTGTTGTTTTAATTCAGGCTTACTGAAAAATAATAAGAAGTGATGCTGCGTCTTTGAATGTGGAGTAAAAGTTCTACATTGCTGCATAGCCAAAATCATGTCATCGTACGACAAGGTTAGGACTTTTTATTTTATACAACTATATGCGTTATCTCAGGATGTCAGTAAATAAGAAAAATTATGGAGAAGTCAGGGAAATTTTTTGTTCAAAGAAAGTTGATATTTTTAAAAAGAAGGATATTGAGGAAAGTCAGGTTATCTTTACACTCTTATTTTGAAGATTTTGGAATCTTTCTATGAAAAAAGAGACACATTCGACTGTGCGGGGATTCGAGCCCGAGTTTTTTAATTGTAGGTCGACTGCTCTAACCAACTGAGCTACACGGGCGTCCGACATCTCCTTTTCCATAGGAAGACCTCTTTATATTTCCTCGTGCCACTGCCTTACGGCTCCCTAGCAAATTCGGTTGAGAAAATAGTCAGAGAATACTCTGACTGTTCTCTGACCTCGCATTATTATGGCTAAGAACGATAAAAAAAACTTTTAAAACATTGCAATTATGATTCTGTGGCGAAATTTGGAATAGAAGGTGTAGAAATGAATACAATAATTGTACTTTCTAGCGATAAAAACTAGGAAAATATCATATACCTGCCATTGAAGGCAGTGCAGTGGTTCATCATTTGCGGAACGTCTCCGCCGTTAAAGTTGACAATTGGTTGGAGTGAGACGCAACTACTTTTATCTCATTTTTACCAATTGCCAATCCTGACGGTGGAAGCGTTCCGCAAATGGTGAACCACTGCACTGCCTTCAATGGCAGGTATATGATGTTTTTTTAACTTCTTTCGCTAAAGAGTAAAATTATTTTTATTTTTTGTCACTCCGATAATGTAGGCAGTGACAAAAATTCCAAACTCAAGCATCTAATTTATATCTTTATAGTAACAGGTAATAAAAAGACTGCCAGGAATATAATTTTCAGGGGTATAACTCAAACACTTTTTTTATAACCCTATTTATAATGTTTTATTCAAAAAATATTCTCAGTATTTCTATAACTTTCTTGTGCTTTCCTGTAGGAAAAAATTTGAATTTCAAAAAACTATTCAACGATTTCTAATTAGAAATGATGCACAATATAGTATATTACATAACAAGGGCAGAAAGTTGAAATTCCTACAATGCGCGCCATAATGCCCGAGGCGAAGCCGAGGGCATCATGGCACGCAGTTCAGGGCTCTCAAATTTCTGCCCATGTAGTGTATACTATTTTTCTTGCTACCCGGTCGAAAGTACGAAAACGATTGCATGTGTCCATTGGAATATATTGATGCCTGCCCCGACATTTGCGGCAAGAGCGGAGCGAGTGCTGCTGGTCGGGGGGGGGGGGGGGCAGGCATCAAATACATCTATAAATTAAGGTTTAGATTTCTACTTCCTTGTTTCCATCTTTGGTAATTATCATAGACTAGCATGTATCTGTCAACAGAATTTTTGGGTAAGGTGTCAGTTTCTACTATTAATTGAGCTTCAGTTTCAAAGTTTTTATTAATTTCTTCTTCATCTGTCGATTTATCAGATGATATGTCCTTCATTTTTTTATTTTTATTTTTGTTACACTTCAGTCACTACTATTACTTTCTAAATAATATCCACTCATTGCCACTAATAAACATTAGCAGAGAGCGGACAAATTTTGACGCTTGAGGTTATTGACGTTTTTACTCCCGCTATTATAGAGGGCGCGCATATAGCTTGACCAATGCATGAAAGTTAGACTTTCTGCCGTGAAATTGGTGCCGAAACCACGTACTTTCGACTAGGGAAGTAAGAAAAATATTTTCCCAATCCATACAGCCTCAAAAGTAAATGAATTCAAATTCGTACCTATCAAACATAGATAAATTAGGTACTAAGGTTTGAAAACAAAAAATTGTGTGAATATGAACTCAAGTTTGATAATAGAATATTTGAAAATTCCAGTATTTCAAAGCAATTGGATTGTTTGATTGCAAAATATATAACTTGAATTTGAATGCTTCCAGCTGTAACTGTATAGGATAAAAGTATCACTCGTTGGTGCTCTTCTATAATTCTTTTGCGGAATAAAACTGCTTAACTTGTTTTTCTTCTTTTTATTTTCTGTAGTTCGAATAACCAAACTATGGTATTATTATAAAAATTCACTGAGGCTACTATGCCATGTCAGCGCATCTGTGACGCAACGTTTTGCGCTGCCACACGGAAAAAAATAGTTCAAGGGGAGGTTCTACACTTCAGCGGGAAAATCGGGCCTATTTTTCGAAAATGAATTGCAAAAGATTTACTAAAAATATCAACACAATTTTTTTTTTATTTGAGGATACATCCTTTCACTTTAAATCTGTATTTTTGCAAATTTCCAAACATGAATTCCGCGACCTTGGAACGTCTTTGAACTTGTCGCTACCAAAAACAACATGGGTGTCATTGTTGTATCACATCGACCAGTTGGGTTATCTGAAATCAAAACAATGAAATATTTTTTGATTGACGCCGGTATTGGCTATGATCGGTCGAAGCGAATTTTTCACTACATCAAATTTGTTCAAATAATGCAATATTAAATTAAAAGTTTGAAATTTCACCTAATTTTTTGACCTATTGGGTTCTATAAACTTCACTAAACTATTTTTTTCCGTGCATGAGACAGCAGCCTTACTTTACATAAACGTTCAGTTTTTCAAAACGCAATTTCTCTAATACATCACTATGTTAAAAACAATGCGAATTTATTTGGGTACTTGCCACCATTCCTAACTGCATACGAGCAAAGTAGGCCCTTTTCTTGTACGTAGAATGACAGAATCGACCTTGATGAAAGTCTTTTGAACTGGAAAATAAATCAGGTTATTGAATATTCTCCATTATTAAATACTTTGCAAATATCAACGTCTGAAAGTTTTCAAGAAATTTGAATTTATATTACAAAATTTAAAATTTTCAATGTTTACCTTTTTAAAAACAAAATCCTTAAATTCAGAACTATAAAACAGTCTTCATTTTCAATAGTTGTAATTAGAACTTAGATACTTATCACAGTGGAAATATTTGAACTTAAAATTAATGCAAATTTACAATTTTGGGTCCCTGTTCGATAAGAGAAATATTTAAATATTGTTATGACAAAAATATACAAACTTTTTGTTTATGGTTCCACAAATACACGTACATATCCCTTTTGTGATTACAAAAGTATGATCTATTAATACTTATATTCACTGACAGCCTCACTCGCTAGATTCGGCACTCCTTAATTTTGTGAAACTCAGGATTAATATTATTTTTTAAAATGCTTTTTTTTCATTACTCTTTGTTTGTAAATCATAAAACCTTCGAGTCTTGAAGGTTCCGCCACCTTTTGGTTGTGTCATGGATTACGGTTTTGCAAAATTAATCAAAGATTCTTCCATTAATAACTAACCCTTGAGTCTTGGAGGGCTAGGTAGAGGCCCGATACGAGAAAATCCAGGAGGAACAACTCAAAGAAGAATCCGGTGAGGGTCACTAGACCGAAAAAGCCTCGCAGTACTGGAGTTGGTGATAAACCGTAATCCATGCCACAACCAAAAGGTGGCGGAACCTTCAAGACTCCCTACCCAAAGCCAAACTCGGCAGGTTTTATGATTTACGTAAGAAGAATAAAAACAAAACATCATAAAAAAATAATCTTGATCCTAAGATTCACAAAATTAAAGAGTGCCGAATCTACCGAAGGCGGCTGTCAGCACATATTGATTCAATAAAAATAACTTTTGTAATTCGCAGGGAATCTGCAACATCACTCTTTATTTTAGTGCTTTAAAGCAGTAGAAGGACTGGAAGTGCGATCACGGAAACAAATTAAGCATTACAAGCTTTTGTCTTCTCGGCAACAAAGCTGGCGTCTCGAAGTACAACGTGAACAGGACCATTCATTTCTCCTTTCTTTTGAAAAAAAGAATAAACCACACAACTTTAAAACCACTCATAACGCGGATGATACTAATACTTTGAACCAAAATGCTGATGGTACTTGTATTAGCATTAAAGTAAATTTTAACGAGGCCAAAATTAAGACATATTTTCACGACACTGAGCTCTCTACAGAGGGAATCGTGCGTGAATCGCAGCAGCCCGTAGATAAAGACGTGGATCAACTTTGTATAAAAAATTATGAAACCGAATTTTGGGAAAATTTGAATTCATACTCAGATGACGAAGATGAGGAAAATACTTCAGCGCCGCTGAAGACATGGGAAAAAGTTGCTACTTGGGCCTTACGCCATTATAAAAATAGAGCATCTATCAACGAGATTCTTGGTATATCTCGCGATGAAGGACACACCGAATTACTCAAAGACGTTAGAACGCTATTAGGAACCCCAAGAGGAGCATCTAAAATCATTCCTTGTGGATCCGGCACTTATCTACACTACGGTTTGGAAAGGGCTCTCATAGATGTCTTCAAGAAGATGCCACAGGATTTTATTCCTTTAGAAATTCTATTTGATATAAATCTGGATGGTTTGCCGATTAGTAAAAGTTCTAGAAGTCAGTTGTGGACAGTTTTAGGCAAACAGAAAGGAAAATTTCAAGAAGTGTTTGTTATCGGAGCTTACCATGGTTATGAGAAGCCAAAATCAGTCGATGACTATTTACATTCTTTTATCAAAGAGTATGAGAGGCTGAAAGAAACGGGTTTATTTTATAACGGAATAAAATACAAAGTTACTCTTGATTTACCAAGTGATTTGCGATAGCCCAGCAAGAAGTATGGTTACTTGCACAAAGTCCCATAATGGATATTTTGGCTATCCTCGATGTATTGACGAAGGCGATTACTTAGATCATCGAATGTGTTTTTTAAGCACAAAGAGTTCACTGAGAAGCGACGAATCTTTTTTATTGAGAAAGAACAAAGAACACCACACGCGAGACTCTCCCTTTGAAAAAATTGGATTGAAAATGATATCTCAATTTCCGCTGGACGTAATGCATCTGTGAGATTTAGGCGTTACAAAAAAATTACTGAAATTGCTAACGACTGGTGCAAAAAAAGCAGGAAAGTTGACTGCAAAAGAAATCGGATATGCTGATAGATTTGAAACCATGGATACCTTCTGAGTTCGTCCGCAAACCGAGGGGTCTAGATGAATTGGATCCTTGGAAAGCCGTTGAATTCCGTCTCTTTCTTTACTATCTGGGCCCTCTTATTTTCGGAGAAGTTCTTTCTGAAGAATACGCCACTCATTTCAATGCCCTGCACGCGGCTCTCATCATTTTGAGTCATCCAGAACAGTATAAAAAATAGAATTAACCTTTTTTTGGAAAAAAATTCTTGTAATATTCAAAGAATTTGGAATCCTTCTATGAAAAAAGGCGCTTTTGACATATTGACATATTGAAATATGTCGCCTTTGGAATATACATTATGCAATTTTAGTGATTTTTAATTTTAGAAAAAATTGTAGTGGCTCTTTAAAAATTACCTAACTGTTCGAAATAATATACTCGATTTTGGAGATAATACTTTTTAAATTGCATGTTTTTTCATTATGAACGTTTTTTAAAACAAATCTCATTCAAACTAAAAAGTTACATCTCCCTCTGATTAATAATCAGTAATTTTAACTAGTAATTATCAAAATATATGAAGTTTTGAATTATTGGATACATTTATCACAAGCTTTGCAGGTTCTTTCAAATTCATGGTTTGTAGTCTCTTGTGAGACGTGGTGTAACGCTGTTCCTAGTATTTGGTTAAGTACGGATAGGTCTTATGTTTATTGGCCTCCCGATAGAGCCAATACGAAACGATGCCTGACTAAAGGAGAAGCTCCTGGCCCAAATTGGTCTAAACACAGAATACATCATCTCAATGGACCTTATAGTACGTATCATTTCTACTCTAACAATTTATCTGAATCATTTGGTGACATAATCACAAACATTTTTTGTACATAGGTTTACTGAAACTCGCCAAGGACGTCGAACAACAAGTATCTATGCTGTCTAGTTCAGATGAGAAAATACAAAACGTCGTCCCAAAGACAATAGTAGCAGGAAAACGTACCTACTTAACTACTTAGTGTAGGTAAGCTTTTATTTCTGCAGAACGTATATTTTCTTACACTACTTCATTAATAATATTATAATATTTTGTGAAGAAACTTTTTTTCTAGAATTGTTTCTTGTATTTTAATAGCTCTTCTTGTTCAAATCTTTGAAGACGTCCTGCGGACGTTTCGGAACATTCTCAGAACGTTCCAAAATATGTACGTCTCACTTTCACTTTTGAATATCAAATTCATTTAAAATACATGTATAGAGAATTTTCTTCAATTATTTTTGATAATATGGTGTCCCAAGGACATTTTCCATGTAACAAATTCCCCAATTTAAATAAAATAATTTACTGCTATATTGAACAAATTTTCAGTTTCAAACATAGGTGAATCAGTCCCTTCAGCAGACAAGTCGATTCTAGGACGGACTTTAGAAAAATTTCTGCATTTTCCAACGAAATAACAATTTTGAGTTAGTACATTATCCAACAAAAACAGATACGTCTTACTTTCGTCTTTGGATACCCAATTGAAAGTGACAATCACATAAATTTCCATCTGGAAGATTATCAGACATGAGAGAATATATATTTTGCAGAAATGAAAGCTTGACCCACGTTTTAATATATTGAATGGAGCTAAGATTCTGATAATCCTTTAGATGGAAATTTATATGATTATCACTTTTCAGTTATTTTTCTAGAAAATACAAAAATCCTGTTAATGTTTGTGTTACTTTACCATATGAGCAAATTAGTTTCTCAAAGTTTTGTATTTATCACAAAAAAATGGTGCTGAGACGTATGTCTAAGTTCTTCACGTCTGTATTCTATTGTTTTGTTTAAAAAATTAAAAAGTGTGGAGAAAACTTGGAGAAACTAAATTGCTCCCATGGTAAAGTATCACATGTCCTCAATATGTATGTCTGAAATCGATTAATGTAATTAACAGGTTCTTAAACGTTCCAAGGACGTTCTGAAACGTCCACAGGACATCCTTTCATATTTTAACGAAAACTGTTATAAAGTACATAAAACTATAATGATTAAATGTTAATTCATTTTTATTTGGAAGAATAGGTGAATCAGTCTATTCGACAGAAAGATCTTGGATACAAGGACAGTCAGTGGAAGATGTTGATCGAATGGCCTGTAGTTCAAGAGAGGGTGAAGCTCCTGTTTCGGACAGGGATGAATTACCGAAAGGTAATTACGTTTAAAAATGATATATTTACATACCGGAGAAGGGCTAGATAATAGTTATAAGGTTGAATACGCATGAGTCCAAGCCGTTGAGTGAAGATAGGTATAGAGGAGACATCCAGGGCGATTGAATGGTCCAAACCTTGCGGGGAAAGACGCCAGGGGTAGGTAGAGTTCCGGAACCAACCACGGGGATCGACACTTTCGAAAGTTGACAAAATCTCACGGATAAGAAGTAAGTTGTAGGAGTAAGGCCCAAACTTGTGTTGGTGAGTCTGCTGTATTCATGATGGGCCAGGTAGTCCTCGTCGATTCAACCCTAGCTTGTCGACAGAATTTCACAAAATAGATTTTTATCTCTTTTCCTTCTACTTCGCTCTTTACTAGTCTTTTCTTAAAATCGGATATATATATTTTAAAAATATATATATAAAATTAAAATAGTAGATTGTATTGACCCTTGATTTAATTCATAATACTTCTAAAGCCAATGCAAACGTACCAAGTATTATGAATTATATATATAAAATAATATATAAAAGAGTATATGTAAAATATTTTATATTATAATTTTTATAATATAATATATATGTATTTTATATATATAACATTATGTATTATATTATATTTTATATTATAAGTTTTATAAAATAATATATATAATGTCACGTCCTGTGACCATCTCTATTACATAAATAATTATAATACTTTTTATATTAATCAACGAATCCACAATTGTAAAATATGCGGAAGCACTAGATGCGTAACGTAAACAAGTTGTAAAGGGAAAAAGAGAGGTGAGAATTAGTGAATGAACATAGTAAAGGTATTAGCTATTTTTGGAAGAGGAACTCCGTCTCACCGTGTTATGTCAACAAACCTCCAGACCGGTAGGCACAGGTAGAAGATTAAGCGGGGGGTCTGCCGCTACGGAAAGAAGGAAAATCGGAGAAACCAAAGAGTAGGAGTACTGCTCTAGATCTTTTTCTAATATGGCAATTCTGACCACCGGGAACGACAAGTTTGGCACGCACCGAACTCAAAACCAGCATTTAACAAAACAATTCTTGGAAAACACGTGAACGCATTGTTCGTGACTCGTAATAGAGGGGATTTTCGCCCCAGATGAGGGCCTATAAAACTAGCTGCTAATTGGCAAAAGTTAGTATCTCTTCAACCATCGCCCGGCACTCGGCAGTGTCTTTTCAACCATCGCCCGGCACTCGGCAGTGTCTTTTCAACCATCGCCCGGCACTCGGCTGTGTCTTTTCAACCATCGCCCCGCACTCGACAGTGTCTCTTCAACCATCGCCCGGCACTCGGCAGTGTCTCTTTAACCATCGTATTTAGAAATTTCACGATTTATATTTAAATATGAAAAAGTCTCATTGAACAAAGTGGATCATTGTAAAATATTTGAGTAATTATTTGTTGTTGGCTTCCCTCACCGAGTTTCGCTTAAGAAATCCTCTGGATTTCTTTACCGTTCTAAACGAGGAAAACAAATTAAATATAATAATAAAGGGTAAGTGACCAAGACGTCACAATAAAATATTTAATATTATAAATTTTGTATTATAATATATAAAAGAATATATATAAATATTAAATATATATAAATAAACCATGTATTAAAATTAACAATTCCTTTTTTTAATTTATTACATATTTATTGACAAATTGTTTTCAATATTCTTTCATTATCTTGATTACAATACTGAAGACATATAGAAAATGGAAATAAATTATCAATGATGATATTTTGAAAGTTTAATTTTCATACAATATAATTTTCGTTTATACAATACGGTTACAAAGTTAATATTATTCTCTATAGGGATACAATAATAGTTGCTTTTTTAAAAAAATTTACAATTCTTAGAAAAATTAAAATTAAAACAAAGTATTGCTTTTATTATATAATAATTTGTTAGAGAATGTTAGAGAAAAAAGATTCTCTACAACTTGACCGTTTCCGATGTTTGAAAATGAATTCTTTAATGGCTGCAATTATGAAAAAACAGTTTTTCAAATCGAAATTTTCAAAACAAAATTATAAATATCAAATCCAAGCACTTGCAGGTGCAAAGTGTAGGCGTTATAAACGGATTTTTACAGAGGATCAATAAAATCTTGACTTAGTTTCTAGATCTACAGAATTATGACATGGAAGAATATTGTTATTTGTACGAATGCATCAATATTTTTCTTTGGATTTAAAAAAATTTGATTGCAATCTAGTTCCTGTAAATTATCTGTCTTAATTTAGCCGATTCAATGGAATTTAATAAATAGAATTTATTCAATAAAAAATAAATGACAGAATTTACGTAAATCAATTATTTGAGTCCCCAGCAATTTTTAATTATGATTAAAAATGTTTTTTTATTACTTAAACAGAGAAAAATCATTTCAATTAATCTATAGTAGTAAAGAAGTAATAAAGTTAAAATGATTCATTTTTTATTTTTGGCTTGTAATAAGTAATAACTTCCAACAAAAAATTGTGAATATTTTTATTTTTTCAAAATATAAATCCGATCTTAGAAAAAGACAAGTCAAGAACGAAGTACAAGGAAATTCATTTATTTTTTATTGAATATATTCTATTGATTAAATTCCATTGAATTGATTGAAATAAGTCAGATAATTTACAGGAATTAGCTTGAAATCAAATTTTTGAAATTTAAAGAAAAATATTGATGTATTCGTCCAAATAATAATGTTCTTCCGTGTCATAATTCTGTAGATCTGAAAACTAAGTTAAGATTTTATAAATCCTTTGTAAAAATTCTTTCATAACGCCTATACTTTGCACCTGCAGATAGGTGGATTTGAGATTTATAATCTGATAAGATGACGAACGAAGAGATAGTTCTTTATAATTAAATTGCTGCTCTACATTAAATGTTAAGCAAGGTTTGGACCATTCAATCGCCCTGGATGTCTCCTCTATACCTATCTTCAGTCAACGTCCAAGCATGGAGCAGACGCGTCCTGTAGCCCACCAACGGTAGTAGCCGCAAGGACTCTGCCAGCAGTAGGGCTGTCGCCGTCAGGATGGCCGCCAAGGGAGCCCTATAGATGGGCTTTTCCGGGCGCACGTACCACGACGGTTGTTCTGCGACTTTCAGGCGCGTGAGGACGCGGTGTGGAGCGAAAGCATCAGGGGACCTTGAACAGGTCACTTGATGCCGAATGAACGAACACGGAGTGAATGCGGGGGGCCCCTTAATCGGGGTATGTCCCAAATGCGTATGCGGCGATGACGCTGAACTTCCCTAGTGCGCTCTTGCGGTCACACCACAATCACATGCACGATACCGACACTCACACATACCAGTACGAATGCGTTGCCGAGTGAATGGGCAGCGGCCGGCGCCTGGTGGATATTCCCGATAGACTAGCCAAGGGAGGAGTAGTAGCCTCCCGACCAGGGTAGGACGCGATGTGAGTACCTCACCTCTGTGGAAGTAATATGGGTAACCGTAAGTCCCTCCGGTGTTCGACCACGAAGGGCAAAGATCCCGTGAAACCACATGGTAATCTGGGAAAATCGCTCACGATGCTACTGTCTGGAGCTAATGTCGGGGTTGAAATCATGGACGTCCGGGCGCAGGAATGAAGGATTACCTGGTCAGTATTTCCTTATATTCGACGCTGCGTAGGATAAATCGCACACCGTCTAGCCTGAAGTTCGGGTCAGGTGCGGGGGCGGACACGGCACCACTCGCTCGATAGGGGTGACGTTAAACCTTTAGCATCATTATGGCGCAAGCCTATCCCGTAACCTTTTTGCTAGCTTCATTTAATGTGCCGATAGGATCGACCTTCCGATAAGCCGCTTCTCGGTTTCGGCGCATATAACTAGGGATCTATACAGGCGGGGATAGTAGCCCTACTGCGGTAGGGCTCCCACGATGGGCGAACCGTCTTAAGACACGAGGAAAATAAATATGAATCCAGACAAAAATAAAGGAGATGGAGAGGTGAAGGCGCCAGATGCGCACTCACACACTCCTACAGGAGCTGAGGGATGGCAAGACGTCCTTCAGCTCCTGAAGGAGCAAAATGAAAAAATGCAAAAGATAGCCAGGGCCCTCAGCGTTATACAACAGGGTATGCTGAGGAATAACCCTGGCTCCGTTAAAGACTCGGTGAACGAGGCAACTGAGGTGTTGAGCGGTATGCTCAACACCCACAAGTGCCTCCTGGAGAGCGGGGTGAAATTCCAGAAGAAAATAGAATCTCACCCCGCTATGAAGAAATTGGGGATCTTCCAGAGACCACGTTCGGCGTCTCTGAGAGATACATCAAAAAATCAGGCGAAGGGCGAAAAAAGATCTGCGCCCTCTCCCCCTCTGGAAAAAACTACCTAGAGAGGTCTCCCCCTCTGGAAAAAACTACCTAGAGAGGGAAGGGGGGCTCTTCGCCCTCTTATGCCGAGATGGCCACGAGCCAGCCGCCAAATAAAGAAGGGGACTGGCATGTGGTCACAAAAAAAAGAAAAAAAAGGGAGAAAAGGGCGGGGGACCCTGCCCAAAAAGCGACGGAGACCACTGCCACACCTAGGTCGAAGCGCTCCACGCTCGCCAGGTCGGGCGACGCCATCAAGGTGTCGGCGAAGGACGGCCAGTCCTACGCCGACATCTTGAGGGAAATGAAGGCGAAAGTCGACCCCCGGAAGGCAGGACTTGAGGTCCTGTCTATCCGGAGGACCAGGAAGGAAGAAGTCCTTCTGGTCCTCAAAAAGGGGTGAGACGTTTCGGCCTTCCGAAAGGAGCTCGACCTGGCGGTCGGGGAAAGGACGTAAATTTCAGCTCTGGTCTCGACGAGGTCCCTCGAAATTAGGGACCTCGACGAGACCGTTGAAAAAGCATAGGTTGTGTCTGCCCTGTGCTTGGCATTGGGCAGACAAGCTTTTGAGGGGTCCTGCAGGCTCTTCACCCGCTTTGGTGTAGTGAAGACTGCTGTGATCCGGCTAGCTGAGGCAGACGCCGCGCGTCTGCTTCAGCTAGGTAAGATGAGGATCGGGTGGGTAGGATGCCGCATTCGCGAGCACGTGGGATTCGCCCGCTGCTTCAAGTGCCTTGGGTACGCCAAGGGGCCCGGTGCTGCAGCAACCCCGACAGGAAAAACGCCTGTTGGAGATGCGGCGCCACGGGACACTTGGCCAGGACTTGTAAGGCGCCACCAAGGTGCCTGTCATGCGCAGACAGGGGCGACAAAGATGTCGCCCATGTGTCAGGGAGCGGCTCCTGCCCGGTCTTCCGGGAAGAGCATCGGAGGTTGAGAGGCAGGAATTGAAGTTCCTGCAGCTCAACCTCGGAAGGGGGAAGGATGCCCAGGACCTCCTAATGCAGACTGCCAGGGAGAGGGGGGCTGATGTGCTGCTCATTAGTGAGCAGTACAAGTGGTCCGATAACTCTGCTTGGTATCAGGATGCACCAAGGAGGGCCAGCATCCTTGTTTGTAACCCTGATTTGGGCGTCGGGGACTTCCTGGATACCAACGCGGGGTTCGTCTGGGTGGAGGTGGCGGGTGTGCGTGTGTACAGCTGCTACTTCTCCCCCGGCGATCCCTTTGATGTCTTTGAGACCCAGATCCTCCTCCTTGAGGAAAGCCTCCGTGAGGCCATCGGATGATCCCTCATAGGGGGTGACTTCAACTGTAAGTCTCCCGAGTGGGGTGAGGCCCGCCTAGATAGGAAGGGAATCTTGGTTGGCGAGATGGTCGCTAGGAACGAACTGATCGTCTTGAATCAGGGCGGGGAATATACGTTCAGACGAGGAGCGGAGGGTCAATAATTGATCTCACAATTCCCGCACCGCGCTTCGCCTCAAGGATAAGCGACTGGTCGGTCCTCGAGGTAATAACCTTGAGTGACCACCGGTGCATCGAATTTACACTAGAACAACGGTGTCAGGCGGTGAATAAGGTATGGGCGGCGAAGGAAGGAGCCCCTCCTGGAACACGAGAAGACTCAGGAGGGAAAGACTTCGCGAACTCCTCGAAGAAACCAGGCTCATCGATGAGCTTGGTTGGGTCTGCCCTGCTGGGACGTTTGAAGCTGCTGTGCGCTCGGTGAGGCAGAAGGTGGTCGCGGCTTGTGACTACTCGATGCCTTGCCGTAAGCGCAGGCAAGCCAAGGGTTCGATGTACTGGTGGAACGACCAGTTGGCAGCCCTACGTCGAGAATGCCTTGAAGCGCGGCGAAAATTCACCCGTTCAAAGGGGGATGCTACGCTGCACAAGGCATGGAAAGGGGCAAAAACAGCTTTGAGGCGAGGCATAAAGAAAAGCCGACTTCAATGCTGGAAAGACTTGATCGGTGAGGTCGAGAAGGATCCATGGGGTCTCGCCTTCAAAATAGTCACCAAGAGATTGGTGACTAGAAGAAAGACCCCGGGCCTGGATAATCCCGATCGAGTCCAGTACATTGTGCGTAGCTTGTTTCCACACGTGGAGCCGTTCCAAAGACAGGACCGAAGTTCCTGCGTGGTCCGGCGGAAAGAACTCTTCACTCTCGAAGAGCTAAAGAGAGCGGGTGGAAGGCTTAAGGCAAATACAGCGCCGGATATCGACGGGGTGCCGAACGAGATCCTCAAAGAGGTGATCGGGGCATACCCGGAGATCCTCCTAGAAGCCTTTAACTCCTGTCTTCGGGATTGGAGGTTCTTCGCAGATTGGAAGGAGCAGAGGTTGGTCCTGCTGAGGAAGGGCAACAAACCTCTAGGGGTTGCCTCTTCGTATAGACCAATATGCTTATTGGATACGATGGGGAAACTTCTGGAGGAGTTGATTCTACAACGGCTTCAGGCTCTCTTGGTCGGGGAGAACGGGCTC
The DNA here is from genome assembly GCA_030998225.1 of Diplolepis rosae. NCBI lineage: Eukaryota > Metazoa > Arthropoda > Insecta > Hymenoptera > Diplolepididae > Diplolepis > Diplolepis rosae. Next base: position 2,325,650 of record JAPYXD010000171.1, read on the forward strand.
TCGGAAAACCAGTTCGGATTCAGGAAAGGCAGGTCCACTGTGGATGCCATCCAAGCTGTGGTTAACATCGCCACAAATGCAAGAAAAGGAACTGGTAAGCGTAAGGGATTCTGTGCGTTGATTAGCATTGACATACGCAATGCGTTCAATACCGCGAGATGGGACATCTGCATCGAGGCGATGATGCGGAAAAAGGTTCCAGACTACCTGTTGCGAATGATGGATGACTATCTGAGCGACAGGTGGGTGATATACGAGGGCGACAAATGGTCTCTCAAAGAAGAGATGACATGTGGCGCTCCTCAAGGGTCGCGGGTGGGTCCACCCGTTTGGAACATCATGTACGATGACTTTCTGCGCATGGACCTGCCTGCTGAAACGAGCATCGTCGGCTTCGCGGATGACGCACTTGTCGTGTGGGCCGCTGACGACGTCAGAATCCTAGAGCTGAGGATAAATGAAAGTCTGTGGTGAGCAAAGCGCTGGTTGGATGGCAGAGGCCTTAAAATGGCCCCTGAGAAAACCGAGGCTTTGCTCGTTACGGACAGGAGATCCTTCCAATATCAGAGGATCGTTCTCGGAGAGCATGAAGTCGAGTGGAAAACAAGCATTATGTACCTGGGGGTGCAGCTGGATCGTAGGCTTAGTTTTGGCGAACACCTAAAGATCGCAGCTGCCAAAGCCATCCAATGTGGAGCGATCTTGGCCCGGCTTATGCCAAAAATTGGTGGACCCAGGGAAGCGAAAAGAAGATTGTTGGCGAGCGTGGTCCATTCGAAGCTGCTTTATGCAGCTCCGGTCTGGGCCAATGCCTTGCAAAACCATGCTATCCAGAAGAAGCTGTTCTCGGCGCAGAGACTTGTCGCGCTGAGAATAGTTTCGGCATATAGAACTATCTCGACGAGCGCTGTGCTGGTCCTGGCGAGCGTCCCGCCAATAGATTTATTGGCGGAGGAAAGGCAGGAAACCTTTCAGCTTCGCAAGGAGCTTACCTGCGCCGACCTGCAGGAAATCGCTCGCGCGAAGGAGGCCATCCGCAAGGATGGAAGGCGCAGACTCGTCGAGAAATGACAGATGAGATGGCATGGTGAGCAGACAGGGAGATGGACCTACCGCCTGATCCCGGAGCTCGCCACCTGGCTGAACAGAATGCACGGGGAAGTCGGCTTTTACTTGGCGCAAGCGCTCTCGGTCCATGGCTGTTTTAACGCGTACCTGAGGCGCTTTAAGAAGAGAGACGAGGAGACGTGCTGCTACTGCGATTTCCCGATGGATAACTCAGAGCACGCACTCTTCGTCTGCGCAAAATGGGGTGTGGCTAGGGAGGTCCTCGGTCAGGCGGTGGGTTCCGAACTTACTCCTGACACGATGGTCCCCCTCATGCTCCAGTCTGAACGGTTCTGGACGCTCATCGAGTCATTCGTCACACTTGTGATGAAGACGAGAGAACTTGATGGGCGTCGAGAGCGAAACAACGGGGAGGGCCAGTAGAAATCGCATCGGAGCCTGCACCCGCGGTCCTGCGTCCCGGGTAGAATTGGCTGTCCGCGTCGTTCGGGGGAGGAATCTGTTTGTTTCTCCCCTGGGTGGCGCGGCTAGTTGGTTATCCTAGTGGGCGTGTGGCCGCGGATGGAAGTTCCGAGCGAACGGATCACGGAAGAGTCGTACGCGACTTTAATGGAACCAACCACCCAAGTTTAAAGCCGAAAGGCGGTTCCGCGGGTGGTGTATTGGTTCGAGAGAGGGATTTTTTTGGTTTTAACAGGTATTCCTAGACATTGGACATTTGGATGTTCTTAGAACGTTTGCAGAATGTTACATAAACGTTTCTAATATCGTATGCCCATTGGGCTGAAAGTATCAGAATATACATTTCATGAACGCTTCCGGCATTTAAAAATGTTTTTCCTTCTCATTTTTTATTCGTACTCGGCTAATTAATAGTAAAAACTGTAAATGTATTTCCTTTTTTAAAACAATTTTGAGATGAATATAACTTTTAGTGCAGGAAGAGATAGGACTATTGACATTTTTTCATATTTTAATTATACTTTGTATTACATTTTTGAAAATTCATCCAACAAAACCACAATTAATACATCCATAATAGTATACTTTAAAGTAAATGTTTCATTGCACTTCGTACTTTCGGCAGTAAACTAAATTATTATTAACACATGTACCTATTTTCATTTTAACGCGAACGTTAGTCAACTCACCATAAATAATTTGAATGTTTTCAATATAACAATCAAGTAGATAGCATCACAGTTGTAAAAAATCTCTTGAAGAGTAAATTGCATACAATGATCTTTCACTTCATATTTGGTGCACGGATTAAGAAAGCCTTTAGACGATTATTGATAGACGATAGACGATAGAGGGTTTTTGTCTACGTATAATAAACTTGATTTTTCTTTGCTCTCTTATCGATTTCTGTGATAACACGAGTGCCTGCTCTTCGCAACCAATTCATGATTGCATCGCTTATTTCCTGTTCGGTGCTTTCCGGATATTTCGAAAGTAATACTTTTATAATTATAAAAAGAGAAATTAAAAGTTAAAATTCCACATGTAAAACGATTTAAAGGTTAGTTGTAAATTGAAAAAAGCAGGCTATATTCAACTTACGGACTATAGTCGATGCTATCGCGCTCGTACCAAATCTTATATTGTTTTTAAAACTATACCAGGAATTACCCCGAAGCCAATGAATCCGTCAAAACTTGCTTCATGACGTTGTTCGCAGCATTTTTTGCATCTTTCCCTCCTCGTTTCTTTATTCAATTTTTCTGTGAAAAAATGATCAAAATATTAGTGTAAATTTCTTAAGAGCCGTGTGCTTCTATAATTTCCTATTTTTATCAGAGAATATATATCAAAGCCTATTGCAAAAAACTTTTTCTATTCATCCTGTAAAATGCAATTGTTTCTTTTAGAATGACATAATTTCGGTTATTATTATTATTTATTTAATTGTTGGCATTTTTCTAATTCTTATGCCTTCCGGTATTATTATCGAATACATTTTCAATTAATACTCACAAATTCCTCAAGAGTTAATGATTGGAACTAATATCCTTCTCAAAATTATCGAATTCTTCTTTCGTCTCCAATGTTTCGAGTGGTAACATTTCATGCATTCCTCCAACTTCACCACCAATTAGTCTGTCTTCTAGCTCTTGCATATTTATTGCGTGATTAAACTTGTCCTCCATAATCTCCATAGAATGCCTCATCCATGAAACGCTTTCACATTTACCTAAAAGCAAAAATTGTAGTGAATACATTTATAAATCATAGCATATATTTACTTGACTATTAGCTTGGCAATGTATTTTTTGTACGCACACCTTGAAATTAAAAGACAATTTTTTCAATTGATTTGAAATATTTAATTCAAAGGTGTGTGCAAATAAAGATACATAGCTAAGCTAATGGTTAAAAACTGTATGCTTTTGGGATGACCTATGCCCTTCTGTTTTTGTTTTTTTTTTTTTTTGGGTGAGGAGGAAAAATGGCAAAATCTTTTATAGACGTTGTACAGGACTCTCCTAGGACGGGTCTAGGCATACCTGTTAAAACCAAAAAACTCCCTCTCTCGAACCAATACACCACCCGCGGAACCGCCTTTCGGCTTTTAACTTCACGGGTGGTTGGTTCCATTAAAGTCGCGTACGACTCTTCCGTCATCCGTTCGCTCGGAACTTCCATCCGCGGCCACACGTCCACTAGGGTAACCGACTAGCCGCGCCACCCAGGGGAGAAACAAACAGATTCCTCCCCCGAACGACGCGGACAGTCAAGTCTACCCGAGACGCAGGACCGCGGGTGCAGGCCCCAATGCGTAAAGGGCCTGCAGGAACCGTCGAGTGCTGGTCTGCCCAATGCCAAGCACAGGGCAGACACAACCTCTTCTTTTTCAACGGTCTCGTCGAGGTCCCTAATTTTGATGGACCTCGTCGAGACCAGGGCTCAAATTTGCGCCCTTTCCCCGACCGCCAGGTCGAGCTCCTTTCGGAAGGCCGAAACGTCTTCCCCTTTTTTGAGGACCAGAAGGACTTCTTCTTTCCTGGTCCTCCGGATAGACAGGACCTCAAGTCCTGCCTTCCGGGGGTCGACTTTCGCCTTCATTTCCTTCAAGATGTCTGCGTAGGACTGGCCGTCCTTCACCGACACCTTGATGGCGTCGTCCGACATGGCGGGCGTAGAGCGCTTCGACTTAGGAGTGCGGGTCTCTTTTGCCCAATCACCTTATTTTTTGGGGTTTCTCCCAGAGACGCCGAACGTGGTCTCTGAAAGATCATCAGTTTCCTCATAGCGGGGTGAGATTCAATTTTCTTCTGAATTTTCACCCCGCTCTCCAGGAGGTGCTTGTGGGTGTTGAGCATACCGCTCAACACCTCAGTTGCCTCGTTCACCGATCCTTTAACGAAGCCAGGGTTATTCCTCAGCATACCCTGTTGGATAACGCTGAGGGCCCTGGCTAACTATTCCATTTTGTCATTTTGCTCCTTCAGGAGCTGAAGGACGTTTTGCCATCCCTCATCCCCTGGAGGAGTCTGCGAGTGCGCATCTGGCGCTTTCACCTCTTCATTTCCTTCATTTTTTTAGAATTCATATCTAATACCGTCGTGTCTTAAGACGGTTCGCCCATCATGGGTGCCCTACCGCAGTAGGGCTACTATCCCCGCCTGTATAGATCCCTAGTTATGTGCGCCGAAACCGAGAAGCGGCTTATCGGATGGTCGATCCTATCAACACATTTAACGGTGTGCGATTTATCCTACGCAGCGTCGGATATAAGAAAATACTGACCAGGTAATCCTTCATTCCTGCGCCTGGACGTCCATGATTTCAACCCCGACATTGGCTCCAGACAGTAGGATCGTGAGCGGTTTTTCCAGATTAACATGTGGTTTCACGGGATCTTTGCCCTTCGCGGTCGAACAGCGGAGGGACGTATGGTTACCCATATTACTTCCACAGAGGTGAGGTACTGACATCGCGTCCTACCCTGTACGAGAGGTTACTACTCCTCCCTTAGCTAGTCTATCGGGAATATCCACCAGGCGCCGGCCGCAGCCCCATTCACTCAGCATCCCATTCATTCTGGTGCGTGTGGGCGTCGGTGTCGTGCATGTGATTGTGGTGTGCCGCAGGAGCGCACGCGGGAAGTTCAGCGTCTTCGCCGCATACGCATTTGGGGCGATACCCCGATTAAGGGGCCCCCCGCATTCACTCGGTCTTTGTTCATTCGGCATCAAAGACCTGTTCAAGGTCCCCTGATGCTTTCGCTGCACACCGCGTCCTCACGCGCTTGAAAGTCGCAGATCAACCGTCGTGGCACGTGCGCCCGGCAGGCCCATTACTAGGGAAAAGCCTGTCTATGAGGCTCGCTTGGCGGCCATCCTGACGGCGATAGCCCTACTGCTGGCAGTGTCCTTGCGGCTACTACCGTTCGTGGGCTGCAGGACGCGTCTGCTCCGTGCTTGGACTCATGCATTCATCTCGGCGAGACCCTGCCCGCCCGCAAAACGCTCTCTCGGTTGTTAGGTGTGTTGTGTTCAGTGTGTGTTTGTAAAGGGTTTATCATAGCGCCTCCTTTGAAAATCCGATTTTCGGTACCTGTAGAGCGGGTTGAAACAACGATTTTCAACCCTAGGGTTGAAAGTCGCTGTTTCAATTCGCTCCACAGTTACAGCCAATCAGATTCTCAAAAGAGTTGCTATGAAAAATAGTATACATTACTCGAAACAAAACACAGCGATTGCATGAGGGTGAAGTTTGCTGCCCGAGCGAAGCGAGGGCTGCAATCACACGAGTTGTATTCGCTGTGTTTTGACCCTTGTAATGTAATATACTATTCCAATAGGGACATAACAATTTCTTATCTTTGTGAGAACGCACCCTTAAACTTTTTTAATGAACTGTCAATGTCAAATAGTTAGTTAAAGTCAACATTTTCATCATGGTAAAGTTCACGAACCAGCAACGTTTAGAAATTATTAAAAATTACTACCGAAATTCTGAGTCCGTGGTCGCAACTTTAAGAGCGCTTACTCCAATTTTCGGCCGTAATAAACATCCCACCCGACAGGCTGTGCGTGCTATAGTGGATAAATTCGAGACCAAATTTACACTTTCGGACGTCCCGCTGCCAAAAAGACGTCGTATTGCTCGAAGCGAAGAAATAATCGCAGCCATAAGTGCATCGATTCAAAATTAGCCAAATCAGTCGATTCCACGTCGTTCTCAAGAATTGGGCATCGCTCAAACGACACTGTGGCGTATTATGCGAAAAGATCAGCCTACATGCTTTCAAGATTAAATTTACTCAAGAACTAAAGCCACTTGATCATTTGAAACGCCGAAACTTCTCCAATTGGGCTCTGGCAAAGCTTGAAGGAAATAAAGAATATCATCGAAAAATCATCTTCAGCGATAAAGCTCATTTCTGGCTCAATGGCTTTGTTTATGAGCAAAATATGCGTTATAGGTCAGCAACAAACCCACACGTGCTTCTTGAGACACCGTTGCATCCGCAGAAAGTGACTGTTTGGAGCGGTTTTCATGCTGGATGTGTGATTGGGCTGTATTGTTTCGTGGATGAAAACGACCGTCATGTTACCGTCAATGGAGAGCGCTATCGTGCTATGTTGGAAAATTATTTGTGGCCAGAATCGGATGAACTTGACATCAGCGATATGTGGTTCCAACAAGACGATGCCACTAGCCACACAGCACGCGTCACAATCGATTTAATGAAAGGCAAATTCGGTAAACATGTTATCTCGAGAAATGGTCCGGTCGAATGGCCACCTCGTTCATGCGATCTAACGCCATTGGATTACTTTTTATGGGGCCATATCAAGTTACTGGTCTATGCCAACAAGCCAGCAACTTTAGACGACCCCAGAGCAGTGATCCCAGAACGTGGTAGCTGGCGGCACCCACGATAGTCCCCACCAGCTCATAGATAAAATTGGTATACCCTATTGGAAAACCCTTTAGAATGTTACAGAAACGTTTCTAATATCGTGTGCCCATTGGGAGATCCAACAAATTAACTTTCTTAGAAAGTACTATGTACTCTGTACACGGACGTCTCGCATAAATTTCAGGACATCCGAAAAACAACAAAATTCCGTGCATTAGACGTCTCACAGATGTACTAAGAACGTCTTTTTGCCGTTTCTGTAACATGGACTTCAATGTTCGCGGACGTTGTTACACGTTTTAAAGACGTTCTGAAGATGATTTGGTGCCTATTGGGAATTGTCGGTTACCATCTTCAAAACCATTAACAGAGTGAGAAGTGAGTGGACCCCAATTATACACACTTCTAGCCAGATGCAGCAGAAGATGGACATTAAACGTCATTGCTGTTGCTGAATACAGTTTTTCTGTACCAGCCACAAACATGTGCAGTAACTCATCGGCCTTGTCAACTTCAGCTAGTGTAATTTCCGATTTGAGAAGAATATATATAGCTTCTACTAGAAGGAGCCGATGCAATATTTTTTTTTTATCTAAGAACAACATAATTATTGGTAGACTATAATAGAGAATGCAATTTTCCCATTCGTTAGCTTTCCAGAATTCTTTATCCTTTGGAAAGCGAGTGAGGCGACCGATTTGGCAAGGAGCTTTAATTTTAAGCATAATAAAATTTATGAAATCTATTTCCTGTTTAGAAATTAAACTTGCAACTTCGTTCTTAAATCCAAACCAAACATTCGCGAACTGTTTACCAATTCCACTCAGCTTATGTAAATGCTCAGGAACAAATTCGTCAATGATGTCAAATTCATCCATATTTATTAACTGTGACGGGTTTTTTACTCCGAAACAAGGTTCAGATGGAATTCCCTTCATCATATGTTGAATCATCAGTTTCGCGGTTCGTCTGGAAACGTGTGTATCTTCTAAAGGATATTTGTGACTGCCGGAGTTAACTTTATTTTTATTGGGCACCCACTTTTCAGGATATAAGCACCAATTGCAACCAAATTTGTCATTGAATTGTATGATGCCTTGCATTGGTGCTCTTGCAACGGAGTCCACAGTGCAAACCAGCGGATACACTTTCAGAGTAACTTTTTCACCGTTCAGATTGCATTCAACTCCTTCCTTCGATAGTCTATTCATGTTTCTAACGAAAGGATCGAGAAAGACGTTCATGCCAGTTTTGTTTTTTCCAAACCACAATCCGACAACAATTAGCTCAGTGGTTCTTACGTGAAATGGCAATTGGTGGATTTCTAAGAAAATTAGCCAAATAGAATAACTGGAGCTTTCATACAGAGGTGCACCGTCTGTGTTAAAAGATACCGTTAAATATTGATGCCTATCTGATGAATCTAATCTGTCTAAAAACGCTTGATACAGTCGACCATCATAAATGTCTTGAAATACATTTTTATCATGAACTCTTTTTTTCGTAACATAATTATAGTAATCGCTGTTAGACCCAACCAACTCAGAAATTTGCAAAGAAACATTAAAGAAGACTAAAAAATCCTGATATGATGAATTTTTAGTATCAATGTCTATGCTGCACAAATTGCAATGTATGGAATTGCTCGATTGCTCAAGTGTTCCAAGATAGAGAGCACAGTCTGGACAAATGCTATGAAATATGGCGTTACTTGACGTATTGAATAAAGTGTCAATTAAGTAACTAGATTGCGGTAAAATCGGATACGCAAATAGAGTATTTATTAATTGTAAGAGACTAGTAATAGCCGTTCGAGAAAGACAAAACGTTATTGTAAACTTTAGGATCATTATTGGAATCCACCCTTACTTTTATTGACTGAAGCGCTTATAACCTTGTGGAATTCTTCACTTTCGATGAGCATATGCAATTTATTGAAGGGCGTATTGTGTTGATAAGTTCCGTTCAGGTCGAAGAAGGAATCGAAGAAGGTTTCATTGAAATCATCTTGACTGCTGGCAATAGTTTCCAATTCTTCAAGATGGACGTTATTTGCCTTGAACATTTACAGACGGTTGTAATTGTACAATTATACAACAAGCAGAAAAAATGTATTAACAATTAATTTGTTATAATTTCGTTTTAATAAATTAATTTTCACTTCCAGGAACTTTCGACTGGCACATTCCCACCTTTCAGCAGAATATTTCTGGAAAGCTCTACGAATTACTATCTTGGGAGTTAAATTTTAACAATTTATTTAATTATATATTATATTTATCGTTATAATAGTGTACACCAGATTTAAAGATTTCAAAACATTTTTCGTGTTTTTTAAGGGATTTTAAGATAATTCTGTAGTCTAAAAAAATCAAAACATTTCAAAGCAATTGTAGACGTTTTAACAGAGTTTTAGACTTTTTAAAAAGATTTCTAGAAATTGTAGGAGTTTCAGAAATATTCCAAACAATTTCATAAGTGTTCAAGGGATTTAAAGATATTTGCCTGAAATTGACTCTTATTGAAGACCGACAAATTGGATTTGTAATACCTTTACTAGTTTTCATAACCAAATAGTTAAAAGAAATTCAATTTCAAGATAAAAAATAAGTACAAAAGAAAGAAAAAAGTGTGTTATTACCGCATGATGATAATCGATGAACTTAACATTAAAATGTTCCTTGGGACAGTCTAGATCTTCATCTATTGAATGAAGAAGGGTTTCCGTGATTGCAGGCAGTGTTCGCAGAACGTGGACGTAAACGGCCCCCACCATGGACCCTACCAGATCATGGCTTCTTCCTCGCTCCACCGCCATAGGTTGGTTGAATGAGGAAGACACAATGAGATCGAAGCATCTATGGTGGCGGCCGTTTACGTCCACGTTCTGCGAACACTGATTGCAGGTGTGATTTGGCCAGATATGGAACATTCTGGGCGCTCTTTTTTTGGGCTCAAAGTTGAAGCCACGTTCCTTTTCCTGCGATAATTCAATATGACCTAAAATAATACAATAATACTTAATGTCAGTACTTATAAGGTTAATCATTCAATTTATTTCGGATGTCGAATGGAAGAAGGGTAAGGAAAAATATAATCTGAAGTTACTCACTTCACCTACATCCATTGCTGTAATATTGTTTGAGAGTCCAGAAGGCCTTAAATAATTTAAAATTGAAAGTGAAACATCTTGAGGATTGTGAGATTCCCGGTTGGATAGAACATCATCATGCTGTTTCAAATGCGAGACTTGTTAACGATTTTCGCCTAATATAATATTGTACATGAAAGGACAAAAAATGAAAATTAAATATTTATTAACAGCTAACCTTAAATTTGACTGCATTTCCTGTGGCAGCACGTTCTTCTCTTTGCAACCTACAGCGTGTACTTTTCGGAATATCCTTTTTACCCTCAAAGAGATATTCCTTGTAACGCGAAGAGAACACTTCCCTTTCCATATTGATTATTCAAGGATGGTATGAGAAATAAAGAAATTAAAAAAAAGTGTAAAAATAGTTATATTGCATAATATTACTAAACAAAAATGTACGGGACATTTGAAGGATGCAAGGAAAGTTATCTATTTTCACACTCACTTCAAATAAAAAAGATGCTTCTTTCGTCGTCTGTTACTGCCTGCTCTCGCCCACAACTTTTCCTCGCTGCCAACGGCTTTTTTCAGGTAGGGTATCGATTTCCCAAAATCGAATTTCTACAAAATACTTTTGGTAGGGGATCGATAGCCAGAACTCGAATTAAACAGAAAAAAATTTTGTCAGAAGAACGCTAATTTCAGAGCGTACTAATGTCAGCATGCAATGTAGGATGACAAGAGTGGTGTATGATTTCAAAAAAGCGTGAAAGTTGGTAAGGTAGGCAGGTTTTTAGAAAATAAAGAAACAGATGGTACGATGAATATATTTCTTATGAGGATACTAAAGTCAGCTAAAGTATTCTGCGAAAATATTATTTTGAATGCGAAGAAGTATTAGTGATGATTTTTCAAAGAGCTCGTCATTGTAAGAAGTAAACCAGGTGATCTAAGTGCTTAAAATACACCTTCCTCAGGGAAGTTAAGCTGAGAACAGATATTTAAGATACCTGGTTTATATTTTAGAGATCCCGTCATTTTAAAAATTATATTTAGTAGCCCAGGTGCTTGAAAAACATCTTCCTCAGGGAACTTAAGCTGAGAACTGAAAATTAAGATACCTTGTTCATATTTTAGAGATCCCGTCATTTTGAAAATTATATCTAGTAGTCCAGGTGCTTAAAAAGCATCTTCCTCAGGGAACTTAAGCTGAGAAGTGAAATTTAAGATACCTCGTTTATGTTTTAGAGATCCCGTCATTTTGAAAATTATATCTAGTATTCCAAGTGCCTAAAATACATCTTCTTCAGGGAACTTAAGCTGAGAATTGAAAATTCAGATACCTAGTTCATATTTTAGAGATCCCGTCATTTTGAAAATTATATTTAGTAGTCCAGGTGCTTAAAAAACATCTTCCTTAGGGAACTTAAGCTGAGAACTGAAAATTAAGATACCTAGTTCATATTTTAGAGATCTCGTCATTTTAAAAATTATATTTAGTAGCCCAGGTGCTTGAAAAACATCTTCCTCAGGGAACTTAAGCTGAGAACTGAAAATTAAGATACCTACCCAGGAAAAAAAACCCGATAGAACGCGCGTCTCTTTGAATTGTGTATCTGTCATTTGCATATTCAGGAAATAAAAATTCAATCGGATGGTGACACTTGGAATCTGCCATTTGTGCGCAATGTTTTAAATCTGCCATTCGACATTGGTTAAATCGTTAAGTGAATAGGGTTGAATAAGACTGATTAACCTCAAATAACTTCTAATGGCAATGTACGATTCATTGATGTTCGGATGAATCGGTTGAAATTCCAAATGAAATGGAAGTCTTAAAAGGTCACTCTGAATAAGAGAAATACAATAAAAACAGAATACGAATTGTATTGTAAACGATTGTTCACTTTAAATACATTATTTTCTATCAGAAATATTGGTTTTCAATCTGTTAATGCTGAAATTCCAGTGACAGATACGCAATTCAGAACACCTCAAAGCCCATTCAAATTTAACGCAAGTGAATGGTTTTTTGTATCCTGGGTAGTTCATATTTTAGAGATCCCGTCATTTTGAAAATTATATTTAGTAGTCCAGGTGCTTAAAAAACATCTTCCTCAGGGAACTTAAGCTGAGAACTGAAAATTAAGATACCTAGTTGATATTTTAGAGATCCCGTCATTTTAAAAATTATATTTAGTAGCCCAGGTGCTTGAAAAACATCTTCCTTAGGGAACTTAAGCTGAGAACTGAAAATTAAGATACCTAGTTCATATTTTAGAGATCTCGTCATTTTCAAAAATTATATCTAGTAGTCCAGGTGCTTAAAAAACATCTTCCTCAGGGAACTTAAGTTGAGAACTGGAATTTAAGATATCCGAATGGTATTACAGTGGTCCAGTCATTCTAAAAATTATATCTGGTAGTCCAAGTGCCTAAAATACATCTTCCTCAGGGAACTTAAGCTGAGAACTGAAAATTAAGATACCTAGTTGATATTTTAGAGATCCCGTTATTTTGAAAATTATATTTAGTGGTCCAGGTGCTTGAAAAACATTTTCCCCAGGGAACTTAAGCTGAGAACAGAAATTAAGGATACCTGGATTATATTTTAGAGATCCCGTCATTTTGAAAATTATATCTAGTGGTCCAGGTGTTTAAAGATCATCTTCCTCAGGGGACTTAAGTTGAGAACTGAAAATTCAGATACCTTGTTCATATTTTAGAGATCCCGTCATTTTGAAAATTATATCTAGTAGTCCAGGTGCTTAAAAAGCATCTTCCTCAGGGAACTTAAGCTGAGAAGTGAAATTTAAGATACCTCGTTTATGTTTTAGAGATCCCGTCATTTTGAAAATTATATCTAGTATTCCAAGTGCCTAAAATACATCTTCTTCAGGGAACTTAAGCTGAGAATTGAAAATTCAGATACCTAGTTCATATTTTAGAGATCCCGTCATTTTAAAAATTATATTTAGTAGCCCAGGTGCTTGAAAAACATCTTCCTTAGGGAACTTAAGCTGAGAACTGAAAATTAAGATACCTAGTTCATATTTTAGAGATCTCGTCATTTTCAAAAATTATATCTAGTAGTCCAGGTGCTTAAAAAACATCTTCCTCAGGGAACTTAAGTTGAGAACTGGAATTTAAGATATCCGAATGGTATTTCAGTGGTCCAGTCATTCTAAAAATTATATCTGGTAGTCCAAGTGCCTAAAATACATCTTCCTCAGGGAACTTAAGCTGAGAACTGAAAATTAAGATACCTAGTTGATATTTTAGAGATCCCGTTATTTTGAAAATTATATTTAGTGGTCCAGGTGCTTGAAAAACATTTTCCCCAGGGAACTTAAGCTGAGAACAGAAATTAAGGATACCTGGATTATATTTTAGAGATCCCGTCATTTTGAAAATTATATCTAGTGGTCCAGGTGTTTAAAGATCATCTTCCTCAGGGGACTTAAGCTGAGAACTGAAAATTAAGATACCTAGTACATATTTTAGAGATTACGTCATTTTGAAAATTATATCTAGTAGTCCAGGTGCCTAAAATACATCTTCCTCAGGGAACTTAAGTTGAGAACTGAAAATTCAGATACCTTGTTCATATTTTAGAGATCCCGTCATTTTGAAAATTATATCTAGTAGTCCAGGTGCTTAAAAAGCATCTTCCTCAGGGAACTTAAGCTGAGAAGTGAAATTTAAGATACCTCGTTTATGTTTTAGAGATCCCGTCATTTTGAAAATTATATCTAGTATTCCAAGTGCCTAAAATACATCTTCTTCAGGGAACTTAAGCTGAGAATTGAAAATTCAGATACCTAGTTCATATTTTAGAGATCCCGTCATTTTAAAAATTATATTTAGTAGCCCAGGTGCTTGAAAAACATCTTCCTTAGGGAACTTAAGCTGAGAACTGAAAATTAAGATACCTAGTTCATATTTTAGAGATCTCGTCATTTTCAAAAATTATATCTGGTAGTCCAAGGGCCCAAAATACATCTTCCTCAGGGAACTGAAGCTGAGAACTGAAAATTAAGATATCCGAATGGTATTTCAGTGGTCCAGTCATTCTAAAAATTATATCTAGTAGTCCAGGTTTTTAAATACAACTAGATATAATTTTCAAAATGACAGTATCTCTAAAATATAAACTAGGATCTTAATTTTCAGTTCCCACCTTAAGTTCCCTGAAGAAGATATTTTTTTAAGCACCTGGACTACTAAATATTATTTCCAAAATGACGGGATCTCTAAAACATGTACTAGGTATCTTAATTTTCAGATCTCAGCTTAAGTTCCCTGAGGAAGATGGTGTTTAATCACCTGGACTACTAGATATAATTTTCAAAATGACGGGATCTCTAAAATATAATCCATGTATCCTAATTTTCAGTTCTCAGCTTAAATTCCCTGAGGAAGGTGTATTTTAAGCACTTAGATCGCCTGGTTTACTTCTTACAATGACGAGCTCTTTGAAAAATCATCACTAATACTTCTTCGCATTCAAAATAATATTTTCTTAGAATACTTTAGCTGACTTTAGTAACCTCATAAGAAATATATTCATCGTACCATCTGTTTCTTTATTTTCTAAAAACCTGCCTACCTTACCGACTTTCACGCTTTTTTGAAACCATACACCACTCTTGTCTTCCTGCATTGCATGCTGACATTAGTACGCTCTCAAATTAGCGTTCTGTTGACAATAGTATATTTCATAGCGCCTCCTTTGAAAATCCGATTTTCGGTACCTGTAGAGCGGGTTGAAAGTCCCTGTTTCAACCCGCTCCACAGTTACAGCCAATCAGATTCTTAAAAGAGTTGCTATGAAAAATAGTATACATTACTCGAAACAAAACACAGCGAAAGCATTTCGTGTGATTGCAGCCCTCGTTTCACGTTTTTCATAGCAACTCTTTTGAGAATCTGATTTTATGTGAAAAATGACTTTCGAAATTTTCATCAAATCTTTACGTTTTGAGACCCCCTGAGTCAGAAAAAAGGGTCTTTACGAAAGTGTCTGTCTGTCTGTCTGTAGTAGGTCGTGTGCGGCATAACTCTCGATAGAATTATCTGATTCAATTGAGCTTTGGTACACTTTATCGGAGCCAAAAAAGTAAGAACAAGTTTGTTAACCAGCTACATCCAATCAAAATTGAGGGGTTGAGCACTACTTTTGTGTTTTTGAAAATAATTTTTTGAAAATATCAAAAATTTCAATTCTGGTTTTAGCTAGTGCTCATAAATCTCTAAAAATTATCCTGATAACATTTTTTGATTAAATCAAAATTAGAAATGTTACTGCATATTCAAATTCGAAAAAAGTCAATATCAAAATTCCATTTTCCAGTTAAATTATACGAGATACGAAAAAACGTTATGATACAATATTATTTTCTACATAAAGTCCTACAAGCTTGAATTGTAAAATTTTTTCATAAGATGCATATTTTACTTTTTAATTCCAAAAAAAAATATTGAAAATCCAAAATTCAATTTTTTAACAATAATATTCGAAATACGAAAAAAACGTAAGAATACAAAGTTTGTCGTTTCAAAAAGATCCACAAATTTTGTCCTACACAGTTTCTGATAAAACATATATTTTTCATTTCAATTTCAAAAATTACGATTAAAATTCAAAAATTCCATTTTTTAGACAAAATATGTGAGATACAAAAAAAACGTTTAGATGGAAAATTGTTTGCCTAAATGAGGTCTACAAATTCTCATTAAGACATTTCGGACCAGGAGGTATATTTTATGTTTTGATTTTTAATATTAAAAAAAATTCGATTTTTTTCACCAAAATATGTGAGATACGAAATAAGCATTGTTCTGCAAAATCGTTTCCTTAAATAAAGTCTACGAGTGTTTTTTCTTTTTGAGAGATTTGGAAGAAAATAAATTATTTTAATCATGTAATTTATTAAAAAGTTACTGAAATGTATACAAAAAATCGAGCACAAAGCGCGAGCGCCATGAGTAGAATGTGTTCCTTAAGGCTGATAGAGCCTTAAGTAAATTCAATTTCCTGTTTCACTTAAATTCAAAAAGAAATTGAGTGACTTTGAGAAAATGTGTAATTCACATCATCTGTAATATTATTATAAAATTGGTTTGAGCGTCAGTATCAAATTATAATAAATAAACTTGAATGTATGTGAAGAGCACAAGGACGAGCGCGAAGCGCGAGGTCCAGAAAGAACGGAGCGCAAAGCGCGACGATCAAATCGTGCGCCCTAGGCGCGCTCAAACTTGCGAGCGAAGCGAGCTGCGCGCGATGAGAATGTGCCCGCGAAGCGGGCAGATTTTTTCTGTTCAATTCGAGTTCTGGCTATCGATCCCCTACCAATACTTTTTTCATATAACGATAGTTAATATATCTTGCCAGAGATTCAACTTCACACATTAAGATGCACAAGAAAGTCGATTTTTTGACCATTTTCATAAAAATTTTTTTCATTTTGTAGTAAATTAATTGTGGAATTAAACATTTAATATAAACATCGCGTCAATTTTAGACCCACCTCTTCCGTTTGGACAGCAGCACCGCGCAGTAATCTGAAATCAGCTGCCAGCGCAAGCGAGAAGCAAGAAGATTCATTTTCAAATTCATTTGCTGCGAGTTCATGTGAATTGCTGCTTGAAAACCGTTGGGATTCGCAGTCGGTATTGTGTTCCACGTGTGATGCGTCCACATTGATGTGTTAAGTGATAGTGTCGACTACGCCGGTTTCTGCTCGCAATCAATTCATTCTGAATCTCTTAAGAATGTCGAAAACAGATATTTCTTTTGTATATGTTCAATATTTGGACGATGACTCCACGGAGATAGTGCCTACAAAACGCATCAAAAAGTGGTCTTGCAAAACGAAGGAGGAGTTCAAGAAAAAGTTTTACGTTCTTCCCGTATTCTACGTAGACTGGTGGGATAAAGAAGAAAAAGCGTGGTTTGAGGTGGAAGCTGTCCTACATTTCGTTGGCGGTAAGTAATTATTACTTGACTTTAAATATTTCATATACCGGTTCCGAATTGGAAATTTTCTCTAAAATTCTTAATATGTAAGTTGATGACTTTTGTCAATACTTTTCGCCCTTCTCATTCTTAAATTAATGAATCAAATGAATCTTCTACAATAAATAAACGTACCTCTTTTTTCGTTTACGTTTATATACTTTGGAAAATTTATTTGAGTTGTTAATTTATCAATGAGAAGGACAAAAAGTATTGGCTAGTCGCGAACAGAACATTAATTTAATGTTTTGTTACAACTCAGACAATTAATCCTATGGTAATAATTTTACTAATCCAAGAATAGTTTTTCTGTAGTTTTGTGTAATTTGCATTGATGTTTTTTTACAGTGATATTTTCTCATTTCGCTCTGATACACATTGATGGTGTTTTTCATAGTAAAATATTGAACTCGGATTTTTTGCACATTTTTAAAATAATAATTAAAGCTTGTTGAAGGACACTTTGTTAAAAAAATTTTGATTTATACCGAATATTTTTGTGAACCAATTGGATGAATTTGCTCGCCTAAATATTTGTAAAAATTGAAAGTGTATTATGATGGAAAAAAGTAAAGAAAGTAAGAAACTCAAGATTTTCGAAAGAAAATGACCTTGAGCGATGTTTAATTATTATTTTAAAAATGTGACAAAAATCATGGTAGAATATTTTATTTAAGAAAATGCAATTCATGATTTCCAAAGCGAAATCAAAAGCAAATTAACTCAATTTTATCAAAACGAAGCATCTTGAAGAAAATTGAAGTAGGTTTTTTTTGTTGGTACGGGGTGCCAAATTAATTAAAAACATAAATCTTTAATCTTTAAGTCGATTTCGTACAACCTTTATGAGAAATAATAATGTCCACTCAGAAACGAATATTATTTTGCTCGACATTTTTTACAATGTGACAATTACTTATATCACATAGTTTTTCGCTATTTTTCGCTTGTTTATTTTTAAATAGAAACCACTATAGTTTCTTCTCATTACTTTGCAGATAGTGAAGAGGATGTAAAAGCTCAAGTCGACGATGCCTTAGCGAAAAATAAACACTTAAGAAAACCTTCACAAAAGGTTCGAGAAGTTACAAATTGCGAAACCACGGAGGAAGTGAACATAGTTAATGATATCAAAGAAAAAGTGTAATTGAAAAATCATTCTAATCATCAAGGCAAATGTTAAATGAAATGTATTTACACTTTTTTAAAATTTTTACAAATTTCAAAGTCTGACCATCTACTTTTGTTATATGTTTTCAGACTCAAAAAGTCTGTGCGGCAAAGCAGTTAACTAGGGAGGCTATTTTAGAAAAAAAAATGAACAGATCCTTTTGAGCAAAAGACATAGTTTTTTACAAGAAGAGTCTTCCAGTCAGGCTGGAAGTTTATGGTAAGACATCTGATTATGTTATCAGAGATCCAAAAAACTACCGATTGAAAACCCAGCACCAATCGCAAACCTAGAACCTATTGCAAACCTAGAACTGATTGTAAATCCAGCGCCGACCGTTAACCTGGTACCGATCACAAATCCAGCACCGATTGCGAACCTGGCACCGATTGTACTACCGACACAATTTGAATTATGGAACGAGAAGGTAATATTGCAGTTTCTTAAGAACATTTATACAAGATTTATGTAATTTTGAAACATTTTATAACAGATTTAATTTTTTTGCAGATTGACGTGAATGAAAACGTTTCATTCGATCCCTGTGTTTGGGAATCCTTAGAGCTCACCAATAAAGAATCAATCCTGGCAAGAAACACTGCTATGTCTATCTGGGGCGAAGAATTGCGAAACAAATGTCTCGACCTTAAGGCAAAACCACGATTCGATGGGCAAGTGAGAAGCCTTTGCGAGCCGAGGAAACTGGATGCAATTTACGGTAATATACATAATAATTACGATTTTTAACTAGCCTAATCATTAGCGCGCTATGCGTACGAATAATTTCTTAATTAATTTAGACATTTCCAAAAAATTTCAAAGAATTTGATAACACTTCAAGTGATTCTGAAATAATTTGAAGATCATTGTCAACATCTTAAGATATTTATATATAGATTTCAATAGATTTAAATTGATTCTAAAAATTGTAATTTCATTTGAATTTCAGACGTCCTATATCGTCGGTTCTCACTCAAGGCGAAACAAAACAAACCTACGCTCAGCGACAAGGCTATTCGATTTTGTCGATCTTGTTTGACACAAAAAATTACGGACCTCAACTCTTCAAAATTAAAAGCGGTTGAAATTCGTGAATTGCAGAGGTTTAAAAACAAACACATCGGTGTTCTAAACGGTAAAATTATTTTTCAATACTTCCGAATTCTTTCCAATTTTCAAACACTAAGCTAATTTCAAACGTAACTAAATTTATTTCTTACATTCGCTGATCAAATTCATATTTTCGAATACTTAATTAATTTCCAAAGAAATTACTAAACCAATTTCAAGGATCGAAAATGAATTTTCTTCTTTTTTTTTAAACAGAAGACACAATGAGCGCAGAGGGTTAAAAGTAATATTAGAAATGTGAGAGCCTAGCCCGAGCGGAATTCTCCAACAGACTTCAGTTTACACTAAACCATTCTGTACTTTATTTATACGGTTCATAAGAGATAAAATTAAGTTGTATAGTAGTTTTAAAGATATAACAAAACAAGTATTCTTACAAACGTTGAATAAGTTCCAAAAACCAAAGGCTTTGCCAAAAAGAAAGCATAAAATGCTTTGCATAAGAAGTAGTGTGTTTGTATTCGCAAAAAAGAGGTGTGTACAATGTATTTTAGTTATAATTACGTTTGCATTCTTTTATTAAGACACATGGTTCACTTGTTTATTAGTCGTAAAAAACCAAAGGCTTTGTTAAAAAAAGCATGAAATGTAGTGTGTTAGCGTTTGCAAAAAGAGGTGTGTGTGCAGCGTACATGATTCAGTTGTTTATAACTCGCAAAAGGCATAAATTGATGTCAAATTGATTATTCAACTATTTGCATAAGTAAGAAAATTGCAAAAGATGTTGAAAATGAACAATTTATCTGTGCTCTGCGCAACTTACTTTCTTCTTAACAAATTATATTCGTAGTTACAAAATAGCCTTACCTATAATTAACAATAGCAACATTTGTAACGACAAAGAATTTCGAAAAAAAAATTCAAATTGTTTTTTATATGAAGAATATTTCAAACAAGTTTCATTTTTACATTTCACGAAATACATTCTTTTACTTTTTCTACAAAAAATTTGATCTTGACAACTTATACAAAAAATTCGTAAAATGTCTTACCGTTTATTCTTTATTATGTTTCGAATACTGTAATATACTATATCGCCGTTAATTATTATGGGTTATTCTTCTTCGTATATATATATTTTATTTTATTTATAAAGAATTTTCACTACAACTGTTAAAAATGTTTACTATGTGCAAGAACCTCAGGTCACAATAATTTTCTCACTTACAGAAAATAAAATAATTATAAAATCAATATAAAAATGAAAACTGCAATATTTATTCCCGTTTTTAAAATTCTTAATAAAAATTAAATGTGGAGAAAAATCGTCAGTATAATTGAGTTAACTTTGAAACACTAACTAAAAAAGCTACTTATGCACAAGTTTTTTTTATAAGTGAGAAAATAATTGAAACTCTTCGTCTTTTTTAATTGGCTGTGTTTGTATTCCGAGGAATAATAACAAACTCTATTTGTTCAATTGCAAGTATTTGATTTTGAAATAATATATCAGCCAATACGGATATTACCTGAGGGTTTTCCGAGAGGATAGGCCTAAGGAAAAGAAGGAGTGCCAAGAAGACTTTTTTCTCGAGCAAAAACAAAATATAAATTTTTTTTTTTTAATGGAAACTCGAAAGTATGAAAAATTTTTGCGTCAAAAAAATTTTTATAAGTACATTAATCTGATGCAAAATGATCCAGGAGACTTTCAAGTTTTAATTTTTAGAAGAGAAGAGAATGTATTTTTGAATTCTGAGACCAAAAAAATCCTTACTGACAGGATCCATAATATTCTCCTCTCCAGTAACTGATGCAGGATCCCTAACAGGGACACGTTAAGGATCCTTCCCATTTTCCTTTCCAGGAATCCACGTAAAAGAAGAACCTGTACTGGATCGTTCACGGGTTCCCTTGCGGGTATCTATAAGCGAAATGTGTGGAAATTGTGATGGATCCTTTACGAGCTCCCGTACAGGAAACCGTACAGGATGCTTCATGGATACACCTACCAAAATAAATATGAGAAAAACTCATTGCTAGTGCAGGAACTTGTGTGTGTTCTCTTGTACGACCCTATGTGAAGCAAATTTTAGTTTCAAAACTACATGGGATTCCCTGCATGTTCATGTCCCGAAACACGTACGGGAAAATGTACTGTGGAATGTAATTTGGAACTACACAGGATCCTACCTAGCCTAACATACATGTTCCCGTAAGGGTTCCTTCGTCAACACAGGATCCCCTACGTGCTCTTGTACGTGTTCTGGTCCCAATTTCTTATGCCGATCATGCGACTTTTCCCATGCGTGATCCGATACCTGTTCTGGTACAGGATCTCGTACAAGGAACATTTACAGGATCCCGTACGGGGATTTTCAATAGGGTAATGTGCATTATTGGGTGAATGAGAATCCTCGAGGGATGAAAAGTGTACCATTTCAACATCCGTCGTCCGTTAATTGTTGGTTCTTGACTGGGCAAGTTTACGCAAACTTTCTGCAAAACGTACTGCCTTAATTAATAGAAAACGTGCCCTTGCATGTTCGCATGAACATGTGGATGCAACATGACATTGCACCACCCCATTATGCTCTGTGTTCAAGACAAGTGATGAATGAGATTTTTGACGAAAAGTGGATAGGACAAGGCGGCCCTGTAGCGTGGCCACCTCGTTCGCCAAATCTAACATCACCAGATTACTTTTCATGGAGTTTTGTCAAAGAACGCGTAATGGCGGTAGCACCTACCACGCCTGACGACATGAAAGAAAGAATACGCCGAGACTGTAACGTAATTACACTACAAATGTTGGCTGAAGTTAGACGGGCTTTTCATCAGCGAATTAACAAGTGCTTAAAAGTCGAAGGTCATCACTTCGAGCATCTTCTGAAGGTAGACCCAAACCAAGGTTAGTGGATCCTCTGAGAGTGATTATTCCAATATGTTTCGATTTTTCGACTATTTTCATACTTTGCGTGACTAGAATGGCCTTGTGTTGTAGGTCGCTGAATTCGCCTTAAAATCGGTAATAATGTCATCGAATAAAAATACATGGTTCCATTTAAAAAAGTGTAGTTGACCTTGACGTGGCTTCAGCACCTCCACCGATAGAAAAATAGGGTGGTTAAGTATGACGGCCTTGTCGAACACTAAAACTTTTGTCTAAAAACACTTTTGGATATGGTCAATAGTTTGAGCGCTATCGTTCTGTAACGCTTTATGTGCCTCACCCTGTATATACACTTTATATTGGCCATAATATAACAAAAATTTTATCATTTATCGTTAAATATACGTCAAAATAATCATTATTACAGGTTTGGTAATTACATATTGAAAATTAGCTCGAAATTTGTCGAATTTTTGAGGACTAATACATTTCGTGAGATAAATACCCGAAATGTTCGTGAAAGTGGAAGACAAGCAACCTATTATTAAAAAATTATGATGCTGATAATGGTATTCAATTGTCACTCGAATATTAATACGTTTTTTGCTAGCTCAATAATAATTTGTACCAACTGTACACTGTAAAAAGTTTGGGGAATTTTCCCCACCAATTATTCGGGAAAATTCCACATTTTAGGGTACAAATACTTTTCCCCGAACAAATTGGGGAATTTCCCCCCCAAAAATGGATAAATTCCAGAAAAAGTAGGGAATATTCCCCAAAAATTTAGTGAATAAGTAAATCACTAATATTTTGTGGAATTTTCCCCATCAATTATTGGAGAAAATTCCATATTTTAGGGTACACATACTTTTCCCCAAGAAATTGGGGAATTTTCCCCCAAAAAATGGATAAATTCCACACTGAAAGAAATTTATCGTGAATACAGACTATTTTCTGGTTATATTAGCAAAAGAGTTTGGCTGTCTCAGATACAGCTAAACTGTATGGGTGTTTCATAAAAACAGTTATAGTTGAAGGGATACTACTGCACCAGTAATATATTTTCAATACACACATCCAAACTGATACGGCTGCAACAGATGAAACATGGTTATGGTTCCTTTAGCCAAACTCTGTTTTGGAAAATCAGCTCAACTTCAAACAGACGCTTGTCTGCTAGTGATGCGTAGTAGTTTCAGAGGTTAGGGGTAAGTAAACTATTATATCAGTGGTTCATTATAAATCTAAAAAAAAAAAATTAAGTCGATACCAGCAATACGTGTTTTGTTTGCATGATCACATACGATCACTCTGCAAACGTTTGAACGCACACCAATATACATCCTTGAAACAAACCATTTTGTTTTGCTAAATCAGCATAATAGTCGATGGATAATACAATCAGAAGGACATTTATGAAAGTTTCCTGAGCTGATAGCTAATTTAAAGACATGTTATTAGCTCAACTAGTATTTGTTAATTTCTTATTCATACTTATTAACACACAAAATAATATAACTGAAGTAAGAAGATTTTCTTTCTAATTTGCATAGAAATTCTCTAACAAACTCGGTTAGGTAGAAACACAATACCATTTCTTTCAGTGCAGACAAAGTAGGAAATATTCCCCAAAAATGAGGGAATATTCCCCAAAAATTTAGTGAATAAGTAAATCACTTATATTTTGGGGAATTTTCCCTAATCATGTTGTGTTTTTACGGAAAAATTAAAAAAATTTACGAAAAAATTTTAAAAAAAGTTCTTTAAAAATTAGGGAATTAAGTAAACTTCATGTGATTTCGGGAATTTCTCCAAATTCATTTAAGGATTTTTCTCAAAAATGCGAGAAATATCATTCAAAGGAGGAGATATTTTCTATGAAAAATAAATTAATGCTTTTTTGCCTTTTAGTCCAAATACCACTGATCTCTATAATACACTGGATGCACAATCAATGCAAAGTCGTGTGCCCAATTGAAGGCTGAGACGCCATATTTACTTGGGTTGATTACAATAAATTTTGCGGTAAATTCAAATTTAGTAAAAAAGGAAAAGTGTAAATATTAAAGAAACATTATAAAATCCATGCTTTTTTACCGGTATTAGTATTGATAGTATACATAATTAAACTAATGAAATGAAATTTATTGAATAATACTAAAATATAACTCGGTACTATTTATTATTATGGTATATAATGTTGTATACATTTAAAAAGGCATATGTACTTATTTCTTAACTATAATTAAATATAAATTTATTGAATATAGATTACAGAATTCAACAAGTAAACGTACCTTGGAGTAGTGTTAAAAAGTATCTCACGTTCTGAACGTGAACTATTAATAATAGTCACATATAATTACTATTTTTAGTATAAATTAATTCGCGTTTCATAATTCAACCCTTATGTACCTGTACATAAACGATTTTAAAAACTGAAAAAATGCTCCATCCTCTTCTGTTTAAAAAAATGTTGAATTACTCGATCTTGTAGGCGTATTTCATCATACGTATAAATTTCTCAGGAGTAATAAGTTGCTCCAACTGAAAGAAGTAATAGAAATAATTTTGAATATATACAAATTTATAAACTATTGTATTTTGATCGTTTACAAACATTTTAATTTATCAGAAAATAATAAAATTGGAAAATAAACAAACCCTAAAGTATAATTCATACTGAATGCAGATATTACATGAAAATTGAGTATGTACATGCTGTGACTAGTATGTTACTAAATAATAGAATCCAATTCTATAAAGACGTAAGTAATAATATAGAAGATTATCACTGAATAGTACAAAACATCAGGTACGAAAGTACTTCACAAGCAGCAAATTATTTTCTGATAAATTAAAATGTTCGTAAACGACCAAAATACAATAGTTTATAAATTTTGTATATCTACTACTACTAATCTACTACTATCAATACTAATACCGGTAAAAAAGCATGGATTTTATATTGTTTCTTTAATATTTACACTTTTCCTTTTCTACTAAATTTGAATTTACCGCCACATTCTTTGTAATCAACCCAATTAAATATGGCGTCTCAGCCTTCAATTGGGTACACGACTTTGCGGACTTTCCCATTGGCATTGTGCATCCAGTGTATTATAGAGATCAGTGCTAAATACGGTACTGTGCCTATTCATAGAGTTGGTCTAATCTCCTATTTATGGTTTGGTTTGCCTGCAATTAATTTTGAATGCTTTAAATATTGAATTGTATTGTTCAGTGACCCTATAGACTCTCTTGTTACTTAAAAATTTCTGGCGTCTCTGATTTTTAATTTGTAATTAGAAATATAAACATTAAAAAACTTCGAAGTGCAACAGTTTTTCGAATTTTGATTGTAGAAGAAAATATATTGAGACTTACTTGTAGAACTATTTGAAAATAATCTAGAATTCTATACATAATTCTTGAAACCCTCAAACATGAAATTTTCGAAAAAAGTTTACAAATTTGGATTGCCATAGTTTTTCGAATTTTGATTTAAGAAGGAAATGTATTTGAAATTATTTGTAGAACTATTTGAGAAGAACCTACAACTCTAAAGAGAACTCCCAAAAATGAGATTTTCGAAAAAAAAAATTTAAAACTTTGAAGAGCCATACATAGTTTTTGGAATTTTGATTTTAGAACAAAATGTGTTTGGATTTACTTGTAGAACTATTTGAAAATAATCTAGAATTCTATACATAATTCTTGAAACCCTCAAACATGAAATTTTCGAAAAAAGTTTACAAATTTGGATTGCCATAGTTTTTCGAATTTTGATTTAACAACAAAATGTGTTAAGACTTATTGTTAGAAATATTTGCAAAGAATCTAGAACTCTAAACAGAATTCTTAAAACCCTCAAACATAAAATTTTCGAAAAAATTTTTAAAACTTTGAAGTGCCATAGTTTTTCTAATTTTGATTTTAGAACAAAATGTGTTTTGATTTATTTGTAGTACTATTTGAGAAGAATTCAGAACTCCAAACAGAATTCTTGAAACTTCCAAAAATGAGATTTTCGAAAAAAATTAAAAAACTTTGAAGTGCCATAGTTTTTCGAATTTTGATTTTAGAACAAAATATGTTTGGACTTATTTGTAGAGCTATTTGCAAAGAATTTAGAACTCTAAACAGAATTTTTGAAAACTATTAAAACAAAAATAGTTTTATAACCTGTCCTAAGCTTTACATGCAGAATCCGTCAGTATATTTCGGAGCCCCTTCAACTCTCCCATGAATCCAGCACTGCAGATTGTACCCATCAGCATCATGTGCCGATAGCTTTACAGCCGGAATTTCCCAAGCAAATTTTCTTCCAGCATGACCTTTATTTTCCATCATTTTAATTTCAACCCTCACAAAAAGTGTATCCATAAGTGTATCTGAAACGAGTGAACGAACAAAGAGTTCCAGAGTTAACGTCAAAGGTGAGTTTTAAATATTTTTTTAAATTGATATATAAATATAAATGATATATTTTTAAAATATTTCGGAGCTTCAAATTTTATTTAATGTAATATTATTAATTTAAAATTAATTAGGTGAGTTTGTCCGATCGAAAGACCTGGGCTCGAATCCCAGCGCAGTCGAAAGCCTCTTTTTTTCCACAGAAAGATTTTCAAATTCTTTAAATATTATTATTTTTGCAAGGTTCAAGTATACGAAATGCATTTTTATTTATTCTTAAATTTTTCAATTTAAAGCATTAATTAATCTTTCTCTTCTGTTTTACAGTATGCTCTTAGACATCAATCCCATCCAAGGACACAAAAGAAGTGGAAAGTACCAAAAATTAGCCACAGATGCCAAGGCAGGGAAATTAAAAGAAAATGTTGTAGGCTTCAGCAACAATTTATAATTTGATTTTTATTGTCAATAATAATAATATGTATATTTAAAGAATTTGAAAATCCTTCTGTGGAAAAAAAGACGCTTGCGACTTTAATTTGAAATAATATGTATAAGTAAACAAAATAAACTTTGTAATTTATAAAAAAATTCATTAAATCCCTATTTTTATTTCCCACTTAAATTATAGAGGATATTTTCTTAAAGATATTTGGGAAATTTCTCAAGTTTATGTAAAATATTCCCCAAAATACATTAAGGGAAGTTTCAGAATAGTTTTTGAAAATTCCCAATTTTTAAGAAATATTCCCCAAATATTTTGGGAAATTTCAAATTTTTGGGGAACACTCCCCAAAAACATGTGGAGGAAATTTCCACAATACTTTTGGAAAATTCCCAATTTTTAGAAAAAATTCCCCAAATATTTTGGAAAATTCCTAATTTTTGGGGAATATTCCCCAAAAATATCTGGAGGAAGTTTCCACAATAGTTTTGGAAAATTCCCAATTTTTAGGAAATATTCCCCGACATATTTTGGAAAAAATTCACTAATTTTGGTGTAATTTGCGTTACTAACATTTTGGGGAATTTTTCCCAACAAATTTTTTACTGTGTACCTTGTTTTTGGCTTTCTTCCCGACATTCCAGCTCCACTTTTTAGGATTCTTTGATCTTTTTCTTGCAACTCAGGATTGGTTTCTTGGGAAATTTTCACGATCACAGTAATAAATTTTTTACAATTCGTTAACTTATTTAATGCAATAAATTACCATTGTTCGCAATAAATTACATGTTTTCTCTTTAAAGGTGAATCATCAATTGACTGGAAAAGAATAAAAACACAGAAAAGCTTCAGAATATTTTTCCAAAAATTATATTCCGAACCGGCGTAAGCAGAACTTTTCCTAGAAATCTAAACACAGTGCGTTTTCAAAGTTATCTAATGCATTTTGTTACATTATTGCCAATATAAAGTGTATATATATCATTCCTTCCTATTCGTCTAGAGTGTTTCTAAATAATTTCTACAGAATAGATATAAATAAAGAAAACGAATTGTAAAAAATGATGCTGGGATTCTGTCGAATCGCGTGCTCTCGGCATGGGTACATCCTTCTTTCTCCTGTGTTCGATCGATATACCTAGCGACGGTATCGGTGTGCTCGAGCGCAGTTAAGTAAATTCCCATCTTGACCGCAGTTTTGGATTCAAAAATTTCAAAATATATTTAGAAACTGCGTGCAAGCCTGCTGAGCAACTTTCTCGCTAAAAGTTCTCTCAACTCTAAACTTTTTCGCATACTTTTTTTCTTTGAAGTTGAAACATGAGAATTCTGCCAGCTGCAACTATTATAATAAAAATTATTAAAAAATTGTGAGTTTTGTTATGTTGAACATAACCATCTGAAGCTCGAGGGTTTTTTTGAGTCTGTTGATGAAATTTCAGACTATTTCGGACAAATTTGTATGAAAAACAGAGAGTTGATTGTAAAAAATCGATTGATTTCGTACCTTCAAAAAATACGGTTTTCTTCGATTATAAAAAAATCTAGAGTTCTAAACCAAAAATGTATGGCAGAAAAAATATGCGGAACGACATTTAACATATACTTACATGCTTTTTTGATTATTTTTCCAAATTTTTTATTCAAATAAAATAAAACGTTCGCGCATTGCTGTATCCTCTCTTTTGCCTACTAGGCCACGCGTTCCATCGGTTATGGAATCCGATGCCTCAATCAGCACAATGTAAAGCATTCGATAATGTACTTCAATTTTGAAATAACATCTTACAATCAAGTAGGTAAGAATTATTATGAACTTATATTGTGTATTTTGTTGACTTGGCTATTTTATTAATCAATAGAAATTTCTGGATTATATATTAAGGCCGTGGAACAACCGGGTCATATGTGACTAGATGCCTACCTTACTAGCATTTTCAATTTGTGTAACCCCATTTCCAAATTTTCAACTTGTTATCTTATATTTTACAGAAATGGGCTTACACAAATTGCAAATGCTAGTGAGGTAGGAATCTAGTCACGTGACCCGGTTGGTCCATGGCTTTAATATATAATCCAAAAATTTCTATTAATTAATAAAATAGCCAAGTCAACAAAATTTCTCCCTTGGAAATAGAAACAAAGAACTTCGAAGCTACTAAGTATTCAGACATTTGGTATTTTCAAATCCTTGATCAGCACAAATTCATTCGTAGAAAAATCACGCCACATAGAGAGAAACTCTAAGTCATCATAATTTTCTACCTCAATACCATCCATACGAGCCTTCGAGATGAACCAATTTGAAATTAAAACCGCAGTCTTACAAGCTACCCACTTCGATTAAGAAGTTTAAAGAGCAAAAACATAGCTTTTGCATTTGCCACTCCGCGGTTTGCAACGAACGTGATACAAAGTCGACAAAATGTAGTGACTTCACATTCGGGTGTACGTTAATTATTTTAAATTTTCCGTTTGACGGAAACTATTTACGAAGTCGCCGCAGTATAAATATTTTATTGTATTTCTAATACTACGTTTCACGCTGAAATAAAATTCTGTGTGCCCCGGTGGTTGTTTAGCGGCAAGTTGTTAACTGTGCGTCTTCAGCCGGGGTTACAAAATAGAATTTCCAAAACATTGTTATACGCCCGGCGATAGACGAGAATGAGATTTTATAAAATATATTTTATTTGGATAACGAAAAATCTCATTCATAGAACGGCGCTTACTTGACCGTCATTTGGCGACAGCGTGCCCTTCCACCTCTTAGGCAAGAGTGGTACAAAAGATCTTTCGTCCTCTTCTCTCCCACACCTTGGTAGGCTCCCTCGCACTCGCACCAAGTGTACCAGCGCAGTGAGGAAAGTCACACCCTGTGCATGCGTTCTCTCTCCCTACACTAGACATTCTCGTTACTCTCTTTCGCACTTGTACAGGGTGTCTAGCGACCCACGCTCTCCCATTACCAGAGCCAAGCAATGGGACTCTCCATTTAAAAAGAACTACGAAAAAAATTAGAAAGTGCAAGATACGTCCAAGCAAAGAAAAATGCACTAGAAACGGCGGGGAAATTGACCCCTTACACAGGGTCAACGAAGGAAGAGAAGATAGATAAAAGGGCGCATTTTCGTTAGGAGGAGGCACTCGGAGGAAAGGTCTCGCCTGCACTGTTAATCTCTGCACAATAAAGTCACTCAAGAAGAAGCTCAGGTCTTCTACTCTATTGACACATTAGAGCGCGTTAAAGTATCGGAGTTCCATTTGACAACATATTCCGCATCGATTCCAACATAAAACGCGCTATTTTCGAGACTCCAGGAATAGCATAAAGCAAAGCATACGGAGTTTCAGCATCCTACAGAAAGGGAACACAATGCTCAAGGACAGGAAAGATTTCTGTGTTTTTTCTGATATAAACTTCTTTGTTCTAGGTTCATGCACGTTAGGCCTGGCCCAGGTAATTATGTTCACATTATTTTGTTTGTGACTTTATTATTTATTCTCTCTGGACTGTTTTCCGCTTTTTGCTGACAAAGCGTGGGGTTTTTTATGCCAAATAAACTGACTTGCATTTCTAAAATTCTGTGTTTTTTATTGTTCCCTTTTTTTTTGCCAGTTATTACCCAAGCTTCTCTTTTTTCTCGAACAGTCAGAAAGAAAGCGTCTATTTGTTGGGTGTTAAAGATCGAAAACCATTAACTGGGAAGAATAAGCTACGTAATGTGAGGGAAGTGTTCTGAAGATCCCATTTTTATCTGTAACAGAAAAAGTCCGTGAGAAATGCTAGTCACAGCGCAATTGAAGAGCTAAATATTGTTTATTGGAGAGGATTAATTCCCACTAGATTAGCAAAACACCCTATCGGAAAACTTGAAAACATGCTTTCACAATGGTTACTTCTGAAGAAAAATGATTGACGTGCAGTAGAAACAAAAATTTTTTGATAGATCAAGGAACTGTCAAGGAAATGATAATTACCTTTGGAGATAAGCTATAAATTAAAAAGCAACAGTGAATTTCACGGAGGAAAGAAAAAGAAGACATGAGAAATGCAAAATCTGCGGCTGCCTCTGCTGTGCCTGCGTCTTTTTCTCTAGACACCACAGATACCGATTCCCGAGAAAGTTTATGCTACAAAAACAGCTCCGATAAATCCGATGTCGGTGAAACACATCAACCTTCATCTTAAAAAAAAGTGAAAGCTGCAAAACTAGGAGATGATAATAAGATTACTTCAGAACCAAAGTCAAAGAACACCCTTCTTACGCAAAATTTGACTGGAGGTTGAGATAAATACATAGTTTTGGATCGTGAAGCCACAAGACTCATTATCCTAATTGTAACATGTCACTACCACGGAGTATCATTAAAAAAACAACAGAAAGGACGGTAAAGTTTTCCTGAAAAAGTGAACACAACTTTTAAAAGAAAAAAACCGATTCATCTTTACTGAGATAGCAAGATCTCACCTAGCATTCCGGGTTCTCAAAAACTAGACAGATTACCAGTGCACCATCGTGACCAAAAAACCGTCAGCTTTTATTATATTCAGAAATGCGCTCAGAAATACCGAGTAAAAGGAGTTGAAAAAATCGTGCATGAAACTTCTAATTTATCGATTGAACCGCCCTAGATCGTGGTCGCTAACGAATACGAGGGCGCAGCTAATTAAAGTTAGGAACCACCTACACAGGTGCAAATCAAACATTTGCGAGCTTCTTGGGGGTCGTTACCGATCCTCAGGAATCACTTCGGTCTCGGAAACTCTTGGAGATACCACTTATGTCCTATACAGCCGCTGCTAAATACATCAAAAAGTCGAAATCGTACGTGAAGAAGTGGGTTGAGTATTATAAAGCCAATAAAACAGTCGACAATCTGCCTGAAAGAGGAAAATCGCGAGTTTTGGGTATTTAGAGCTCTTCACCGAGAACTTGAATGCTCAGAAAATGCTCCAAATATATGAACGCGGTCTTCTAAGGTCTGCCACAAAGATGTTTGAAGCCGATACGGCCGATTGGATCTTACAAGAAGATAACGACCCGAAACATCGAAGCCGTCTCTGCACCGCCTGGAAAACAGAAAATGGCATCACAACTTTTGACTGGCCATCACAGTCCCCCGATGCGAATCTAATTGAAAATGTGTGGAGTGTTTTAAAGAGGAAGCTTGCGGGAAAACGTGTGTTCACCCTGAAACAGCTCTCACAAAAAATCAGGAAGATATGGCAAGAATTACCAACGGACTACGCTGAAAAATTAGTGGAAAGCATGCCGAAAAGGTGCCAGGCCATTCTGGACAACGATGGGGACTGGACTATCTATTAGGTAGTAGCGCTGTAGTCCTTCGAGAGTACTTTTATTTGAGAAAAAAAAAACGTTTTGAAATCTCTAATAGTTTTCGAAAAATCTAGAACTCGCTTTTATTGAACAGACTGTAATACGTTACCTCTTACGCACAAAAATAGATCGAGGGTCAGTGTTTGGTTGCATGCATTTTAGCATCATCTAATCAACACGTGGAGATTCTAGTTGTAAATGTTCCCTATTCTCTCCTAGCTAGGGATCAATAAGTGAAAAATTAAATCTACGCGCTCTGGAAAAATTTGAAGGAAAGGAATAATTTTAAACGAAAATAAAGGAGAATAATTTACCGTGTTGGTTTCTCATATAGAGAGACACGGCGAACGTGGCACTTCTAATAAAATTAAAAATCGGCTAATTTGTTATTGTAAAATTATTAATTATTTTTAAAAAAACAGAAAAGCTCCCAGCGTTACCTGGTGAATTACGTGAAGAAGCACTGTGCGAAATTTCAAAACGATTGGTCCAGTAGATTTTGAGTTATCCTGTACACAGACTTCAAAAATACCAAGTTTCAAAAAACGCTTTGAAGTTTCCCTCTACTAATTCGCAACTCGTAAACTTGTATAGAAACTCTATTTTATATCATTTATTTTATTTGTAGCAATCCATGAGTGTACTTCATCATGATGTGTCCTCTACAGAAGTCACGTAACTAAACAAATTAAAGAGGCTTCAACCTCGGAATGAATCCAAACGCTAACCTAGATCATATGTTTCGTCCAAAAAAATTAACTTCTGAGTTATTGAAGTGAATCACTCAACAAGGGACATTTTGTATGAGTATGGAAAGACACTTTATTAAAATTCTTATTATGCTTTTTTTACTTCACGGAAGTTGTATCTGCACTCTAAATTAATCTCAGCATTTCTGTAAATATCAGGGAGATATTCCATATGAAAGAAAAGTTATCATACGTGGTTGAATTGACTCGTAATTGTATTGTATTGTATTGTAATACGTATGTGCAAATTTTTCGTCGACTCGAAGTCGGTCTCAATGTTTTTGCTCACCATCGGCACAATTTAGGATCCCACGATTGAGCCGACTGCTTTATAGTAAAAATGCGACAAAATAAGAATCATTTTATATATTATCATAACATCTGTCAAATGTTTATTAAACACACAAATGCCCACGCAGTCACTTACAATTAGACATATAAATAATTACACGCTTCAACGCTATTGAAAATTTCCAAACGCAACGGGGTTTAAACCTAAGCCACGTGGCTACCGAAGGCTGAGAAATTGTTGATAAAATTTTAGGTAAGCGTTATTTCCATCTACAGTTGAATCGGGAGTCGGTCATTCTGTCGATTTCAATTCGCACGTGCTAAAATATTAAATTTTAATACAGGTACACGGGGAGAAATAACCAGTGTCGTGCACGTGAAAGGTACCAAGCATTGAGAACAAGTGAAATAACGCGTGCGAAATACATGAATTCAAGTATTTCACACTAGCCAATCGCATGTGCGTCGCACGTGAAACTCAAGCGTTTGTTACACTAGCCTTCTAATGTTTGCAACGAGTTGTCTTGTGGCTAAATCTTAAAGCTCACATAATTCGTTTGTGAGTGCAGTGTATCTAGTGCATGAACAATTCCGTATGTGTCAAGCATGAATATCACAAGCTTCTTTTATTTGAACTTCATGGTTTCACCGGTAGGTATACATTGTACCATAGTTTTAGTTGCCCAAAGTTTCAATTGCCCATAAAATCACCAGAAGTCACTATATTTGAAAAGCAGTGTTTGACGAAGATTATGAAAGGAATGCGTTAGCAAAAATTGCAAGTATATATCAAATATAGGCGGTAGAGAGCGCTTCAGGGAAATGTACAGGAATCCTGCATCTTGCAATCCTCGCAGTTTTTGCCAACACGTTCCTTTCATAATCTTCATCTAACACTGCTTTTCAAATATAGTGACGTCTGGTGATTTTATGGGCAATTGAAACATTGGGCAACTAAGACTATGGTACAATGTATACCTACCGGTTTCACCACTTGATTGGATCGAAATGTTGAACACTTATTTGCCTGAAGTGCGTGGCACTGATTATTTCTCACTGTGTAATTATGCGCCTTATAAATGCTGAGTATGATTCGGAGTTAAGGTCATGTTTTTTTATATTTATCAGCTTTTTCAATTCTTCAAACCCCATTTTTGTCAAAAATGAAATAGGTAGCTGGAAATTTGTAGAATTATATAAAATGCATTAAGGCCGGTCTGTCTGGTCATAAATGTTTATAATTATGAAATTACCTTTCTTCCAAAACAAATTTTTTTTATAATTATAAACATTTATGACCAGATAGGCCAATTTTAGTTAATCATATTTAGTTTTACAAATTTTTAGTTACTTATCTTATTTTTGATATAAATGGGGTTAGACAAATTGAAAATGCCGGTAAAGTAGGAGTCTAGTCACGTGATCAAGTTGGTCCATGGCCTCAAATAAGTAACATGAAAGATTTGTTAGACCTTCTTTACTGCCTTCGAATTAATTTGAAAAATTGACTCCATATTTCATTTCACGTGGTCATGAGTTCATACTAAAAACAGCGCTGGTAATGTAGAAATCTATAGATAATAGCTGGCCTCAAGAAATTCTTTGCACTCTATACTTTGTTCAAAGATTTCGGTTTGATAATTTCTTCAAAAGGGAAATTTTGAAAGGCTTTTCCAAAAATATCGGTGAATGCTGTTGATACCAATTCGTTGATTAATGGTCTGAACATAACGAATCCAGATTGCCAGGTCCCATTGATAATCCTATCTAAAATTCCTTCCAGAAAGTTTCGGCCTTGAAGCAAGTTGCTTATGTGCAATTTCATATCGCCTATTGATTGAACATCTACTTTGACTTTTACCCTTGAATTTGGAGCTCTGGATACAGTCGTAGTCTGCACAAGGTCATCTTTAACAAAAAGTCTATTCTTAATTCGATGTTTGTTGAGTCACTGCTCACAATCATTTCTTTACATTCAACTTTGATTAAAAATATTTATTGTTTAAAAGCGCCTAATAAATTCTACAATGAAAAAAAGTATAGTCATGGCAAGTCCGCGCTACATAGTCGTGGGTGTTAGGCTGCGGCCACCATTCGTATAGGCGCACGCACGCAGAAGTACACAGTTGTGACGCCGATGCGATCGCATAGGCGCTACAACTATCTACTGGCTCGATGCATGCTCCAACGCGTGATACGTATACCCGCAAATGCATTAATCTCGCGAAAAATTTATATTCGGTCAATTAACTTTTTTCGGGGGATCATGATTTTTCCCTACAAATGAGCATTTCGGTAGAATATTATATTGATAAATAGATCTCAAAAGGATTTTGCGAAATTTGAAGAATTTCAAAAGCTATGGTTATCCAAAGCTTTAAGCAGTAGTTTGGTAATTATTATTCTCTCTTAATCTACTGTAAGGATTTCGCTGATTTTTTTACTGTCTTATTTTGTATGTCCATTCTAAAGGAAAAAAAGTTACAACAATGTCGCATAAAAATTGTTGAAATGAGCAACAAGTTTTATAAACAAAATAAATTTGTTACAACTTCTCAATCTTTTGTTATGCTTATTTTGACATATTATGTTGGCTCGTTTAGTAACGATAATTTCAGTAAAAGAAAAACTGGGTAAGTCCAATACGGTTATAAGTTATGCTTATGTTATAATCTTATGAATAATTTATCCTGCTTGCTATTGCAGGTTGCCAATTAATAAATACCGAAATAACTGTATATAATTGTAAAAGTTTTTATTTCTTATTAATTCTCAACTTCATTACACTTTGTGTACCGGATTCATGAGAACCAGAAAATAGTTTATTTGAAAGTTTGCTACCGTCGATTGGAATAAAGCAATGATATTGCCTTGTATTTGCTACAGGTTTCGCCATATAAAATCGGCCCTTCACAGATTTGTCGTGCACTACATCATTTGCAGAGGAAAATTCAAAATCGATTTTGTGAAAAAACTTTTTTGCCCACCCATAAAGGAGTTTCAGCGTTGTGATATTTCCTTCTTGTAAACTTGATCTAAATTAATGTCGTTTGGCAGTCCCTCTGAAGATATACAGTTATTTCGGTATTTGTTAATTGGCAACCCGCAATAGGAAGCAGGATAAATTATTCATAAGATTAGAAACGGAAGAAATGCGCAACTTTTTTTTCCTATAGAATGGACATACAAAATAAGACAGTAAAAAAATCAGAGAAATCCTTACAGTAGGTGAAGAGAAAAATAATAGTTACCAAAATACTGCTTAAAACTTTGAATAACCATAACTTTTGAAAAACTTCAAATTTCGCGAAATCCTTTTGAGATATTTTTATCAATGTACTATTCTACCAAAATGCTCATTTGTAGGAAAAATCACGATCCCCCGAAAAAGGTGTCCCATTTCACAAATTTTGACATAGACTGTAAATGAAATTGAAATCATATTTAACAATTTTTAAAATTACGTATTTTCGAATTTCATTATAAATGCATGTCTGGCGCCACTATGCTGGATAGCTACCATCCGAGGAGCCGTTCACTGGAAGAATCAATAATTTTCCATACTTATAATCGATTCAGAATCAGTGACTCGTTACCATCCGAATGTAACACCAGCAATGTGGTACATAGTCGCTGTGCCTAGGCAATATCGTTTCACTCAAAATACAATTTGTATATGGCTCACGACCATATAGCATAGTGCGGACAAGCAGAATATAATGCCTGCAACCATACGTTTTTTTCAGTGTATCACTAAAATATATAGTTTAGATGCTAAATTGCAATGCTTTTTTTAGAAACCTATACTGTAAACAGGAATTTTAGTGTACAATCTCTCATTCTGTTTGCTCTACCAACAGCCTGAACGTTGCGTGGTTCGTAATCGTAATTATAAGCTTGTGTAGGGTGCACTTTCGACCTAATATCGATTCTCCAAAGCATT
This sequence comes from Diplolepis rosae, assembly GCA_030998225.1. Classification (NCBI taxonomy): domain Eukaryota; kingdom Metazoa; phylum Arthropoda; class Insecta; order Hymenoptera; family Diplolepididae; genus Diplolepis; species Diplolepis rosae. The sequence continues at coordinate 2,363,032 of JAPYXD010000171.1, forward strand.
AATTCTTCCAGGCGCAGTGCACTTCACCCTGAAAATTCTAAGAATTTTCAGGCGCGCATTATAACTTACAAGAAAGGCACACATTTGTCAAAATATAGATGAATGTCGGTAATAAGTGCAGATATTCGTGATATAAAGTAACAGATGGAGCTAGAGATAAGTTAAAGGAGGAAATTCAGAAAATGAATTTATGTGTCTCATCCGCGGAATCTCGTTTTTCCTTTACAGCTGAGAGTAAAGCAATGTTGTATATTCCGTTACAGAGGAATACAATGTATAAATTGAACTGCGCATGCGCATTATAGTCTTACAGCGGAACGCAATCTATTTCTTATTCTTCTTCTTCTCACTTCTTCTTCGTACAGCGGAACGCAATCTATTTCTTATTCTTCTTCTTCTCACTTCTTCTTCGTACAGCGGAACGCAATCTATTTCTTATTCTTCTTCTTCTCACTTCTTCTTCGTACAGCGTTAGCACTGACTACTACACAAGACCGATAAAATCAAAATGGCCGGGACTAGTCGCCAATTTGCGCCCGCTTCGTACAACTAGCGCAGCAAACAACTACAATAAGTACTAGATTAGATTTCAATGTACGCATAAAAACTCGTATCCGCACCACAGTCACATAAAATAGAATACGTGCCAATGCACACAATTCGGGACATTGCGAGACTCGCGACAATGCTCGCAGGACTGATCGCACCTCGGATTCGTCTCGGCTTTGCCTCAGCTACGTCTCGACTATGCCTCACCTACGCCTCGACTACGCCTTGGCTTCGATCTCCTGCGAACATTGTCGCTCGTCACACAATCACCCTCATTGTGTGCCTAGGCACATAATATACTATTCTCTTAACGAACAGAATAGACACATTTGCATGAAATCTGATTGAAGAAAATAAAGTTACAAAAGAACTATACAGGAGATGTATTTTTAGGTTGTGTTTTGCATTTTCATCATTTTCCTTTCGAAAAGTACATTTCTTAATGAATAACAGTCAAATGCTAAATCAATTGCATAGAAAGCATTTTTTAGGTTACGTTTTAAATTTTAGTTTGAAATTTGTGTTCTTATCGACCGGAAAGGTCAAGTGCGACGCTAGATAGACAAAAGATATACTTGTAGGTTACGCTTTCCAGTTTCATTTGAAAATGTGCTTTTATGGATAGAAATGGTCAAACGTTGTACAGAATGTATTAAGGATGTATTTTAAAGTTATGTTATGAACTTTCTTTCTGGAATGCATATAAACCTAGATAAAAATGATATAGTTTCTTGGACAAATATCTTCAATATTTATTTGTAGGTTATGTTATTAATGAATGTACGCGAATTTCAATTTTTTTTAGCTTCGAAAAGAGGCCGAGATAGCATAACTGGTGCCATTTGGCCGTTTTTATGGGAAAGAAATGAATTATTAATCAAAAAGTGGAATATTTTTTCTTCGCTTCTTAATAAATAATTCCCCCCTTTCCCGGAAAAACAGTCAAGTAGAACCAATATTTCTAGCAAGAAATTTTACATATTACGTTCAAAACATTGCAGTGGCTCTGATGAAGCCCAGAAAATGGATTGATAATAGTAAACACAGGGAACTATCTGCGAGCCATATCTTGTGCATGTGGTAGCCGAGGTTTCCGTGCCCTATGAGTATTTCTGCTAGGACCTTGACTTCTTTCCTTCCAAGGTTGCGTAGTTCCGCAGCTCGTTTAAAATTCAGAGTTGTGCCCATGAGCGCCCTGGCCTGTCTAGAGCCAGTGGCCCTGTTCCACTCTTTCTGATGTTCCTCGGTCAGCCAACTGTTAATTTCTTCAGTGACCAACCTGCTGGAAGCACCTACTACTGGTTCGGGACCAGTAAAGTTTTCTCTTGCTGCTAGTTTTAGTGCCTCAGAACACTCCCATACCAGTAGCTACGAATTCGGATGCTTCTTCTAATACAATGCTCCTGTGCCTTATAGGCACACTGGAGCATGGCCATGATCTCAGTTTGTAAGAATGTGGCGTAGGAACCCATAGCGATTGTTAGGCCCATCCCAGTCCTCCTGCGATAGATACCGGCTCCTGCTTTTTCCTTGATCTTGAAGCCATCTGTGAACCAGTTGTCTCCGTCACTAGGAAAATTTGCCTCGTCGTTAGTCCATTTCTTTTTCGTGGATAGACTAATTCGGTACTTCTTGTCAAAGAGGTTGCGAGTAGCCGTTTTGTCCCTGACCATGTTTAGGATGGGCCTACTCACGATATCTGATGGAATCCACAATTTTGTCAGGATTTTTCCGCTAGCTCCCATACTTATTCTCCAGGCTGCCTTTGCAGACACGGCCTTGATGGTGAGATGAAGGGGTTCTAGCCCTATTAGGGCCCCCAAGGCCACCATGGGTGTCGACTTCGAGGCTCCAGTGACGCCTCTTAGAATTGGTCCTCTGATTCTTTCCAGTCGAGATTTCACAGTCTCTATTATCTTAAAATATATTCAGTCGACATACAAACATTTGCCGAGGTGACGCTTAATGACCAGTATGCGGTGGTCAAGGGGAGAAGCACTATGACTTTGACGAATACAAACGATCTTCTGTCTTGTCCTTAATGCCCATGGAAATTTATGAAGAAACGATTCCTGCATGCACACTGTCAGTTGCATGCGGGAATCGGAATCCAAGAAAATAAGAATTACAGTAGCAGGCCCCTTCTGCTGCAAATAATAGACTGGACACGTTTTAGAACGCTTGACACGATAGAAAAACACAATTCAAACCGAATGAATTAATCGTTTTCAATCGTGTTTCTTAAATTGGATGCAATCGTTTCAATTATTCTAAATCATATCTAATTGATCGAACTTTCAGGAGGGAAGCTATAATGACAGAAATTTGATAGAATCATACAAACACTCACTTACACATCCCTCAAGTGCCTTTACACAATATTCACTTTTTCATATACGATCCTTACACTTCTTCACACAGTCTTTACATCTTTTCTTTATTAAATATATCTGCACCTTAGGCACACCTTCTCAACCTTTTCCTACTGTGGTTAATAATGTCTCCAATCCTCCTGTTCATCCTAATATGGATATCAACATTTCCGAACTCGATTCAGTCGACTGCGATCCTGTTAGTCTTGAATATGTGAAAGATGTTGACGTGTATGCTGAAACGATCGAATATGATGCTCACGTTGAATGCGACTTCCCTATCATTCTTGATACGACGCTCAACATTCGCGATCCTGAAACGATCGAATGCAATCCACTAATCCTTGCTGATGCTATGATGCTGACAGAAAAAAGACTCTTCGGTGAACATGATTACGTGAAAGATGTTAACGTAGGTATATAGATTTGAATTTTCAACGCAACCTTATTTACATCCTACTTTAATTACATTCTCATCGTGGATGAGAAGGTATTGGTTTTATGTGAAAAATGACTTTCGAAATTTTCATAAAATCTTTACGTCTGCCTGTCTGTCTGTAGTAGGACAGACAGACAGACATTTTCATAAAAACCATTTTTTCTGACTCAGGGGGTCTCAAAACGTAAAGATTTTATGAAAATTTCGAAAGTCATTTTTCACATAAAACCACTACCTTCTCATCCATGATGAGAATGTAATAAACGTATGTTATTGAAAGAAGTTTCATAATCTTAAGACTAACTTAAGAAGGACACTTTTGGACGCATGATCAAAATGTGTTACCAAACTCTTTTGATCAGTTGTTTGCTTGAGAAGTCAAACGGATACGGTGTCATTTTGAAAAGCTTTCTTCTGTTTGGCAAAGCAGCCAAGTGTTTATAAATCTTACCATTCTAGACAGTTAAACACTTCTTCCGGTCACATGATTGAAATTTATATTTTAGTGTTTTCTGCGCTTTATTACATAACAGATAGGATTTGGTAAGTGGTGGCATACCTTGAAATATAAAAATGTAAATTCATATGTATTTTAAATACTAGATATTCTTTATATTAATATTTCTGTCTTTAACTGAAAATTTTGCACTTTAGATACAATTTTTCACCCTTCTTCTGAGATGGACGACGTTAAGGATCCTGTTCGAAGCAATCTTGATCGGACTGTCAGAAACAAAAGTATGAAATGTCGACTCCTCTAATGCTGGTCCTTATGATGTTCGTTTCTTTGATGCCAATCCCTCCAGTCCTGGAACTTCTGGCGCTGATCTTCCACACGCCATGTTTGCGAACAACTCAAAATTTCCCAATTTGAATTGAGAAAGCACATTCAGCAGCACCACGAAGAACACAAAGTCATGGAAGAATGTCATGGACGAAACTCAACTTCCTGAGAATATAGAAAATTATTACAATGATAGATCTTCATTCTTTGGCACTCTTTATCTCACTACTTCTCCCACTTTACTTTGTTCTTCGTTTTTACTACTAAAATTCCATAGCACGAAATCTCATTTTTTCAATCTCTGCCTTTCTCGTCTTTTTTCCACTATTTCTCCTAGTCTCTCTTACACATTCTCATTCCCATTCTCATTTCCATTCTCATTCACCCTTCCAGAACTATTTATTCCCTCAATTCCTTCTATCTTGTTACATTCTCATCATGGATGAGAAGGTATTGGTTTTATGTGAAAAATGACTTTCGATATTTTCATCAAATCTTTACGTTTTGAGACCCCCTGAGTCATAAAAAAGGGTTTTTACGAAAGTGTCTGTCTGTCTGTCTGTCTGTCTGTCTGTAGGTCGTGTGCGGCATAACTCTCGATAGAATTATCAGATTGAATTGAGCTTTGGTACACTTTATCGGAGCCGAAAAAGTAAGGACAAGTTCGTTAACCAGCCACATCCAATCAAAATTGAGGGATTGAGCACTACTTTTGTGTTTTTAAAAATAATTTTTTAAAAAAATCATAAATTTCAATACTGGTTTTTGATAGTGCTCATAAATCTCTACAAATTATCCTGATAACATTTTTTGATTAAATCAAAATTAGAAATGTCACAGCATATTCAAATTCGAAAAAAGTCAATATCAAAATTCCATTTTCCAGTTAAATTATACGAGATACGAAAAAACGTTATGATACAATATTATTAAATAAATAAAGACCTACAAATTTGAATTGTAACATTTTTTCATAAGATGCATATTTATCTTTTTAATTAAAAAAAAACTATTGAAAATCCAAAATTCAATTTTTTAGCAATAATATTCGAAACACGAAAAAAACGTAAGAATACAAAGTTTTTTGTTTCAAAAAGATCTACAAATTTTGTCTCACACAGTTTCTGATAAAACATATATTTTTCGTTTCAATTCCAAAAAATACGATTAAAATTCAAAAATTCCATTTTTTAGACAAAATATGAGAGATACAAAAAAAAACGTTTAGATGGAAAATTGTTTGCCTAAATGAGGTCTACAAATTCTCATTAAGACATTTCGGGACAGGATGTATATTTTATGTTTTGATTATGAATATTAAAAAAATCCGATTTTTTTCACCAAAATATGTGAGATACGAAATAAGCGTTATTCTGCAAAATCGTTTCCTTAAATAAAGTCTACGATTGTTTTTCCTTTTTGAGAGATTTGGAAGAAAATAAATTATTTTAATCATGTAGTTTATTAAAAAGTTACTGAAATGTATACAGAAAATCGAGCGCGAAGCGCGAGCGCCATGATGAGAATGTGTTCCTTAAGGCTGATAGAGCCTTAAGTAAATTGAATTTCCTGTTTCACTTAATTTCAAAAAGAAATTGAGTGACTTTGAGAAAATGTGTAATTCACAGCATCTGTGATATTATTATAAAATTGGTTTGAGCTTCATTATCAAATTATAGTAAATAAACTTGACTGTATGTTAAGAGCACAAGACCCCGCGCGAAGCGCGAGGTCCAGAAAGAACGGAGCGCGAAGCGCGACGATCAAATCGCGCGCCCTAGGCGCGCTCAAACTTGCGAGCGGCGCGCGAAGCGCGCGATGAGAATGTGCCCGCGAAGCGGGCAGATTTGTTTTTAGTTGCAAAGGTTTTTGTTTCCTCATAGTGGAAGCTTTGATTCCTTGATGTGAGAAAAATCAATGGACCTGTAATATTAACACATTTTATTGAATTTATGATAAGTTATGGTCGTTTATAATCTTGAAATCCATTAATGCTTCTTTTATGAGGAAGAAAATACGTATTTGCATCATAATGACAAACCAAGTGCTTATCAAGTGAGCACCACATGAATATAAACAAACGGAAAACATAACAAATTGGAATCAAAGCTAGTTTTAGACTTTTTTATTTGAACTTTCAAAATAACCAAGAGAAAGGGTTATTTAAAAAAAAATATTAGACCGAAAGATATTCTGGTGTCACTAACAGGAAATGCTTCACTTCGTACTTGTTTGATTAGTTTGTACTGGGGCAGATGACATCACAGAAGAATTAACTTCAAAGAAAAGAAGAAAGAAAAGAACAAGAAGTGGGAAGAAGAAAAGAAAGAAGAGTGAAAGCTTCAGTCATAGAGTTCGAAAGTGAGCATACAATTGCAATGGAGCAGGATTCAGTCTTTAAAAAATAAATACAGGCAAACAACAACATTCTCTCCCTCTTCCTTCTTCCTGGTTGCATCATCTACTTTTCTGTTCTCCCGATCCACTGATCCCTTCTTTTTCGAGGAACTCAGCTTTAAAGTGAAAAATTACAAAATGATGATAAATAAAAAAAATTATAATTTGGCTATCACAAATCTCTTTGAAATTTAGTTCTCTTTAATTTAAAAAAAAAGTAAAAATCGGACGAAAATTGTAGGCTATAGACTAATTTGTTCAGCGAAACATTTCTTGCTCCACTGTGCGCTTAATCAGACTTGGGATAAATCAGATCCTTAATGCATTTTGTGTAACGCTTGAACAACAATAAAATTACAGTTCCCAATGAAATTGGAAAACATTAATTTTTTTGTGACTATTTTCTTCAATCACATTTCATGCAAAATTGCCTGTTTTGTTTGTTCATAGAAATTAATTTTTTGAATTTTCCCATTAAGCTTACCTGTAGCTCCATCTGTTACTTTATGTCACGAATAATTGCACTTATTACCGACATTCATCTGCATTTTGATAAACGTATGCCTTTCTTGTAAGTCAGAATGCGCGCCTGAAAATTTTTATAATTTCCAGCGTGAAGTTCACCGCGCGTCGGAGAATTTATGCTTTGGAGAATGGATATGGGGCCCAAAGCATACCCTACCCTTACCGCTTGTCCCAAACATCTTTGGCGATATAACACTCCTCCGGATTTGCTAAAATAAGTCACGTGAAACCCTATGGTAATCAATATTATTTAAACCTTTGTTTCTGTAACAATTTTCATCCCATTTATCACGTAATTTATAGACCGGTGGAATTTATAAATTTTTCGAGTGGAAAAAATGTTTTCTACTTACAATTAGTATAATTCAATGTTTTTTTATCGTTTTGAAACATCTTAACGATACAGAAAATCTCTTGAAAATATTTTGATACATAATCATAAGACATAACCCTAATTTTATTAAAATTTGATAAGTGTTCTCACACAGAGTTAGCGTAAATTTTCCTTTGTTATTTATTCTTGTGCCCAAGAGAGATCCAGTAAACTCATAATCACCAGCCAGTGCCTTTTCCGGAAAACTCTGTGTGTAAACAACCTAAAAGCATAAAATTCAATTCAAATTTTAATGGTAACTTTTTAAAGATTTATTGCTAACACTTTTTTTACGTATTATATACCAAATCATATCAGATGAGTTTGAGTAGATAAACTGTGATGCTTTTAAACACAAATTTTTATAAACGAAATTTATTGCCATTTAGTGCTCTGACAGATATAAGCCTTATTTTGTAGATATGGTGTAATAAGCCTTATTGCATAATTAATTGCTGTTAGATGGCCTTTGTGAACTGTTTTCGAATTAAGAAATTTTTTTTCCCAAGAAACTCTAGGAAAAGTTTCACGGATTATGCAAAAGCATAAAGTAAAATAAGTAGTACTGCTTGATATCTTAAAAGTGTCACTATAAAACAGTGATGTTAAAAATCACCTTCATTTTTCACTGCGCTAGCGTCAAAAAAAAGGCGGAAAATAAAAGCAAGGAGCAAACCATATTATTTGGCGGGGCGATTCCAAATTCTAAAAATGCGTAAAATTAATAATTAAAGATCTTAAAATTATTAATTCATAACAAAAATGTGTACAAAATATAAAGAATAATGATTTTTGGTTAATTAATTACCAATTTTACATATTTTTAATTAGTCTGCTAATAATATGATTTGCTCCTCACTTTTTCTCTCCGCCTCTTTCTCACACTTGCGCAGTAAAAAATGGAGTAGGTTTTCAACATTACTGGCTACCCAGTAAGAAAGTATACATTGAATGACATTGAAATGCCAAGATCTGAAAAGAAACGGAATCGAGAATTTTGACATTTTAATATCATTCAATTTCCATTTTCTTACTGGATACACTGAGAAAAAAGATTCTTAGATTCAAAGAAATGTATTTGATTGACTCAATTTCTTTGAATCAAACAATTCATTAACCAATTAAATTAAATATTTGTTAGAAGCAAAAAACGCATGATCTGATTCAAAGAAATAATTTATTTGCGAGGCATTTTTTCAATACAAAGAAATATTTCTTTGCTTGTGAATATGAGCGAATTAACTCAATCGAATCATGACTTTGAAACCAAGTACCTAGTTTATTTGAATCTTGTTTTCGCACTCAAAGAAATATTTAATTGTTCCAATAAGTCACATTTTTTCAATTAAACAAGACACATTTGAATCAAATAATTTATCCATGGATGAATCAAGCTTTAGGTTTAGTTGAATGAAGAAAATATTAATTTAATTGAGGCATTCATTAATTAATTTAGGAAGATATTTATTCGATTTAAAGAGTTGATACATGTATATTAATGTAACATTTCTTTATATAAATAATAGTATGTTATGTGCCTAGGCGCATAATGAGGGTTATTACGCGACGAGCGACAATGCTCGCAGGAGATCGAAGCCGAGACGAAGCCGAGGCGCGTTCAGTCCTGCGAGCATTTTAAGTGAGTCTCGTAATTGAGCGGCCGAATAAAATAATCGGTCGAGCATGACTTTTCATTCTCACATACAATAACGCTCAAAATCGTCAAAAAAGGATTAAAAGTTTAAGAAATAAGGTGCAATATCACTCGGATTTTTATTACATACACTCATCTGTACATGGAAACGTACAAAAATACAACTCAATAAAGTAATTAATAGACATAGCTATGTTTTTCCTCTTTGTTCACAAATGCACTTTTATCAGGCTATATCTTACAATATTTATCTTATATAACACAGTATAAGAAAGAAGTGCTAGAGGAACTTTAATTTCCAAAATATCATAAATTAAATAACAACAGGCCATTAATTATAAGCATTTTATTCAATACAGCGCTTTATGAGCATTACATTTTAATACTTCAATGCTTGCAAACTCAACTTATGTATTTAGGGATTTTAATGAGTTATTACACTCTCGAATAAAATTGTGTCATACGAAAAGATTTTACTTCGAATCTTTTTGTGGGTTGCAGGTTCAAAGTGATGGAATTGTCGCGTTTTTTTATGGCTATTGCCTCATTCAGGCGCTCAGAATATTTTTTTTCATGTGCATCGTGATCTTTATGGGAGCGAAAATCGAAACTGGTCAAATAGTGAGGTAACAATTCACCCTTACGTAACTTACTATTGTATCGATGGTGAACAGCATCACTTAAGCCTTGTTATCATTTCGATAAAATTGACCAACGATGCAAGTTCGGTTTAATTATGTAACACAAGACTTGTGAACTATTTGAAAAACAAATTCGGTTCCAGAAATCTAAAAAAGTTCCTTTACTTTCCGATGGAGCTGCATCACAATACAAGAATAAATCTAATTTTTTGAACTTAAATTATCACGAAAAAGATCTTGAAACTAAAGCTGAATGGAATTTTTTCGCGACATCCCATTGCAAGGGAGCATGCGATGGGGTCGGGGGAGCTATTAAAAGGCTAGCGCGAAAAGCAAGTATGCAGCGTGTTGCTGCAAATGTGATGCTAAAATTTTTCATGAATGGGCGAAAGATGAATTCAAAACAAAAGATTTCGATTTGTGCTCCCATAAAGATCACGATGCACATGAAAAAAAATATTCTGAGCGCCTGAATGAGGCAATAACCATAAAAAACGCAACAATTCCATCACTTTGAACCTGCAACCCACAAAAAGATTCGAAGTAAAATCTTTTCGTATGACACAATTTTATTCGAGAGTGTAATAACTTATTAAAATCCCTGAATACATAAGTTGAGTTTGCAAGCATTGAAGTATTAAAATGTAATGCTCATAAAGCGCTCTATTGAATTTATGATATTTTGGAAAGTAAAGTTCCTCTAGCACTTCTTTCTTATACTGTGTTATATAAGATAAATATTGTAAGATATAGCCTGATAAAAGTGCATTTGTGAACAAAGAGGAAAAACATAGCTATGTCTATTAATTACTTTATTGAGTTGTATTTTTGTACGTTTCCATGTACAGATGAGTATATGTAATAAAAATCCGAGTGATATTGCACCTTATTTCTTAAACTTTTAATCCTTTTTTGACGATTTCGAGCGTTATTGTATGTAAGAACGAAAAGTCATGCGTGGCGCTAAAAAAACCGACTGCAAAGCGCGTCATGAGTTGAGTGAGTATACGGTGCATCAAGACAGTGCATCAACTAACAAAAAATTCGTTATCTCCGAAGCGGAGTGAATGTACAAAATTTTCATTGCAGATTATTAAAGGTGAACGTTTTCCGCGTAATCCGATACTAATTTCAATTATTGGATCTATAACTTAATTCGTGAAGTTTGCTAAGAGATGGCGTAACTTGATTATTATTCCATCGTTCCAATATTCCGAACATGCGTTGGAAAGCTACTGTCATTGTGCGTATTTCTTAGAATACGTCATTCATTTGAAGCGTAAACAACAATAATTTTTTTCACTCAAATATGTCGAACTTTGTGCCTGAAAAAGTGTTTTTGCGGGGACTTTTTCTTCATTACTTTAATATGAAGAAAACTGCTGCCGAAAGTCATCGTATTTTGGTGGAAGTTTATGGTGAACATGCTCTAGCTGAGCGAACGTGCCAAAAGTGTTTTGCACAATTTAAAAGTGGTGATTTTGGCTTGGAAGACGAAGAACGTTCTGGGCAGCCAAAAAAGTTTGAAGATGAAGTACTGGAAGCATTACTCGATGAAGATTGTTGCCAAACACAAGAAGAACTTGCAGAATCTTTGGGAGTCACGCAAGCAGCCATTTTAAAACGTTTTGAAGCAGCCGGATACATTCAAAAGCAAGGAAATTATTTCCGCATGAACTCAAGCCGAGAGACGTTGAAAGGCGGATTTGCATTTCCGAAATGCTGCTGGAACGCCACCAAAAGAAGTCATTTTTGAATCGGATTGTTACTGGTGATGATAAATGGATCCATTACGACAACCTTAAGCGTAAAAACTCATATGTGAAACCCGGCCAACCAGCCAAATCAACGGCAAAGTCGAATATCCATGGCGCGATGGTAATGCTCTGTATTTGGTGGGATCAGAAAAGTGTGCTGTATTATGAGCTGCTGAAACCGGGTGAAACCATTAATGGAGAACGCTACCGAACACAATCAATCCGTTTGAAGAGAGCAATAGCCGAAAGACGCCCGGAATATGCGACCAGACACGAGGCAATAATTTTTTATCATGACAACGCTCGGTCCCATGCTGCTATTCCGGATAAGAACTATTTGGAAAACAGTGGATGGGAAGTTTTACCCCACCCTCCTTATAGCCCAGACCTTGCCCCTTCTGACTATCATTTGTTCTGATCGATGCAGAACACCCTCACTGGAATACGGTTCACATCAGAACAGGGTATCAAAAATTGGCTTGATTCATTATTCGCCGCCAAGCCGGCGCAGTTCTTTTGGGATGGAATCCACAAATTGCCAGTAAGATGGGAAAAAGTCATAGCTTCAAGTGGGCAATCCTTTGAATAATAATATTGTACATGTTTTTTTTTAAATAAACGTTCAAATTTTGAAAAAAAAACCGCAGGAATTAAGTTATAGATCCAATATTTACAGCGTGAAGAACGCGGAAAAACTTGCAATTGTTTATAAAAAATAATTGCAAAATATTATTATTTAAAAAAATTCACCGTGAATCAACAATTGGAAGATAGTATAAACATTTTTCAATAATAAAAACAAATTTCATTAAATTATCTACAGTAGTTTATGAGCAAATGATTTTACATTAATATCTTGCAATGAATTTTAATTGTTAATAAAACATTACATTTGAACTGCGCATGCGTCTATTACAATACGCTACTACTGCAAAAGATCGAGAAAATCAAAATGGCCGGAAGTATTCGCGAAATGTCAAGTGATATGGACGATAATCACGGCAATTTCGACCTTTTCAGATTGGATTTGACTGTACGCATAAAAACTAGTATATGCGCTGAAGTCACATAAAATAGAATATGTGCTAATGCACACAATTCGGGTAATTACGAGACTCGCTTAAAATGCTTGCAGGACTGATCGCGCCTCGATTTCGTCTCGGGTTGGTCTCGGCTTCGTCTCGGCTTTCCCTCAGCTACGTCTCGACTACGCCTTGGCTACGATCTCCTGCGAGCATTGTCGCTCGTCGCGTAATAACCCTCATTATGCGCCGAGGTACATAATATACTAGCGTTTACATAAATATTTATTTCTTTCGTTGAAAGAAATGTTTTTTGTGATCAGTAGAATGACAGAATTCATACAAAAAAGAACATTTATTTAAAAGAAAACGATATTTTGTTGAGATAACTACAAGTACATTCAGCTAAAATAAATAATTTCGTTTATATAAATGTTTGGTATAATTGTTACGATTGTAAATCTTTTTGAACTTGCAGCATATTGTATTTTATAGAATTAAATGTTTATTAGATTTCTTCTACAAAGTATCCGCCTACATTATCAACATAAAATAATTTAAACCAAAAAACCAATTTTTTAAACTGAAGAAATATTTTTGTGAAAAAACTTTAGGTATTTTTCGCTTGAAAAATTTGTTTATTTAATTTAAAAGTTTGCCATAGTTGTTATGATTGCATATTTTTTAAACTTGAAAAATATTTTCTATGGAATTGAAAATTTATCATTCTCGTTCCAAGTAACATTCGCTATCATTATAAACTTGAAATGTATCATTCCAAATGATTATTCGTCCAACCATAGTATACATTTTTACATTCTCATCATGGATGAGAAGGTATTGGTTTTATGTGAAAAATGACTTTCGAAATTTTCATCAAATCTTTACGTTTTGAGACCCCCGGAGTCAGAAAAAAGGGTTTTTACGAAAGTGTCTGTCTGTCTGTCTGTAGTAGGTCGTGTGCGGCATAACTCTCGATAGAATTATCAGATTGAATTGAGCTTTGGCACACTTTATCGGAGTCGAAAGCGTAAGTACAAGTTCGTTAACCAGCCACATCCAATCAAAATTGAGGGATTGAGCACTACTTTTGTGTTTTTGAAAATAACTTTTTAGAAAAATCAAAAATTCCAATACTGGTTTTTGATAGTGCTCATAAATCTCTACAAATTATCCTCATAACATTTTTTTATTAAATCAAAATTAGAAATGTTACAGCATATTCAAATTTAAAAAAAGTCAATATCAAAATTCCATTTTCCACTTAAATTATACGAGATACGAAAAAAAGTTTTAATACAATATTATTTTCTACATAAAGTCCTACAAATTTAAATTGTAACATTTTTGCATAAGATGCATACTTTTCTTGTTAATTAAAAAAAAAATACACATAGGATTTACATTTTACATAAATTTCTTAGCTACAATAATAATTTGAAATACACAATTGTAAAATCCATATTTTTAAAATATACAACACAGAAAATAAAAGAACCTTCTTTTAAATGTTTTTACACAAGATTCTTTTTTATATTAATGCAATTTTTGAATATATATTTCAAAATTTAGTTTCATTAAGCTTCATACGTATAGTTATAATAAAAATGATTGCTAAATATTAATCTATAATTATATTATATATTTATCAATAATCATAATTATAATAATAAATTAATTATATTAATTTAAAGAAATATTTAAGGAATAATTTATAAAAAGAGTTGATTTATTTTTCCTTGAGTGAGGCTCACAAGCTCTAGTCACGACAATTATTACTCTCACAAGCTCTGAATAACTCTTGCAGTCACTATATAAGAAAGTTCCAAATTTTATGTCTGAGGATTGTAAGCGAGCGTGTGCTTGATTCGACGAAAGCGTATCGTCCTATATATAAGTGCAGTTATATTAGGTTTATATATGTGAGGTTGTATATATTTAAGTGTATGTGCGATGAAAAATGTGATTGGCTGCGAGTGTGAATATTTATGTATTATGTATGTCTACATAAATTAATGTGGCGAATATCCAAATTAAAACAACAATTCATGAAGTCAATTTATATTACTTTAAATTTAAGAAATATTCCTTAAATTTCAAAACACGTTTATTCATATCAATGACATCTTTTGGCACAAATCTCTAGCTTACCATAGGCAATATTATCGTTCCTTGCTTCCATTATTACTGAATACACCGTACACGGAAAAAAATAGTTGAAGTAATTTTACTCAACTCTGTTGATTAAACTTGGGACTTAAGGACATTTGAACATTTATTAAATCCTAGTCGGGTACAATGAATTTAATAAATACCCAATTCACCCAAAGTGAATAACAATAAGCGTTACATAGGGAATAGTAAGGAGTTGAGTAAAACGTTATCGGCGACAGGGCATCAACATGCGTCAGTAGGTTAACATGAAATGTATAAGTATATCACCGACGCTTGAGGTGCTTCAAATCGTAGTTGAGTAAAATGAGCATCGGGCATATTATTTTAACTGGAAATGGTATTGTTCTCTTAAATAAAAAAAATTCTGACCTCGAGCCTGCCAATAGTCGTCTGATACATACATACATACATACATACATAAACAGCATACAAATATATTCACACCATTCAGTTGTAGCCAATCATATTTTTAATCACAAATACACTTAAACATATGGGGCAGAATTCGTCAAGTGTACCCGCCTAAAAACTTTTTGTCTCCGATTTCCTTGAAAGTCCGCGAAATTATTGTCCTAGTGAACCTCTTTCAATTCCCCTAAGAGAACGTCTCTAGTACGAAGGGTTGTCAGTATACAGGGGCTCGAATTTTCAAACTTTTACCGCGCACGCTGATACTCAATTAACCATAACTTCTACAAAAGTTTTTTCTGATTTTTCTAAATCATTTCAGTCGATTATGTCGATCCGGAATTATCTGTAGCCAAGTTGGCGTTAACAAGTTATGTTTCAAAAAAAGCTTGACTTTTCCCCTTTAAAATGAGCCATGGTCGAAAGTAGGGCGAAAGAAGTTGGTGGATATATATATAACAATTTGTTCGTAAAACTGTTATTTTTGGCTTGTACGAAATCAAAAATAAAAATTAATTTGTAATTCGGGGTGATTTTTCAGCGTGAGTCCCCTCGCCTGTCACATCGAAAATTGAGTCAAATAATTCGCTTATTACAGTGTATGTGCACTTCTCTTTCTTCTTTGCCTGACAGTTTTTTTCGGGAAAACATCACAGTCTAATGATGACGAATATTTTCTCAACATGAGAGTTAATTCAGCAGAGGGAACGAAAGAGTGATATTTTTGTGCACCAGTCACTGTGTTTGCTGATGCAAATCTACTCTTAAGTTCTTGAGCTGTGATGGCGTGATTTTCTTTAGGACTAAAGAATACTAAAGTTTCAACTAAATAATATATGTAAATATATAAAATATGTGTACTAATTTTTTCGGTGGGTTTTTCAAATTCTCTCTAAAGTCTTAAAAATGAAGTATCGACATAAAAGTGGATTTTACTCGTCCAATAAATAATAAAAATTATTATCCGTGAAATAATTTATAACGATAATAATTATTTGGTTAAAAAATGCAGTTTGTAGTCGATTATTTGTAGTCGACTAGAAACCGTACATTCTGAATTTGAAGCATGGGCGCTCGCGAGGCAGAAGCCGCGCGCAAGGAGGATTATATATCTTCACCAATTTCTTTCGCCCCACTTTGGACCATGGCTTATTTTTAAGGGAAAAAATCAAGCTTTTTTTCAACATTATTTTGAACAGAAAATTAACGGCCGCACTTGGAAAAAAACTTTAAAATATGTTTAAAATTAAAAAATGAAGCTCAAATAATTTTTTTAATCTAAAACCATTGCCTTCAGCGTAAAGCTGATGAAAAAACGTTTTTCAGACCTCCATAAAAAAATTAATTTGGGTAACTTTTGTAGAAGTCATGGTTAATTGAGTATCAGCGTGCGCGGTAAAAGTTTGAAAATTCAAGCGTCGGAAATTGTGCGCATGGTGCTTGTGAGCGCTATTAAAAATCACTGCTGAATTCGAACCACGATATCTCGGTGATAAAAAGAGATAGGGCATTTTTAAACAAACAGTTAGAAAGCTTTTGAAATTCCACGTCTAGTATTGCTCAACAAATACTTTTTTGACCTTCTGAAAATAATACAGCACGTGAGAAGTTAAAAAAAAAATTCAAGATTTTCTAAAATTCTCTAGCTCAACTTCAACTTTTAGCATGACCTAGGAAAAATTTTTCCAAAATCTGAAAATTATACGACATAGAATCTAAAATCTTATCTTTAATTTAAGCCAAGAAAACTTCAATAATATTTATGGGTACCCGAGATACGATTAAAAATGTTCAATCGTAACTGAGTTGAGTTTTAATCCACGATCACGGTTCTCGGCCGGTTTGTTGCTCGCCTCCTTCGTTGAGGCAGGACCGAAAGTCAGTTTGACACTCCAGATGTTCAAGTTGACAGTTCATTTTTTTCCGTGTACGTCGAAAATATTTCAATTACCATGTTGAGATCATTCTTGATGAATAATATTTCTCCTATGCATGGCGTAACGTAAAGCAGAATATGGAATTTCATACAGACAATTCTAAGAAGTATCCTTACAACATATAATTCGCTGCTAAAGGTGAATTTGAGCCAAAAATTTCAGTTTGCGCAGCAATATCAGGAAAAAGAACTTTCCAACTTCATATTCAAGATTCAAGAGCTTCCGCCATAAAACATGAAACTCACATAAATAATTGTCTTACTAAACTTGACAAATGTATTAAAACTACATCAATTTTGTCCCTAAGAAGTCGAATCCACAAAGAGTCTTAAAGGCAAGACGGATCGAAGATTTTTAAGGTATCATATTTCAGAAAGTGTACAAGGAAGATTAGGAAGCAAAATCTAATATACATCTAGAAACAAGAATAAAGAAAAGTGTGAAACAAATTCACATGAAGGTCGTCCAAACTATGATCTGAAGAATAAAATCAAAGTTACGCAAAATCGAAGATAACGGTTTTTTCATCGTTTACAAATCTAAAATGTGAATTGTCTGTTATAGTTTATTATGTGCCTAGGCGCATAATGAAGGTTATTACGCGACCAGCGACAATGCTCGCAGGAGATCGAAGCCAAGGCTTAGTCGAGGCGTAGCCGAGACGTAACTGAGGCAAAGCCGAGACAAAGCCGAGATGAAGCCGAAGCGCGATCAGTCCTTCGAGCATATTAAGCGGGTCTCGTAATTACCAGAATTGTGTGCATTGACACATATTATATTTTATGTGACTTCGATGCGTATACGAGTTTTTATGCGTACACTCGAATCTAATCTAGTAATCATCATGATTCTCGTCCATTGCACTTGATATTTCGTGACTAGTTCCGGCTATTTTGATTTTCTCGATCTTGTTTAGTAGCCCAAACAGAAATTAACAATCGGACCAACGTGGATTCAACGTTGGATACCAACTTCCAATTGTCGGAATCCGACTGTCGGCGAACAGTCGAAATGATAACGATGTACTGCGTTCGTACAACACCAGTTTCCAACGTCGTATCAATAGACACTGGCTAGACTTCGTACATCCACTATCGGAAAATTACTTTTTCCACAGTCGGAATAAGGTTGGGTCAATTGTTTCCCAACATTGTACCAACCTTGGCAATCAACAGTCGATCTCCTACATCGGACCAACATTTAAGGGGGTCTTCTACCTTGTTGATTCAAAAAATTAGATTTTTTTTTTTTATTTTCCAACCCAGAAGGTGTTAGGAATATACCCTTAAAAGGATATAACTGAAATCTTATTATTTCGGGGTTTCCAGAGCCGTCAAATATAGCTCCGCTCCACTCCGCGATTCATGCATGAATATCTTTAAATGCGATTTCCCAAAAGTTGCGTTTTTGTAACTGGTTGACATGATATCTCGAAAACTAATTGATTGATTAATTGAAGTTATATATCAAAATTTGTGAAAAACATGTGCCTATCGTCTGACAGATGCTTTTTAGATTTTTTTTATTTAAACAATTTTTACAGATGTTTTTAACCTCGAAAACATGAAAAAAAAAAATTATTTTTTTTTTAAAGTTGACTGTTCTGCGAAATTTTCAAATTTTGAAAATCCCATCTGTCAGACGATAGCCAAGGTGATAAAAAAACTAAATCGTTTTGATTTTTTTGTTTCAGACGATTTTTATGAGCTGAATCGTGTCAACCATTTGTGTATGCATTTTTTGCAAGGGACACTTCAAGGTCAAGTCACGGTCAAATCGACGACGGCAAATTTTCAGTAAAATTAGTGTTAAATGTATTTAAATAAACAAGTTGAATGCAACAAACCGCATCTCGATTGCATTTTTAGTTTTCCTTTAACTAATATTCAAAAAACAGTGTCAAAAATGAAGCCACAAGGTAGAAGACCCCTTTAACTGATCGTCACAGACGGCAGAGTGTCATGACTTCTACTTGGGAGTAGCGGATTGTAATAGACGCATGCGCAGTTCAAATGTACAAAGCTTTGTCAGTATGGTGCCAACGCTGTACGAAGAAGAAGAAGAATAAGAAGAAGATTACGCTCCGCTGTATGGTTATAGGCGCATGCGCAGTTCAATTTTTAAAATTACATTCCCCTGTAGCGTAATGAAATACATTGCGCTACTCTCAACTGTAGCGTAAAACGAGTTTGCGCGCCGGAGGCACATAAAATACATTTTCATATGGAATTACTGATTCCCTGTTTAGGGACATTATTTCTCAAGTGTACTGAACTAAAAGTTTAATTTATATGCTTCCTTGTCTGGGTAGATTCTGTTCCAGGAGCACTTGGGAAATTCCTCTTCTCTCGGCTCGCGACTCTCTGGTCGGCACTTCCAACCTGGTAACCGAATACTCAATCCATCGGAAGCCCAGGTTGGGTCAGTGATCCCAGAACGTGGGAGCTGGCGGACCCCACCACGCTTCCATGTGGGAGCACAGACAATCAAGCGCGCCGTGTCGATATGTCCCCACTTCCTCGCTTCGATTTCACGCTGTCGGTTGTTGAGCCAAGATCGAAAATTATACTTCTGTCGACTTCGTGTCAAAGTGGCGCGAAGCAGACGACAAATTTAAAATCACGAAATATATAATTTAAGATATTACCTTTCTTTCTTAGATACTTTTGAAAACATTCACCTAAAATGAATATCTGAACATTTTATTTTAAATTTGAGGATGATTTAAACACTTAAAAAATCATTTTCTATTAAAATTTCAACTCAATAAATTTTCAATGTTTCAAAACAAAATATCAATTTTAATATTTTTAAGCTATGCAAATCAAATAATTCAATTAGAAAATTATGTAGAAAATATTATTTATTAAGGAATGATGAAATATGATATTGGAGTTTAAAAAATAAAATATTAAAACGCTTCAGCAATACATTATAATTATACACTCGAAATTATACAGTAGAGTTTCTTCTCTGGTATGAGGTAACATTGAAAAAAATTTCTCTGAAAACTTTTTGATATACGTAATATTATTCACATATGAATTTCATTATAAAACTGTGCATAAAAGGTTTCAGTATTCAAAAAAGCCAAAGTTACAACTAAATTTGCATACGAAATTACACTTTACGATTTCTCTTATATAAAATACGAATATAAAATATTTATTACGAATAAAATAGTTCATAAAAAATTTTATAATGCATGAATCAACTATATCAATTAAAAAATTAAGTGGAAAATATTTTATTTAAGAAAATGAGAAATAAGAAATTAAGGTTGAAAATCTACATTCCTTATTATATGGTGATGGTAGGTAAAAATTTTCTCATTTTACGCTTTAGTGGCTTATATGCATAGACTTTTCAATGAAAAAAAGAAATGCTTTACACAAAGGCAAAATTTTCTAACTGATGCAGTTGATCAAATTTATAAACCCAAAGTTTTAATTAATATCTTGATTTAAATCTTCAAATATTTATTGATTTTAAATTTTACTGAGAACATAATCTCAAAAATGTTTGTATTAGGCGAATGTTTTTCAAACATCAATAAAATTCCATAGTCAATGAATGTTTAAAATTTCAAGTTAAGATATTGATTGGAAATTTAGTAGCTTTGTTGGTTAACTATTTGAATCAGAAAATTCGTCATTTTCGTAGATTTTTTCAATTTTTTAATTAAAAATCTATGCTTAGGCCACAAAAACGTGAGGTGAAAATTTTGAGTCATCCGCTACAATTTCTAGGCAACAGAAATTTTAATTGGATTGTGGTAGGGTCCGAGCTGTTTTCCCCTGTCGGTAATCAGGTGCTGATAGGAAAAACTAGTGAGAGCCTTAATTAATATGAATTTATATTAAACTCCTTTCCACACCACCGAGGAGGTAGAGTTGCAGGTGCGTTTTTTTGAAGTGGTTTTCCCAGGAGGCCTAATCCACTATTTCAAAAATTTGCAATAAGACGAAAGCGAAAAAATAGAAGAAAATATATTTGGGGTGCTTAATTAACGTGTCCCCGGCCTCTCACAAAATTCGATATACATACTTAATATTTTGAAATTAAACAACAACGACTTTATCCCCTAATTTATTTTTGAGATAGTCAAAGATACTTTTTTAATTTAGGAAGCCGCAAAATTATTTAAAAAGTATCCGTTCCACCCCAAGCAAAGTAAGTCAATCTGTTTTCCCTATATTCTTTTACTGTCGGCTTGTCAAGATTGGGTGAGTCCATCAGGTTGATGATGTCCTAATCAGTCCTATGACTGTCCTAATCCCTAATCGATTTCTTTTGCTAGTTTTGGCGTCTGTGAGCATTGAGAATGCTCGTTCAGCCTCAGCATTAGAATGAGGAAGTGTACGCACGTGACTCAATAAAGATGATAAGTTCAAAAACATTTTTTCTCCTTTGTTTATGGTAAAGACTCCAGTAGCTATACACATTTCATCAAAAGAAAGTTCAGGCCATTAATTTTTGATTTCAGGGCTGAGTTCAAACAAAGATCTTCATTAATTTCCTATTGCAATTTGGTCAAAAGACCCCAATTTTTGACATATTTTCCACAGCCTTACAAATTTTGTATACCTTTCGACTTTAAAAACGACTTCAGGCCGGAGAACAGCAACACAACCTAGAAAGAAATCATTAAATTGAAGGAGATTTTTAATTTCCTTGCTTGCATTCACGTAGAGGTGCAAGCAGTTGCGAGGAAATGCATCAACTTGATCTCTACGCAAGTTGTCCAAATATCCAAATATTTTTGTGTTTCAGCGCCTACTTCAATGTCCCCAAGCGCCTTTTGGTTATTGGCATTTTCAAAATTGACATTCCTAATAACATGGAAGAACAAATTAACATCTAAAAGAGCGTTTTTTACACATTTCACGTTTTTGAAATGTTGCATTAAAGACATTAAAAACGTTAAACGTGAACTTCACGAAAAGAAATTTATTGATGAAATAATAATTTTGACAAATTTTTCAGAGAAGACAGCAATGCGTAGCGTCTTTTCGCATTGCTGTCTTCTTCGGGAAATTTTTTAAAATTATTATTTCATTAATAAAGTGGTCGTATGAAATTGTTGACGTCAGACCCTATCACATGGCCTTAAAATAAATGCTTTAAAACATAGTAAAATATAACCTTGTCCCTACAAAAAGCTTCTACGGTTTATAATGAAATTCAGCGTTCCTTATAGTCGTATTTTACTATGGTCTATTCTAAATTTTCAAAGCAGACATTGCTGACTCCACTATACGTCATCTAATGAAATTTTACTCTTAATACTCCGTATTTCATTACAAACGGTTTTAATACAATCTATGGGATTTTTGGATTATTTTCGTTTGGTAATAAAGGGATGGGAGCGAAATGGATAATTGTAATCGGTTTACAGTAGAACTTTATCAAATAAAATATAATAAAGATTTTTACTTCCATCAATTAAACTTATACGAAGAAAATTTCAGAACGCAGGTGCAAAAAATAACATCATTGTTTTACATCCAAGTTTTTGGAACGTACGTATTATTATCAAAAAACTTAATGCTAGGGGTAAACAATACATATTCAGAAGTAACAAAATTGAAAGAAAACACATCCCATTCATAACTGCTGGAGGTAATTTCGTATGCTTCGAAATGGGCCTGAAAATAAGACTCTAATACTGTTTTTGATATAATCAAAATATTATTTTTCTCTGAAATTATGCCAGTAACTTCAAAAAGTTGTGATCCACCTTCTTTAGGAACTATGTAAATCGAAACAATTTGTATTTCATGTCCTAATATTTTCAGCCATTTCAAAGTTGAAATTTTTTTACTGCAACCGCTGTTCATCAATTTCGTCTGAATATGAGGCGGGAACTTGTTCAATGTCTTAATAAGTGTTACAGGGTCTAATTCGAAGTGATTTTTGACATTTTGATTCAGAAGCTTGCAATTTAATTTCAATTGATGACGCACGGCACTAGCAGTATGAGATACGTTGACTCGAGATTTAGCAGAATAAGCCACTATTTTGCTCTCTTTGTGCTTTGATTTGTATCACATACAGCACGTACCCCAAAGTGTTCCAACTTTTTTCATCACTGACGGATAGTGGACAAGAAAATGATGTTTTGGAATTATATTTTGAGAAAAGAGTTCTGAACGTAAATGTAAATACTCCTGTATTTTAATTTCTAACAGATAATGCACACTGACATGAATTTTTTTACTTGTTACAATAACAATGATTCGCTTCAAAATACAAAATAGCGACCAATGAATATTATTCTCCTCAATCAAATGACCAATGAGAAAACTTAAATTGTTCACAAAGCACAGCATCTCAGCAGCTGACATTATAATGTTTGTCTGTTTCAAATGGTTTTCAGTTATCTCGATTGGTTTATTTCAGTCATTTTTATCATAAGAAAAAAATATTTTCTAGTTTAGATTGGAGTTGTGGGGGTAAACAAGGCACGCTTAAATAAACAGCATTGCATTTAACTATGCCACGATGGCTTCCCATAGGATTGTTCGTCTCGTAGTCGTCAAAATACATGAACAAAGATAGAACAAGTTTTCCACGAGATTTTGTATTTTCTTCTTTCCATAAACTTCCCCGAATGAAATCGAAAATAACAGGATCAGCAGATTTCTCAAGGTCATTCATGTATTTATATTGTCATCTAAAATTGATGGCATCTCGAAAAAAGATTTTAATAATTGTCAGATAGAAATAAATTCTACTGATACATGAGTATGTTTATACACTATAACGCCATCCATAACTTGAAATTCCCTTCGTTCTCCAATAATAATCTGCTCTGGAAAAATGAAAGTATTGTAATTTTATAATTCTTTGAAACGTCGAACTTCTGTCTCTAATTTTAAAACGAAGTCTAAGGAATCAGTTTTTTCCTTTAAATAATGTCTGATGTTATTTTTTAGGCCATCAAAAATACATCTTATGTACTCGAGGAAGTAGGAAATTATTTTACTGATAGCACTTCGAGACATATCCGAGAAATCATATAATCGAGCACAGAGAATGAGTTGTTTTTTTCAATTAATTGTGCATGATTCACCGTACTATTGAATGTTGAAGCTTTATCATTTACATTATCTTGAAGAACATTTGCAAAGCTTGTATTTTGATTCTTGACAAATTCACTGACTTCACTACTACAACATATTGAGGTACTTTCAACGGATAATTTAATGTTGGTATAGGACGACGGCATGGAGAGACAACAGAAAATCATTTTCGAAAGACTTTCCGTTTCATTTACATTATCTTGAAGAACATTTGCAAAGCTTGTATTTTGATTCTTGACAAATTCACTGACTTCACTACTACAACATATTGAGGTACTTTCAACGGATAATTTAATGTTGGTATAGGACGACGGCATGGAGAAAGACAACAGAGAATCATTTTCGAAAGACTTTGCGTTGACTGTATCTAAAGAAGCAGCGTTATCTTCTGACGCATGAACCGAGTAACGATGTCGTTTAAATGGCCGAAATATAGAGGATCCTTAGTATCTATTAGGTGACGAATTTTTTTATCGAAATGCGGTGTTGCATCATTTTCATGAAATCCTTTCTAGGCGAAGGCAGCACCTGCGATCCATTCAATTCCTGAAATTATTTTGTTCCTCAAAATGTTTTTATGTTTTATTGCTGTCAATTTCCCAACAATAAAAAATGGACTTATTGAAGTATCATTCGGTATATCCACTGAGACATTACATTTTTCAAAATATGGGATGTGAGCTTACAACATTCAAGGAGGATTTTTCTCAAATCAGAATCGGCAATATTTTCTGTTAATGTGACCATCAAACCCAAAAATTTCGTAACCTGAGAAAGCTATGCTATGAAGAAAGTTGTTACCGGTGTCAATTGTTGCAATCATTAGCTCACAAAACTCCATAAGGCGATTGAAATCATTATCGTTCTCTGTTTCTCTTCAATAATTTGTGATAGTAGTTGCTCCGGGATTTCACAATATCACAAACTACCCATCTCTCCATAATATCTAATTGTTGGATTCACGGTATACCTCAAAGTAGCTTGGTTTTCACTGCAGAAAGTCTCGTTGAAAAGTATTCAAACTTCACTTTACGACTTACGACGGTCACATCATCCTTGCATCATGAGGATAGTTATTTTCTCTTGTTCTCAGAGTGTTACTATGATAAAGTTGATTGGGAATATTCTAGTCGAAACACTGATATCAGAATGTTCTATTTAATAACGCAGTATAGTCGAAGAATAAAAACATTAAAAGATAACAGCACTTAAGACAAATCTTAGAATGACAAGTTGAAAAGTATGCCAATTCCAATGTAAAAAAATCTAAATTTTTTCAGAATACACACAGGACGTAGACTATTTTTCACACTCAATTAAGGATTTGGCCGCGAATCTTGAATCTTAAAACCACAAACAAATGTTTTGATTAGAAAATTTGAGTAAAAAATGAACCTGAAATGCAAAAAAAAATGTATTTTCGTTCAATCGATACTTTAAAAATCTTTTCCATCGGAAAATGCAAATTTAAGAGTCTTTTTTGGGCACCAAAGTTCTTCTTTTCATCCCAACAAAGCCCAAAGATCGCTAATCAACCTTCATTCCTTGTAACTATTTGGGAGGCTGTAGTAGAAACCGGTTTCCTCTTTATAGCTTTTGATACTTTTACATGCACACACATAAAGCTTTTATATTTTTTGATCTGCTTTATTCACATGGATTGGTTTATCTTTGATAAATATTTGTATGTCTTTCAAGCTGACTTCAAAATCAAGATCATAGAGTTTGCGAATTTCATCCAGCAACGAAGGTCTCTGATCTGCCTTCTTCCTTCATAATCGCATTTAACGATGGCACGATTCAATTTTTCAAACTCGTTGACTTTATAATAAAGATTAATTCAGCCCATTTAGATGCAATGAATCTAATAATAATCGAACGGTTGCCTTCAGATTTTTCAAGCCTAAAAGCATTCTGGAATGTGACTATTGAAATCTATAGAACTACATTTACAAAAGTCTCAAGAATGATTGGAAGCTAGCTTATATCAATTTAAATAGTATTGTCGATTCGAAACAAAAAAAGTGCCTTCAATCAGTTTTTGGTATAACAAATATTCCAGTCAAATTAATCAACAAAAAAAAACCGACTTGACGAATTTTTCAAGATTAATGAATGGAAAAAGGGGTAACAATACTTAAAGTTAAAGTAATTATATTTGAATTCTTCCTCCAAATAAAAAAATTATTAGTTTTAATTGACTCAAGATATAGTAATGAACGGATCTATTTGTTAAGAACATTATATATCAATCCAATAAGGGATCATTAACGCAATATTTGGAGAAAAACAACAATAAATATTTTTATGACTTCATAAATTTTTCAAATGCATGAAATTAAGTTGTAATTCTTATTATATACTACTATACTAGGCATTTATGATTAATTTATTATCTAAAATTGTATAATACAGGGTTTTTCAATTAGAGGTTTCATTTTGATTTATAAGAAAAATGCGTGATTTTTTTGGAAAATCATTTGATTTTTATTTCATTCAATAGCGGAAGGTGTGCCAGTAATAATAAAAAAACAATATCTTTCATATGACCTCCAGGGCTACGTTTGCACGACCATGCTCTTTTGATAAAACTTTCCATTACATTTTCGCACATTTGGGGCTCTATTTCATCGATAACGGCACGAATCTTCTCTTTGAGTGTATGAATGAACTAAGGAGCATCAGCATAAACCTTATCTTTCACGTAGCCCCAAAGAAAAAAGTCTAGAGGTGTTAAATCGCATGATTTCGGCGGCCAATTGTAATCGCCGTTTCGAGAAATCACTGGGTCTGGAAACTTTCATGCAAAAGACCGATGGTTTCGCCACTTGTGTGTCACGTAGCGCCATCTTGTTGGAAATAAACATCGTCCACATCCATATCTTCCAATTCTGGCTATGAAAATTCATTAATCTTGGTTCAATAACACAATCCATTCATCGAAACAGCCGCTCTCGCTTCATTTTCAAAAAAATATGGCCTAATGATCCCTCCTGCCCAAAAACTGCACCAAACAGTCAATGGTTACACGTTACTGATAAAGAGGCTTTTCAATAATCTTTTTTGGGTTTTCCGAGCCCCAACTGCGACAATTCTGCTTATCAACGTTAAGCCTCCATGGTAAACAGTATCTACTTGTACCGGAAAAATCTGTCTATTTATATGAAAATTTCGGTACAAATAGCCCCCTCCACCCTTTCCATAGCTAAAAAGTTTGGCTACATTCGTATAGAAATTTTGGTACATGTAGGCATATCCTTTTCTTACCAAGATGTGGTGATAAGTGTACGATTTCTGTTGATAGATCAAGGGATCAAAGTCGGACATTTGCCCCAGCTCATTGAGTACACTTTGGAGAAGTTTTTCGCCAAGGCCGGATATCGATTGGATTTCATTAATCATCTTGATGATTATAAAAAAGAACTAAAGCTTGTAAGTAAAATGATTTATTGACCATTTTTCCCAAGAAAGTTTTAATACTATCGACTTTTGATTTTTATCCAGAATACTATCTAGTTACGTAACGTGAAAAAATTAAAAATTTGTTGTCTGGTTTTTAAAATGATAGAAATAAAACTTTTAAAGCTGAACATTTTAAATTGGCAGAATTTGAAACTAAATTGGAAATTAAAGTAAGAAAACTAAATGATTTTTAATTTGTAAATCTTGAAAATTTAATAATTCAAAGTCGAGGTCTCAAAGTTTGAAATTTTAGAACTGTGAAGAAATTTAAAAAATACTAAAAATGAAAAGGATTTCATGTCAAATAAAGTCATTAAAATTTAAAATATATGCTCATTACATCAATGGAATTTATTTAATTTATATATGCTTTTAAGGGTATGCTCTCACTATCTCAGAAATTTTTTTCGTCACCCACACGTCCATACGAAATAAAATATCAAGTTTAAAATTCGAGAGATTAAATTGAAGGCACTCAGCAACGATTGTTAATATGTAAATTTTTCCGTAATTATAAACATTTAGGTATTAACAAACGTTCATTAGTGCTTTCTATTAAATCTCCCAAATTTTCAACTTGATATCTTATTTCGTGTGGACGTAAAGTTGACGAAAAAAAAAGTTGAAAAAATAATTTGGATGTTATGAGAGCATGCCCTTAATGAATTCATTCATTAATTGTATTATTTTTAATATTGCCAAAAAATTTTAATTTACCCGTTTTGAAATAACACTCCCCCTTAGAATAAACTCTACATTTCTTTGATATTATTGTCAATCCTTTTTGTAATACAACATAACATTTTCCAATAGAATAATGAAAATGCAGGAAGTAATGCAGAAAACAAGGATATGATTTCTGATCTTCATTCTGGTCAACCAAATGAGTGCCAAAGAAGCAAAGTAGAGGAAGTTTGCTCATATCACAAGAGAACTAATAGTGCTGACCATAGCAGGATAATCAAACGGCCTCGTGTGGATCTTGTAAGTATATAGTTTAAACAGGAAAGTTGAAACATTGCGTTTTGTTCTGTTTGGCATAACAGGTTTGTTTTATAGTCTCTGGAGTTTCTGCTGAATTCCACGCCAGAAGAAAAAATAATTATTTCCTTCTGGAAGGCGGAGGGAAAATTGACTAATTTTTATCGTCAGAAACTTGGTGATGAAGTAATCAGAGAAGAGATAAAGGATGAAGTGGATAAGGCGTACCTAATTTTTATAAACATTACAGTTTTGTAATTTTCTAGTGCTCCAATATTTGATGATAACTTTCATGTTCTTTCTAGATTTTCTAACGAAAGGATTGAGTTTTGGACTCATAAAATTGTGGACATGTTCCCTGGCGAAATTTATGTGAATAAATATCGTAATCGTTATGTTTTAACAAGTCAGGCCTTCTTTCTTTTTCAAACTGAACTTCTGTGCTAAGTGGATTGATTATAAAGAGACCCGATATATTGTTGGTATAGCGCTCATTCTGGGGGTAAATAAGTCAAGATACTCACGCTTCTGAGAGATATTATTCATTGTACCTGAAAAAGCAAATGTCTTTTTTATTTGTTCGCTACTCTTGAACCTTGGCTTGAATGCCCATGTTCGGGGATTTGAGATTGAGAAGCCAGAAAAATTGGCGTGTTCGAAACTACTCTGGTCACCTTCACCAGGACAGCTAAGTCTCTTTGCTAGGAAGGCAAAATATATTCAGATATAAATGCACCCCCATTGGCTTTGGGTGTTAATTCAATTCACGGCAGACAGTTATCACTGGTAGCTAAGATGTTCGCTGTCCCTATATAAAGTAACCTTTTTAGCTGTGGTAGCGAATATTAAGCTGCTGCAGCTAATTTTTTTTCCGTGTACTTCAGTTACTGTTACAAAATTTTTCTCTCAGTTTCCTGGCTAAAGGCTAGTTTTTTTTATTCAATCGGCATGTAGCCAAAGGAAAACTTATTATAAGTAAGAGGTTACGCGACAATTCTTGCTGTCCGCACGTTTTTCATATTTTATTTATTTTTATTTTTTATGGGCTGAAATATTTATTTATTTAAACCCTTGTGAAAAATTTCAAAACTATTTTGAAAAAAAAACGTTTTCGACTGCACTGGGATTCGAGCCCAGGTCCCAGCGCAGTCGAAAACGTATTTTTTTTCACAGAAAGATTTCAAATTCTTTAAATTTGAATTTAATTTTCATTATTCGATATAAGAGTTTGAACTTGTCTACAAGGACACCTGTCGGTAACGTATCCTATCTCGTACGCTACCAATGATCCTTCGATAATGTAAGCAGTGGAAAAAATTTCGAACTAGACTAACTAATTTGAATATCTCTTTTCTTCCAAATTACTCTTTTCATCACATTGAGTGGAATTCAAATTTTATATCTAAATATAAAATTGGTAGTTTGGATTAAATATTATATATTGTGAGCAAGACATAAAATTTCGTAATGCAAATCACCAAAGAATGAAAGACAATAATAATTATGATTTTTGTTATAGT
Source organism: Diplolepis rosae (assembly GCA_030998225.1). Taxonomy (NCBI): domain Eukaryota; kingdom Metazoa; phylum Arthropoda; class Insecta; order Hymenoptera; family Diplolepididae; genus Diplolepis; species Diplolepis rosae. Next base: position 2,393,113 of record JAPYXD010000171.1, read on the forward strand.
AACACTCATGTTAAGTATACCTATTATTAATAATTCATGCTTTATATTAGTTTGAAAATTTTGATGACTAAACAGTAAACTTAAGAAATATTTACTATTTCAATATTTAAATGCGTGAATCTTTCAAGATAGAAAATGTCTTGCAGATGAAATTTCATAATTTAAATTGATTTATTCAGTGTAGGGTTGCGAACATATTTTGCACAATCTGATATTTCGGTAACTCAATAATGTGTCTGTATTTTGGTATTCCCCTATATTAAGGTAGTACTTCCCTCACGCGATTTTTGTAAGAAATGGTTAAAATTGAGATATTATATAAATAAATATTTGATTTTGATTCGAGCTTGTTTTGAATTGAGATTTATGGAAAAAGTAATAGAAGTATCCTGGCAACTCAGATCTTTAGAAGGACTTTATAGTATACAGTACTTTATGAGGACCTTATAAAAAATCCATTTATTGTTATGTTTTAACTGCCCCGACATAGTTCACTCTCAACAACAAAAACAAACACAAGCTCGCGCGCATAAGAGTGTCTCTCTATATGACGAGTTGCGACGTTGCCAGCTTCTTTGGACAGCTGAGAGGTATGATTGTGCGTGTATGACCGCGCATGCGTGAATACAGTCCTGGTAGACACGTATCGTTTCACAGATAAAGCCAGCGCTATGCCATTCGACACATACCGATTCGAAACTTTCTACTCCGAACGTCAGGAAAGTACTACCTTAAAAGGGTTTTATCTTATTACTTAACAAGAAGACCTTACGCCATGTTTTTTGTTGTTGTTTATATCGATACTCACGCTGTTAAAAGTCTATCACTGGAACTTCGAAAGTTATAACTATTTCATTTACGTCTATTTACGTTGTATTTCATTACACGTTCAGTGATTAACTTTTAACAGCGAGAGTATCGATCGAAAAAAAAAATCATGTCATTTTACGCAGAAGGAAGACGCTGTAAGAATGCGCTAATGAGCTTCAAGACCAGAAACTGCCCAGAGGCTGACTGGAGCAGGCATTTAGAAAGATGGTTTGTTCTGCAAGGTCTCACACAGCCTTGTGGCTTCCTTAATCATCCTTGTTTGCTTGAAAAATAATACTAACTACCAGTACTGGCATAACTCCTCATCCATACCTGTCATGGTACTTCACTGACTCTAGACGCAGTACTAACTACCAGTAGTGATATAACTCCTAATTTACAACTAGCCTGGTATCTTGCTGAAGATCAGCCAAGTGAAGACTTTAAATTTTATTTCAATACTGGGCTATTATCAGCATCAGATATACTAAGTTTGGGTCGAACTTGGCATCCAAGTTTGAGCTGGCAATGGTAGTCAGTAACGGAAAAGTGATGGAAGACAATACTTGACCAGTATTGGCCGCCGAGTGAAGCCCGAAGATATTATTTCGGTAATGGCTTAGTACTGGCGACAAAGTAATTTTGCACTTGGGTAAGGGTTAAATCAGAGTGTGTCTACCAGGTCTAGAAGTATGAAACCGAAATTTCCCTATAGATGGTGCTTGCCATCAGTTTAGGGACCGTACGACCGCTTCTGCAGCGCCATCTTCTCCCTCTAGCAGCTGAGAAAGATTTTCAGTAGACAACAACCCAAGTTCGATATACCAGTGTATTTACTATAAGCATCAACATGTCGAGTTTTGTGCCTACGAACTACGATTTGCGGACAGCACTGGTTTTTTGTTATCACTTGAAGAAAACTGCTGCAGAATCACATCGAATGCTTGTTGAAGCTTACGGTGAACATGCTCTTGGCAAAACAGAGTGTTTCGAGTGGTTTAAAAAATTCAAAAGTGATAATTTTGATGTGAGAAAGGAAGATCGTGGAAAACCACCGAAATAGTTCGAAGACTGGGGTCAGAAGGGTGTTATCAATTATGAGCTTCTAAAACCTGGTGAAACTGTCAACACGAATCGCTACCAACAGCAAATGATCGATTTAAATCGAGCATTACAAGAAAAACGACCGGATTATTGAAGAAGACAACACAAAGTCATTTTTCTTCAAGATAATGCCCCATCACACACAGTGAAACGGGTCAAGGAAACGATCGACACGTTCATTTGGGAAATACTGGTGCATGCCTCTTATTCTCCAGACTTGGCTCTGTCGGATTACCATCTGTTCGCATTACTGGGCCCCGCTCTCGCTGAACAACGCTTCACTTCGTACGAAAATGTACGAGAATGGCTGGATAACTGGTTTGATTTAAAAGATGAACAGTTTTATTGGCGTGGCATTCATCACCTTCCGGAGAGGTGGGAAACATGTGTAAATAGCAATGGAAATTACTTTGAGTAAAATATTTTTAATTATTTACATGCAACAGATGTGTAACTTGCAAAAAATTCCGATTTCATACTTCTAGACTTGGTAGTCAAGTTCAGTTGTTTTACTTAAATTAAAGGTCAGTCTGTTGAGCAGAGAAATAGTGCAGCGACCTTTTTAAACTTTAGAGAAGAACTCAGCGTGCGGGTTGTAGAGTTCAGCCGGACACAATGAACGATTTTTCTATTTAGGAAGTCATGAAATCGTTGTAGTCCGTTTTTTCGATCTCTGTAAAGATCTTTAGAGTCGGTGTTGAAGAAGAAAAAATTACTCTCCCTCACTTACAGTTCTGGGAATAATCATTCCGCTTACCACTCTTGACATCTGCCTATGTCGTCAGCCTATGACAACTATTGTCTTGAATTAGTAAGATTAGTAAAGATTGGAAGAGGGCAACTCAGAGAGCAACTCAAAGACCGTTTAAGCTAACTACTGTACTAGCTACGTGACATTGGCACTCCTCTAGCGGCTCTGCGATTTGCTTTCATTAACCCTTTACTGATTTGTTAAAATCATACCTTATAATTCGATAAATCACTGACAAATTTGGTGACTTTACTCGTTGACCATCCACTTTCTGTTACATTTCTCAGAGTTAATGTGAATCCTATCCTTGGTAAGCCTCTTCGAACCGAAATCTCTTTAGCAAAAAAGGGATCAAAAGGTTCCACATTATATTTTGGTAGACCCGTTTTAAAGTAAGGTCGTATTGCATTCAGTCCATCTCGTAAACAAGCATCAAATCCAGGGAAATTTTTATGGCAATTCTTGAAATGATCCTCTGCAAATGAAGAAGACTGATGTTATTTCTTTTATGTATAATGCTTTTTGATATGCGAGAAATATAACTATAATGTGGAGAATTAGAATTATGTCAAAGATTTTCATTCAAATCAGATATGTATAAATTCATATAAATGTTTTACTCGATGGTTTTTAATCAAATGTACACTGATAAATAGGAATTGGTGTCGTAGCTAGAAAAATATATAATAGCTTTACTTGAAATACTTTCCTTCTGGAACTGTAAAACTACTCTCTAAATCCAAAATAGTGGAATAGCCACTATTTTATTTAGTGTCGTGATGAACATCTTACTTAATAGTGGATTTCACTTATAAACTAGTGATTTTAAGAATTTGTCCGCACTGCAGTCGTATTTGATAGTGTTTTGTCTGATCGCCACGAAGCTTTCGTCTATGCTCCACACTGTTAACCACTATTTGTTTTAATGATTTTCCACTAGTCCAGAGTGGCATACTTCACATTTTCTCAAATAGTGGATAACCACTAGAAACAAGTGGTTTTCCACTATTTTGGATTTAGAGAGCTGGTAAATATTTAAAATCAATAAACCATCTATTTCCTGCGAATAGAAAAATTATGACAAACGCTTATCACTTTTTGCTTCACCGCTAAGCAGTGACAACCAAATATTATAACTCTTATAATTTTATTGGTCGTAAAACTAATTTCTTGTAGCAGCAGTAGTTATATAGCTCCGTTTAGAGTGTGCAGGTAGAAAATTTGTACTTTGCGGCTAAATACCTATAACTGTAATATGCATGACGCTCGCGTCGATGCAGGTGTGATAAAAAATAAGGTAACCAATTGTTATCCCTGGCGGGTCGCGTGAACCGAACTGTTATTTCTGAAAATCAGAAAATATCTGATTGAATTTTAGCAAGTCGCTTGCTGATTGGTGGTTTCGTGGTGGATTTGCTGAATTTTAGCATATTGTATACTAATATAATGTAGAGTGCGTTCTAAATACCCGCAAGTTATATTCTCCAAATTAGATATTTTCGTTTGAAAATTATATCTTGACTTGCTGTATTATAGTAAAAATTTCTGAATTGTAGCAGCAGACTTTCCGGATTTCAGAATGTCTCGCTCTGAGATTTTAAATTTTATTCTTAATCTTAGAAGATGGCTTGCTGAAGTCGAAAAAACGCTCTACTGAATTTCAGCAAGTGGTATGCTAAATTTTAACAAGTGGTCTGCTAGATTTTAGCATATTTATTCCGTGTCTCAATAAAAAAAAATAAAATTCGGGTACACTTATTCGCTTTTTTTTATACCTATTATACATCGTTTATCATTTTTGCCAATGGATTATTACATAATTTTATTCTTAAATAACCTAATCGCCCCCACTGAGGTTTGAACCTCGGACGCTGACATGATACGCTCGCATCTTAACCACTACGCTAGTCTACGCTTAAACTACCGGTTCTTATAAAAGAATATAAAACGTGACTATGAGCGTACTGAAGCTATCTTCTGAATTTTAGCAAGTGACTTACTAAAAATTAGAGAAAGTTTTGCTATATTCCCGGCGCGATGTAACTGACTTTTAATTTATTGTAAAATGCGTCAGTTAACTTGAGTTTTCAAATCATTTTTTTCGAACTTTACATAAAAAATAAAATCACAATGATTTCAAATCATGAATACGCGTTTTCAGATAGAAAAAAAAACTGAAAAAACTGACCTCGGAATGATTAGTGTAATGTTTTTTCCTTGATTCGTATTTTAAAAACTGGAAATGAACTTTGCAAATATTTTTTCGCTTTAAAATATAGATACAAATTTAAGTATTAAATACACATTATTCATAAAATACATATTATTTAAGCATTTTCATGCTTAAATAACAATAAGTTGTTTGCTGAATATTTCAATGAGATCCACACTGAATTTTAGCAAGTGATATGCAGTATTAATTAAATAGAACAAAAATTTAAATTGTTATGAACAAATTAGTAAACGAAGGTAAGTTATATCTTCTTTATTTTCGATACTTGAATGCACTGGACCAATTTTTGGAGAAGAAAATGCATCTTGCTATGATATCACAGCAAAATACATTGTCAACGTACTAGCAGTTAATTCTGCTGAAACAAATCTATTTATTGAAAAATTGTTGAGGTATTTATGGTAATTCTGCTAAAAAAAGCTAAATCTATCGATTGAATATTCCTTAATTTCATATTTTTTCATAAAATTGTTATAAACAATTAAGAATTGATATTAAACGTTTTTAAAATTTGAGTTAACATTATTTTACTTCCATTTGCTCCAGATAATATTGGTCGAGTAGACTTGAATATTGGAAATAAAAGAGATGTATCTTTTATTTACTCACTTGTTTATGAAAAGTTTAATTTTTGTTTAATTTTTTTTGCCTCGAAGTGGATCATTTTCAGTTTAATGGTCATTTTCGCAGTCTGAACTAGTCCAAATTTTTATCTTTCATTTTTTTTTAAATAAAAATTTGCTCTATTGCAACGATGCGGCATTTGATATACTTTAATTTGAGAAAAAAATGTCTGAATTGGATGAATAATTTTGGTTAAAAACTGATTTATCTACACTCACTGTTTTTCCCCCCTGTGCACCATGCCCGAAAAGAGGGAACGAAAATTTGTTATTTAAATCGTTTGGACTGTTTGAAAATGGATTGTACATTTTATAATTCTGATGTTATACTTGTTTTTAAAGCAAAACGTCTTTTTAAAAATATTTTTATTGGATATTTTAGACGTATCGATATTATTATGATTTTATATACTTTTGTTTAGTTGTCAAATAATTTTACTTGCCAAATTCCGCTGCAAAGGTTCCACCCAAAAAATATACTATCGGTGTAAAAAGTAACATAAGAATCATGTTTTTGTAATAGCGATAATCTCTACTTCTCTAATAATTGATGTCCGCACATGTATCGCAGAACGCGAAACGTATAATATAGAACCCAGAAATACTTCAATTCCACTGCTTACACTTTCACTGACGACTATACATCTGAAAGGCAGACTTACGTGCTGGCCCATATATCCTGCGACTTTTCGATTGCATTTACGTAAAAAAAACAATTTCTCGTAAACAGGCTTTTAGAGGCTAAAATAAATTCAAGAATAATTAATTATCCCATCATGACGAACCTGTTTTTAAAGAAACTTAATTTGAAAATGAAAACAAAATTATTACATGCAGCCACATGATAGTACTACTGGATCTCTTTAAATTCCATGGAAATCAGTATCTAGTGCAACAGGCTAAACAAATATTTCAAAGTTTTTCTTCGATCACATTACTCTTTTTCAAGTTAATAATCATAAAATTTTAGTATTACGGTTGAAAATGTTTAATTTCATTAATTTTTTTTATCTTCTCAAAAACTGTGAAATTCCTTAATTATTTTGAATTTCTTCAAATCTCTTTCATTTTCTATTAACTTTCTTAAAATCCAATTAGAATCATTAAAATATTTCAGGATTTCTTAATTTAAATAAAAATCTATCATTTAAAAACCTTTATTTCAGAAATCGTACTATTTTATAAATAGCTTAGCCTGAAAAAAAATTTGATAAATTGATTTGACAAATTGATTTCGATATTTTGGTCTTATATTCTTCTCATGCATTCAAGTCTATTTCTTGTAATTTTATACTGAAGTTCAAGTTAATTTTATAATATTGTAGATGTGAATTATATTTTCTCCAAGTTACTAAATTTTTTTTTTTTAATTCAATTGAAAGAGGAAATTCAATTTATTTAAGGCTCTATCAGCCTCAAAAAAAAAATTCTCATCGTGACACTCGCGCTTCGCGCTCTATTTTCTGTACAGGTACATTTGTGTAACTAATAAATTACATGATTCACACGGAGAAAAATAGTTGAAGTAATTTTACTCAACTCTGTCGATTAAACTTGGGACATAAGGACATTTGAACATCTATTGAATCCTAGTCGGGTAAATTGAATTTGATAAATACCTAATTCACCTAAAGTGAATAATAAAAAGCGTCAAATAGGGAATAGTAAGGAGTTGAGTAAAACGTTGTCGACGACAGGGCATCCATATGCGTCAGTGGGTTGACATGAAATGTATAAGTATATCACCAACGATTGAGGTGCTTCAAACCGTAGTTGAGTAAAATGAGCATCGGACATATTATTTCAACTGGCAATGGTATAGTTCTCATAAAAAAAAAAAAAAATTCTTACCTCGAGCCTGCCATTAGTCATCCGATAAATACATACGCATGTGAGAGTAAGTGTCGTGACTAGAGTTTTTGAGCCTTATTCAAGTAAAAATAAATCAACTTTTTCATAAATTGTTCATAAAATATATTTTTAAATTAATATAATTAAGATTGTTGATATATATAATATAAGTATTATTTAATATTTAGTATAAATTTTTATTACTTGTATAACTACGCATGAAGATTAATGAAACTAAAGTTTAAAATGTACATTAAAAAATTGCATTTTTATCAAAAAGTATGTTGTGTAAAAACATTTGAAAGCAGGTTTTTTTATTGTCTGTGTTGTATATTTTCAAAATATATATACTATGTTACATTATTTCTGATGTGCCCTGTACACGGAGAAAATTTATTTGTGAAATTTTAATTAATTAGTTAGGTAAAACGTGGACATAGCGGCTTTTGATTAAATTTTCACCAGCAGTTGAGTAAAAAAAATTGTTTAATCTTTAGTAAACATTGACGATTTCATAAACTGAAAGTATACTCCAAGCAACAGGGAATTTGTTATGAATGATTTAGGACATTATTTATTTCAGAAAACGGACGGCGTCATCAGAAGAAAGGTTGGTCATGGAGTAATTGTGGCATGTTTTGGACAAGGAAATATGATTTATAAATTTTTTATTAACATTTAAGACCAAAAAATCGCACTTTTTTTAGTTTTTTGTTTATAACATTAAAGGTGATTATCCAATCTTAATGAGAATAATTGAAAAGCTGTAGACAATTGAATTGCGAATAAAAAGAGCTGTCACTTGATCTGATTGGATAACTAGAAGCGGAGAAAATTTGAAAAAACCGGGAAATTTCGCTTTTGTTATACAAATTAATATCTCAGTTAATTTATAACTTTTTAGGTTCAGGTTTGGTGGAAAAGTAGCAGACTTTATGTTTTTCAGAAGTATAAAAAACGGACACTTTAAGATAATACGTTTCTGCGCTATTGACACTTTAATTTATTCAATGCGTTAATTGTAAAATGTCTGCTTGCCGCAGAGGTAGTCTGATTTTTATTTTGAAAACGGCTTTTAAAAATATAAATCAAGCATAACAGAATGTCAATCTTGATTTTTCGCTAAAATGTTGCAAATTTTATTAAAAAACGCCCCAAACATGGCTTCAAACGCTTGAACGCAGCAAAGTGACAGTGGTCGGGGGAGAAGACGAGTAGGCTCACTGAGTCACTTTGCTGCGTTCAGGCGTTTGAAGCCATGTTTGGGGCTTTTTTAAATAAATTTTGCAACAGTTTATTGAAAAACCAAGATTGACGTTCTGTTGTGCTTAATTTATATTTTTAAAAGCCGTTTTCAAAATAAAAATCGGACCACCTCTGCGGCAAGCAGAAATTTTGCAATTAACGCATTAAATAAATTAAAGTGTCAATAGCGCGGAAACTTATTATCTTAAAGTGTCCGTTTTTTTATACATTTGAAGAGCATAAAGTCTGCTACTTTTCCACCAAACCTCAACCTAAAAAGTTATAAATTAACTGAGTTCGCGCTCCGATCTTTCTGGACCTCGCGCTTCTCGCTCGGTCTTGTGCTCTTCGCATACATTTAAGTTTATTTCTTATAATTTAAAACTGAAGCTCAAACCAATTTTATAATATTAAAGATGATGTGAATTACTCATTTTCTCAAATTCACTAAATTTCTTCTTCAGTTTAAGTGAAACAGGAAATTCAATTTGCTTAAGGCTCTATCGGCCTTAAGGAACACATTCTCATCATGAAACTCGCGCTTCGCGCTCGATTTTCTGTATACATTTCAGTAACTTGTTAATAAGTTACATGATTAAAATAATTTATTTTTTCCAAATCTCTCAAAAAGAAAAAATAATCGTAGACTTTATTTAAGGTAGTACGATCACGAAAATTAGACCTCAGGCTAAAATAGATAATTTTGCTTTCAAGAATAGCAATATTATTTTTGAAGGGCTAATTTGAAAGAGAAAAGATTATTTTTCATGAAAAAAATTTGAACATCAAAAAATAATGTTATTAATAAATTTCATTTTTGCCCAAACTTATTTTCTTATCGCTTCGAGCCAAATTTTAAAAAATTATGCGATTATAATAAATCACGGTTCATTTTTTTAGGAAAAAGATTCTCTACAACTTGACCGTTTCCGATTTTAGAAAATGAATTCTTTAATGGCTGAAATTATAAAAAAAACAATTTTTCAAAATAAATTTTTTATAAACAAATTGCTGTATTTGATAATAATTAATTCAATTTCAAAAATAGGAAACGGTCAAGTTGTAGAGAATCTTTTTTCTGAAAGAATGAACCATAATTTATTAGAATCGCATCATTTTCAAAAATTTGACTCGAAGCGATAAGAAAATAAAATTGGGCAAAAGTAAAATTTATTAATAACATTAATAGATTCACTGATGAGGACTCCAATCTGAGTCGAAACGTTTGAGGAAAAAATGAAACCCTGAGTTTACATTATTTCTGGACCCTAAAGCCAAAGCAAAAAATCATCTATCTATTAATATTATTGAGGGTCGATATAAGCCAGTTATTTATAATTTATTAATAACATTATTTTTTTGTGTTTCAAATTTTTTTCATGAAAAATAATCTTTTCTCATTCAAATTGGCCCTTCAATAATAATGTTGCTATTCTTGAAAGCAAAATTATCTATTTTTGTCTGAGGTCTAATATTCGTGATCGTACTACCTTAAGGAAACAATTTTGCAGAACAACGCTTATTTCGTATCTCACATATTTTGGTGAAAAAAATCGAATTTTCTTAATATTAAAAATCAAAACATAAAATATACATCCTGTCGAGAAATTTCTTAATAAGAATGTGTAGACCTTATTTAGGCAAATAATTTTTCATCTAAACTTTTTATATGTATCTCATATATTTTGTCTAAAAAATGGAATTATTGAATTTTAATCGTATTTTTCGGAATTGAAACGAAAAATATATGTTTTTTCATAAACTGAGTAAGACAAAACTTGTAGATCTTTTTGAAACGAACAACTTTGTATTCTTACGTTTTTTTCGTATTTCACATATTATTCTTAAAAAATTGAATTTTGGATTTTCAATTGATTATTTTTTAATTAAAAAAAAAAAATATGCATCTTGTGAAAAAATGTTACAATTCAAATTTTTAGGTCTTTATGTAGAAAATAATATTGTATCATAACGTTTTTTTCGTATCTCGTATAATTTAACTGGAAAATGGAATTTTGATAATGACTTTTTTCGAATTTGAATATGCTGTAACATTTCTAATTTTGATTTAATCAAAAAATGTTATCAGGATAAGTTTTAGAAATTTATGAGCACTATCTAAAACGAGTATTAAAATTTTTGATTTTTTCAAAAAATTATTTTCAAAAACACAAAAGTAGTGCTCAATCCCTCAATTTTGATTGGATGTGGCTGGTTAACGAACTTGTCATTACTTTTTCGGCTCCGATAAAGTGTGCCAAAGCACAATTCAATCTGACAATTCTATCGAGAGTTATGCCGCACACGACCTACAGACAGACAGACAGACAGACAGACAGACACTTTCGTAAAAACCCTTTTTTCGGACTCAGGGGGTCTCAAAACGTAAAGATTTGATGAAATTTTCGAAAGTCATTTTTCACATAAAACCAATACCTTCTCATCCATGATGAGAATGTAAAAATACTTCTCCCAGAATTCACTATCTAAACGATTGTTTACATTCTATACTTACATATAGACGACCAGGATGTCGACTCAGTTTGGGTACAGGGTGATATAAGTTTAAAGGTCTTAAGTATATTAATTCTATACGCTTACATAAACCCAACTCATACAAGTTAATAATAACGCCGCAATGTATAAGTACAAAATACAAAATGGATTTTTAATAAAACAAAAAATTACATCAAGAATATTTACTATTCTTGGCGCATGTGTTCATTTGCTTTAAGTAGCAATTGCTTCTTGAATATTGCGTCCCCCATGGATCTTCTTTTTAGGCCCAAAATCATGCCTGCGTAACTAAATAGTAAAATAAAATCAGTTTCGAAAAATGGCTGCCTGCGCGAGCAGCGCGTGTTGGCTTCCCGCTGGAGAAATTCTGTCATCGGCTCTAAACTGGCGCGCGATTCAATATATAATTAAATAATTTCGATTTTAAATCGCGCGCCAAATTTTGACCAATGGCAGCATTTTTCCGGTGGGAAGCCAACATGTGCTTTTACTTGTCCAGGGCAGAACCAAATAAAACTAGAAAATAGTATTTTAAGTTGAAAATAGGTTGAAAACCTATTTAAAATGGAAAATGCAAAATGGTTTTCTTCTTCCTATTTAAAATACAAAATGGAAAATGGCATTTTGCATTTCAAATAGGTATTTGAAATGGATTCATTTGAAATAGTTACCCAGCTCTGCTAGGAGCATGTATCACCGCTTGTGAGAGAATATTAGTGCCGGCCTCAAAATTCCTGTGCCCTAAAGTCTGCCACTAAATGATCAAGAATTTTGAGGGCCCCAAGATAATGAAATAAAAGTTTATATGTGAAGTAAGAGTTTGTCTAGTATTAAATGAAACAAATAAAATTACAGAATAATCTTTTACTAACTGGGTTTCCGCTCGAACTACCTTAATAAGTATCTAATTATGATATATGCATCATAACTGATACATTGTGATGCATATTATATACGGGAAAGTGTATTCGCTCCTAAAACTAGCCTCGAGGCGTGCTGTTGCTTTAGACGATCAAGAATGCGTATGACGTCACTTCCGATCCAATTTTCATGACGGAGGGCTCAGTGGGGGAACATTGTCTCATCCTTCCCTAGAGGATCCTTAGCAAAAACCGGTTCAGAGCGACATGTGTCCTCAACTATCGATCTCAAACGTTACTAAAGGTACCGCTAAAATCATTTAAAGCTTCAAATACAAAAAAAAGAATATTTAATATATAAATATAAATAAACACAAAGTGTTTAAGAATGGCTGAGGGATCGTAGAAGACATGCCTCATTCTGGACGACCTTCGTCCTCTTCAACCGATGAAAACATCGAAAAAGTGAAGAAAATTGTGCTTGATAATCGCCGTTCTAGCTTATGAGAAATATGTCGTGACTTTAACATCTCTCATGAGTCTTTTCGTTCGATTTTGGCGGATATTTCGGCCATAAGACGCGTCGACGTACGGCTTGTTCCAAAAGAACTGAATTTTCTTTAAAAAAAGTACCGTCAGCAGGTCTCTTTAGACATGCTGGATAGTGCCAATTCTGATCCCACATTCGTGGAACGCATCATAACAGGTGACGTGACATTGGTCTACTAGTTTAACATGCAAACAGGTTAAGACTTATTAGAATGGAGGACAAAAGACGAGCCAAAATTAAACAAATTACGTCAAACTTGCTTAAGAGTCAATGTGTTGTTCGTAATAGTTTCTAACGGATTTGTTCTCCAACTCTTGAGTAACTAGTACCCTTTGACTCACCTCAGAGTGAGAAATTAGGAATGTTGCTCTCCTTTTGAGACATTTTCAACAATTTAAATTGTCTATCGGGTGCCGTAGCCCCTTAGGGCACTTTACCTGTGAAACGTTTTTCTTTACCCCGGAGAATTGGAAAACAAATCCACGGGTATCGCGTTGTTAGGTGGGAAGGTTTTCTTTTTGAAAATTGAGAAGTTGAACGCATCTTCTAGAGCAAATGATGAAAGTTTTAGTGAGTGTAAGCCTGAGTGCTTTTAGTCACCACAGAACTCTGATGCAATAAGTCGGAAGATTTCCTTAATTTTCAATAAGAGTAGAATCATAGAATCTTTCGTTTCTTTTAAGGGTTCGCAGGGTGGAAAACAAAAATATAGAAGCATAAAAATTAAAGTTAGAAAGAGCCTGTAGGTCGACCAAGATATTATTTTCAGGCGTAAGGAATACCCCAAGTTAAACCGCGATTTTGAAGGCGCAACTGCGCGAAATTTTATCGACCACTAATTGAAGTTTTTCTTATGGATTTTAGACGCGAAAATTCTAAACAACGGAGAATAAACACGAAGACTCGTTTGCTTTGCCTTTGTTCTCTAGGAAAAATTAAAAATCGTGAGTTTCTTCTGCGTTCTTACTCCTAAAATAAAGAATTTGAAGTCGCGGAATTTTCTCCCTTCGTGCTACCCACACGTAAATTTCGAATTGTTTCAGCACCAAGGATCCTCTTCGTGATGTGCTAAGGTGTCGTGGTGCCGTGTCGAGTTATTCTCTCCATCTCTTTCAAGTCTTAGCCGTGGCGCGAGTATTGATCGCCTCCGACCGGGCATCGACCATCTCATGGTGCACCGTGTGTGAAACAAAGTGAAGATCAGGATTAATTTACTATTAACGTTCTAGTGATCGGAATCCCTGGTCTGGCAGTCAGGAATAGGCTCTCGGGGAGTGTAATCTCTCCCCTGAGGTAAACGATTATTGAACATTCTTTGTATGAAATAAAACATGCATACAAGTCAAAGTCAGGAGCCTACCGAGCACATTACGCTCGACCCTTGACTTTTGACTGTCACAGACAGCCTCGGGCATTATTCTCTGCTCGAGGTCGAAACTTTAAATTCACTTGTCATATTATTGTGCGTGGATAAGTACCACGTCACAATATATATATAGTAATTAATTCATGGTATTCTCGTAGCAGGGTGGGGCGTAAATAGATTCTGTAAAAAAAGTTGTGTGAAACCTCCGTTTTTTAAAACTTTTTGAAACAAACCACTAACATTTGCTGATAATCTCACAAAACCGCTTGTATATGGTCACTCAGGGGATTTGAGACTCGCTGATCACGAATTTGCTGTCAGAATTTTCGATCCAAGATAGCGGATCTAATATTGCGGCGATGCTACCTACAATCTCGTACTAGCATGTACCAGGTCTAGAAGTATGAAACCGGAACCAAGTTCGATATATTCTTTTTTTTTTTGTGAGGAGGAAAATGGCGAAATCTTTTAGAGACGTTGTACAGGACTCTCCTAGGACGGGTCTAGGCATACCTGTTAAAACCAAAAAAAACCCTATCACGAACCAATACACGGCCCGCGGAACCGCCTTTCGGCTTTAAACTTCGCGAGCAGCTGGTTCCAGCTTTAAGTCGCGTACAACTCTTCCGTCGTCCGTTCGCCCGGGACTTCCATCCTCGGGCACACGCCCGTTAGGCAGGTCATCTCTTCCTTGAGAGACCATTTGTCGCCCTCGTATATCACCCACCTGTCGCTCAGATAGTCATCTATCATACGTAACAGGTAGTCTGGAACCTTTGTCCGCACCATCGCCTCGATGCAGATGTTCCATCTCGCGGTATTGAACGCACTGCGTATGTCAATGCTGACCAACGCGCAGAATCCTTTACACTTACCAGTTTCTCTTCTTGCTTTTGTGGCGATGTCCACCACTGCCTGGATGGCGTCAACTGTGGACCTGCCTTTCCGAATGCCGAACTGGTTTTCCGAGAGACCGTTATCGCGGACCATGTGACCCTGTAGTCTTTGTAGGATCATTTCCTCTAGAAGTTTCCACATCGTATCCAATAAACATATTGGTCTATACGATGAGGCATCACCTAGAGGTTTGCTGCCCTTCCTCAGCAGGACCAACCTCTGCTTCTTCCAGTCTGCGAAGAACCTCCCCTCCCAAAGACAGGAGTTAAAGACTTCTAGGAGGATCTCGTTTGGCAACCCGTCGATCCCCGGCGCTGTGTTTGCCTTGAGCCTTCCACCCGCTCTCTTTAGTTCTTTGAGAGTGAAGAGTTCTTCGCTCCGGACCACGCAGGAACTTCGGTCCTGTCTTTGGAACGGCTCTACATGCGGGAACAAGCTTCGCACGATGTACTTGACTCGATCGGCATCATCCAGGCCCGGGGTCTTTCTTCTAGTCACCAATCTCTTAGTGACTATTTTGAAGGCGAGACCCCATGGATCCTTCTCGACTTCTCCGATCAAGTCTTTCCAGCACTGAAGTCGGCTTTTCTTTATGCCTTGCCTCAGAGCTGATTTTGCTTTTTTCCATGCCTCGCGCTGCAGAGGATCACCCTTTGAGCGGGTAAAACTCCGCCGCGCTGTAAGGCACTTTCGACGCAGGACGGACAACTGATCGTTCCACCAGTACATCGAGTCCCCGGTACGCCTGTGCCCGCGGCGAGGCATGGAGTGGTCACATGCTGCGACCACTTTCCGCCTCGTCGCCCGCACAGTGTCCTCCAATGACCCAGCAGACCTATGAAAATCTTGTAGGCGTGTATATTATATTGTAGATTGCTGGGTGATGATCCATTCAAAGTAGAATGGGATAGAATGATGATCTCCACAGGTAGAAGAAAGCAGTGAAAATATAATCTACACAGATAAGACTGCGACAAGGCGAAGATTCTTCTTTAGTACCGAGTCTAAGATCATTTCAAAGATCTAAAAGAAGACCACGATGACTTTTACTTTGTATATAGGTTCTTTCAACGTATACTTGAGATCAAGGTACACGGAAAAGAACTTTCGTGAGAAATTCTCAAATTTGTTCCGAACTTGAGGATATGAGAAAATTTCCTTAGAAATGACGGATTTACTCGTTTAGAAATATTATAGAACTTTTTGTAGAAGAATTAAGAATAGCTAAGTAAAAAATCCTGAACTGTGCAGTAATATTCGTAACGAGAATCTATTGAGAGTTTCCAGAAACCAGTGCAGCACAAATTATAGTAGTAGTCTCTGAAACCTTACGGATTTGTATACGGGGAGAATCCCACTTTTAAGAGCAGTAGAAATTTCGGTGTAGTTGGGGAAAATTTTTGGAATTCAATTCAACAAGAAAAAGTACGCGTTTACTCGGAAAGTTATTGAAGAAAGCCTTATTTTTCTTTTTTGGCACAACAGTGCGCATAAAGCACCAGGGCACACTCATCTAATGAACCGCCCAATCGCCGTTGTTCTGGATAATGGCCTGGCACCTTCTGGGCATGCTCTCGACTAGTTTTTCGGCATACTCCGGATATAGAGAGCGCCATACCTCCTTAATTCTTCGAGAGAGCTGCTTCAGGGTGAATGCATGCCTTCCTGCCTTCCTGCCTTCCTTCTTCACGACGCTCCACACATTTTTTATTGGATTCGCATCAGGAGATTGTAAAGGCCAGTCCAAGGTCGCGATGCCATTTTCCGCTTTCTAGGACATGCAGAGGTGACTGCGATGTTTGGGGTCGTTGTCCTCTTGAAGGATCTAATTCTTCTTGTTGGCTCCAAAAATCTTCTCTGCAGATCTCAGAAGGCCATGTTCGTAGATTTAAAGCATTTTTTGAGCGTTGAGGTTCTCAGTAAAAAGCTTTAAACAGCCAAAACCGCGCTGTAAGAAGCATCCCTAAACATGGATCTTTATGGGGTGTTTAACAGTTCGCGTGAGGAAAGAAACGATATGATAGTAGGAACATGTGCTACGCGATAGCATAATATCTCTCACTGCTAATAGTGCTCTACGTCTTAAATTTAATTTCAGTCGTTATACTTGTACGAAGCGATCCAAGCCGGTAAAAAATGGCATGTCTTTGCAATAATTATTAAATATATAATATTGAAAAGTACTCACTCAATGCAGTTTTCCGTTGATCGAAATTATTTTTCCGGTAACACAATTTCAAACTTCATACTATATACATATATATATAACAGCTAACAAAGCAAATGCCGGTCCGCAGCGAGGTGCTGCGCAACGACGATTGCGCATTCTCTTTTATTCCAGAGTTCGGGACTTGTTACAGACTGACAACCGTATGTCCAATTCACTAAAGTCAAGTAACCCTCTACCAGCTAGATTTTATGGCTTACCAAAAATTCACAAGCCTAACAACCCACTCAGACTCATCGTCTCTTTCTGTGGCAGCCTTACCTATAATTTAGTATCCTTTTACAATGACGTTATTTCGAAGAACATAAATCCTTCCATTTCACGAATTGAAAATAGCTTTGACTTCATTGAAAAGGTCAAGAACACAAAAATTCCACCTGGGTACAAAATCATTTCGTTAGATGCAATCAGAACATGTTCCACCAACTCCGCATTCAACTACCAAGGCATCTTCTTCAAACAGAAATCTGGTTTCCCAATGGGCACCCCAGTTTCTCCTATTGTCGCCGATATCGTCATGGACGACCTTGAGAAAAATGCATAGATTCCCTTCCATTTCAAGTCCCATTTTATTTTAGATAAACATATTAACAGCGGTACCAGTCAACGAAATCGACACAATAAAAAAGACATTCAACAGCTATAATCATAAAATGCAATTTACAATAGAAGAAGAATCGGAAAACAAAATCTGTTTTCTTGATGTTCTCGTCATTAAAGACGGAGAAAACATCAAAACCAACTGGTACCAGAAACCAAAATGGTCCGGTCGTCTTCTTAACTTCCATTCACATCACCCGCTTAAATACAAAATTAACATAATTAATAATCTGCTCGACAGAGGAATTACTCTAGCACACAAAAGCTTTCACACAAAAAATATTCAAAAAATAAAAATGACTGGTTAAAAATAATCAACTCAACGATCAAAAAAAGATTGAATTAACTCTCGAAAAAAGCCTCTGTTACAAACACACGCACACACAAAAAATTACGTACAGTGACTCTGAAAAAATGTCGGGTATCCTAAAATCATTCAACATAAAAATTGCTCCCCGTAATATCAACGACCTATCACACCTTTTCAAATCAGCTAAAGACCCGATCCAGTTGCTGGATACCCGCTGATGTCGTCTACAATATACGATGTTTTGATTGTACAGCTACTTATAAAGGCACGACCAAACGCCCCTTAAAAACCAGAATCCATGAGCATCAGAAAAATGTCTATAACCCTTTAGAAAAATGGACTGCCTTAACAAAACACGATGGCACCAAAATCACAACTTTAATTTTAAAGATGTCACAATAATAGACAGGTCCGATAACTACAGAAAACGCACACTGAAAACAAAAAATATTTGAATTAAAGAATATTTATTTGATTCAAATAAATGGTTGAGCTGGATGGTGACGAATAAATATTTTTGTAGATCAAAGAAATATTTTCATTGTCTTTAAAAAATGAATAATTAAAGCAAAAAAATGTTTTTCTAGTACTATTAAATATTCATTAGATTGAATAAATATGTTATTAACATTGTGTAGCAATTATTTGATAAAAAAAACAAATTCTTTGATGTAAAATGATGTGATGCATGTTCAAAGAAACAATACATTAATTCATAAAAATTTGCATTGGTTCAAGTAAATTTGTTTTCCATTCCAATATATGATTCCTTGTTTGTAATAAACGTATTGTAAATTGAGAGAAATATTTCTTTGAAATGAGGAGATAATTTCTGGTAGGATTAAATAATTATTTGCTCCGAGGATATGATTTACTGTTTAAAATGGTCAAGTAGTAAAGTGTATTGAGTAATAATGGATGCAATGATCGATAATGTTGCCTATAGTAAGTTAGAGATTTGTGTCAAAAAGATGTTTTTTTTTTTGGTGACGAGGAAAAATGTCGAAATCCTTTATAGACGTTGTACAGGACTCTCCTAGGACGGGTCTAGGCAAACCTGTTAAAACCAAAAAACCCCCTCTCACGAACCAATACAGCGCCCGCGGAAGCGCTTTTCGGCTTTAAACTTCGCGAGCAGCTGCTTCCAGCTTTAAGTCGCGTACGACTCTTCCGTCGTCCGTTCGCCCGGGACTTCCATCCTCGGGCACACGCCCGTTAGGCAGGCCGGCTAGCCGCGCCAACCAGGAGAGGAATAAGAAGATTCCTCCCGCGGTCGACGCAAACAGCCAAGTCCGCCCAAGACGCAGGGCCGTGGGTGTAGGCCCCGATGCGATTTCTACTGGCCCCCATTGTTGCCGCGCTTTGCACGCTCATCGAGCTCCTTCGTCTTCATCACCAGGGTGACGAATGACTCGAAAGCATCCGTATTTGTTCAGACCTCAGCATAAGAGAGACCATCGTGTCAGGAGTGAGTTGTGCGCCCACTGCGCTACCGACAGCCTCCCTTTCCGCGCCCTACCTGGCACAGACATAGAGTGTGTGCTCTGCATTTTCCACAAGGGAATCGCAGTAGCGACACGACTCATCGTCTCGAACCTGCCATTATTCATCCGATACATACATATATAAACATCATACAATTACATTCACACCATTCAGTCGCAGCCAATCATATTTTCTATCACAAATACACTTAAATATACAACTTCGCAAATATAAACCTAATAACTAAAACTTATATATAGGACGATACGCTTTCGTCGAATCACGCACACGCTCGCTTACAATCCTGAGACATAAAACTTGGAAATTTGTTATATAGTGACTGCAAGAGTTATTCAAAGCTTGTGAGAGAAATGTGTCGTGGCTAGAGCTTTTGAGCCTCACTCAAGTAAAAATAAATCAACTTTGTTCATAAATTATTCATAAAATATTTCTTCAAATTCATATAATTAATTTGTTATTATAATTATGATTGTTGATATATATACATATATATATACATATAAACCTAATTATATATATATATATATATACATAGTACTAAAACAAACTGTAATTGTATTTTGTATGATTTTAATTGATTTTTATAATTAAATATAATATTCATATTCTGGACCTACATTGACCCTTACTTATTAATTGAAGATATGTGTTGGTGTTGACAGTTGGCTTTAGGATCCAAGGCTAATAAAATGTCAGCATTTTACATAATCAGACGTTTCGGCTCTGATCAGAGCCCTCATCAGTGATTTATTATAAATCTAAAAAATACGGAAAAGAAGGATTGCTAACATAGGATTTCTTTCGTAAACAAAATTTTTTAAAGTAATTATCATTTTGTTTTAATATGTAGGTAAAGAAATTTTGAGATTACTTTAAGGTAAATACTTCTTTCGCATAACGTAAATCTCTGAAAACCAGAAAAAAATTGTGGAAAGTTAGAATTAAATGTCTAAGTATAAAATTTAAGTTGAAATTCATGCATGAGATTGTAGATTGCAATTTCTTTGGTATACAGTATAATTTGAAAGGATATAAACAGTATTTCTGCTTAAATTAAATGGAGAAACTTTAAAAACGTGACATATTATGCGTGTATACGGTGGGATGAAAACTTGATTTTTTATAGATGTTTTCGCATAGGCTTTTTCTTGATATGCAGCTAAATATATTGGTAATTATTTCTATGTTGTATAGCGAGTTGTGGACAACATTATTACAAGATGGAATACTTTTTTTTTAATGTACATTCTTAAACGCTAAAATTGCCAATTTCCGCTTAAATATGTAGATGTAACATTTTTGTACATTCTTTCATGAAATTATACAACCAAATTTTCTTTGGTAAGAAGTCGAATCTGGGAGTATTTAAATTTAACATGTTTTCTTTGGCATAAATTGATCAGAGGGGACTTTTGGAAAAAATATATATATAATATTATGTACGTGAGGATAGATTTTTCCTTGGGATTTTTTCTGACTGTGATACTTTTTAAACAAGATAATTATGATTATTGATAAATATATAATATAATTATTAATTAATATTTAGTATACATTTTTATTATAACTATACGTATGAAGTTTAATGGAACTAAATTTTAAAATTTATATTCAAAAATTTCATTAATATAAAAAAGAATCTTGTGTAAAAACATTTAAAAGGAAATTCTTTTATTTTCTGTGTTGTATATTTTCAAAACATAAATTATACAATTGTGAATTCCAAATTATTATTGTTCCTAAGAAATTGATGTAAAATCTAAATCTTGTGTAGATTTTTTAGATTTTGTGTTATAAATTTATCAAGACTTTTGCTGTTTGAATTTTTGTAAAATCAATTGAATTTAAAAAACCTAAGTGAAAAATAAAAAAGTAATTATAATTGAATTAAGTTTTCAATGATATATTTGATATTGTGAATCAAAACAAATATTTCCTTTCAAGAGACTGATAAATCTTCAACCCTATGAAATACGTTCCACATTTGAAAGTATGTATATATATGTTTATATCAACTATGACAAACAGTTGAATAGAAAAAAAAAAGTTATACTATGGTGGGACGAATATTTATTTGGAATGATACATTTCAAGTTGATAATGAGAGCGAATGTTTCTTGGAACGGGAATGATAAATTTTCAATTCTATAGAAAATATGTTTTAAGTTTTAAAAACATGTAATCATAACAACTATGCCAAACGTTTAAATGGAATAAACAAATTTTTAAACGAAAAATACCACAGTTTCTTCGAAAAAATACTTCTTTCTTTTAAAAAAATGGTTCACTACTGACTTGGATATTCTAAATACAGGTACTGTACCGACCTTTCGGAACTCTGTGAGAGAAGAGGTAATCGACATTACCCTCTGCACCGGGAGCTTTAGGGATAAAGTAAAGAAATGGAGGGTTTCAGACGAACCCTCTCTATCTGACCACATGCAGATACTGTACGAACTGGAATCACACGCACCCTCTGGCCCCATATAGGTCAGAAACCCGAGGAAAACAAACTGGGAGCGTTATTCCACAGACCTACAAGCTGCACTCCACGGGAAAACCATGGAAATCAAAGACGTAGGTGCCCTTTAGAGGGCGGCTGACCAATTCTCGTCGGCCATCATCACTACGTACGAACTCAACTGCTTACCTTCGGAAATCAAGAAGGCGCGGGAGACCCACTGGTGAAATGGGAAGCTTGAAAAGCTTCGCAAAGAAACTAGAGAAAGGTTCAGACGGGCCAAGAAAGGCAATACGGAAGAACTATGGAACTTATCCAATGCAACGAGGGATGCATATAGGAAAGAAATCAGGGAGGCCAAGAATAAGAGCTGGACCTCCTTCTTTTCGGACATAGAAAAGGGCGCGGAGGCGGCCAGGCTGAACAGACGACTGGCCCGCAACCCAGGAGGTATGTTGAGAATCCTAAGACTACCAGACGGGACGTACTAAGAGTCGGACAGGGAGACCCTGACCCTTCTGACAATGGCGCACTTCCCGGGCTTTAAAGGTCCAACGGAGGTGGGGTGGAGCTCCCAAAAGGGCCGACCGCTGCCCGCGACCCAATTGGGTTTACGCGGGCGGCTGGCCCGGGAGATCGCCTCCTCAGCCAGGGTCAGATGGCCGTTGAAGTCTTTCAACCCCTACAAGTCCCCAGGCCCGGATGGCATCTACCCGGTCCTCCTGCAGAGGGCTGGGGACCCCATCATAGGGCCGCTAGTGAGACTTGCTAGGGCCAGTCTGACTCTGGGTTATGTCCCCAAGGCTTGGAGAGGGACAAGGGTAATATTTATACCTAAAGCAGCAAGAACTGATAGACATCTCCAAAGGATTTCCGACCAATCAGCCTTGCCTCCTTCGTACTAAAAACGGTGGAGAGACTCGTGGACAGATACATCCGCGATAAGATCCTGATGACAAAACCGCTACATAGAGATCAGCATGCCTACAGGGCCGACCGCTCTACCGAAACAGATCTGAGCCAAGTGGTGAATCTGATTGAGGACCAATTGAACCTTAAAAGATTCTCTATTGGAACATTCATGGATATTCAGGGTGCCTTTAACCACACATCCAGTGAAGTGATCAGGAGAGCTATGATAAGACAAGGAGTCCCCATAGCCGTAGTTGACTGGACGTGCCATATGCTAGGAAACAGGAACATCACGATTACCAAAAGAAATACTTCCCTCCAAGGGATCGTTGATTCAGGATGCCCACAGGGAGGAGTACTATCTCCCCTGCTGTAGAGTCTAGTGGTGGATGAACTACTGCATCTACTAACCGACCAAGGATGTCACCCCATTGGATATGCTGACGACATTCTAGTCATAGTACGCGGAATGCATTTAGATGCACTGATGGGCGTAATGCAACAGTCGCTAAAAGCTGTGGATACCTGGTGTAGAACAACAGGACTCTCGGTGAACCCAGGTAAGACGGACGAAGTCATTTTTACCAAGCGGTAAAAATGGAGTACAACTAGAACACTGGAACTGAAAAAGCAGCGTCTAGAAATTTCCAAGAGGGCTAAATATCTAGGAGTTATCTTGGACAATAAGCTCACTTGGAAAGACCACTTCGAAAACAAGTGCAATAAATTTATATCAACCCTCTGGCTCTGCAGAAGAGCTATTGGCAATAATTGGGGCTTGAAACCCGATACACTGCTGTGGATCTACACGGCGATTCTGCGACCCAGACTAACGTATGCGTCATTGGTCTGGTGGAGCAGAGTCAAGCAGAAGACAGCGATGGCCAGGTTGGAAAGACTTCGAGGGCTGATCCTTACAGGGATTACTGGCGCCTCGACGTCCTCACCCACAACAGCGTTGGGAGCACTAATGGGGCTAGAGCCTCTGCACCTAACCATCACAGCCGAGGCTAGCAAGGCGGCCTGGAGAATTGGTGAAAACCCTAACACAGTGATTTCGAAAAAACTACAAACCACTGTCAACATCGCGAAGAGACCGATCATGAAAATGGTAAGAGACATGACGTCTCCACGGTACCCCTTCGACAAAAAGTACAAGGTAAGCTTGTCAACCATGGAAGATTGGAGTGTGGGTCGCGCAGACCTCCAAGGGGACGGAGACAACTTGTTTAAAGACGTCTCCTAAAACAGGGTGGGTGCGGGGGATGGTGTCTATTTGAAGAACAGCGACTCACGCCTCATTGTCCCGATGGGACACCAATCCACAGTTCTTCAAACCGAGATTGCGGCCATACTCCAATGCGCACACGCAGCACAGAATTATGGTCGCAACAGGAACATTCGCATCTGCTCAGATAGTAGAGCGGCCATCACGACACTAGATAAGTCAGTGACTACCTTGATGCTGGTCTGGGAATGCTATGAAGCATTGAACAAACTAGCGGAAGACAACCGAGTCACAGTCCTCTGGATTCCTGGACACCGGGGTATCAAGGGCAACGAGACAGCGGATAGACTAGCCAAGCTAGCGACAAAAAAACAAAACCCATCTGGTCCAGAACCAGTAATTGGTATTTCGAACAGGTCGGCCACAGAAGTGCTTATTTGTCACGGCAACCTCGCCTACCATAGACATAAGATAGGGCTTGCTAAAAGTCCACTCTGTCGACTATGTGGGGAAGACAATGAAACTTCCACCCATATACTCTGCCATTGTCCAGCAATTGGGGACAAACGACAGTTTCTCACGGACTACGTCTCCATAGACGTAGCCGTGATTCAGACCAAAAACGTGGCCCAGGTCCTTGCCCTTTGGCACGGGCTGTGGGGTCGCGCATCAGGTTCTTAGTTGGTGATGCAACGGGATTACCCAAGCATCATAGGCCCTTCGGGGTCCCAGCAATTTTTATAATAATAATAATAATAATAATAAAATGGTTTGTTTGGTCTAAATTATTCCATATTCATAATGCAAACGAATATTTTCTAGGAGGAATCCAATAAACATTTAATTATATGAAATATGTTTCAAGTTTGAAAAATATGTTATTATAACAAATATGGCAAACCTTTCAATTAAATAAACAAATTTTTTAAATGAAAAATACCTACAGTTTTTTCAAAAAAATATTTCTTTGTTTTAAAAAATTGTTTTTATTTGGTTTAAATTATTTTATATTGATAATGTAGGCGGATATTTCCTAGGAGAAATCTAATAAAGATTTAATTCTACAAAATATGTTGAAAGTTCAAAAAGATTGACAATTGTAACAATGATGCCAAACATTTATATAAAAAGAAATTATTTATTTTAACTGAAAGTACTTGCAGTCATTTCAACAAAATATTGTTTTCTTTGAAATAAATGTTCTTTTGAATGAATTCTTCCATTCTACTGTTCACAAAAAACATTTCTTTCAACTAAAGAAATATATATTTATGTAAACACAATATTTTATTCATACAAAAAAACGTTACATTGATGTACATTTATCAACTCTTTGAATCGAATAAATATCTTCCTAAATTAATTAATGAATGCTTCAATTAAATAAATATGTCCTTGATTCAAGAAAACCTAAAGCTTGATTCATCCATAGATAAATTATTTGATTCAAATAAGTCTTTTTGAATTCAAAAAATGGGACTGATTGAATCAAATAAATATTTCTTTGAAATAGTTCGATTTTTATTAATATTACTTATGATTAATTAAATGAACTCAAAGGGTTTATATTATTCAGAAGACATTTATTCAGTAAATTAGCAAATAATATCATACATAATTCAATATGTTACGTCACAAATACGTAAACACTTACTTTGATCGAAGATTCCTCGTTTTAAGTTAGGATCGAATGATCCTCGCTTAGGGATGAGGATAAGTCAATGAAAGACACAATGATTATGAAAATAATACAAATTGAATTTATTTTACTGGTATATATTTCCGGATATACATTCGTTAAGACAATTCTTATATAATGTAGGCACAGGCTGGTTGGTACGTAGGTGAGAAAGAGACAAAGAATAAAGATAGAGAGAGAGAGAGGTTCGGTACCTTTATGATTCGTAAGTTGTGTTGAGGTTTAATCCACACGGCCGTGAGTTGTAAGTACTGGATCCCCACAGGTGTATTCCAAGTGTGTGAGAGAGACGGAGTTATAGGCCGCACAGGTATATTCCGTAAAGGGCGGCGATTCAAATTTACGACACTGTTCGAAGATCTTTACAAGATCTATTCAAGTCTACGATGACTTTTACGACTCCCGAACTTGGATTTTAAATTGTCCCAATCGAATTTTATTAATCTCAAACTCAGAGATTTCCGAAGTTAAATTGAAATCCCGCACTGGACTATTGTCGCGAGACCGGTTATAAATCCGAAGGAAAATTTAAGTGTTGAACTAGACGAAGAATTTACTGACTGCTTTCTCTTGGTGTGGGCCTCTTTTATATTTTTCTATACAAATTGACGGTCAGCGAAAATCGTGACGTAGTCATATCTTCTTAGAGGAGAAGGGGCCCTATACTGCTCCCTACTTCCCCTACTCCCTATTCCCCTTTATCGATTCTCTCATAGATTTCTAACTCAAACCAGCCTGTGTGTATTATATACATTCAAATACGTCGCGGGACGTGACAAATACTTAACAGTCTTTAAGTTTTATAATATAGTTTTTAAACAGCCTTGAACGCATTCATTATTACCCTATTTGGCCTTGGAGCATATGCTTATAATGGTCGTGGTCCGAACCAAAAATATATGGTTGCTGTAGAGAGGCAGATCTATCCTAATAATTCCTAGATGGCACTTCTATTCGCGATTCTCACTATCTTAATCACAGTAGTTTTATCTAGTAGGCTATTACCTAAAAGAGTTTATGACAATTACTTTAAATCGAAGAGCCAATATGACAATTACTCTTATATTTCTCAACATCAGTCTCTCTAGAACAACAGGCACTCTTATTCATGGACGCATTTAACAACTGTAAGAGTCTGCATAACCAATCCTGATACTATTATATTAAATGTAGAGGCATTTCAGTCGTGGGCTCAATAGGAGCCAATATGGTAGGGTCGATTTCCCTTTCTAATACTTTTTGAGCAATTACTTATCTATAACTAATAACAAATGATAAAGTGACTACTGGATAAACTAAGTTTACTTGGCCATCCAGATGATGTGCACAAGCATTAACAAAAACTATGCAATCTATCTTTATTAATCGAAGTTTAAAGCAATTACCTCTTAAACTATTAATAAATAAACAAATGTTTAATTATCTCTCTTGTAAACCTAATACTGTTAACAATTTTGCCAAATATGCAAATCAAATACTTATATCCACAACTGCATTTCAGGAGTGGCGATGGGTGGTGGAACCCTGGCTGGATATACTGCTGAGAATTGTGAGTGCTCGGTTATAGACAAGTGGTTTCGAGTTTACTGCAGGCAGGCTCGCTCTGCGAGCCTAGCGGAGACTGTTGGTACCACTACCCCTGCGTTCCTACTGCGCCGCGTGTACTATGTCGCTCGTATGTTGTGGGCACTGTCAGCTGATGTGAATCGTGACCGTTTCATCTTTGAGTGCGAAATAAACTAGGTACTTAGTTTCAAAGAAATGATTTGGTTGAGTTAATTCGCTCACATTCACAAGCAAAGAAATATTTCTTTGTAGTGAAGAAATGCCTATCAAATAAATTATTTCTTTGAATCAAAGCACGCGTTTCATGCTTCTAAAAATATTTAATTGATTTGGGTAACGAATTGTTTGATACAAAGAAATGGAATCAATTAAATACATTTCTTTGGATCTAAGAATCTTTTTTCTCAGTGCGTGATTCTCGAAATTACCCACATAGCCAGTACCTCACATTCAGTAAATCAAAGGACTGATGCAAAAAATTTATCAGTTTTTTATCTCCCTTTTTTGAACAACCAAGTTTAACCCCATTCAAAATTTTTTATTAAAATTCCGATATACACAAATAAATAAACTGTCTGGAAATCCCAAAATATGCCGACAAAACCGTTATATCTCCGGTTACAGTTTATGGTCTTCTCTCATTGTCCCAACAGTCCAGCCATCTGCAGCACATCCTTTTTCTTTCTCCAAACAAAATCCCTATAAGAAAAAAATCTTACCCTCCACTCTCATCCCACTCATGGATGCTTTAAACGCCAAAACATAACTCATTTTACGAGTCAACCTCTCAGGAAAAGTGTGTGCCGTTTAAGTTATGTGGTTCCCTAGAAAACGTAAAAGGAAAAAATAGGAATATAATAACTCTTATACACAAAATCACAATTTTACTCGAGGTTAGTCTAACTGCTTAACTTTATAAACATTCTTTGATGAGACTTAAAAGTTTGAAGTTGATGGATAATTTGTGCACAAACTTATACAAATATATCTAGATATTTAAGAAAGTATTAAACATTAAGACATTACTATAAATTTCGTTCAAATCCACCCTAGAGTATTGTTTTGCGGTTATTTACGTTTTTTACGCCTTTATTTATATATGAAAAAGATTTTTGCTTATCTAATGTGTATTAAAAAAGTGTTTATCCATTTCAAAAGTTCTTCTATAAAAACCGAAAATTTAGATATGCAATTTCACGCACAAAGCTGGGCAAAAAATTTTTAGACATATTTCATGTACACTTGCAACATCCAACTTAATTTCTTCACAAAATTTATAATTTCTAATCTCAATTTCTCCAGTGTTTTAACTCAGTTTGTAGCAAAAATTACTGTATAACCAAAGAATGTTAATGTTTATACGAAATAAACTTCAACCTATAATTCTGTGCACAAAAAAGATTTTTCCTCAAAAAATTCTTTCCACACCTACTTATTTAAGCCAAAATTGGCATTTTATTCCAAAAATGCCTTTCTTAAAGTATTTTATACACTACGCACTCTTTAAAGTTCTAACTCATTGTATTAAAAAAACTATCAATTTTTCAATTCTTCTTGTTTAAAAAGTATCACAGTCAGAAAAAATCCCAAGGAAAAATCTATCCTCACGTACATAATGTTACATATATATTTTTCCAAAAGTCCCCTCTGATCAATTTATGCCAAAGAAAACATGCTAAATTTAAATACTCCCAGATTCGACTTCTTACCACAGAAAATTTGGTTGTATAATTTCATGAAAGAATGTACAAAAATGTTACATCTACATATTTAAGCGGAAATTGGCAATTTTAGCGTTTAAGAATGTACATTAAAAAAAAAGTATTCCATCTTGTAATAATGTTGTCCACAACTCGCTATACAACATAGAAATAATTACCAATATATTTAGCTGCATATCAAGAAAAAGCCTATGCGAAAAAATCTATAAAAAATCAAGTTTTCATCCCACCGTATACACGCATAATATGTCACGTTTTTAAAGTTTCTCCATTTAATTTAAGCAGAAATACTGTTTGTATCTTTTCAAATTATACTGTATACCAAAGAAATTGCAATCTACAATCTCATGCATGAATTTCAACTTAAATTTTATACTTAGACATTTAATTCTAACTTTCCACAATTTTTTTCTGGTTTTCAGAGATTTACGTTATGCGAAAGAAGTATTTACCTTAAAGTAATCTCAAAATTTCTTTACCTACATATTAAAACAAAATGATAATTACTTTAAAAAATTTTGTTTACGAAAGAAATCCTATGTTAGCAATCCTTCTTTTCCGTATTTTTTAGATTTATAATAAATCACTGATGAGGGCTCTGATCAGAGCCGAAACGTCTGATTATGTAAAATGCTGACATTTTATTAGCCTTGGATCCTTAAGCCAACTGTCAACACCAACAGATATCTTCAATTATTAAGTAAGGGTCAATGTAGGTCCAGAATATGAATATTATATTTAATTATAAAACTCAATTAAAATCATACAAAATACAATTACAGTTTGTTTTAATACTATGTATATATATATATATATATATATTATTAGGTTTATATATGTAAGGTTATATGTTTAAGTGTATTTGTGATTAAAAGTACGATTGGCTACGACTGAATGTTGTGAATGTATTTGTATTCTGTTTATGTATGTATGTATGTATGTATGTATGTATGTATGTATGTATGTATGTATGTATGTATGTATGTATGTATGTATGTATGTATGTATGTATGTATGTATGTATGTATGTATGTATGTATCGGATGACTAATTGTAGGCTCGTGGTAAGAATTTTTTTTTATTTAAGAAAACTATACCATTGCCAGTTGAAATAATACGCCCGATGCTTATTTTACCCAACTACGGTTTGAAGCACCTCAAGTGTCGGTGATATACTCATAGATTTCATGTTAACCCACTGGCTTACCAGGGGTGTTAGTTGAAGTTTTCCGGTTTTTTCAATGAAGAAAACACTTAATTCTTAAGGGAATCTCAAAAAAATTGTATTCAAAGTATTGACCATTGCATTCTACACATTTTACCCATCTTTCAGGCAAATCATGGATACCATTCCAAAAAAACTTTTTCTCTTTCAATGCAAACCATTCGACGAGCGATTTTTCGACTTCTTCAAAATTGGAGAAGCGCTGCTCGGCGAGTGAGTGTCCCATCGATGCGAAAAAGTGATAGTCGGACGGGGCGAGGTCTGGAGAGTACGGCGGATTCGATAATATTTCCCAATTCAATGCTTTTAATGTGTTCTTCACCATTTTAGCGGTATGAGACGGTGCGTTGTCATGTTGTAGGATAACTTTGCCATGTCTTCGGGGCCATTCCGGCCGTTTTCCGATCAACGCATGATTCAAATTGATAATTTGTTGTCGGTAGCAATCCGTATTTACCGTCTCACCAGGTTTTAATAACTCGAAGTACACCACACCACACTGGTCCCACCAAACACAGAGCATTGTCTTACGGCCAAAGCGATTTGGCCTTGGAGTCGATGGGCCGACCTCACCAGGTGAAAGCCATGATTTTTTCGGCTCCGGGTTCTCGAAATAAATCCATTTTTCGTCCCCCGTGAAAATTCGATGCAGAAAAGATTTCCTTTCGAACCGTTGAAGCAGCATTTCACAAATGGTTTTTCGATTTTCCATTTGTCTATCTTTCAGTTGGTGTGGTACCCATTTTCCATACTTTTGGATTTTTCCCATGGCTTTTAAACGTTGGCAAATTGCCCCTCGGGTCACATTTAGTGTTTGTGCCAATTGTTGTTGCGATTGGGTTTGGTCTTCATCCAATAACGCGTGAAATTTCTCGTCTTCGAATTTTTTCGCTACACCAGGATGTTCATTATCTGTTAAATCGAAATCTCCACTTTTAAATTGACGAAACTATGTCTCACATGTTCTAATCACTGGAGCATGTTCACCATAAGTTTCTACCAGCAATTGATGAGCTTCAACTGCTTTTTTCTTTTGATGAAATAAGAAAAGCAACGAATGCTGCAAGTGCGATTTACTTGGAACGAAACTCGACATATTCACTGAGGTAAACAACTATGATGCTATTATTTTGGCAGAATATAATTGTGTATTTTTTAAGGTTATTGTCCATAGAAAAATATGACATAGATGCCAAATCATAGAAATGTATACATATCTATAGCGACATCTATATATAAAAACGGCAAATTTCAACTAACACCCCTGGTATGTTCATGCCCTGTCATCGACAACGTTTCACTCAACTCCTTACTATTACCTATTTAACGCTTATTGTCATTCACTTTGGGTGAATTAGGTATTTATAAAATTCATTTTTACCCGACTAGGATTTAATAGATGTTTAAATTTCTTTATATCCCAAGTTTAATCGACAGAGTTCAGTAAAATTACTTCAACTATTTTTTTCTGTGTGACGAAGTAATATCATTTTTTTCAGCATCACTCAGACTATGTGGTTGATATGCTATTGGCGTATTTTTATCTATTTTTTCTTGTGATAAAATGCCCCCTATTGCAATAGGCATCTATTGTGAGTATAAAATGTTGAGAGGAATTAGGTCGTTGTAGAAGTCATTCTTCACATAATTTTGCTTTTAAAATATCAAAAGCTGCTTTGAAAATGTTATCTTTTTTCAGAAGTTGACTTAAAGGGCTTACAATTCAAGAAAATCTATCAATAAATCGTCTGTCATGCAAAGCCTAAAAATTGTTTAACATTTTGTTTTTGTTTTTACGACTGGAAATGTCTTAACAGCTATTAAGGCGAATGTCCCAATTAGTGATTATTTGAGGAATGGACAGTGCATTAAGAATAGGCTGATATTAATGAAGTTTGTTTTTTCTTGTGATTGTTTATTTCTCCCGTCTGTTGTATCATATTCTACATTAAAAAGTAAGCATTTGCACTTCAATCCTTTCCAAATTAAGATGTATCATCAATTATGATCGACATGTTTTTGACCCAATTAGTGACCAGCAATGTTTTCGTGGGCCGTGTTAGTGACCAGTGTTTGTTCCAATTACTGACCGCTATTGAACGTAGCTACATTACTATTTACTGATTGATTTAAAATCAATTCAAATCTAGATTTAAAAAAACTGTGTTTCTATTAGTGACTCTCATTACAACGTATACACAGTCATTCGCGATGATTAATTTCCCGCTGAACAATTCACTTGAAGGTTAGAGTGGTGAAATAAAATTTGAATGCAGAAATAATGTTTATTCAGTCTGTTACTGAAAAAGATACTGTATTACTTCAAAAACATGGTAGTTTTCAATAATTTGATGCAAATGGTTATATCGAGGGACCTGCATACATTTTTTGTACTTTTTACTGACCGGGCTGCAATATTAGTCTCGGTAATTACTTTTGACGTAAGCGGGCTTGCCGAGATTGTTATTGTCAGCAGCCATCTTGCGCTTGAAACAATACGAAAGTTAAGGCACGCAACTTTGAACCCTATAATGATTTAATGCTTTTCATAAATTCATGTACAGATGATTTTATAATGAAATTTAAGTGATTTGAGATTTTACTAATATTTAGTATGAGAAACATTTCAATTTGTTATCCCGGCGAATAAAAATTTTAGTCACTAATTGGGGCATGGTTATTATTTGGGACATTCCTTGGATTTGGACGTTCTCCATTTTTATTAATTATATGACCTGAATATTTTATTTCAAGTCATAAAAATTCACATTTGCCTGGATGTATATAAAGATTTGCTTTTTTAAGTCTTGCTGCTGAACTGTTCAATTTAATTTCGTGCTCTTTTAGGGTATTCGCATATATGACTATCATCAAGGTATACAAAAAGTTCCGTTCCGATTAAATCAGTTAATGTTCAATCCAGTAATCTTTGAAACGTGGCTGGCGCTGTTTTTAAACTGGAAGCATTCTATACAATTCGTAAGTACCTCGAGACGAAAAAATGCGGTTTTTGAAGAGACTTTCGAGTCCATTATAATATGGTGAAAACTGGAGCTAAATCAAACACTGCCGAATATTTTGCTGATCCTAGAGAATACAGTATATTGTTTATATTAGGTAGAGAATACGGATTTTCAATTTTATTCCATTTAATTTACGAAAATCAAGACGTATTATCTATTTTATTTCTCCTTGAGAATCAGGTTTTTAGGAACTATCCATACTGAAGTATACAGGGTGATCCGCCAATCGCTATAAAGATTTGAATGTCAAATTCTTTGTTAAAAACCAGAACAACAAATCATATTGACAAAATGTTGCGCGAAGAATAGTTTTCAAACTATTAAGCATTGCAATTGGTCAATAGAAACTCACTATTTTCGCGCGCCCTTAAGCTTCCTGTGAGAATTTTTTACCAAGATTCACTTCAGTTCAGTAGAAAAATATTTTTAGCCTGACAAGAGACAAACCAGTGGCGCGAAAAAGACAACAAATTTGAAATCACGAAATATATAATTTAAGATATTACCTTCCTTTCTTAGATATTTTTTAAAAACATTCACCTAAAATGAATATCTAAACATTTTATTTTAATTTTAGGATGATTTAAACACCTAAGAAATCATTTTCTATTGACATTTGAAATCAATAAATTTTCAAAGTTTCAAAACAAAATATCAATTTTAATATTTTTTAGCTATGCAAATCAAATAATTCAATTAGAAAATTATGTGAAGAATATTATATATTAAGGAATGATAAAATATGATATTAGAGTTTTAAAAAAAAATATTAAAATACTTGAGCAATACATAAATTTTATCTAATTATACACTCGAAATTATACAGTAGAGTTTTTTCTCTGGTATAAAGCAATATTGAAAAAAATTCCATTCAAATAAAATACCCTAAAAACTTTTTGAAATACGTAATATTATTCACATATGAATTTCATTACAAAACTGTGAATAAAAGGTTTCAGTATTCAAAAAACCAAAACTACATCTAAATTTGCATACGAAATTACACTTTACGATTTCTATTATATAAAATACAAAAATAAAATATTTTGGATAAACTTTTAAATCATTTTCGTAACTCTGATTATTCAAAGCTCTATAGTTCTACAAAAAAGATCTTATGACACACAGGAAACGTTAATTCTAATTATATAGTATTCTGACGCACCTTACCGCCACTTAGGGTAATGGCGGCCAGGCGACGCCACAAATTGACGACCACGTGTCTCTCAACATTATCTATAGTGCGATATGAATGATTATTTTTTTTGAAAATATGAACAGTAGTGCGTCAACCACCCAAAAGGGGTGATGACGAAATCCCTTGTCCGTCTAGCATGGCGTAGAGGGATTTCGTGGGGGCGAACTGATGCTACAGGCACCGCTGGGAGGCTTTTCTAAATAACATAAAGAAAGGAACAGAAAGTCTAATTTTGTTCAATAAAACTCACCCATTTTTCCAATTCATTAACAAAAGTACCCTTTATTCAACATTAGTTCCCCCCCTTTTTTTATTACAATTTTACATTTTTACTTCGACACTTACACTCGCTCAGACACACCATGCAACGCACACAGCAGAATCAATATAATTTTGTCCGTCACCTTTTTTCTAGATGAATGAGAAAAGAAACTTCTTTAAACCTCGTAATCGGCTTTTCAGCTTTGACTACTCTTTTTTTCTATTAACTTTTTGTATTTCGAAGTGACAGGACGAACACTACTAAATTGGACGAACACACAAGACAGAATGGCGTCTCTCCTCACGGCTCGGCTTCACGTTCCACGTTCCATAACCGGGAGGTGCTGCCATTTCATGTTCTTTACCAAACCCTTTTATTATGGAGCTGGCCGCCCCGCACGCCTCTCCTCGCTATTAGTTAACTTGTAATATTCATTTATTGATTAAGATCTCCTCCCGGCCAGAAAACTGACAATATGGAGGAGTCTTATTTCCTTTGGTTCTTTTTTACCGACTTCCAGTCGATCTACGGCGTGATAGGCAGAGGTCGAGCGGCGAACGGCCATTCACTTCATTGGCTGGCTGCCATTGGCCCACCTTCCCGGTCCAGAACCATGTGTCCTGACTCTTCGTTTAGAGAGCCGCCATTCCTGCCCACTATTTACTGTCCTCTTTTTTTCTCCTTCTCTATTTTATCTCTCTTTCTCTCTCTCTCTCTCCTCTAGAAAGGCTGCGAAACGTTACAATGCTGAAATAACAAAATCTTATTACAATAAAAATCAATTATTCAAAACGTAGACACTATAAAAGTAACTTGTAACTTAGTAACTTAGTGAAATATAGTACATTTTTCCCACCCAGATCGAGTTCTTCTTTCTTCTCGGGTCATTCATCAAGATTTAACCCTTTCTACTCGATCTGGCGTGGTCCTACTTACGCACGGTTACGTTGCTGATCCTGCCGTGTGTCTTTGCCTCTCTACCCGTGCCAGGTGATAGAGTGCGTTTAAGTGGCAACATGACACGATACAGTATATAACATTGTATGCAAGATTAAAGCCGATTCTGAAAAATATTCCTCTGAATGCAATGTATAAATAATCATTTTTCAGGAATTTGGGAAAACATATCGTCCTAATTATATAATGTCCGGAAATTAATAGCGTCATCTTTGTTGCTTTATTCTATATATATATATATATATATATATATATATATATAAAAATAAAAAAACAAATTTTTTTACCGACTTGATGCTATTTCACATAGTAAAAAAACAGAAATAAATTAACAAGTAACAATTGCCGCTCGACAGTTCGGGCTGTACGTGTTCTAATCGGTCGAGTATCATCCAATAATGTTAAATTATTCTCGAGTTTGCCAATGGTATGCCGAATAGTGCGTTCGGTAGGACGATTATGTACACCATAAATTGGTCTGAGCGCGCGATAAACACTTTTCACAGAGCGTCCATTTTCGTAATATAATTGTACGATTTGTAAACGTTGTTGAGGCGTAGTTCTTTCCATGATGAAATGCCAATAAAAGCTGAATAAAATTGTGTAATTAGTTTGACAGTAGTCACACGTGACATGTCAATAAAACCCTACTGGAAAAAGTACCTCCAATTTGATCACACTTTAGTAGTTGTGTAGACAGATTATTTGTAGTGCTTCGTAAGAATCTTCGTCGTTGAACCTCAGTTAAATTCGTTGAATTATCCTGCACATCTGAGTACTTTTTTTTTATTTGTAGTCTTCTTTAACGCATCATAATCTACAGATGCTTTCCATCTCAATTCAACCGGTCCATTCGGGACACGAATTTATATTTTAACGAATCTGGAATATGTTGCTCTTTGATCGAAATAATGGGACAGGTATTTTTTTGGGCTGAAAAAAAGAAATTCTGAGATTTATCGGCAATTTTGTTTTTGTGGTCGAAATCTATTTTTTCAATTATTCGCGAGAACTTTTTCAATTGTCTATAACTTCGTCAAAAAACAATAAACAAAAGTTGCAATTCAGTTGAAATTCTACTGAATCTCTAGTAGATAAAACTTTTTGTTTCCATGTTATAATTAATTTAAGAAAAAAGTCGTTTTCTTCGTAAAAATGTCGACTGCACAATGAATAAGAACTTTATATGTGCGTCCTCACATTATCGCAAACTCTAATATAAATAATGGAAAAAGTATTGTATTTATTACACTTATCAGATGAAATCTAGTGAAAAAAAAGTATTGGATCAAGTATTGGATCAAGTATTGGAATAAGTATTGTAATAAGTATTGGAACAAGTATTGGTAAATCCAATACTTTCATATTATTTTTGTTAATTTTACGAAATCATATAAAATTTAATTCAATTAGTATGTTACATTAAACAGATGAAAGAAAAACACTACGATAAAGATAGTAATTTTACGAAATTATGTGAAATCGCTAAAATTATCGCTGGAATAAAGCGATCCATTTTAAGTGAAGCGATTTATAAAATTTTGTGAAATTATACGTTTATTCCAGTAATTTTCCCACGTTTTGTAAATGAACTAAACTTATCATGGAAAATTTACATTCGACTATGTAAAATTACTGAAAACAAAGTAAAAGGGTATAGATTATTTGTTATTCAGTAAAAAAAATACAATTTATATTGATAACTTTGTATAAATTAAATAATAATATGCATTGTCACTAAACGATCCTCTTATAGTGAGTTTGTGAAAATGTGCCTTAAAAAACAGCGACGTAGAAAAAAGATAAAATTAAAACCAGGATTAAATTTATCAGAAACCAAGGAATTGCAATGACCTAAGAAATAAAGATCACTGATGAGGACTCCAATCAGAGTCGAAACGTTTGATTGAAACTACTGTTTTTTTCATTTATGGACCCTAAAGCCAATTATCTTTATACTTTATAAAATAAACGTTGATTGTACATCATGATTAACTTATCTGGGCTTCCTTACAAAACTTGTGTTATTCAGTTTTTTCCGTAGAGAATTTTTGAATGATATACAATTATCATAACATAACATAACAATATTGGCAATTACATATTCCTTACATTTAGGTAACTTACAATACACGTAAGTCTATCAATTTTTACATCTCGTAACATATAAAATGTACAGTACGTTTCACAAAGTACAAAGTTATTTGTGATTTGCTAATCATTTTAAATTTTGCGAAAGCTACTATCTTTTCTTTTATCTAAAACAGTTGTATAGTATTCTTAATAAGTTTTGTAGATAAATGACATTTTTAATAAAATACAATTCAATACCTTAATTGAATGATGTATAGGTATAGATTTTATGTAAATTTACTGTTCAATGCGATTGGATTGAATATCTGATTCACTTATCATAGTTTAAAGGCCGGAAATTAACAAAAGTGAAGGAACTGTGAATGCGACAAGTGTGAAATGAATAGTAATAAGTGCCTGAATATTTACAACTGTTAAAAAGTATTGAAGGTGAGTATTTTATAAATTATCATATGACATCCAAACTAGATCCATCTGCAGGAGTTTTTAAATTATCATCGAAGCTACTTAGAATCTTAAAGATTATAGTAGAAAAATTAGGTACAAACATAAGATATGTGTGCGATTTTCGCTATAAGATGCATTTTTGTTTGGATATTCGGATGTAGAGGTTACCATTCTTCGGAGATTATGTACATTAAAAATGTCTGTAATAATTGAGCCCACGGGAAGAAGAACTTCGCCGAGCGCTCGAAAAGGGGAAAATTATTGTCCACTTTTTAAAATTGAAGTAAAAAAAAAAGTTGTAAAAACTCGAAATGAAAAAATATAAGCTGAAAGAGCTTGTCAAAATACAACTTTTATTCCTCAAGTATTTTTTAGTCCAACATGATTATTACGAAAAAAAAAATGTAAAAGGTATTTTTTGAATATCCTAAAATCAATGCTTCAAAAAACATAAATTGCGATTTCTCCGTAAGTACTGCAAGCAATGGATTCAATGTAGTACGAATAATTTGAAATTTCCCGAAAAAACTTCCCTTAAATACAAATAAATAACTTTGTCACTTCATATTTTTCGAAACATAAAATTTATTCGTCACTTTTCTTCACTCCGAATCGCGAAAAACAAAAGAATTGACAGGTATTGTTTTGTTATTGAATATTATCAAATGTTGATGGTATTTATAGTTTTTAAATGATTATTCGGCATCAGCAATGAATACTTTGAAT
This sequence comes from Diplolepis rosae, assembly GCA_030998225.1. NCBI lineage: Eukaryota > Metazoa > Arthropoda > Insecta > Hymenoptera > Diplolepididae > Diplolepis > Diplolepis rosae. The sequence continues at coordinate 2,432,082 of JAPYXD010000171.1, forward strand.
CAAAAAACGCAAAATTGACTCCATTGCTGGCAGTACTCACGGACAAATCGCAATTTATGTTTTTTTAAACATTGATTTTAGGATATTCAAAAAATACCTTTTATATTTTTTTTTCCGTAATAATCATGTTGGACTAAAAAATACTTGGGGAATTTTTAAAAGTTGTATTTTGACAAGCTCTATCAGCTTATATATTTTTATTTCGAGTTTTTACAACTTTTTTTTTACTTCAATTTTAGAAAGTGAGACAATACTTTTTCCCCTTTTTCGAGGAGCCAGAGCGAGTTCTTCTTCCCGTGGGTTCAATTATCAAATAATAATATGTGAATTAAAAAATGTCGTATCTAATCAGAGCGGCATTCCATGATATTTATATAGCATGTGTATTCATTGACTTTACAGGCTGCAGACAGTGCTGAATTACGAAATCTTATGTCTTTCTCTAACTCGTGTTAAACGAAGGAAAGACGGAGGGCTAAAGCCCTGCTTTCTTCCTTTTGTTTGATTCCTGGAATGTATCAAAGAAAGACTCACGTTTTTTTAATCTTGCTCTGGTTGCACACAGCACTGATGCTATACATTGAAAAGTAGTTTCTTCTCAGTGAAGTGGTAAAAAGTATAAACTTCAATATTTATTTATTTCTTAATCTGTTTCTAAATTATTAACAATTGGCAAAAGGCACAATTCAGTTTCATCGCACTGAATGTTTACACATTTTACTTTTATCATATATGGCATACAGCACATTATGTTATTGGTTTCTTTCACAATATAGGAAAACTCAGAGGATGAGACATTTCCTACATTAAATAGTGTTTTATTTTGTCTTTGCAATTCTTTACCGATAATAACATGTTTGAATCCTCCTGTCTCACTAAGTTTTACTATTAGAAAATCTAATATGACCATAAAACGTCCGTCCGTGGTCTCAATGGTACTATTATTTCTTTTAATCAATCTATTATCGTTAGATGTGTGATACAATACATTTTTGTAAACAAAACGTTTGAATGCTTCAGCTGCATCATCAACTACTCCTTCGAGAACTTCTTCTATTACAAGTTTTTGTATTATCGTTAAGTTTACATATAATGGAGCACCAAATATTCTCAAGAAATCTCCATACTGAATACATCTTTTTATACCGCATTCCTTCATCAGTGATCTAAATAATTTTTTTCCTCTCTCACTGCAATTTTCTCTGCTAAAAATCTCTGAAGCTATGTTAATGAATCGAAACCTTGTATAAAATTTGCAAATTTGTTCAGGGACATATTGTGTTCCATTAAATAATTTCTTCAAAACACCGTTGTAATGTTCATAAGGAAAAGTCGACCAAGCCCAAAGAGCACCAAAGTTCTGTATAGCTTGAGGAATGTGCAATAAAATGTGTACATTAAATTTCATATACTCTTTTCCATACAGTTCTTCAACACCAAATACAAATTTACGAAGTGCTTCTCTGGCTTTCATAAATTCAGCTTCAGTTATCTTTAACTTTGAAAAAGTGTTTATACTGTATACAAGTAATAACCAGTGTTTCATATATCTCAAAGGTAGGAAATTTTTGAAGCATATTAATAAGTAATAAAGAAGGAAACTTTTCCATTCCGAAGCTTTCCATCTTTTGTGATGTTTTAGGGTACCTGGTGTTCTTGTTATTTCACACGGTGGCTTTATTCGTTTAAGTCTTTCATCAATAGCGTTAATCATCCTACCTAAGTACCATTCCTTTTTAGAATTTTCAGAATTAAAAATTGCACTGACAAGCATCTTAACAACTCCTTCTAAAACCGAATGCAAATATTCTGGGGGGAAGCATTTACTTATATGAAAAAGTGGTATAAGGCTAACGACAGAATACCCTTTAACACCCCGGATGGGTAAGTTTCCGTCAGCTAATTCAGCGTCCCTATTGTGTTGGTCTGTTGTTCTTAATCTTTTTATCTCGCCACAGTAAACGCGCGACTTTCCTCGCCCTATAGTTATATTCTCTCCTTTATGAAGACAATAAGAACAACCGAACATGCCATTATATTGCTTGATATTTTGTATTGCTGGACGTGCAGACGAATCTACTGGACTAAGTAAAGTGTGTACCCTGATCCTTATAGGTTCTTTGTTAAGAAATATCGATGATTGAAAACCATACTCATGCAATCGAAAAAGTTCATCGATAAATGGTCGGAGAAAAAGATTCATAGCTGGCTTTTTTCGCCGAATCATAAGCCGCACAACAACATATTATTTTTTCGCAAACGGTATGGCAATTCATTAACCATTACCAAAATGGGCCAGATCGATCTTATTGATGAATTAAATACATTTACTCCGTCGGTATTCCATTGAATTGTGATATCATGCTCAGAAATAATATGCTCTTCACGTAATCGACAATAAATCCGTCCATTAACGACATCGCTTTCATTGCAATCTTTCCTAAAATCTTGAAAATGTTTACTGTTAATCAAATCTTTCAACTGAGGTTCAAGTGGCAAGTAAAAAAGTAATTCCCATCTTTATTCAAACGTGACATAGTGTACTCGTTGTTGCACTGGACGCATTGTACTTGATTTGAGTTTTCAAAATTGATAATAGTCAGGCACAGTGGACAATAATAACACGTGATTTCATTTTGGTCTGGAATAGTCTTTAAAAAATGATGTTTGCTGCCATGTGAAACATACGGTAGATGACAGTCTATTAAAGTTAGAGAGCTTTGTAAAGCAACGTCTGTAAAACGATTACGAAGAGCTTGAGTCAGAATTAGTAGACGGCTTTCTTCTTTTGTGAGATCACATCCATCATACAACGGGATTCTCTCCTGCAAAATAAAAGTGATCCTTTAACGGTAATCTAACAATAACATTGGGAAAATCTACTTTCACGCAAATTTCGCAACCGCAATTACTTTCTCTTCTATACAAACTTCAAGTACATAAACTGGTAGAATGATGTTTTTTTTTGTTACTGAAAAATTGAGAATAGAAAGCGTCCTTTATTTTTAATACAGAGCAAAAGTATACTTTTCTTAGTAATTATCTCTTTGAAAAGAGAAAGAAAAAGAGTACATTAAAGTCTTTATTCACGAACTTATCAAGTATAATAATAACTGGTGTTCTGTAGCTAGTTTTCTAATCATAACATATCTTAAATTTTTGTCCCGGTCTACCTTGTTTCCATTTTTGTGTCACACTCTTGGTATTTATATCACTCGATACTATTCACTTAAAGAGTGCTTTTGGTTACGAACAGCCCTGTCCGACGAAGGCCTTTTTCAATGTTAAAAAAGTCGTCTCTTAGTGATGACAGGTTGGACTAATCCGCTAGCGGCGCCACCTCCGTCCTCTCATATGAAAGTATTGTTTTATATGGAGAAAATTGATAAACAATTAAAGTTTTATGATTTTTGAAGAACTAAGATTATCAATTTTATTGAAATAACATTTTTAAATACTAATCAGAACTTGAAACATAAAATAGTTATGACACTCTAGAAAATTAATCGCAAAAATACAAGAAATAAATTGTCTTGCATATAGGATCCTTATATCACGAATAATTAGAGTAAAATTATTTCTTTATTAATATTTCTTTACCAATATCGATAATAATGGAAATATTAGCAATATATTTATTTATTGCTTTTTCTTCATTAATTGCCTTATTTTACGTTGATAATACAAAATATTATGCATTGCAATATGAGTAACAAGACCTTATCATTTGATCTAATATAGTTGCTTTAATAGAGTATTAGTATTAATTAATGGATTGAATTAATATATATAATTAATTCAAGCAATCAATTATTAATGATCTAATAAAAAATTCAATTAATAAATTAATCGAAAAAATAAAAATTGTCTATTATTATATTATTATGGAACATTAATCATATTCAAATTATTTTAATGAACTAATATGAAACATTATTGAACATTAAATTGACAAATAATCAAAATAGTTAGTCAGTTGAAATCCATAAGGAATCTTGCACTGGAATGATTACGCCATGGAGAGAAAAAGTCGACGAATAAATTTTTTTTTATATTTGCAAAAAATTGTTATAGCACCTATTGAAAGGGCATTCCATTAAATCAAAGAAACTTTAATATTTCATGCGGAAATTGTCAATATTCTGATCCATTTTTCAAATTACAGTATGCATGAAAAATATACAATCAAACTAATAAATAAATCACTCAATAACATTTTTCAAAAAGTTTAAATGTATTTATTATCTACGTCTATTTTTATCTATTCTACCATTTCCTAAATTATAATTTTAAAAAAATATATTTTAGACATAAACATGTCGTAACTGGACCACATCTGCTATTACATAAACTTGCTACTTCCCTTAAGTATTTATTATTTTGTGAGAAAATGAATTGGTAAAAATGTTTTATTTTCAAAAAATAAAAAGTATAAATATATGCTTGTATTTGCCTGTCATCACTAAGAGACCGCAATTTAGCTCGTCGTCGGATAGGGCTGGTTACGAATTTAAACGTTTTTCAATATTCGATATCATATACAGTTAAGTTTTTTGCAACGAATTAGCAAAAGCGTGAGTTCAAGTGGGTAAAACTTAGAATGGCATAAAAATGACTGCCTGAAATCTCCGTGCAGGTCCGTACACGTACAAGAAAAATAATATGGTATTCTATGTTCTGCTCACTCGCATTCAAGGTAGGATAGTCATTATGATTCCAGCCAAAATCCCGATTTTTTTGGAAATGGCTTAAATCAACAGTATATGTATCGGAGAATGTCTTTTTTTCCACAGTTTCAAGACCAAAATCAAATCGCATTTCGATTTTTTAGTGTCGACACGGGCGAACGTCAAGCACGTACCTAATATTAGCACTCTGTGCACAGTGGAAGGGAAGGCACTTTTATCGTCCAAAAAGCTCTAGAGCCTCTAAATTTGGTCTAATATTCAATTTAAAAAAAATTACATTTTATTAAAGCCATGGATCAACCAGACCATAATGATCAATATGGTATTTCTTTTCCTGTAAACTTCTGTCCACGCAAAATGAGAGATATCGAGTAAAAAATGTCAATTTACGTAAAATTTGTACATTTCACAGATCCCATTTTCATCTTTTTAATCATTAGCCCATCGAACAATGCCCAAAGTTTAACATTGCTACACCTTACAATATTTTTGAATCGAACCGATATTTTTAACTTCCATAAAATCGTTCCATAAGGGGTACTTTCACCTTAACAATGTTTCAAGTTTTATGTCTCAGAATTGTAAACGAGCGTGTGCGTGATTCGACGAAAGCGTATCGTACTATATATAAGTGTAATTATTAGGTTTGAATATGTAAGATTAAATGTTTAACTGTATTTGTAGATTAAAAATATGATTGGCTACGACTGAAGGGACTCAATGTATATGTATGTATGTATTGGATGACTAATGGCAGGCTCGAGGTAAGAATGTTTTTTTATTCGAGAGAACCATACCATTGCCAGTTTAAATAACACGCCCGATGCTCATTTTACTCAATACAGTTTGAAACTCCCCAAGCGTCGGTGATATACTAATACATTTCATGTTAATCCACAGACGCATGTTGGTGCCCTGTCGTCGATAATGTTTTACTCAACTCCATACTATTTCCTATATAAGGTTAAGCCTATTGTTATTCACTTCCTTTGGGTGAATTAGGTATTTATAAAATTCATTTTAACTGACTAGGATTTAATAGATGTTCAAATGTCCTTATGTCCCAAGTTTAATCGACAGAGTTGAGTAAAATTACTTCAACTATTTTTCTCCGTGGAGATGTCGGACGCCTGTGTAGCTCAATTTATTACAGCAATCGAACGGCAATCAAAAAGACCTAGGCTGGAATCAAGGAACAGTCGAAAGCGTCTCTTTTTTCACAGAAACATTTTTCAAATTCTTTTAATAGAAATAAAAATAAAAGTAAACTGTATATTGTGTTACATGAATTATGCCGCCTGATCGTAAATCATAATGAAGGAATAACTTTTTTATCTAGAAGAATGGAATTTTTGTTCACTTGAGATTTAGGAATTCCAGGTTGCAATGTAACTAATTGAGAACACCGGTGCAGGAGCGATACATATAGTTTTTGGATCCTTACGCGTTGACTCTAAAACTATATCAAAAATCGTTTTTAAGTTTTAACTTTTGAAATATAGATTCTGATAAGTCTATTGAAATGTGTATTTCAAAAAATAAAAATTTGAAAACGATTTTCGATATAGTTAGGGGCCAATGCTCACATGTCTAAAAATTGTATGCTTTGTTCTTGCACCAGGGACCTCAATTGGCAGGGTGGCTGCAAACTACACTAAGTGGTCAACTTAACATTGAAAAAAAATGTAGGCATCACAACAAAAACGTTTTGTTCAGCAGTTTTTGTTGCCATTGCAAAATTTTGGTTGTTATCACAAACATTATTTTGTTGGGCCAACAAAATATTGTGTTGTTGATATAAAATTATTTTGTTGAGTATTATTATGCGTTGGCCTAAACAAAGTTTTGTTGAGCCAACAAAACTGTTTAGTTAGACTGATTAGATACGCGATCACGCATGCGTGTTCATTTATTATTAGTCGAAAACGCGAGCACGTTTATGTCTAATATGGCGGATTCCGCTGTTATTCTCTATGCTCGATTGAAATATATTTTCGTTAGTCAATTGTATGTGAACGAGTTTAATTCAAATAATATGACAAGGAAACAAAAACGACTTCTGGAAGACTGGGGTTTAAGGTGCTTCATCGACACCTTCAAAAGTAAATATTAAGTATACGCAAAATGTTAACCTAGATATATTCATCGTTATACATTTTATTATTTTTAAATACTTTTTATATATATCTCAATTAAATTTTTAAACATATTAAGACTTAACTTTTTGCATTTTAGAGCAAGGTATAGATAAAGAAGCATTTGAGGCTCTCATGCCCACCAGTTCCTTTCTCGCAAAACTTTTGGAAAATTAAGTGCTTGGAATTCAAATGCAATTTGAAACAAAACTGCGAAATTATATTATTTTAAAAGAGCAAAAGTATTTTGTTAGGACAATAAAATTTTGGTGGTCAAGCAAAACCGTTTTTTCAATGTATTATTCTCATAAGTAATCTGCTAAGAATATTCAAAATATACTGTACGTACCTCGGATACGTTACTTCCATTTCCTTCAAAATCATTTAAATTATCTTCATCGAGATATACTACAAAAGTTTCATCGTCCACTCCAGAGTCGCTACATTCGCTTTCAGTTTCTTCTTGAACGTATTCTTCTAAACTAGTCGTTGCATCGGAATCAGTTTCTGTGAATTCTTCCGAGATAATAGAAAGGGCTTCCTCTTCACTTCTTTCAACACTTTGTTCTAAAGTTTCTTCATTACTACTGCTTTCCGCTTCGAGGCGTTCTTCAAAAAGCATTTTCAGTCTTCTCCATTCTCTCAACATGTGCTTCACTTTCATTGAAGCAATGGATATTTTCCGCAGCAGGCACCTTTAATATTAGAATTACGGCAATGTATCACATACGGTGAGGTCTTTCTCGTAGCTTTCATGAGGAAAGCATAAGTACGGGTGAGTGATAAAATGGGTGGGCATAGGAGTGCATCTTTCAGATAAACATAAGCAATTTTGAGGGGATTGTCCAGAAGAAACACTTGATAAGGTCCTAACGTAGTGGTACGGGTAGGAGATAGGATCTTATCTCTAAGGGGGTGGGAGTAGTCAGTGACGAGTCGTTGGGTTCGAAAAAAAGGCAAGGTAGGTTATTTATTCCTTTAACATACAGCAGGGTTTAGACCCTGTAAGGGTGCGTACGAAGGTGGGCCCGTGGTCAGGGGCGGCTGGACGGGGCCTGTCCGGGCTGCCAAGGTATCGGGTCAACAGTGGGACTCTTAGAGATCTAGGTAGTTTGGGGAGGGAGAGAAAGAGAGATACTCAGAAATCTGAGTGTCTCAAAGAGTTAGAGATTCGAGATAATTCTTAGCGATCTAAAGAGTTAGTCTCGAGAGAAGAGAGAGAGAGAGAGAGAGAGGGAGATACTCAGAGATCTGAGTGTCTCGAAGATTTGAAGACTTGAGATACTTCTTAGCGATCTAAGAGTTAGTCTCAAGAGATAGAGAGGGAGATACTCAGGGATCTGAGTGTCTCGATGAGTTTAAAGATTTGAGATAATTCTTAGCAATCTAAGAGTTGGTCTCAAGAAATAGAGGGAGATACTCAGGGATCTGAGTGTCTCGAAGAGTTAAAAGATTTGAGATAATTCTTAGCGATCTAAGAGTTTGTCTCAAGAAATAGAGGGAGATACTCAGGGATCTGAGTGTCTCGAAGAGTTAAAAGGTTTGAGGTAATTCTTAGCGATCTAAGAGTTAGCCTCAAGAAGTAAAGAGAGATACTCAGGGATCTGAGTGTCTCGAAGAGTTAAAAGGTTTGAGATAATTCTTAGCGATCTAAGAGTTAGTCTCAAGAAAAGAAGAGAAGAGTTATCGGCTAGATGGACTTACAGGCTTTTTGGACTGGATTGCGGCGGGCAGAATCAAACTTGGCACTTGTAGGTTGAACATCTTTATTCGAGATCTGAAGAGCGTCTTTGGTTGCGTAGGTCAGGAACTCCTGACCAAAGTGAACTGTCTATCTAGCGTCTCAAGGCCCTTTTTATAGGGATAAGAAATGAGGAGAAATGTCGCAGTGGAAGGAGGTAAGGGTTTTTTTTTTAATATAGTTTTTGGGTACAGAGCCTCCTTCCCTTATTCGACTTTGCTAGCTTCTTGGCGTCGCTGCGTCCTTTTCTTCCCCTGTTGGTGGTGGCCGATCGAGAAAGGGCAGACGCTGAGAGAGTCTACTTGCCTCCCCCGCTTTTCCTCGCTTTCCCAGCTTTCACTTTTCCTATCTTGTAGGAGTGAAGTACGTTTCGAGGCAAGGGGGTAGCGGGGAGAGGGAAGATGCTGGTGGATCGGTCAGCCGTATGGGTGAGACAAGGAAAGGGTTTTTCCGATGTCTAAGCGTGTGTCAGAAAAGGACGCATGACCATGCCGTTCTAACGGTACTAATTTTGAGGGACCTCGAGTCGCGTTTTAAGTAAGTTTCGGACAAAAATCTTAATGATAGAAAAAATTAGTATTTTTATGTCGCGAAGGTATAACGCTTAAGGCGCGGATATCACACTGTCATACCTCTCCGTACGCTCCTAACCCACAATTATGTTTTTCTTATGGCTGTTACGAAAAAGATCTTAATGTATCGATGTAAACAAACTTATGAAATTGAATAAGAATTATTAGAAGGTTTTTAAAATTAAAACATTTGTAACTCCATATCACAATTTATAACGATATGAGTTCACAAACAAAAAAAGGCGGTAAAGTAGGAATCAATATATGATGCAGGACTCAGGAACATAATTAAAACATAATGAAAAAATAGAAACTAGCTTTGTATATTTCATGAATCTGCCATTTGCATAATTTTTGTATAATAAATTGTGAGAAATATAGTGATATTAAAAAATAATAATTGACCGGACTTATTGCGTAGATTCTCAGGTGGGTCCGCAGTTACTCCCCATGAATAACTTCGAGTTTTTTTACAGTTATCACATGTTCTACTTTATGCTCAGTAGATTAAAAGTTTGGCAATCAATTAGTGCGTGCGTGCGGTTAGGGTTCGCATCTTGGTACTTGCAGATTTTTTTCAGTGTTATGTGCGTTCGCATGAACTTAGAATATTCTGCGCGTACAGAGTAAGTGTATTTATAAAATTGTTAGAAATATGTTAGACAGTGTACGCTCTGAAAACAAATCTATTGGTAGTGAAATTACGTCCGTTTCAGAATGCAACCATTGAAATTAAGCAGATTTCTTTTGTTACTCTTCATGATATAAGTGTTTTGGTTTATGTAAAAGTATAAGGGATCCAATTTTCATTTTATATTTCTTAAGACCAAAAAAACCGATTTTTTTTGTTTCGCTTAAACGAATGCTTGGTATTTCAAAAACATATAAGTTATAATCCTAGAGCCGTACCTGAACTGCTTATCTCTGAAAACCGCGCACCGCGTTCCTTCCAGATTTCCAACGCGAAACTTTAAACGCACTTTACTCCGAATTCATATTTTTCGAACTTGCCCGATTCATAGTTCATAGAGTATTTGACCTATCAACTTGAAAATCGCGCATAAATATTTTTGAAATGTTTTATTAGTCGGTGAACCACTCAAAACTGATAAAAAATTGTTTTAAACAATTCATTTAAACAAATTCGAACAAAAATTTGCCTAAAAATAAGGTTTTTTGTTTATCCAGTGGTTTCTTTGTAAAATATTGAATTTTTTTCAAAACTTTTTTGTTATCTTCTTTATCCCCAAAAGAATCTTGGAAAGTCGGTTACTTTTCAGGCTGCTAAACGGGATTCCCCCCTTAAGGTAAAATCCGATGACAGCAGAAAACGCAAAGCGAGAAAATGAACAGCCAATTACAGAACAGCTCTAAGAAGAAAGAAATCTAAAGATCTTCTGTAATTGGCTGTCCGTTTTCTGCTATGCGTTTTCTGCTGTCATCGGAATTCACCTTTTAGAAGCTAGTGTGAGCGCGTCTACAAATTATATGTATTTTACTTTTGTATGCAGGTCAGCTGCATAGCAACGACAACTCGCCATGCAGCATCCCTACCAAAACGCATTCCTAGGGACCGGTCGTGACACTTTCCCGTCTTCCCAAACTACTTTTTCCTAACAAAGGGAAAGAGGTCTCAGTGTCAGACAGTTCGTGTTACGTGCGACACCGCACCCTCTACGTTTGTAACTATTATTAATAAATGGTTGATATCCACGGATATTATTTTATTTATTTAATTTTGTAACATACCCCGTCACACTAGCCGTCACACTTTGTATCTTTGTCCAGAGCTGAAAGCTCAAAGAGATATAAGCTCCCACCATACTCACATATTATCAAAATAAAAATAACAAATGAGTAATCATATGAAAGCACAACCTCATTATTCGTGTGACTTTATTCTTGTAAGGTTAGTTCAACTCTGTAAGTTGAAGAAGGAACATTCCATTGAATACTCTAATATATAATCCTTGTCTCATTTATTGCATGCCTGCTTCCACATATAACCAATAGTTTCACTGTTGAAAAACTATCTGTAAAATGTAAAACGAGAATAGTTTTTCACTGATAATGAGATTTCTTTTGACCCTGAAAAGAAATCCTTCAAATATTAAAGAATTGCGATATATTGTTTTATAATCGCGATTAATTAACGTGGATGCTTCAAGGAAATGGATTTCCTTGAGAATATTAGGAATCCCAGAGTGCGATGTACAAGATTTTGGAATGTATGTATACCAAAACAAACAATTCTTATCCGCATAACCTCATTTTTCTACTGCTTCTGACAATCTACACGGAGGAAAAAATAGTTGAAGTAATTTTACTCAACTTCCGAATCAAATTTGGGACATATGGACAAGTTAGAAGTTATTTAGTATCATTGTGTTTTATCTAGTGTGTAATGCACCACTTACTTAATAGTGAATTCTAAAATACTGATTTCAAAAAATTCATCGTACTTTGATGATTATCTGCTAGTTTATATAATTTATTTAAAAGTTTCACATAATCTAGTCATATAGATTCTGTAAGTTTAATAAATTCCTTGATTCATAAATTTTCTAAATTCATTTATAACTACTTCTTCTTTCTTTTTCACTTAAGTTTATTAAAATAAATTGTTTTCATGAAAATTTAAACAGCAAAAAGTCTTGATAAGTGTATTATATAAAATTTGAAAAATCTACACAGGATTTAGATTGCACAAGAATTTATTATGCACAATAATAATTTGGAAAACGCAATTGTAAAATCCAGATTCTAAAAATATACAACACAAAAAATAAAAAACCTTCTTTTAAATGTTTTTACACAAGATTCTTTTTGATACTATAGAAATTTTTTAATTTACATTTCAAACTTTAGTTTCATAAAAACTTCATACGTAGTTGTAATAAAAATGTATACTAAATATTAATTAATAATAATATTATATATATCAACAATCATAATTATAATAATTTATTAATTAATTATGTTACTTCACAAAAATATTTTATGAATAATTTATGAAAAAAGTTGATTTACTTTTACTTGAGTAAGGCCCAAAAACTTTATTGGCGACACTTACTCTCACAAGCTCTGAATAACTCTGGCAGTCACTATATAACAAAATTCCAAGTTTTATGCCTTAGAATTGTAAGCGAGCGTGTACGTGATTCGACGAAAGCGTATTGTACTATATATAAGTGTAGTTATTAGGTTTGAATATGTAAGATTAAATGTTTAACTGTATTTGTGATTAAAAATATGATTGGCTACGACTGAATGGTATGAATGTATTTGTATGTTGTTTATGTATGTACCGGATGACTATTGGTAGGCTCGAGGTAAGATTTTTTTTATTCGAGAGAACCATACCATTGCCAGTTTAAATAACACGCCCGATGCTCATTTTACTCAATACAGTTTGAAACTCCCCAAGCGTCGGTGATATACTAATACATTTCATGTTAATCCACAGACGCATGTTGGTGCCCTGTCGTCGATAATGTTTTACTCAACTCCATACTATTCCCCATGTAACGCTTATTGTTATTCACTTTGGGTGAATTAGGTATTTATCAAATTCATTTTACCCGACTAGGATTCAATAGATGTTCAAATGTCCTTATGTCCCAAGTTTGATCGACAGAGTTGAGTAAAATTACTTCAACTATTTTTCTCCGTGTAAGCATTATAAATTTATTAATTTTTTGTGCTTTTTACCATCGAAGGGTTATCAGTCTTCTTTTTACATTCTCATCATCGATGAGAAGGTGTCAGTTTTATGTGAAAAATGACTTTTGAAATTTTCATCAAATCTTTACGTTTTGAGACCCCCTAGTGATGGGATATCGAATACATCGATGTTTTAGTTTCGATGTATCGATGTTAGACATCGATGATGACACCATTCATAATATCGATATCGAACATCGAAGAAACTTCCGATGTTCGATGTTTCGATTTTCTTTGTTTCTCTTCAGATATTTTTGGGAAAGTTCTAACCGTTCTAACCATTTTTTGAAATTTGAAAGCTGAAAAAGCGAGTACGTGAAATAGTTTTATTATCAGAGTATGCAAAAGGAGTAAATTAATTACATTGTATTTTATTACAGCTTTTATGTACAATTGAAAACCTTTCAATCTGACGGATCTTGAATCATATGAAATCAACGTAACCTAGAAAAAATCTATACTTCTGGCTTCTGTCGTTTTTAAAAATAAAATTAAACATCAATGTTTCTTGAAATATCGATGTTTTTGTTCTAGCATAACATCGATGTTTTGTTTCGACATCGATATTGTTCTTCCGATATATCGATGTTACTGTTCATCGATGCTTTCTTTCGATGTCTCATCACTAAGACCCCCCTGAGTCAGAAAAAACGGTTTTTACGAAAGTGTCTGTCTGTCTGTAAAGTAGGTCTCGTACTCGATAGCTCTCGATAGAATCATCAGATTGAATTGAGCTTGGAGTACACTTTATCGGAGCCGAAAAAAGTGGGACAAATTCATTAACCAGCCACATCCAAGCAAAATTGAGGAAACTCGAATATTTTTTGTGTTTATGAAACAATCAAAAACTCCAATACTGGTTTTTGATAGTGCTCATAAATCTACACTAATTATCTTAATAACATATTTCCGAATTAAACCAAAATTAGAAATGTTACAGCATGTTAAAATTTGAAAAAAGTCAATATCAAAATTTCATTTTCCAGTTAAATTATACGAGATACGAAAAAACGTTATGATACAATATTATTTACTACATAAAGACCTACAAATTTTAAATGTAACATTTTTTGATAAGATGTACATTTTTTCTTTCAAATTTAAAAAATACTATTGAAAATCCAAAAATCAAATTTTTTTTTTAACAATAATATATGAAATACAGAAAAAAACATATACAGAGAAATTCCAGGTTATAGTAACGTGATTGGTGTAGTTAAAATTGTCTTCGACTAAAAGTCTCAGGTTGAGAAGAAATTTGAATTTAAAAGTTGTGATCACCGAAATTTCTGCAATAACCAGAAATATTAGTTGTAAGATTTTCACAAGAGTTAAATTTGTAGTAGGAGTGACATGCAATTCTAAGTTTGATCACCCTGATTTTTCAGGTTATGCTCGTGTGAGATCGATACTTCCTAAATGAATACTGATCATCTCATTTTCTAGTCTTTATCTTCTAACAAGGAAACATAATTACGGTCATGACAATATACTATTACATTACGAGGGATGAAACACAGCGATTGCAACGAGTGTGAAGTTTGCTGCCCGAGCGAGGCGAGGGCCAGGGTTGCGAACGTAATATACCTGTAGGTAGTTTACGTAGTTTTTTACATGTAAATTACGTACGTAATTTACGTGCCTAGTTTCTTACATGTAATTTACGTTTTCAAGATGTCGACTGTGCTTATATAGAAAATAAACAAATTCTAATTCTCTAACACTGCATGCTAAGCTTGACAGCACGAACTTGAAATCTTTTTTATATATTTAAAAAATGATTAGAGGTGGCAGGCCCAGAAATTCGTTTTAGGAGGAATTAAATTTCATTTTAAAAAGAGAAAATGGCAAAAATTTTGCTTTTTGTCCCGGGTGCCAGCGAGTGTTGTCAAATACGGCTGAAGAGAGGTTAAGGAATCATAGGTAAGTTCATAATTCCTAAGCTTTGAATATTTTAATGAATAGAACTATTATTTTATAAGTTATAAAGGTTAAAAAAGCCTTGTTTAGAAAAAAGATGCGTTGTAGAGGAAATAGGAGGAGACCCGATGAATATTGACAGTGACAAAAGCGTTAATAATTCTAAGATGAGCGGCATTAGTGTCACTTCAGAAAAAATATTGCTGGAATCCCTTAGCGGGACCCGTGTGAGAGAACGGTCGTAGAGATACTCTGACCGTTCTCTCGACTGTTCTATGACCTCGCATTATTACGGCTAAGAACGGTAAAAAAGACATTAAAAGCTTTGCAATTATGATTCTGTGAGCGAAATTTGGATTAGAAGGTGTAGCAATAAATACTAATTATCTTATTTTTCAGCGATAAAAACTAGGAATACATCATGTACCTGTCATTGAAGGCAGTGCAGTGGTCATTCACCATTTGCGGAACGTGTCCACCAATAGTAAACCTTCACGGTGGAGACGTTCCGCCAATTGTGAACTACTGCACTGCCTTCAATGACAGGTATTATATTTTTCTAGTTTTTTATCGCTGAAAAATAAGATAATTGTATTTATTGCTTCACCTTCTCTAATCCAAATTTCGCCACAGAATCAGTACATTGCAAAAGCTTTTAATGTCTTTTTTGCCGATCTTAGCCGTAATAATGCGAGGTCATAGAACGGTCATAGAACAGTCAGAGAACGGTCAGAGTATTCTATGACCGTTCTCTCACACGGGTCCGCTAGGGATGATAAAAAGGTTAGTATATTCTCCAGTCACCTGCATATAATGTTAACAACAATTTGGTTTTCATTTTCTGTAAATTCAACCGATAATTTATTTTAAGGTTGATGGAATCATCATGTTCTAACCTCAATAATACGTAATATTCTGCAAAATAGTTACAAATAATATTACAATAATGTTACAAATTGAGCATTTTGAAACTAGCTTCATTTTCAACTTTCAACCGCTCAAACTTCAGTTCTTCCCAAAGGATTGTTTCTCCCTTTTTACTACCAACTTTTCACTCATTTTTAAAATCTTAATATATAAGGAATAATTCACTTCATCTCGCACTTAGTGCATTCCGGAATAAAAATAAGTGAGGTTATATTATGCTTTTTTCCCTCACCCTCCTGCCTCCACAGAAGTCCGCCATTTTTTACGTTTATTACATTTTTACGTATAATACGTAAATTACGTAATATAAGTATAAAAGTTCGAGTTACGCGTAACCGTGCAACCCTGGCACGAGGGGCTGCATTCACAATCATTGAATCCATTATTTTTCATAGCGCCTCCTTTGAAAATCCGATTTTCGGTACACCTGTAGAGCGGGTTGAAACAACGATTTTCAACCCTAGGGTTGAAAGTCGCTGTTTTAATCCCGCTCTACAGTTACAATAATCAGATTCTCAAAATAGTTGCTATGAAAAATAGTATACACAATTACTCGAAACAAAACACAGCGAATGCAACTCGTGTAATGTAATATACTATTGTTTCAGAGTAATGCACATTATTTTCTATAGCAACTGTTTTGAGAATTTGATTTGATGTAACTAAATTGCCTTGGCGGTGTACGTGATTTTCCGGTGATCATACAACCTGAATTTCCGTTTGCCTAAAAATCTTTCACATTGTATATAGTTACACTGTAAAAAATTATTCAAGGATAATTATGGAAAATTCGTAAAATCACAGCGCCTCTCTGTGTAAATTTACATAGTTCCGTAAGATTATATTGATGGAGGACGTGATTTTTCCGACAACTGTGTAAAATCACTTCGAGCAGCGTTGGGCATAAAATGACCTTCGTTGAGCGATGTAAAATCGCATCGTCTGTCGTATGAATTTTCCAAACGTAAACTGAAATTTTGTTTTGATGTTTGCGCAAAATTACCGCCCTAGCTGTAAATTTCCGGATGAGAATTTAATTTTCATTTCCCTGTTCGTAATTTTCAGTTTACTTTCGGAATTTTATGTTCCCGAACTCTGCATCCGCTGTTCGGTTGTTTTAAATTCTTCATCTCGTTACTATAAAACCGACATTTTGGATGTCAGAAAGTCAGAATTTCGTAGACGTTGGATAAATTCTGTAGTGATGTGGTCCACTAGAAATTCAGTTTTTTTCAAAGTAAGTTTATTTAATTTGATTATTTTGAGACAATTATAATAATGATTCCAATTTTTCTAATATAAAAGTAAATCTTTAGTAAAAATAAGAAATAAAATGTTACTTTTTTACTAAAGATTTTACTTTATATTAGAAAAATTGAAATCATTATTATAATTGTCTCAAAAATAATCAATTAAATAAACTTACCTTTAAAAAACTGAATTTCTAGTAGACCACATCACTACAGACATCAAAGTCTACAAAATTCTATAATTCCATAATTTTCCCGAGATCATTTTTTACAGTGTATATTAAAAAAATCCAGGATGTGGATGGGAAATACCACCCATTAATTGTATTTTCGATCCAAAGCCGGAATTTTTGTTCCACGCTACGTATATAATTACGCACAAGGTTAGGAATAATACAGTAGCAGTTCGTAAAATTCACCACTAGATGGAATTTTACTATCAAGGATAGAAATTTACGAAATGTCTCTAATTTACATTCCATCCGTAATTTTACACCGTCCAACAATGGTCATTTTATGTCCCTCGTCTGGCGATGTAAAATTCTGCTGAAATTTTTTATATTTTAAATTTTCTAGTTGAAGACATTTTTAACCAGAAAATGTAGTTGTCACAACTGGAAATAGAATACTACCGTTGATCAGGTTGCTATGACTAGTTCTGTTCATTACTGCAACTAAAATCTTCGCTGGTATATTAACTGTTGAAGGTTGTTATCACAACAACAGTATAAGTGAAAATTTGTGCAAAGGTATTTTTCGTGCACTGATACACCCTAAATTAATTTGATGTACCTAATTTAGTTATGAAATAACTTGTAATAGTTAAATTATATTTTATTATAAAAATTGAAAAATACAAGTGACGGCGACAACTCATTAACTTTAATGAATATTAAAGTACAACTTTTAGAACTTAATCTAAATAACAGCCGTATGCATCAGCCCGTATTTCACGATTCTAACTTGACCCCGTTAGTGTCTTAACTTGAATTCCTAAGTTAGTTTGCCGAACCATCACACGCGGCGCTAACTGTACCATCACTCCCTGAAAATGCACAGTAACATACGAAGAATTTAATAAAAAAAATTTGTAAATACGTTATTCAATGCCATAAACAAATAAAAGAGATCAGGCTTTAAATATTAATATTATTTGAATATTTTAAATTAAATTTTCCCCTTTTTATTCATATTTATCTCGTACAAAAAAACTATTTTGAAACATTCAGCTGATATTAGAATTTAAATATTAATATCTCTTTTATTCCTTTATGGCATTGAATAATAACTTTTTTTAAATTTTTATATTAAATTGTCTACATTTCACTGCATTTATATTATTTTTTTGAGTTAAAATTAAGTTGAAAAATGGAAAAAAAGAGAATGCAAAAAATTCTGAACAAGGAACAGAAGTTGATGAGAATTGTAATTAGTTGTAAATCATTATGAATAATTAAAGAAAATAGAATATAAAATAAGGTAAATATTAATTTATATTTTTTAAAATAGTTAACTAACATTAATAAAAACAGTATAATAAGAACAATTTAATTTTTTTTTTCATTTTCAAAACCAAAAGTAGTCTATCTACGTCGGTTTTCATCCTCTCTAACATTCACGAAATGTGAAAGTTGAAATTTAGGGAAACAAAAAGTTGTAAAAATTCAAAGTATTTTCATACCTACAAAAGCGGATCCTACAAATTGTGAAAATTAATTATTACAAACAAAATAGAAAATATGTAACTTAGGAAATACATTAAAAGTATTTTTATATTTTTTGTATGAATGATTTCACGAATTTAACATACTGTAACTTTCTTAATTTTATTTAAATCGCAAAATATTATAAGGATAATTAGTAGAGATTTACGAGATTTATCAGAAACCAGTCTTAAAAATTTTTGATTTTTTCAAAAAACACAAAAAATGCTCCTATTTTAACAATTTTTGTTGGATGTAGCTGGTAAACGAACTTGTCCTTACTTTTTCGGCTCCGATAATGTATGCCAAAGCTCAATTCAATCCGATAATTTTTTTCTATCGAGAGCTATTGAGTATACGACCTATTACTACTGATGCTTTCCATCTCAAATCAACCGGTCCATTCGGGATATGAATTTATTTTTTAATGGAAACTCAAATCTCTTGCTCTTTGATCATAATAATGAGACACGTATTTTTTTCGGGCCGAAAAAAAATTTTCTGAGATTTATCGGCAATTTCGTTTTTGGGGTCAAAATCTATTTTTTCAATGATTCGCGAGAACTTTTTTGTCACTTGTCTATAACTTTGTCAAAAACACCTTGAGTTTCAATTCTACTGAATCTCTAGTAGCTAAAATTTTTTGTTTCCAAGTTAAGATTTTTTGAAGAAAAAAATCGTTTTCTTCCGCCAGAAACGTGGACTGCACAATGAATATCAACTTTATATGTCCAACGTGTATGGTATAACGATGTATAGTTATCCTTTACGATTATATTGTCAAACTCTAACGATCACAAAAAACTTTTACTCAGTCTTTATGACAAATTGACTGTGCTTAGATATGATCTATCGAATGTTTTCAACTTAACGACGAATTTCATTGAACGTTTTTTTCAATTTTGTACCTAAAAGTCTTCAGCAACAGCTTGGTATTCAATGTACACATTTTTTGTAAGTACTCTCTAAACCTGAGTCAGTGAAATAGTCACTGATTACATCAGTGGAAATGTCATATATTAACTGATGAATCAGTGCCCTGCTTTGATTTCACTGAGGAATCAGTGAATGCGTCACGTGAACATAACTTTTGTATTCGCGAATTCAAAACTTTCATCTACAATTTACTGGTTATCGTCCCTTAAACATAATAATGATTACGTAATTTAGTTAATGCAAAAAAAGTTTGAGAGAAAAAAAATACACTTTTCGAGATATTGAATTAAAAAAAAAATTGCAATTTTTGTATACATTTTAAGTTTATTTCTTATAATTTGATACTGAAGCTCAAACCAATTTTATAATAATATTACAGATGATGTGAATTACACATTTTCTCAAAGTCACTCTATTTCTTTTTGAATTTGAGTGAAACATGAGATTCAATTTACTTAAGGCTCTATCAGCCTTAAGGAACACATTCTCATCATGACGCTCGCGCTTCGCGCTCGATTTTCTGTATACATTTCAGTAACTTTTTAATAAATTACATGATTAAAATAATTTATTTTCTTCTAAATCTCTCAAAAAGGAAAAACAATCGTAGACTTTATTTAAGGAAACGATTTTGCAAAACAACAACATTTCGCATCTCACATATTTTGGTGAAAAAAATCGAATTTTTTTAATATTAAAAATCAAAACATAAAATATACATCCTGTCCCGAAATGTCTCAATGAGAATTTGTAGACCTCATTTAGGCGAACAATTTTCCATCTAAACGTTTTTTTGTATCTCACATATTTTGTCTAAAAAATGGAATTTTTGAATTTTAATCGTATTTTTTGGAACTGAAACGAAAAATATATGTTTTTTCAGAAACTGTGTGAGACAAAATTTTTAGATCTTTTTGAAACGAACAACTTTGTATTCTTGCGTTTTTTTCGCATTACACATATTATTGTTAAAAAAGTGAATTTTGGATTTTCAATAGTTTTTTTTTTAAATTAACCCCTTCGTTGGCAGAGAAATTTCGTCAAAAAGTGCCCAAAATGGCAAGAAAATATTTTGTCTTGAAAATTCGTATGTCTAGGTTTTCGAGGGTGCTAATTACGAATCTGATCTCAAAACTTCAAAATTCAAAATGGCTTTATGTAATGTAATTTTATGTAATGGTTTTATGTATGCGAGTCGGTAAGTATTTACATACTGAAGAGCGTTTAGAATTTATGAATTTTGACTACAGATTAAGATTCAGTGAGCCCGAAAACCCTTAGGTAGACTTGGATTCCAAGTAGGACTTAGTTGAATATGAAAAAAATGGTTAACGCCAAATGGCGTCATGACATGCAGGACACGAAAAAATTTGACGCCAAATGGCGTCAGTACCAACGAAGGGGTTAAATAGAAAAATATGAATCTTATGAA